>JAWZYU010000010.1:75010328-76304163 GCA_038380435.1 Ryuthela nishihirai
CTGTAATATTTCGAAATGTTCGGAAATCTTTGGGTCCACTTGCAAGAAAATCTTTAGGTACACCTGCTCGAAGGTTATCTTTGGGTGTGAATAACTGTGTTGAATTGTCTCCAAAATGTGCTGTGCCAGAAAATGATGATGAGGCTGAAAGGAGAGAAAGACAAAGAGAGCGTGTACGGGAACTTCAGAGAAACAATTTAAACAGTCCTGCCACACCAACCAACAAGTAATCTATTATTAATTTCTTTTGTTACTATTTTTCATTCAGTATGTTTCATAATGTTATATTCCTTTATATATATATTTAACTTTTTTTTTTCTTTTTCTTTTTAACATTTAGGAGGCAATCTATAGGGAGTGGTATAGCAGGACTTACAAATGCCCAACTAGCAGAGCATTATGCTAATTGTATGAAGCTGTCAGCTGAAAATGTATGTGAAAATGTTTTTTTCATTTCACTAAGCATAAATAATTTTACATCACTCTTCCAAAGTGAAATTTTAATAACAGCTAGTAAGCTCTGAAAATGGTCTGTAAATGGTAGCTAGGTAGTCACTGGAAGGAGAGCTATGCACCAATCCCCTGTGATGATGCATAGAACCGGCCAGGCCTAGCACCTAATGTTTGACCCCGCCTTCTCGTGGTGTGGACCGTTAGTAACTTTCAAAAGAGATACTCTCTTGTGGAAGTGAACGGAAGGGGAGGGCTGCCAGATTAGTGTGGCCTACTGATCTGGACAACTATGGCTACTTTTCTTTTTTTTCTACCCTGCTGAGGAGTGGTCAACCACACAGGGTCCTGGTGCTGACCATATAAACCTACTGGACTGGACAGGTATATGGCTCTGAGCTTGATTATGGATTCTGATTTTGCTGCACTGGTGGGCTTCTGTGGAGGGAAAATCTTCCGCTGTGTTTTCTGTTTGTTTGTGGGTTGACAGCCTCAAGTGAATAGATTCACAGGATATGTTTATCAGCTGGTGGATAATCCTGAGCAGAAGTCATCGCAGGCACCTGAACTCTTTGCTTCTATTGGCATCGTCAAATTCTACATTGGAGGAAGTCTTCCAGTGTAGATGGCTTCAGCCTTTAGTAGTGGGGGAACGGGTCTTTGCCCCATGTCTGCGATTAGAGGGCTGTTTGATATTGTCGGCATTCCCTCTCTCAATAAACATAGTTTCTTTAAACATCCCACTAACCATTTTCTCTCCATAGGTAGTTGGAATGTGAGGACTCTGCACAGAGCTTTTTCTCTTGATGTCCTCACAAGAATTCCACCATTATAATTTAGATATTCTCGGCTTGCAAGAGACCAGATGGACAGATAAAGGTCAGATTCTTAAAAATAATCTTGAATTTCTCTTTTCAGGGAGGGACAACAATAAACCACACCAAGGCGTGGGTCTGCTTCTCAGCAGACACGCTAGCGATGCTCTTCTAGGATATGAGTGCATTAATGAAAGGTTTCTTACAGTAAAATTTCAGACAAGCGTTAAAGACTTGAATGTTATCTGCTGTTATGCCCCCACTGAGGATGCCGATGAGGATGAGAAAGATAGGTTTTACGGACAACTTCAGGATATTTTGAATTCTGTCAAGAAAGGAGATATTACCCTTGTTCTTGGTGACTTCAATGCCAAAGTTGGTACTGACTCTGACCTTTGGGGAGGAGTAATAGGCCCTTTTAGTATTGGTAGCTGCAATGGCAATGGGCAACATCTCCTACAGGTAAGTAAACTTAATGGATTCAGAATAAGTAACACTTATTACAAACACCGCGACATACATAAGTACACATGGGTTCACCTGATGGGCTGCATAAGAATATGATTGATTACATATTAATTAACAGCAAATGGGCTAGTTCTGTTAGGAATACCAGGGCATATAGGGGAGCTAAAATTGGATCTGACCATTACCTTGTTAAAAGTGTGTTGCAACTTAAACTTAAAAAGTGTTGTGCTAGGGTTAAAAAATTTACTTTTAATGCTGAAGCTCTGAAAGATCCAGTTATAGCCAAAGCTTACCATGATAGGTTACTTAGTCATTATGACAGTCATGGTTTGCTTACTACTGAAGTTGAGGAAGAATGGGATGATTGATTACATATTAATTAACAGCAAATGGGCTAGTTCTGTTAGGAATACCAGGGCATATAGGGGAGCTGAAATTGGATCTGACCATTACCTTGTTAAAAGTGTCTTGCAACTTAAACTTAAAAAGTGTTGTGCTAGGGTTAAAAAATTTACTTTTAATACTGAAGCTCTGAAAGATCCAGTTATAGCCAAAGCTTACCATGATAGGTTACTTAGTCATTATGACAGTCATGGTTTGCTTACTACTGAAGTTGAGGAAGAATGGGATCATTTTAAACAGGCTCTTTTGGACACTAACAGTACTCTTTTAGGAAAAAAGGAGCAGAAGAGACAGAATTATCTGAGTGATAAGGCACTTGAGCTTATTTCGGAAAGAAAGAACTGCAGGAATGTCTTTAATCAATACCCTACTAGTCCTAATAGAAAGCATTACAGAGAACTTAATATACGTGTAAAAGATCAGTTAGCTGCTGATAAGAATCTTTGGCTTGATGGTTTGGCTGACAAAGCAGAGGAAGCAGTTAGACAGCACAACAGCAGAGAGCTGTACCAGATAGTTAATGTTTTATGTGGTAGAAAACAGACAGGCATACAAGGATTGAAGGATAAACAAGGTAAGGTTATAGAAGGGGAGGATTCTGTCATGGCTAGGTGGGCTGAGCATTTCAGTGATGTTCTAAACAATGTAGTTGGTTCTGCTCCCATTGTTTGCAGTGATGATGGATGCATTGGTGGCTTTAATGTTGGCCCTATAACACAATCTGAAGTTATTTTGGCTGTTTCTAAACTTAAACTACATAAATCCCCAGGGGTAGATGAAATTACTACCGAAATGCTTAGAGCTGGGAATGTTTCGGGTACCACTTGGATGACTGAAATTCTGAATATCTTTAATGATAAAGGCATGGTTCCTAAGGATTTTACCATAGCTATTGTTATCCCTATTTTCAAAAAAGGTGATTGCAGTTCTTGTGATAACTATAGGGGTATCAGCCTACTCTCTGTTCCAGGTAAAGTTCTTTCCATGATTGTGCTTAATAGAATTAAGAATCTAGTTGACAGTCAATTGCGTGATGAGCAATGTGGATTCAGAAGTAAGGGATGTGTGGATCAGATATTTTCACTTAGGCAGATTCTTGAGAAATGTTTAGAGTTTCAGAAACCTTTGGTTGCTAGCTTTGTTGATTTCAAAAAGACTTTCGACTCTGTTGATCGTCATAATTTGTGGTTGATTGTGAGATCATATGGTATACCAGACAAGTTAATTAACATAATGAAAGCTCTCTATAATAACACTGAGTCGTGTGTGAGAGTTGGTAAGGCTTGTAGCAATTGGTTTAACATTACTTCTGGTGTTCGACAAGGGTGCATTTTGTCTCCTTTTCTCTTTAGCTTGGTTATTGATTATGTTATGCGAAATTCACTTCAAGGGAAAGATTTTTGCCTTAAATGGACTGGAGATACGAAAATTTCTGATTTAGATTATGCTGATGATTTAGCCCTTTTGGCAAATGATGTTGATGAGATGAACTCTTTCATTCGAGCTGTTGATGAAACTGGTAGTAGAGTAGGTTTGGTTATAAACAGAGAGAAAACTAAAGTGATGAAAATTGGTCAGGCAGGCTGTGATTCAGTTAATCTTAATGGTTGCAGTCTTGAGCAGGTGTCACAGTTTAATTATCTTGGGAGCTATGTAACAGATAATGGCAATGTGTGGCATGAGATTAACAGACGAATAGGGATTGCTGCCGGGACTTTTAAGAATCTATGGAGAAATAGGCGTATACACCTAAAGACTAAAATTAGACTGTATAATAGTTTGGTTCTTTCTAGGGTTAGTTATGGTAGTGAAACTTGGACACTTTGTAAACAAGATAACAGGAAACTAGATGCTTTTGATTCCAGATGCTTACACAGTATCTTGGGCATTAGGTGGTTCAACTTTGTAACTAATGATGAGGTTAGACAAAGGAGTTTGCAACCTCCTTTAAGCAGCATATTGTGCAGAGAGAGACTCCGTTGGTTTGGCCATGTTGCCCGTATGAATAATTATAGATTGGCGAATAGGGTTATGAACAGTGTGCCTAAAGGCCTCAGAAAGAAGGGGAGACGTAGGATGCGGTGGGCAGACAATGTCAAACAGAACCTTGTTAGAATTGGTGTGCAGTGGCCAGATGCAGTAGATGTGGCTCAGGATAGACTTGCTTGGAGAACTAAATGCACAGTCTGGTTGGACCTCCGTAGCCCACGGCTGCTTGAGGATGATGATGATGAAGCTCTGAAATAATTTTTCAATATATTTTGTGGTAATTATATATTTTTTTTATTTTAGATTTTTCTAAAAGATATAAAAAGTACTTAAGATTAATTGGATTGCAACACTGCACCTTTCTCTATATCTCATTGCTGTTTGAGAAAATATTTTTCTTTGGAACACTTCTGGGCTAGCTGGAGAAGAGGTCAACTGCTATGAACTATGCATTCCAACTTTTGGTGACTGTTCTAACATGTTTCAACATAAATCTGCCAGCTTCAGAGTGTGCATTGGGTCTGAAATGGCACATTACATAGCACTTGAGAAACTTGTTTGCCTAGATCATTGGTAGGTTGCATTATCAGCGACATAGATTGGCCAGTACTCCTGTATCTAGTATTCATTCTAATTTCTTGTATGTGCTTTTGGTGTTTTCATTGTTCATCAAAGTAGTTCTCAAGATGAAGGATCATAAATTTCCTCATTACAACATTTATTTCTATTTTTATACACATCTTGCTTGTATTGTGTAGGTGGATAGTAAATATTTAGATGTTTTCATAATCTAGGTGTATTTCCTTAACATATATGCTACAGTAAAATACTTTACTGTCTGTTGCCTTATTTTGTCTTGCATTTCCTTATATTTCATCCTGATTTCGCATAATCATTCTATTTCACATAGGTAGGGGAGATCTTGTTCTTGAAACGATTGTTTCACTGGGATTTGATATATGCCATCAGTTAGTTTTGATTTATCCATATTAATTTTAACCAAATAAAATATTTTAGGTGGTGTTTTTGTTGGTACTTTGTAATTGTAGAGTTTCATGATGTTGCTAACCATTTTTCTGCAATCATTCAATTTGCAGTATATTGCTAATATATTTTATTCAGTCACTTTGTCTTTGAGCCATTGTAAATTGTGTGTCTTGCAGTGTCTTTCTTTCACTTCTCTTTCTATGGAGTTTAATAAGTTTCATGGGGTATCCTGTTCCTTTTGTAGTGTAGAAAATAAATTGTCTCTCAATTTTGTATTTTGTTCTGATGGTGGTATACCTGTTATTTCACAGGAAGGCTGATCTTAAACTGCTATTTTTTTGTGTACTAAACTGTAAGCTGAGCCAAAAGGTATTTTAACCACACATGTGATATATTTCCCTCTTTTCGTTCATTTCCTGTGCAGATACATAACTAAAAATTGTAATCTTTGTTTTTGCTCTACTTTTGTAATGAATTTAATTGTTAGGTAAATATTATTAATTTCAGCTACAATTTTTAGAAAATTATGTTTATTTGTCTGTTAGATGACCAGAAAGTTATCTATACACTGAAGTGCATTGAATTAGGGATAGCAACCTAGTAACGTGTTGGACCCCCCCCCCCCCCCTCTGACCCTGATAACAGCCGCCACACAACGAGGCAAGGACTCCACTAGCTTGCGTAAATGTTCCACAGGTATGGCAACCCATGCATCCCCCAGAGCTGTCCACAATTCTCTCGAGGTCATCGCTGATGGGACACAGGCCCGAACTTCTCGACAGTATCCCAAAGATTTTTGATGGGATTTAAATCTGGGCTTCTAGGTGACCAATTCATTATTTGAAAGTCAGCAGAATGCTCCTGCTACAGTAGCCACCCTGGCATGCAGTAGCCAACCTGGACCTGTGAGATGGACAGTTGTCTTGCTGCTAGACGCTATCTCCATTGGGCGATGGCCATAAATGGGTGTAAATGGTCAGCCATGAGTTCTACGTACTGGGATGCATTGAGAGTCATCAGTACACTTACCAAAGGTCCCACAGACATCCAACTGAAGACACTCCAGGCCATCACTGAGCCACCACCAGCTTGTACTGTTCTGATCTGACATGCAGGATCCATGGCTTCATGGGGTTGGTGCCATACCCTCAGTCCCCATTGGTGTGATGAAGTTTAAATTGGGATTCATCACTCCAGGCTATCTGTTGCCAATTTTCGATGTTCCTTAGCCCAGGCAAGGCGTTGAGCCCAGTGTTGTGCTGTTAGAAGTGGGACTCTCGTAGGTCAGTGGCTCCAGAAGCCAAGATGATGAAGTGAGTGTTGCACGGTCCGTGCGCTGACTTTCCTGGCTGGAACCCACGTTCAGATGCGAGGTGATTTCAGATAATGTCTGGCCCCTATCGTTCCATATGATGCGGGTCAGATGGCGAAGCCACAATCATTTAAGGCTGGTTGTCATTTGCAGTTTGTCCAGGTGCTTGTTTTTTTTGCCAGAATTTTCATATTACCAGAACACTCTTGAAACTGTCATATGAAAAAAACCAAGTTTGTTGACAATTCTGGAGATCGAGTGTCCCATCTGTTGGGCACCTATGATCTGCCCTCTGTCAAATGCAGCTAAATTCTGTGCCTTTCCCAATATGCTTCTCACGACGAATACTTGGGGAAGCCAAAGCTGATAGCTATATATGACCAGAGTTTCAGCCACGCATGTGCACAATGCGGAACTTGTGTGTACTGAATTAGGATAATGTCTTCTATCCCTAATTCAATGGCACTTCACTGTATACCTTCTGTGATATATTAAACTTGGATTAAGATTTTGAATTATTATATCTTATATACACTGATATAAGGGATTATATCACAAAACATTGTGATCACCAGTCTAATATGTTGGTCCTCCATGTGCTGCCAAAACAGCTCTTACCCGATGAGGCATGGACACTACAAGATTTCTAAAGGTGTCTTGTGGTAATTCTGATACCAACACGTTACTAGCAGATCCTTTAACTCTTGTAAGTTATGTGATTGAGCCACTGCAGTTTGGATATGTTGTTCCAACACAAATCACAGATGCTCAATTGGATTGATGTCTGGGAGATTTAAGAGGCCAGGTCAATACCTGGAAGTCTTCCTCGTGTTCTGTGAACCATTCTCGAACAATCTGGGTGTGTAGCATGGCGCATTATCTTGCTGAAAGAAGGCACTACTGTAGGAGAATACCATTGCCATGAAAAGATGTACCTGGTCTGCAATGATGTTTAGGTAGGTGGTAGACATTATAGTTTCCTGCACATGAATGACTGGACTAGGGTTTCCCAGCAGAACATTGCCCAGAGCATTACATTTCTTCTACTGGCTTGTTTTCATTCCACTGTGTATCCAACACTACCCCAGGTAAACAATGCACACGTACCTGGCCATCCACATGGTGCAACAGGAAATGAGATTCATCAGACAAGATGACTTCTTCCAATCATTCAATGTCCAGTTTTGATGCTCGCATG
Organism: Ryuthela nishihirai; assembly: GCA_038380435.1. NCBI lineage: Eukaryota > Metazoa > Arthropoda > Arachnida > Araneae > Heptathelidae > Ryuthela > Ryuthela nishihirai. The sequence continues at coordinate 75,017,950 of JAWZYU010000010.1, forward strand.
CCCATTGTAGGTGCTTTCGATGGTGAAGCGAGATTAGCATGGGCACTCTGAGCGGCTACGCAGCCCCGTTTTCAGCAGGGTTTGATGTATTGTGTGTTGTGACACATTACTCTTGTCACCAGCATTCGAATTACGGGCAAGTTGCACCACAGTATCCCTTCTGGTTGCTTGTACCATACAGAATAGACTTCGCTCACCTCTAACATCGATGAGCCGTGGTCAGCCCACAGCTTGCCGGTGGTTTGTGGTTTTTCCCTTATTGGACCACATTTTGAAGATATTAACCATGGCTGACTGTCAACACCCCACAAGCCCTGCCGTCTCGGAAATGCTCTGACCCAGTCATTTGGCCATTACAACTTGGTCTTTGTCAAGCACAATTAAGTCCACTGCCTTTCCCATCTGAAGAACAAGAATAACACTGATTAACATAGCTCAGCATCGGGCATTATTTATTCATGACCTTCACACATGCCATTGTTTACCTGCAGTTGCTCTGATTTACATGAAGATGCACTGGTGATAGTGTTTTGGCTCTTCAGTGTATATTAGGTTATGATATCTGCTAGAAGACCTTGATGGAGGTGACTGCATTTGGATCCCTTGCTACTGCTGATATATTTTGCTATTAATCATAAAGAAATTAATACTTATAGCAAATCTCAGTGCCTGTATATATTGAAATATGTATATTGTTTATAATAATTAGTTAATATTATTGTTTATGCCATTTTGTGGTGAAAAATCTTTTTTTTTTTTTTTTTTTCAATATTTATTTACTTTTTTTTTTATTTGGAGTGGCAAAGCACTAACATCTTATTGCTATTAAATAATTGTGACTACATTGTTTAACATTGTGCACAAACTGCAGTTTCTGTGACAAATTATGGTACCAGAGGGGTTAATAATATTTATTTCTTATTTGCTGCTGTACAGTTTCTTCAACTTTGAATGATGTGTGTTTGGATTAAGATTTTGAATTACTATGTCTTGTATGGGTTGTGATATCTGCTTTAAGACCTGATGGAGGTGACTGCATACATTGTACTTGGAAATAATGTTTTTTTTGTACTAACATCTATAGGTTGTTTTCATAATGAGTAATGACAAATTTAAAATTACGTTCAAAGTGTACATTATGTCGGATGCAAGAGGACAAAAAAGATGTTACATGTAACAGAAGTATTGATGTTCTTATAATTTTATTGAATAATTAAAGTAAAAATCATAAATTTAAACAGAGTTTTAATTTACTTCAGCTGATAGTAATAGTTGCTTGTCATGGTCAAGTTAATTGTAAGGGAGAGGGGTCAAAGGCTGTTGATAATGTTGATTATTAATAATCAACATTATTTGGGCTGGAAAAAAAAACCTGTGGGTACATATTTTTTTTAGGAAGAGTGTTTTGCTTTGCACAATATTAAGTTTAGATTGTAATATAGAGTAAATACATTTGTATCATATTCTTATATCATAGTTATTTATAATCAAATAGTATGTTGTGAACTTCTTAGTTTGTAGTAAAAAAAATATTGGAATCCTTCAAGGAGTTATTAATGTAAAAAATATAAACCTTTATATTGAATTCTTATTTTAATAATGATATACTAGTACCAGTTGGGGTGGGTGTTGGCTCAGCTGGTCTTATGCCTTGCTCATAATCTACAGTTTCCAGGTTCAAATACCACCTGTGCCAGCATTGAGATTTATCTCTGCTAAACCCTCACCCTGGCTTTGGTCATAAAGGGGAAAGCAATGGGCTTAGAAAGGCTGCTGTCCATTAGATGGGATATAAAGGCAATGCTCTTTGTGTAGGAGAGCAATACCGTGTGCCCTTGATGGAGGATTCCATCTGTCTTCCTAACAGTTGCCCAATGGGTCTCTTTACTCCAACCTTCTCTGAGCCCTTGGATTTTTGTGACCTAGCCATTTAACCCATTGTATGCAAAAATAGTGCTGCTCAGAGGTAAAACAACCCAACTAACACCATTCTCACAAAAATGGCAGTTTTTCAGCTACTGAGTCCAAATAAGAAACTAAATATTAAATGAATAGTTTGAGGTTATGTGAATGAATATGAAATCAATGACAATATAGAATAAATCAATGAGAAAAGCCATACTAAGAAATTCTAGGGTTGTTCTAAGTAAAAAAAAAAAAATTGGTTTGAATATTTATCAAAACATATGTTCTGTAATGCTCTAGACCAGGACATGCAAACTTTTTAACAGGTAGGCTTTTTTCATTAATAAAGACAGCATGTGAAATGGTGCTGCAATTGCCAACAACCAAGGAATTTAAAAAAACTCACTACCATTACAGGTTAAAAAAGCTTTACTTCCATTGTATCAATTACCTTTAAAAAAATTGCTTCTTATAAATTAGTCCACCAGTATATTAGAGCATTGGCTTCTAGTCTTAATACTAGAGACTACAGAAACTGTCAAGAGCTGAGTGCTGCAGTACAGCAGCACCCTATTCATGAAGCAGCAAACCAGAAATAAGTTGCACATGTTACAAGGAGGTTGCAGACTGTCATTACAGCCAAAGGTACTCAAACTATACATTGCTAAGTAGATTTGGCTCTCTTATTGAGTTGATGTTAATTTTAATATGCACAGTGTGTATGCTTTATTTATAAATAGCTTGTTACAACTTATGGTTCAAGTCTTCACTTTCATTTCCTTTATTAGATCATTTTGATAATTGTAGCTTTTTTTATATTGCTTATATATCATTCAACATCAGAAAAAAGTGACTTTTCCTTTCAGAAAATAACAGTCAAGAATGCATTTGGATTACATTTGATTGATTACATGGCAGATATGCTAAAGAAGACTGATGGCAGTACCAATTTCCAGGTACTTATAAGTAATATTTAAATATTATATGGCATAAAGCTCTTAATCAGGCCAGATATAGAAAAAAATCAGGGGAGGCAACAGACTGATTTCCAATGCATTAACATTTTCCCCCCTCTGTTTTCCCCCTCTGTTTTCCCCCTCTCTTTTTCTGTCCATTTATTTCCCCCCTCTGCATTTAAAAAATTTCTTGAAAAATGCATGAAATTATTAAAAATTATTAAGCTTGTTAGTTTAATAATATTTTGCCTCTACAACTCTTACTACCATTCTGAAAGGGGGAGGCATGACCTCCTCTCCCCTCCCCCCTAGATCAGACCCTTCTCTTACTTATGTATTTCAGTTAGAAACAAATGATTTGCTATTTTAATATAAATTGTAATAATCTTTGTTTCATGAAGCATTCAATGATTCATTCAATAGTTATAATAAAATTAAACATTTGATAGCATGATTCATTCAAAGTTAATCATTTGTGAATAATGTTTTTTTTTTACTATTTTAATTTTCAGAAGTCATCCCTATTTAACATTACAGTTGACAAGTAAGTTATGTGTTCTACAAATGAAATTCAGTAAAAAACTAAACATTTTGCTGTGATAACAATATGTCATTCAATGGCAACAGCTGCATGTCAGAATATGCATTTATTCATTGTAGCATTAATAAATCACTCATGAGCAAAACGCTTACAACTGGTTTTTATCCAGAAATAACAAATTCAAGTAAAACTAAGCTTAAATTTTCAAAATTAAATCGAAAAGAGCTTAATCTAATTAAATCGAAAGAGGACCAATCTTGATGTACAGGGTTGCTACAACTATTGCATAATTATTTGAACAAGATGTCTCAGATTTAGATTTTTAATTTGTTTTAAAGTTCATCAATTCTTGCATTTTGTGTAAAATCCATTTTTGATGTGGTGGCTAAATTTGAGAATCACTGGGCTATTACATTATTGTCACTAGTAAAGTTTTTAAATAATTATATATGATTAAAACTTCAGAGTTCAGTACTTTTTTAATTAGTAATTTTATTTCTTCAATTTTTAAATGAACAAACCTTGTGTATTGCACTTAGGCCAGGGGATGGCAGCCTTTCAAAGGAGAAGAAGAAAAAAATCTGTTTTTATATTTTATCTTCAAAATACTATGGAAACCAATATACCTAATATTAATGTTTAGGTGAACCAGGTGCATTGATCTACTAACTACTTTAACCCTTTTATTACTACACTAGCCCAAAATGGCTACAATTTTAAATGGACCCACCTAATCAATGCTATTCTTTCTTCACTTCCTCTTATCTGCAATTTGAACTTTTTTTGGCCAGTATGGTAGTAAAAGGGTTTAACTATGTAACCAATTACTAATGTGCTAATAAACACATTAGCAATGTATAGATCTTGTAGTAATAATAAGTTATTGGGATTCACAATAAATGCTCTTTTGCCTTCTGCAAAAAAATTTAACCAAAATTTGGATGTTACGCATTCTTTTAATGCAGTTTTCATTTTTAGTCTTCATTAGATAATTTCTTGACATTACATTAGTACACAGTGACTCCCATTTTCATACTTGATTTGAAATTTGCACATTTCATTTAGATCCTCAGTTTTTGATGAAATTCTTGCTAGAAAATAATTTCTCATTGAAATATGTTGCACCAAAAACTGAGGAAAGGCCACAAAAATATAATCCTTATAGCATCTGCTTTGCTTCAGAGGTAAATTTTAATTTAAATGCTTCATTGAGTTTTTAAATAATTTTGTTATTATTCTGATCATAACTGAAAATTTTATGATGGTTTGGGAGTAATAAAAAGCCACGTGCAACAAATACATACAAAGCCATGGGCCTCAGATTACATGTTGATGTTAGTGTAATTTCAACTTTGGAAATTTTTATTTTGCATGATGACTTATTTTTATTTAGCAAACTTGACACTCTAAGGTTTTTGTGTATCTGATGATCATTGGTACATTACATGCTTTGATTACTGTAGAATTCTAATGTTTATTTTTTTTTCTCTACCGAAAAAAAAAAAATGGCCCCTAAGTATTCTTTGTTTAGTAATTCACCATTTTGGGAGTTAATTGAACAAAAAAAGTTTCTCATCCCTGAAATTTTAAGACTCAAAGGGGAACTTTCATATTCATCATATTGTCCCATTTTCTGAAAATGACCATTTTATTTGAGATTCATGAGAAAGCCAAGTTGTCAGAACATAGTCAAAAGTATTATATGCAAACTATATAAATAAAGAAGCAACAACTACCATCATCCTGACAGCTGAGTGGTTAGCATGCTTGACTACTGACCAAAGGAACCTTGTTTTGAGCCCAAGGTAAGGCATATATATTTGTATTTGCTTTCTGCTTAGGTCTTGCCTTCCTCATATATTTTCTCTATGGTGTATTGAACTGACTGGCTCCTGTCAGACCTCTGTGGGAAGCAGTTGCCTGAGGGGTAATTTTATTATTATTATTATGAGCTACTAATTAATTTTTGTAAATTGTCTGGCATATGTACACTACTCATTTTGTTAAATCTGCAACAAACTTTAAATATTTAATTAACATTAGGGCTGAGCTTTTTTTTAATATTAGGCAGGTATCTATTACTATAAAATCAGTACAATTTCATACTGATAAAAGAATATGGCTTAACACGAAATGGTTAACTGAAAAAAAATGTCAGCTAACTAATTCATGAGTCCCATGTCTACAGGACATCTCTTGTGATACTTTATTACTGAATATTTTAACATATTTGTTGATGCACATGGGTAACATGCTGTTCATGCTTTAGGTGTTTGTGTGATGCAAATGGCCATTATCCATTCTTGGTAGTCTCTCCCATCCAATCCAGTCAACACTAGAGGTGTTCTCCCTTGCCCCAGTAGCACCCAGATTGAAGTTCAAATTATCTGTATATGTGGATTTTCCTTATCTCAGTGGCATTTCAAGTATGGGTTTTATTTAAGCAGCAGTGAATATATTAAAATATAATTTTGGTATTACAGTCTCAAAACACAACTTTTGAATTTGAAACAAATGCAGAAAGAAGTATAACATTTTAAGTCCTCTTTTACTTAATTTCAGATGGCAAGTTGCACTCTAGATGCTAGTGCTAAGATATATGCATATCGAGTTGACTGTGTTCATGCTGATGTCTTTAAAATGGTGGGAGGTCTAGGTATTGCAGAGGAGCAGAAAAAAGGTTTGTTGAAGGGAGATTTTGGTAATTAAATCTCAGTATTAACCAGTAAAACATTGTTGCACAATGAAATATGAATGTAAGCAGAATTGACCTTAACAGAACTGAGATGGAATCACTATTTCTTATTTTATGTGTATGCACTGTGTTAATTTCTTCAGTATCATACTGGCCCAAATCTGCTAAGATTTTAAATGGACTCATCCAATCATTGGTATTTCTTCCTCTTCCCTACTCCAACCTGCAGTTTGGGCCAGTATGGTAGTGAAAGGGTTAATCTTGCTTCTACACTGGTTTCCATAATTTAAGGAAAATCCCTATGTTAAGTCAATGGGAAGCTAACGTCAAAGCTCTATAACTTCTAAAATAAGTTTTTTTTGTTTTGTTTTGAAAAATGTGGATTGTAGATAAAGATCTCAATCAAATAAATCTATATCTCGATTTTCAACAATATTCTTTCAGTATTTAATGAGTTATGGAAGTTTGAATATTTAACAACACAATGCCAGTCTTAAGAAATTTATACAAAACTGAAAAATAGTGAAAGAATTCTTTACACACAGTTCTAAAATGCAAACTTATTTTATTAAACACTTTGATACTATACTTATTACTATGTTTTAAGTAATTTCTGAAGTCAATTTTTTTAGCATTGTTATTGCTAAATATTCAAACTTTCATTACTCATTAAATACTGAATGAATATTGTTGAAAATCGAGATATTGATTTATTTGATTGAGATCTTTATCTGCAATCACATTTTTCAAGACAAAAAAAAAACTTGTTTTAGAAGTTATAGAGCTTTGATGTTAGCTTCCCATTGACTTAACATAGGGATTTTCCTTAATTTATGGAAACCAGTGTATATTTCATTCCACTTCCAACAAGTACCACATTAACTTTACACTCTTGATATAGTCTGCTTTTCATAACACCTTGTTATGAGATATTGCTACTGAGAATAAAGATAATGTATTATGCCTTATGTTGGCTTTTGAAATCTTTCTTACTATTATTATAACTGTTTTATACTGCCCTGTTAGAATAGGAAACACAAGTGTTTTAACTCAGGAATTCTAATATTGCTGAAAAGTGAACCAAGCAAACTTTTAAATATCTGCTAGTAATATCAAAAGATTTTTGATTTTATGTACACTAATGAATTAAACAAAAAATAGAAATTTGAAAATCACAAAACTCTTTCAAATTATGTGATTGGAATTCTTTTTATGTTGGCATTTATGAATTAAATCTAAATATCCACACTATATTTCTGTGTTGTACATTTCAATCTTAGTCCTGAACCAAAAACAATCTGGCACTGAGCTGAAGTCTTAACATTCCAACTGAAGGAGCTTAATATTTACAGTGTGTATATACCAACTAAAGATGATGCAATAATATACTTCAGACCCTAAATGCTTAATGAGCTGGAAGACACTATAGTTCCCAGAGCCAAATTCAGTCACAAATCCAGTGGTAACTATAGTTTCCAAGAGAATATGCTCCAGTCCCCCCCCCCCCCCCCCCCATAAAAATCATCCATTTTTAAGATTTTTTTAAAAATTAATCCTGAAAATTTGCAAATTTAATTTGATAATTAAAAGATACCTCATTATTTAAATGTTCTGTGAAGTTGAAAAGGAAGGAAAGAAAATATTAGGCTTCTGACAAGATGAAAATTAGCATGCACCTGTGCGGTTAGCTGCTAGTGGGGCTCTTCATGGAATGCACTTGTATCATCACCTTTTAATTCATAAGTTTTTTGTGCTTTAATTTTATAGCTTTTGACATTTTACTTTTGTAAAGTTATAAATATATAATATAAATATATAAAGCTATAATAATATAAGTTAATAATATATGTCAAGGTGAAGTGAACTGCTTTTTTGGTGTCACAGGACAGTCATATTTTGTTAAGTTTTTCTATTGTCAGTGTATAAATTTATTTCCAGTGCAAACTTTGCACTTCATTTGTGAACATTCATATAAACATTTTGTTCACTAAAGTGAAATAGGGCGGGGGTGGCTCAGTCGGTAGCGCGCCAGGCTCGTAATCTGTAGTTCCCAGGTTCGAGTCCCAGCTGGGTCAGCGTTGAGATTTATCTCCGCAAAATTTCCCCGTCCTGCCCACAGTCAGTAGGGGACACCGATGGGCTTGAAAAGGCCGCCGTCCGTCGGATGGGACGCTAAGCCGTTGCCCCGTGTGCAGGAGAGCCATACCCTGTGCACGTTAAAGAACACGCTGGATGGCCTTGATGGGAGGCTACCATCTGTCTCCCAACAGCTGTTCCAGTGGGTCCCCTCCCCCAACCTTCTCTGAGCCTTCGTGGTCCTTGTGGCCTGGCCATTTAGCCCATGATGTGCAAAAAAGTGCCGCTCAGAGGTAAAACAATCCAATCACTAAAGTGAAATAAAAGGTGGTTCACAAAGTAATGGTGAATTCACCAGATGAATCAAAAAAGCAAAGCATTTTCGATGTAATACCTCCTTCTACAAATGCACCTTTTACAGGAAGATCAACTTTCCCCCAATGGATGAAATTTTCCTTCTTGTTACAGAGTTAGGAATTAGAAATTTCACAGTTTTGTTGAAATGGAAAAGTCATTCCATTCCAGCCTCAAGCTTTAAAGAGTGCACTATAAAAATGTTTGAAAGTTCCAGATGGCCTTACTTCTCTTTGCCTCTCGTGGAATAACAACCTTATACATATTGCTACAGCTTCTTGTGCATGTGACATTCTTCACATTACAAATTTAATTTTGACAGAAGTAACTGCTACTCTACTTACTGATGTATTATCTACTTGTTTCCTGCTATATGGCATAGACACTGATCATCATGTAGCAGCATTCATGCTAACAATAAATTATTTTGTGTTCTACTAGCTACTCATACCCCAACTATAATATGTTTGCAAGAGACTTGGCTCCAACCACACTTCAATTACAATCTATGGAACTATGTTGTCATTCAAAATGACCGCCCAGGAGGGAGAGGAGAAGGAATTCTTTCTGCAGTATGGAAAGATATCCTATGCACTCTTCTACCTATTACATTGAATATTGAATGAGGATCATCTGAAATCCAAATAATTTTGTATATCTCTACAAGATAAAGATGTCACAGTAACAAATTGCTACATTCCTAATGGCCGGGATTCTGTCAAAGTTTCCCGGCCATTAGAGAATACTTTATTACTTCAACTCCCTACAAAATAGACATTATTGTTGGAGATTTCAACTCGTATCAACCCTAGAAGGGTTCTTCATCAATATCAAAGTCAGATGAAAAGGTTAGTGAATGGTTTCTCAATAACAACTGGTACTTATTAAATAATGGATCGCCTACTTGTTTTGTCTCTTCCAGTGGCTCAGCCATTGACCTGTCATTTTGTACCTCACACCACTATGACATATGTTCCTGGAAAACTCTTACCAGTCTTGGGGAATTATCACATCCCCATTTTGCATTATCCACATCCCATTTTGCTTAATTAACAAACTGGAAATGATCATACTTCTTCTATCAGCTCCTTTTTTTATGGAAATACATGAAATGGGACCAATTCTCTGACCATCTTCTGAACACTCATTTTAACTTGCAGACATTGCTCATATGAAGATTTTATCACAACTTTACAGACAGCCTTAAATAAATCAACTTCAACCTATCAGCTATGAACCAAATGTTCACCCCCATGGTGGGCAGTTTCCTGCAGACGAGCACTTCAACTTAGGTGCCGTGCATTTAACACTTCCAGAAGATCATTACAAAGACTGGATTGGATAGCATATAAAGCAGCAGGTGCTGCCCTCAAATATACAATAAGGGAAGAAAGAACTAAATACTGGACAAAGAATTGTCAACAACTCATCCTCTGATCTTTTTTTTTTTATATCAAAATTTCCGAAAATCATTCATTTCGGAAAATATAACTTTATTATTATATATATAATAAAGTTATATTTTCCAAAGATATTGGATGGATCAAAACACTTTTTACCAGATAATGGTCAGACCCAATTTCAGCTCCCCTGTATGCTCTGGTATTCCTAACTGAATAGCCCGTTTGCTGTTAATTAAAATATACCGTATTCCTGTGCAACCCCTCAGGTGAAACCCATGTATATTTATAAATGTCCCAGTGTTTGTAATATGTGTTAGTTATTCGTGAACCATTAAATTTACTTACCTATAGGAGACATTCATCATTGCCATTGGAGCAACCAATGCCAAAGGGACCTAAAACTCCTGCCCAAAGATTAGAGCCAGTACCAACTTTAGCATTGAAGTCACCTAGTACAAGAGAAATATATCCTTTATGTATATGACATAGATCCTCCTCCTATCATATGGGCAACAAATCCAAACCAATGGAGTCTCTCTCTGCACAATGTGCTGCTCAAAGGGGGTTGCTGACTCCTTTGCCTAACCTCATCATTACTCACAAAGTTGAACTACTTAATGCCCAAAATACTGCATAAGCATCTAGAATAAACAGCATCAAGTCTCCTGTTACTTGTTTACAAATGGTCCAAGTTTCACTACAATAACTAACCTTAGAAAGAACCAAACTATTATACAGCCTAAAAAGGCTTGGCAGACTAATAATAATAATTGTCTGCCAAGCCAAGTCTTTAAGGGCATATACCATTATCTCCACACTCTCCATAGATGCTTAACCCCTAAACATCCTCCTTGGGGCGGGGGTGGCTCAGTCGGTAGCGCGCCAGGCTCTTAATCTGTAGTTCCCAGGTTCGAGTCCCAGCTGGGTCAGCGTTGAGATTTATCTCCGCAAAATTCCCCGCCTTGCCCATGGTCAGTAGGGGACACCGATGGGCTTGAAAAGGCCGCCGTCCGTCGGATGGGACGTTAAGCCGTGGCCCCGTGTGCGGGAGAGCCATACCCTGTGCATGTTAAAGAACACGCTGGATGGCCTTGTCGGGAGGCTACCATCTGTCTCCCAACAGCTGTTCCAGTGGGTCCCCTCCCCCAACCTTCTCTGAGCCTTCGGGGTCCATGTGACCTGGCCATTTAGCCCATGGTGTGCTAAAAAGTGCCGCTCAGAGGTAAAACAACCCAACCCTAAACATCCTCAGGTTTCTCAAAATGCCTGCAATTATGGCCATGATAAATTTTTACTTCTTTCAGCAGAAAAACAACTGAACTTTAGAACTTTATCTTACAGTGACTAACAGATATATATATTAGGCCATGTTGAAAATGAAAGAGAATTTCATTCTGAATAATAAAACACAAATTCAAATTGAAATGAAGGATACTTATGTTGGGTTAAAAGTCCCAGCAGCAATCCCTATTCGTCTGTTAATCTCATGTTGCATATCACCAGTATCTGTTAAATAGCTCCCAAGATAATTAAACTGAGACACCTTCTCAAGAGTGCAGCCATTCAGATTAACTGAATCACAGCCTGCCTGACCAATTTTCATCACTTTAGTTTTTTCTCTATTTATAAACAAACCTACTCTATTGCCAGTCTCATCAACAGCTCGAATGAAAGGGTTCATCTCATCAACATCATTTGCCAAATGGGGTTAAATCATCAGCATAATTTAAATCAGAAATTTTCAGATCTCCACACCATTTAAGACCAAAAACTTTTCCTTGCAGTGAATTTCATATAACATAATCAATAACCAAACTAAAGAGCAAAGGAGACAAAAATGAACCCTTGTTAAACACCAGAAGTAATGCTTAACCAATTGCTACAAGCCTTACCAACTCTCATACACGACTCAGTGTTATTATAGAGAGCTTCCATTATGTTAACTAACTTGTCAAGTATACCATATGATCTCACAATCAACCACAAATTATGACGATCAACAGAGTCGAAAGCCTTTTTGAAATCAACAAAGCTAGCAACCAAAGGTTTCTCAAACTCTAAACATTTCTCAAGAATCTGCCTGAGTGAAAATATCTGATCTACACATCCCTTACCACTTCTGAATCCACATTACTAATCACGCAATTGCCTGTCAACCAGATTCTTAGTTCTATTAAGCACAATCATGGAAAGAACTTTACCTGGAACAGAGAGTAGGCTGATACCCCTATAGTTATCACAAGAACTGCGATCACCTTTTTTGAAAATGGAGATAATAATAGTCCTGGTAAAATCTTTAGGAACAATCCCTTTATCATAAAAGATATTCAAAATTTCAGTCATTCAAGTGGTAATTGAAACCTTCCCAGCTCTAAGCATTTCGGTAGTAATTTCATCTACTCCTGGGGATTTATGAAGTTTAAGTTTAGAAATAGTCAAAATAACCTCAGATTGTGTTATAGGGCCAACATTAAACCATCTATTGTTATTATATTTTAACGACTTTTGAGCTCTCATGGTGTACCTCGAAAAATTTTACCACATACCCCACATTGAGAACTCCTACACTAGCTGATAAAACATATCCTGTGAATCTATTCACTTGGCCTACAAACAAAACAGAAATTCAGTCAGCCTACAAACGAAACAGAAAACACATCGGAAGATTTTCCATCAACAGAAGCCCACCAGGGCATCAAATTCAGGATCCATAATCAAGCTCAGAGCCTTAAATCCAGTCTGGTCCAGTAAGTTTACATGGTCAGTACCAGGACCCTGTGTGGTTGACCACTCCTCAGCAGGGTAGAAAAAAAAGTAGCCATAAGTGTCCAAAGAGAATATCCCTTTTGAAAGGTACTAACGGTCTGCACCACGAGAAGGCAGGGTCGGACATTAGGTGCTAGGCCTGGCCGGTTCTATGACTCTGAATTAAAACATAGGTGGCACGAATCTGTCTGGATTGGAACTGATGCATCCATGTCTAATGAACAAACTGGAATTGGAATTGTCTGTTCTTCACGATCAATTTTCATGTGTGAAAAATTACCAACAGGAACATCAATATTCTCAGCTGAAGGTACAGCACTGATCAGAGCTGTCACCTCTATTGTTCAAGAAAATAATAACTTTTATCCTCTTATCTGACTTGAAATCTGTGCTTGCAGCAGTCAGTAGCATTTCGACAAAATTACACACAGCTATTCTTGATCTATATAGTTCTCTCCAACAACAATTCTTCAAGCTTCATCCATTACTTGCGTTCCAGGCCATCGGAACTTAGAGATCAATGAGTCAGCTGGTTCCCTATCAAAAAAAGCACTTCTTTCAACTTTGTATGCAGAGGATATCATCAGTTTATGCCACAAGAAATTAAATAAATATCTCAAGATGGAATGGGAATCCTTTGTTCTGTCAAATATGTTACCACATCTAACTCGATTCCCTGTAAAAACAACCATTATCTACACTTCAAGAAATATGGAAACCTTAATCACCCACTTATATCTTGCAACAATTACACGATTGCAAACATTCATCCACAGATGTCATCTAGGCAACAACAGCAACTGCCCAAATTGTGGGCAATGTGAAACTACTGATTACTTCTTTCTCCAGTGCCCAAGCCTGGAAAATATAAGGACTCCAATGCTAACTTTCTTCAGATTCAACGGATTGAAAATTTATGCTCCATACATATGTTGGGACTTATTCACCTTTCCAGAAAATTTGTTCATTCTGAAGATTGAAAACTATATCAGATTCTCTCATGGATTCTGTTAAAAACTATAAACTGCAATTTAAATTCCTTCTGCCTTCCATCTTTATCTTGTAAACATTAATCTTTCCTGAGGCATCTTTCATATTTGATACCAATGACTTTCTGCTGAATGGGCTATAAGGCCACACAGCTTCACATCCCATAACATTCAATCAAGACAAGATTATGCTGCTGTAGCAGCCATTTTTGTGACTCATTTTACACTAGAGTATTTAGTTGTTTCTTCTTTCTGGTAAAGTTTCATGCAGAACATTCTTTGAACTGTTGCCATTCAACTTTTTCTTAATCTTTGTAATTGCCTCGAAAGAAAACTGGTAAAAATGGATGTTTTTAAATGCAAGATATATGCATTCCTATGAAATGGTGAAATAATTCCAATTTCTATTACATTTCAGGTTTTGGAAATTACTTTGCTGTTTGTCAAAATGTTTCAGGAAAATCTAGTTATATATTATTATGTAGAATTGAATGCTCTTTCTTTTAAGGAATTGCTTATTCTCTTCATTAGTTATTTCAGAATGAGATTCACATACAATGAAATTACTGATTTTCTTTTTACTATATTGTGTTAAACTAGTACTGTTAATAGTAGTATGTGTGCTGTTTTTCTGAAATGTTTTATTTTCTGAAATTTTGCAATTAAATGCTCTTTATTTTAGTATAGGACACAACCAATTATGTCTATTAGTTCTCTAGGAATAAGATTTCAAAGTTCTTTTTTCTTCTGAAAACACCTCAAAATTAACCCAGCCACCAGAGTGAATTCTGCTTTGCAAAGCTGGCACATTAAGGGTTAAACTTGCTGAACATTTTAAAAGGTGCACCCAGTATCTCTATGCAGATTTCCATTCACTTTTAAAAAAATATATGTAATTTTTCATAAATCTGGTGAAAAAAACTGATCTGCAAGTGCAAAAATGTAAAAGCGTGTTTCTTGCTTTTTTTACTGTATTATAAAACTCTTCATATAATATTTAATTTTTTGCCCAGTGTAAATATAGCACATATAAATATATGTATATATATATAAAATATATTAAAATATTGGGCTCTAAATGCACACACACACACATATATAAAAATATATTATATATGTGTGTGTGTGTGTTTAGAACCCAATATTTTAATATATTACTCAAATGTATTCTTTATTATTCACAACCAAAGTTTCTGAAACCACAAATTTCTTTTTTAATGACAGTTAAAATGAACCACTCCTATTTAAATTAGTAGACCCTTCCTCTCTGTTTTTCCTATAAATGTATCTGTCATCAACTAATTCATCATTATTAATGCCATCACATAACCATTCTTCTGTGAAACGTGGCATAATCATTGGAAAGTATAGATGTGAACAGTTTTTATAGTTTTGGTTCTTAATCCTTTTATGTTATATTCTGATAATATTTATATCTAAATCAATATATTTCCCTGCAGCCATATTTCAGTTTAATAACAAATATACCGTACAGCCTAATACAAAATCTGCATTTCCAAATCTTTCTCATTATAAACCAAATAGCAACATGACCATATCCATTTATGTAATTATTATTCTCAAAGGATATAGGTGTAACAAATGAATTTTTATACCTACATCCTGTGTTGTTAATGTTTTCCTAGTTTTAATTTGGACAAACATACTCTCCCTAACCTTCCTGCTTCCAAAACATGCAATAATAGGTTTAAGATGCTTCCATATATATTTGTGCTTCCTAGTACCATGAGAGGCCTCAGTATCTTTGTCATCCCATTGTATCTCTAGGTTGATATGAACTATATAATCTGTGTCTCCTTGTACAAGTTCTGGAACTCTATGGATCTCACAGTTCATATTAAAACTACTGTTCTAATGCATTGGGATAATTAGTTAAATGGAAAACTCTAATATTTGATATATTATCTTTCTTTAGTCTTTTCATTTCCGATTTTATTTCCATTGACTAGTAAAAAGAACTATTTTACATGTTCCAACAAGTCATCATAGCATCCAAATAATAACTCTTCACTTCATTGATTATGTCATATTTTTTGTAATGTTTAGGATCTGTTTTATCCAAAACAAGAAATCTAATTCTCTACTCACTTCCCTTTGATCATCTGTATTACTTACTTCTTGTTTAACTATACATTACCATTAATACCAACAGCAGCAGAGTGCTATTTGTATTTTGTGCATTTTCAACTTAATTTTTCATTCTTGGATAATCTCCTGATAGTAATCTGGAAAAATCAACTAAAAAAAGTAATTACTAGCTCCGTCACTGGAACATCTAATAAGATCTGCCACAGCCAATATTTTATTACCACATTTGCCACAAGAATCAGATTGTAAATAAAGAGCAGAGGCTTTCATTGGGTCAGTTGTAAATGTAGCAGACTCATATAATGGGACAAAACACCACCTCACTAGGTCTCAATGAGAAATCATGAGAGTAGCCATAATCATTAACTACTACTCATATTTATATTTCATTTAGTAATGAAAAATAAGCAATTAGCAAAGTTTATCAGAATATCATGCCTTTAAATATTCACCAGTCAATCAATTCAAAACAGCATTTGAAATACCAAGATTTCAAACAATGGTTACAGAAAGAAAAAAAAAACACCCTGATATCTCAGGGGCATTCATAGAACCTTTATCAGATAAATGGTGGTTAATATAGCCACCCAGTGAAAACTTGGCCCACACAGTCAAAACCATTAACAAATGTGCTTCTGTCTATGATGTTGTGAGGCTGGTTGCAGGTTTCCACCTCTCTCCAGATCAGCACATATCCACTCTCTGATTATAGAGAAAATCTTGACCTCTTTGCGAACAGGATATGACCAATAGTTAAAGGGCCGGTACACTGTACTGGTAAGAAATTATTTGCGTGTACAGCGTACCAGTAAGACATATTTCAGTAGTTGTGCAGTTAACGATCTTTTTACATTTTAATGCTCTTCAACTGAGCATTTAATTTAAAGAAAATGGATCCTTCTTTTAAGAAAAATTCCTCGTTATTTAATTACACTACTACAAGCTGTTTGAAAATCTCATACTTAAGGTTCCTTTTCTGTCAATAGGGAGTTCTATATATGTGAAGTAGTGCTTTCTCTCTGAATGATTAGGAAGGATATTGGGTAAAGAGAGAACTAGACAAACAAAGATGGCTCCAACCAAAACCATCTCTTGGGGAGTCACACATTCACAACCGCTGTAGCTGTCTGGGTTTGGTTCTTAATTACCACCAGAGGCAGAACTGTGAAAATGGATTTGTGGTTTTCAAATTCTTAATTCTTATTTGATCTCTTATTAGATGTGTATATATTCTGTTTTCTGCATTGCTGAGGTAGCATAATGTAGAATCTAATAACGTTCCTTTTATCTTTCCTTAAAACTACCACTTGTTGATTCATTATTATTATCCTTGATGTGTAATTTTTAGATGAGTGGGTTGTTTTACCTCTGAGTGATATTTTTTGCATACGATGGACTAAATGGTCACAAGGCCCCAAAGGCTTGGAGAAGGTTGGGGGAAGAAGACCTACTGGACAGCTGTAAGGAGACAGATACTAGCTTTCCATCAAGGTCATCCAGGGTGTTCCTTGAAGTGCACAAGGTATGACTCTCCTGCACACAGGATCACAGCTTAATGTTCAATCCTATGGATGGCAGCCTTTCCAAGTCCATTGGTATCCCCTACTGACCAATAGCAGGATGGGGGTTTTACTGAGATAAATCTCAACACTAGTCCAGGTGGGAGTCCCAGGGCTAGTGTTGAGTAAATCTCAACACTAGCTTTGGGAACTGCAGATTATGAGCCTGGCACACTACCTACTGATCCACCCCTACCCCAATTTTTAGATGAGAGTCCTTGAAGCTGCTCCTAGATTGTACAGACCTCATATAAGGACAGCACAGGACACAAAGCCATGCTATTATCCAGGATTCGTACCTATACCTCAGCTGTTTTAGTGTCATGCAAGGCAATGCAATAACACTGCATCAATGAGATACCTTGTAAATTTTGAAGAAGCTGCAGAAATTAATACTATTGAATAGATCATATGGTGGTGGTGTTATAGGCCTAGAAGGAACAAGTAAAAATATCTTCCTACTATATTTTATAGCATTTATTACTCAAAAACATTGGCTGAATTGAATAACCCAAACAACTTGAAAAGAATAATCCCTTATATTTAAGTGGAAACATTTTACAACATGCTCTAGAACTACATGATAAAATAAACTTTTTTACTGAAGCTGAAAGAATATGCTGCTCCTCTGACCTCACCACAACTTGAACAATCAACATAGAAGGTGGGGGGGGGGGGCAACTAGCTTTGTCTGTTAAATAACAATACACCTTGCAGGAGGAAAAATCTTAATTTTGGAATTTGGCAAAAGTCATTATTTTCGTACCATGTTTTGGATGTGAGAATGCTGCAATTTTTCATCTATTGTCACAGATATCACAGAGGAAAAATTTTTATACACATAATCATTGCTGAATTTTAAAAGTTATTCTGAATCTCTAATATATGTTATTCTAAAAAAATGCTTAAATTTAGCATCTGGTTTATGATGTACAAATTTAGTGATGAAAATTAAAATAGTGATGAGGTTCTTTTTTCTAAACAATTTGCTTTTAATTTTAAGACCTAAAATCAGTTTTAAAAACATTACACTCGACATAATATTGTATAACAATCATACATCTTATTATTATGTTTTATTCAATAATACTTAAAATCAGTGAATAGAACTGAATCAGTAAGTATTTAGACATTTAAAAACTCCTAATTTGTTTGCTTTTTGTGGAAAACAGGGAAGAATAGAAGCATTGGGGCACTGTACTTCCTTCACATTACACTTCACTTTATTACCCCTGTAAGATGACTTCAATAGAGTGGCTGCCTGTACGTGATTTGCCATACATGTTTTGCTATATATGTTTTGAAGCGTACTGTACCAGTAAGAAATAAAATCTACTTTCACCACTTGATATGCCTCCATTGTTCTTAGGTCCAGGCTACATGATAGTGACACCATTTCGAGCAGTGTGTCTGTCTCTGGAGGTTAAGGAATCCAGCATGTTCCTTATGGGTATGGCTGCATCATGTGCAGAAGAGTCATACCCATGAGGAACATAATGCTACGACAGGCATAGTTTGTGAAGCCTTCTGGTCACAGTTGAGATATGCCTGCTTTACTATGGTTGCAATGAGGTCTGAATGCATAGATAATGCTGTTACCCTCCTTTCTGTTGAGACAGCCATCCATCC
This sequence comes from Ryuthela nishihirai, assembly GCA_038380435.1. Lineage (NCBI taxonomy): Eukaryota > Metazoa > Arthropoda > Arachnida > Araneae > Heptathelidae > Ryuthela > Ryuthela nishihirai. The sequence continues at coordinate 75,036,932 of JAWZYU010000010.1, forward strand.
ATGTTCAATTGATCATCTTGAAAGGTTGTAGCTCTAAGATGCCCTTGAACAAGTCTTCAGATAACTGTTTGGGTTTTTTGGAATTGCTATGATAGTCTTGAGATAATGGAATGGTGGGTATCAAAAAATATAACGACTTTTGGGATTGTTTGATTAGCCCCCAACCTACCAACAGCTCTTCATTGTTTTGAGTCATCCAAACGTTTTCTTTGAAGTATTATGGAGCAATCAGTATTCCAGACTGGTGATGCAGCATTTTGATTTGAAATGATAGAGCATCTATGAAAGTAGCCCTTTTATAGGGTGTCAGTTTTATATGAGAGGTGGTCCAAAAATAAGTTTACAAGGCACATAATGTTGTTACAACTAGTTTTAGGCTGATCAGACAGTTGGAAGATGATTGGTTATTCTCAGTTGGCAACACTGTTGAAAGTCATCATTTTGCACTGCATATGTGGTGACAGCTGCCAGTTAAATATGGTGACTTAACTGAAACAGTGGTCTGAGCATGAGGTCTGAGCAGTAATTCAGCTTTAGAATGCAAGGAATGTATCTGCAATAGAAATTCATTTTCAGGTAGTTTTTTTGGGAACAATGGGATGAGTCTTCAGAATGTGGCAAAGGGGTGTGCACACTTTAGAATGTGATGGCTCAATATGGATGGTTGCGAGAGAAGCACCAGACTTGCAACAACAATCACACCAGACAACAAGACATGGAAAATGTAATTCTCAAAAGTAGAAGAAATATGGTGAGTGAACTGCAACATGACTTGAGTCTGCCCCAAGGAATGACTGTCAGGATCATTCAGGGGTCAGGATTCCACAAAGTGTGTGTACAATAGGTGCTGTGAACACTATTGGAAGACCACAATGTGCAAAGGATGGTTGTGCCCTGTCATTCCTGCAACAATATACCATTAGTGGCCACGAATTTCTCAAGCACGTTGTCGCTGGAGATGAAACAGGGCATCATCACCATAACCTGGAAGGGTAACTTGCAAGCATGGAGTGGAAACATCCTGGGTCCTTGCAACCAACTTGGGGAGAAGCTCAAATATCATAATATAATAGAGTTTGAGAAGTGTGCTGCCAAATTGATGGCTACTGTGTTTTAGGACCATAAAGGTGTGTTGTTGGTAGCCTTCATGGAACAGGGAACTAATCAGTGCAATTAAATACTGTACTACAATGGAACAGTTACGAGCTGCCATTAAACAAAAATGCCCTGGGCTACTTAAAAATGATATTTTGGTTCTGCGTGACAGTCCTCTTGACACTCAGTGCCAATGCAACTCAGTGACTCCTGCAGCACTTCTGGTGGAAAATTGTGGAATACTAGCATACAGCCCTGATCTGGCACTGAGCTCCTACCATCTCATTCCTGCTCTAAAGGATCATCTTACATGCATACAAAATCCTCATGCAGCCTTGGGCTACAGAGGTCCTATCAGACTGTGTAATTTTCCACTCTAGATATGTCTGTTCTGAGCTACAGCTGCTGCATTTGGCCACTGTAGGCCAATTCTAGCAAGGTCCTGTTTGACATTGTCTGCTGATCATCTTAATGTCAACAAATTTCAAAGTGATGATAACATGAAGACAGCTGTGATAAGGTGGTTGAAATTACAGGACACGGACTTCTATTAATAGGGAATCAAAAAGCTAGTCCCGTGACACGATGAATGCCTCAATTTGCGGCAGGGACTAAGTTGGAAAGTAAAGTGGTAGCTATAAAATTGCATGTGTATTGTTTTTATCTCATTTTCAAAGAAAAAAGAAAATGAGATAATAGTTTCACTTTGTTGTCTGTCCATCTGTAGAACTGGGTGGGTTATTGAAATAGTTTGGGAGCTAACGCAAAATATTTTGATCAATATATATATATATTTCTAAGTACCAATACAGGATGCATTGCTATTCTTATAAACAATGCATGCAGGTAAACTGCTTTTCTGTTTCTTATCTGAATGAAATTTGTGTAAGATAAATAAAGCCTTTTTCCTTCATTTAAAAGCTATATTGCGACAAACTGTCTTTTACATCTGAAAAATCATATAATTTTTATAAAGATTATGAAATTATTTTAATATGATGTCAATGCATTGAAGATGCGCAAGAATTTGTTGTACAATGTTTAAAGGAAAGTTTGGTCAGTGCAAAATTGTTTGAATATTAGTAGTAGAATCACTATATACAGGGTGATTCAAAACTTATTGTTCAAATTTCATGGGGAGGTAGGGAATACGTCAGGAAACCGATTTCACATAGGAAAGTATGTCCGCAAACGTCATCTACATGAACAAAATGGCCAAGTGAAGTGAACACAAGGAAACAGTACAGTTAAGTGGTAACGAATGTGACTTTTATTCCAACAAGGTAAAGATGCATATCCACTAGCTCTTGATGCGTAAAACGATTCATCTTATCACTAGTAAGTCAGCTCATACACTGATGACAGCAGGAGTGGTCAGGCGAGCTGTACACTGGTTGGGTACACACAGCGCCCTCTACATACGCATGTGTACATTTGCGGACATGCTTTCCTATGTGAAATCGGTTTCCTGACATATTCCCTACCTCCCCACGAAATTTGAACGATAAGTTTTGAATCACCCTGTATATATATAATGTATGAGAAACTGAATTTTTAGGATTTTAACTCTATTAATTCTATATCATTCTTATAAAATATCCTTCTTAAAAAGTGAAACAGTGTTATTTACAATATTTCTTTTCTAGATACTTGCCATAATGAAGATGATGGAGATAATGTAAAAAATGATAAAAGAAAGAAAAGGGTAATTTTTTCATTTTATATTTTTAAACATCAGATGCATTTAATGCCAGTGTTAGATTGATATATATATATGGTTAGTCTCACAATAATACTAAATTATATAAAGCATGAAAAAATCAAAAAATTCTGCACTTGTGGTTTGAGTATCAGTTTTTCCAATAACATACTAGTTGCTCTATCATTTCATTGAGGCATTCATTACTTCCCTCTTTTAAATAGGTTTTAAATCCATAAACTGTAAGCCCACTGCTAATATACTGTCTTGAAATTTAAAGGGAATTTGTAGGAAATGAAAGGTAAAAACTATCTCTTGGCCAATTTGCAAGAAAGTTGGAGGAAGTGTCTATAGACAAGATGAATATTTTTTGGAATAATAAAAACTTCTTTTAGTATTATTCGCCTCTTAAAACCATTACTGTAGCCTGTTGACTAGAGAGGGGCAGGGGGTGGCTCAGTCGGTAGCGCGCCAGGCTTGTAATCTGTAGTTTCCAGGTTCGAGTCCCAGCTGGATCAGCGTTGAGATTTATCTCCGCAAAATTCTCCGCCTTGCCCACGGTCAGTAGGGGACACCGATGGGCTTGGAAAGGCTGCCGTCCAACGGATGGGATGTTAAGCCGTGGCCCCGTGTATGGGAGAGCCATACACTGTTAACGTTAAAGAACATGCTGGATGGCCTTGACGGGAGACTACCATCTGTCTCCCAACAGCTGTTGCAGTGGGTCCCCTCCCCCAACCTTCTCTGAGCCTTTGGGGTCCATGTGACCTGGCCATTTAGCCCATGGTGTGCAAAAAAGTGCCGCTCAGAGGTAAAACAACCCAACTGTTGACTAGAGAAGGGTTCACATTGTGCCATCTCATGGCCACCATTTGTGATTTCATCATTCATTTTGTCCGATCAGCCTCCATTTCAAACATTCTGGTAAATACCAGTGTTCCAATGTGTAATAAAAAATCACCTTTCAACAAATAGATACTCAATTTTCAACAAGCAGAATGATAGATAAACATTGTATGACACAGTGATGATTCAAGAGCACTTACCAAGATATTGTGATATACTTCTCTGCATGTACAGAGCATTTACATGTAGTCATCATACTCAGTGACTTTATATATGTATTGCAGCATATGTTGGTTGTATTTTATCAATGACATTTTGAATTATTTGAGAATATTCCAAAATTCCCTTTAAGTTGCAAAGTATAGTTTTATTAGAGTATTAATCTTTGAATTGCCAAATTGTAGTAATGCACATTTACCATTTAGAAAATGCTAGAATTATTTTCAACAACTGTTACATTTGCAGAAATAACAATTTCATCCACCATTCTCTGAGTTTCACTTTTAAGATAGTCTGTATATTCCGATTTTCACTGCACTAAAGGTTAGTTTGTGAGCACCACCCTTTGCTCTCCCACCCCCAACTGCTTAAAATGGATTCAGTATGCACTGATACCTGCACGCAGGCCCCGAAAAGCCCCAAACCCGCACCTGACACGTGAGGCACGCAGGCCCCGAAAAGCCCCAAACCCACGCACGGGGCGCGCAGGCCCCGAATAGCTCCAAACCTGCACCCGACGCGCGGGGCATGCAGGCCCCGAATAGCCCCAAACCCGACGCACAGGGCACGCAGGCCCCGAATCCTCATAAAAATAAGTATCATGTTTGAAGATGAAATAGATGCATTGATTTTAATAAAAATGACTGGTAATCGTCAGAATAGAATACAAAATTTATAATATAATTTGTTAGCATGAAACTTCCCTTTTTAATGTAAAATAACTCTGAATGTTAAACCAGTACAGATATTTAAAATGGTTTTCTTTATTGTATATTTTGCTCTTTTCTGATAATTTCAACCACTTAAAGTATGGGGCTGTCTTATCAAATATACAACTTAGCAACAGGTCAAAAGTTTCATGTTCAAACTGCACATATGTTTTGAATTTCATATGTAGTGCCCTATTGCACCATGAATTTCAGAGGTTATTTTAAGCCACTTACTCAATACGCCACCTCCTAATTTTCATACAAATGCTAACAACAAGAACAGTTTATCATTTTATCTGTAATTCCTTGGCATTGAAAAATAACTAAATTGATGGCACAACAGGGTGCAAACTCAAAATATATATGCAGATATAATACGAAATGTTCAACCTGTTTCTAAGTTGCATATCTGATATCTCCATACTTGTAGCAGATGAAATGATCAGAAAAGAGTGAAATAAATGATTGGAAAACCCATTTTCAATATATATGTACTGACTCCTGAAGACATTGGGGGAGGTGGTACTGATTCAAATATCTACTAGTTTAGCATTTAGAGTTAAATGAATTGTATTGTGAATTTTGTATCTGCTGTGATTTTTATTCTAATCAGCAGATGTATTTCATCTATGAACATGATGCATACTTTTATATGAAGAACCAATGTATCACATATCAAGATAATCAAGGCAACAGATCAAGAGTTATTGCAAAATAAATGCACACAAACCTGTTTTGGCAAAAGCAACAATGGATTTGGCAGCGATTATTGTTTCCCATAGGGATAGCATGATAAATATTTTTGCTTCTAGCAAGCTTCCCTTTTGGAATTTCAACTTGAAATTGATCACTACAATTTGGACTGCAACCAAAAACACTTGAATTTTGAAGTAGCAATAGCACAATTTCCCGATGAATTATGGCTGTCACAGACATCTCCTTTTATTATAGAAGATTGCATTGTAGCTGTCAGTTTTTTTTATAGAAGAAACTTCAGGTTTAGTCTTGTGGGATATAAGCCCTTGAAATGCCTACTACTATTTTAAGTGCTGTACCACAAAGCTATTAATTGCTGGTTAAATATCTATCCCACCTTAGAAATTATATTTGTCCTAAATTGTAATTTTGCTCTGGTCATTAGATTTGTCTGTCATTTTTATCTGTTAAGTAGAAAAAAAAATCCCTCCCCCATGTCTTCAGGAGTCAGTCTATTAAGTACTAAATTTCATTATATGGAAATGAAACTATTTACTGATTGAAAGCATTTTTTATAGTTTAACTTTGAACTTTATCATGTTGTCTCTTTTAGACTACTGTTTTTGAAAAGTTAGTTTATTAATTGCATCCATTGGTATCATAAGGTATAGAAATGACTACATTTAAGTATAACAGATTAAACACAGCTGAGTTAAATTAATATCTTAATCACTATCCAAGCTGTTTTATTATTGTTCCAGTAGATCAAAATAGCATTTTGATCGGTGAAAACAGGATAGTAGGGATGTTATTCACTTCTTTTCGAAATATTTGAAGTAAGTCCTTTCCTGTTGCACGGATCACACAATGATATTTAGGGCACCGTATCTTGACATGTTTCGACTATTAACGAGTCGAAACATGTCAAGATACGGTGCCCTAAATATCATTGTGTGATCAGTGCAACAGGAAAGGACTTACTTCAAATATTTCGAAAAGAAGTGAATAACATCCCTACTATCCTGTTTTCACCGATCAAAATGCTATTTTGATCTACTGGAACAATAATAAAACAGCTTGGATAGTGATTAAGATATTAAAAAAGACTTCATTTAATTTGTAACAGGTAACCATTTCAGATTCTCTCCCTTTAATTATTTATTTGTGGCTCATTACCAGTTATTAGTTCACATATTAATTTGCTCCAGCTAGAAAAAATGTTTTAAAAATGTAAAAATCTTTAGTGTTTCTCACTACCTGAATGATTCACACCTATATTACAATAAAATTTTATTTTTAATTTAATAAAAAATTTTGCGTAGTGGAAGCTTTGTAATAAATTGCCAGAATTCTTTTATATGCTGGTATAGTAAATGATTACAAATAAATTAATCAGGTTTTAAAATTTTCAATATTTTAAAATCTTATTTTAAGTGAATTTTTTTTATTTTAGCCATTTCATCGTGGAGGTAGAATATTATGGTATTTAGTTATCAATTTATATATTTTGAGTTAAGAGTTGGTATGGGAAAATTTAAATATTTTGCAAGCATTATAATACATCTGTGTTGGGTTGTTTCACCTTTGAACAGTACTTTTTTGCACACAATGGGCTAAATGATCTGGTCACAAGGACCCCAATAGCTCAGAGAAGGTTGGGGGAAGGGGGACTCACTGGACGGACAGCTGTTAGGGGATAGACAATAGACTCTTGTCATAGCCATCCAGCATGTTCTTTAATATATATAGAGCTAAAAAGTTATTTTTAACTTCAGTATATTTTGTTTTTGTTTACAATATTTTTACTACACTTTACTAAAATAATGCTTGATGATCAGATTGAAAAAAATTTGTTCTTTTAGTAAAAATATGGTTTGAACTGAAATGTAAGTGCAATTTTATGATTTACAAAGCTAGTTTCAGTTTTTTTTTTTTTTTTTTTTTTTAATTTCTATTTTTATGATTTTAAACCTTATGTACTTATTGCTTTTGTTTTTAAAGTGAAATTATGGGACAATTTAAATTATTTTCTTCTTCAATATGTGAAATTTTTTATAGCTAAATGATTTCATATGTTATTCTTAAATCTTTGCCTCTATGCAAAAATGTCAACATATAATAATTTTATCTTTAATTTTTTTTTCTTAGACAAAGAAGAGTTGTACTGTAGAACAGAATTTGAAAAATTTAAATCTCAACAAACTGGAAACTGGATTTGAGGTTGGTTTCATAATAATAATAAATAAATACCCTCTCAAGCAGCTGCTTGCTACAGAGGTCTGACAGGAGCCTGTCAGTTTATATGCCAGAGTAGAAGGTCTGAGAGAATGGCAGAACCTCAGCAGAATAAATGACACATACATCCATGCCTTACCCGGGGGCTCGAATCCAGGTCCCTTAGATCAATAGCCAAGCGTGCTAACCACTCAGCCACAGTACTGATTAATTTCATGTTTAAAATATCCAAATATTCTTTTAATGTAAAATGCTGCTCAGTTATTAGCATCATTTAAGTTTCTGCTTAAAAAAATTAAAGATAATTTTGGATTTTTATTGTAATCAGAAAAAAATTGTTTTATACTTCTAATGCTATTTTTTTAATTAATTTTATGCTTCTAAATGAAAGACTGGCCTTTCCAAGCCCAATTGGTCTCCTTTCTGACCAACGGCAAAGTAGAAGTTTAGCAGAGATAAATATGAATGTTGGAACAGGTGAGTCTCGAACTTGGGGACTGCAGATTATGAGCCATTACATGATGAAACTTATGAACCATATATCTTGTTAAAATTCTGAGAAGGCATGTGAACAGAGACTGCTGTTTTTTTTAATCAACCATTGAGATTAAAGGCAATTATACCACAAAAGTTTTCATTAACTTTCAGGCATCATTAATATTCTGTGCTGTGGTCAATGTTAGAGGCTATTTAAGATAAAAACCTGATAGCATTGGGTTCTTGTTATTCATAATGTAAGCAGGCCCACAAGCAAGAAAATGGATTGAAAGTAATTACAAAATTATTTTCAGCATGGTGTATGGCTCATGTGAAGAAGTTTCCCTTAGAAAAAATCTAAAAGGACTGGTGCAAGTGTGCATTTCAATAGTAGCGAAGCACAGGAAACATCTTGTAAACATGGAACTCATGAGTAGTTAGCTGGAAAAAAAAAGAGTTTTGCTATGAGTATAATACAAACCCACAAGCTCATTTTTCAGCTAATTATGACTATAAAATTTTCCAATACAATGGTTTGTAGCCCATGTATATTCAAAAAAAAACAACCAAGCCCATAAGCAGCTGCATTGCAAAAGTTCATAGTCACAATTAAATGAAAAATTAAGCTAGCTGCAATAGCTTAGTAGTCAGAGTACCTGGCATGTTATTAGGTCATGGGTTCATATCCCACTCATGGCAAAACTAAATTTTGTCAGCTAATTATTCATGACTATGCTGCACATTAAATAATTCACTAAGATCCATCATAACTATTAACTTACATATATTGTGTAATTAACACTGAAAATTTTAAAATATTTTATTATGTTGATATTTATACATTCACTTAAACTTTTAACAGCATTAGCTTGATCTGGAGCTGTTTATTCTAGATATAGTATTGCTTATAGACTTGGATTAATTTGAGTCTTTTTAATTTAATTAAAACACCATTGTTGCTCAGACATTTTTTTTAACTAAAAGTGGCATTTAAAGTCACTCAAGCATGATACATTCAAATTAACATTTTTTCTTTATTACAGGCAGATGCACTTTTCTTAAAGATGTCAAGAGCATTTGATGAAGGTGGAGTAAATGGACTTCTTTTCAATACAGTTACTAGAAATGATGGTTGTGAATTGCTACTTGATGCATCAGTACTTCATCATGATGAAAATCAATCTCGAGATTTATCATGGATGCCTTATCCACAGCAGTTAACTGGTAACTCTTTCTTCTTATTTTTATGTACTAGATTAGTCCTTTCAAAGTAGTCCAGAGTAGAGAATCACTGGTTCCAGAATGTTATAAAACAGAAAAATTATCAAATGAAAAAGTGAAAATATAGTTTATCTGCAGCTAAATATATTCATATAATGAAGGAATTTATAGAGGTGGCATATTCACACACATATACACAGTCATATCAGAATAATATGACCACTTACCTAATAATGGGAATAACCATCCTTGGCCCAGATGACAGTGGTGAGACAGCTTGGCATGGATGCAATGAGACCCTGGAAGGTTGTCAGAGGCACACGTGCCCATTCGGACTCCAGCAGGGCACGGAGGTTCTAGAGATGACATGGTTGTGGGTCTGCACGCTGAACCTGTAGATCCAAATGGTCTCACAAGTGCTCTATGGGGATTGAGGTTGGGCGATTTCACCGGCCAAGGGAGAACGGAGACATTGCTGTCGTGTTCCTGGAACCAGTCACACACCACCTTAGCAACATGGCAGGGCACATTGTCCTGTTGGTAGACACCATCACCACCAGGGTAAACATACAACATGAAGGGATGCATGTGGTCAGCGAGGATGGATAGGTAGCCATTGGCATTCAGGGACCCATCCAGTGGTACCAGCAGTCCCAGGTCATACCGGGAAAACATCCCCCAGACATGCACACTGTCACTGCCGGCCTTTACTTGATTGACAAATGTGTCCGTGTGTTGGTTCTCATTTGTCTGACGCTGTATCCACCACTGCCTGTCACTTATGTGGAGTAGAAATCTCGATTCGTCGGAGAAGGCAACCATTTTCCGCTGTCCAATGACGGTAGTCCTTTGGGAACTGCAGACGTTGTTGGTGGGCCTTGGTTAACATGGGTGCCTTCATGCAGCATCAACTCTGGAGACCCATGGGTAACAGGGTTCGCTCTACTGTTATCAGGAACATGTACCTGGGTATCCCAGCATTCATTTGAGTGGTCAGTTGCTGCACTGTTGTGTGTTGATTACCCTTACCAGTCGACAGAGACGACATTCTCCTCTGGGGTCAATGGCCTTTGGGGCTCCACAGTAATTACGTCTGGAGGTACTCGGTGTGCCAGGGGTCCATTCTTGGTACACCCTTACTACAGCACCTCGCGAACAACCCACGAAGTCTTCTGTTTCCGAGATTCTTCCACCCTTGGCACAGTAGCCAATGATCATTCCTTTTTGAACGTTCATCAAATCAATACCTCTGCCCATTGTGCTCAAGTTATGCACTATGGCTCATCTGTCCTGGCTGGCCACTTATATCTCTGGGTGGTCAACCTTTTCATGTGCACTCTGTGATGCACCTGGATGGGTACACTGTGATTCCATGGGTAGTCATATTATTCTGATATGACTGTGTATGTATATATACAATTATAACCATTAGACTAATCAGTGTGTTATTTCACTATGAAAAATAATCTCTCAGGGACTGGAAGCAGAGCAGCATTTAGACTAAGCTCAAAGGGAAGTTACTGCACATTTGAAAACTATAATACTGATTATGACTGGTAAGTCATGGCAATCTCAAATAGTATTCCTTTTACTGTGTATCCTTGTAAAAAAGAAGTACACCTAAACCATACATATTAATGTATGGTTTAAGTGTACTTTCATTAGTCACAGGAAATGTCATGGGTTAAAAATTAAATCTTCCATTGTAATTGAATATATTGCAATATCTCTTTTAAGTACTGATGTTATTATTTATTAATTTTTGCAGCTGATTGAATAATTAATATTTTTCTTTAAGGTATTCTTCATCAGCTCACAGATGAAGATATGCTTATATGCCCATCACTCTCAAAATTTAGCTTCTTAGACTGTCACAGCATAATAAATGTATGTATAGTTATAACTCATGTTCTGCATTTTTTTTAATTGCTAAATTTTAATTCATTAGGATGTTTTACCTTTATATGTTTGATCCATTTGTAAGTAGTTATATGAGAGTAATTCTATGCAGGGGTGAGGGTATAAGATCTAAGACCTCTTTAAAATAAGGTGTGTTTTTAAGATGATTATAAAAAAAACAATTTTCATGAAAATTATAAAGAAAAAAATGTTTTTGGTTATTCATATTATTCAAATTTTGCTGCCTGATACATTTTTCATTTGGATTGATATTGATTTTAAAATTCAGACATACTTTCTAAATTTTGGACCCCCCACCCATAAGAAATTTCTGCATATGCATTTTTATATGAAAATTAAAATCTTCCTTCTTAAAAATTGAACTAAAGTTGAAATTTGGAATTTTATTCAACCCATTAAAAACTGTATCAGTTAAATTTTTTCAAATTGCTTCATTTCTCAAAGCATAAACAATATTTCTTGGTAAATATTGTGGGGCCAAAAGCAACAGAGGTGTATATAATAGGACAGTGAAGAAAAAGTTATAAGCAGTGTTAAGTTGAACCCCAACTTCTATAAAATTAAAGTTAGAACAATAAAATATTGTACAAATAGAATTAAAACTGTGCTAAACTTTTTGTTAAACTACCTTCTAAAATTTTAGGTGGTTTTTTTTTTTTAAGTAAACTATCCCTCAAGCATCTGCTTTCCACAGAGGTCTAAAAGGATTCTGTAACTATAATATGCCACAGAGAAAGCCTGTGAGAAAGGTGATATCTCAGCAGAAAGATAGCACAAAATCATCTTATCTGCCTAGTTCCCTTTTCAACCAAACATACTAACCACTCAGCCACCTGGATATGCATTTAGCAATTAAAAATTATTTAATTCTTCAAAGAAGAATATTCTTACTGTAAAATATCTGTGCTTCAACTTCATTTAACAGATTAACTCAAACAAGTAGGCATTTTGCTTGTAAATTGTTGTACTGCAACATCATTCTTTACCTTGCATGAACATTCTGGCCTTCACTATTATACCATGTGTTTTAGCATAATCCTGACACTGTTTCAAATATGGTTCATTGCTTTTGCATGTTGGACTCTGTATTGCACTAACATGCTTAAAAAAAGACACAAGGATATGTTATCTTTTTTTTTGCTCTCTGTTGCAAGGAAATTTGAAAACTAGTTTAAAAAAAACTCAACAGAAGTCAACCAAAAATAGTCTCATCCCATAGTTACCAGTGTTAATGTTGAATGTTATAAGGCAGAATGTCATAAGAACAGTCATAAAACAACTCCCAATTCAATTTGATTTTGATTTGCAACGTATAGATGGAGAAGGATCCTAGAAACTACTTCTAGTTTGTACAGGACTTCTTGTACAAGGACATGACCCACTAAGACCAAACAACCATGCCATCCTAGCCCTTGAACCCACATCCTAGCAGTTATAGTGTCACTGTGAACAGATACCACTGCACCACCAAGGCCACATGTTTTGTCTCATGTAAAGGTAAGATGATACTATTTCAGCTATAAATTCCCACCTACCAACCTGGCTGTGCTGTATCTCACTAAATGCTACCTCTCATTGTTGTTTGCAACATACCTCAGCCATAGGGAAGGTCCACAAAGCTGTGACATACACTTCTGTTGTTCAAGGTTTCTAAAAACCTTCTTGAACCCATAAATTTTCTATGCATAGTAATGAATCTAAGTGGTATGCCACCAACTTTTTTTTTAATGTCACTTCACTTTGCATCTAGGATACAATACCAGATTAATAGCTAACTCATATTTTTTCAAAAGTACTCTATATGCATCTGTTCTCAGCCTCTCAATTGAACTAAAGTTAAAATTTGGAATTTTATTCAATCCATTAAAAACTATATCAGTTAATTTTTTCTTCTCCCCCTTTTTTATATTGTTAACCATAGAAGCACAGCTATCAAATTTTCTGTGTTGATTGCTGACAGTTGTGCAAAGTATTATATTTTCTTCCAGGAAGAAGTTTCTGTTATTAACCACTATGGTATTGTGGAGTGTATTTAAAAGTCTAAACATTCATCTAACAGTAGTTTGAAATATATATACAAGTTAAAAGGTGGCATATTTTTTTTCTACTAAATGTCTGCTGGTTTAGAGGTTTATGCTGCCATTCTAAGGGTGATTGATACTCCTGATTAGCATTCAAAAAGTACCAAATTTCACTGTTCATAAATGTAGAATTTTAACCTTTTAATTAGTATTTTGTGTGAAATTTGCCTTTTGTTAACTGTGTTCCATGCTCTCAACACAATTTTGTTAATATTCTCTCTTCATTCATCACAGTAAATGGAGGTAGTTAGGTTTAAATATATTCACATGTGAAAGTTTAGAATTTATGATGTAGAATTTTTATTTTCTTATATTTACCAACCATTCAGATTAACTGATTGGGAGCTATGTAACAGATAATGGTGATGTGCGGCATGAGATTAACAGACGAATAGTGATTGCTGCTGGGACTTTTAAGAATCTATGGAGGGTGTGGAGAAATAGGAGTATACACCTAAAGACTAAAATTAGACTGTATAATAGTTTGGTTCTTTCTAGGGTTAGTTATGGTAGTGAAACTTGGACACTTTGTAAACAAGATAACAGGAAACTAGATGCTTTTGATTCCAGATGCTTACGCAGTATCTTGGGTATTAGGTGGTTCAACTTTGTAACTAATGATGAGGTTAGGCAAAGGAATTTGCAACCTCCTTTAAGCAGCATATTGTGCAGAGAGAGACTCCGTTGGTTTGGCCATGTTGCCCGTAAATGATTATAGATTGGCGAATAGGGTTATGAACAGTGTGCCTAAAGGCCTCAGAAAGAAGGGGAGACCTAGGATGCAGTGGGCAGACAATGTCAAACAGGACCTTATTAGAATTGGTGTGAAGTGGCCAGATGAAGTAGATGTAGCTCAGGACAGACTTGCTTGGAGAACTAAATTGCACGGTCTGGTTGGACCTCCGTAGTCCAGGGCTGCTTGAGGATGATGATGATGATGATATATTTATCAAAACTTACAACACCTTTGGCCAGAGGTCTCAAACTCAAATCATATAGGGGCAGAATGATGTTAGTTCTCAATATACAGCAGGCTACATTCTGTTTTAAGCAACCATTACAGGGAGCTAAATCAGTTACTTAATATATGCTGGGCTACATTTGATATTGAGCAATAATAAATAAAATGTCGCGAGCTACATTTGTCTTTCTGAGTAGTTATGTTTTGGAGCAGGTCTCTCAGTTTGGCAGTTTTGTGATTGATATTAATATTTGATTTGAAATAAAAAGGAGACTAAATGCCTGCTGGAACTTTTAAGAATTTGTTGATAGTATGGTATTTTAACAACCAAACATAGATTTTATGATAATATTACACTGCTTTAGTTATACAAACCTTTATTTACACATATCCAGCATAAAACTTATAGTTGTCTCTGTGTGCACTACTCATTTAATGAAAGTAAGATGTGATCCTTCTGCTACCATTCAGCTACGAAATATTATGGCCCTTCTTTCACTTGGAAATCTTAGCACCCATCTGGCTCATGGAAATTGCCATGGGATTATATCCTTATTAAATGTTGTTTTATTAGATTTTATTTATAACTTCTTGCATTCAACAGTCCAAAGTAATCATAGCAATCACTATGTATCAACTTTAGACATACCACAATCTGATGCTTTGATATTACTTCTTAATAACTATTCTAATTATTCCTGAATAGCATATGCAGGATGTTGATATATTATGTAATTTAGAAAAACGGTGACCAATAACAGAGTTCTGCTTATGCCAATAAGATACCAGCTGTTGATGAACTGTGAAAAATACAGTATGTTTGTGGATGGCATCAATGCCTAATTTATTCCATTCTTCAGTTGATACATTCAAAGCATTTTAAAGGCAATAATATTATCAGATACTATATTTGATAGTACATACTAATGTAATTGAAGAATCATGTTTGTGTTGATTATACCTACTTAATTTATCTTATATTTAGAAAAATCTCAATTTTAACCTTTTGCTGTTAATAAATTATTTTTCAAATAGCAATCAGAAGATAATTTGCCACCTGCAAAGAAATCTGCACTTGCCTTTGATCTGAATTCTGTGCCAGAACCATTTGAAGTAGATGTTACATCACAAAATGATGATAATTATATAACTAATGATAATGAAGTATTCCCTGAAGATGAAGCTCTTCCAGAAAACTGCACTGACAATAGTTTTATGGAGCATGCAACATTTGCTGAAGTTAGGGATGCATGTATTGCATCTACAAAACAAACTGGTGTGAAAGCTGTTAGGTAAGTATATAAGAAATAACAATAAATGTGGAACAGTAATATAGCAAAAGGCAACATAGTACTCATGAGCATTACTGTTATTGGATGGTTTCAAACACAATCTTTTGAATGAATGGAATTTTAAATGCTCAGTTTTGTTTTTTATACTTTGATTTTGAATAGTTAGACTTCTGCAGATATTTCCCACCCCAAAGGAAAAAAAAACCTATTATTTCTAGGCTCTATGACTAGAATTTTTTATGAATAGGTTATATCTGCTGTAAATATTTATCACTTGATTAAATACACTCTGAAATTGAAATTACTTTACCCAAAGTGTAGGCAGATGTGTTTGAAAATTAGCATTAAATGAAAAGATATAAATACCACCTCAAGCAGCTGCTTGCCACAGAGGTGTGACAGGAACTTGTGTTTTTATACCTTAGTAGGTCTGTGCGAAGATGGGACCTCAGCGTACAGATAATACAACATCCATGCTTTCCATGGGTTCGAACCCAGGCCCCTTTGATCAGCATAGGTATAAATAAGGAATGACATTATACCAGTTACTGGATGACATTGGGCAGAAAAACATTGAATCATAACTTGTATATGTAGCATGACCCCCTATTGTTGATAGAATATGCAATTATGCATCACAGCATAGAGTCAAAGAGGTCTGGATGCTAAATTTAAACAAACCTCCTGGAATTAGATCTTTAGGAGTTGGTAACCCTAATAACTTCTGCAATTAAATGTAGTGTTAATCATGAATAAAAAAAAAATATTTTTATGTCAGAATACAACCTGTGTTAATGCAGTTTTGCTGATAATTGTATTCATTGTAGTGATTATGGGTTGACAATATCACTGAAAAAAATATATTGATGATTCTAAAAAGCAAAGTTTGACACAATTGGTTTGTCTGAATGAAATATGGATAGAAGTATACATCTGAAATCAGCTTAGGTATACATATATAGGTAAGGAAAAAATAGCTTTATACATATATAGGTAAGGAAAAATATCTTTATACATATATAGGTAAGGAAAAATAGCTTTATACGTATATAGGTAAGGAAAAATATACATACCTTACCTATAAGGTATACATATATAGGTAAGGAATAAATCAAAGCCTTTGAATAAAGAACACTGCTTGTATTAGCTTCAGTGTGCAGAAGTTTCCACATTGGTAATTGGTAAAGTTTTCACAATGTGGCAGAAGGCCACATTGGTTAAGTGTTGAATACACGTGTCATTGCTCAGTTAGCATGATTTATATATTTTTTATTAATCTTACATGCTCTTTATGGTTTTTTTTTAGAGTTGTGTCATTATTTTCAAATAGGAAAAAAAAGTCTCACAATTCTTTCTCGAACATCAGATTTGTTTTAACTCATTTTAGAGAATCAAATGAGTATTTTTTGGTTTTCCCATTAAGAACTCCAATCTTTATCATCTCCTGAATTGGACTATATTTGGGAAATGAGGATTTCCCTGACACTTGCATGGCTAGATGGCCAATGGGTGCCTCCCTAATCATCTTGTGGAGAGGTGGGGTAAGTGGGTCAAAAGCCCCCCCCCCCTCCCCCCAAAGGAAAAAGAAACATGCTTGCAGTTATGACACAATGCTTGTAATAGAAGATTAAAAGCATCTCTCTTCTGGTTGTGAGTTCTGTAAGTGGTTACAACATGAGATTAATTTTTTTCGGAAGAAGGGGAGGGCAATTGGATTATAGCCCCAATCAATTTCTCAGAAGATGATAACTGCACAACTAACTGGAAGATACTTTAAATCTGCATGGATAGCTTGGCTATAATTTAAACTTGTTTGTGCAACATCTATCCATTTATAGTAAGTTTTTTTTTTTTACAAACTACTGAAATACAGCTTTATTCACTTCTTGGGCTGAGGCATTTGCAATCACTTTACATGTTCTTGTTTTTAGCCCTTTCAGGGCACTGCCTGAAAAACTGGTTTACATCCAGAGACCAAGCTATTTTTTCATATGCTAAAAAAGACCTTTAGAAATTTTTGGCCACATAACTGTTGAAAGGAATTATAGCATGTTATATGCCGAATTAATCAGCATTTAATTCTGGATTTTCTGAAAGTAAAAAAGATAACTAGTTTATTTTAATAGGGCATTTTTGGAATCATGTAGTAAAATAATGCATCTGGTAATTCAAATGAAAATTTCTTAAAAACTAATAGACTCAAATGATTATAATGCATATGAATAGAAAAGCTATTTATTTCTTATTAACAAAAAATAAAATTTTACTTGAAACAAGACACTCTTTTTGTAATTTTTTTCTCAGTACCATACTTTGAGAAAAGTCCAGGCTTTTTGTCAACTGTGCTGAGTCATATCAACAAGTCAACTCTAGAATTAAAAAGACAAAACAAATCAACCTAAATAGTTCATGTTATATACCAAACAAATTAAACAAAATTTAATTCTGAATTCTATGAAAATAAAAATTTAAACAAATTTACAAACTGATTTTAATAAGACCTTTTCACAATGATATAGTGATAAATTAAATTGAATTGTACAATTAAGGCTTGATTTTGGAAAACATGAATAAAAATGTTAAATTATATATTAATTGAAAAAGAAATTTCTTCCTAAATAATATAATATTTACCTGAAATGTGATTTTTATTTCTTTTAATGATTCTTTTCAGTATGGTATATTCTAAAATACAACCATTATTATACAAGGTGACTTGGACTGCTCACAATCACAGGATTTTCTGTCCTGGTTATGAAATGGAAGAACACTCTCTTAGCTCTTTCTGTTTTATTAAATATGATTTTTTTTTTCCCTTTGGTGTTGAATTTTGGGTATCTTGTCAAAATGCTGAAAAGTTGGCACACCAAGGCTAAAAAACATCCGTATCCTCAGAGGAGGCAGAACTGTTTTAAAACTTCAATGTAAACTAAAAACTAATAATTGTTTAAAAAATAAATCTTTTCTGGGGGGGGGAAATGCCCTTAGCCTAGCTACGGAGAAGGTGAGGGGAGGTACTCTTGACAAAATTGCCCTTTCAACCATCGGAATGATTTCTGTGCCAGGGCTTTTTTGCTTCCATATCCAAGACATCATTTTCAGAAAGAAAAAATATAGAAATAGTTTAAGGCAGATATAAGAGCAAAAAACAAAGCACAAAACTAAAAAAGAAAATAAAAATAGAGGTAATTCCAAAATCTTCCTTTTTTTAAAAAAAAAATCGGTATTTTGTTAATTTTCACCAGATTTTCCAAACTTTAAGGAAAAATTTGTTACTAATAGTTCAAATCAAACTTCTGAGCTTAAATCAAGGGATTGCTTAGCAAGGAAATCAGCAATATCATATATCACTTCTAAGAAATAGTTAAGAAATTTTTTAACAAACTATTATAGTTTAGCAAAAAAAAATGCATCAAATGGGAAAACAAAATATTATTTTTCAAGAATTAATAATGTTTTTTTTATAATATATACACTGAGATGCCAGTTTATTAAGTGCACCACCCCTTGTCACATAAATGGTTCATTCCAACACATAATACGTCACATGACAGGTGTGCAGTATAAATCAGATAGACCAGCCCTTCGAGCATCAGTTTTGCCCTTAGGGGCCCACCTAAGGGTGGTTTACTTTTGTGTTTTGTTCTTACTCATGCTGATTAGGCATATCTTTATGATGGAGATGGTTAGGGGTAAAATTATTACTTGGTACATCGAATATGATTATACGATCTACGATTCGAGCATCAGTTAAGTGTTGGATTTAGCATCAGAATTGGCAAAATGAGCGACTTTGAGTGTGTCATGATGGTGTTAAGTGTGCCATTTCTAGCATCTCCCAAATGGTCATCCTGGGCGTTTCATGCTCAACTATTTCAAAGGTTTACCAAGA
This sequence comes from Ryuthela nishihirai, assembly GCA_038380435.1. Classification (NCBI taxonomy): domain Eukaryota; kingdom Metazoa; phylum Arthropoda; class Arachnida; order Araneae; family Heptathelidae; genus Ryuthela; species Ryuthela nishihirai. Next base: position 75,056,276 of record JAWZYU010000010.1, read on the forward strand.
ATGGTGCAAAAATGTATTAGTGATTGGCCATCCTATGGACAAAAGCAGCTTGTGGATCAGAGAGGTCAAAGGAGACTGACAAGAATCGTGCAAGCGAACAGATAGGCCACAACCAAGGAAGTCACAGCAAAATTAAACATTGGTGTGCAGAAGTTATCTCTGGGTGTTAAAATATCCACAGCAACAAGTTGTTGGCCATCCATACGATGTAGCACAACTAGGAAAAAATCAATACTTATCGATCAGCAAAAAAAAATTGTTATTTCCGAAAATAAATCTACTGAAATGAAAACTAAGATTTAAATATAAAAAAATACTAACTTTGCAAAGGGTATCCAATATGTTGGACCAAAACTGTAAACAGTACTTATAGCACATGCAATGGAGATAGCATCTTGTTCGCCTCAGTGAAGCATAACTACCATATATTTCCGCAGATAAGACGATAGTTGAATCATAAAAAAAGGCCCCCAAAATCCGGGTCATCTTATAGGACAGATGCAAAAAAAATTTGATTGAAATTTATATAAATTGAAACCATTATTACTGCAACATCGAAAAATCTATCATATTATTTGAATACACTATATGATAATACATTACATTGTAATAGTAAAACAATACTAAAACAAAATAAATATTAAAAGTTATGTTTATTGAGCTACTGAGGAAAAAACGGACAAACCGTAATTATTTACTAGTACAGAGTAGGGTATGTCCACAAAATAGAATAGCCCATACGACGCTTTTGTGAATAGTCAAGGTCATTACCCGAATGCCCGAATCAGTGCGAATGTTTGCGAATAGGACATAATTCCGTATACGCTATACAGTATTATCATCCAGATGATGATCGCCGATCTAAACTAAATTCATAGGCCGTTGATAGTTTGGGGTCGTCTTATAGGACAGATATATGCTAAAACTATAAAACTTTGACAAAAATTTATACCTCGTCTTATCTGAAGTCGTCATATCTGCGGAAATATATGGTAATTAAATGCAGCTGCAACCAGAATTTCTAAGAAGGGTGTGTTTACTTTCAGTTTCGATTTTGAAGGTGGGAAAAATGCATAGAATGCTGGGAAAAATGATAAAAATAACTTGGGGATACAGGTAACCCCCGTTCATCGCGAAGGATACGTTCTGGACATGGTTGCGATAAGCGAAATTTCGCGATCAACGGTGAATTTTAAAAAAAATTTTAAAATTCGCAAAAAACACTTTGTTAATAAAATAAATATTATTAATTCTATTAAAAAATATCCGAACGCTATGGTTGATTACAGAATTCAGAAAAAATATCTGGCAACGATTTTTTTATAAATTAGTGATCTGCCAACCTTCGTGTCACGTGACACGAAGGTTGGCAGATTTTAAGTTAAGAAGGTTTGGCAATTTCTAAAAAACGTTGCTAGATATTTTTTCTGAATTTTTTTAATCAACCATAGTGTTCGGATACTTTTTTGAGCGACTACATGTGTATGATGTGATTGAGCGAGAAAGAAAGTTAGCACGCACGTGCAACATTGGTTTTGACTTTTCCTGGCATGTTTTCAAAGCCATGCAAGTGCCGAGATAAAAAAAGATCGCGATATAACGAATCCGCACTCACCGGGGTCGCGATGAACGGGGGTTACCTGTACTGAAATAGGTTTATGACAGAAAAGGGTGTGAAATGGGAAAAATGGCAGTAATTACTTTGTAATTACTGTATTTCCGAAATCTACCATTTTAAAAAAAAGTGGTTTCTTTGTTAATTTTTAGATGATTATCGAAAATTTAAGGAAAAATTTGTTGATAATAGTTCAAATCAAACTTCTGATCTTAAATCAGAAGGTTGCTTCAGCAAATAGGAATTTAACAAGCAAATTGGCAATACCATTTAGTGCTTCTAAGAAATGGCAATCAGAAAAAATATCACATTTAAAAACCAAATATAAATGATAATAATTAATTAATTATAAAAAATATAAATAAATAATTTAATTAATTATACAAAATATAAATAAATAATTTAATTAATTTAAAAACAAAATATAAATAATAATAATTAATTATAAATATAAATATTTTAAAAACAAAATATTATTTTTCAAGCAAATGAATCCGGCTTAAATTTGTTGCTTGAATCAGATGGCTTTATCAAATTATTTATATTGTAGTTTAATAAAATGTTCATCAAATTAAAAAACAAAATATTATTTTTCAAGCCTGAATTATATATTTTTTATAAGATGTACATAAAAAAAATTACATCAATTTTTTTTTTTTTTTTTTTTTTTCATTAAAAACATACATACGTCCTTGGCCTCTCATTTCGGATTCTGCAAACATATATAGATGATGTGGACACTGGAAGGGTTAATAGTTAGGGTGTATTTTGTATGATGTTAGCGGTTAATAATAAATAGATTTGTAGGTTATCTAAAATTGTATTGATTGTTCCTATTTGTATGGAAAGATGGCATTGAACTGTTCTCTGGTACAAAGTAAATTGAATAGAATGCATGCTGTTCAGGTTTTTGACAAGTGTTTGAAAAAAACTTCGCATCATCATTGTGTCCAAAGCAGGTTTTGTTTTCATATTTGTCATGGATTCTTTCCTCAGTTTCTTTGAAAGTTTTTAGCTAAGGTTCCAGAGAAGGGGTGAGTCCATGGGAGTGTAGTGTATAGAGTTGACTATTTTACTATAAATAGTTTATGTAACCCAAAATAAGTACTGTGGTACTGTGAATTTGTAATGTGATATATATACAGATACTGGACAGAAAAATGGAAACATTCCCATGTAAAGTCAATGGAGAGTCAAATTTGAAGATCCGTAATTTCTTTATAAAGCTTTTTATAGAAAAATAGGAATAAATAAATTTAAATCTCATTCAAATCTATCTAAATTTCGATTTTGAATGATATTTGTTGGGTATTTAAAGAGCTATTGAAACTTGAATACTTAGCAGTAGCAAAGTCAGGACTAAGAAACTTGGGTAAAATTGGCAATTTTTGAAAGAACTATTTGCACAAAATTTTAAAGCATACACTTACTTTATTAAATGGTTTGAAATAATACTTTTTTTTTAGTTTTAATTAACTTCTGAGGTGAATTCTAATGATTGACATCTCTATTATTCATTATTCAAACTTTTATAAGTACTAAATGGATATTGTTCAAAAACGAAATTTGGACAGTTTAACTGTCATCTTATATTCATCTTCAGTCATGTATTTCCTTAAAAATGTATTTAAAAATTTACAGAGCCTCAAATTTGATTTTCCATTGGCATAAGATGAGGATGTTTACATTTTTCTGTCCATTGCCTGTATGTATGTATGATACCTGATAATAAAGTTCCAGGATTACATCAGTGGAGAATTTTATTATTAATGTGCCAATTATATTTAGTAGTCACCTATTATATATATAAAAAAAACATAAGCATATATATTGGGTTGAACCAAAAGTTCATTCGTATTTTCTCCAAAAGATGTCACTGGATATGCACAGCCACATACATTAGCAGCTATAAATAGCGTGTGCTTTCGACAAGGGGCAGTTGCTAGTATGTTCTGAAAAATAAATTGTGCAGATTGAGTGAGTGATATTCATGTAGAGTCAATTTGAAATGGAAAATACAAAGGTGCATTTTGCCATCTTATTCTCGTTTTTTTTTTTAAGGGTAAAAATGCAGCCACAAACCTGAAAAAAGATTTGTGCAGTGTATGGAGACATTGCTGTAAATTACTGAACATGTAGAAGTTGTGAAGTTCCAAACTGGGAATTTATCTCTGGAAGATGCCCCATGTTCAGGAAGGCCCTCTATAGTTGACAACAACCAAATCACCATATTAATCCAAACTAACTAGTGCAGTGCCTCAAGAGAGATTGCTGAGACACTAAAAGTATCACAAACATTGGTATAAGGCATTTGGAGCAACTTAGATACGTGAATCAGTTTGATGTATGGGTACCACATCAATTGAGCAAAGAAAATTTAATGGATCACATCTCTGCTTGTGATTCGCACCTGCAATGAAAATGACCCATTTTTGAAGTGGTTAGTGATGGGTGATGAAAAATGGATCTTTTACAACATTGTCCAAAGAGACAGATCCTAGGAGCAGGTGAGATGAGTCTCCATTACCGCAACCCAAAGCCAGCCCACATCCAATCTCTGTGTAGTGGGATTGAAAGGAAATCTTTTGCTATGAGCTCTTGCCAAGCAATCAAATGATTAATTCAGATCAGTATTGCTTGCAGTTGGATCAGCTGAAGGCAGCAATCGATGAAAAATGTCTGGAATTGGCGAATCAGAAGGAGCTTGTTCAACTACAGGCTTTTTTTTTTCTTCTCAGTTAGCAGTTGCTCATGATGCTATCTATTGATTGAGTACAAATTGTAAAAGTGTTAATTATTTCAAAGTTTGTAGCATTTTCTAATTGCATAATGCTTATTTTAACTCTACCTCAAAGTTTTGTTTTGTGAATTTAAAATCAACCAAGTGCTTTGATATGCCTTTTTTATGCTTAAAAATCAGCAGTTAAATATATATTTGAACTATTTCATCCAATGTATTTTTATTGGCAGATTAGAATCAATTCAAGATTTAACAAAAGTTCTGGCCGAGGAGCCATCAGAGTATTCTTATTTTGATCACAACTTAATAGCTGCTTGGGCAGGTCCAAATCATTGGAGACTTAGACCTTTTTCAAAATGTAAGTTCCATTATTATTCACTAATGTTTAATAATATAGAACTGAATTTGCAACATAAATAAAGGGGAAGGGGGTGGTGTAGTCATTAGCACACCAGGCTCGTAATCTGCAGTTCCCAGGTTCGAGTCCCAGCTGGGTCAGAATTAAGATTTTTCTCTGCAAAACTCTCCACTCTGCTGTGGTCAGTAGGAGGTACTGATAGGATTGGAAAGGCTGCTGGCCGTTGAATGGGATGTTAAGCCTTGGCCCCCATGCGGAAGAGCCATACCCTGTGCACATTAAAGAATACACTGGATGGCCTTGACGAGGTGCTACCATCTGTCTCCCAACAGATGTTCCAGTGGGTCCCCTCCCCCAACCTTCTTCAAGCCTTTGGGGTCTTTGTGACCTGGCCATTTAACCCACTGTATGCAAAGAAGTGCCACTCAGAGGTAAAACAACCCAACATTGATAAAAGAGAAACTTTCTTTTTCCTTGTCAAATAGGGGATGTAATATTATTACTAAGTTAAGTGTTTTGGTATGATGAACATCGCAACCAATATGGTTTAGTAAATAAAGTAATTCTCCATCATTATCTTATAATAATTGAAAAGTAAGACATAAAAGAAGTTATTATGAGCATTATTATATACACTGAATTCACTTTGCATTAGCAGCATCTGCCTTATACCTCATGGGATCATCTCTTGCCTATAATACAGCCTGTACAAGTCAGTTATGGACTCCACAAGGTGTCAGGGTGTTCTGTGGTAGTGCTACCCATGTGTTTTCATCCCTGTAATGCCTGCACATTGTCAGGCGGAGGGTTGGAGCATCAAATCACCTTTTCCAGTAGATCCCAAACATGTTAAAGTGAGTTGAGATACTGTGAGTTAGCTGGCCATGGGAGGATGGAGAATTCACTGTCATGTTCTTAAGACCAGTTTTCAGCCTGTTGAGCTGTGTGACATGGCTCATCTTGTTCAATAGATGCACCTGGATACACTGTCTCATCGTGAAGAGGTGTACTTGGTTCGCGAGAATAGAAAGGTAGGTGGTCCCATCAAGCCATTGATTCACTGTTATCAGTAGACTCAGGACATGCCACAAAAATAGTCCCCTAACCTGCTGAACATTGATGGTGCATCCTGGTGTCATGGCCTTGTGTTTCTTTCTCCAAATGTGATCATGTCCATCAGCATGATGAAGATGAAATGAGATTTATCTGATCAGGTGATAGATTTCCAAATGTTGGTCATCTGGTGTTGGTGATGACTTGCCCATGCAAGACAGTTTCTTGTGTCTCACAGTGGGCATGGGCACACGTGATAGTTGTCAACTGTCATAGCCCATATGAGCTAATGTCTGTCGTACTTTACATGTCGATATTGGTCTTATCATTCCAACATTTTACTGGATGGTTAGCTGAACAACTATGCTTCTTTGCTGCTGTGTTATGAGATGGGACAACATCGCTCACCATGACTGTTCCATGTGTGACCTTTGGCTGGTTGTTTGACTGCTATTGAGCCAGTCACGGTACACTTGTGACACCACAGAACAGGAGCAGTTCATCATGGTGGCTTTTGTTAAGATACTGGCACCTGAACATTATTACCCCCCCCCTCCCCCCAATCATCATATCATACCACATTCAAAGTTGGAAAGATCACAGTGCCGACCCATTCTTCAAACTAACATGAAAACTGATTGCCATGTTTGTACTCTACAATTGTATATCAGCCATTCCTGACCTTGAGCCATCACCAATACCACCAGACTGATCTATTCCTACACAAGAAGGGTGTTGCTAATGCAAGGCCAACTCAGTGTATACAAGTGATATATGGTGGGAGCAGGAGTTGGTTCATTCTTTCTCTACTTGTGGTTAGATCTGAAGCTGTCGAGTAATATATCACCTCCAGCTTTCAAGAGGCATTGTAATAGATTATGTTACAATAATAAAGGCATTTGCTGCATGTTGTACTCCAAAAGTAAATGAGACATGAGAAATATACAGGGTGTATATAAAATAATGTTGCAGAATTAAGCAATAATAGCTCATGAAGCAATGGACATATTTTTATACTAATTGTTGTTACAAACTCACAAAACAGAGTTTTTTTTTTTTTTTTTTCATAACTTATACATAAGTAACATTTGTTGTATGGACAATTTCCAATGGATAAACAATATATGTTCATTCAAGCATTGTGGTGTATTGGTGGAAATTGTTACAAAATCACAAAAGATAGGATTTGTTTCAACGAGAATGAGTTGGGGAGCCAACACACTCCTTGTTTTAAGAAGAACATTATAGGTAAAGAATTTCCTGAGCATTGGATTGGTCTAGATGGACCAATTACTTGGCCACCACAGTTTCCAGATTTGACCCCTCAACCATATTCTTTGATGGTATGCAAAATATATCATGTACACTAATCCTGTTAATGATGTTCTGAACCTATGAAACAGAATCTCAAATTTAATTTCCGTGATCACACTAGGTGTGCTTCAACAAGCATGGATTAAGATTCCTATCCACTGATTAGAGATTGTTCATACAATGAATGGCACTCATGTGGAAATTTCTGCATAAAAAACTCATCTTTTGTGACTGTAACATTACTCAGTTTAATGATGTGTACATTACTTCATGAGTTATTATTGCTTAATTTTGTAACATTTTGCATACAACCCATATAAGGGTCATTTGAATGAAAACTGGACAAGCCAAAAATGAAGCAAAAAACATTTTTTGATTTGTTCAAATTCACCATTCCTATTGAGATATTTGTTCCAACATTAAATTAGCAACGTAGTACCCTCTTTTTTAGAGTAGTCTGGTGCATGAGGAAGTCTGTGATAATAAACTGTCTCTCTTCATTTAATTTCCTTCTTTTCATGGCATTTTTTAGAGGCCCAGAAATGTGAAAATAAAGGAAATATCAGGACTAAGGGAGGATGTTCCAGACATTCCCAATCATTGCCTGTTCAACGATGTTACTTGGATATTATGGGATTGGAAGTTGTCATGCAGCAAAACAATCTTACTCAAAAGTCCTAGTTGCTTTGGCTTTATTGTCTGTCTTCAGAGCCCAAAGTTTTGTTTGGACAAATGTTTGGAAACTTACTTAAAGTGCAAAGCAGCCTTGAATACAGAAGTCGAGGCTGATAGTGTGGTTATTCAGCAGTGTCTTCTACCCACTCTCATGCTACATGTTAGTGATGAAGCAAACAGACCCATAGTACATATGCAGTTTTCTTATAATGTAACACACTTAAAACACTGATTCAAAATTTTTTGTGCTTTTTCTTTTGCAATTGAAGTAAAAAATATGAAATGTTTTAAGCAAATTCTACAAAAGCACTAATTGTATGAATAAAGGCTTATTTTTACTTCATTGTTTCAAATTCTTAAAAATATCTCACACAGAACTTTAAATGGCATGAAGTATATAAATGGTGGAACCTTTAAAAAATTTGGTTCTAAAAGTGTTTCTTATAATATCTATTCATTATAATGAACTTTTACTGTATCCTGCTGCAAAAAACATTACACATGTGCCCTAAAGGTACTGCATAATTTTGAAAATTTTAGAGCCTTGACAGAATTGTGTAGTACTATTAGCAACAATTTGTAGCAATAAATATAGTAGATAAGATCCTTTCCATGCCCAACTCACAAACATTCAAATTTAATGCACATTTCATGAAACGTAAAGTGGAATTTTCATGCATGGTTACAATGTCAAATGTACTTTATTAGAATTATCATATAACATTGCAGCTATTACTCAGGATAGATATTGGGAGGACAAAATCACATAGGCAGGTTGAGCCTCTCTATCCCTTGGCATTGATTGAGAATTTTGTGTGTGTGTGTGAAGAACAAAAAAAAGCTATATTTAGAATATTTAGTCATGTAAAAATTTTTGTTTTCTTTTTATACAAATGCAATATTTCTGTTGATTATTATGATTTCCACTTTTTTTTTTTTGAAACTAAATGTTTAGTACTTGCAAGCAAACAATTTTCTATTATTTCTTTCAGTATTTCTGAATGGGAACTTTATGATTTAGTTTAAAGTAATTATATATATATATCTTTTTATATATATTGTCTTTTTTTTTTATCATTGATGATAATTTAGACAAATTATCAGAACAAGGGGAGGCAGTTGTGAGGAAAACAATTAAGAAGCCACCATTTAAACTGGACTATGAAAATGAAAATAACTTAGCAAAACATTTTACTCCTGAATCTCGAACTATAAAACTGGTAAAAAAAACACTTCAGCAGTGGGATGAAGATAAAACAACATTGCCCATAGACTTGCATTATGACCCAAAGAAGCTTAGCCAGCTGTTCAAAAAAATGTTATTTATAGTAAGTAAAAAATATAATTCTTTTCAAGATGAAATACTATACAGTTCTAACAGGGGGAAAAAACTAATTGTTTTTCTTAGATTAGATTGTTCTCAAATCTTTTATTAAAATAATTAAAATTGCAATCACTAACAAAACAGCTTACTAACTAGACAATAAAATTGTAATTATAAAAACCTTTTTATGTTAATTACATTTATTATAAAAAAATCATGTTTATTATATAATGAAACAACCTATTTATTATTATCTACTAATAAATCAGCACTTTGAAGTCGATTCAAATTTTAGAGGAAAAATTGTTTTGAGCCAGGTGGGATATGAATCCACGAACTCCTGATAACATGTCAGGTGCTCTGGACCACTGAGCTACCAGCTGCCGATCAAAATCTCCTCTAATTAATGCTATGAACCTTTCTATTATGTCTCATATAGACCTGACGTTATCAGGAGGTCATGGGTTCATATCCCACCCAGCTCGAGACAATTTTTCCTCTAAAATTTGAATCGACTTCAGAGTACTGATTTATTAGTAGATATTGAATATGTCGAGTTTATTTCATTGTTTGTATTTATTATTAAACAAAACTGTTTCTGTTCAAAACTGTTTTATATTTAGTTTTTAATGTAACAATTTTGGTTAAAACAACTCGCCCATTGTTTCAAATGATATTTAAAAAAATATATGGCATCAATCTCTTCATGTAATAATATTTTCCTTTGTTTTGAAGCAAAAATTCCTGAAGCTTAAAAATTTTGTTTAGTGTTGATGTAGGTCTTACAATTAAAAGAGCACCCAAAAGACATTTATGTTTTTTCAAATGGTTTACTTTGTGCCACACTTCATAGAGTTTGAATTTTTGTCAATGAGGTAATATTTTGAGGGATGCAAGTGGCTTTGCTTTCACTGTAGATATTGCCTTTTTCAGTTATTTATTTTAAACATAAGATTCATCAGAAATTATCCATAGTCAACATCAATTCCAGCTTCTGTAGAAAAATACTTTTGTCTCATTTTATGTTTGGATTAATTGCCATTTTGCATTTCATATAAAAATGTTATTTGTGTTAAATATATAAAGTTCAAATAGAAGTTAATTTTAATTGTAATTTGCAATGGGGCAGAAGTAATATCACAAAATTTCCCAGAGATGTGTGACTCCATGAAATAAAATAAACCTGTTTTGAGTTTTTAATACTCTTGTGTTGCCAGGGCTAGTGTCTTTGGATTTTTTCACAGACAAAGAAATGGAGTGGCAAAAAAAGTTTTTTTCTTTTTATGATGGATGTAACTGATTGTTCCAATGTCCTATATTCCATGTCAGGTCTATATGAGACACTGCATTCCCTTCCCTGGTAGTGCTTGCTAGTCTATTACCTGTTATTTAAGGGCATGTATAAATTTTGAACACAGGATGGTTTAAAAAATTTTTTATTATAGTAAAATAATAATTTATTAGCAAATTTCTTGATAAGCGAGCATTTTGGAAATCATATATTTCTCAAGAAGAAACTAGCAGTTTGTGATAAGTTACTGTGTTTGGCAAGGCTTAAGTGGTGCATAGACTGTTATAGAAACAACTCAAATGTATGAGGAACAGTGTTTGAAACAAAGAACTATTTTCAAGTGGCCCAGATGGGAGTCTAGGTAGTTACTATAAGTACCTTTCTTGTATTCCAATATAGCAGGTTGGCTTGCCTCAGTCACCAGGTCGAGAAACTCATGAATCCTATGGAGCTCCTTACCTTGCCCCTTGGCTTTTGCACTCTGATAGCAAGCCACAGGGAACACACCCAGATTCCACTGGCTCAGCTCATATAGGAAGATAGACAAGACCAGATGCCAAAAATGAAATGCAGAAAATAAGTGACCTAAATAAAAATAAAAAATGTCTACCAATATAACCTACAAGATAAAATAGGAAAAGAAATGTAATTTCTCCACTAAAAGAAATAAATGTAATAATAATTAAAAAAGAGTGAAATAAACAAAAAAAATTAAGTCTTGAATTAGCAACTCAAAATGTAAACAAAAACCTAAAATAAATGCAAAGTAAAATACAATAGTAATAGATATTATACTTTATACAGAAACTGTGCACAAATTTAATCAGTCACCAGCAATCTCACATTCCCATGAAAGTAAAACAGCTGCTTAACTCCTCCTCCTCCTCCTCCTCCTCCTCCTCCTCCTCCTCCTCCTCCTCCTCCTCCTCCTCCTCCTCCTCCTCCTCCTCCTCCTCCTCCTCCTCCTCCTCCTCCTCCTCCTCCTCCTCCTCCTCCTCCTCCTCCTCCTCCTCCTCCTCCTCCTCCTCCTCCTCCTCCTCCTCCTCCTCCTCCTCCTCCTCCTCCTCCTCCTCCTCCTCCTCCTCCTCCTCCTCCTCCTCCTCCTCCTCCTCCTCCTCCTCCTCCTCCTCCTCCTCCTCCTCCTCCTCCTCCTCCTCCTCCTCCTCCTCCTGGATTTTTATTCTTATTTTGCACTTTGCCTGTTTTGCATTCTCTTATTTCTGCTTTGAACTGGAAAAGGAGGCTCTACAGGCCCAAATTTTCCTAATAAATTTGACGATGTTGTGATTCTGTGGAGGATAACCCAAGATCTGGGAACAAAGCACTATTTTCCATATACTTGAGTCATTTCTGTGACTGTCTCTGCACCCCTAATGCCTCACTGAACACAGGAATGTCTCACCTACCACTGTTCAGTTTTTAAATCAGCTGTAGCCTACAAAAAACACAAAAGCAAACACCTTTTCCAAAGTGAGAAAATGGTAGAAACTTACTGCATACTGTTCTGCTGTTACATGCGACTGCATTGCAATGTGTTTCAACTTGCACACACTGCCCCATGCTCTTAAAGAATTATTGTGTTGTCACATGTCATTTATTAACATATGAAAAGCTGGTAATTGTTAATAACCCTTATGAAAAGTGAAAACCCCTATATCTGGGTAATAGAGTAAGTGATCTTTGTGCCCCCAGACAGTGAAACGAGTATACGTTGAAGGAACTCACCAGAATCAATGCCAAGTATCTGCTTGAAAGTAATAGATGTGTGAATTTTAACAGACCCTGTATGGAAGCATTGGAAATTTAATAATGTTGAGTGTTCTGACTTTTTAAGTTGACTATCAAGAGTCTACTGTTAATTGAGTTTCAGCACTGATGATACCATCAACTTGCAACAATGTTGTGAAACATGGTCATTTTAAGCCAGACAATAAAGTCAAATCCACCAGGACTTTTGAATAAAACAGTTTTATCACATGACAATATCAAATCCAGTACAAGTATTTTTGGGAATGCCCAGAAAATCTTCTCTATAGTCTTGACATCGTCCCTATTAGATTTGGTGCAGGGGTGGCTTAGTCAGTAGCACGCCAGGCTCATAATCTGCAGTTTCCATGTTAAAGCTCCAGCTGGGTCAGCTTTAAAATTTATCTCCACAAAATTCCCCACTCTGCCCATGGTTGGTAGGGGACACCGATGGGCTTAGAAAGGCTGCCATCTGTTGGATGGGACGTTAAACCGTGGCCCCATGTGGGGGAGAGCCATACCCTGTGCACGTTAAAGAACATACTGGATGGCCTTGACAGGAGGCTACCATCTGTCTCCTAACAGCTGTTCCAGTGGGTCCCCTCCCCCAACCTTCTCTGAGCCTTCGGGGTCCATGTGACCTGGCCATTTAGCTCATGGTGTGCAGAAAAGTGCCGCTCAGAGGTAAAACAACCCAACGTTAAAGAACACGCTGGATGGCCTTGACGGGAGGCTACCATCTGTCTCCCAACAGCTGTTCCAGTGGGTCCCCTCCCCCAACCTTCTCTAAGTCTTCGGGGTCCATGTGACCTGGCCATTTAGCCCATTGTGTGCAAAAAAAGTGCTGCTCAGAGCTAAAACAACCCAACCCTGTTAGATTTTCACATTTCTAGATCTCTAAAAGACCATGAAATGAAGTTGGACAAAGCAGTGTAGGGAATTGTTGCAACTTTCCTCATGTACTAGTCAAAGTTGCTCCAGGAAAGAGGGCTTCATAATTGGTACAAATATCTTAATAGGCATGTCAATTTTGAACAGATTGATAAATGATTTACCCTTCATTTTTGACTTGTCCACTTTTCATTTGAACGACCCCTATATGCTTGTACAGAATTATATAATTAAAATACCCTTATTCAGAACTAACTGGAGCTCCACTTAATGGTCAGAATGGATCAAAGTTTAGTGCATGGTCCATAACAAGGACTGGCAAAATGACAATAAAAAATAATTTACATTCTGCTACCATGGTCAGAAGTAGTGCTATTCAGTATGATTTACATATAATAGATGGTTTTTTCAGATTAAGGAAGACAATAATAAAGGTGTGTGAAGCAAATGTCATAACAGATGAATAGTTACATTAACTTGCCATCTGCTGATGTCAAAGCTGTACTATGAGAACAACAGTAATGAGAATACCAACAATGGATAAAGCTGCAACAAGGCCTAATGACAACACATGCTCTATACAGGATGATCCATAATTTTGAAGAAACAAGGAATCTTGCAGTTAGACCATGACAAGGGAGAAAATTATTGCAACCACCTCAGCCTGAAAGTGTTGCCACTGCAGTTTTGAAGCTCTCAAAGTCCACGTTAATCCACCAATGCAAATGCTGTCACACAACAAGTGAATGTACCATATGCCATGGTGAGGAAAGTTATTTATATGTTCTTTGCTACTCTCCACACCAGCTACACTTTGTGTACAAGATGCAGGCAACTCACCTTGGCATTTGCTCTTAATTTCCTGGCATGAATGGAGAGCATTGCCATTTAACTGTGGAACATTGTTTGGGGGGGGGGGGGATGAAACTATTTAGTATTGAATGGTCATATTTGGATAATAGAAAACCCACATGTAGTATAAGAGATCCCTGTGCATTCACTGAAGCTCCTGCTATGGTGTTATTTTACAACCACCTCAGCCCTAATATGCTATTCTCTGCAATTTGAAAGTGCTGTCAAGCATAAGGAGACAATTGTTATACATGATGACCAACACTGAACAGTTAATGGACTAAATATCCATTTAACAGTGCTTCTGCCCCTGGTGCAGAAATGTGAACTAAATTCCTTTTATTGCTATTTTCTAGTGCTTGTTTGTGCTATATATACACCAAATTTCACTCCATTCTGACCATTAGGTGGAGCTCCAAACAGCTTTGAATAGGGATGCTTTATAAGAGCCATGCACGAATGAATGAAACAAAATGAAGCAAGAATTAAAGGAGCTTTATGGTTTGTTTGTCTCTACCTAACAATCAGTTAATATATCAAATATAAGTATATTCACAACTGTGTCAATGAGATACTCTGTATCCACAATGAATTAGAAAAGATGGATATATATTGAGATGGGCAAGACTGTATAATAATAAGACACATGTTTGTATCAGTTGTTTATAGTGTGTGTGTGTGTGTCAACTATTGTTCTTTCTTGTGTTTCAAATAATAAAAGATTTTTAATGTGTAAAAATTATCTGTAGGTACCTTTGGCTAAATCTGTAACAGAGGTTGATGGTGATGTTGGACAATATAATTATGACAATGCTAATGACAGAGAAAATTTTTGTCCTAATATTGGGGTAAGTCGCACATTTTCTTTCTTCTAAAACAGTGTATGTAATGTATCCCTATTATATAATGTTGGAGAATATGAGTAAAAAGATTTAACTTGATTAATATGTGGGGATTTCCCTGCATGAAATAGTAATTTATAGTGAAATATTAACCAGTATTCTACAAAAGGCTATCCAGATCTGAGTGAAATGTCATAAATGTGACACTCAGCTTTTTGTTCACCATAAAATATTTTTCAATAGATATAAAACTTTGATGGATAGTTCAAATAGATGTAAATGGTGCCTTTAATGCTGATTGTAGCATAGGTAAAATTGATTTAAGAGTTGGCAAATTATTGTAATGAATCTTCAGTAAAAGCATACACAGCAGAAAAACTCAATGATATTTGATACTACATGACATGCATATATCATATTTGATCCTGTTTGTCTAAAATTATCTCAGTCATAACTTTCTTACTTTAATTTTCTATAAACAATCTGATGCTCAACTTTAATATTATCTGAAATTGTGATAATTGGAAATTATTGTTTTAGTAAGCTTATTTATTGTATATGTTTTCATATATAAACTGACCCTCCCCCTAGTTCAATAGCTAAAAATCAGCAGAAATCATGAACAGCAATGATTACTTTTTTCTCCTGCATCATAAGCCAACCTATTTATACTTTTGCACTTATCTTACAGCGTATCAGTTATTGGAAAAGTGGAGCTAAATCAAAAACCTCTTTATGCATTTCTAGAACATACCAACAATTGCACAGTAAAAAAAAAACACGAGAAACACTCTTTCTTTCACTGAAAACACTTAAGATGATTAGTCACTGCTCCTACCTCCCTGGTGAAGAAAATTTTCTGTGATATGCTAAAACAAAAAACTTTGTAGAAGAAGTTTTTTTTAAACTGAATCAAAGTTACTCTTTAACCTTCAACTCAAGCAGTGCATAGGTACTGCTTGCATCAAAGGTCAAAAGTAACTTTGAGGTACAATACAATGAGCATACAGCAATGTTCTCTAAACAATAAGCATATTTCTGCTCATCATTTAGAGAACAGGAGATGAAATATTCTGACTCCTGCTGACTAGAGAGACAGGAGTTGGTTCAGTCTGTAAGTAGCACACTAGACCCAATAATCTGCAGTTCCGTTTCAAGTCCCAAGTGTGCCAGCATTGAGATTTTTCACCACTAACCCTCACTCTTCTGTGAGCAAGAAAGGGAACACTGATGGTTTTGGAAGGGCTGCTATTCATCTGATGGGGTATTGAGCCATGGCTCCATGTACAGAAAAGCTATACCCTGCCTATGTGAAGTACATTCAGAATGACTTTGATGAGAGGCAACCATCTGTCTCCAAAGAGCTATCTAGTAGGTCCCCTTTGCCCAATCTTCTCTGAGCCCTTGGGTTCCTTGTGCCTTAGGTGGCTCATTCAATACCATGCCAGGCTTGTAATCTGCAGTCCCAACTGGGTCAGCATTCAGATGCATCTCTGCAAAACTCCCACCCTGCCCTCTGTCAGTAAAGGACATCAATGGACTTCGAATTTCGATCATTAAATCAAAAGGCTGTCAGCTGGAATGTTAAGCTGTGTCTCTGTGTGTGGAAGAACCTCACTCTGTGCATATTAAATAACACACTGGATGGCCTTGAAAAGAGGCTACTATCTGTCTCCTAACAGCTGTCTAGTGGGTACCCTTCTCTGAACTCTAGGGGTCCTTATGATCTGGCCATTTAGCTCATTATGTGCAAAAAGTACTCGGAGTATTTTATAAATGGGTAAATGTTTTACAACTCTACTTTGGACTTTTTAACTAGATTAAAGAATCCTTTAAGTTAACTTTTTACCATGTCTATTAGCTCATACCTAGACTATGGATTTTATAGTCTTGAGTAACTGGTCGCAGTAGACTAAGAATTGTAATCTGATGAAAACAGCATAATCGTGTAGCTATTTACTCTCAGGTATTATTATTAAGTATACTTCATTCATAAACTTCTATATCAGTGAGAATTGTTTATATATATATATGGGAAATCCTTGCCAACTACAGAGGCTATGTTTTTTTAAAGAGGCATCATTTGGCAAAACCATGATTCACAAATCCATTATTTTATATAAAAATAAAAAAAATAAATAAATACCCCCTGATGCAGCTGCTTGCCACATAGGTCTGACAGGAGCCTGTCAGTTTATACACCATAGTAGATCTGTGAGGATGGTGGGACCTCAGCAGAAAAACGACACAAACATCCATGCCTTATCCGGGGCTCAAACCAAGGTCCCTTAGATCAGTAGCCAAGTGCACTAAACACTCGGCTATAAGACAGCTCTTATATAAAAAAATTCAAATTTTAATACTTAACTATGGAGATATGAGAACATCAATAGAATTTTTTTTATGATCAAAACCTGAGAGTAAATAGCTGTAAATTTGTATGGGGTAAACAATAAAAAAATTATGTATGGGGTAAACAATAAAAAAATTATATCACATTCTGAAGTTACTTTGGCTATCTCTAAATTGAAACTGCATAAATCCTCAGGAGTAGATGAAATTACTACTGAAATGCTTAGAGCTGGGAATGTTCCTATTATCACATGGCTGACAGAAAATTTTAATATCTTTTATGATAAATGGCATAGTTCCTAAGGATTTTACCAGAACTATTATCCCAATTTTTAAAAAAGGCGATCACAGTTCTTGTGATAACTATAAGGTTATCAGCCTACTTTCTGTTCCAGGTAAAGTTGTCCGCATTGTTGTGCTTAATAGAATTAGGAATTTGGTTGATGAACAACTGCATGATGAGCATTGTGGATTCAGAAGTGGTAGGGGATGTATAGATCAAATATTTTCACTTAGGCAGATTGTTGAGAAATGTTAAGAGTTTCAGAAACCTATGGTTACCATCTTTATAGATTTCAGAAAGGCTTTTGATTCTGTTGATCGTCAGAATTTGTGGTTGATCGTTAGATCATATGGAATATATGACTAGTTAATGACAGCTCTAGGTAATAACACTGAGTCATGTGTGAAAGTTGGTAAGGCTTGTAGTGATTGATTTAGCATTGCTAGTATAGTTAGAGAAGGGTGCATTTTGTCTCCTTTTATCTTTTGTTTCGTTATTGATTATGTTATGCAAAATTCATTTAAGGGGAAGATTTTGGCCTCAAATAGTCTAGAGGTTTCAAATTGTGATTTAGATCATGCAGATGATATGGTCTTGTTGGCTAATGATATTGATGAAATGAACTCTCTCAAAGTCAAAGTCATTCTTTTCTTAAGCCAGATCTTCTAGTGGAAGCTTCTCTTTTTGAAGCTGTCATGAAAATTCAGGAGTAAACAGTTAAATTAACAGTAAAAAATGGTTATTAGAGAGTGCAAAGATTCTCTCCATCCAAGCGCTGATTACAGAATGAAACTCTGGCCCTGCAACTTGGTGCACTCAGTACTGTAACAATGGTGTCGACTACTCACTGCCTGCAACACTTGGCATGTTCAGTGTGGTGTTGCCAACTACTCACAGTTGAAATACCAGTTCATGGATGATGTAAAGGCAATGTAATACTACTTAGGTACAAATTTATGTACTTGGCTTAATATATTGGGTCTGGGGGGCAAACAACATAAGTTGGGGGATGACTGTATGCCTTTTTAATGTTTTTTTTTTTTTAAGAACTGAGTAACTTCTAAGCTTTTGGCTTGTATTGGTTTCTTATACACAATACAAACACTTACACAAGGAACACAACATAGAAACACTTAAGGACATGCCTGCTGAAATAGTAGTCAGATGCGCTAACCACTAACCAGGTAGGGCTAATGATTAGCATACCTGACCATATTAATATATATAATAAAAATAATAAATACCCCTCAAGCAGCTGCTTCCCACAGAGGTCTGACAGGAGCCTGTCAGTTTACATGTCATAGTAAAAGGTCTGTGAGGATGGCAGGAACCCATTAAATTTCAACAAGAAATTTGTTAGTATAAATATATGTTGCACTAAATAAATAAATAAATATCCCCTCAAGCAGCTGCTTGCCACAGAGGTCTGACAGGAGCCTGTCAGTTTATATGCCACAGTAGAAGATCTGTGAGGATGGTATAATTCCCATATTAATAAATTCATATAATTCAAACAATTGATTATGTTATGTACTTATTATATCAGGTGAACTAACCACTTGCCCAGGTAGGGCTAGTGGTTAGTGCACCTGATTTAATAAGCACATAACTGAAATTTACTTAATAAGCACATAAATGAATTTATTAAGTTTTGCCCTTAAATGGTAACTATACATAAACTGCAAAATAAGCTATGGACTATTCTACATTTTGCTCTAAAATACCATCACATTTTGCCTTCAGATTTTACTACCTGGACCTTGATGGAAATTGCTGTTATTTTACAAAACATTTTTTTAACCTTAAAATGGTACTTGAAAACCAACTGAAGAGAGAAATTCTAACATGCAATAATTTGCCTAAATCAGATATAGAGAGAAATTGATTCTGTTATGCAATATATATTCAATTGAATTATTTCTCTTGGCATTTTAGAACAAAATTCTACATAGAAAAACAATATGAAGAATTGAAATAAAATATGCAAAAAATTTTGAAACTACAGAATATCCAACTTTTACCTTTTCAAGTCTCAAAAATGCTTCTGTGAAAACAAACAACAAAGATATCCAAACCCTCAAAATTCTTCCAAATATTATTAAAAACATATTATTGAATTCTCCTATATTTAAAACTTACTTAATTTCATTTCTAATATTGCCTTTTAAAGAAGCTAAAGAACTTGTTCAGAAAATAATTAGAATATAATAAATAAAAATTCTGTCATTCAGCAATAAAATTTTTAAACCTCCAAACCATTTGTGTATTAAAACATTTTCAGGAGGAAACTCAAAAGCTTTTCGGAGCAAAGACAGCACTCTGTCTTCAGTGAAGCAACATTTATTATATCAAAAAAGCCCATATGTTCTTTACAGGAGAGGTTTACAGAGCATCAGACAGATATCAGCCAAAACAAACCAACAATTGAATTGTCAAACTGGCAATTCAATGGTAACTAGACATACATTGCAAAGAGAGCTGTGGACCATTACACATTTTGCTCTAAAATACTCTCACATTTTGCACAGTGAAGACAGGGCATGATGCAAGAGGGGGGGGGGGGAGGAAATCCCAGTCTATATACAATATTGGCAGTACAATATATACTTGCAGCACACTATGCTGCTAGCACAGGCATCCACTTACTATGTAACCATTGTCTGTGATATTATTGAGATAATGACCTTGTCTGGCCTCATCTGCAACTGAGACACTGAAATCACCTTTCACAATATGGAAAGGAGTTTTAGACAGCCCTAACATCACCATATAGTGTCACTTCACTATACAATGGAGTGCTGTCCTTGCTCCGAAAATCTTTGGAGTTTCCCCCTGAAAACTTTTTAATGTGCAAATGGTTTGAAGAATAAACGTTAAAAATTTTATTGTTCAACAACAGAGAACTTTTAATTATATATCCTAAAATTGTCTGTTTAGTATAATTAATTAGACAAGATCTTATGCAATAAACCTAACTGATACAGAATATTTCACCTAAACTGTGTTTTAGGAATGTTTTAAAATAACTGCTAATATGGTGGGCAGATTGCACTTTATAATGTAATTCTGTATATTTTGCAATAAATGCTTGAAACATTTTTTATTTTCATTCCTTCTGAATTTAACTATAAATATAATATGGAGTAAAATAAGGGACTATTAAATATATATATATTTTTTTTGGTCTAAAGCCTTTTATTAATTTATAATCAGTCATGTGTCTTGTTAATGTTCTGTTATGCAAAATAATCCCAAGCAGTTGGCAAGAATACATATTTATATTGTTTCAAGTTGATAGCTGTATATTATTTTGTTTTAGAATGAAGGTGATGATTATGATGGCAGTGGGGATGTGGATCTGTTTCCTTCTACCATGGATTTCACATGTGAGCCAACTCGTAGTCAGAGTGCCTTATCCACTGGCAGTGTAACTTCAGATGGCGCTCAACCTTTAGCTTCACAGGCATTTTGTGGTGAAAATTTGGTGCAGCAGCCATATAAGGTAAGAAGGTTTTCTTTTCTGTATTAAAGTTTGCTATGCATAAAATTATATGAAATACTGAAAAAAATTTTCCTTTGAAAATTGATTTAATCATAATCCTTAATATGATTTGCTGCGAATATATACAGTCGTATCAGAATAATATGACCACCCACAGAATCACAGTGTACCAGAGTGCACATGACAAGGTCGACCACATGGAGATATAAGCAGCTAGCCAGGACAAATGAGCCATATGCATAACGTGAGCACAATGGGCAGAGGTATTGATTTGATGGATGTTCAAAAAGGAATGATCATTGGTTACTGTGCCAAGGATGGAAGTGTCTCAGAAACAGCAGACTTTGTGGGTTGTTCGCGAGGTGCTGTAGTAAGGGTGTACCAAGAATATACCGCTGGCACACCGAGTACCTCCTGATGTCATAACTGTGGAATCCCAAAGGCCATCAACCCCAGAGGAGAATGTCGCCTCCGTTGACTGGTTAAGAGCAATCAATGCACAACAGTGCAGCAGTTGGCCACTCAAATGAACCCTAAGGCACCCAGGTACATGTCCCCGATAACAGTAGAGTGAACTCTGTTATGCATGAGTCTCCAGAGTCAACTCTGCATAAAAGCACCCATGTTAACCAAGGTCCATCGGCAACACCTGCAGTTCGCACGGGACTACCATCATTGGATGGTGGAAGAGTGGAAAAAGGCTGCCTTCTCTGACGAATCGAGGTTTCTACTCCACAGAAGTGACAGGCAGTGGTGGATACAGTGTTAGACAAACGAGAACTAATACATGGACACGCTTGTCGATCAAGTAAGGCCGGCAGTGACAGTGTGCATATCTGGAGAATGTTTTCCTGCCATGACCTGGGACCGCTGGTACCACTGGATGGGTCCCTGAATGCCAATGGCTACCTGTCCACCCTCACTGACCACATACATCCCTTCATGTTAGATATTTACCCTGGTGGTGATGGTGTCTACCAACAGGACAATGTGCCCTGCCATGTTGCTAAGGTGGTGTGTGACTGGTTCCAGGAGCACGACAGCGATGTCTCCGTTCTGCCTTGGCCGGTGAAATCGCCCAACCTCAATCCCATAGAGCACTTGTGAGATCATTTGGATCAACAGGTTCAGTGTGCAGACCCACAACCATGTCATCTCTAGAACCTCTGTGCTCTGCTGGAGTCCGAATGGGCACGTGTGCCTCTGACCACCTTCCAGGGCCTCATTGCATCCATACCATGCCATCTTGCTGCTGTCATCTGGGCCAAAGGTGGTTATTCCCATTATTAGGTAAGTGGTCATATTATTCTGATACAACTGTGTATATATATATTGTAAGGTATTTTTATGCTTTAACTAGAAATATTTTCATAAATATACACCTTTATTTCATGACACAGACAAATAAACAAAAACAAATAATCTTTATACTGTTATATTATGGGGTAAGATGGTCTAATATTATAACCTCAAATATATATAATTTTAACCCTTTCCACTCATATGGCTAGAAAGAGAAATGTCAGACTGGACCTGACATTTCTCTTTCTAGCTGGAATCAACTTTTCCCTTACAAATCAAAAAGATGGAATCCATTATTAAGTTGTTGAAGAAGTCAGTTTGAGACTAATTGCAACAAGTGAAACAAGATTTGAACTTTTTTTCATAAGTAGCTTATTTGAGGTCATTAGTTTTATTATCCAGTTCAATCAATATGTTAAAAACTTGAATGGATAAAGTTAAAGCATAGATTTTTTAATCACTTAATAAATTTAATACTTTACCTAATTAATAATATATAAATTTTCATAAATGTAAAAAAAAAAAGTTTCACAAATTTAGGAAGCATAGCATTTTGTAGACTTCACTTTTCTACCATCGTGTAGCCAACTGGTTTGCCTGCTTAGCTGTCAAAGGGATCTGGGTTGAAGTCCCAAATAAAGTATGGGTATTTCTTTTCAATGTTAACTTTTTGCTGAGGTCTCTTCTTCACAGATTATCTTTATGGCATTAAACTGACAGGCTTCTGTCAGACCTCTCTGGAAAACAGCTGTTTGAGGGGTAATTTAATTTTTTATTTATGTAATAAAGGATTTCCTCATTTTAATAATTTCTTAGTTATATATTGTTGTCATGATTCTAATTCACTGTTTCAAATTTTGAACTTTAAAACTTTGCAGAAAGTTTTGTGCAGCAATAAGACAGACTACCATTATGAATATATTTTAAATAATTTGTTGGTGCAACTGGGGATAAGAATGTAATAAACTGTTCAGAACTAAATAGAATGTTGAATTAAAATTGTCGTATCAAGGAAACGGCCTGAAATATGGCTTACTAGTATTAAATGTGCCATATGCTGATTAATGTTTTTTTCAACATCATTTTACTGTAACATTGATGCATTTTAACCATACTCCACTGTAACATCACTCTGCCCCACTGTAACATCCATTTGGCCATGATGCAATTCACATAGCATCTTCCAACGATGATCCAAACTGGTGCCAAATAAGTTTTTACTTGTCCAGCTGTGTAAAGGCTTACCACATGTGTGCATAAATATTGATTTTTTTTTTATTAATTTTTTCAGCATTAACATGCTTACTGTGTGTGAATAAGCATTGATTATCTGTATATATATACTAGGTCGATTCATAAGTCTGTGCATTTTATCATCTACTTGAGCTGGAAAAATGTCAGGGACAGGGAGCAACAGACAGGATTTCTAATGTAGTATAACATTTTCCCCTCCATTTCATTGGTCTTCAAAAGATTCCTTCTCGAAAAATGCCTGAAATATAAATAAGTTGAATTACACACACACACACACATATATATACACCCTTTTCCCACTAATATTTGCATAGAAGTTGTTAAATGTTCTTATGAAAATAATGTCCTTAAGATAAACAGAATGCATCACAAAGTCAGAATGTCCTTAGGAGCACAATAAGATGAATTTATTTCATGATATCACAAAGGTTACAGAAAAAAATACCACTTCCTGAACATACAAAAGGATGACACAAACTAATCAGAATTCAGCTTACTGCAACTATTCATAATAATTGACTAATTACACTGGTTTACAAGGTTTTATAACATGAACAATTGTAGCTGCCTTTAACTATTTATCAGGTGCTGATTTCAGATCTGGCCTAGCACATCACGTTTTTATGTTATTAGTCATTTTCACTTCTCTTAAGATCTTCGTATACCAACACCTCTAGGCAACTGGGAGGATACTAGATATTTTACTTTTTGTTGCTGGCAACACTGATAGCCAAGTGGGAGAAAACATGTAACAGTAACCTAACCTCAGACTGCCATTCTTGTTTTCATTGTAGGAGAACACGTGCTGTACGTTGAAGAGTGAATTTTGATGTTTAAATCGCACATAGGCAGTGTTGCGTATGTGTTTACGTGCCAGATAAGTTTTTTATGTGTGAAATTATATTTTAATATCCCAGGGTTGTTCTTTGACAAAGATTGTGAAGAAAGCCTATAACTTGTATTTTAGATGTCATTTTGGAGATCAAGACAAAACATGGACTCCACGAGTGTTCTGCATTTCGTGCTTTGTTGGCCTGAGTGAATGGTTGAAAAGTAAGGTAAAATCCATGCCCTTTGCAGTTCCAGTGGTTTGGCGTGAGCCAACTAGTCACTTGCATGATTGCTATTTTTAACTAAAGTGTTGGGCTTTTCAAAAAAGAACAAAAGCAAAATACAATCTCCAAATGTGCCTTCAGCTATAAGGTCAGTTTCTCACGGAGATCTTCCAATACCAGACCAATACCTACAACCAACTAGGAGGAGATGGATTCACATTCATCAGAGGAAGACTTTGAGGCACATCCAGATCCTAATCCTATACATACACCCCTGCAAAGTTAGACGAGTCTCATTTGTCTGATTCAGCAAAATGAATTAAATGATCTTGTTCGAGACCTAGGACTTTCCAAACAACAAGCTGAGACTTTAAGTTCAAGAATGAAATCTTCTGTCCAAGGGTACCAGCGTTTCTCTGTTCAGAAAGAGAAATTTGGCTTTATCTGCTTATTACGAGATGAAAGATGGTTTGTGTTTTTGCACAGATATTTCAGGGCGGATGGAAGAAATTGGAACAACTCACGACCCTAAGGAATGTCGTCTATTTATCGATTTGTCAAAATTCAGCTTAAAAGCTGTCCTTTTGCATAAAGGAAACCAAAAACCTTCCATTCCAGTGAAACACACTGTGGGAATGAAGGAAACTTATGAAAGCATGGATAAAAACATACATTGTTATAAAATATGATCAGTATAAGTGGACAATATATGGTGACCTAAAGGTCATATCTCTCTTGCTCGGACTTCAGAAAATTTTGCTGTTTTGTGTGTTTGGGGACAGTAGGGCCCAGAAAGGAACACTACAAAAGACTGGTCCGAAAGAGATGTTTTTATTCCTGGAAAGAGTAATATGAGGTATAAACCTCTAGTTGACTCCTCTGACATTCTGCTCCCACCACTACACATCAAACTGGGGCTATGAGAAACTTTGTAAAGGCTATAGATAAAACTAGTAAAGGGTTTTTGCACTTGAAGGAAAATTTTCCAAAACTAAGTGATGCCAAACTCAAAGAAGGGATCTTTGTTAGTCCTTAGATCAGGAAGCTACTGAATGATACTGTCTTTGAAGAAAAACTGAATATGAAGGAGCACGCTGCATGGAAATCCTTCAATTCTGTAGTCCAGGGTTTTCTGGGGAATCACAAAGAGTAAAACTACCATCATCTCATTCAAGATCTCAAAAACTATGAAAATCTTGGCTGCTGAATGTCTTTGAAGATCCATTTGTTGCACTCACATCTCGACTTCTTTTCCAAGAACTTAGGCGCTGTCAATGATGAGTAAGGGGAAAGATTTCACCAGGATATCTGAACTGTGGAGGAGAAGATACCAAGGCAGGTGGGGGCACAGCAAAGATGGATGGCAAAGATGGCTGGTTCTTGCAGAAGAAAGATACCTCAGCACATAAAATACAAAAATGAACTTCTTGTAAGTATAAAAGATCCTTACCCATGTTTTCTTATTTTGCATTTCAATATTGTTTCATTTGTTACTTTATATTCAGTGGTCTATAACTATGATGTTTCTAATTTTTTTCACTGTAATCATGCAATTAATTAATGAGTTTTAAGTTGCAATTTAATAAAATAGTCACATTTATTTTCATTTTCCAGATATGCGTATTCACTGAAATACATCAATCCGTAATTTAGAAAAAAAAACGTACGTGCTGCAGATTTTTCACAGCCATATTTGAATTCAACACCCCAAAATTAGTTAAAAACATCCTATTTGACCAATGTTATAAAAAAAAGTTTCAATTTGTTGTCTAGTGTTATCATGATTTCAGATATATTTATATCCATCATAAGATTTAAGTAGATGTTTAGAAAGCTATGCAATAATTTATATCATTTAAATTGCATAAGAAAAATATGATGCATGCAAGATTTAAAGTATCACATGGCAAATGTAATATACTATTCATATTTTATCTAAAACATTGTTGGGAGAATTAAAAAGTAGGTTCATAAAGCTTGATTATTTAGGCATTTATGCTTAAAATGTGGAGTTAAAATTTATTCTCTGTTTTTCTTGGATGTTCTGTTGTCTGCTAAAAAAAACTGCAATTTGGGTTTTCTTTGTTTTATTTAGCAAAGTTGTCTAGAATTTTTCTGTTTCTTATTAGAGAAAACATCATCACTGCTGCTTTATGCATGGGGTTAACTTACTTCTGTAAAAACCACTGAATAACATTTTAAGTTATGTTAACATTAGTAAATTAAAATAACTTAAGGTTCTCTATCATTGAGCAATAAAATTTTAAGTTTATCCTTCAAACTATTTGCATATTAAAAGTTTTTTTCCTAAAAACTTTTATAATGCAAATAGTTTGAAGAATAAACTTTAAAATATTATTCTCAATCACAGAGAACTTTAAGTTATTTAAATTAATTTCTGAGCAAGAAGGTCTTTTTAATTGCATATTTAACACTAGTATTTTGGAAAACTCTGAATTGCACATAAAGTCAGTACAGTGATTCTTAACTTTTTCCACTATTTCATGCACTATACACTGAGATGCCAGTTTATTTAGATACACCTACCTAGTATTGTGTTGCATCTCCTTTGGCCTTTAGAACAGCCCAAATTTGTCAGGGCATGGAACTTACAAGATGCTGGATGCATTGTGCAGGAATGTTGTATGCGGAAATGATTATGTTGCACAGTTGCTGCAAATTGGATGATGGCATAGTCTCGCTGCAAAAGGCCCTTACTGTTGTGATGATCCACCCATTTGCTTTTACTTTTCCTTAACCAATTTGGGGGCAGGGAGGGCTCAGTCGGTAATGCACCAGGCTTGTAATCTGCAGTTCCCAGGTTTGAGTCCCAGCTGGGTCAGTGCTGAGATTTATCTCTACAAAACTCCCTGCACTACCAACAGTCAATAGGAGACACTGATGGGCTTGTAAAGGCTTCCATCCATCGGATGGGACGTTAAGCCGTGGCCCCGTGTGCGGGAGAGCCATACCCTGTGCACGTTAAAGAACATGCTGGATGGGAGGCTACCATCTGTCTCCCAACAGCTGTTCCAGTAGGTCCCCTCCCCCAACCTTCTCTGAGCCTTCGGGGTCCATGTGACCTGGCCATTTAGCCCATGGTGTGCAAAAAAGTGCTGCTCAGAGGTAAAACAACCCAACCTTAACCAGTTTTGCTTTATTTACGTTATATTTATCATTTTGGGGATTATTATTTCATTTTTTGGGCTGATCACAATTCTCGCTTCCTAGCAGTAAAAGTTGTGTGTGTAGAACACGACCTCTCTTGCATCATAGCTAGTGCGATTGTCAGATTATGCAAATGTTTTACCGGCGTGCAACAGACACATGCCAGACTGTACGCAGCATGTTATAACTAAGTGACATTAGGTCATAAAGATGTAGGAGTCAGAGTTAGTAGAGAGAGTATTGTTAGTGGACGTTGAGTAGAGAATGATGTTAGGAGTCAGCTGAAATGTGTTGAATCAGTATGTGTTGTGTAAATAGAAGAAGTTGTTAGTACTCCAACTTTTGTTTTCATCAGTTGATGGTGAGTTTTTGAATATTTTGGAAATAAACTTCGTTTGTTTTAGAAACTTTTGAATTTTTGCTATTTTTGTCTTGAGCAACATAAATTGATTTCTTGATTAGATTTAAACTTGACAATCCTTTTTGAATTCTTACTCAATAAGTAATGCTAGAAAAATATCTAACGAACCCTATTTCAACTTTATTTGGCAAGTTTAAATTGCCTGGTGCCCAACAAAGCTATTCAGACTTTTGAATAAATTTGGATCAGATAAAAGGTCCAATTTGAAAAGTTAAAAATCTTTGGAACGTTACACCACCTCATCTCAAAGATGCCTGATAGGGTTTAGATCTGGGAACTGTGTAGGCCAATGAAGCAAAGAAAACTTGTCGGCATGTTCCTGGAACCATTCGGTGATAATACATATCTTGTGAGTAGGTGCATTATCATGCTGAACTTGGTCAGCAATGATGTTGAAATATGCCATGGTGTTTAGATGTCCTTCAATAGGTATCATTCTACCTTTTTCCAGTTCTGAACAGTCCAGTGTCAATGCTCCTGTGCCCACTGGAGACACACTTTCGTGTTCTTTGCTGACAACCTTGGCACTCAGCATGGTCAGCAACTGTTGTAACCCATTTGTGACATGGTCCAATATGTGGACCAACTTATACACACCAATGTTTATTTCTGGTGTGATTTGCCTAGTTCTGACCCATTTGTTTGCTTGCACGATTCTCTCTATTCTCCTTTTACCCCTCTGATCCACAAGCTGTTTTTGTACACAGGGGTGCCAATCACTTGTAGTTTTTTACTTTTTGCACCATTCTCGGTAAACCCTTAAAATGTTTGTGTGTGAAAAGCCCAGGAGGATGGCTGTTTGGGAGATGCTAGAACTGGCACGCCTAACACCAACTAGCATGCCACATTCAGTCACTCAAATCACCCGTTTTGCCCATTCTAATGCTCAATACAACTCCAACTGATGCTCGAAGAGCTGATCTATCTGATTTATACCACATACCTCAGTCACATGACGTATTACGTGTTGGAATGAACCATTTATGTGATGGGTGGCGTACCTAATATAAACTGGCATCTCAGTTTAGTAGGTATTTAAAAGAAATAAGCTAATATCAAAATTACATATTTATCCACTTTGTAGATTAGACATTTTTATTTACATATAAATGCATATTTTTTTATTTATATTCCATTTCTTATTCTTAGACCCATGGATTCCTGCTGTTGCAGTTGGTACTTGACTATGATAGAATAGCACAAAATAATCAAAAATTTTAAAAATTTCTACACAAATTAAAATTGCAGACAATACAAAGGTATTTAACACAGGAGATGTCCTGTAGACAATGGGACTCATGAAATAGTTGAAAATTTAGTTTTGCCTTGAGTGGTATCCAAACTCACGTCTCGTAGTAACATTCTCATGTTACTGTGAAGCTTAGGTTCTAATCCACTCATGGCAAAACTAATTTTTTCAGCAAACTGTTTCATATGTTTAATCATTTAAAATATAAGAACTCTTCAAGAAGTAGCATCTGATAGCACTTGGTAAAGCAAATCAATATGTCATGTGAATGCAACCTAATGTTTTGGAATCTGACACCTAGAGCTATTGTGTTATGATATATAGAGGTCATTAAAAAGCATCAGCTGAATAAGGATACCCACCTCAAAACATGATCTTGTGAAGAAATTTGTGCAGTGATTAGGTTTCTTGGGCATAAGGCATATCAGCAATTATTATTAGACTTTTCTCCATGATACTTCTGCATAGCTTCATACAAAAGGAAAATACGTTTGACTCTGGGAATGATTTATTTTTACTACATACTAGTGACTGGTTGTTTGCAACCATTCACTAGAAACCACTGAAAATGATTCAAGGCTTTTTTTTTTAAAGATTAATAAGAACCATATGTATCAAATGATACATATATATACTCCTAAGTCTCGTAATTGTGCAATAGGTAGGTCCAGGAAATGACAGCTTAAATTGAAAATGCATAAAAAAAAAAAGAGTTATTTAGCATTTTAATGTACTGTATAATAACTTGGCCTTAATTTTATTGTAAGTAAAAAATATTGGAAAACAAAGTTTATTAACTTTAGAAACAGCATTGTTGAATTTTTGACAGCTGAGATAGTTCTTAAGCAACTGTCAATTTTTAGACAGTTGCACAAGGCATATTTTCTGTCATTAACAACAGATGGTGCCATTTACTTGTGGATTACTCTAAACATTTGTCTTAAATTTGTATTTAACATATAAATTTAATATACATATGTGGCAAGATATATCTTTTTAGCTCATTTTCATCAAAAAATAGGCTAATGTTTCCACTTTGTTGTCTGTCTGTCCATCTGTAGACATTCAACTTTGTTTTTAGAGTTACAAATTATTTTTGGATTGCATAAAGTATTGATGAAATATTATGATTTGCAGTTTTGGAATTCCCTAATAGTTATAATTATGCCCTTTAACAGTGGCAAATGTTGAAAATTGCAAAATTTCGAATGAATATTGCAAGTGATGTAATTATGTTAGAAATTTTGATTTTGAATGTCATAAAGTTTGCATTGACAACAATGATTTTCACCTTTACCCCCAGAGTGGATGGGAAATCACATTATTTGTGTTTTAGGAGATAACTCTTCTTTGAAACCTTTAAATCACTACAACTAACGATTTTAGAAATGGCAGGTGAGGCTGCTGGAGCTGATATGGAAGTAGCTGACAAATTTTCCCAGAATTCTAGAGCTTTATTTTAAAATAAGGATCCTGTCAAATATTCAGATTTATCAGTTGATGACACCCTAAGCTTTCCACCTCTAAAAATTAAGCCATCAGACTCTACCCTCACAAGTGATAAACAAAATCATACAAGGTCATAGGCAGTCAGGGGAGACAGTAATTTGAACATCTTTTGCTTTATTTCTTACAAAAAAATATAAATAAAAATTTTTAAAAAATACCTATCTTCCTATAGGGTCCTAAAAAGTTATAAAACCTAAAAGAAAATAAACCTAAGGCATATCAATGGTGCAATCAGTCACTGAGTGCTTATTCACTTCAAAGGAAGATAGGGCGCTGGCAATCTTGTCGAGTAGGTAAGTCAATTCCTTGGAATTGAATACGAACTCAGCGACTGATTGTACCATTGATATGTTTTAGGTTTATTTTCTACTTTTTAGGGCCCTATAGGAAGATAGGTATTTTTTTAAAAATTTTGATTTATATATATATATTGCTGTTTTTACTAAAAGCACCTACCTTCAAACACTCTGATATACAATTCGTAAACATCGAGCACATTTACCCCTCTTTTGGAGTTATGTTGAGGTAGCCCACGATAATGGAGATGTCACAAGTTTAATTTGAGATACACTTATTAAAGTCTAACCCCGGGAAAATCCCCCCCCCCATTTTATCAGGGGGGAATAACATTTCATTCGACACATAGCTCATTACTTTCCACACTCATGTTAAGGAGATATAGGGGAACAATCATTTTCATATTTCCCCCTTTTTAGGAGAAGAGAAAGCATTGGGGGATCAATTTTTCATAGCTTAGGACATTCCCCAAGTCAGAAGCTTTCACTTGATGTATAGCTTGTTACTTTCGGCCTTCACATTCTGGAGTTATAGCTTAAGAACAGTTTTAACATTTCCCCTTTTTTAAGGGAGAAGAAAGCATGGGGAGTCAATTTTTTATAGCTTATGACACCCCCGCATCACAAGCTTTCATTTGGCACATAAATAATTAAGTTTCTCCATAACATTTGAAAGATTTGGTAGAACAATGTTTTGTCAAATCCACAAACTGACCAACCAACAAATGTCAAAGCCAAAAGCAATAGGAAGATAGGTAAAAATACCTTTGCTTAACATATTTACAGTTTTGCTTTGTGTGGAATTTTTGTGGAAAGTACCTACTGTGTTAAATAAGGACTTTTTGTATGTACTTTGTGTTTTATGAATAATTTTAATTTTTATTTTCTATATATTTTCTTCCTATATAAATTAACTTGAAGAACTTAATTATAACTTATTTTCATAGATTAAGTTTTAAAACTTCGAAAGTAAACCATTTATTGTATCAATATGCTTTACAGGTTTCCAAGATTGAAATTCAGTATGCAAAAACTGCTAAAAAGATAGATGTTAAGAAACTGAAACATGTTATGTGGCAAGTCCTTATTTCTCATTGTGAAGAAAATAAGGTATGTGAAGAAAATAAGGTACACTGTAAATATTGTTTAGGTAAAAGAATATTTCTGCTGATTGCATAATTGTACCTTATTTCAAAGTTGAAAACTGTTTAGTTTTTATATGTTCAAGTTATATATTTATACTTCAGTAGGATAAAATGAAAATACTCCTCAAGCAGCTACTTGCCATGACCACTGGAACTTTAGTAGTAGGTAACATGATATTGCTGGCTTATTGCATTATTATGACATAGTGAATAATATATTTTAAATTATTCACATTGTTTATCTGTTACAGATCTTATTATTTAGACATTGCCAAAATTATTAATGTCACTCCAAATGCTATAGTAGTCATCATATTTAAATCCCAATTACATCAATGAAAAACCTGATATTCGTAAATCATTGGTGTTAGTTAAAAGAAATTTCAGATGGAAGTGAATGAAATAAGGATAGATGTAGATTATGATGCAAAAAAAAAAAACAGGAGGGCTTTATTAAACAAAGAAAAAACATTGATTAACTCTCCTCCCACTCCTAAAATTAGGAAAAAATTGCAGAATTTAAGTTTAAATTTTTCAATTCATTGCAGATTTATTGTGGAAAAGTTATCATCAAAATCAAATGTACCCCTCATCTGACAATCAGAAAAGCCTCATAATAATGTTAATGAAATATGTGGTTCAGCAAGCAATACATTAATGCAGAAGTGCCACCTAAAACTGTTTGTTAGTTTTAGAAGGCTACCGTCCCGTGGCTGAGTGGTTAGCATACTTGGCTATTGATCTAAGGAACCTGGGTTCGAGCCCAGGTAAAGCATGGATGTTCATGTTGTTTTTCTGCTGAGGTTCTGCAAACCTCACAGACCTTCTACTGTGGCATATAAACTGACAGGCTCCTGTCAGACCTCTGGCAAGCAGCTCCTTTAGAAGGTATTTATTTTTATTTTTTGCTTAAGACTCCAATTATACCTAAGAATCTTTACACTCTTGGCTTCATGTCTCCATAAGACACTCAAATACACTGCCTGGTCAAATTATTATGAATATTGCATCATGTATAAAGTACCATGAAACATGTCAATGTGTGCAAAATTTCATATTAATGTAAGCATTCAACATAACTGTCATATAAAAATATATATGTGAAGAGCTTTCTGGGTCCTTGTGACCTGGCTATTTAGCCCATTGTGTGAAAAAATTGCTGCTCAGGGTAAAACAACCCAACTCAAGCATGGTGGAAAGCAAAGTTAAGATGGGCGAAAAAGCTGATCTGACTAATATCTAAAGGAGCTCATTGTTGGAGTGGAATGGGCAGGAGCATCTGTAACAGAGGTGATGGAACTCAGTGGGAAATCATATTGCACAATATCCCAAGTGTGTGAAGAATTGCAATGGTCTCAAAAAACTTCTGCCAATTGTGGCAAATTTGGGAGAGAGAAGCTCTTAACAGACAAGGTCCTATGCTAATACCTGTTGGAGATCCCCTTGAGAACATATGGAATTACTTACATTCACCTAATGAAATTCTTCCTCCCACTAATATTTCAGTACTGTCATTTGCAGTCCTGGTTTTTATGTTTGATTGTGAATAATATGAGTTGCAGTTAAGCAGCAAATCACAACAAAAGTTGGACCAAATTTTACAATGTATGGGTGGGGGGAGACACAAAAACTAGGAGTTGTAATGTAAAACTTCTTTCACAAAATATTCTGGTAACTTTGAACAGAAAAAACTTCCTGTGGCTGGTATAAGGTCTAAATACAGTTCTAAGAGTTTGAAATGTGAACCTTTTAATCAGAAGGCCTAACTTGTTGAGGAGTGGTAACACTGGTTTAGAATTGAATTCAAAGCCTGTGGATGAGCCATTATTAATATTACATACTCTAGTTATCTCTGGTTTTGATAGGATGCCATCAATCATGCACCAACCATCTGTCACTCAAAATTGATTTGATAATAACTCTGAAACTTATCCAAAAAATGCTCATTCCAGAATTCTTCTATTGCAATTATTAACGCTTTGTGTCTGACAGTAGTACATGCATTGCACACATCCCAGATGTTGGGTTTCAGGCATTCTGTTGGCATAGAGTGCAATCGCTAGCAGTTTTGCATTGTGTTTAATCCTAAATGGCTTACCAAGAATTTATGGCTGCCATGTAAGACCTGCTGAAGAAGAATTAACTGTGAATGAAACTCCTCCCCTTCCCACATACAATTATATCCCACAATTAATCTGGGCACCAATGATAAAATCAGTGATAAAAAAAAGTGGTACTTAAGTATTCTGAGCTAAAACTGGATTTACTACACAGCAATTAGAATTACCAAGTGAAGGATGGTCAATTAACCACGAATGCACCAGCTGACTATGAGAGGAGCAAAAACAGGCTATTTGACTGTCTTTCAATACAAAATGGGAGCCCAGCTTAATCCCACTTATCCCTCATGTTTCTCCACCTAATTCAAAAATACACAAGCTTCTGAAGTTCCCAGAGCTAAGTAACAAGGCACTGGTTCGAATGGCTCTTCCAACCCTAATTTTAATAAAGCTATATATAGCTCTGTAAACACTTCTTCCACTGGGCAAATAATGAAAATACACTGGGGAATGATGACATAAGTCTGGCAATTGGATTTAAGCGAAAATAACGGGGTTTATTAATCCTTTAACACTATTAGGTTAAGCCCTTGAAGATACAGGTAATTTCACTCTCCAGTAGTTTATAGTTGTCACTCTGAGTGGTGATTGATGTTCCATTAATACAGCCAAAAAGAAACATAACATACACTCCTATCTAATATGAAACCACAGTCCTGCTAACTTATACTCTAACCTTAATGCAAATTTTATACTGTTACACTAAACAACTATACAAATTAAAGAAGCAGTTAGCAAGGTATGAGAGAAATAGTGTTAAAAATAATGCAAGCTCTTACTGACTAATCCATCTCAACAGGGTTGCACATTGCAAGGTTTCCAACGTTGACTGGCAAGGCTATGTGGCTTTCTGATGGTAGCTGAATTACAAAAAGTTTTTGAATTTTATTACTGGATGGAGGAATAGAGTCTCACAGATGCACGAACAAACTGATGCAGGAAGAGTTCTTGGTTAATCAATCAAAGTTCTGCACTATTCCTTTATGACATACTAAGGGAATAGTCTTAGTTATGCAAAAGTTCATCTTGCAATTACAATAGCGACTGGTGGGGTAATCCAGGGGGAACTCATGGACTGGGGAGCAATATTTGTTGATGGCAGCCTCAGATCCTGGCTAACTCTCTGGATGAAGGGACTCTGAAGGGGTATAATGGAATGAATTCCTTATCACACACAACTTTTGTTTCTCAAGTTTGCTTGTGAAGGAAGTTACTGAAGGGGCGCTTGCCCTAATTCCAGTGGAAGAGTTGATGAAGTCTCTGGCTTTGAATACCTATACTCCCTGCTGCATTTCCCCTGTGCTAAAGCTGGTAGGCTCTCTGTCGGTGATGAGAAGACTAACTCAAAGAAATAACTGAGACAAAAGATGTGCTGAATGGGATGTCACTTCGGGTATATCTCCCAGTGATGTTACTTGTTGTTCTTGCCTTGCTCTCTGCTGTTTGCCATATGGAGTCAGATAATTAGTGGACCTCGGTTGCCACTGCATACGATGAACCCAGAGGCTGACCTTTGTCTTCCCAACAACAAAATGTTGTTTGCTCTCTACAATATTGTTCACCTTTGCACCTGTTGGATTGAGCAGGCATGCTTTATGAGGACCTTATGGTTTATATGAGGGCACCTTGTCATTTAGAGAGAGGTTTGTTGAAAGGTTCCATTATTCCAATGTTTGCCTACTTTACTTTTATGACCTGGCAAACACTTTTATTTCAGCCCACAGGAACCAAAGGATGTTCCAGCTGCATTTGGTGGATCTGTTGCTGAAGAAAATGGCAAAAACAAGTAAGGAGGAGTGGGGAATCGAAAATGGCGGTGACCGTGGCCAAGGTAATCATGCACTGCATGTCCAAAAGTTGCTAAGCAACATGAAATGTGTGCAGCACATGTACCAACTCAGAATTTAAAATAAATGTAAATAACCTAACTGCCATATTGTTATGAATTCTTCACTGGTCATAAAGCTGCATGCCCAAGTTTCTACAGTACAAGCTTGAGTGTTGTTTTACCTGTAGCCTTTTAAACTATTTGACACAAGATATTTAAGCATTTAATTCCATCTGGTTTCAAAGTGTTAAGTTACTTTGATCCCTATTGTCATTTACTTTCAGATAATTTTATCTGCATGTTAAGACGTATTACACTTAGATGGTATTTGATTTTATTAACCAATGCCATAATGTTTGATGCTTGGCCATTTTGCATTTTCATATCAGTTGTCTCCTTTTTTATTTGTGTATTTCAAGTTAATGCTTTGTTTTGGATAATCAGTGTATAAATAAAATAAAGTAATAAATTTGTTTGTTTACTTAAAGTTATTTTTGCATGCATATTTAACTTATAATCAAAATTCCTTTATGAAATGTGTTTTAGGAAAATGTTGGGGACCAAGAACCAGCTTCTGAAATGACTGGTAAAATGAAGTTTTCTGAACTATACAATGTTCTTCCAGAAAAACTCTCATCTAATATGACCAAGAATCTCAGTGTTCCAATTGCATTTGTCTGTTTTCTACATATGGTTAACGAAAAGGTAATCTATTTATCCAGTCATCCATCCATCTATCCACATAAATGTTCCAAGATTTTGTTTTATTAGAATTTTGAATTTCCAAATGTAAAAATTTTAAATTTACATAGGTTTCATCTGATGGGTCATCAGAATGATTTTTATGTATTGAATATTTAATATATTTAACTTCTCCAGGTTCCTTGTCAATTATACATGACATAATCAGAAATAAGAGGCCCAAGATGGCTCTATCTGTTTTTAGTACAACACATGAAACTTCGATTTAAAAAAAAAGAGAAATTGCCATTTGAAAATATTCTTACATATATCACAAAAAATATAATTCAAGCTTGAAAATTAATACTTTTTTTTTTTTTCATTTCACCAATATTTTATTAAACTGTGATATAAATAATTTGTTAAAACCCAATATATGGCAAAATTGATTTGCTTGTTGCCTATTTTCTACTTTGAAGCAACTTCATGATTTTAATCTCACAGGTTTGATCTGAACTATTGCAAACTCATTTTTTCTTAAGTTTCAAAATTCTCTCAACTCGCAAGAAAAAAACAAAAAAAAACTTCAATTTTTGAAACTGGAGGATTTTGGAAGCAATTGCAAAGTACATTGTATAAATTTTTTTCTACTTGTTTTATTCACTCATTACATGTGCAAGCCATACTTTCAGTGGCTTACTTACTGGGTTCCTTAGAGTGTTGACCCAGTTGCATTGTGATTATAATCTCCATTCGTTAAGGTAGTATTTTATATATGCTTTTATAACTATACCTTCATTTTAATTTCTGTAGATTTATTTTGATTTTATTTCCCTAGATTTTTATGTCCTCAATATTTTGGAATTATGCTGCATAGCTAGTTATAAAGATGGCCAGTTGCTGCTGCAGATAGATCTATTTTGATTTTATTTTTGTAGATTTATGTCACTGTTGATCTTTTGGAGTTATGCTACATCATTAATTCGGAGTTACACCTAAAGACTAAAATTAGACTGTATAATAGTTTGGTTCTTTCTAGGGTTAGTTATGGTAGTGAAACTTGGACGCTGTGTAAACAAGATAACAAGAAACTTGATCCTTTTGATTCTAGATGCTTGGGTATTAGATGGTTTAACTTTGTAACTAATGATGAAGTTAGGCAAAGGAGTCTGCAACCTCCTTTAAGCAGCATATTGTGCAGACAGAGACTCTGCTGGTTTGGCCATGTTGCCCGTATGGATAATTATAGATTGGCGAATAGGGTTATGAACAGTGTGCCTAGAGGCCTCAGAAGGAGGGGGAGACCTAGGATGCAGTGGGCAGACAATGTCAAACAGGACCTTGTTAGAATTGGTGTGCAGTGGCCAGATGCAGCAGATGTAGCTCAGGACAGATATGCTTGGAGAATTAAACTGCACGGTCTGGTTGGACCTCCGTAGCCCATGGCTGCTTGAGGATGATGATGATACTATAGCATTATGATGATTGTTTTATAACTTGGAGCATGTGGATTTTTTTTAACATCTCATTAAATTACATATCATTAGAAACAGAAGCAAAAAGGACTTTGCTCACGTGGAAATCAGTCCTGCTACATTTGTGATGGCCCTTTGGCTCCACCCACCCAAAGAAATTATTAGTTTTTATTGCACGGCCTCCTTTAGCCTGACTGAAGCCCAGTGCTTTCGCCACGATTCATAGCACCTGGGTTCTAAGTAATCCAATTTGAGATTAGTTGTGCAGAATGGAGAAGGTGCCTGATGGGTTCAAGTTGTACACACACACATTTAGATGCAAATTTGTGGCCTTCAGTATGATAAAAGAATTTAGGTGTGACTTTTTACTAGTGTTTTATTGGGAAATGGTCATCAGCCCACATTCAAACACAGATTAGGAAGTGGAGGAAGAGGCATGCCTTTTGTAAAAAGAAAATACTGTAAAATTGGGAAGAAGTTTTCTTTAAAAAAATGGGGGGGGGGCAAAACTCAAAATTTGGATTATCAGATTTTAAGCGAAAATTCACAGAAAATCCAGAAAAGTCTAGTGTAGTTAGCATTTCCTCCCAGACATGTATGTTCTGAGCTGCAGCTGCTGCATTTAGCCACTGTAGGCCAATTCTAGCAAGGTCCTGTTTGACATTGTCTGTCCATTGCATCCTAGGTCTCCCCTTTTTCCTGGAGCCTTTAGTCACACTGTTCATAATCCTTTTTGCCAATCTGCAGCATGCATATGGGCAACATGGCCAAACCAACAAAGTCTGTCTCTGCTCAAAATTTTGCTCAAAGGAGGTTGATGATTCCTTCTTCATTTCATCGTTACTTAAAAGTTATACAAGTAACTCTTATGGTTATTTTTTAGGTACAAAAATATTTAAAAAAATTCTGTTTGCTGAGTGAGGAAATGCTGTTTTTTGGTTTGAAACTTCTGACTTCGTAAATGTCGCATAATATTTCAAATTATGACTACTCCTTTCCTATGCTAAAACAGAGGAGGGGGGGATTTCACAGTAAGTAGATCACAGTGATTTTTATGCTAAATGCAAACTTGCAACATTGGGAGTGACATCTGCTATATACTATAGAGAATTTCAGACTTGAGCAAAGCTGGGTATATCTTCTTATAGTAAATATATAAACCAGATAGTAAATATTTTGCCTTTGGAGGTAGGGGGGAGTAGAATGCATTGGGATTTGGAAACAAAGTTATCAAAGATGGGTTAAGCTTTTGAGTATATGGTGAATAACATGGTTAGTTCTGATTCCATTATTTGCAATGAAGATAAATGTACTACTGTCTTGAATGATTTTACATTTCACTAAAGGTAGATGAAATGCTGAGAGATGGAGATGAGTATTTTGTCATGGCTGACTATAGTGTTGAATAGTAATGGAGGTATTTCAATGGGTGTTACTATAGGTTTACCCTTGTCTCGAATTGCTATGTGATTGTGTAATTATTCTGTTTTCAAGATTGTTTGCAGTAATTTTATTCATTTATTTTTATTTGATTTGCAATGTATAGGACAGAGAACAGTCCAAAACTACTCCTAGTTTGTACAGGCTTTCTCATATAAGGGCATGCCCCAACTAAACCAAAGTCACTGCTAACCACTGTCTCAGTTAGAGTTAACACAACACACAAATCTTGCTTGCTGGAACAATAACTAACTCACTAACCATTATGCCAGTTGAGTTCTTGTGATAATTGCAAAGTATTAGTTTATTTTCTATTACTTATAAAGTGCCTTGCATAATGTGTTTAATAAAATTAAACATTGATTGATGGGCATCTTTGAAATGAACCAACACCTATAACAGTAGGCCAGTGGACCAAGTATTAAGTCACCGGTAGTCGTGTAATGGCCCCATGCATAACTGCAAAATAATGATTATTAACAGTGTTCTTAAAGGCTTGAAGAAAAGGGGGGTAAAAAGGACAAGGTGAACAGACAATATGAAATAGGACATTCATAAAATTGGTCTTCAACTACTAGTTGCAGTGGTAAATGATGATAAACATATTAGGAAAATTAAATTGTACGTAGCTTGATCTCCATAAGTTATGGCTACTTTTATGAATAGCAAATATGTGGTTTACAGTACATGCCTTCCCTTTGTTATTAGAAATGTTATGTCGAAATTAATGTGGTACAGCATATACACTGCCTGG
The DNA here is from genome assembly GCA_038380435.1 of Ryuthela nishihirai. Classification (NCBI taxonomy): domain Eukaryota; kingdom Metazoa; phylum Arthropoda; class Arachnida; order Araneae; family Heptathelidae; genus Ryuthela; species Ryuthela nishihirai. Next base: position 75,096,811 of record JAWZYU010000010.1, read on the forward strand.
CCAAATTATTATGAACATGGCATAGTGCATAAAGTACCATGAAACATTCCAGTGTGTGGAAAATATTTTATATCACTACGAAGTCTTATAAAAGCTATAGAGGCATTGTGAAAATCAAAGTCAAGTGCAACATGGGTAAGAAGGCTGATCTGACTGACTTTGAAAGGGGACTCATTGTTGAAGCACGTTGGGCAGGAACATAATTGATGAAAACTCAGTGGAAAATCACAAGGTACAATATTCCAAATGTATGGAGAATGTCAACAGCCTTAAAAAATGCCACCCACCCCCCCAATCATGGTAAATGCAGGAGGAAAAGTCTATGACAGACAGGGACAGACATTTATTGGCACAAACTATATGGCAAAACAGAGCTACTACACTTCATCAGCATAGAGAAATGACCAAAGCAGTACTTCAGAACCTATTTCAATAATAACTATGCAGAGATAATTTAAAACTTAGAAATTTCGGAAATATACCATGATATGAAAGCCTTTCATATCCAAAAGCAACAGGATTCGAAGACTCCAATGCTGTATGGAGAAGTGAATCTGGTCATTGGAGGATTGGAAATTGTCAGATGAATCACATTATACATTGCTTTCAACAGATTGCCAAATAGAGTTTAGCGACAACCACATTAAGCAATGGACCAATCCATGTGTGGCTACTACTGTTCTAGGCATGTCATGTTTGAGGACCATTTGCTTTGCACAGATTGAGTCCTCTGGTTTTTATGCAGGGTCGTTCCCTTCCCAGATGTATAAAAGCATCTTGATGATAAGGTTCTGTCAGTGATTAATAGGAAACTCCTGTGGAGATGGCAAATTCCAGGATAAGAGTGCAGTGATACATCATTCTTGAACCATACAGGAGTGATTTGAGGAACATGAAACATACTTTTATCACCTTCCCTAGTCTGTACAATTGCCTGATCTCAATCCATCCAATCAGAAACACATGGGACAATTTAAAATGTGCTATTCGAATGCATAGACTTATGCTCTCTTTACTTCAAGATGTTCAAGCCATTTTTCAGAAGGTATGAATCAAATCCCTTCTACTGTATTTTGAAAATATGTTGAAAGCATTCCATGTCGAGTTCAGTCTGTACTGTTACTACTTTCTATTAACAAAAATGCATACTTTCTCAGGAACACTAAAGTTGCCATAAGTTAGTAAAATATTTGTGTTTGAACTGGTAATTAAATATAATGGAGAAGAGAAAGCTTTTAGTTAATCCTTAACTAAAAGTTTTTTTTCCAATAATATTGCCCATACCCATTTGGAGTGACCTTTGACAGCCTATGTGTTATACCTGAGGCATTGGATGTGGGTTCCTTGTTTTTAGAAAATATGCTCTCCTGCGATTTTCTTTTCAAGTTACAGTGATAGGGTAGAGAAAATTAACAATTAAAACATATCTAGCAGGTCATCTCCTGCTTAAGTAGGGGGGAAAACATTTGTTGCAACCAGCATTCTGTGGAGTTGCCCTTAATTCACTCACAAACTTGTAAGTTCAGCTAAAAATGAAAACTCTTATCATGAATGAATTGGTTGGTAGTTTTATCATGAGTGGCTCTTGTGATGACCTTTAGTCACTGGGTTCTGATTAACATTTTTGATATGCTAAAATGTTTTCTTCTGGTGTTATGCAACTGTAATTTCACTGTCACTTTATGATAGACAGACTGTATGATGTAGTAATGATATCAGGCAGTGATATCATCCAAATATATTGCATGATTATGCAACAACTGAAGTATGTGTATATCACCCTGAAATGTCACACTCATCCTCAATGTTTTCAGAATGTGCCAATGGGTTGGGTTGTTTTACCTCTGAGCAGCACTTTTTTGCACACCATGGGCTAAATGGCCAGGTCACATGGATCCCAAAGGCTCAGAGAAGGTTGGGGGAGGGGACCTACTGGAACAGCTGTTGGGAGACAGATGGTAACCTCCCATCAAGGCCATCCAGCGTGTTCTTTAACATGCACAGGGTATGGCTCTCCCGCATACAGAGCCACAGCTCCATCAGTCAGTGAATGATGAATCTGAAGCATTCAGTTATTATTTTGCTACACTAAAAAATAACAGTTACTTGTCAAGTCTTCAGTTGCAGATTATTTCCCTAAGGTATTTGATCTGAAAAGAATGTTAAAACAGAACCTGGTGGTATCTGACAGTAAAAAGGACTTGGGGAACATTTGCTTTCCAATACTGTATGTGTTTATTTTCGATTTTTTTTTAATTCTCTCTCTCTTAAATATTGTGTTATTTTTATTATTATTATTTTAATCTCTTTAGAAATTTAAATATTATGAATGCTACATTGCAATAAATAATGTATTTTTCTTAATTTTTTTCAGACTTTAAATCTTCTTAGTCAAGAGGATCTTGCTGATTTTACTATAATGCAAGGATGATGAGAACAAATCAGTAAATTTAGCATGATGAAATTTAGATGATGAAACAATCAGTTAAACCCATGCATGTTCTATCAGATTTAGATCAGGCTGATACTTCATATGGTTAATAATGCCATTGTCTTTTTTTTTTGTATAATATTTTTGATTTGTACTGTAAATGGGAATTTGAGTTAGACAGATATTTCTATTTTGGGGTTTGTAAATGTATTTGTACTTGGAATGGAAACTGCATGTTATTTGATGTGTTAAAATTGGTTTTACTTTTGTGCAGTGAAATACCAATATTTTAAAATATAAAATGAGTGTATAAAATTGTGATGATTCTGAATTCTTCCTGTTTTCAGAATCGTGTTCCTTCTTATTTACACATGTACAGTATATTTACTCACAATATATAGTGATTCATGCTATTGTGTAAGTCAGTTTGCTTTTTCTCATATGAATAGTAAATAAATTGCAGTTCAACTTTTGAAAAACTATACTACACTGGTTTCCGTAAATTAAGGAACAACCTGAAAACCTGGTTTACTTTGAAGACCTGTTGGATCTGTTGTATGTGAATTGAAAGATAGGTGTATATAAATATTATGCATAAGAATAGCAGTTTAAAATTGGAATTACACTTTTATTTCCAAAATTAAATAAATACAGTTACATGATAAAAAGTTGAAGTCAAATGAGATAGCCCAAGTAGTTCAATATGGAGTGTAGTCATCTTTTATCACTCTGCAGGACTTTCAGGGTTATGTCATGCTGTTGATAAGACTTTGCAGCAGCAGTGCGAGTATTAATCTTCATTGTTCCTCCAAAGCATTCTGAAACATGAGGCTTACAGGATTCAGGGGAACAACTCGTCTCCTGAGAGAGCATCCCATGCATGTTCTATCAGATTTAGATCAGGCTGATCACTTCATATGGTTAATAATGCTATTCTCCAGATAGTCAAAAGGCAGCAATTATGTGGGAATATGTTATCATCCTGCAGAAGGAAAATATCACCAAATGCACCTGCACGTGGTCAAAAAAAGAGTTCGCAATTTCATCCATCTGCAACTGGTGATGCAACCTGTTGGAATCACATAGAGATCTGTGCAGCTGTCCAAAGATATCCCTCCCCCGAACTTTGACACTACCGCCATCATAGATTCCCATTCACAGATATTTGTGGCATGATAGCATGTTCCTGGTTCCCTCCAAGTCAACTGACATTGCAATCTTGATTCATCTGTTAAGAGCATGACTATCATTGCTCCTGTATTCAGTTGACATGATTGTCTGTACCAGTTAGACAGTCTCCCTGTGGCATTGGGTCAGGGGCTCGCACACCACTGACCACTTAGCATATAGGCACACTTCATAAAGACTTTGGCATAGGGTGGTAGAGGATATCGTCATTCCACTAGCTGCTGCTAGATCCAATCACAGTTGATATCCTGCTCCTCCAGGCTTGTAACACGAGATAGCAGTCCACATCCCTGGGGTTGTTGTCCACTACTGAATCATCTGGATGTATTTTGTCCTTGTTGGATCTCTGTCAAAGTCTATACACCACTGAATGACTCATATTAAGCCATCTGGCGACATCTTCTTGACTTTGGCCTGCCTCGTGTGGATCTATAGCTATCTACCATACTTCTTCCGATAAATGATAACTTATAGACAAACCCAACAAATGTACTATCTCAAAAACTGCCTCTCATTTTGTAAGGAAACTGAAGAACAGCTTAGAAATGCCCACTTTTAACTCTCATTGTATTTGCATATACTGCTGCCAGCACCATTCATTTGCATACCGTACCTCAATTTTGTGTCGTATTTTACATACTATATGTGATGTTTGTGCATTTCTAGTGTCAGATTTTTACAATTTTTTTTTCCTTAATTTATGTAAACCAGTGAATTTAACATTAAAATGGTATGGATATAAAAATTGTACTTGTTATATATCTGTTTCTTTTTCATGAGTAGAGATGCCACCAAGGCAGTAGATTCTGTAATATCTCAGCTAAAAGGGAATCCTCTTCCATCCAAGGATATAATGAAATCAGCAGTCAAAACTGTGAATAACACAACCAGTAAGATAATTCATCTATATTGGAACATTTTTTGATTCTGCACTGACTTGCTGACATGAATAATGTCACCTGAAAATATCTTAGACGAACAAGCAAACTCCAATTCAGGCTATCTTTTCTAAGAGTTGAATATATGTAAATGTGGAAAGATTTTTTCATATGCTGGTCATACAGTGTAAATCAGTATTATTAGTGTCTGTCTTCTATTAAGAAAGACAGTACGACTCTGCCTTCTAGGGACCATCTTGACTGATAAATGGAACTTATCTTGTGTCATACAAATATCTTCATAGAAATCATTAATTTTGAGTTTATAATCAAGCTATAAGAATATAGTGATATTTCTATTAAATGAGATTTAATTCTGAAATATTACTGTTAGTTAAAGGTAAGATGTCCTTAAAATATTATGCTTGCTAAAGCATATGAATACCAATGAAGAGCATAAGAATTACTTGCCATTGTTTAGAGTAATGTGAATATTCCAATTCTCATTTTGGGAGTTATCCTGAAGCTTAACACAGACTTAAGTCTTGTAAAGTCACAGTAACCAGGTGTTAATCAGTGAAATATTATATGAAAATATGGATATCATAGAAATATTGCAAGTCCAAAGTTGTAATAAGCATGGCTGATGCACACACGTGTCATCCAATGACAATAAAAGCTGTTGCACTAAGATATTTCTGAATTCACAGCAATTCAAAGTTACGACTAATGTGGCATTGTGATGAGTTGTATATACCAGTTCATTTGTTGCTCTCCAGACAGTATAGCCAATGAAGGAATTGGCTTGTAAATATGCTCCAAATTTAAATGGCAGAGTATAACATATATTGTGCAATAGATAGGGCCATGACTTAAGACAAGTAATGTTAAAAACAACTTTAAAAAATTTAAAATCATATTTGTCATGATGTGTTTGTATGTCATTACAGCATCATCAGGTAATTGGGAGGGGTGCTTCTGGGTTAAATAATTTTACCCCACCACAGGGCTCCAAAACTGTCCTGTGGCCAAGTGGTTAGCACACTTGGCTGCTATTCAAAGGGACCTGGGTTCAAGCCCTAAATCCTTACTTAGGGGTTGAACAAACAAACAACACAACATTGTTGTGTTGTTTTTCTGCTGATGTCTTGTCATCGTCACAGACACTATAGCATATTAAACTGACAGGCTCCTGTCAGACCTCTGTAGAAGCAGTTTTTTTTTACAGTGCCCTATATCATTTGCATTCTAAACTCATGTAACATTAAGTTCCAAGCTGGGGATAAGGGTGTGATATCAGTAATGCATAAAATATTTTTATTGGTATTACTAATTGATTTGATTTCTCCATGTAATTATGTTGAAAATGTTGGAAGAATTCTATTTTTTTTTTTTAAACTGTAAAATGATTTTGGGCAAAGTTTTCTGTAATGGGATTTGGGCTAAGGCAGTATGAGGGGTGTTATTTTTCAAATCTCATTCATTTTTCCAAGTCTTATAAGTGAAGTGTAAGCTCTGTCAATGTAACTACCTTTTGGGGGGCAAAGTTTTATCTTGGTCATTAATTTTAATTTTGTGTATACTCATTGGGGATATTTTATTGTCATTTAGAATCAGATGTATAATAGAAATATCAGTATTCTTAAATGGTCTTAAAATGGATCATATGGTTTGTGTAAAATTGGTGATAACAGGTAGAGGCAAAGTGTAATTATGGTCTGAAATTGTATTAGATTGTGCTAGTAGAGGTTAAATAGATTTATTTTTTTTTCAGTATGACTGTTTATGAATTTTATCTATTTGCTTTGAATATGTTCTCCATCTAATTCAATGATATATATTTATATAATTTCTTTATTAAGTAACTGACATTTATTTAGAACTGTAGTTTCAACATGTCACATAATTGCATTGGCCATGAGTTCAGAGATGGAGGAACCCATAAGGACACCCTTGGTCTGGACCTATGTCTAACCATTAATTTGAAACCAAAAGAATTGAAATAATTACATAATACTTGCAAATATTATTTTACTATTCACTGAATTCATCCATGAACCAAAAACTGAGAAAACGGACAAAATACCATGTTTAGATATACTAATTGAAAGGCATCCAAATTAATGCCTCATTACAATATTTTGCAAACCAATAGATATCTCAAATTTAATACCAGTTAACTCTAACCACCATACAACTTTAAAATGGCTACATTAGATTTTTTTATTAAGCTTAACAGTACTGTTCAACATAGAGATTTCTTAGGAAAGAAATTTAATATATATGTACTATTAGATTCAATACAGGATATAATTCAAAACAAATAGATAAAATTCACAAAATAGTCAAAATTAATAAAACCACAACCCCCACTAGTACACACCAATATGATTTCAGACCCTAATTTTAAAATACATCTTACGATTATATAATATTAGAATGCTAATTTCTGTTAATTCTAAATATATGACATCTGATTGTAAATGACAAAGACATGATATCCCCAACCAGGATACACAAAATTAAAATTAATGACCCAGATAAAAATTTACACCCAAAAGATAGTTATTATTGGCAGAATTTACTGAATTCTGATTATAAATAAGAAAATGTAAATGATTTTCAAAATAACATCTCTCATAATGCTTTAACCCCAAATCATATTACATAATAATTTATCCAAAATATTTGTGCAATCAGACATTAGTTACCTCTCCAACACTTTTCAATTTAATTAGATAGATAAATTAATTGTTAATGTCAGTAAAAAAAATTATGCATCAATGATATACCCATACTCTCAGCCTTAGAATATAAATAATGCAAAACACTGCTAGTCACTTGATGATGCTATGATGACATACAGTAAAACATGACATATGCTTTTAAAACTTTTTTAAAGTTGAAGTTTTTAACTTGTCATAACCCACAAGTCTATTGAGCAATCTTGTGTTAAACTCTAATTTTGATTTGGATCACATTGATATGTACCAAATTCTTTGCCATCTATAATTGTCCAGAGAACAACAATCCATGAAGAAATGGTATCTACAACTTGTCACTTCAAATTGCTGTGACATCAGAAATATGTTATTTCAACAACTTCTATTGTCATCAGGTGACCGCATGAACCAGCCATGCTTATTACAACTCTAGACCTACATAATCTGTGATATCCAGATTTGCAACTTCATATTTAATATGATTAATAACTGCCTAGTGTGACTTTACATGACTAAAGTATTTTATGTTAACTTCCGGATGACTCCACATGAGAAATGGGAATTGCTCTCATTGTGCATACAATGGTAAGTAATTGTGTATACAATGATAATATACTTTTCATTATCATGTAAGATTCATTCGTATGTTTGGCAAGTATAAGTGTTTTAAGGACATGTTACTTTTAATAGTGATGATATGAAACCCTGCCATGATTTCTCATGAGAATGCTCCCTAAGGAAGCTATGTATCCAAAATATGTGGGAAGATCTCATATTTTTACATTGAAAATGTAATATTTCATAGCCATTACTAATATATATATAAAAAGTGTGTTTGGGTTATGTAAATCTGTGTGTGTGTGTGCATATATTGGAAGTAGCTATTGGCATGACTGTTTTTATTGCATATCCTTAAGCTAATATTGTTTGTAATTGTGCATTATTTATAAATTTCGCAAATTTTTCAGTTGCCATTATTTTGATTTATTGTACATCAATAACTTTTATTGTAAAACCCTTTCCTGTTATGTAAGTAATGATTTTGCTGAAAATGATAAGCATAGTTCAAATAACTTTCTATTAAATACACTTCTGAAATTTTATTTTTAACCGTTGTATTCTTTTAATTAGAAAGGTAATATTTTGTTTTTTAATAAAAATGCAGTAAAATTTAGCTGCCTAATATATTTCACCAGTGGCAAAGTCTGACATTTTGAATAGGGGAAGCAATTAACAAAAGCAATTCTGAAACAAAATGGAACTTAATTTCGATACTCTCTGCTTCTGAATCATTCAACCAGAATGCTGTTCCACTCCTCTATGTTTCCAAATCACTGAAATGAACACCGTTCCGCTGCTAGATATTTTTGAATCATTGAACTGGAATGTCATTCTGGTATTTGATGTTAACGAATCGTTGAGTGAAAGTAGTTGTATACTTTTTAAATCAAATGTTAGTAGTATATATAAAATCTAGTAGTGAAGTAGGGGTGGTGGTTGAGAGAGCAATCTCCCCGTTATCGAGGAAAATTATTTTTTATCAAACTGTTCATCAGTGTTCCAATGGCCGGGTGATTAGCATGGTGGTTAACCTTAGGAACCTGGGTTCAAGCACCATCTATAATGCATGAATGTTCTCTTTCTAGTGAGGTCTTGCCTTTCTCACAAACCTTCTCTATGGCGTATTGTACTGACAGGCTCCTGTCAGATTTTTGGGAACAAGCAGCTGTTTCAGGGATAATTTGTTTGTCCATTAACTGGTATTAATAAAAATGTTAACAAATTTTTTGAAAAACCCCATACTTCCAAAAAGTAGAACTGACAGAGAATTTGATTCTCATTTAATTTAGCCTAAATTAAACCTCAAAAATTTAATACATTGAACTGTACAAAAGCATTATTATTCGAAAATGTTGAATAAACTTATATAAATAGTAAAAAAGCCAAAGCAATTTTTGTGTGATTGAAAAACCAGCATTATTCATAAAATTATATGTATTTAATGTTTTACAGTTTTCACCCATTTGTTTTTTCCCCCGTAGCCCAGTGGTTAGCGTGCTTGACTATTGTTGAAAGGGACCTTTTTTTTTTAGACAGGACCGAATTTACACTTCATGTGTCTCTAGGCACACAAAGTGGTAGTCCACCGTTATCAACAATACTTCTTTCAATTTCGTATAAAAATATTTTTTTTCTTTCGCAAATTTCAATAAGGGAAATAATGTATCGAAATAAATGAATGTGGAAATTGTAATAATAATAGAGTTTTGTTAATAAAGAGTGAAATTAATATAATAAATTAATATAGATAACATATTACTTACTGTATTCAATATGGAGTAATATTGCAAATTGAACTATCAGTTTAAATATCAAAAAATATTTCCTCGCTTTAGCGTTCTGAGAATGATTAAATTACACTTAATTATCAAAAATATTAAGACACTTTCATATTGTGCAAAAACTATTCTAATCTCCATAACTTAAAATTAAACTTTTGTAGCAAAATGTTATAAGAAATCTAAAAGTAAATTTAAAAGAAAATATACTCGTAAGAATTTACCTTAAAATTATAACAAATCGTTTACTGAAGTAAATGTAATCTTAAAAGTTTGGGTAAAGTTTTTCACTTTGCATCAGTTTTGAAACATAGCTTAGGATGAATATAACTGCAGTATTGGCTGTCAAATATTTCAGCTTCAACAACTCTTTTAAATAATAAATTAATATTTTCTAAAATCTAAATTTTTATAAATCTGATTGAGATTTACAATTTATTTTCTGCAACATTTTTCTGTAAAAAAGCTTATTTTCAAATTTAGGGAGCTTTGAATAGGGTTTTGTTTTTACATAACAGAAGTATCCCGATAATTTTGGAAACAGTTTCAATCCGAATTTTTAAAAAAAATTCGTTATCATGAGAGAAAGAGTACTTTGAAAAGAGAGTACTTGTTCTTCCTGGATACTTGCAGGTACTTAATGTTAAAAAGACGCAATTTTATTACTTAAATAAACAAATTGTAGCATTTAAAAGATAGTGCCCCAGTTATATTGGCGCCCCTACGTTGGTGTCTAACGTGCCTAATGAGACAACCGGGCCTGATTATAGTCAGCTACTTTAGTAGCTTTACTTGACATAAATTTGTTTGAAGATTAATATATTATTCATACTTGTACCCTATGTTTGCGAGATGAGAGTGCATATACTTTATTTATCATTGCAATGGCCAATGAGGGCCTCTATCCCCGACTAAGAATTTTTTTTTTTTGTTCATAATTTTTTTCCAAATTTGAATCATTAGTTGAATGGTTGTTGAAAATTCTGACAAACATTAGTAAAATTATATAATTTTACTCTTAAACAATCATTTCCAAACATGCTAAAATTTTCATACAAATGTTTTTTAAAATCTTTCTCTATTTCAATATTTCCTTTATTTCTCAGTTTCTATTTAGAATTTGCATCATAGTTTAAATTAGTTCGAATCCGTATTCTGTTACAGGTAAAAGTTGAATTTTTAAGACAATACGATGTGGCTTATGTTGAGAAATGCGTTACTGGAAAACATCGGTATGGGTAAATCTTGTTTGAATAGGAAATGTGAAATAATTCAAATCCCCCACCTCCATTTCATATATATATGTTTTAAAAATATTGTTAAATTCTTATCGCGACCTGTAACATGTTCACACCATATAAATTCGTGAATACTGAAGAAAGCTAAACGACGCTCAATTTTGCTCTATAGATTTGTTTAGGGCCCTACAAACGTCAGTTTTGATTTCAGGTCTAACGGAAAGTTTCAGGACTTAACATTTCGGCATGCAAGTTAGCTTGTGTCTTCTATGTGAACGGTTCTATTATGGCGAGCTTTGATAAATTGTGTTTCACTGCCAATTAGGGAGAGTAAAATTATGTAGTTTACTAATGATTTTGTGTTATAATTAATAATATTAGGTGTGCCCGAATGAGATGTAAATTCGGCCCTGTCTAGAAAAATAAAAAATTTACTTCCCCACCTCTCCTCAAGCAACTGCTTACACAGAGGTCAGACAGTAGGATCGCGAGACCTCAGCAGAAAAATAACAGAACCTTCATGCCTTATCCGTGTCTTGAACTCGGGTTTCTGATCAACAGCTAAATATGCTAACCACTCGGATATGGGATAAGAAATATATTCTGTGGCTCTTGAAAAATTCTGAAATTTGAAAAAACAACTATATTTTCGAAAACGAACTGTGAAAAGCAAATAGACGGTGCAGAAATAGAAGTCGCTTACTATCTTAAACGTATTTTTTTTTTTTTGATAAAGTAATGAATCGGATTCTGAAAAATAGTGAAATTTTTTATATTGTGATAGTTAAGCGGTGCAGAAATAGAGTTCTATATATATACTAGAGATAAATCTGGAACTACCACGGTTCACAATCGAGCAGCGTAAGATGGGCAGAAACGGTACTAAATACGTTTTAACGTAGTGAAAGGCTATATCTTATAGTGGTCGTAAACGATTAAATCAAGTTTAGCTATAAAATGCACTAATGGTTATAACAAGGATTAATGCTTTACTTTCTTAAAGTAAGTTTATTTAATCTGTTTTAAGTCGGTCTGATTTATAGTTCTTTGTTAGGGTTATTCTACTGGTAAGCTTTGTTCACAGATTCCATTTATATGTCACAAATAATCCTAAACTATATTAATGATTTCAGATTTCCTATTATATACCCTCTCAAGCAGCTGCGTGTCAGTTTATATGCCATAGTAGAAGGTCTGTAAGGATGGCGGGACTCAGCAGACAAACAACACAAACGTCTCTAGGCCTTATCTGGGGCTCGAACCCAGGTCCTTAGATCAGTAGTCAAGTTCGCCGGCCATTATTAGAGCAATATTCATCATCATCCTCAAGCAACCATGGGCTACGGAGGTCCAACCAGACCGCGCAGTTTAATTCTCCAAGCATATCTGTCCTGAGCTACATCTGCTGCATCCGGCCACTGTACACCAATTCTAACAAGGTCCTGTTTGACATTGTCTGCCCACCGCATCCTAGGTCTCCCCCTCCTTCTGAGGCCTCTAGGCACACTGTTCATAACCCTATTCGCCAATCTATAATTATCCATACGGGCAACATGGCCAAACCAGCGGAGTCTCTCTCTGCACAATATGCTGCTTAAAGGAGGTTGCAGACTCCTTTGCCTAACCTCATCATTAGTTACAAAGTTGAACCACCTAATACCCAAGATACTGCGTAAGCATCTAGAATCAAAAGCATCTAGTTTCCTGTTATCTTGCTTACACATCGTCCAAGTTTCACTACCATAACTAACCCTAGAAAGAACCAAACTATTATACAGTCTAATTTTAGTCTTTAGGTGTATACGCCTATTTCTCCACAATCTCCATAGATTCTTAAAAGTCCCGGCAGCAATACCTATTCGTCTGTTAATCTCATGCCGCACATCACCAGTATCAGTTACGCAGCTCCCAAGGTAATTAAACTGTGACACCTGCTCAAGACTGCAACCATTCAGATTAACTGAATCACAACCTGCCTGACCAATTTTCATCACTTTAGTTTTCTCTCTGTTTATAACCAAACCTACTCTACTGCCAGTTTCATCAACAGTTCGAATGAAAGAGTTCATCTCATCAACATTTGCCAAAAGGGCTAAATCATCAGCATAATCTAAATCAGAAATTTTCGTATCTCCAGCCCATTTAAGGCCAAAAGCTTTCCCTTGAAGTGAATTTCGCATAACATAATCAATAACCAAACTAAAGAGAAAAGGAGACAAAATGCACCCTTGTCGAACACCAGAAGTAATGCTAAACCAATTGCTACAAGACTTACCAACTCTCACACATGACTCAATGTTATTATAGAGAGCTTTCATTATGTTAACTAATTTGTCTGGTATACCATATGATCTCACAATCAACCACAAATTATGACGATCAACAGAGTCGAAAGCCTTTTTGAAATCAACAAAGCTAGCAACCAAAGGTTTCTGAAACTCTAAACATTTCTCAAGAATCTGCCTAAGTGAAAATATCTGATCTACACATCCCCTACCACTTCTGAATCCACATTGCTCATCACGCAATTGCCTGTCAACCAGATTCTTAATTCTATTAAGCACAATCATGGAAAGAACTTTACCTGGAACGGAGAGTAGGCTGATACCCCTATAGTTATCACAAGAACTGCGATCACCTTTTTTGAAAATAGGGATAATAATAGCTCTGGTAAAATCTTTAGGAACCATGCCTTTATCATAAAAGTTATTCAAAATTTCAGTCATCCAAATGGTAACTGAAACATTCCCAGCTCTAAGCATTTCCGTAGTAATTTCATCCACCCCTGGGGATTTATGAAGTTTAAGTTTAGAAATAGCCAAACTAACTTCAGATTGTGTTATAGGGCCAACATTAAAGCCAACAATGCATCTATCATCATTGCAAACAATGGGAGTAGAACTAACCACATTGTTTAGAACATCACTGAAATGCTCAGCCCACCTAGCCATGACAGAATCCTCACCTTCTATAACCTTGCCTTGTTTATCCTTCAATCCCTGTACCTGTTCGTTTTCTACCACACAAAACATTAACTATCTGGTACAGCTCTCTGCTGTTGTGCTGTCTAACTGCTTCCTCAGCTTTGTCAGCAAGGCCATCAAGCCAAAGATTCTTATCAGTAGCTAACTGATCCTTTACACATTTATTAAGTTCTTTGTAATGCTTTCTATTAGGACTAGTAGGGTACTGATTGAGGACATTCCTGCAGTTCCTTCTTTCTGAAATAAGCTCAATTGCCTTATCACTTAAATAATTCTGCCTCCTCTGCTCCTTTTTTCCTAAAAGAGTACTGTTAGTTTCCAAAAAAGCCTGTTTAAAATGGCCCCATTCTTCCTCAACTTCAGTATTAAGCAAACCATGACTGTCATAATGACTAAGTAACCTATCATGGTAAGCTTTAGCTATAACTGGGTCTTTCAGAGTTTCAGTATTAAAGGTAAATTTTTTAACCCTAGCACAACACTTTTTAAGTTTAAGTTGCAAGACACTTTTAACAAGGTAATGGTCAGATCCAATTTCAGCTCCCCTATATGCCCTGGTATTTCTAACAGAACTAGCCCATTTGCTGTTAATTAATATATAATCAATCATATTCTTATGCAGCCCATCTGGTGAAACCCATGTGTATTTATGTATGTCGCGGTGTTTGTAATATATGTTAGTTATTCTGAAACCATTTAGTTTACTTACCTGTAGGAGACGTTGCCCATTGCCATTGCAGCTACCAATACCAAAAGGGCCTATTACTCCTCCCCAAAGGTCAGAGTCGGTACCAACTTTTGCATTGAAGTCACCAAGAACAAGGGTAATATCTCCTTTCTTGACAGAATTCAAAATATCCTGAAGTTGTCTGTAAAACCTATTTTTCTCATCCTCATCAGAATCCTCAGTGGGGGCATAACAGCAGATAACATTCAAGTCTTTAATGCTTGTTTGAAATTTTGCTGTAAGAAACCTTTCATTAATGCACTCATATCCTAGAAGAGCATCACTAGCATGTCTGCTGAGCAGCAGACCCACGCCTTGGTGATGCTTTCCATCCTCCCTCCCTGTAAAGAGAAAGGTTAAAGGAGAAAATTTAAACAGACGCAGGGAGAGTACTCAAAACTGGGAGCAACAGATTCCAGGTTTGATTCCTAGACGTGCTAGCATTGGGAATTATTTCTGTTAATTCACACCCCTGCCCTTGGTGAGAGAGGAGATACTGATGGGCTTAGAAATGCTGCCGTCTGCCAGATGAGACATGTGACCCCAATTTTTGGAGAGCGCTATTCTGTGTATGCTGCACAAGCCGGATGATCTTAGCAGCATAATTCCATCTTGTGACCTAACAGTTGTCATGTAGGTCCCCTACTCAACTTGGAGCAATTGGGGGTCCTTGTGACCTGGACCATTTACCCGTTGTGTGCACAAAAGTGCTGCCGAGAAGTAAAAATCTGCCATAGCAAGGATGAAATCTTTCATTTGCCAATATCGAATAGGGAAAAATAATCCACAATCCATCTGTTTATAGAATTCAGTATTGGAAGGTGAACTGGTACTGCATTTTTTTAAATAATAGTGCCTTTAAGCTCTCACACGATGATAATTAGAGAGAAAATTACAAGTATCAAATTTATAAATTATACATATTCTTATACAATCTATGTATTACACAATCTAGCTGGCCAGCTAGATTGACCAAAATATTTGCAAGTATATGGTTTTTAAGATTCTTATTAATGCCAATTAATATCAGTAAGTACAGAGGGTAGAGTCCTTAATGCTCCATCTGGTGGACAGCAGCATTTCCAAGTCCATTGTCCCCTTTCTCACTGGGGACAGTGGTGTAGGTTAACAGAAATAAATCTGAACGTTAGATTGCTGGACTACAGATCAAATGATCAAGCTTTGAATAAGACATGAATATTTGTGTCTCTAAATGATAGCTAGGTAAGTCACTGGAACGAGAGCTATGCACCAAGCTCTCGTTCCAGTGATTTTGAGATGTCAAAATCATCCTTCGAAAAAAATTCCAGAAATAAATTTTTGTCGATAAGTTTCCTTTATGGGTTATGTTTGACATACGCTGAAGAGTAAACATGACCAGTACATCTTTATGCAAATTGAAGCAATTGCAGGTAAATGACGTGTGTGAAGGTCATGAAATGATATAAATAACACCTGATACTGAGCTCTATTAATCAGTGTGCAGGAAACTGATGTCTACCACCTACCTAAATATTGCAGACAAGGTACATGCTGTCATGGCAACGGTATTATCTAGTAGTGCCTTCTTTCAGCAGGATAATGCACTACACCACACTACTCTGATTGTTCGAGAATGGTTTTCAGAACATGAGGAAAATTTCCAGGTATTACCCTAACCTCCAAATTCCCCGTACATTAATTCAATCGAACATATGTGGTTTATGTTAGAACAGCATATCCGGGTATGTGTGCATCATTTACCTGGGAAATGTTGGCACCAGGATGCACCGTGGGATGAAAACAAACCGGTGGAGGGAGATTAATGCTTTGGGCAATCTTCTGCTGAGTCCAGTCTTTCACATATAGGAAACTATCACGTTTACCACCTACCTAAACATCATTGCAGACCAGGTACATTCTTTCATGGCAACGGTATTCCCCTTTAATAGTGCTTTTCAGCAAGATAATGCACCCTGCCACACTGCTCGGATTGTTCAAAAATTGAAACTTCCAGGTATTGTACTGGCCTTCAAATTCCCATAACATCAATCAATCCAAATTTCCATATATTATATATATCGTGTCCCATGTTAGGCACGTACTCCATGATGTAGTTTTTTTTTTGGAGGGAGGGGGAGGGTTATAAAATTTAGCCTCTGGGATGGGATTTAAATCTTTTTCGTAACATTTTGCGCTGATAAAGCGTACAATTCTTCCCGATTGCTAAACACAAAAGAGATCGAGGAATTCCAAAACACTATGATGATTTATTTGTTTCCAGCAAGAAACAGTTGTAATTATTGCCCAAAAATAGATTCAATAAAAACGAAAGGAATTCATGTATCATGGAACAGAATGCAATAATGATGCATCCGGAAAATGTAAACTATCCAGCAAGCAACTCTCCGAAAGAAAATGAATGAACCCTTTTCATCGAAATCACATCAAATTTGCTACAACTGAAAGATCGTGCAGATATAATTATCAAATATGTAGATAAAATGAATTAAAAATATACGAGCTCTACATGTAAAGTATTTAATAAAATTTCAGTATAGCAAGAAGTTCATTTTCTGACGAAAATGAGTTGAATTCCAAGTAAAAAATGGGTTGGATGTGGGACTTCATTCTCGCAAAAGTGCCATTAAAACAGTTGAACACATTGTATCAGAAATTGAAAAGAAAATGATAAAAAAAAGATGTAAAGCATGCTATCACATGCATGATTGATGAAACTTCAACCATATCAGAGTAAATCAGTGCTCATAATTTTTATAAAAGATCTTTCGCCAGTGGCGACTCATGAATTTCTAAATAGGTGGGGCCAGCATAATACTGTATGCAGAGAAACCAACTAGGCAGGGGTAGTGATTGGAAAAGTAAATATATGTGTAATGAAATTTCCATATATATATATCGTGTCCTATGTTTATCACGTACTTCAGGATGTAGTTTCGGGGGGGGGGGGGGGGGGGGGGTATATAATTTAACCTCTGGGATCGGACTTAAAGTTTTCTCTGCGCTGATTAAGCGTGCAAGACAGTTTCGAGTGTATTACTTCACTAAATGCCTATGAAATGAAAACGGGTATGATATTTTACAGAGCAAATATCCGTATATTATTTTTCTTTCTTTTTTTTTTCAATTTTTTCCAATTCGGAGTTTAATGCTTTAGTATATACATTGAATATTAGTGTAGAATATTAGTTCAAATATTCCTATCCAGTGGAATATTTTAGTAATAGGGAAATTCTAAACACTTAAATAAAGTATTGTCACCCGCGAAACTAAAACCTGGGTACATGTCTGTTCCCTACACCAGTCAGAATAAAAAGCGGAAATAGGAGAGACATTAGTGGGGGCTTGATACTGGATATTAATCTACAAGGACAATTAATCAGAAAGAACCTGAATAGGAAAATGTAAATTTATCCTGAAAAAAAAAAAAAACGAAAGAAAAACATTTTTCCAAAAAATCTAGTGTTCTCGAAGAACTCGGTGAGAAGCACGGTCCTGGTGAGAAGACAGGTGCATTGTAACATCCTGTTCTTGTGGCTACCTAAGTGAGAAATAATGGAACAGTCGGAGATTCTGATGGCATTAAGCTTCTAAAGAAAAACGCCGGTCAGCAGTGTAGCCGGAACAAATTAACTAGATATGAGATTCAGTCTCAAGCAGGTGTCAGATTTTGAGTTGTTCTCTCTACTAAGATAGAGTGAACAACAAGTTGGTAGAAGACTGAAATTGATGCACATGGTTAAACTCGGAGACGATGAAGAAGGGTCTCCTCAGCCCTTGAGATGTTTGCAGTAGTGAGTAAAGGGTTCAACAAGAAACCTAAAGGAAGACAGGCCTGAATCCAGCTATTGGGATATACGGTACTGTTTCATGAGTTCTTATGCAAATATATTTCAGTCACTGAGAGAAAGAAGGAACGTAGATGAGATAATATGATATCACCTTGTAATATGATGAATATGGAGGAAAAATTATTAGTCAGGTGTGATCTGAACCCACGACCTCCTGATAACATGTCAGGTTCTCCGACCGCTGAGCTACCAGTTACAGTAGAATCATCCTCTATGAGTGGCTTTAAGTATTATACCATAGAATTAGTCATTGGAAATGTAGTTGAGTGTAATTGAAGACGCTGGTCCAGAAGACACTTTCCAGTTTAGTGCACACTGCCAGCTAGCGTCAAGCGGCATGTTTTTTTTTCAAGCCAACACGCCGAGTATTGAGCGTATTATTGTTGAAATAAAATTGCTTAACATATTACCACTAGGTGTATATCTGTGAGATCCTATTATTTCAACAATAATGCTTATGCTAGATATTCAGTGTGTTGACTTAAAAAAAATACCATGCCGCTTGACGATTATTATTTCTACGAATGCTGACCAATAAAATCGAATTTTTTACAGAATTGAAAGATTCTATTATATCATTAAAATATATTTCTTAATAACTTTTCGGTTCGATTGGATATTTTTTTGCCCTTTGGAAAATTGTTGTTGAACTCGAAATTAGACGTTTACCACTAAACATTTTAGAGGTAAAGTTCCTTTGGATAAAACCGCAGGATATCTGTTACTCATTTGAACAGTAGTTGCCATGGCCGAGTGGTTAGCGCGCTTGGCTACTGATCTAAGGGAGCTGGGTTCGAGCACCGGGTAAGGCATGGCTGTTTGTGTCATTTTTCTGCTGAGGGCCTGCCATCCTCTCAGACCTTCTACTATGGCATATAAACTGATAGTCTCCTGTCAGACCTCTGTGGCAAGCAGCTGCTTGAGGGGGTATTTATTTTTATTATTTATTTACCTCGCCACTACGGGGGAGAAAGGGTCGAGCCACAAGGGCTGACCTTGACCCCAGAGGGTATCTCCGGGCAGACAAGAAGCAGACTCTTGCAATAAATTACATATAAAATAAAAACAATGTAACAATAATCCCTTCCAGAAAGAAAGGTGGGGGGGGGGTGAGGGGACATTTGAAATCAGAATTAATTTTAGCAATATATAACGGTAGCTTACACTACTTTCCAATATACAGTAATTAAATAACGAAAAGCTTTAAAATTCCTTAAGAAAAATCTTATCCCAAGTTCTTACCAATAAAATGCTATTTCTTTTATCTATTTCGCGGATTTATTTCTGCAGTAATATGCTACACAAGTTTCCACTTCTTTGCACAATCTCGCGTTCTTCAACACATACAACCCAGGCTTACGAGTAACTATGTAGACCTCTCTTATTACCTCCATGGGCATCTACAAACCCTTGTTATTAGGCGCGCTTTTCGCAATGAGTGGCAATATATGAGAATTTAATGTCACGGTTCTGGAATTTGTGTTGATATGTTTCTAAACGAATAGGTTTTTTGAATAATAAAATTGGTAATTTAATCTTTATTTTTTTAAAGTTGCACTAATTTAAATTGCTATTTTCTTGATTTTTTTTAGTCGTTTTTAAGATACAGTTCGAAATTGGTAAGGAGTGATTGGTAAGGCTTTTAAGTGTTTTGAAAATTCTGAAATTTACACTGCTCTTCAAGTGAATATGTGAAAATCATACCCGAGTTCGAATCCCAGTCAGGACAACCAATATTTTTCAACTCATATAAGTATTCCTTGTCTACAGGACTTTTCCTGTGATAATTTATTACTGAATAACGGCAGAAGTTTGTGTTTGCATTCTTTTGAAGCTGTAATCAGTGATATACCGAGGTTACGAATATTTTGATTCAAATCAATGGGGATGGATATATGGACCGAGTTATTAAAAATATAGTTGAGTAGCTTGAAATAAGAAAAGTTGATTAGGCATAATATTTAAGAAAAAAATTGCCGTTTACTGAGGATTACTACTATTAATCTGTTTCATGTAACAGGTGTAGAGGAAAACTGGCTTGAGCCAGGTGGGATCTGAAACCAACACCTGACATGTCATCAGGAGGTCATGGCTTCAGATCCCACCCGGCTCAAGAGAATTTTTCCTCCATGTCCATTTTCATCCTGTTACATAAAACAGTGTTATAGTAATCAATGACCTAGTAAATCAATGATGAGCTGTGAATTCATTTATCTAGATCAGAAAAGCTTTTTGGAATTAAAATTAGGTATGGATTAAGCAACATTTTTGTAATAGACTTTTATTACAGGATACTACTGTTGTAATAAGTCCATAGAGTACAGGGATGCAAGCACAGAGACAATGCAAATAAAATTTAAGTTTATGTTTTCTTGTGAAAATCGTATTTTTTTATTCAGAATTTCCCATATTCATGGTTTTCTGCAACCCAAAAATTCACACAAATTATTTTTCTCCATTTTAATTAAAACAGTCATCATTACTTAGATTTTGTTGTATCATGGCTTTCTTTATTCCTTCAATGCAATTTTTTTTAATCTACCTCTAATTTTTCTTCCTTCAGGGTTCTATTCTAGAATCGTTTTAGAAATTCTTTCTTCATCCATACATTTGACATGTCCATACATCTTAATTGTTTCTTCTCAATCGTTTCAAAACAGTCCCTTTAACTTCCATTAAAGCTCTAATGTTGTCATATTTAAACCCTCCAATCTTGATTTTCTTGATGAACATTGCCAAAAATCCATTTCCATAGAAAATAACATTTTGTTATCGTTTCTTATCATGTGTCTGCTCTATATAACGATGTTCTGTACAATTGAGTAAAAAAAAAAATTTTTTTTTTGTTTCTTTATGTTTTTACTCCATAAGACTGGAATTATTCAGCAAACCTATAACTTTCTCACCATGTATTCAGGACCAAATTATCCAGTGAAATAATTATTGTATGAAAGTGAAACAGCCCACATTTACAGTTAAGGACCCAACATAGTTGGAAGGGTTAGATGATTACTCTGCATACAGAAATCTACAGTATGACCCTTAAGCTGTGAAGGGGTGGAGTTTGGCTGTCAGTATTGTGTCAAGCTTGTAGTCTGCATTTCCCAAACATGAGTACCACCCGAGCCAGTGTTGAGATTTATCTCCTTTAATCCTAACCCTTACCCTGCCCTCAGTCAGAAAGACGACACCATGGGTATATATCCATATGTATGTGTGAGAGAGCCATATCCTGTGCATGTTAAAGAGCATGCTAGATTATCTCAACAGGAGGCTATGCAGTGGGGCCCCTTCCTCCAACGTTTTCTGGAATTTTGTGACCTGGTCATTTTAGCACATTGTGTGAAAAGAAAAAGCCACTTACAGGTAAAACAACCTAAGCTGTGAAAGTATGTAACCCCCACTGCTTATGCTGTTTGCTCAGATCTGCTAAACTAAAATAGAGCAATCTCTCAAATAAATCCAACAGATACACTGCTGTATGCATATGGGTGGTGACTTCATTAGAGTAGTGGGCAAGTGCACATTACAGATTTTTGAAATGAATAACAGAGTGTAATTCAAAAGTTATTCACTTACCCCCTCTCCCTTCCATACACACACACACACACAAAAGGGGCCATATATTATTATGTGAATTAATTCTGTAAGCAACTCTTACAGCCATGTTTAATACTTTGCTAAAATATAGCCATATTTTTGTAAGATATTAAGTGGCATACCCAGAAACTTCCAATTTGGGGATTGGGAGGCTGGCAAGCTGAAGTTTGAATTTAAAACATAAAATATATTGAAGTTCTCAAGGGAAGGGGTGTTCTCCCTCCCCTTGTGTATGCCACTGAAAATATTAGGTGAGTGAATGAACCCCACCCACAGTCAGAAGACCACCCACAGTTTTAAGAGAATATTTCACTTAGCTACTGATCTAAGAGATCTGGGTTCGAGTCCTGGGTAAGGCATGGATGTTTGTGTTTTTCTGCTGAAGTCCTGCCATCCTCACAGACCGTCTACTGTGGTATATAAACTGACAGGCTTTTGTCAGACCTCTGTGGCAAGCATCTGCTTGAGGGGGATATTTCATTTTTTATTACTGTCATAAAGTTGTTTAATATATTTATTTCAATTATGTCTTGTGGCTTTACTAATTGATGATACTAGTCCAGAGTTAGTAGCAATGCAAATGACTGCCACACCATTTGATTACTACAAGATATATACCAAACAATATCTAAGATTTGAAATTAAATACCATTGTAGTCAATTACAGTCAACTACATTTCCAATGACTATTCTATGGTATAATGCTTAAAGCCACTAATAGAGGATGATTGTTCAGTGGTTGGAGCACTTGACATGTTATTGGGAGGTCATGGGTTCAGATCCCACCTAGCTAATGACAATTTTTCCTCTATATTATTCTAACAAACTACTTATCAAGTGTATAGCTGAGAAATTCTATTATTGTAACCATTGTTCCCATTTGGGAACAGTGTAAGATATCTCAGTAATTTTATTTCTGGTAGTTTTCTGCTTGCAGTACTGATTCAAGCAAATTACATCTAATTTAATATGCTAACATCCAGTTAAGATAATCAAATATGTCATGTGAACATATGGCACATATTTTTTTTTGATATGCTATACTTAAACCTTAGCTTTTATTTCTGTACATTTATATTTCCATAAATTAACTATCTTTCAGTCTATTGGTTATTGTTGACTTTTCATAGTTATGCTACATCTCATGGCTGGCATACAACTTGTTGCTGTGGATATTTTATTCAATATTGCATTAGTTAATATTTTCTTTTATTATTGATTTGTTTTTCAGTAAAAAACTTCAATCATGTATTGTTTCCTGAAAATGAAGTCTTGAAGGAAGAGAAAAGAACCTCCATGACACAGAAATTGGTCCTTATGTGGAAGGGCAATTTCGGCAAGTGCCCCCCCTCCCTTGCCGAAACACTTGCCACAAGAAAATTTAACACCCAAAGAAAAAAATTCATAATGTTTAGTAAAAAACAAAAGCAGCCAAGAAGTTGTTCCTCCATTTCATAAACAGGGCAGAGAATCCAATTTAATGTGAGAAGTCCAAGTCACCTTGTATAACATTGGTCTGTGTTTTAAAATATACCATGCTGAAAAGTATCATTAAAAGAAATAAAAATAATATTTTAGGTAAAATTATTCAGGAAGAAATTTCCTTTTGATTAATATATAATTTAACTGTTTTTATTCATCAAGCGTTCCAAAATTAAGCCTTAATTTAATTAATTTTTTCAGTATATCATGTGAAAAAAGTCTTATTAAAATCAACATGTTTATAAATTGGTTAAAATTTTTTACTCTCATAAAATTCAGAAATAAATTATGTTTAATTTGGTATATAACATGACCTATTATGGTTGTTTGGTTATGTAAAAAAAAATTCTAAAGTTGACTTGTTTATATGATTTAGCACAGTTGGCAAAAAGCCTGGACTTTTCTCAAACTATGGTACTGAGAAAAAAAAGTACAAAAAGGAAGTAATTTTCTTGCTTCAAATAAATATTTTTGTTATTCAGAAATAGCTTTTCCATTTCATGTACATTATAATTTTTTCTGTATATTAGTCTTTTTTAATAAATTTTTATTTGCATCGCAAAAATGCATTTTTTACTATGTGACTCTAAAAATGCTATATTAAAATAAAACCAGTCCTCTTTTTTTAATAAAATATTTTCAGATGAATTAAATGTTGATTAGTTTGGCATATAACATGCCATAATTCCTTTCCATATTTGACAAAAAAAAGTTTTAAAGCTTTTTTTTTGGCTGATCATAAAGAAAAATATAGCTGGGCCTCTGGTTGTAAGCCAGTTTCCCAGGTGGGACCTGGAAAGAGTTAGTGTTGGCCCTATATCACAGTCTCAAGTTATTTTGTGTATTTCTAAACTTAAAATGCTTAGGTGGATCAAAAAGTAAAGTTACAAGGTTTCTATATCACAAAGGAAATCCTAAGGACATAGGAGAGTGTTAAACATACATTGCGCCTGATGGACAACATGGTAGAGTTTACAGATGCACATGCGTATATGAGTGGAGATGTGGCAGTTCAAACTGGCTAAAGGTTGCAAAGGTGATTTCTCAAAGAAGTCTGAGCAGTTATCAATTTTCTGTAGGTGAAGAAAGTTTGAGCAGCTGAAATACAACAACAGCTCATTGAATTTTCTGGCAAAGCGACAAATACAGAAAGTGAAACAGTAACAAATTTTTAAGTGTTTGAACCCTAAGGATACATATTTTTGTTGCTGGAACGTCATTTCAATTACTTTTACAACTTGTTTAATACATTGGCATAACTAGTTACTCTGCTCATTTAAAAGACCTAAAATAGCATTTTAAAATCCATTAGCTCCGTAGAAATTTTTGGTCACCCATTGATGACATGGGGTGGGGGTGGCTCAGTCGGTAGTGCACCAGCTCGTAATCTTAAGTTTCCAGGTTCGAGTCCCATCTGGGTTTAGCATTTAGATTTATCTTTGTAATAACTCACTGCTCTTCCCTCGGTCAGCAGGGGTCACCAATAAGCTTGGAAAGGCCGCTGTCCATCGGATGGTACTTTAGGCCATGGCCCCATATGCGCGACAGCCATATCCTGTGCATGTTAAAGAACATACTGGATGGCTTTATGGGAGGCTATCATCTGTCTCCCAACAGCTGTTCCAGTGGGTCCCCTTCCTTAACTTTCTCTGAGCCTTCAGGGTCCTTGTGACTGGCCATTTAGCCCATGGTGTGCAAAAAAGTGCCGCTCAGAGGTAAAACAACTCAACTGATGATGTATACATGTCAACAGTTTTAATTATATAAATTCATCTGCACTGAAGAGAATAGGTGATTTCCCATTGCTCATGTGCAGATACACTCAAGGTTAAAGAAAAAATTTTCATCAGATGCTTGAGCAGGATCCTGTATATTTACAAGTAAATCAAACTTTTAATGTTATTGGAGAGTCAACTGTACAAGTTTGAAACACTAAGCTAATTGTAGTCAGCCATCAGCAGTTTGAGTTTTGCCATTATATTTGCCTGGTATCAGATATCTGAGCTCCACATTGACAAATTATTATCAAATAATTCAGAATAATGAGTATTTGGGTAAGTTATAACTGAAAGAAGTAACAAAAATGGGCATGATAAATTGTATTCACTAGAATTAAGGCTGGTTAAGGAGTTATATTTTATCTTCTACTTGATCCTTTTATTAAGTTTTTCTTTTCATTAGATGATTTGACAAGATTGTGAATTTGTGGAATTAACTATTTTAATTTGGTTTCTTTATAGTACCATCTTCAGATATTAGTAATTATTCTGTTGTGAATGGATTTATGCCAATCTCCACATATAGCTGGAAAACAGGTAATTATCAATGATAATATCCATCTTGTTTAGTTCTGAGTGGGCAGGGACCATGGGCATTTGAATCATTAATATTTAGTTATATCTTCTAATAATACATAATATTGTCTCATCTGCCACACAGCCATAGGATGGTGGTATAATTTCTAAAATTACCATATCCTCTTCTTGTTTCTTAGCCATCCATTCTATCGATAAACAGTTAATTAGGAACAACATAGTACCATTTTTATTCAATTATGTCTAGCATGTTTTCTAAAATCATCAGTTACAGTCAGTCTTTTCACAAGTACAGTGTCGATCAGAATTTTTTTGTCACCTGACTGATGTGTCAACCTGCACAGCCATGAAATGTGCTGCAGCCAAACTTTTAAAAACTTGAACTAGAAGCTGAATTTAATTTTTGTTCATTTCAGTTGTACACGGACTTCAATCAGTGTTATTTATATATGTAAATGATACAGTTATGAATTAGTTTAACTGCCTTACTGACTTTAGTACATTTTCTTCTAGTTCTTTTGGCTATTGTTGTAGCTATTTCTAAACTGGAACTATGACATATATTCCAGTTGTAATTGGTGCCTGCTCCAATATTCACATGTTCTTCAGTCAATGCTATTTGCTTACCTGCAATATGATATTTATTAAGTTTTTCATTACTACTAACCACTAGACTCTACCTGGTTTAGTGGCTAACATACCTGACTATTAAAACCAGCAGGAATGTTCTTATGTGTTTGTCTGTTGAATGAGAAACCAGGGCAAGCCTAATATAGCTTCTAGGTTATTTCTGTCCTTTGTGCAGGGAAGTACCTTCTTCCTTTTTAAAAATAAAAAACAACTTGTGGCTGTGTATGGTTCAGATGTTCTGTTATTGCAACATGTGTTCAAATGATGCCGAGTTTAAAAATAGTTTGTGACAGTAGTGGATGAGGATCTCTGCAGCTGACAATAGGCAACTGTTCACCACCCACCATAGAGTCCAGACCTGATACCATTGGAGGATGCCATCAAAGAGGAAGTCACAAAATGGCTTCAGGAGCAGGACATGTCTTTCTATCAGCAGGGCTTTCATAAGCAGAGACATGGGGACATTTTCTATATATTGTATATGGTGTAATTACCTGCCTTCTGCAGAAATTAGAAAATCTTACTTTCTGATTTATCCTTGTATTTATGTACATGATATCATTAAGTTTGGATTTATATACAGTGTAGCCAAGTGGTTAATGTGCTTGGTTACTGATCTATGGGACCTGGGTTCAAGCCCCAGGTAAGGCATGGGTTGGGTTGTTGTTCTGCTGAGGTTTTGCAATCTTCAGACCTACTATGGCATATAAACTGACAGGTTCCTGTCAGACCTCTGTGGCAAGCAGCTGCTTGAGGGTGTATTTATTTTATTTTTATTAAAATTGTGGATTAAAATCCTTAAACCTTACTATATTAACTCTTATGTTTTGATTTACACATATATGATTGAGAAGGATCCTAGAAACTACTACATGTTTGTACAGGCCATCTTCATACAAGGACATGCCTTACTAAGATCAAAGTCACTGCTGATCAGTTACAGTGAACAGAACACACAAAGTTTTACTTCTGGAGCAGTAGTCCATAAATGCTATGCCAGTTAAATCTAAGGTTCATACAGTAAGGGTCCCAACATCTGATGGTAATTCTTTCCACAAAATTAGTGCTTCTCAAATATATAGTTTCTTCCTTCCTGGAATTTTTTGGAAATTTAACTGATTCCCGGAATCCTGGAAACAGCTATATAAATTTAGAAAACTTGGCTGTTTATATATTTAAAAATAAAACAATTTACGGGAAACAAAGAAAGACTAGAACATTTTATTTCTTTATGAAAAAATAAAAAATTAACTTTCTTTTAAAGAAGAAACATTTTTATTTAAAATTTTACATTTACAATGAAAAATGAATTTTTTTTTTTGTATATTTTGATAATAATTCTTAAGAAACAAAAGCATCAATACTCCTATCACTAAGGCTAGTTCTCAACTTTATGATAAATAAACCCATTGCAGAAAATACTCTGATTCAACAGAGGTCGGTGGAATGGTTTCTAGTGAATCAACTAAATGCATAATGTTGGAAGTTCTGTTCCCAGTTGTGTCGAATGGTTTCAGCTTCAAAACCAGGCTTAAACACTGTTTTTGATCCTGAGAAAAAGTTGAAGATTGCACAAGTTTTGGCTTAGATTGAATTGCCATTTCTAACTTGTCTCTCAATGTCATTAGACTCATGGGTTGTACGATTTCTTGCTTTTCTTCATCTACTGATTGTGAAGAGTTGGGGCTAGTGGAGGTTTGTCTTCATTGAAAAATTTAATCATTGTCATCTTAGCAAATTCAAATCACAATTCTTTGTTTGGTGATGATGGGAGGCCATGAATAACTGCAGAATTCACATAATTTTTCCCAGTATTTAAATACTGAAGCAGGCTGACCAAAGTCGTATTCCTTTTCTCATTAATCCATTTTATAAGAGTTTTTTAAAAATAATCTTCTTCCCGAATTTGGACTTTTGTTGTTGTAACTAATTAATAATGAAATCAAATATACCTTCAGTTAACAAAGTTGCATCATAGCTGCATAATTTCTCTGCACCAATTTTTACTGGCTGTAGCATTGAAACAATATTTTGCAGGACATCAAATTCTTCATTAGTTAAATTTGCTTTTCTTTAATATCAATGTTTTAGAAACTGTTGCTCTTGTTTTTAAAAATCTCTCAATCAAACCCAATAAATTGTCTCAGTGAGTTTTCGAATCTAAAATTAGCATCTTTTTGCAACCGCATGTTCTGCTTTCACGTAGTTTTAAAGAATTTCATTCTTGGGAGGGGATTTCCTGAATATTTTTACAATTTTTCTTACCTTTTTTTTAAAGTTTTATTAATGTCTGTAAATTTTTTGGTGCTGCTTGTTACATCATGTCACATGATTCAGATTCAATGAGTTGCTTGAAGCACAGGCCACGGACAGTAATTAAGCAAAGCAGCAGGTTCACATGGTGTTGTCAGTCAGGGTTGCCAACTGGAATTTTTCATTACCAAATTGGCAGAAATTTGGTAATTAAAAATTTGTTTGGTAATGAAGATAAATCATTTGGTATTCTGGTAATGAAAATGGTGATATTTGGCAATAATAAAGTAATATAACAAGTATGAGATTTTAATTCCTACAAAAAGCCAAATTCATTTGAATATTCTTATTCTATTTGTAAGACTGACTAACAGTTAGCACTCCTGTTTGCTTACATATCATTGGATACCGCAATATGTACTCGAACGTACTACATATGTAGTTTTGCATGCGGTGGTGATCTGTAACTAGCAGAGTGAATTCATTTCAATATATATTTTTTTGAGTAATTGGTAATAGAATTGAGAATTTGGTAATAATTCTCAATAGATTTGATAATACACCAATCACGAAACTTTTGACAACCATGATGTCAGTTGCCAAGTGTTACTTAAGGGTAGATGAGATGCCTGGAATTGCAATAACTCTTTTATAATCCATAATCAGTATCTCAAAACTGATTATTGCGTATAATTATATTAAAAAATATATTTTAGACAATTTAATGTTCCTGGTATTTAAAAAACCAATAAAAACATGCGGGTTCCCAGTAAAGAAGTCCTACACAAAACTCGTATGTTGAAAATGTCATAAGCTGAAACCAATTTTTGATTTCATCTTACATTGATTTCTTGTAATCCAAATCCTTGACAGATGACCCTAACAACACATAAAAATTGGTATTTCTTACGTGTTATACTTGATTTTTACATTAAAAATGACTTAAAGATTATTTAATAAATAGTTATAAAACATCACAAAATAGAAAACAGCAATAAATTAGCATTTACCTTAGACTTTAAGTGCAGGACTGGTGAAATCGATGTTAGCATAGTGGTGGTGGGTAGGTGGTAATTCAAAAATAACCACAATTTAATTATAATTCACAAAAATGCACTCTGGTTACACTGAACAACCACATCAAACAGACGATAACAAAGAATAACAATGTCCCTTACTATTTCAAAATAAAGTGGGATGTTGTGCTGAACAATAACAAAGATGATGATTGGTTGAGAACAATCATATGAGTGACATTCCGTGTGCTGATTGGCCAAAACTCCACCCACCCATCTCAAAATTTCCACCCACTCTTCATTTCTAACTGTATCAGAAAACCATCAATCAGTTCCTGCAAATATAATCGGTCCTAGAAATGAAAGCTCTTATGGAAGGTAAATCGGTTCCTGAGAATATCTGATGTCAATGTTAATGGAAGTCAATGCCCCACTGTATTATCTTCAGCAGTATAGAATATCATTTTAATCTTTACTGCTCAGTGGAATATATTAGTAATTGGAAAACACTATTAATTATTCTCAGATCCCCCCCCCCCCCCTGCCGAAACTAAATCCTGCCTGGGTAAGTGCCTGAGTCCCAGGTGATGTAGTAGTATGTGACCTGATATTATTAAGCTGAAACATGGTGCCAGGCAGTGCTAAGGTTCCTATGGTGAAAGGCAGTGCTAAGGGTTCCAGGATGTCTGTTTAACACCTAGTACTCTGCTATCAAAGTGCCAGGGAGAAGCACTGATAAGACTGGCTATTGTGACTTATTGCACCCCAGACCAAAATGCCTGCTACTTGGCCTTCACTTTCTTACAGAAATAAGTTGCAAAGTCTTATCATTCCAATGTTGTCCTAATTTCAGAGTCGGTACCAATTTTTACTATTGGAGCTACCCAACACAAGAGTAACATTTCCTTTTTTGAGACAACTCAAAGTATCCTGAAGTGATCCATAAAACCTATTTTTATTATTCTCATCCAAGTCCTCATTCGGGGCATAGCAACAGATTTAATCCTTGTTTTAAATTTAGCTGTAAACCTTTCATTAGTGCATTCATCCTTGAATATCACTGGTATTCCCACTGAGAAGCTGCATTATGGATATTTCAGAATGTGATAAGAACAGATGCCTTGTAGCATTTGTTATTATTACATCCTAGAAAGAGAAATTTAAGAATATATGTAGCTGGCCTCTTGCAAGCCCAAAATGTCCAGGTTATACTTCTGGAATTAATGTGTGCGGACATCCAGAGAATAGTCTCTGTTAAGAGTCCTCATGTTCTAGGTAGCTGTGGAAAGAAAATATTTAGTAGGATTTTTAAAGAAATTAGATTTAGTATACCCAATATCAAACAGCCTCTTAAATCATAGACATCAGGCAAAGAGCTATTTCCCATGTGCTAGAAGCTATCATGCTGGTAGGGGAACTTAAGACAACCAATGGAGACTTTTACCATTAGATTCCATCAGGCTGTTTCATGCACCAGCAAACCATTGTCTGAAACACGTTATTCCAGTTTATAATCAGCAAAGCTAAAACTAGGTTCAAGGGTTCAGTTACTTGTGATGGTTTCTGATCAGGATCATCTGCCAGCTGATAAAAAGTATCCTCTGTATCTGTTAAGATCAGGCTGTCAATCCACAAATGAGCAAAAACAGCAGTTGATTCTCCTTTCAAGCACTGCAAAATGTCCATAATCGAAAATCAAAAACATAGCCCATAAACAGTTTACTGCAGATGATCACCATTCAGATGCTGTGAAGTTAACTACTAATCACCCAGTGGAAAAAAAAAGTTGCTACAGAAGTCTAAAGCAGTACACTGAACTAATCTGGCAATCCTCCCATTCTGTTCTTCTTAAGGTGAGAGAATATCTCCCTAAAAGGTACTAATGGCCTGCACCAGGAGAAGATGGGGTCAGACTTCTGAAGCTGTGCCTGGTCACTTCTATGCATCATCATAGATTGGGTTGTTTTACCTCTGAGTAGCACTTTTTTTGCACATAATAGGCTAAATGGCCAGGCCACAAGGACCCAGAAGGCTCAGAGGACCCACTGGAATAGCTATTGGAAGACAGGTGGTAGCCTCCTGTCAAGGCTATCCAGTGTGTTTAACATGCACAGAGTATGGCTCTCCCACACACAGGGCTACAGCTTAACATTCCATCTGATGGACAGCAGCTTTTCCCAGCCCATCAATGTCCCCTACTGACCGTGGGCAGGGTGGGGAGTTTTGCGCAGGTAAATCTCAATGCTGACCCAGCTGGGACTCGAACTTGGGAACAGCAGATTAGGAGCCTAGCATACTACCGACTGAGCCCCCTCCCCCCCCATCATAGGTGAATATTGCATTGTTCTCCTTACAATTATGCTTAGGTCACAAAATTTTATAATCCTTTGGCTCAGACACCAATTCTAAATCAAAGTTTTTTATATGATTTGCCTGATTACCTTTGATTTTAGATGAAAATTATAGATTTCTCTATGCAGATGTACTCTACAAAATTCATAACATCTTAATTCTTGAGATGCTAATATACTAATTCTTAAAAGTGAAAGGTTTAAAATAACCTTGTGATTAGGTAAAACTTTTAATCAGTAGTTAAAATACTCTAGTCTATGTTTGCTTATTTATATTCAAGCATTTATGAAATATGTTTTCATATAAATTTTTTTTTTAGCTCTTTAAGGTGAGCTGGCAACTGGGTATTTCATAAAGCTGCATTAAATGTAGAACAGTTAATTTCTTGCAATGATTAATAATGATTTTTGTCTTAAATTATTTTTGTTGCAATATTAATAAATTTCACCTCCTTATTTCAGATGAGCTCCAGCTTAAAAGACAGACTGAAACGACTGGCTCAGTATAAAACATCTCCTTTGGCCCAGTACAAAACATCCCCAATATCTCATGTTTTATCAGCTGCAAGAACAGAAACAAATAAAGATGAAAGCTGCCAAAATCTATCAATGTCAGCCAAAGAACAAAATACAAATTTTGATATTGAGAGAACTGAAGATTTCAGTACCTTGTCCTCTAAAAATATCCAGTTTATATCCAATGTGATCTCATGTCACAATCTATGCTTTAAATCAGTTCAAGAAATTGATGACTGTAATGATAAAGACAAACTTCAAACCTGTTTTTCACATTTGGAAACTATGGTTTCACAAGAAAAAGAAAAGCTGCGAAAACTTCATATGGCAAAACTGTATCACACCAAAGTAATAAATTTTATCATTTAATTTGAATAGTTTTTAGAAGATACACTGCTGGCCATTAAAAGTGTAACACCAGGAAAGACAAGAGATATCAAAGCCATATTTAGTGAATACATAGCTTATGTTACAAGGATCAAATGATTACAAATACAACTCGATTAAACTTGTGGAATACAAAGAAATCAGATCTTGTTTAGCCACCATGAGTGGCAATAACTGCTGCTACATGGTCCCGCATTGAGAGGATGAGACATTGGATGTATTTGGAGAATGTCAGTCCATGCAGTTTCGAATGTAGCCAAAGTTTCATCTGTTGTAGCAGCTGCTGGTGTCGTGTGCTAGTCATTGTGAGATCATGGACCAGACATGTTCAATTGGGGACAGATCTGGTGAACGAGCAGGCCAAGGCAGAAGTGTCACATGGTGGCTATCTAGGAATTGTTGGACGATACATGCCACATGTGTTTGGGCATTGTCTTGTTGGTAAATGTCACCAGAGAGCCCCTGAAGATAAGGTACAACCACAGGCTCCAAAATCTCAGTGATGTAATGCTGGCTGTTCAGAGTACTGGTAATGCATATGAGGTGCATGCGTGAGTGAGTGGAGTCCAATTGCACCCCATACTATAACACCAGGGGCCGGACCTGTATGGCGCTGCATCATGCATGTCTCACTGAGCTTGTCACTACGGTACTGCCAGATATGAATTCGTTCATCATGTCATCCATTCGTCCTGCATACTGAAGCAAAATTTGTCTGAAAAGACAATGCAATGCGATTTGCACATCCATGTGTGACTTTCTTGGCACCATTACAGTTGCATAGGCCTGTGTTGTAGAGTCAATGGTAGCCGAAGCAATGGCTGCCTAGCAAAGATGCTCTAATGCTGCAGACAATGTCAAACCATACATGATTGATGTGCAACACACCCTAACTGTTAAGCTAAGGTGTTTGATGTGGCTGTACAATCATTTAAGGCCATGCACATGAGATGTCCTCTCGTTCATTTGTGTGACAGGGCTGTTGTTTTGTGTGACGGTATATGTTGAGAGATCTCGTGTCGGTGAGTTCGTTCCTTCTCTACCGACACCATATTCTCATCACTGTGACAGCATTCTGTCCAAAATGAGCACCAATGTCTCAGTATGATAATCCACCTTTCCGTAATCCCCCAATTCTCCTTCAAAGTCAGAAACTTGGTCGTATGGATGCTGTGTTCTTCGATGGGCATACTTGATCCTTTAGTGCACAAGAACTGCAAGCAAACACAATTCTAGTGCTTTACACTGGCTCTTTGTAATCTCCTCTTATCCACTTCCAGGGGGCATTACTATCACATCTAATGTGCGTATGTGCTGTGCTTTGAATCATTTACATGTTCTCCAATGGGCTACCCATCTTACATATTTTGGGATAATCTGACGAGTTTTTCCTGGTGTTGCACTTTTAATGGCCAGCAGTGTAGTTTTACTTAATCATGAGTTTGCTTTTTCATGTGTGTGATATGTACACATATATAGAGTGTGCTAAAAAATAATGGAATTTCTAGAGCAAATATACATATTCAAGAAAGTGATATTTTAACTGAAATTAATTGAAAACACCTAAAATAGTTTCGAACATAATTAGTGAATTTCCACATATGCATAACTTGTGACCCTCCATATGTCCCATCAGCATTCCACTTCTTGCTATACATACTGCAGCATATCTTTATCTTCAATTGCTTCTCTTCTGGCTTTCAAATGATTCAGATCTCGAATTTTGTTCATATAAACATAATTCTTTACAAAGCCCCATAAAAAAAAATCACGAGGTGTCAAATCAGGGCTCCTTGGCCATGACAATCCATCTGTTAGGAAATGTTGCACTAAGAACTTTATAACATTTCTTGAGAAATTATGCTGTGTTTCATTTAGTGGTTGCCTATGAAATTGAGTGGAGAAATGTACAGGTACAACATTTACTGGTGATGCCTTTTGTCTATTTGGGAACATTGCTTCCTGAAACCCAACCATTATTTGTCAGACCCCTGTATATGTGTAATGTGCTAAAGTATTGTTTAATTTCTAGTTGAATTAAAAAAAATGTATATCCACATATTTACATAATCCTCATGCAGCCATAGGCTACGCTGGTCCAACAAAACTGTACAGTTCTCCAAACACATCTATCCTAAATAATAGCTACCATTTTTGGCACAACAAGCAATTCTTACAAGGTCCTATTTGACATTGTCCACTCACCTCATTCTAGACATGTTCCTTTTTCTTAATCCCTTAGACACACTGTTTTGGCACATGTATTTTCAATCTGCTGTTCTACCATGTGAGCAATATAGTTAAATCAACACAATCTCTCCATAAGGAAGATGCTGTTTAAAGGCAGTTTGTGACTTCATTGAATCCTATCATTACTTGCATATCAAGCCACCTAACACCCAAGTGCCATCTATGAAATTTTACAGTTTAATATCAGTAAAAACACAACTTAGGTGTGTATTACAGAAACATTTTTCACTCCAAAGAAAGCTTTTTTTCCCTTAGTGGTGCATACAACTCCAACCAAATACCATTGGTTTAGAGAAATGAAAATACACTGCTCAAAGTGGAAATCACACCACCACAAAGGAAGTGACATATATGCCCTGACAGGACAGAAATTATGAGGGTAGATGAGTAAATGATAAAAAAATGGAACCTGAGAACCTAAGGTACGTGCATTTATTGCAGATTCATCAGTACATAGTAGGCCTATCTCGGGCGGTTATACAAGCCTGTAGATGTCTCAGCATTTCATCAATCAGATGGTTAATGGTGTCCTGAGGTATAACATTACAAACAGCATCCAATTGGGCATGCAGCTGTACCAGGTTTGCTGCCGGAGGGAGCTGGCGAGGGCAGTGATCTATAAGGTTCAAAATACTCAATGGGCAATACTTCTGGGGAGTATAGTGGCCATGGGAGAATATTCACACCTTGCAGACTGTTCATCGTTGCATGTGCAGTATGTGGAGTGGCATGTCCTGTTGTAGAGAGTCCAGGCATGGTGGTAAGGGTTGTGCCACAGGATTAACAATGCCATCGATGTAACATCTCGCCATTAGCATGCCAGAAACATGGAGCAGAGTTGTCTGGCTGCCATATGTGATGCCACCCCATACTATTGTAACATAGTGGAGAGTTGTAGGCGGCTAATGGAATAGGCCTCTTCGTGTTATGCCGATACTATATGAACAAATGGCATTCATGAATGTTGAAACATAATCTGGATTCGTCTATGAACCACTCCTCCATTCTGTAATCTAATGTTGCCTCGCTCGACACTAGTGGAGATGGCATAACCAGTGATGGCACTGCAATGGCAGATGCCCAACTGGATGCATCATGCAAGCATCTAATAGTTTGCATGGAGACCACAGTACCTGTAGTGGTCTGCAAATCACTCTGCAGCACAGACATGCAAAGTGAAAGGGCTGCAAGTGCCCCTTCTATGGAACGTGATCTTCACATTCTGTGGTGTGCTGGTCCCACACCAGTCCTTCACATCATATGGTGCTCCATGATGTTGCACAAATGCACTGTTGCACCCTATGTGTGTGGTGATCACTCGAAGGCTCAATCCGAGCTCTTGCATATCGATGAATTGCTCTCCCATTTTTTTCTGGCTCAATTTTCTTGCCCCCCCCCCCCCCCCAAAAAAAAAAAATAAAAATAAAAAAAAAAAATCCTAGATACAGGCCTGCACACAAACCTATATGAATCAACATTTAATGTTTGTAATAATTATTGTTCCATTTTCATTATAATTTTTTTTTATTACACACAACTCTCCTTGGACTGTGTTTTAAGTTAAAGTACAGATTAATCACTACAAGCAACAAAATTTCAGTATCTCACAAAACTGAATCAGCTGTAATTCAGTGAAAGCCAAAATTTATTGGCTGGGAAGCTGTGAGTAGGGGAAAGGGTAAAGAACTTGGGGTGGTCTTATTGCACTCATATAACTTACTACAGTTTTATAATAAATGTGCGATTAAATTAACTATGAGGTAGAATTCATGCATAGCATGCTGACAACTGTATCTTCTTTTTTTTTAGAAGTTAGAACAAATTCTATAAATTAATTTTGTAACATAGCAAGCTGAACAAAACTAATGTTTGTGATGGATGGGAGAAATACACCCCTCAAAAACTAGTACAAGAAAAGGCATCTTCCAAAAGTTCACATAATGATTAATAAGATGTATTGTTTTAATTGAGAACTAGAACAGTAAATTCTATGAGATAGAAAAACTGACTTTTTCTGAAACTGTTGCAATTACAAAAGACTTATTGGAGGAGAAGACTGTAGATAAGGCTAAAACTTCATTTAAAAAAATTAAAACGTGAAGTGGTAAGACCCATTTTAATTATATAGGAGCAAGTATAAAATTTATGATTTCATATTATGCAGTGGGATGCAACAATGCTACTCAACAGGAAATGAATGATGCAGAATCACAGCCAGTGTTAATAGCACCCCACATTTGTTTTTTGAGTCAAGTGTGCATATGTTGCCTTGTCATGTGATTTTTGGGAGGTGACCTTGCATATATTCTAGTTCATTGACACACAAAATGTAATTGTAATAATTTCATTAATTTGTGATATATTTGTTTCTGAATTGTGCTTAACCTTTTGGACATTACTGTATGTGTAAATGTGTACTTTTTTGCATTATGTTTTCATTAAAGTTAAAGTATATACATAATATATAAATATATTTTAATCAAATTTAACATGTTTACAGAGTAACTGAGAATAATGTTACCACCTTGCAAAAATTTGAATTGTAAATTTGGCATTGTATTATCACATCTGGGCACAAATGATGAATATTTTGAACAACCTCCAATAAAAAACAGTTTGATGATTTTTGTACTATCATTTTTGCTTGCTATTGCAGTTTTCTGCCTTTAATGTGCCCTGCCCTTGGTCAGCAGGGGAAACTGATTGCTTGGAAAGGATGCTGTTTGTCAAATGGGATGTTAAGCTGTGACCCAGTGTGTGGGAGAGCCCTACCCTCTGCATGTTAAAGAATATATTGAATGTCCATGATGGGAGTCTACGAAGTCTCCTGATGGTTGTCTATTGGGTCCCCCTCTCCCCAACACCCTCTGAGCCCTCGAGATCCTTGTGACCTGGCCATTTAGCCCATTTGCACAAAAAAAAGCCCCTCGGAGGTAAAGCAACCCAACTTGCTTTTAACATTCTATATAAGATGGACGTGCAAAAAAAAAAAGCAACATTATTCTAGGACACCCTGTATATTTGTATGAGAGTAAAAGTGCAATAAAATTTCCTTTTGTAATGTCTTTGTTTAGAATGATCCAGAATCTTTTATGGTGTTAATAAATAAATGGCAGAAAACATCACAAGAAGCACTGCAGGATCTGTATGAATTAATTCCTGAACCAAGACCAACAATGACAGAACTTCTAAATTATCTGCAGATTGAACATAAATTAGTTAGATATCATAGTGAAGATGAATCTTTTTTGTGACTGTAGTTATTAAAGTTTCAGATTAGTTGTATTATGTTTATTTCAGCATAATGTGTTCACCAAGAAAAAATACATATTGTACAGTAATAAAATTTAATGTAGAAAAGCATAAATCTTCTGTATGTTTAAAATGTACATAAACATTTATAACAATTTAATAAAATCGGAATGCTAAAAGTCAGTGTTACTCTTTTGCTCAATTTTGCCTAAAATAAATGCAGCATTGAATCATATATATCATGACCACAGCTGACTTTCAATTCTGATTTTAATTACACCTTATGGAAATTTCTGTAGACAATTTATCAATTCCATCAGCAAATTACCGTTAGGATTTATGCCATGTATTACTTTGTTTCAAAACCACTAATATAAGAAAAATTAGAGTTTACAAAAAAAAATTACCTACCCATCTGGTTTTTGCATGCCCAGAATGCTCAGATTATATCATTGAAATTCTTGTGTGACGATACTAAGTAAATGATCTTGATTTAAAGTCCTCGCATTCTAGTTGTGGAAAGCAGTTAGTTGGATATGCAAGGAAATGTGGGCCCCGCAGTATCAGCCTTCTAAATCACAAGTATGGGGAAAATATTTCCTCTCTTCCAGATGCTTAACCACCATATTGGCAGGAATATCAACTATCCAAGATTCTTTCAAATACTAAGAACAGTGGTTTGGCTATGGGACGGGGGTGGCTCTGTCGGTAGCGTACCAGGCTCGTAATCTGCAGTTCCCAGGTTCGAGTTCCAGCTGGGTCAGCGTTGAGATTTATCTCCGCATAATTCCCTGCCCTGTCCATGGTCAGTAGGGGACATCGATGGGCTTGGAAAGGCTGCCACCCATCGGATGGGACATTAAGCCGTGGCCTGTGTGTGGGAGAGCCATACCATGTGCACGTTAAAGAACACTGAATGCCTTAACGGGAGGCTACCATCTGTCTCCTAACAGCTGTTCCAGTGGTCTCCTTCCCCCAACCTTCTCTGAGCCTTCGGGGTCCTTGTGACCTGGCCATTTAGCCCATTGTGTGCAAAAAAAAGTGCTGCTCAGAGGTAAAACAACCCAACCTAAAGCTATGGTGCTTTAGCTCGGGATACCTCTGGAATCAGTTTTCAGGTATCTGTGATAACCCAGCATGAGGGTTATTGAATTATAACTACAAACTGCCCTGAACAGTTTCTCTGGGTAATGGTAAATGGACTTCAGTTCTATGCACAGAAGGCTGCTTGTATGAACTTTTGCCACACGTGTAATCTTCATTTGGAACCTAAGTTGTGGATTATGAATTTCATCATTCCTGTTGTGGTGGAGAAAAAGTTTCTGGTCTCATCTTCGACCAAAAATTGACCTTTTTTATTATATATGCCATTTCAGGTCCAAGTTCACACAGTGATTGAACATCAAGGACCTTTCCTTTTTTTCTGGAGAGCAGGCCAATGTTCTTTGCTGCTTCCATGCACTAGTTCAGTTGAAAACACTATGGATCCAAAGTACATAATTCCACCAGGGATTAAGTGGTGAGGAAGTGAACCATTCCCCTCTATGTGTGCACAGGCGCCTTACCAGTATAGACTCTAGGCTGAGGCCAATGAACCATATTTATCTCTGCTGTCAGCTTGTAAGCCCCTATTCCTGCTGGGCTATCCCATCTGGGACTGTATTTTCCACTTAGTGCCCTAAGTGCCCCCCCCCCCCCACTTAGGGCACTAAGTGAAAAATGCTTTACATAAATTGTGACTGTCCTTTTTGTGTGCCAAGTCTACCTTAGAGACATTAATGTCTCAATAGCATTGCACAGTCAACAGCTGAACCACTTCCATCATGGTTTCCCCATCCTGATATTTTTCTCTCTACAGTATGGGGAAAGCTTTCACACCAGACTGTGTTTGGTAACTCTTTGC
This sequence comes from Ryuthela nishihirai, assembly GCA_038380435.1. NCBI lineage: Eukaryota > Metazoa > Arthropoda > Arachnida > Araneae > Heptathelidae > Ryuthela > Ryuthela nishihirai. Next base: position 75,137,125 of record JAWZYU010000010.1, read on the forward strand.
TAGCTGCAGCACCATGTAGTCATGTCTGTCTTTACAGATGGCTCAAGATCTGCACATCAGTGGGGTTAGCCATGGTCTGCAGTGATATCATTATGGCAGACCAGATCTCACAGCAGTTTTCACTATAGACGATGTTATCAGCCTTACCTTGACCATATAGCAGCTAAATATTATTGGTGTGTGCTTAGCACTAACTTACATGGGGTGGGGTGGCTCAGTCGGTAGAGAGCCAGGCTCGTAATCTACAGTTCCCAGGTTTGAGTCCCAGCTGGGTCAGCGTTGAGATTTATCTCCACAAAACTCTCTGCCCTGCCCACAGTCAGTAGGGGACACCTATGGGCTTGGAAAGGCCACAATCCATCAGATGGGATGTTAAGCCATGGCCCCATGTGTGGGAGAGCCAAACCCTGTGCACATTAGAGAACACATTGGATGGCCTTGACAGGAGGCTACCATCTGTCTCTCAATAGCTGTTCCAGTGGATCTCCTCCCCCAACCTTCTCTGAGCCTTCGAGGTTCTTGTGACCTGGCCATTTAGCCCATTGAGTGAAAAGAAGTGCTATTCAGAGGTAAAACAACACACTTCCAACTTGCATAGTTCATTCAGGATTTGATCTCACCCTGTTCTTTCGAAGATCCACCAGCAGCTCCTTCATCTAGTACCACACTGACCATCCTCTTCTGTTGGATGTCCAGTCGTGTTGGCATCAGGGGCAATGACTTGACAGATGGTGTTGCCAAGTCAGCCATGCCCTTGTTTGGCTCTCCACTGTAGGTTCCACACCTCGATTTTTGGTAATGTTTTTCTACATAGCTTCAAGCACAGCGGCAAAGATCATCAAACAGATAGATGTGCAACATTTGATACACTATTTTACCAGGACCGATTTTACCCATGATATATTTTAATTGATGTCCTGGTTTCAACATTGAACGACATATTTTAGCTTTCATGATTTTATGTCCAAGCCTCTTTCACTCGGACATCTTTTATCATTGCTTTTTTTTCTACCTGTTTTTCAGTTTTTATACGATACTGGTTATTTTAATCGAAAGTGAACTTTTACACATGCTTTTACCTTGAGAAATTTTGCTTCCATTTTTAATGATCTTCTACTCTCACAATTGTTTTCTACACGTTTCTTGTATGTGTTTAGCTTTCATAAACTTAATTGATTGTTGTTTTCCACAGGTTGTACACCTATGGTTGGTCCTTTAACTTTTAAAATTATTTTTATATAACTAAAAAAATAAATACCCCCTCAAGCAGCTGCTTGCCACAGAAGTCTGACAGGAGCCTGTCAGTTTATATGCCATAGTAGAAGGATCTGAGAGGATGGCAGGACCTCAGCAGAAAAACGACACATACACACACACATACATCCGGGGCTCGAACCCAGGTCCCTTAGATCAGTAGCCAAGCGCGCTAACCACTCGGCCATGGGACGGACCTGTCATTTAATGCCTTTTTCTTTTAATAATAAAATTATTAATAACTATTTTTTAAGGGAAAAAGGTACTCCCTTTCACAATGGATAAAGATAACACAGAAGTCCTGGTTTCCCATATAACATATAAACATTTACACAAGGACACTCCCACTGGCTAAATAGTCGGGCATGCTAACCAGTAGACCAGGTAGGGTCTAGTACATGTCATTTGTGCTGTTGTTTTACTTTTCCTTCTCTTTGTGAGTAGATTTTAACTTTGGTTGTGAATTCAATGTCTTTTATCCTTTTAACCTAGTTTGACACTGCATAGCTTTTGTTGTTCTTACACCATTAAAACCCAACCAACCTGCGATAATCAGGATCATACATCAGCTGACAAAAAGTAGGTTATATTCCTATTCATTTGATGGTAATCCAGAAATGAAAAAAGGTTAATTTTTCCCTCAGTGCAGCAAGTTTAGAATACAATATTAAACATCAGAACTACTACACTAGTGGTTTCAATAATCAGTATTGAGATCCTGAAAAGTTGACCACTCCTTTGCAAGGTGAAAAAAAGGCATAGAAGGTCAATAGGATGTGAAGGGGGAAGCTACCACACTGATCTGGCAGTCTCCCCCTTCAGTTCCCTTTCATAGGAAAGAATATTTTCACTGAAAGCAGCATGAGAAAGCAGGTCATACTTTAAATATTAGATTAGGGTAGTCTCTGCATCACAGAATAATGCACAGTTCTTTTAAAACTTTAGTATTTGTGTGCTGTTTCATAAACTAAAATCTTTAGACAAAAAGATCCACTGTCATCATGGACGAGATCCAAAATCATTATGGACGATCCAATGGTATACATAATATCGATTGAAATGTACATTTTATGCATCCCACCAGACAGGCCATGAAGATTTAGTCAATTAATCACCAGTGAATTTTATCTTCTGCAATCGAAGGATTTACACTGCCTGGCCAAATTATTATAAACACTGCGCTGTGTATGAAGTACCAGGAAACATGCTAATTTATGCAAAAATTCTTACTGACTTAGCATTCTATGTCACTAGAAAATCCTACAAAAGTCGTAAAAGCATGGTGAAAAGCAAACTCAACGACAGAGAATTTTTAAGTTATTTTTAATTAATTTCTGAGCAAGAAGGTCCTTTTAATTGTGTACTTAAGTGTAACATGGGTAATAAGGCTGATCTGACCGACTTTAAAAGGGAGCTCATCATTGGAGTGTGATAGGCAGAAACATCTGTAATGGAATTCAGTGGGAAATCATGGGGCAAAATATTCTAAGTTACAGAGAATGGCAATGGTCTCGAAGAACATCTGACAACATTGGCAAATATAGGAGGAAAAAAGGCTCTGACAGACGGGGGACAAGCATTTTGTTGGCACAATTGTAGGGCAAAAGAGAGCTAGTGAAGTTCATCAGCTGAAAGAGATGACCCTAGCAGTACTTTGAAATCCATTACAATGAGAACTATGAGCAGAGAACAGAAAATTTTTAAATTTGTGAATTGTATCATAATACGAAAACTTTTCATTTCTGAAAACAAAAGGATTTGAAAATGATAAGGAGTGATGAACTTGGTCTGTGGAGGACTGGAGATGTGTGGTCACACAAATCATGTTATATACTGTTTTCAACAGAAGGCAAAATGTAGAGTGTGGCAACAACCTCATGAAGCAATGGACCCATTGTGTTGCTCCTCTGTTTCAGGTGCTGGAGGTAGTGTGATAGTGTGGAGAGAATTTTCTTGGCAGTGATTAGGTCCTCTAGTTTCTATGCAGGGTCACATCACTTCCCAGAAGTATAAAAGCATTTTAGATGATCAGATGCTACTTGATGCATCACTTTTAGCCCAGTGGGGATGGCAAATTCTAGGATGATAATGCATTGATTTATTGCTTTGAATCATACAGGAGCGGTTTGAGGAACATGAAACAGTCTTTTATCACCTTCCTTGGCCTTCGCAATCACCTGATCTTAATCCATTGAAAACACATGGGACAAGTTGGAATGCACAATTTGAATGCACTCACTTATACCATATTAAGCATAAATTATTAACATTGCAAATGTTATTTAAAATGCATAACCTATATGGAAAAGCTTTAAATGTTATGCTTAGAATTTTCATGATTAATTTCAGTTATGTGTAATTTTTATCATGATTTGAACTGTATGAATATAAACGGTTATTAACTTTTTTTTTCTCGAGGAAAGAATTTTTTGACTGCAGGCAGCAAGTATTATAATGATGTTTAATATTAATTTAAAATGGTTTTACATTATTTTGTTTACATGAACTATATACAAATTCAAATTTACATATCACAGACTACTGTCATAAATAGTATTTTCAAAATATTACAAAATTGTTTTCCTAACTTTTCGGAGGAGTTCAGGAATACCAGGTCTGGGCATTGTAGTACTTCCATCTCTCTTGGTCTGTGCCCAATTATTCCTATAAGAAAAGTTAAACATTTATTATAAGCAAGTTATATTAAGAATAAATCTGTTTTAAACCTTTAATTGCTATAATCAATTTCAGCCAGGATGGAACACGAACGAATAAATTCACACATAATAAATACACAGATTATCTGTAGAAATTGACTTCAATAATTATTATAAAGAGCAGCGATAATTATATTCAGATGTTTGGAATAAATCTACATTTCTTTGTTTGGGGGTTTTATGGCACAAAGGCAACTAAGGCCATGATGCGCCACGTTTCTATGTAGTGAACAATCAAAATGAAGATAAAAATAACACGGAATGAGTTTCTTGATAGCATACAACACTGCGATGAATTAGTTATTATGGTAAAACATGAGTGATAAGTTTAGCATAGAAGTTGGGTTGGGTTGTTTTACCTCTGAACGGCACTTTTTTGCACACCATGGGCTAAATGGCCAGGTCACGTGGACCCCGAAGGCTCAGAGAAGGTTGGGGGAGGGGACCCACTGGGACGGCTGTTGGGAGACAGATGGTGGCCTCCCGTCAAGGCCATCCAGCGTGTTCTTTAACGTGCACAGGGTATGGCTCTCCCGCACACGGGGCCACGGCTTAACGTCCCATCCGACGGACGGCGGCCTTTCCAAGCCCATCGGTGTCCCCTACTGACCGTGGGCAGGGCGGGGAATTTTGCGGAAATAAATCTCAACGCTGACCCAGCTGGGACTCGAACCTGGGAACTGCAGATTACGAGCCTGGCGCGCTATCGACTGAGCCACCCCCGCCCCTTAGCATAGAAGTAACAGCTAATTATGATATCACAGGAAGTAATGTATTACAGTAATAAGCTAAATGTTTTACATGAAATGCTCGCTTTCAAAGGAAATTAAGTTTGTCATGCTCTAACTTTAACTAACGGTGGAAATTCAAACTAATGGAAGATTTGGAAAATGTGAATGGTAATATTTTATTAGCACCCATACAGTCAAAAATGTTTTAATTTTGTTTTAAAAAAGAAACTACATTTTAATTTATAGCATGGGTTGGGTTGTTTTATCTCTGAGTGGCACTTTTCTACACACAATGGGCTAAATGACCAGGTCACAAGGACCCTGAAGGCTTAGAGAAGGTTGGAGGAGGGGACTCACTGGAACAGTTGTTGGGAGACAGAAGGTAGCCTCCCATCAAGACCATCCAGTGTGTTCTTTAATGTGCACAGGGTATGGCTCTCCCACACATGGGTCCACAGCTTAATGTCCGATCCAACAGATGGCGTTTTTTCCAAGCCCATTAGTGTCCCCTACTGACCATGGACAGGGTGGGAAATTATGTGGAGATAAATCTCAACGCTGGCTGAGGTAGGACTCAAACCTGGGAACTGCAGATTACGATTCTGGCACACTACCGAGTCATCTCCACCAATTTCTAGCATGAATAGACTATCAGTTTTGCCATTTTAAAACTTGAGCACCCTCTAATGGTGGAAATGAAAACTACTTTAAGATTCAGAAATACAAATCATAATGGCTTATTAATAGCAATCGAAAAAAAAATTATATTTATCATTTAGTTTTAAAAACAAGTAAATGTTTAATATCTGCAGATGGGCAAAATAGATGATGGTGACAAAGTGGAACAAGCTAAAAATAATACACCAAAATCAAGCCATTAAAATCTTAAAAATAAGCAATTAAAGCAAATATCATGGATTCTGTCAAATAATTAACAGTCACTGAAATCCCCAATTCTCAGTTATATAATGTAATAATAAAATTATTCAAACATATCTTTTATTATGCAAGGTCTTTGCCAATTCCTATTTGCCATCATAAGGCAGGATAACCAACACCCCTGCAAAACAAGGGACAGGTATTGGCTCAGTCAGCAGTACACTCGATTTGTAAGCTGCAGTTCTCACGCTTGAGTGAAAATATGCTCTTTTGACATTTATCTCTGCTAAATCCCCACACTGTCTTTAGTCTGAAAGGGGAAACCAGTGGGCTTTGAAAAGCCACTGTATGTCAGATGGGACACCATCAAGCCATACCCTGTATACATTAAAGAACATGCTTGATATCTTTGGACAAAGACTTCCATCTTTCTCCTACTAGCTGAACAGTGAATTTCCTATCCAGCACTTAGCCATTGTAGTTCTTGTGACCTAGTCATTAACCCATTGCATTGCATGAAAAAAAAAAAAGAGAGAATAAACCTGTATGAAAATACCAGTGAAAGCTGGCAAAAGAACTTTGCAAAATAAAAAATGTATGAATAAAATTATTTAAACATACTTCTTTTACACAAGTCCTTTTGCCATTTCCTACTGGCATCATCAGGCATAATAACCAACAGCCCTGCATGACAAGGGGCATTTGAATAATTTTATTCATAATTATGTAACTGAGAATGGGATTACAGTAGTATTAAGAGCAAACAACTAGAACATGATATATTTTAATAAGTCTTACTTCTACTTTATCATTTATTTTTTATGCTGTATGTCGCAAGGAGGGTTTGCAAAAAAAAAAAAGGATTCAGGGCTTTGGGCCATGTCTGTACATTTTGGTAAACAAAAGTGTATTAATCAAATAAAGTCTTGTTTTGTGTTACCCGTTACAAACTGAATGGAGAGCTCTAATTTTACGGTTGACAGAGTTAATTCTATACAGGAGTTGTTCTACCAAATGTTGTGGTGAGATTAGTATCTCTAACTAACTATTTAGCCCTGATCTTTCATCATTTCGCCACACAGCCCCATTTTTGGGAAACAGTGCACTATATTGGAAGTTATCTTGAGAAATGAGATATTTATCGATCACTATCTACAGACTGGAAAGTATTTTATTTCGTTGGTAATCAGAGTTAATGAACTGTTAAGGATTTGGAGAGGCTAGTTTTCTAGTACATTACAATGGTGGGGAGTCACTTCTTCTCTCCATTTGCTGGCTCAATAAGGTATCTACAAAAGTGGCACTAATGAATTAGGGAATAAACACCACCCCACATTTTTGCATGAAGTCGCCTAGTTGGCACCCCAAACAGGGAGGGTGCAACAAAATGATACAATAATGATACCAAGCATTCAAAAATAGATATCAACTAATAAATCAGCACTTTAGCGTCAATTTAAATTTTAGAGGAAATATTGTCTTGAGTCGGGTGGGATATGGACCCACGACCTCCTGATAACATCCTCAGTGGTCCAGAGCACCTGACATGTTATCAGGAGGTCATGGGTTCGTATCCCACCCGGCTGAAGACAATTTTTCCTCTAAAATTTAAATCGACACTAAAGTGCTGATTTATTAGCTGATACGGAATACGTCGAGCTTATTTCATTATTTATTATTCAAAAATAGAACTATGAAATGCTATCACCTGGGGAATTATATCTGATACTTTATACCATCTATTGACAAAGATGCGGATATTGGAAGAAATGACTACAGCTAACATCTGAGAGACATTTGTTTATGAATAGGCTTCATTTCTTCTCATGACTGAGAGATGTCAATGTAAGATAAAGGGTTAAAATACCTTCTGGCTTGTACTCCTTGATATTAAAAAATTTTTTTTGAAGATGATTGTTAAACAATATTTTGAAGTAAATTTCTATAATTCATCACGAAAACAGTTAGTCACTTGTTCTAATTTGTCTGTAATAGAGAATGTTAGATTTTTATATCTTGAGCTGAAGGTGAATAAGAATTTACACAAAAAAAATTACAGGTAGATGGGTAAAATATTGTGGATTGATAAATTTTTTGAACTTATTTGAAAAGCTGAGTTGGGTTGTTTTACCTCTGAGCGGTACTTTTTTGCACACCATGGGCTAAATGGCCAGGTCACATGGACCCCAAAGGCTCAGAGAAGGTTGGGGGAGGGGACCCACTGGAACAGCTGTTGGGAGACAGATGGTAGCCTCCCGTCAAGGCCATCCAGCGTGTTCTTTAACGTGCACAGGGTATGGCTCTCCCGCACACGGGGCCATGGGTTAATGTCCCATCCGACGGATGGCGGCCTTTCCAAGCCCATCGGTGTCCCCTACTGACCGTGAGCAGGGCGGGGAATTTTGCGGAGATAAATCTCAACGCTGACCCAGCTGGGACTCGAACCTGGGAACTGAAGATTACGAGCCTGCCGTGCTACCGACTGAGCCACCCTCGCCCACAAAAAAGCTGAGTTAAGCTAGTGTATATAATAAATAGTAATTCTCATAAAATAACTTGGGGTTGCAGTTTTTGAAAATCAAAAGATTCATGCTTGATCTGCTTCTTGTCTTGAACTCTGTCTTTGTGACCAATTAGCCCATTGAGCAACATTTTCTAAAAACCACTTCAATAACTCTGCTTTAAGATAATTTTACTTATATTTCCTTTTTAAAATGAAATACTTTTTAAAATAAAATTTACATTATGATACCATTTAAAAAACTTACTATTTTACTTTCTCATGTAAAGTATGGTGAAAATATTGTAATTATGAAAAAAAAAAATCCTGAGATTCATAGTTAAGAGCAAATTTCTGGTATCACTGAACTAAAAAATGGTTTTCACATGCCATCTTTTCTATGTGAGGCTACAGCACATGAATGGTTCAGCTATTGTTTTTTTAATTTTGGCACATTTCCATACAGAGTACTGTCCTCGCAAATAATGACCTCAAGATGCAATAATTAAGAACACTTGCTTAAAACATTCTTTTAAAATGGCTCGAAAGATTTTCTTAGAAATAAACTCCTAAACACTACAGCATAAACCATTCCATAAAATAATTACACACAATGACTAAAATGAATAAAAAAAACTATATAGCACTAAATGAATAAATACCTCCTTAGTAGCTGCAGATGTCTGACAGGAGCTTGTCAGTTTAATAAGCCATAGTAAGTCTGTGAGGAAGGAAAGACAGCTGTCCCATGGCTGAGTGGTTAGTGTGCTTGGCCACTGATCAAAGGGACCTGTGTTTGAGTCCTGGGTAAGGCATGGATGCTTGTATTGTTTTTCCGCTAAGGTCCTGCCATTCTCATAGACCTTCTACTATGGTCTATAAACTGGCAGACTCCTGCCAGACCTCTGTGGCAAATAGCTGATTGAGGGGGGTATTTTTATATAGCACTATATAAAGCATTAAAATGGTACTTTACTTCAGCACTAATGTTAAAAGAGTAATAAACTAGTATAAAGCAATATTTCACAAATTTGTGTATAAACTTTCAATGTCAGACCTTCATTACTATAAGTTAAAATAATAAATGTACAAAATATTTAGTCATTCCATATGCTTGGATGAGTTTTAAGCAGACTAAATTAATTTTCTCATAATAACATGAAACCTTCATAGTTACATGGGGCTTTATGTACACCAATCCCTCGATTTAAAAATTCTGAATTTACGATTTTTCACTATAAAAAAGGTGAATGATTCATTCTTTGTAGACATAGAATACCCTGCTTTGTGCAAGGATGAATACACAAAATAAATATTTACTTACATTTCACTGTAGAATAAACTGAAGACAGAGTCATTTATTTTGATTAAAAACTCCTAATATTTTGATCCTTCCCTGGGATCAATTTTTCAATAGTCTTGTTGTAATGTTGTTCTTTGTGTATTTCTGAACCTTGATGATGATGAAACTTCCAATAAGATGCATCCTTTGAAAATGATCTGAGGCAGGAGGGATGAAAAAATTTCTAAATCACAAGTAGACTCTTTGTTTTCAGTTTATTCTAGAGTGAGATGCAAATATATATCTATTCTAAGATAACCATAAATTTAATTGTTGCTAATTGCAAATGTATCCCATGATATGATCTCAGTCCGTCAGTGTTGTTCTGTGTGTTTGAAACTCTTGAGTGATCTTGTGTTTTTTTTCCAACACCACCTTTAATTTTATCAATATCTCTCCCAAATGTGTTGGTAGTGATGATGTATGTTATGAAGAAATCGGAGAGACTGTTAGGCCAATGAATTGATCGCAATAACATTCCTTTAAGCTTTTTCATTGCCAAAGAGAAGGCACTTACATTTTTCAAAATCCTCAAGAAGAAGCTTGAGGAAGAATGGCTCACCCATGCCACAGGATTTTGATTTTAAAGCAAGTCATGGTTACAGAGATTTAAAAATCATCATAATTGTCACGTAACAGAAGAAAAAAACTGTTGCTGATGCAGCTGTGGCAAGCATTTTCCCACAGTTGTTAAAAGTCACGGAATACGGAGAATATTTGCCCAATCAGGTATTCAACATAGATGAGACTGTTTATTCTGTAAGAGCACTTTTCTTAAATGTGTTCTTACAGAACTTGTTTTTTTTACTCTGGAAATAAAAGTCTGCACTTTTATTTCCAGAGAAGAAATGATGACATTAGGCTTTAAAGTGTCAAGAGTTACTCACTTCTCTTTGGAGGCAATCTCGAAAGCAATATTAAACTAAAGTCTCTATTCATTTATCATTCACTCAATCCTAGAGTGCATTGGGGCCTGAACAAATTAGCATTGCCTGTGATCTGGAGGGTAAACAACAAGGCTTGGGTAAATAAAGACTATATTTGTTAGCTATGTCACAGATTAATAATCACCTTTCATTCATACTGTGTAGAAAACCATCTGGATAACAATACTGCTTTCATTTTTAATGCTGCCTGGGCACTCTTGGCAATCTTCATTGAATTTTAATGCTGCCTGGGCAATCTTCATTGAAGATTATGCTAATAATATTCATGTTTTCTCCCAATACTACTTCTGTCTTGCAGCCTAAGGACCAGGAAGTGATAGACATTTTCAAGGCTTATTATCTTTGATTGTTCATGGTATATCTTGTTCAAGGTTCAGTAGGCAAAAACAAACCTTCAATCAAGCAGTTGTAGAAGGATGAATAACGGACATAAAAATGACTATTGATAACACTGCCACAGCATGGAACAAGATCACAAAAAACAACATTTATGGGGTCTGAAAAATCTGCTGCTCAAATATGTTCATGACTTTGTTACATTTATTAAAGAGTTGGAAAAAAATTGTGAAGCTGATAATCAATACAAAATCGATGAAGTTGTTCAAGATCTAATGTTGCGTGGAAAACAGCTGATGAAGGAGTAGTTAATTGAGCTAGATGAGGAAAGGTTGAAGGAAGACTGTGAAGATCCACCAATGAAAGATCTAAACCTAAAAATTCTGTCTTCTACATTCTGTATGTTGGATACTCTGTTACACTACTGTTCAAAAGTTAAGCATAACATAAATTCTGGAAGATTCCAAAAATGTGACAATGAAATCCTATGAGATTTGCAATTATAAACACATTGTTCTATGTCACAATAAAAAATGAGGCAGAAGACAAACAAATCATATTATTTCCATGGGTTACACAAATGAAGGCAGGAACGTCCATAAGCTAAGGAGTTTGTTTCAGCAGAATGGTCAGGTAAAGAATATGATCAAAACAGCCACCAAACATCAAAATAACTTCTCATATTGTTTACCAGGTTGGTTAAGAGGTCTGGTGGTAGTAAATACTATTCTTCCTGGAGGGTAAAGCAGAGCTTATCAAACTCTTGCAGAATGCTGATGATTTCAGTGTGTCTTCCCAGCACATTCAACTCATGCTCTATAGTAGTGGTGTACTAGCTTTTCTTGACATCAGCCAAACAGAAAAATATTATTTACTATGGGCCAATAGTTGGGAAGGGAATTTCAGTAAAAAGAGCAAAAAATGTTTAACTTTGTTTATTTCATTTTTCTTCTCATAGCTGTAAAATAATAAGAAAAAAATAAATATCAGTATATTCTATCATCAAAACTGAAGTCGGCTTGTTGAAGCAGTCAGCATGGAAAAAATGGGACTGGATCTGAGAAATATGTTATTGAACACTCAGTTTCAGCAATGTTGTAAATATTTGTATAATTTTATTCAAATTTGTGTCTTTTGTCTTATTAAAACACCATTCACTTTAGTAGGGGCCAGATTAAAAGAATTTATTTTATATTATGTGGGCCAGATAAAATTGTTAAATGGGTTGGAGATTGTGCAGATCTGCTTTATAGGGCTCAGATTCGGAGACTAAGCTAGCCACAACATCTGCTGAAAATCCTCTTCAATGGACTCATTGACTGTCCTATGAGTGTGGGCATTATTGTCCATTGAAATTAATTTGGAAACCAATTGTGCACTTGAAAAGCTTCACATAAGGACCTCGAGGGCTAAAAGAAGGTTGGGTCTGCACCACGTTAGTTGGACTTGCCTGTGGGAGGGATTGAGGGGAGTACAAATCACTGGCTGTCTAACATAGAACCCTCTCTGGCAAAATTTCTCTGTAAACAGTTTGCCTTGGGACTGTCCTTCCAATGGCTGCAAAAACTCCAAAGAGGCTGACATCATTCTATGTCACATTGCTAGCACAAGATATCATTCGTCCAGCAGTGTTGTCCCTCATAGACAACCCTGTACTCATCTATGTATGGCTAACATCTCCTGTCTGTTGGAACCATCTTTGAAGTCTTGAAAGTATACTGTTTGGGGGATATTTATAATCATAGCCACATCGATTTGGGATTGGCTGGACTCTAATAATAATACCAATTGATCCATTAAATGCAAAAGCATCTGAATGTCCCTGTGACATACTGTTGTTACAAAATATTCTACCAGCTTGAACACAATGTTTGCTCAACAGGAAATGAGTGGAGCAGTATCAGAACTAGATTTTATAGCACTGTGATTTGCTTTTTGAGTCACATATGCAAATTTAAGTCTGGCCAGGTGATTTTTGAGAGGAGTATGACTTTGCATATATTCTACTCCAATGACACATAAAATGTAACATTAATAATTTCAGTTGTTTGTGAGATATTTAAGTTTGTGAATTATACCTAACTTTTGGACACCAGTATGTAGCAGGTGAAAATGACTCCAATTTGGAAAGTGCTGGCTTCAAATGCAAAGTGAACAGTGCCTGTGCATGCTATTGTGAAATTTACAAAAGGAAGAAAAAGGCTTTTGCACAAACAAGCATTTTGTCATTTTTTTCCTCCATCATCTCCTTAAACTTAAACCAATTGCCAGTGAAGAAGACATTACATTTCAAAAGCCTCTCTTTCATCACCACTATCATCACCTACTTTGGAATGATTAATGAAGTGACCACCACCACACCTCTGCTTCAGATATCAGCTTTTTTTGGGTTAGTGACAGTTATAGTTTATTGATGATTCTTTATTAAAAATTTACTTTTAGCATGTAGAGAAGTTTTTATTATGTCACATCAAAAAATTAAAGATAGTGAGATATGTTTAGCATATACATAATAACATGTTGGAAGAAATTACATAAGATTTAATGGTATTTTAGATCTCAATTCATGAAGTTTTGTCTAGAAAATTGCTCTCAATACATGAAATATTTTCATAAATAAGTGGATGGGTGTACATCTCTGCAACTATATTGATTTCAAATATAGTAGAAAAGAAATTTACTTGGGTGGATAAACTTGAGAATGATTTTCACGTCGGAAGTGACTAAGATTTGTCTGGGTTGAATGTGTTTGCTTAGTCAAAATATCCACCTGAAATTAAAAGATAAATTATATTTATCACCAATATAATAAAGTACAAAACAAGAATTTTTAAGGGAAATATCATAATAACTAATAACCTACATAAGAAAATGTTTTACATTGTTCATTACTTGTATTTAATATTTATACATTGCTCAAAACAATGGGAAGATCATTGTTTATGTCAATGAAAAGTCGCATTTGATGATCCATAAATTTGAAAATAATCTTTGTATTGAAAAATGTCACTAGAGATACAGATTTTAACACAATAATTAATTACAATATAAAGTTGTTTTTATATATGATATTAAGTGAACTATTATACTAAGTTCTTACCCTGTTTTGGCTGGCTCTTTCCAAACTCCTGCTATAGGCTGGTGTACTCAGAGGCTTTTGTTATTTTTAAATGCTATAAACTCTTACCAGGAACATACCCAGTATTTAATTTTTGGTTAGGGTCCAACAAAAAGACTAGTAGGGTTTCCAAATTACTAAAATCCTATACTGGACAGGAAAAATTAAAATATTTTATAGCAATAAAATTTTATAGTTATTTATTTTTTGAATCTATTTTTAGTTTTGGTCGTAATAACATGGGGCTAAAAATCATATTAAACAACGATTTTGGAATTCAAAGCAGGTAGAGAAGTTTAATAGTTCATATAATATGATTGCTTTTTTTGTGGGTGGGGTGGGGACCATAGATCTCCCCTGGGTATGTCTTTACTCTTACTTAAAATGAAGTTTGCCATTCTAAAATAATTTAGTTCTGATGGGCTGTACTCTGTCAGTTATTTCACAACTACCTCAAAAAATCAGATAATGTAAAACATTTAGCAAAAACCTTAGCAGAGCAACATTATTCTAAAATTTATCTTTAAAACTGCAGAAACCTGAAGAATCATTATCCAAAACTCTTAATTTAATAACTGTTTGACTTAGAGTTATTATGTGTTAATTAACTCTTGAGATACATTTTTATGATTGCCAGTGCTGCTACTAAAGTTTTATATCTTTTTTAACTCTTTAAGTATTGAACAAATATTGTTGAAAGATCAAGATTTATATAGATTTGATTAAGAATTTTAACTTATCTCCAGTGATATTTTCCCATAAAAAGCATATTTTAAGAGTTACAGAGCTTCAAATAGTGCTTTCCATTGATATAAACATTATCCCATAATTGTTTTAAACACTGTATTTCACAGATTTTCCCATTCTCAGTAGTACAATTTATATTCAAATAATTTTAAGCTTAAAACAATTTCATTTAGAAATAAAGAGAGAATATATACACAAAAGACACCTGTACTACAATACCAAAATTCGAAGTTTTGAATTACTTTTTTCATAAACATGATATTAGATTGCATCAAAACAATAAAACACTTTGCATAAAATGATTAATAGATAGTAAGACAGAAATTGCATTAAATGCTTGACACTTGTTAACAAGTGTGTTATATTAATATTGACTAACACCAAAGAAATTACATTTTGTACTCTTACAGTTCTTAAATGAACCTACTACTGACACCTAAGCTCTCAGAGCAAGATGTTTGATGTGACAAAATTCACTTTTTATCATATGTGAACTTCATCAAAACTTATAAGATATTCACTAGTTGGGTTTTACCTCTGTGTGGCCCTTTTTTGCACACATTGGGCTCACACATTGGGCTAAATGGCCAGGTCAAAAGGACCCAAGGACTCAGAGAAGGTTTAGGGAGGGGACTCACTGGGCAGCTGTTAGGAGACTGATGGTAGCCTCTCATCAGGCCATTCAGCATGTTCTTTAATGTGCAGAAGGTATGACTCTCCCACACATGGAGCCATGGCTTAACATTCCATCTGATGGATAGCTGCCTTTCCAAGCCCATCAATGTCCCCTACTGACCGAGGGCAGGTGAAGAGTTTTTACAGAGATAAATCTCAATGCTGGCCCAGCTGAGACTCAAACCTGGGAACTGTAGATTAAGAGCCTGGTGTGCTACCGACTGAGACCCCCAAAGAATGCATGACAATAACAGTTGTAAATATAATATGCTATTAGTTGTCAGTGCCCTTGTTTATATTTTTAAGTTAAACATTGCCCAAAATGTTATCAAAAAGGTTTATCTGATGAACAATTACAATTAATTTATGATTGTGACTACATACTGAGTGATAATGAAAATTTTGACTATTCCATCTGATGAAGAAATCACAATGGCTGGTGAAGGTGCTGCCAACAATTATGAAGAAGCAGAACAATTTGTAACTGTTGTACAAGTTAGCCCTTCAAAACAAAAGTGATGTGTTCTAAAACACCTGAAACTGCTGCATTCTGAAAGTTTACTGAACATTTTGTACCATATATTTGGAATTTTAACAGAACACACACCCAGGAAATGAGACAGGAATCATGTACATGTACAACAGTCATCCTATAACAGAAACTCCTTGAAATTGTACAAGTATGGAGAAAGGCTACAACAGCAGCTCCCTGAAATCATAGATGTACAGCACCTGTCTTGAATGGGTTATTCTGAATTAAGATACAGACTTTGAAGTCAATAGCATTGGTAGATTCTTTACCTGAGGTTAATAGGCTCAATTTCATATCTTGCAAGCACTTATATGGAATATTATATATATTATCTAACGTATGGAATATTAAGTCATGATTTCATGTTGAAGAGGGTCAGTCATATCCTGTATACATTAAAAAACAATGGATGGCTTGATGGGCAAATACAATGGATGTCCAATGAGCTTCACTAAAGATCACATGGTTATCCCTAAACAATGGTCATTTTTTCCTGCCATTTCACTTACCAGTTTGCCACATTAATTTACTAACTATCACAGTGTTCCTTATGCACCTGCTAATGGAAATGTGAATTCCATATATGTGTGAAAGCTACATCTGCACTGCATCATTACAAGCTGTATATGAAATAACATTCAGTGCCCCATACTTGTTTTATAGAGCTAGTGAGGGTTAAAGATTATACTTGTTTCACGACTTGTTTAAAAATAAATGCATTTTTGACCTTAAATTTAGCTCAACTATCTTTGAAAAATTTTATTCATATTTTTGGGCAATCAAAATTTTGTAGTGATAGCATTCGATTAAGAATAAATATGGAATATTTATAGTAAATAAATTTTGTCTGAGTTAATTTCGTAGAATGTGATAAATTTTGGTGAATTTGAATTTTTGGTGGGGAAATTTCTTTTAGAAGAAATTTGGAACATAAAAATATTTCACTTAAGGAATATTTTTTGGAGTTTTTTATATAAAAGATAATTTCTGGGAATTGGAAGAAAAATTTCTTTTTTGGTTTTATAACCTGGAGAAAATACACTCAAGGCAGAAAAGCTTAATAGCTCACTAAATTATTTTTTCTGAAATTTTCTACTTATTGATGTTGAGACATCTGGGTATGTTACACCTGTTAAATAAATAAAAGCCACCTAGATATTGTAATATATATATATATAAACTTGGAAAATTTAAAAACATAATAATGAATGGCACAACAGGCAATTATTAAAAAAGAAAATATAATGTTTTGATTTCATTATTATATTGTTACAACAGATGAACGTGCTACAATGAACTTGGTGTGTTCACGGGAAGTTAAATAAGTTTATTAGTGTTGATCCTGTTAGTGGACTGGTAAGAAAAAGAATGTTTAGGACACTTAAAGGTGTGGCTAAGGAGATTATATGTTAGTCGAACAAGCAGAACTGATCTCAACTTTTCTACCAGAAGAGTACATCAATTGACCCATACTTATATTTAGTTTGTTTAGGAATTGGTAAGGTTATTCTTTATAGATTGCAGGTTTGTTCACAGATATGATTGTGCCACTTATCGACTGTTATAAAAGCCCTTATTTTCTCTTTGTAGGAATAGTAAAAGGTGCTTTGTTCCTCTGAAGGTTTATTTTTATATTGATGAAGATTTGTATTGGCTGACTTTAGTTTATATAAATGTTTTTATACATGCTTTTGTAATAAATTACATTATTTTAGAATTATAATTGTGAAACAATGTTTTTGAACTCAAGCTTAGTTTCCATCTATTTAATTCATAATAATATCATTATTTAATATATATAAATATACCTATAAATTTTTATATATTTATGCTATTGTTCTTCTATAAGTTTCTATCATGTTAATGCACTGTGACAGATGTAGTAAAATAAGTTGCTGATACTTATTTATTGTATCTCTTTTAGCTACTTATGAAAGCTACCATAGTATCTGTATATTCCTTAATTCTGTTCTGTTGTAACTACATTACATACCAGTAATGATGTAACTTAATTCTGTCTATAATAACAACGTATATATGAAGAGTATCTGTATAAAATTTGAATTCAAATGATGCCATCAAACCTGTTTGTTATTGCTAGCATGACTGATGTTTTTACCACTAGAACAGGTCTATCTCTTGCTGCTTGTGTTTTTCACACCAACTCACACCATTTGAGATTTAATCCTTTAACTGATAGGACTTTTTAAGTTTCCTCCACAGATAAAAGAAAAACTTTATTGAAAGTCATATTTTAGCCTTAACATTCATTTTTTGATATACTTCAATAAATATAACCTTTACCAGTGTTCATGTAAATAGTTTAAATGTCTGTACAGAAAATAAGGATAAACATATATTTTGCTTAAGGAAGATATCACTCTGAAATTAAAATCGATCAATTTTAGAGGAAAAATTGTCTTGAGCCGGGTGAGATATGAACCTACAATCTCCTGATAACATGCCAGATGCTCTGGACCACTGAACTACCAGCCACCAATCAAGATCTCCTCTAATAAAAAATATATTTTGCTATTTCATCAGTAAAAAATTTAGTACACAAAGAGTTGACATAGATGCTTTTATTCTCAGTTATCAATAAATGGAAAAATTATTAAATTAATGGGAAAATATGGAGCTTTTCCACTGCTACATTACATACCAGCAATGATAGGAAACAACTCTTCATACTTTCTATTTAATGAATAATAATGTTGCATTGCATAGTTTAAATGTAATATAAACATACTATTTTCCAGAAATATTCTTAAATGCAAATTATTTCAAATTTTATTAGGTACAACAGTGTTCTTAACACATCTTATTTTTAATACATACAAATTTTAATGCTTGTCTTCTGAGTTCCCATTGATTCCACCTGTAGTTCACATCAATGTATTTTTCTATTGGATGAAGAACTGTTTGAGTACTCGAATTTGCAATGAATATTGGATGAACAGTCTTGGGTCTCATACTTGCATACTGAAAATGAGATGATTAAATAAGATCTGTATACTTCTAATATGTCTAATACAAATAAAACTTTGTAAAGTAATAGTGTCTGCAAGCTTTAAAACTAGAGCTATGGAAAATTTTGAAACTCAAATTTGTGATGAATATATGCTAATGTTAAGGCTCACAACATGCACATCCACTAAAAAGACATTACTATCACATTTTTTTAATTTTTATAAAAACTTTTAGACATTACATTCAAATTAGATTAAATGAAAAAATTATAATGGAAATTATAAATTATTGGTATTTAATATAGGTAAATAATTAAAAAATCTCTGATATCCGCTTCTGAATATTTTAAAAATTGTTATCCGCATCTGCCAAAAATTATCTGTTTTCATTTAATTGCTCCATTATTTTAAGAGGCTTTCCTTTCACTTCAGATCCAGATTTCATTCCAAATATCTTTTTGCTTGTCTCTGAGTAGCTGCTTCTTTATTTTCAGCTATATTACTTTTTAGGAGAGGACTAATTTCCTTTTACAGATGACAATGCCCACCACACAGACCTTACCTGGTGCAGGAGTATTTAGAAACGAAAAGATACGCAACAAATGACCTGGCCACAAAACTTAAATCCAACCAAACATGTATGGAATGCCTTAGGGAGATGCATTGCAAACACCAACCTCCTCCTCAGTCACTTCATATTGAAAGTTAGCTCTTACAGAAAAATAGGATTTGTTGCCTAAAGCCCTTCTGAACTATCTTAAATTGAGCATGGATCAATGTTATCAGGGCCTGTTTAGCCACCAGAGGGGATCATACTACATAATGACACCATATGTGCAGATTTTGGAGTTGTGAGGTCAACTGTGATGCGTAATATTCCTTGTTTCAATGACATTATTGTAATACACTCATTTCCAGTCTGAGGGTTCTTGTTTTCTACACATTTCCTTGTTATATTAAAATACACATCTGGGCAAATTTTCTTTTCATTCTATTGTACAATAAAAATGTTATGCCACATTTTGTTAGTGTTACTTTAATTTTGTCAAGCAATGTATATATTTTTAATGAGATTTGATATTTATTAAGATATTTTTTCTTTCTTCAGGGAATGGGATGCAGTTGTCTGTGTACATTAATTGCTTGATGAAACTTTTTACATGAGTGAAAACTTACAATAAATCCTAAATCCATTACTTGTATTTTTATCAGAAAAACTATTAACCCTTTGTACTCAAGAGGCGACCCTCAGTCGCCACTTGGTTTGATGCAGCAACTCAAATGGCGACTGAGAGGTGACAATAACTGTTTTATAAACAAATATCTTCCTCTTTACATTTTAGATGTGTAAGTCTATTGTCTATGTGCACTTCATAGTACAACATAATGTTTAATTAAAATTATTATTTTAAACTTAAGTCTGTTTTTAGTGGTAATAAAAATGGAGCCAAATGAAGAAATTAGTAGCAGTGAAAATGAGTTTGATTTTACATTGTTTATGTATGATTTATTTTTATGTTAGTTGTAAAAAAAATTCATCAACTTTTTAGCAAAAAAACTTCGAGTTGCTACTTCCCTATAGTGAAAAGGGGTTAATAAACCAGAAGAACAACATATCATCTCTGGTAAATATGGAATGGTTGTTTTAAAAGAGAATGAAGATCATAATTTAATGACTTTAGTATCCTTTAACAGTGGAAATTCATATTAATGGATGATTTGGAAAATGCAAATAATAATGTAACACTCCCAATAATCAATCAAATGCTAGATAGCTTGGGAATTTACATGCCAGGCATAAATCTACTTGCCAACAATTAGGGGTCCAATTTTCTACTGAGTGTTTAAATGGCAAATTCACCTGATGTGAAAGTCCACTAAAATGCAATCTTAAACACAACTAAGTTAGTTAACTCTAATCTGCTCAAGAAGAAAAAATTCGATGAAATCAATATTCATAAAATAAAACTGTTTATTCAAATCAGACTGACCAAAATACTGATTAATAAACACTAACACAAATCAATCCTAGCAAAATACACTACTATAGAAATATCATCGGGTTCATACACAGCGCTGAGCCTATGCACCAACTACTGGCTCTCTCCACTAGATTGAACTTTAACACTAATTGGGGCTTAACAAAGCTGGCTAACACATACCTGCAATCAGATGCCAGTGAGCCACATTTGCATAACTGTCATGCTTCGTGGATGATGCAAGCGATTGTGACCTTGGCACTTGTAGTGCCAGAGGGGTTTAGCATCAAACAATCAAAACAAGTTGTTGGTCATCAACTTGGAGCTGTCGGAAGGGAAATGGTGGATTGTTCAAAGAAAAAGGTAAGCCCGTAAATAAAAATTATAGCACAAATAACTGGTTAGGTAAAGCAAAAGTGAACCATCACAGTAAGATATCATTAGTATCTGTCCAACTGAAAAAGAATTTTTAATTTATTTCATGGAAAAAAAAAGCTACATTTTTCCCATTCTACCATCAAAATTTCAAATTTGGTGGTAGAATTTCATGACTTGGTGATAGAATTTTCATGACAATGAATGA
Organism: Ryuthela nishihirai; assembly: GCA_038380435.1. Taxonomy (NCBI): domain Eukaryota; kingdom Metazoa; phylum Arthropoda; class Arachnida; order Araneae; family Heptathelidae; genus Ryuthela; species Ryuthela nishihirai. The sequence continues at coordinate 75,158,434 of JAWZYU010000010.1, forward strand.
TCACTGAACTAAGACCACCCCTTTCCAGAATGAACAAATATAAGCAGTAGACCTCAGTATAAAGTACCAGTACTTGGTTCTGAACTTTTTTTTCCTGAATACATCAATTGCAATTCAATGATGATTTTTAAAAAATATATAATCCAAATGACATTAACAGATTTTCTATTACAATAGTAAAAACAAAAACAATTTTAACAAATGATATTCTGTAAGAAATTTCAAGAAAAAAGCATACATTTGAAATTAAGTATACTTTAAACATTAACTTACCCATGTTGGTATATGGAAATAATCATATATATGCAGAAGTAGTATTAATTCTGGCAGATTTCTTGCAACATCAAGAACACCTTCTACATACAGCTGTGGTTTTTGAAGAAACATATCACCACCCTTCTTACTGCTGAAGCCATAGCAACTATTATTATACATTACAATACCAAAGTCTCTGTTGGCCGGAAGCAGAACTCCATTTCCAGTAACTAGGGCCCAAGGACAAAACGCCTAAAGATATAAAACACAAAGCATATTAATAAAGAGATACTATCGTAAATAAAATAAAAACTCCAATAGTAAGGTTAACAAATCACTATAAATTTTAAAAATTCTCACATGATTTGTATTATTATAGAGAGTGATCATTACGTTAACATTATCATTTGCCACTTGTAGAAACATTTCCAAAACTCCTTTTTTGAAACTGACTTCAGATGATTTGTCATGCTGATTTGATTACTTCAATGGTATCGAATTTCTTTTCTCTCATGGTTCATTTCAATTTGAGCTGTAATTAGTATTTTGTGTGCTTCTGTAGTTGTCTTGACAAGCTTAACACAAAATTTCATGTTTACACATGATCAAATTGATGTTACTGATCAAAATGCAACCTTTTTAATCAACATAGCATACACATGCTAAAATAACTGAAGCTCACAGTACACTGGAGTGTAATATCCAGTCATGACTCAACATGCTCATGATGGCTCATTTAGTTACCTCTCATATAATTCCTATTCCATAGAATGTGGGACGAAATTGAATTTAATTGGGATGTCCCTGCATTACCTCTGGCAACCAATTAAACATGTATAAACTTGATATAATTCTCTTCATTGTCATATAAATTGTTTTCCTTTCATGTGACAAAGTAGTTCTAAATGCTTGAAGTTGTAAAACTATTTTGTAATTATCCCATATTGTTGCAATTTAAGAAGCAGCTTTAAAAATTTCACTTCTGAAGTGAAAATTTATAATTTGCTATTAGGAAAAAAAAACTGATTGGGATAAAAGGATATGCATTAAATGTCTTCTAAGTGCATGTGGAAAGCAGTATTAGATTTTTATTTTATCCATTTGTACAAGTTGGTAGTGTGTCATACAAAGTAAAATTTATTTCACAAATTCACTGTATAGAAGTTCAAAAACAATCACTCTCAGAATTCGATCATTACAAAAGTAGCTTCCAGACATCATTTTTGAAATCCGACAAAAGTTCCCAGCTTTTTTCTTCTAACTTTCTATTTTAAATGCACACTTATTAGGTATAAATAAGTAATTTCTCACCATAACTGCTGTCACGTTTTTTGCAAAATGCTGGTGCACTCTGCCTTTGTACTATCGCTTGGCATCTGGTCATTTGCCGCTATCAGCTGTTGTTACGTCACTGCTATCAGACAGTACTTTCGGTTCTTCTTTTATTATATTGGAGATACCAGTCCTTGTTGTTATTCTTTGTTAGTGGTTGTCAGCTGAGTAGTTTGCATTGTTTGATGTTCACAGTTATTATGGGGCACTTAGATGACATTCTTTTCATCTTCTGAGAACATTTATTTCTTAAATATCCTTCCCCCAACTTAAGATGTTCATTCTCAAAACACACACACATGAAAGAACAAGTTCAAAAAACACTTGTGATTAGATGCATTTCTTCTGTCTATTTGATGATTTCATCAGCAGTGAATGTTGTTGGTACTTCAGCTGTAGTTATATCACTCGTCCTCTGGCAGTATAACAAGAGACAAGCAGAGCCACAGTAACACCGCCAGAGGGAGAGTGATATAACTCCAGCTGAAGTACCAACAACATTCACTGCCGATGAAATCATCGAATAGATGAAAGAAATGTGTCTGGATGAAAGAAAAGTGTTTTTTAAACTTCTTCCTCCATGTGTGTGTTTGTGTGTTATTTATAGCTAATAGTGTACACTTAAATAGAAAGTTACAAGAAAAAAACTTGCAACTTTTTCTAGATGGCAAACATGATAGCTAGAAGCTACTTTTGTAATGATCGAAGTCTGAAAGCAATTGCTTTAAAACAGTGAATTTGTGAAGCAAATTTTAATTAAAATTAGCAGTGTGTCCTTAAATTTTACATCAAACTAAATAATTATGGACAATGAAACTGCATTACTTAAAGTATAGAAGTAAATGTAATAGTTTGGTTATATCAAAAGACAAATGAGGAGAGTCAATTATGGGGTATATCTATTGCTGCAATGGGCAACATCTCCTACAGGTAAGTAAACTTAATGGTTTGAGAATAACTAACACTTATTACAAACACTGCAATATATATACACATACACATGGGTTTCACTAGATGGGATGCACAAGAATATGATTATATACTGATTAACAGAAAATGGCCAGTTCTGTTAGGAATACCATGTAATGTAGGGGAGCTGAAATTGGATCTGACCATTACCTTGTTAAAGGTGTCTTGCCACTTAAACTGTTAAACTTTAATTCTGAAGCTCTGAAAGACCCAGTTATAGCTAGAGCTTAGTCACTATGACAGTCATGGTTTGTTTACTACTGAAGTTGAGGAAGAATGGGACCATTTTGAACATGTTTTTCTTGAAACTAACAGCACTCTTTAGGTAAAAGGGAGCATAGGAGACAAAATTATTTGAGTGATAAGGCACTGGAGCTTATTTTGGAAAGAAAGAACTGCAGAAATGTTTTTAATCAATACCTTACTAGTCCTAACAGATAGCATTAAAAAGAGCTTAATAAATGTGTAAAGGATCAGTTAGCAGCTGATAAGAATCTTTGGCATGATGGCTTGGCTGACAAAGCTGAGGAAGCAATTAGACAGCACAAATGCATAGAGCTGTACCAGAATGTTTTGTGTAGTCAGGTATACAGGGATTGAAAGATAAACAAGATAAGGTTATAGAAGGTGAGAATTCTGTCATGGCTAGGTAGGCTGAGCATCTCAGTGATGTTCTAAACAATGTGATTAGTTCCAGTGTTTGTAATGATGATTGATGCATTACTGGTTTTGGCCCTATAACACAGTCTGAAGTTATTTTGGCTATATCAAACTTAAACTACATAAATCCCCAGGGGTAGATGAAATTACTACTGAAATGCCTAGAGCTGGGAACGTTTTGGTTACCACACGGATAATAAAATTTTGAATATCTTTTATGATAAAGGCATTGTTCTAAGGATTTTACCAGAGTTATTATTATCCCTATTTTTAAAAACGTTTATCACACTTCTTATGATAACTATATGGGTATCAGCCTACTTTCTGTTCCTGGTAAAGCTATTTGCATGATTGTGCTTTGGAAATTAAGATTCTGGTTGACAAACAACTGCGTGATGAGCAATGTGGATTCAGAAGTGGTAGGGGATGTGCAGATCACATATCAGCAGGGGCACATATCACACTCAGGCAGATTCTTGAGAAATGTTTAGAGTTTCAGAAATCTTTGATTACTAACTTTGTTGATTTCAAAAGGGCTTATGACTCTGTTGATTACCATACTTTGTGGTAGATTGTGAGATCGTATGACATACCAGACAGTTAGTTAACATAATGAAGGCTATTTATAATTAGACTGGATCGTGTGAGAGTTGATAAGGATTGTAACAATTAGTTTAGCATTGCTTCTGGTGTTCAACAAGGATGCATTTTGTCTCCTTTTCTCTGTAGTTTGTTATCGATTACATTATGTGGAATTCACTGCAAGGGAAAGTTTTTTGGGCTTAAATGGTCTAGAGATCAGAAAATATCTGATTTAGATTATGCTGATGACTTAGTACTTTTGGCAAATAATGTTGATGAGATGAACTATTTCATTCAAACTCTTAATGAGACTGGTAGTAGAGTAGATTTGGTGATAAATAGAGAGAAAAATAGTGATGAAAATTGATCATGCAGGCTGTGGTTCAGTTAATCTGAATACTTCCATTCTTGAGTAGGTGTCTCAATTTAATTATCTTGGGAGCTATGTAACAGATACTGGTGATGTGCAGCATGAGATTAACAGACCAGCAGGGATTGCTGCTGGGACATTTAAGAATCTATGGAGAGTGTGGAGAAATAAGCGTATAAACCTAGAGACTAATATTAGACTGTATAATAGTTTGGTTCTTTTCAGGGTTAATTATGGTAGTGAAACTTGGATGGTTTGTAATCAAGATAACAGGAAACTTAATGCTTTTGATTCTATATTATTAACATTAGGTGGTTCAACTTTGTAAAGGTTAGGCAAAGGAGTCAGCAACCTCCTTTAAAATATAAATAAATAAATACCCCCTCAAGCAGCTGCTTTCCACAGAGGTCTGACAGGAGCCTGTCAGTTTATATGCCACAGTAGGAGATCTGAGAGGATGGCAGGACCTCAACAGAAAAATGACACACACATCCATGCCTAATCTGGGGCTCGAACCCAGGTCCCTTAGATCAGTAAGCAGCATATTATGCAGAAAGAGACTATTGGTTTGGACATGTTGCCCATATGCATAATTATAGCTTAGCAAATATGGTTATGAACAGTGGGACTAAATGCCTTAGAAAGAGGGGAAGACATAGGATGCAGTGGACAAATAATGTCAAATAGGACAATAATGTTAGAATTGGTGTACAGTGGCCAGATGTAGCAGATGCAGCTCACAACAGATGTTTGGAGAACTCAATTGCACAATTTGGTTGGACCTCCAGCCCATGGCTGCTTGACGATGATAATGATGAGTGGCTGATAAAAATTGAGTGAAGGGTTATGCTTTAGTTCATGCAAACATTTTAATGAAAATGAAAATTATGGGAATAAAAGTTTTGTTTGAAATAATATATGAATGTAAAGGAAGCATGTGGTGAATGTAAAGAAAAGTAAAAGCATGATTTATTTTACATCATAAAGTACTTTTACTTCTGTGTTATTTCTTTAACTTGTTATTTATATATCTGTAATTTACTTTCAAATGCAAATCCAACAAATACTGGCATAATGCTACTGTTGATAATTTAGAACTTTAACTCATAAACAGCATTCAAAGTATTTTAAAGTATCAAGAAACTTTACATTCAAAACATTTTACATAACAGACTTTTATGTAAAAGTCAAAATAAGCATAATAAAAAAAAAAATCATTTTTTAAGTTTATAAATTATCATTATATAGGTTGGATTGTTTTACCTATAAGCAGCACTTTTGTGTACACAATGGGCTAAATGGCCAGGTCAGAAGTATCCCAAGTACTTAAAGCTAAGCAGGGTACCCACTGGACAGATATTTAGAGGCAGATGGAAGCATCCTGTCAAAATCATCCATCATGTTTTTAATATCCATAGAGTTCATGGCTTAATGCAGTGGTTCTCAAGCTGTGGGTTGTGAGCAGCATGGAAAGGGGGTTGCAAAGCTATGGTAATTTTATATTTGCTAGCATTTTTAGTGAAATTGTTTTTGAAAATATGTAGGTAAGGGGGTCACTTGATTTTATTAACAATTTTAGGGGGTCAAATTTATTGCGTTGGGTTGTTTTACCTCTGAGCGGCACTTTTTTGCACACCATGGGCTAAATGGCCAGGTAACATGGACCCCGAAGGCTCAGAGAAGGTTGGGGGAGGGGACCCACTGGAACAGATGTTGGGAGACAGATGGTAGCCTCCCGTCAAGGCCATCCAGCTTGTTCTTTAACGTGCACAGGGTATGGCTCTCCCGCACACGGGACCACTGCTTAACGTCCCATCCGATGGACGGCGTCCTTTCCAAGCCCATCAGTGTCCCCTAATGACCGTGGGCAGGGCGGGGAATTTTGCGGAGATAAATCTCAACGCTGACCCAGCTGGGACTCGAACCTGGGAACTACAGATTACGAGCCTGGCGCGCTACCGACTGAGCCACCCCCGCCCCTCAAATTTATTGCAATTATAGGGGGGTCACAGTGTAAAAACGTTTGAGAACCTTGGGCTTAATTGTAAAATCTCCTGCTTACCAACTTCTGGCTTAATGCAAAATGGCCTTTTCTATCCTATTGGCATCCCCTTCTTACTGAGGGAAGAATTAGAGTTAGTAGAGCAAAAATTTCAATGCAGGAACAGTTAGGACTTGAACCTGGAAATATCATATTACACGCCTGACACTACTGGTTGAGCCAAGCTCTGCTTCATATATACTGCTCACAAAAATTAGGGGATATTTCAAAATGAATATGAAGCGAAGAAATATCCCCTAATTTTTGTGAGCAGTGTAGATTGAAGACAATAAATTAGCAAGTGTCTCAAAATAAAGGACAAAAATAAATACCTGATACTGAAGTGAAATTTCTTTAAAATTCTTAACTGATTCTGGAAGAATAAGATTCACATTTTTTTCCTCAGCAAGTGAGATATCAATAATATTATTAGATGGACCTAAATCTTCTTGTTTTCTATTTTCTGAATTTTCATCTTTATCTCTTGATGGAATTGTAACAGAACCAGAAACATTTTGTTTTACTACTTCAGTTTCTTGTTGAGGCTCATAATTATCAGATGTGCCACAAGCCACATCCACCTTATCTATATTCAAATTTTGTATGTTGACATTATCATTCTCAGGCAATTTTTTACAGCTTTCACAATCTTCAGTGTTATTACTAGATGCCTGGCTCTCTTGATCTGAATAATTTTTCAATATCTCTTTTGCAGAAGTTACAACATCTGATAACACAGGATTCTGAATTGACAACTTTTCAGTAGCATTTATCAGACTTCTGAGATCATCTTCATCAATGAGTGATCTAGCATTCTGCAAAATTGCAAAAAATTAACAAAATAATTCTAGAAGCTGCCAAAATTTAATGTATTTAAAATAATGATTTATACAGTATTTTAATGCATCTAAATAGCATTATATTAGTAACTCTGTAGTGCTAAGGAAATAAAAATGTAGTGGTATGCTTTGCACATAATTACATATTAGGCCAATAGTGCAAGCCTGAAAGGAGACATTTAAATTTAGTTGTAATACAAAGAAATGGACAGTTTTACATCCATAGGAAAAGGATAGCACACCACATCATCTTGTCTCACTTCGAGCACTTACTATATACTTAAATAAAAGTTAAGGAACACCCAAATTATGTCATTGGAAACCCCATGCAAACTCCCATAACTTAAAGAAAAAAACTTTTCATTGAAAAATGTTAATGATTTTAAAATAAGCAAAAGATCTAAATCACATTTCTTTAAACTTGATTTTCAACAATATTTGTTTGGTTTGACTATTTGGGGTTTAATGACACACTAGTAACTAATACTATAATATATGAAATAAAATAAATTAACAATAAAAATTCTGAACCTAGAACCAAAATTAAATTGGCAAAAGCCAAAAATAGAAGAAAATATTAAATGAATTTAATTTCACAAAATTTACTGTTAATAAAACATAAAATTATTCTCTCTTCTGCTGTTGGTTTCATAAGATAATATCTGGCTAAAATGTATGAATGCAGTTGAGTTGGCTGCAGTGAGCACCATTTCATGCACTGCATACAAAGCTTGCCACTGCCAATGATCCAAGCACCTCCACAAAAAAAAAATGGAGAAAGGGAAGCAATAACTGTTGCTATTCTCTCTGTATTGTTGGTTGGTTGGTTGTTTAGGGTTTAATGGCGCATTAGCAACTAAGGCTATAATGCGCCAAACGAATGTCCAAGATGTAAAAAGATAAAAGTCATGGAACCCTCAACCAATTTTTTAAAAATAAACTAGAAATTTAACGAGACAAATGTAGAATAATAAAATAACAAGCAGTGAATAACAATAAACAAATGTAGAAATATTTTGTAAAAATAAAAGTAACCAGGTGTAAACAACCTGGGTTAATCATTTATAAAATAATCAGTAGAGTAAAATTATAGACGAGTAAAATAACCTGTAAATTGTAAAAATTGAAAGACAGCGTTAAAACAACAATGATCAGCTAACAAATGTCCGAGTGTAAGGGGCTCAGACGTAAAATCATGAAAATTAAAAAACAAACGCTGTTCAAAGTTAAAACATGGACACGATATTAAAATGTGTTTGATAGTTAAAATGATGTCACAAAGCTCACACTTAGGTACGTCGTCCGCCCGTAAGAGAAACGAATGAGTAATAAATGAATGACCTAAGCGGAGCCGAGCAAGTACAACTTCCTCCTTGCGATTCCTGCGGTAACAAGACTGCCATGGTTTGATGATAGGTTTGATCTCAAAGAGCTTGTTCGTAAGCTGTTCCGATCAAGATCTCTGCCACTGTGCCCGGAGCTCGGTGGTAAAACGCTGCCGGAAATCCAGATAGGGAACCGGCAACGGAGAGTCGGACAGGGGCGTGGCTGACTTGGCAGCAGCATCTGCCAAGTCATTGCCCCTAATCCCGACGTGACCGGGCACCCAACAGAAATGGATTGTGGTTGTGACTGCCAGACGATGTAGCTGCTGGCGGATCTTAGTAAGAACAGGGTGAGGTCAATGCCTCACCGAGATCAAAGCCTGTAGCGAGCTAAGCGAGTCGGTGTAAAGCACACACCGACGATGATGCTTAGTCGCCACGTGGTCCAAGGCAAGGCTGATAGCGTGCAACTCTGCAGTGAAGATGGAACACTGCAGTGGGATCTGGTCTGCAATGATTACATCACAGCAGACCATGGCCGATCCCACTGATGTGCCGGACTTCGAGCCATCTGTGAAGACAGGCAAGAAGTCCGGGTGCTCAGCACGATGGCTGGCAAAGAGTTGTCGGTACACACAGTCGGGTGTAAAGGCCTTCCCTGTCCTGCACAGGGAAAAATCGCAGGAAGGGGAAACAGTGAGCCATGGTGGAAGTGGCTCAGCTGTCGACTGTGCAACGCTATCGAGACTGGTGTTGATGTCTCTGAGGTAGCCTCGGACACGCAAACCAAAAGGACGAATGGCAGTCGGCCGATTTGTGTAAAGCATTTCCCACTTCGGACTGAAAATGTAGTCCCAAGTGGGATGGCCAGGCAGGGATCGCAATTTAGATGCGTATTGTAGGGACAACTGCTGATGGCGAAGAGATAAAGAAGGTTCGTCGGTCTCAATGTAAAGACTCTGAACCGGTGAGGTGCGGAAGGCTCCCGTGCAAACACGGAGGGCCTGGTGATGGATGGGGTCCAGCACCTTCACCACCGAATCCCGGGCCGAGTCATACTCCTGGGATCCATAGTGCAGTTTCGATCGGACAAGCGCACGGTACAGGCGGAGCAAAGAACATTGGTCCGCCCCCCAAGAGAGGGAGGAGAGGACCTTGACGATGTTCAATGCCCGCGTGCACTTGGACCTGAGATGACGTATATGTGGGAAAAAGGTCAATTTCCGATCGAATATGAGACCGAGAAACTTGGTCTCCGCCACAACTGGAATGATGATACCCCTGAGCCGCAGCTCGGGATCCAGGTGAAGATTACGCTTGTGGCAAAAGTGCACACAAGCGGTCTTCTGTGGGGAGAACCGAAACCCGTTTGCCGTCGCCCAAACCGAAAGATTGTTTAGGGCAATTTGCAGTTGTCTTTCAATGACCCTCATGCTGGACGAAGAGCAAAAGATGCTAAAGTCATCAACTTAGAGGGCATTGCCTAGTGATGGAGGAAGTTGTCTAGTTATAGAATTAATCTTGACAGCGAAAAGCGTAACACTCAGAAAGCAGCCTTGTGGCACCCTCTGTTCTTGTGGGTACGGCTGCGACAGTGTTACTGACACGGACACGAAAAGAACGTGTCGATAAGAAGTTGGAGATGAAGATCGGCATGTGACCTCTCAAGCCGAAGCTGTGGAGGTCACGAAGAATGCCGAATCTCCAAGCCGCTTCGTACGCTTTTCCGATGTCGAAGAAAATTGACACCAGGTGCTCTCTACGTAAAAAAGAATCTCTGATAGCCGATTCGAGGCGTATCAGATGGTCAAGAGTTGACCGTTGCCTGCGAAAGCCACACTGGGTATTGGAAAGAAGGTTGTGATGTTCTACATACCAGATGAGTCTGGCATTTACCATTCTTTCCAACACCTTGCACACGCAGCTCGTCAATGCGATGGGACAATAATTGGAAGGAATCTTGGGATCTTTGCCTGGCTTGGGGAAGGCCAAGACGATGGCCTCCCGCCAGGAGTCCGGAAACTGCTCCTTGAGAAAAATGCGATTGAAGAGATGGAGCAGCCGATCCTTACTCGATGGTGAAAGATGTTGGAGCATGGCATAATGGACATTGTCTGGCCCTACAGCAGAGGCATGAGAAGAGTGCAGAGCAAGGCGAAGCTCCTCCGCTGTGAATGGCCTGTTGTAAGGCTCCAGGCCATTCGAGTGGAAAGACAGCGGAGAATGCTCCGCCCTGCCCTTCTGGGCCAGAAACTCGGGGGAGTAAGAAGAAGATGAAGAGATGGAGGAGAATGACTCCCTCAGAGTGTCGGCAATTGCTTTGGGATCAGCAATTGCCTGTCCATTGTGCTCCAGGATCGATAATGAGTGGGACATGTAATTCCCACTCATCTTCCGGACCTTATCCCACACAACCTTAGAACTAGTCGTGCGGGAGATGGAAGAAGTATACTTGATCCAAGATTCCTTCTGGCTCTGGCATAGGACAAAACGAGCTTTCGCCCTGACGCGTTTGAACTTTTCGAGGCTGGGGAACGTCGGATATCTCCGAAACACCCCCCAAGCCTTGTTCTGAGCCTTACGAGCTGCGGTGCAATCTGGATTCCACCACGGTTTCGGAAAGCGAGGAAACCGTGTAGAAGTTTGAGGAATTGTTGATGCAGCTGCATCTACGATACAGTCTGTTATTTCCGCTACTGCCACATTGATGGGCTCCTGGCTGACAGAGTGGTCATCGAGCTCAGAGAGCAGCTCGAAACCACCCCAGTCAGCCCGATCGAGCCTCCACCGCGAGACGCGTGAAGGGCTGCAAGGCCCCCCACAGGAGATGGTGCACACCACGGGGAGGTGATCGCTTCCATAAGGGTTGTCCTCGACCTCCCATGTAAAGAGTGGAAGGATCGAGGAGGAGCAGATGGTGAGGTCAATGGCAGTGAAAGAGCGGGTTGGGGAGTGAAAGTAAGTACTGACACCGGTGTTCAACAGGGAGAGAGAAGGATCCAGGAGCCACTGCTCCAGGACCCCGCCCCTCCTGTTGGTGTCAGCACTGCCCCGAAGTGGACTGTGTCTGTTGAGGTCCCCCATAATGAGGAAGGGGGACGGCAGCTGCGAGACGAGATCATCCAGGTCTTCCTGGAAGACGATGCTCCCAGGTGGAAGATATACAGAGCAGACAGTCAGCGAGAACCCCACGAAGAGATGGATGGCTACCGCCTCCAAGTTGGTGGTGAGGGGTACGACCTGGAATGGAGAATGGTTGCTCACGAGGATGGCGACACCCCCGCGAGCTGGACCATCTCCATCCCGGTCCCGGTGAACCAGTGAAAAGTGCCGGATCGTGGGATCTGTGACTGGCTGAAAGTATGTCTCCTGCAGGCACACACAGATGGGCTGGTGTGCCTGAAGGAGGGCCTTGATGTCGTCAAGATTCCTCTGGAATTCACGACAATTCCATTGTAGGAGTGTGGCCTTCTCAGGACTTAGATGAGTGGGCGGAAGACGTATTCCTATTCAACTTCACCGCCGCTGAGGACAGTTTAGTGAATAGGGGGCGGTCGGTATCCATGTCCTCGGAATCGTCCGAGGGGCATGGATCGGTGACCGCCCTTTGAGGAGGAGTGATTAGTTTCTTTTTTGGCCCCGGTGGGGGCCCCTTAGGTTTGGAAGGTCTTGCTGTCTGAGGACAGGAAGGAGGAGGCCTTCCGGTGGAGGGCTGAGCTGCAGGAATGGAAACCAGGGTTGATGTCGAAGTCGACACCACCCTCGGTTTCGCCTGCATGAGGAGGTACTTCGCAGCTGGCGAGAAAGACTCAGTAGGTGGTACACAGATGTCAGTCTGCACCGCAACCGAAGTCATTGGAATGATGGGCTTCCCAATGACTGCACTGGCATAGGAAACCTTGCCAGGTGGGGCAGGCGGTGCAGCAAGCTTTCTCGCTTCAGCGTATGAGATATTGTTGACGACTTTGAGGCGTTGTACCTCCTTCCACTTTGGACAGTCGCGGGAGTACGCCGGATGTTCGCCACTACAGTTCACACAGCATGCCTTTTCTGCTGTGCAGTCAGGATCGAGATGATCCTTACTGCCACAGCGGCACAGGTGGGCTTGCCCCTGCATGCTGTGCGGTCATGACCGTATATCTGACACTGAAAACAGCGCAGAGGGTTCGGTATATACGGCCATACCTCACAATGTAAATAACCTGCCTTGATGGAAGAAGGCAGGAGTGGCGTGTTGAATGTAACAATTAGAACCCGGGTGGGTGTCAATTTCCCATCACGGCGTGTCGAAACCCGGTGGACCGCTGTTACTCCTTGAGGTGTGAGCTCCGAGAGGATTTCCTCCTCAGTGACTTTGAGGAGGCCCCACTCAGTGATCACACCCCGAGAGGAATTCAAAGTTTTATGTGGAGTGACTTCGACAGCCACCCCACCAATTTCTTTAACTTTCAGGAGCAGTTCCGAGTGTTTGGAACAAGCGGTCTCAACTTGTAAGTCGCCAGATCGTAAGCGCTTTACGGATTTCGGTTCTCCCACAAGACCTTTCAAACCTTTATTCACAAAAAAAGGGGACATGTCCCCAAGCACCTGATCACCCGTGGAGTGGATGATCAGGAACTTTGGGAACGAAGACACCGACACAGAAGACGATGGCAGAGATAACACAGACAACGAGGAAGATGGGGGCTCATGTCGAGCCCTCTTGTTGGCAGCGATCGCAATAATTTCTTCATTCTCTCTCATGTTTTTTTTGTGTGGTTCAGTGCCTGCTGTCCCCACCCTCCATGGAGCCCAACAAGGGGACGCCCAGTCGGGCGCCAGGGCTACGCAGGCACTATACCCACACAGACAGTGAGCCAAGCCCTCACAAATAAATAGAAGGAAAATAAAAAGAGAAATGTGCAGAACAAAAACGTTCTACACAAATGAAACAAAGCGTAAAATAAGAAAATTGTGACTGGCCAAACTGGCCGCACAAAGAGAAGGATAACTACAAAAGGAAAATAATCTGTGAGGAAACTTGTAAACCTGTACCCGGACCGTGGGCAAGGTTACTTACCGCTCTACACGGTTGACCCTAGCAGGACCTGCCCATCAGCCGATTGCTCCTGGGGGGGCCACCCCAGGAGCTCCCATTTACCGGAAGCAGAGGCCAAAGCAGTGTAGAGCAGAGGCCCTGGAATCCGCTGCTCAGCCCTGCGACAGACAGGCTCCCCAATGGCAAGACGGCCAATGGGGACCATGCCAGCCATGAGCTGAGGAGAGAAGACGGGGACCCCCGAGCAACTACCAGGATCCTCGTTTCCCGGGACACGGGTCTCCGCGCACGCCAAACACGCGGGCGAGCGTTTAGGACCCTGCGAAGGTAACCGAGCCAGCGGAACCTTCACAGGGTGGTCCCCCTCACCGGGTACAGGCGCTCACACCGAGGGGGTCTCTGTATTGTAAATGTTCTTTTGCAATATATCTATTTAGCTATTGTTTATCATTGGATGATGCCTACTATATATTGTTGATTATTAGTGATTAAGTTAAATGTTGTTAATATCAAAAAGTACGCATCATAGATTTTCTGCCCTATAAATAAACTGATTTAAGCATTTTGCTATATGATAGAAAATTTAATTCTTAATCAGTTATTGGATACCATAAAATGATAATCGCTAACGCAGATTGTTTGAATGGGAAGGCTAATTGGTGTTCACTGGCAACTGATCTGAGGTTCACAGGGTGCTGAGACTTTTTTAAAAATATTATTCGAGTTTATTTTAATCACTAATAACTAAAAATTGATATGTAGGTACATCTGCAGTTTACAGTACTCTGCTCATTAGATGGCACCATGAGTGTTAACTAAATATTCTTAAGGTGCGTAATGTAAGTGAATAACGTACAGTATAAGAGTTTTTCAATGCATCAAAAGATTTATTGGATTGTCTACTCTTATGTTTTGTGTAGTCTCTGGTTTTTGATTTTTTTTCAAGGTCTAACCTTCTAAGGTGAATAAAAGTTATGAGTTTTTTTCAGGGAAAGGATGGGTTATTCATATAATTGCATTTTTTAATGCAATTTGAATTCCCATATATGTAGCATAAAGGCATAAATTTTGTTTCAGATAAATACTGAAAGTAGCAGATGATTTACGATATTTAGTTATGCATATTCCCTATTATTGTGTTACAGGGGAAATGGGACAATTTTTTTTAGCAATATGCTCTGTATAAAATGGTTGTCTCTAATGATATTATCTTGTTCTGTTTTTTTTTAATAATGCGGATGGTGTTTCATTGTTTAAAATTATTTGCGTATTTTAGGCTTGTTATCTCTAACGGGATTATTTAAGTTCTGAGATCTTTTTTATTCTGTGGATCGCAGGTAAATATTTTACCATTTTGTTTTTTTGGCTTGTTATAAGATTGATTTGTTCTTGGAGGGCAAAAAGGGAGAATGGTTGTTTGTCGTTTAGCAATATGTTCAGGTTAAAATGGTTGTATCCAATAATTTTTTCTGGGGTTTTCTTAAACTGCAGAATAGCAATTTGTTGTTTAGGGGGTATGCATTTGTTAGAATAGCATCTCCAATGAGGTTAATGATTTTTGCGAGTTTTTTTAAAATTACAGAATGTTTGTTAGTGATAATAGGTATTGAAACAAGTACTTCAAATGGTACTGATAGACATTTGTTGTATAATGATAAGCGAGGTTAGGAAAATTATGCCTTAAATAGGGAAATTAGGAATATATGCCTTAAATACTATTACTTTAGTGGTTTTCTTTTATTTGTGGTAACAAGATTTTATGCTTAGGAATAAGTGTTTATCATTATATTCTTTACTCAGTGTATTTTCATGTAGGGCTATTGTCACTGCTAGTAACACAATTGCATAGGTTACTATTTGTAGCACTTTCCCACTGCTACAAGTTTCCAATTTTAATATTCTTTCTAATGTCATATTGAAACATATTTTTGATTAATTTAAATAACATATTTAATGGTTTATTTTTTACTGAAGTAATTTTAAGAAACTTGGTATAAATCTGGAAAAATGAATTTTTTTTTGTTGCCATCATGTTCCACTAGGAGTCTGGAAGTCAAAAGTTTTGTCAAGATCAATCAATCAATCAATTTCCAAATAAAATAGTGTCTAGAAACACTTTTACATTTACATTTTATAGTTGGAAATAAACTACCCACAAGAGTTACAAACTCGCCTGTGGATAAAAAAATACATATATTATGTACAAGGCACAAAAATGTTTTCTGAAGTGCTATTATTCTTTTGAGTAATCTATTTAGAATATAAACAAGTAACAAAAATATATACAACAGAGGTCACAGTAAAACTTCAATATCACGCATATTATGCAACAAAGTTCTTAGTTTATTCCTAAATTCATGAAGATTTCTTTCAGTTTTAAAATGAATATTTTAGGGGCTCTGTAGCAAAATGCTTCTGAATGAGAGCTTTTGTAGGCTTAGAAATATGAATATTTGGGAGTTTTCTATTTCTACTTTTGTAACCTGATACACATTATTGCATTGTGTTAAAAAAAAATGCCACCTGAATGCCTTAAACTGTAGGTCTGCTGTGCTCCAATTTCATCCACCTTTTCTTTCTCCCAAATCATAATTTTCATCGTGCAAGTTTGGCAGCTCTGCCTATCCAACC
Source organism: Ryuthela nishihirai (assembly GCA_038380435.1). Taxonomy (NCBI): domain Eukaryota; kingdom Metazoa; phylum Arthropoda; class Arachnida; order Araneae; family Heptathelidae; genus Ryuthela; species Ryuthela nishihirai. Next base: position 75,174,476 of record JAWZYU010000010.1, read on the forward strand.
CAAAGGGAAATTTTAATTTATGTCTAAAAATAAAGAAGTTGAATGTCTACAGACAGACAAGATGAAAACATTTCCTCATTTTTCTGCAAGTGAGCTAAAATGTGACCAATATAAAATGCTAATTGTAAGCATGTGACAAATAAATACATTGATTAAAAATTGCATACAATATGTTCATTTATACACAAATTTGCTAACTAGGTGCATTACCTCAGCATATCTTCTCAGAGTTCTTACAATATTAGAATATGAACTAAGTAGTACAACTTCTTCTTGCATTGCACTCCACACTTCAGCTACACTAGCATATAAGGGCTAGAAATGTACAAATACATCAAACAACCACAAAAGCAATTTAAAAAATAACAAAAATAGCACCTCTATTAATAAAGCATAAAGATGCTGATTTAATTTTTTATAGCATTATTGCTTTAAACATTAAAAATAATTTCAGTTTTACAACAGTTTTCTGCCTTTTTTCAAATTTAAAATTTATCAGTTCTACCAAAATCATTCAGACACTTCCCTACTGCATGAATGGAAAGACATATTCAAAGTTGCCTAATTTCTGAAATAAGTTTTTATAGAAAAATTTTCACTGAAGACAAATTATTGATCAAAATTAAATCAAAATCCTGATTTCAGACATTTGCTTGCTATGTAAAGAGTTAAAAAACAACAACACTGGAACACTTAAATGCCAACTATCAGTCCTAAGAATCAGTTTATAAAAAATATAAATATTATGTCAAAAGTTTATCGAAACAACAATTTTTTGTGACACAGTCTACTTAAAAACGTAGGTTTACAGTTTTGTGTATTGATTATTTTGCTTCCTTAAATTTTAGAGATAATTTCTTTACATGGCTAATGTCACAATTGAATGTGTCTTGTATGTTGAAGATTTGAATAAATAAAAAAATTATTTGGATAAATTAAATCAAATATCACAGGAGTATACAAAGGTAAAATTATGATATGTCATGAAAATATGGATCAAAATTAATTACATATACCTTGAAAAAAATGCGAAAAATGATTTGGGGGAGGGGGAGGCTGAATGCAAAATGTATGATGATAGAGGGGATGTGATCCCCTCTAGCACTAATACAGGTCTCACAATGTTGTTTAATCCAGAGAAATGGGAGGGCAATAAAGCCCATTGAGCAATAAGAGTGGTCCTGGAGGGTTTGGGGAGAGGGTTGAAGAGTAGCAATATGTATTACCAGGGCATCCCATGGGTATTCTATTGGGCAGAGATCAGAAAGAATGCAGGTTACCCTATTTGTTGGATATCTTGTTCTTCAAGATATTGGTTGGTTAGTCCTATTCTGTGTGAACAAGTATTATTGCCATTAGGAAAAAACAGTCACCTACTGGGACAAATTCCTTTAATACCTAAACAAGGGTGATCTCAGTCTTGATTTCACCTTTATACACAATACTACCCTCCTCATAATATGGTTGACGACTTTCTTGAAGGTGAAGATTTCATATTATGGTGATTCGTAAGTTTGTGCATGGTGACACACCACATTGTGGCATTTGCATACCTCTGAATGTAATATTAAGGGAAAGTATAAAGTCCACTGCATCAGTCCATAACTATTACAAGTATCAAGTCTTAATTTCCATCATTAGAAATATTGTACAATGAACAAATTAAGTATTGAAATTTGTGCAATTTTACATCATTACTGGCATAAAAGAAATAAAAGCCACTGAAGTGGGAAATATGTGAAGTGGAAGGTGAGGGGATAGACTCCATTCATGCTGCTCAAAGGTGACGAGTCTCAAAAGTAAGCCATGATCAGGGCAGCCAATATTGGTAGATCCTAACACTCTGTGCCATGCTGTTGAAGTTGCAGTGCACACTGCACTTCAGAACAAAGAAAACTTTGAGAACTGGCATTTCAGCTTCTTCCTCACCCAGCATATAGTCCACACATTGCTCTTTCTACCATTTTTTTTGGTCTATGGATCATTTTGTTCGAGGTAGGTGGTTCAAACATTACAAGAAGTTGAAAACGGATGTCAGGAGTTTTTCACCTCCAAGAACCAAGGATTGTATCAAAGAGGAATACCACTTTGTAGTTAAATATTTTTCAGTTTTCATTTAAATTATTTGATTTATTAAAGCAAAATAAATTTTTGTGACACTACTAACAATGGTCTTAGAGTTTTCTAATCAGAAAAAAATCCAAGATGTGTTGATTGCATAAATGATTAAAAAATTTAGAAGAAACTAAATAAATGAAATACTTTAAAAATATAATAATTTTTTAAAAATTTATTGAAGTTAAAATGAGAAACAGTACAATACACCTTTTGTGAATTTTTTTTTAAATGTTATAAAGTTTTATTTACCCTTCTTTCTCTCTGAATTACTGCCATTTTATTAACCATAATGCTTATTCTCTTGGTATATTAATTTTATATTAGCATGACCTATTTTCTGCTAACTGGTAATTTGGCAAAAAAATTTCTAAAGTTCCTTTTTTTTACTGATTGTAAAAACAATTTTTTACTGATTGAATTGACAAAATGTCTTAATATTTCTCAAAAGTATAGCAATGAGAAGAATATTACAAAAAACACTAAATTTCTTATTTATTTTTCAATTATTCAGAAATAGCTTTTCTATTCATATGCATTATAATTATATTGGTCCAATATTTTTTTAATTATACATTTCATTTGCATTGCCAGATCCTAATTTTTATTACTACATCATTCTAAAAAAAGTCATATTAAAATTAATACTATCCTCATTTTTGTTAAATATTTCATTTTCATAAAATCCAGAATTAAATGCTGTTTAATTTTTGTAACATGACATATATCCTTTTATTAGTTATATGGTAAAAAAAATTCTAAAATGATTTTTTTTTTGACTGAGCAGGTTGAAAGAAAGCCCAGTCAACTGGTACAATTCAGGTTTTCAAGCACTGCACTTATGAGTTAATGAAACTGCATAGAGAAAAGTCAGGTTAAATCTAAGGATCTTGATAGCCAAGTGACTGGACCTTCCATACCTAAACAATCATAATCTTCATGGATAGAGACACATCAACTAGTCAATGGGAGGAGTCCCATTTTGTTGAAATAAAAACTTTCATGGAATGTCATCCTACAACTGAAGAAATACCCATTGTTGCAGCATATTTAAGTACACAGTCCTGTCATAGTTTTCTTTATGGGAAAAAAAGAAGGACCATATACATTTTTTGTACACACTGCACAAGTTTACTTCAGGGAATCAAAATGGTTTCAACATAGGAATACAAGTTCACAATACCCTCATATGTGTACATTATCTCTTTAACACAAAAGAAAACAAAAGAAATGTAACTTCATCACTAAACACCATGCAATCACTTAAACTGTCACCTGCATTGATTATTTTCATGATTTGAGAAAGAAAGTAAAAATGATACACATTGTAATTTTCTGCAATACATGTATAATTTCCTCTGTATTCATGATGTATTACTTTCAAAGGATCATAATGTAACAAGTGAATACTTACTGGGATATGGGGGCAGGGGTGGAGCAGTGGGTAGCATGCCAGGATCATAATCTGCAGTTCCCAAGTTAAAATCCCAGCTGTGCCAATGTTGAGATTTAATCTCCCCTAAACTCTTACCCTACCCCCAGTCAAAGAGAGGACACCAATAGGCTTGGAAAAGCTGCCATCCATTGGATGGGACATTAAGCCATGACCTATGTGCAGTAGAGCCATACCTAGTACATGTTAAAGAACATGCTGGATGACCTTGATGGCAGGCTTCCATCTCCCCTAATAGCTATCCAGTGGGTCCCCTTCCTCCAACCTTCTCCAACATCTTGGGGTCCTTGTGACCTGGCCATTTAGTCCAACGTGTGCAAAAAAGTGCTGTTCACAGGTAAATGAAATAAAACTAAAACCAATGGCATATCTGATAATTTTTCTATGACTATGCAGGATGTACATTTCACATGATCAGTTACTATTTTACTTGTATTTGGATAACCACTGTGTTGTTCAGAGGCACCAATCTTTAATAATTGTTTATATCAATTGTAAATGGACTGAAGGGTTCGCAGTTTCTTTCCAAAAGTTGTACAAAAATTTCACCACATAGTTATTGCAAATTTTGATTCATGAAAACAAAGAACATACTTTTCCTACTCTATCTGTTTTACTATTGTGCTAATTGGACAACATGCACTCATGTACAATGATTGTAACAGACTACAATACACTAAAAACGTTTTGAGTGTTATAACTCTTTGCACACTGTGCCTTTCAAATTACTTATATGGTTGCTGTGTTACAATTTTTTGAAGTTGTCTAAAAGACCCTGTATCTACATATAAAAGCCGCTTTCTTCCAACTGATAAAAGGCAGATAATATATGTTACAATATTTTATGTTGTTTAATAATTAATAAAATAAAACACAATACAAAATAGATGTTTAGGCTAATATCTGAAGTTGGTTTTATTCTGTCATATACCTGCCAACTAGAAGCTTGCAAGTTGAAGAGTTTATAACTGATGATAGTTCAAAGGTTGGAAATGAAACCATAATCATACATATTGCTTTAAGATGATAAGTTCTGTAATTCTAATGACTTATATTTGGCTCCAACTGTCATTAAAGTAGAAATAATTTTAATGGTAACCATTTGCATTGCAAATTGTTTCTTCTAATAGCTCAAGTTTGTGAAAGAATCCAAATGACTGTATACTTTTTCTCTTACATTAGTGTGAAAAACATTAAAAATTTTTTGAGTAACTTTATTCTTCATTCAGGTGAAAATTAATATGAACTATTGTGTTAAAGCTTTAATAACTTTTCATTTCAGCTCTGGCAATGAATTAAATCTGAGCCTATATGTACAGTTTTAAATCTGAGACTGATGATTGGTTGGTTATTATTATCCAATCACTAATAAAATATAAATTTTTGTCAAAGAAGCACAAGTATTTAAAACTTTTTTTAAATTTCAAATTATTATTTTAATTATTGCAGCTGCTAATATTTATGTATAATTTTTTGTAAATACTGTTATTGGTTTAAATTGAGAATATGTATTTTAAAACAATAAACCTGCTTAAAATACTTACAAAGACTTTATGTACTGGAATGATCAAAGTGGATGTTAAAGCAGAATGCAATTGATCTATTCTCATTTTTAGAAGATATTCCAGATTATGTGACCGAATGCTTAAAACGTCAGCATCTATCTGAAAAAGTAGGAGATATGTATAATTTTGAATTCACTATCATTTTCATGGTTATTACAATTTTCATTTATTCATTCAAAATGATGCTCAAAATTAAGGATAATGTAACTAGAAAAGTATATAATGGAATAACATGAATTATGGTGTACATGCAAATTTTGCAATGGGGAAGAAAATGCATGCACCTTTAACTGACACAATAAGCATGCAAATAATGGTTGCTATAAAAGAGCATATACTGCAGTTACCACTCATTTCCAATCTAGCCAGCCTGGCATTGATGTAGAAACCGATTTTGCAATAATCCCAAAGATGATATATAGATGATTGTATATAGTAGAGAATGATAGGTAATGAGTGAATCTCATATTGAGGTATCCAGGGTCTTAAATATACCTCAAAATTTCTTCTTGAGACTTTGGAAACAATTTCAAGAAAGAGAAGTTAGTCATAAAGCCCAAAGTCATCCAGAAGCCCCAACTGATTAGAATGATGGCCATCTTTCATCATCATCATCATCATCATCATCATCATCATCATCATCAAGCAGCCATGGGCTACGGAGGTCCAACCAGACCACACAGTTTAATTCTCCAAGCATATCTGTCCTGAGCTACATCTGCTGCATCTGGCCACTGCACACCAATTCTAACAAGGTCCTGTTTGACATTGTCTGCCCACCGCATCCTAGGTCTCCCCCTCCTTCTGAGGCCTCTAGGCACACTGTTCATAACCCTATTCGCCAATCTATAATTATCCATACGGGCAACATGGCCAAACCAGTGGAGTCTCTCTCTGCACAATATGCTGCTTAAAGGAGGTTGCAGACTCCTTTGCCTAACCTCATCATTAGTTACAAAGTTAAACCACCTAATACCCAAGATACTGCATAAGCATCTAGAATCAAAAGCATCTAGTTTCCTGTTATCTTGTTTACACAGCGTCCAAGTTTCACTACCATAACTAACCCTAGAAAGAACCAAACTATTATACAGTCTAATTTTAGTCTTTAGGTGTATACAGCTATTTCTCCACAATCTCCATAGATTCTTTAAAGTCCCGGCAGCAATACCTATTCGTCTGTTAATCTCATGCCGCACATCACCAGTATCAGTTACATAGCTCCCAAGGTAATTAAACTGTGATACCTGCTCAAGACTGCAACCATTCAGATGAACTGAATCACAACCTGCCTGACCAATTTTCATCACTTTAGTTTTCTCTCTGTTTATAACCAAACCTACTCTACTACCAGTCTCATCAACAGCTCGAATGAAAGAGTTCATCTCATCAACATCATTTGACAAAAGGGCTAAATCATCAGCATAATCTAAATCAGAAATTTTCGTATCTCCAGCCCATTTAAGGCCAAAATCTTTCCCTTGAAGTGAATTTCGCATAACATAATCAACAACCAAACTAAAGAGAAAAGGAGACAAAATACACCCTTGTCGAACACCAGACGTAATGCAAATCAATTGCTACAAGACTTACCAACTCTCACACATGACTCAGTGATATTATAGAGAGCTTTCATTATGGTAACTAACTTGTCTGGTATACCATATGATCTCACAATCAACCACAAATTATGACGATCAACAGAGTCGAAAGCCTTTTTGAAATCAACAAAGCTAGCAACCAAAGGTTTCTGAAACTCTAAACATTTCTCAAGAATCTGCCTAAGTGAAAATATCTGATCTACACATCCCCTACCACTTCTGAATCCACATTGCTCATCACGCAATTACCTGTCAACCAGATTCTTAATTCTATTAAGCACAATCATGGAAAGAACTTTACCTGGAACAGAGAGTAGGCTGATACCCCTATAGTTATCACAAGAACTGCGATCACCTTTTTTGAAGATAGGGATAATAATAGCTCTGGTAAAATCTTTAGGAACCATGCCTTTATCATAAAAGTTATTCAAAATTTCAGTCATCCAAGTGGTAACCAAAACATTCCCAGCTCTGAGCATTTCTGTAGTAATTTCATCTACCCCTGGGGATTTATGAAGTTTAAGTTTAGAGATAGCCAAACTAACTTCAGATTGTGTTATAGGGCCAACATTAAAGCTGCCAATGCATCTATCATCATTACAATGGGAGTAGAACTAACCACATTGTTTAGAACATCACTGAAATGCTCAGCCCACCTAGCCATGACATAATCCTCACCTTCTATAACCTTACCTTGTTTATCCTTCAATCCCTGTATGCCTGTCTGTTTTCTACCACATAAAACATTAACTATCTGGTACAGCTCTCTGCTGTTGTGCTGCCTAACTGCTTCCTCAGCTTTGTCAGCCAAGCTATCAAGCCAAAGATTTTTATCAGTAGCTAACTGATCCTTTACATGTTTATTAAGCTCTCTGTAATCTTTTCTATTAGGACTAGTAGGGTACTGATTAAGGACATTCCTGCAGTTCCTTCTTTCTGAAATAAGCTCAATTGCCTTATCACTTAAATAATTCTGTCTCCTCTGCTCCTTTTTTCCTAAAAGAGTACTGTTAGTTTCCAAAAAAAGCCTGTTTAAAATGGCCCCATTCTTCCTCAACTTCAGTATTAAGCAAACCATGACTGTCATAATGACTAAGTAACCTATCATGATAAGTTTTAGCTATAACTGGGTCTTTCAGAGTTTCAGTATTAAAGGTAAATTTTTTAACCCTAGCACAACACTTTTTAAGTTTAAGTTGCAAGACACTTTTAACAAGGTAATGGTCAGATCCAATTTCAGCTCCCCTATATGCCCTGGTATTTCTAACAGAACTAGCCCATTTGTTATTAATTAATATATAATCAATCATATTCCTATGCAGCCCATCAGGTGAAACCCATGTGTATTTATGTATGTCACGGTGTTTGTAATATGTGTTAGTTATTCTGAAACCATTGAGTTTACTTACCTGTAGGAGACGTTGCCCATTGCCATTGCAGCTACCAATACCAAAAGGGCCTATCACCCCTCCCCAAAGATCAGAGTCAGTACCAACTTTGGCATTGAAGTCACCAAGAACAAGGGTAATATCTCCTTTCTTGCAGAATTCAAAATATCCTGAAGTCGTCCGTAAAACCTATCCTTCTCATCCTCATCAGCATCCTCAGTGGGGGCATAACAGCAGATAACATTCAAGTCTTTAATGCTTGTCTGAAATTTTGCTGTAAGAAACCTTTCATTAATGCACTCATATCCTAGAAGAGCATCACTAGCATGTCTGCTGTGCAGCAGACCCACGCCTTGGTGATGCTTTCCATCCTCCCTCCCTGTAAAGAGAAATTTAAAGTTATTTTTAAGTATCTCACCTTTACCTGTCCATCTGGTCTCTTGCAAGCCTAGAATATATAGGTTATAGCACTGGAATTCCTGCATGAGGACATCAAGAGAATAATCTCTATGTAATGTCCTCACGTTCCACATTCCTGCAGAGAGAAAATGATTAGTAGGATTTTTAAAGAAATTAGGTTTATTGAGATTGGTAGGGCCAACAATATCAAACAGCTCCCTGATCGCAGGCATGGGGCAAAGACCCGTTCCTCCTCCGCTAAAGGCTGAAGTCACCGATGCTGGTAGGAACTTCAGGCACCACCTTTTCAAGTGGACTTTTTCAAGAGCCACATGGCCTGCCTGAGACGCATTACTCCAGTCTAGGCTTGACGATGCCCAGGAAATGTAGCAGTCTAGCAAGCTGTCAGCAAGGCAAGCAGACACAGAGATAACAGTTCCAAGACAATGTTTACAGGAGGCTGCATGAATGAAGTCTGTATGCATGAAGGCCACTGGTTTGTTTCCTTCTCACTTTCTTCACAAAAAAGCTTGTTTAATGGTGTACAAAAAACAGAAGAAAAATAAGGTGAAGCCCAGGTAAGTGAGTAAATATTATCTTTACAAAACACTTCAGATTCTATTTAAATACTGATTCTTGACATACATTCATTTGGGGAAAATAAGGACTTCATAAATAATGTAACATTAGAAAAGGGATCGTTTTTGGTGGCAGCATTGTGATGGTCTGTCTGGCATTATGATGAGTAAGTAGCCATACAGAACTTTACATCTTTCATGAAAGTACTCTGATGACTCAATGATACAGAGACAAGATTCTTGCGCTTGAGGCTTTTCAGGGGTGATTTCAGTCCTAATTTCATCTTTATGGACAATTCTGCTCATCCTCACAGGGTTTATGTGATTGATGATTTCCTTGAGAGTGAAGATATTTCCAGGATGGAGTGGCCAGCCAAATTCCTGGACCTGAATTCAGTTGAGAATATGCAGGATGTCTTGGAGAGGGAAATTGCAGGAATGTCAGCACCCTTGAATAGCTCAGCTCTGCTCTTGTGTAGGAGTGGGTTTTATTATTACCGTAAGACTTTGACATCAGCTTAGTCAACAGTAAGAGAACAAGTGTAAGATGCATGTTGTTAGGGGTGATCATAGCCTTATTAGCATCTTCTGTCTCTTATTCTAACACCTCCATTATGGAAAATCATGTATTCATAAACAGCACTCATGCATATTACATGACATTATTCCACTTGTTACTCAGTATATAAAACTACCTATCCATATGATAATCAATTGCATTTTCTGTAAACCATTGTGGTCATGTATACTTTTGTCCATTATCTTTTAATTTTGAGCTCCAACGTGTTACAATAATGGCAACTATTCATGTAAATATTTCTATCACCAAATATGGTCACTGTAAATCTCTGTAATGCTTTTCAAAATGGATAAAAAATAACAATTAAAATACATGTATGTTTTTATTGCACTTTATTCAGACACAAAGGCTTAACATATTGCCACTGTATAGACATGTAACAGTGTAAAAATATAAATTAAGAAGCTTACCATTAGCATGTTAAGGAATATTTCAAACTGGCAGGTATTTGCAAGAAGAGATTTCAAGAATGAAAATGCATCACTGTGTTCTTCTGTAGATGACACATGGTTTGTTTCATTATTTACAATAGTGTGATATTTTAAAACATCTGAAAAAGAGAAGTTTTTATTTTTATTTTCACTTTACATTAGTAACCAGTAATATAGTTTAACTTATATCAGATGCATATTACTTCTTAAGTCATAGCAAATTAAAAGCTTAAGAAACAGAAAAAAAATAGTCTTCTTTTCACGTAATAAACAGTTTATTATCAATATTATCTTACATAGATCAAGATATTTAACCCTTCCAAAGTCCCTGACGAACACAGACATTGACAGAACCTGAAATGAAAGGCCCAAGATGAACACAGACATCTTTTGTACAACAAAAAAAAAATCGATTTTCTAAAAATAGAAATTGCCATTTGAAAATATTCTTACACATCTTTTAAATAAAATACATAATTCAAGTTTGAAAAATAATATTTTCTTTTTTCATCTGATGCATATTTTATTAAACAACAATATAAATAATTTGTTAAAGCCACCCGATTGCCATTTATTAGAAGTGCTATATGGTATTGCCGATTTGTTTCTTAGCATTACTTTGCTGAAGCAAGCTTCAGAATAATCAGTGGATTTAAACTATTAGCAACAAATTTTTCCTTAAAGTTTTGAAAATTTCCTGTAAATGAATGAAAAACTATCATTTTAATATATGGAAAATTTTGGAATTGCAAAATACGTACCCATTCACTTTCTGCCTTAAACCTATTTCAGTATTCTTAGAATTATTTTTATCATTTATATCATTTATCCTAGCATTATATGAAATTTTACTGCTCTTCAGATTGAAATTATAACAAAAAGGAGTTTCATTCTTGAAGACTGGCTCAATGCACAGTCATAGTAGGAGAAAGTCGCAGGTGTTCTAATTGTTCACTCACACAGATGTGCAACAGTGGGGAGAGCCTTCTGCTAAATGGTTGCATGGCAAATTGTTTACATTGATGATTTTAGTTACATATACACTCCCTTCATAAAGCTAGTATTTTGTTTTCTTTTATAATTAAACCTTAGTTTTTATTTCTGTGGATTTACTTTATTTACATAAATTATTGATCTACTGGTCAGTTTGATAATCAGCAATTTCTCAGTCAGGCTATCAAAACAACAGTAAGTTGTTGATTAAACTGTGATTTACAGTCCTTTTTTTTTTCAGAAATAAGTTCCATGAGCAGTATATGTCTAAATAGCTTTAATAATCTTTTAATTTATAAGATCTGCCATTTCTAATTGTAACAGTTGAAAGAAATAATTAATTGATTTTCTATGATAAATTCACTTTCATAATGTAGTTTTAGTTTTCAAAATGTCACTGGTTTGTTTTACCTCTGAGTAGCACTTTTTTTACACAATGGACTAAATGCCCAGGTCACAAGGACCCCAAAGGCTCAGAGAAGATTGGAGAAAGGGGGGTTGTTTTACCCATGAGCTGCACTTTGCACACAATGTGCTAAATGGCCAGGTCCTGAGGGCTCAGAGAAGATTGGGGGAGAGGACCAATTGAACAGCTGTTAGGAGACAGATGGCATCTTCCCATCAAGGGCAATCCAAGGTGTTCTTTAATATTCACAAGGTATAGTTCTCCCATACATAGGCTTTGCATCGCAGAGGCCTTTCCAAGCCCATTAGTGTCCCTTACTAACTGAGGGAAGGATGGGGGTTTAGCAGAGATAAATCAAAATGCTGGCATATGAGACTCAAACACTGGAACTACAGATTACAGAACCTGGCAATAGAACCCACCCTAATGTCACTGGTGATTGGGTATTTGTTTTCATAAGTTGCTAGTGATGCCAGGATTTCACTGATTTTAAAATGTTTTTGTGAATTATTAATATTGAGTGAAGTTTGCAATGTTGTTAAAGCATGTTTACAAATTAACATGTTTTTCTATACATCTGCATTTCAGATTCATGCAGCATGACAAACACAGCATCAACAGATATGTATATTTGCATCATAAAACATATAACAACATTCACTTTGATTGAGTATAGTAAAATTTACTGGGAAAAATGGTGAAAAGAATTCAAAATGCCAATTATTTTTATGGAAACCCTACACAAAAATAACATTCAAAAGCTTTTATTCCTGATGACAAGTTCTTAGAGCATCATGGGATCCTCATGACACATTATTCATCTCAGTACATACAATTAAAAAATAAAGATTATTATTATAGCAAATATTCAGGTAAATAATTTTATACTATGGTTTTTACTTACTATGTAATTTTTCCCTCAAATCTTCAGCTTTTAATAATTCAACTTCCAATCTAGCCATAAACCTTGGAGAAGCCTCAAATAGTATTTCAGAAACTGTTAAGATTTAAACTTTTGGTAAGTATACTTACTGAAATAGAGAGATTTAAAAAAATACAATATTCACAAAACTATTTTTTGTCATAAAATGATAAAAACATTGCAAGTCAAAGTTTTGTCTATATTCTTAGAAACCTAAGTATAGAAAATCTCATTTTTGATCACATATCTAATATATAAAGAACAAAGTTTGTGTGTCTATCCACTTATGCAATAGGCCCTTAGAAGACTAGAGGCACAAATGTTCCCTTTTTGTCTGTCTGTCTGTCTGTCTGTCTGTCTGTCTGTCTGTCTGTATGCATGCATGCATGCATGCATGTATGTATGTATGTATGTATGTATGTATGTATGTATGTATGTATGTATGTATGAACCAGCTCGGATCAACCAAAACTAGTGTGGACCGGTTTTAATTTTTCGAAATCTCCATATCTTAACATTAAAGTCATTCAAAATAACTGTTGCCATAAATAAATATAAAAGGAATACATCAATTAATTAATTTCTGCTTTTGTGTGATAAAGTCACTGTTTAGTTTGTGGGAAGCACAAGAATTTCTGTGGAAAATGAGGTTGTTTTAATTAAACAAGAGTGAAACACAAGATTCTTTGTTGAAATAAAATCTTTAAAAACTAAGAATTCATATTGGATTTTAAAATCATTATATTTGGAAAATATGTAAAAGTTAATAAATGTATACATCTCATAAAATGTGTTAACTGATAAATATTTAAAATATTATGTTAAGTAATTAATGCTTTTAATAACAATGTTTTAATAATAATTATTTTATAGTATCTATACATTTTTTGTGCACCTTAGACCATATTTAATTTTCTTTTCCTATGGCTATTGATCTAAGGGACCTGGGTTCGAGCCCCAGGTCTGCTGAGGTCTTGCCATCCTCTCAGATCTTCTACTGTGGCATATAAACTGACAGGCTCCTGTCAGACCTCTGTGGCAAGCAGCTGCTTGAGGGGGTATTTATTTATATAAAGTTACATATTATGCATGGCAAACTGTATCTGAGGAACTCTAGTGGATACAAGATGATTTCGAATGTTCAATTATCTAATGTCATTTCTCGACTTAGAAACTTCTAATGTAGGGAGGATCATATGGTACCTTAAAATAAGTCAATTTCTTTCCTCCCACGAAAGAGAGGAAGAAAAATTTAACCAGAGGGGATTGATATTAAGGATTTTCATGCCAAACGAAAGTTTGTGATGTGGGGAGTGCCATCTACTATATACTTTAGAGAGTTTCAGACCTTCTCCAAAAAAGGAGGGATAAAAATTTTATTTAGGAGGTGAGCGAGGGGGGGGCAATCAAAAATAATAAGATTTTGTACACCTAGGTTTCTAAGAATAGGGGGGAGGGAACAAATTTATTATCAGTTTTCTCCAAATGAAATCTTGCAACATGGGAAGTGCCATCTACCTCTATATCTGAAAGATTTTCAGACTCGAGCAACACTGGGTAAATTTGCTAGTTATGAATATTTATAAAGCAAACATCTGTTTGGATGCGCAATAAATTTTTATATCCTGTTGTCCAACCCCACCTTTTCATAGTGCAGGCCGTTAGTACCTTTCAAAAGAGATATTCTCTTTTGGAAGGAAATGGAAGAGACGGGCTGCCAGATCAGTGTGGCCTACTGATCTGTTCATCTATGGCCACTTTTTTCTTTTTTTTCTGCCCTGCTGAGGAGTGGTCAATTTCACAGGATACTAGTGCTGACCATTTATACCCATTAGACTGAACTGGTGGGCCTCTGCTGAGAGAGAATCTGCTGCTGTGTTTTCTGTTTGCTTTTCCAGCCTTAAGTGAACAGGATACCTTATAACAGCTGGTGAATAATCTTGATCAGAGGCTATTGCAGGTACCTGAACCCTCACTTAGTTAGTTAGGCATCGCCAATCCTAAACTGGAGTATGTGTCTCAGGCAAGTCATATGGATCTTTAAAAGGTCCACTTGAAAAAGTGGTGCCTGCAGTTCCTAGCAGCATGAGTGACTTCAGCCTTTAGTATTGGGGGAACAGGTCTTTGCCCCAAGTATGTGATCAGGGGGTGTTTGATATTGTTGGCCCTACCTCTCTTGATAAATATAGTTTCTTCAAAAATCCTACTGATCACTTCCTCTTTGCAGGTGCATGGAATGTGAGGACATTACATAGATATTATTTTCTTGAAGTCCTCATGCAGGAATTCCAGCATTATAAACTAGTTATTCTAGGCTTGCAAGAGACCAGATGGTAAAAGTCAGATACTTAAAAATAACTTTAAATTTCTCTTTTCAGGGAGTGAGGATGGAAAGCATCTCCAAGGTGTAGGTTTGCTTCTCAGCAGACATGCCAGTGATGCTCTTCTAGGATATGACTGCATTAATAAAAGATTTCTTATAGCAAAATTTAAAATAAAAATTAAAGACTTGAGTCATCTGTTGTTATGCCCCCCACAGAGGACTCTGATCAGAATGAGGAGGATAAGTTTTACAGACAGCTTCAGGATATTTTGAATTCTGTGAAGAAAGAAGATATTTCTCTTGTGCGAGGTGACTTCAATGCTAAAGTTGGTACTGACTCTGATCTTTGGGCAGGAGTTTTAGGTCCCTTTGTCATTGTTAGTTCCATGGGGAATGTCTTCTACAGGTAAGTAAACTTAACGGTTTGCAAATAACTAACACATACTACAAACACTAGGACATTTATAAATTCACATGGGTTTCATCTGATGGGTTGCATAGGAATACAATAGATTATATTTTAATTAAAAGCAAATGGAAAAACTGAAGCTTATGAAATGTTGTGCTAAGGTTAAGAAAATTATCTTTAACACTGAAAGTCTGAAAGATCCAGATATAGCCATATCATAACATGATAGGCTACTTACTCATTATGACAATCATGATTTGCTTACTGTTGAAGTTGAAAAAGAATGGGATCAGTTTAAACAAGCTTTTCTTGAGACCAACAGTACTCTTTGGGATAAAAGGAAACAGTGAAAACCAAATTAGTTGAGCGATAAACTATGGAACTTATTTCTGAAAGAAGGAAGTGCAAGATTAATATGAGTCAACACACTATTAGTCCTAACAGCATTACAATGAACTTAATAAATGTGCAAAGAATCAGTTAACAGCTGATAAAAATCTTTGTCTTGATAGCTTGGCTGACAAAGCAGAACAGCAGGAAGTTGTACCATATTGTTAATGTTTTGTGTGGGAAGAAACAGACAGGTACACAGGGATTGAGGGATAAATATGGTAAGGTGGTTGAAGGTGAGGATTCTCTGATGGCTAGGGGGAGGGGGAGGGCTGAGCATTTCAGATATTCTAAACAATGTGGGTAATTCTACTCTCATTGTTTGTAATGAGGACAGATGCATTACTGGCTTTAATATTGGCCCTATATCATCATTCTAAAGAAAAAAAAAATTCAGTCTCTTTGGATATCTCTAAATTAAAACTGTATAAATCCTCAGGAATAGATGAAATGTTTAGAGCTTGGAATACTTGTGTTGTCACATGGCTGACTGAATTTTTTTATATTTTTATGATAAAGGTGTCATTCCTAAGGATTTTACTAGAGCTATTATTATCCCTAGCCGTCCCGTGGTCGAGTGGTTAGCACGCTTGGCTACTGATCTACGGGACCAGGGTTCGAACCCCAGGTAAGGCATGGCTGTTTGTGTCGTTTTTCTGCTGAGGTCCTGCCATCCTCTCAGACCTTCTACTGTGGCATATAAACTGACAGGCTCCTGTCAGACCTCTGTGGCAAGCAGCTGCTTGAGGGGGTATTTATTTTTTTATTTATTATTATCCCTATTTTTAAAAAGGGTGACTGTAGTTCTTGTGACAATTATAGAGGAATTAGTTTATTTTCTAGGTAAAGTTCTTTGCATGATTATACTTAATAGAATAAAGAATTTGGTTCATGGACAACTGTATGATGAACAGTGTGGATTCTGAAGTGGTAGGGGATGTATTGATCAAATAAATGATGAAATAAACTCGAAATATTCAATATCTACCAATAAATCAGCAGTTTGAAGTCGATTCAAATTTTAGAGGAAAAATTGTCTTGATCTGGGTGGGATACAGAACCCACAATCTCCTGATAACATGTCAGGTGCTCTGGTTCACATCCCACTTGGCTCAAGACAATTTTTCCTCTAAAATATGAATCGACTTCAAAGTGCTGATTTATTGGTAGATATTGATAAAATATTTTCACTTAGGCAGATTTTTGAGAATATTTAGAGTTTCAGAAATTTGTGGTTACTAGCTTTATAGATATCAAAAAGGCTTTTGACTCTGTTGATCGACATAATTTGTGGTTGATCATAAAATCATATGGAATACCTGAAAGTTAGTTAGTGTAATGAAAGCTTTCTATAATAACACTGAGTCATGTGTGCGAGTTGATACATCCTTCAGCAATTGGTTTAGCATTGCTAGTTGCTAACTTCAGTTGCTTTGAATGGCTGCACTGTTGAGTAAGTGTCTCAATTTCTTCTCATCTTGGGAACTATATAAAAGATACTGGTGATGTATGGCATGAGATAAACAGAATAGGGATTACTGCTGGAACTTTTAAGAATCTACAGAGTGTAGAAAAATAGGCATATACACCTAAAGATTAAAATTAGGCTGTATAACAGTTTGGTTCTTTCTAAAGTTAGTTACCCTTGTAAGCAGCATAACAGGAAACTTGATACCTTTGATTCTAGATACTTGTGTAATACCTTGAGCATTAGGTGGTTTGATTTTGTAAGAAATGATGAAGTTAGAAGGAGTCAGCACCTCCTTTGAGCAGCATTTTGTGCAGAGAGAGATTGCACTGGTCGCCCATGTGCATAGCTGCAGATTGGCAAATAGGATTATGAACAGTGTTATCACAGGTTTCATGAAAAGTGGGAGAATTAGGATGAGATAGGCAGACAATGTCAAACAGGATCTTACCAGAATTGGCTTACAGTGGTCGGCACTGTCATTAACATCAAATGCTACAATTGATGTTTTTATCACTGTTTACCAGTCCTTCTTCATAGGTAGACACTTTTCTTAAGGTCACACTTCATTAAACCTTGTTGATATTGGTTACATTGACTGTGTCCTTTAATCATATTACAGACAATATCTTGCTCAAGTAGCTTTAACTTTCAACTGAACTAATCATTTTAAAAACACATTCAACTAACTAAAATTTCAAAACAAGAATCTTAAAATCAGAGCAGATGAACATTCTAACTTGGCAACATCTTTCTCCCTGTACACCTGCAGGGATTCATCTGGCAGTGAGCATTATGTTGTAAAGCTTTAAATAAAATTATCTGCCTGGTGCTTAAAGCTTTACACCGTGATGCTCACTGCCAGATGAATCCCTGCAGGTGTACAAGAGAAAAATGTCGCCAAGTCAGAATGTTCATCTGCTTTGATTTTAGATTCTTATTTTGAAATTTTAGTTAGTTAAATGTTTTTTACAATGATTAGTTGTTGAAATTTAAAGCTACTTGAGCAAGAGGCTGTTTGTAATATGATTAAAGGACACAATCAATGTAACCAATACCAACAAGGTGTAATGAAGTGCGACCTTAAGAAAAGTGTCTACCCATGAAGAAGGACTGGTATACGGTGCTAAAAACATTGTTTTCAGCATTTGGTGCTAATGACAGTGCCAGTAATCAATATCAGAAAGCCACTGACCAGCAAAGAGAAGGGCCCTTCCAAGAACAACTTCATCAGCAACAAGACCGACCAGTTGAGCCAGCTATCAAATTCAAGGAAACACCAACTATGGTAATATGCTGAATGGACAAATTATTATATACACCTAACTAATAACCTGTTGCTCCACCTTTTACCCTCACAACAGCAGCTAGACATCTTGGAGGACTCAATGAGGTGTCGAAAACGCAGAGGTGGTATTGTTACCCATGAAGTGAGGATCACCTATCGCAGAGCATCCACAGTTGCAGGCGGGGGTTGGTGGGCTTGAACAGATCTTTCCCATTCATCCCACCAATTTTCAATGGGGTTGAGGTCCAGTGATCTAATGGGGCATTTGGATATGGTAAACTCATTTGAATGCTCCTGGAGCCAATGGTTGCCACTTGAGAAGTATGCAGTGGTGTTGTCCTGTTGAAAGATGGCATCAAGGTGCGGAAAGAGAATTGTTATGAACAGGTGTTGATGATCAGCAATGATGTTCACATACTTTGTGCCAGTGACGGTCTTGATGGGTACGAGGGGCCCCAAGGAAGCCCATGTAAATGCATCCCAAACTGTTACACCATCTCCACCAGCCTGTATGACCCCAACTTGGCAAGATGGGTCCATCACTTCATGTGGTTTATGCCACGTGCAGATGATGTGTTTCCAGTCAAACTGCAGCCTAATCTTTTGGTGCCTTACTCGACAAGGGAACATGATGTGGACATCAACTGCCATAGCCTATGATAAATACTCTTTGTGCATAATCTTGTGGACATGCTCTCATTCAATTCTGATGTTATCTGCTCCATGGTAGCCGTACGATTCCTTCTAACGATGTGGGACAGTCTGGCTCACCTTGAGTTGGGTTGGGTTGTTTTACCTCTGAGCGGCACTTTTTTGCACAACATGGGCTAAATGGCCAGGTCACATGGACCCTGAAGGCTCAGAGAAGGTTGGGGGAGGGGACCCACTGGAACAGCTGTTGGGAGACAGATGGTAGCCTCCCATCAAGGCCATCCAGTGTGTTCTTTAACGTGCACAGGGTATGGCTCTCCCGCACACGGGGCCATGGCTTAACGTCCCATCCGACGGACGGCGACCTTTCCAAGCCCATCGGTGTCCCCTACTGACCGTGGGCAGGGTGGGGAATTTTGCGGAGATAAATCTCAACGCTGACCCAGCTGGGACTCGAACCTGGGAACTACAGATTACAAGCCTGGCACGCTACCGACTAAGCCACCCCCACCCCAGGCTCACCTTGAGAGTCAATTGCACGTTTAGATATACATTTCTACAGCTGGTTGGAACTTTTGCCATATTTCACGTAGTCCTGGTATACATGTGCAAAGGTCTGATATGGAAATCCCAACAGTTCAGCAGTTGTGGTGATTGAAAAACCGGCCTTCCTCACACCTACTATCTGGCCACGGTCAAACTCACTGACATTGCTATTTTTACCCACGATTACTTTTCTGTGACTCGTTTACAATGCTTAGACCTTCTCTATTTATAGGCATTGCCAGTTTCAGTATGTGACTGGATGTATATAATAATTTCTTCATTCAGTTTATATTTCCATCTTTTACTTTAAAACTTTTAAAAGTTAAAAGCCTCTTTAAGTAAACTAATACCATGTTAGAAAAACTCTTAGTTTGACTACGAACTCGAATGTAATCTGAAGGTAGCCTAGTAATTGTTTAAGAGCATTTAATGTTGAAACAGCATAATCGTGAATTATTAAATATTTAAAAAAATTTCAAAATGTCAATTTCTATTTTCAAAAAATCGAAGTTTCATGTGTTGTACAAAAGCATCTATATTTGTCTTTGGCCTCTCATTTCGGATTCTGTCAAGGTCTTTGATTGTCAGGAACCTTGGAAGGGTTAAGACTCTATATTCTTATAAGATTATGCATAAAAAATTCAAATGGGAATTCACATTTTAAAGGAATAAAAACCAAGTTTCAAATGATGTAATGATAACAGCTGTATACATTTCTATACTGTCATTTCAGAATCTGTCAACATCTGCAGATGATGGGGAACTTGAAAGAGTTAAGCAGAATCTTGTACATAGAGAGATTGTGTTAGTTTGGCCATGATGCCCAATGCAAAACTACAAATTAGTGAATATAATTATAAAGTGTTCCTGAAGACTTTGGAAAAGGGGTAGACATGATTGAGGTGGGTGATAATGTGAAATTCCACAGCTATTTGCTCAGAACAGTATTTGTTGGACCTATATAGTCTATGGGTTCTTGAGGAGTATGCAGGGGAACCACTAGGTAGGTCATATGTATGTACATGCTTATCCTTAGTTCTTTGTCAAAGAATCATTGCAGTTGAAACACAAAATTTCCACACTATTAGTATCTCCTAGAGTTTCAAAAACTCTTTTTAGTATGCCATATGTGAAAGGCTTTGTGAAACATTATGTTAGCCCACAGGATGATTCTGATATACCAAACAAGTGCAATGTTAGAGGCATAACAGAATATAAGAAATTTTAATTTTACAGAAAGTATTGAAGATCCAGATTCTGTAAATATTATAATTCATTAAATTCAAGTAATATTTTTAGCTTTTAAAGGTAAGGAATTAAAGTTTAAAACTTTTAATATGAATATAAATTACTTTTACTACATGATCCAATTATTTCAATTTATATCTATTAAATACTGACCAACTGTCTCATTTATTATAGTTTACATTTTATAAGTGTTTAAACTATGAACTAAATTTTTACAGTTATTTAATGTGAAGTTTTCTATAGTTATCAAGTATCTTAAAATGATTTCTCCTTCTCAGTAATCTATTTATCAGCATGAAAATTTTCTGATAAATATATCAGTGCCTTATTTTTTTTGCCAGTAGTGTATATTAAATTATTAATTTTAAAATTAAAGTCAAATCAAAAGTAAAAAATTGCAGCTCTAAATCCAGCATACCATTCTGAATGCCAACTCCTCCTTTTCCTTGGTATCTGTTATAGAGACGAATTCCAGCAACTATAGGACATAATTCTGCTAAATATTCTTTTTTTTCTCTTCTGCTTCTCATGTTGAAACTTGCCATTTGAGAGAATGAAAACAAGGGCTCCATGGCAACTATAAAATTGGCAGCATAAATAAAATGAATGGTATCACTTAAAAACATGCAATATATCAAAGCAGGTAAATGGCAAGTTGCAGAAAACTGGTCACTAGTTTTTAACATATATAATTAAAATACTTTAATCACAAATTCACTGTTAAAATATTTTAATGCCCCTAAATTATGCTCTTATGCTTAGACATGAAATTAACTTTCTAATTCAATCACTATACCATACAACATGGAGTATGGTCTAGCTTATCATTAGTTGTAGCATAATATTAATAAAGTTCTACATGCTGATACTTTGGATACATTCGTTGAACACGAGTCTTGTTCACAATGGCATGCCATAAGGAGAGCTTCTGTATGTCACAATGAGTTGAACATGTCTTTGAAAAGCAGGATGATTACTTGGCATGACAACTCTTTTGATGTATTTTATGTTATTACAGGCTGGTACACTCAACACTAAGAACTCGTTGGTGACATCATAAGTGGAGAAACACAGTCCTAGTTGTTGCTTGGGCATGATAAAAGTTTAAAGTTTTCAAGGTGTTCAGCATTTTGAAAGCTGATGGTGAAAATCCAGTTAAGTTCAACAATTGATAGTAAGTATCCAAGTCAGTTTTATTTTTTTTCAGTCTTGTTCTTTTTAAAGGCATTTAAAGATATAAGAAACTAAACTCCAATCATTAAAAGCTTTAAATATAAATCGCAATCCTCTTTACAACATGTTTCTACACCATTCATTAGATGTTGTCATCAGGCAATGTGATGGTTATCAATGCTTCCTTTTATTAGACTTCCCCATGGTGGTGCTTTAAGGTGGTAATATGATAATTTTGTAATAGTAAGATCCATGTATTTGTTCAGTCAGTGTTAACCCATCAAGGGCCCAGCCTGAAAAACTGGTTTACATCTAGGGCCAAGCTGTTTTTTCACTATGCTCAGCCAAAAAAATATTAACTTTAGAACTTTTGGCCAATTAATTAATGAAAGGAACTATGACATGATATACGCCAATTTAATCAGTATTTAATATATTTAATTTCCATATCATTGCTACAATACCACAATAATGAATGAGCTAATTCAAGATACTATCTACCTATACCTTACTTACTATAAGGAAGATGACAATCAGTTTGTTATGCTGTTATTAGTCAACATTATTTTAAATACTTAAAAGTTATGAGAGAACAAGACATGCCTACCACAGTTTATCCACACTGCTGTTGTTGTTCTGTGATGTATGGTTGATATAATCTCTCCTTTTATGTTGTTTCCTGCAGAGTTCACAGATGCACTTACTTTTACAAGTTGTGATTACATAGGTTGATTTTATCACTCATGCAATATCTTGGATTTTTCTGGATAGGGTGAGCTGTCATTCCATCTTTTTAGATGTTCTGTCACTTTCATAGTAGAGATGTTACCTTCATAGAGGGTTCATCATATCCAGCGGTACCCCAATCTCATCAACATATTTGCTCATTATGGTCATAACAGAATACATTCAATTAACTTGATATCTAAAAGCATACAAAGTATACATCACAATACCTCTTAGTTAAAATCCTATACTGCAACATGTGTTTTGTCTTTACTTTATCAGGCAGTGTGATCTTTCAAGATGCTACACTGTAATTATATAAGGGTATCACTGTAGCAGGTATTCAGCATTTTATCGGTAAGGTGATTCAATAACAATTCCATGCAGATGGTATCAGTTTTCTGTCCATGTTACACAAATTATTTTAATTTTAATTTATTACTAGTTTTTCATAAAATTTAATTGCATTTTTCTTCTTGGTGATGTAATAATTTTTGCTTTCGATGTATAGTTATGTAAATTAGATTGTAAAATTGTCTGCATTAGTGCCATTTTACCAAGGTTATGTTTTACAATCTAATTATTATGTATTAGTTGTAATATTATTAAGCATTATTTGGCAGTACTTAAAGTATTGCCAACTAATAACAGTGCAACAAGTTGATTGTTATCTTCCTTATAGTAAGTAACATATAGATGTATAATAGCTTGAATTAGCTCATTCATTGTTATGGTATTGTAACAGTGATTATGAGGAAATGAAATATAGTAAATATTCACTGTGTGTAAGTAAATATTTTAACACAAATGGACATGTAATATAGCATAGAACAATATGATTGCTAGAAGATTTTGTAATTTATGGTTTTCCCTAAATTGAAAATTCAGTGGCTTAATTTTTTAGTAACTTGTAGAAAGTATAATATAACCCCAAAATTTTTAGATCCCTAAGAAAAAAATATGATAATTATTTACTTAAAAATATACAACACACAGAGTATAAATTATTAAATGCAGTGATTAGAAAAACTAGGGGGGATATCAGGGAGATAGAGCACCAAGTGTATAGACAGTATTTGTATTAAAGTAAAATAGAATTGCAACAAATAATGGTAATACATTTTACATAATGGAAAGGGCAAATAAAATTAGATCTAAGTACCAGTGCAAAATTGAAATATTGAAAGAAAGGAAAATAAATAAGGAAAAGCCAATAATATCTCAAAATTATGTAAATGAAATATTTAGAAATACTAAGCAATGTCATGAAAAAATGTAAGGTAAAGGGGGAGAAGACTGTAGCATAACTCATTTGCATACAATGCAACATAATGTAACTTCCCTAAATATAACACAATATAAAGTAAGTCCCATAAATATGATTCAACATAATATAAGTCATTTAAAAAAATGCAATATACTGATAAACAGGATAATGAACTAAATGAAATGTTGGAACAGAATAATACTATATATAGGAATGAAGATAGACAAATCATAAGAAATTTATAAATCTGGCAAATATAGAACTGAACAAATGTCAAGTGAAAGTGTTAGAAAGGGCAACAAAGTTTGCTTACCCTAGCAGAACCCTATCATTACTAAATTTAATTCCACAATTAGAACAAACAATAAGAAACGTCATACAAATTCATAAAGATGTTACTAGGTTTCTAGGATATAATAAATTATATCAATCAATAAAGTAAAACAGTCAAAAAAGAATACAGTATGATTTGCAAAGAAAAATAACTGAATTAGAAAAACTAAAAAAAAAAAACAGAATAAAATATTAATAATGGCTAAAAAAACAGATCAAGTAGTAATTTTAACAAAAGAAAAATACGATTCAAAAAATAGCAAAAACCTTAAAAAGATTTAAAACGTGAATTAATACATCAAGATCCTTATACCTAGTACAGTAAAAAAAAAATAGAAAGTTTAAGAAATAACTCTATTCTTCCGGAGAGTATACTAAGCAGTATAAAGCACCAAAGTATACAAAAGTCCCTCAATTATTCATTAAAGTAAAATTACACAAAAAGACCACTCTTTTAGACCACTGGTATCTAAGAGAAAATCTCCTACATATTTTCTGGAAAGAATATTATTTGATCTTTATCAACCATATTTCTCCAGTACAGAACATATTGCCGCATCATGTTATGATGTAATAAAAATTATACAAAACACACTTCATTGCATTTCTTCGATGTCATATTGCTGTATCCTAACACACTGCTGTTGGATGCAGCGATGCGCAAGAAGACAAAATGGCTTGAGGAAGCCAGGCCCACGGCACAGGTGTACTTTAGAGTGCATGATGCCCTGGACCTGGCAACTGCATCTAATTGGTTATTGCAAGCATGGAATGTGTGAGGAGGCCATATCTAACTGATGGGAGGTCTGGCAGTGATAAGTAATCTCAGCTTTCCACTATTCAGAGAAATTTGTGGTTACCTCCTAACATGTCACATCTGTGACAAAGGAGGTTTTGAAGGGATGTGTGGGCCTCAGGATGTATGTGATTAGATATATGTATTATTTAAATATGCTGTGTAATTATTACGTCCATCCTTTAGTCATATAATTTTGTCCATCCTTCATACATATTAGTGGACCCAATCCAAGTCATATGAACATTCTCCACATTATCTGTCTTTCAGAAGCTTATACAACTATATCTTGTATGTGTTCTTGTATGTAGAACACACTGGATGGCCTTGATGGGAGGCTACCATCTGTCTCCCAACAGCTGTTCCAGTTAGTCCCCTCCCCCAACCTTCTCTGAGCCTTCGGGGTCCATGTGACCTGGTCATTTAGCCCATGGTGTGCAAAAAAGTGCCGCTCAGAGGTAAAACAACCCAACCAAACTCAAAATTTAAACTACATAAATCCCCAGGGGTAGATGAAATTACTAGTGAAATGCTTTGAGCTGGGAATGTTTCTATTATCACATAGCTGACTGAAATTTTTAATATCTTATGATAAAGGCATTGTTCCTATGGATATTATGAGAGCTATTATTATCCCTATTTTTTAAAAAAAGGTGATTGCAGTCCTTGTTATAAGGACTATAGGAGTATCAGTCTACTTGTCTATAGGAGTATCAGTCTACTTTCTGTTCCTGGTAAAGTTCTTTGCATGATTGTGCTTAATAGAGTTATGAATGTGGTTGACAGACAACTGCATGATGAGCAATGTGAATTCAGAAGTGGTAGGGGATGTGTAGATCAGATTTCTTTTCACTTAGGCAGATTCTTGACCACTGTTTAGAGTTTCAGAAATCTGTGGTTACTAGCTTTGTAGATTTAAAAAAGGCTTTTGACCCTATTGATCATGAAATCATATGACATACCTGATAAGTTAGTTAACATAATGAAAGCTCTCTATAATAACACAGAGTCATGTGTGAGAGGTGGTACGTCTTGTAGCAATTGGTTTAGCATTACTTCTGGTGTTCAACAAGAGTGCATTTTATCTCCTTTCTTCTTCATTTGGATAATAATTATGTGATGCGAAATTCATTGCAAGGGAAAGAATTTGGCCTTAAATGGTCTGGAGATACAAAAATTTCTGATTTAGCCTTGTTGGCTAATGATGTTGATGAGATGAATTCTTTCATTACGGCTGTTCATGAGAGTGGTAATAGAGTTGGTTTAGTGATAAACAGAGATAAAACTAAAGTGATGAAAATTAGTCAGGCAGGTTGTGATTCAGTTCATCTGAATGGTTGCAGTCTTGAGCAGGTGTCACAGTTTAATCACCTTGGGAGCTATGTAACAGATACTGGTGATGTGCGGCATGAGATTAACAGACGAATAGGGATTGCTGCCGGGACTTTTAAGAATCTATGGAGATTGTGGAGAAATAGGCATATACACCTAAAGACTAAAATTAGACTGTATAATAGTTTGGTTCTTTCTAGGGTTAGTTATGGTAGTGAAACCTGGATGCTGTGTAAACAAGATAACAAGAAATTAGATGCTTTTGATTCTAGATGCTTACGTAGTATCTTGGGTATTAGGTGGTTTAACTTTGTAACTAATGATGAGGTTAGGCAAAGGAGTCTGCAACCTCCTTTAAGCAGCATATTGTGCAGAGCGCTGGTTTGGCCATGTTGCCCATATGCATAACTATAGATTAGCGAATAGGGTTATGAACAGTATGCCTAAAGGCCTCTGAAAGAGGGGAAGACCTATGATGCAGTGGGTAGACAATGCCAAATAAGCTTGTTAGAAATGGTCTACAGTGGCCATATGTAGCAGATATAGCTCAGGACAAATGTGTTTATAAATTGCACAATCTGATTGGAGCTCTGTAGCGTATGACTGCTTGATGATGATAATCCTTGGACAGTCCTGTGATTTTTATATTTTGGCTATGATTGCAGCAGCCCATCCAGCATCAATAACAATATCTTTTTTTTTGACATTGGTTATAACATAAACCAATTTTCCCATTTTAGAAAAATGCAAATACATGTTGATTACAAATGAATGTAGTGATTTCAAATATTTATTATGTAAAAACTATAAATGCAACATCAGAAAAGTCTACTTTTTTTGTGAGAACACTTATGAAAATTAATAGCATACCAAGCAAAAATTACAGATGTTCAGTATGGAAAGAAAAAATTCATGGGCTGAGAGCACAAAATCACCCTTGGACAGATGTTGCCATCTTTAATGTGATGGAAATCTACATAGCTATTGCTGGCGATATCTATTAA
The DNA here is from genome assembly GCA_038380435.1 of Ryuthela nishihirai. Taxonomy (NCBI): domain Eukaryota; kingdom Metazoa; phylum Arthropoda; class Arachnida; order Araneae; family Heptathelidae; genus Ryuthela; species Ryuthela nishihirai. The sequence goes on from JAWZYU010000010.1 coordinate 75,201,861, forward strand.
ACCTACTGAAAACCTATGAAAGGAGGAACTTTCATATTTCTTGTTCCAAAACATGCATGATTTGTTCAATTTCCATGTATAGGCTTTTTATAAGAAATGTTTAAAATCATTACATTATAATCTTAATTACCCTTTATATAAATTTTTCTTAAAAAGTTAATGAGTTATATATAAGTTGAAGGTTGCAAGATACTAATAATGGCAAAAAATTCATATTAATAAAATTCAAACTCTAACCTTGTAAATTAATTTTTGCAATTTTTTTGCACTACTCTGTAAAAAGAATTATAAAAACTGCTAATCATTATTATATATTTTGAAACTGTTAAACAATAAAAAGCAATTAATCATGTCTTCTCCTGTTTGGTTGAATGTTGACCAGTAGCTGTATTGCTTATATTTAAGATAGCTCAGAGATCACATGACATCCTCCTTCACTTATTGTTCTTTGCATCACAGTTATGCTAAAGAGTGCATAGTTTCTAATTTTTCCCCAATTAATGTACATTTCCTAAAATTTTTTACTTTTCAACAAAAATACTGAGAGGACTTACCAAAGATTCAATGAAATATTTGTGAGGTTGATTTTTCTTATAAAAAAAAATCCCAGTCTTTGTAGTTACTTTATTTGTGAGAACAAGATTTTGGTTGAGTGTGCAGGGATATTTTAAATTCAGAATGTATCTCTACTGTTTCTTTTGAAAAAATATTTAATTCAAATATTCTTTTACCATCACTATTCACTTAGAAAAAAATCATAAATTAGAAGTTTAAGAAATGTTATTATACACATTAACTTTTTTAATATATATATATATGGAAATTCAAAATTATTGTAATACTTACTTTTAGTCTCATCAAATGCTGCTGGATCATGTGGATTACCCATTCCTGTTTTCAAAATGACAAAAGCTATGATCTGATTATAGAGGTTTTCAATATGCTCAGGTGCAGTACAAAGCTTAGTTGTAATTGTTCTAAGTAAAGGCATAAGCTTCATCTCAAGCTGATAACGGTGTTCCTTCAAAAAATCTTCTGTAAAAGGAATTAATATGTTGTGTAAACTATAATAATCTGTATTATCTTAAATTTGAAGGAAAAGTTAATTAAGAGTTTAAAGAAGAGGAACAATGAAAGATATAATTGAAAGGAACATATTTTTTTTTACCATGATAATCACTAAATAACTAAATTAAAATACAGTAAAAACTGTTGGCAAAAACTTGGGTTATTACAAGGAAAGGTTCTTGGTTATGACCAGCACAAATACATTGTGTTCAGAAAATCCCTCTGCAGTGAAGTGCTAGATTATATTTAATGGAAAGCACCCATATCTTCATTTTAATAACACTATTTTGACTACATTATATTTTGGAGCATGTTCATTCTTACTTTTGACTTTACATAAAGTGTTGAAAGCATTGTCCCCCATTTTGAAGGCATAAAATACAATTTTCTACACTTGTTTTCAAACATGTCTTTTAAATTCTTCCTTGTAATGGAAGCAGTGCAAGTGGATATTGCTATTTTCAATTGCTTAATTCTTTTTGGATGGTCCTTGTACAGAAATTCCTTTGCTGATCTCCAAAAGTAAAATTCAGAAGTGAAAAATCGAGTGATTGTGGAGGCCAAAGTTCCCTCGATATTATCCAATCCCCAAAGACACTCCAAATAGCACTATTGAAGAGAGAGCAGTGTGCGAGGTGGCACCATTTTGTTGGAAGTAAGCATTGAGTATTTCATTTTCATAAAGCTGTGCAATGAATGAATACAGAATGTCTGAACAATATCACTCTGCATTTATCGTGTCCATAAAAAAAAAAGGGAACCACAATTCTTCTTGAAATTGCTGCCAAACACCAATTTTCTGGTTGTGCAATGTTTTTTTTAATGAATTTTGTGTGGATATTTCTGATAATATCATGGTAAGCTCATAAAAATTATTAAGGAAACTGGCACAGGAGACTTGATTTAATGGTTAATCTACTACAACTTTTTCTCTAAGAATTCTCATTGCAAAATCAATATGATTTCGAAAAAGAAATGGTTTCATCTACATCTTCTTCAACCCATCTCTTCCATTATATGGAAGAATTTAAAAGACATATTCGAAAGCAAATGTAGAAGAGTTGCATTATGCTTTCAAAATGGGGGACAACACTTTCAACATTTGATGTAAAGTCAAAGGTAAGAACGAAATGCTATAAAATGTAATGTAGTCAAAATATAGTATTATTAAAAGGAAAATATGGGTGTTTTCCATTAAATATAATCTAGCACATTTACTGCAGAGGGACTTTTTGAAAGCACTGTACAAACAATTTAACTTTAAACTTTTTCACTTACTGGCATATACCTTTTGCACATTACAGAACACACTGGATGGCCTGGACGGGAGGCTATCATCAGTCTCCCAACAGCTGTCCAGTGTATCCCCTTTCCCAAAGTTCTCTGAACCTTTGGGGTCCTTATGACCTGACCATTTAGCCCATTCTGTGCAAAACAAGTGCCACTCAGAGGTAAAACAACCCAATCCAACTTATTGTTATTGAGACAGAAGCTAGATCCTCCAATCACTGCACCACATTAACACATAACATACAAGGGTTTGTACATTGGAAAAGCAGCTATGAACTTTCCACAGCAATGTTTTGATTGTAGCATACCATAATCCTGAAATACCATGCATCAAAAAATATGCAATTTGTAAGTTCTCAGAAGTTTTAAAAAAACTAAAGCATACTGACGATGCAATAGGTTTTCCTATTATTTTCTACTTTTCCATCATCGTCATTATCATCATCCTCAAGCAGCCATGGGCTATGGAGGTACAACCAGATTCTGCAATTTAGTTCTCCAAACACATCTATCCTGAACTACATCTGGCCATTGTAGACCAATTCTAACAAGTTCTTGTTTGACATTGTCTGCCCACCCCATCCTAGGTTTCCCCCTCTTTTAGAGGACTTTAGGCACACTGTAACTCTATTCGCTAATCTATAGTTATGCATACAGACAACATGGCCAAATCACTGTAGTTTCTCTCTGCACAATATATTACTGAAAAGAGGTTGCTGACTCCTTTGCCTAATCTCATCATTACTTACAAAGTTGAACCATCTAATGTCCAAGATACTGCATAAACATCCAGTATCCATAGCATCAAGTTTACTGCTATCTTGTTTACAAAAAGACCAAGTTTCACTACCGTAACTAACTCTAGAAAGAACCAAACTATTACAGAATCTAATTTTGGTCTTTAGGTGTATACATCTATTTCTCCACACTCTCCATAGATTCAGTAATATATTATCACAGAAAAAGTCCTGTAGACAAAACGCACTTAAAAAAAATGAATAAAAAAAAAAAAAAAAAAATTGGTTGTCCTGACTGGAATTTGAACTCGGGTCTCCCAGAAGCATGCTGGGCATCTTAACTGCTAGACCACTAAGGAACTGACCAACTCTTCAACTACGTGACATATAAGTCTTTCCTGTTGATTCACCAGTGTCACCACATTTGTTACTCATTCTGTGAGCGTGAGTGACAAATATTACTACCATCAAATGTGTGGCAGCTTGGCTGCCCAACTCCTGATAATAGATGGTGCCACTGGTGAATCAACAGGAAAGGCTTATGTCACATAGTTGGAAAGTTGGTCAGCTAATTGGTGGTTTAGCCAGCATGCTTCTGAGAGACCTGGGTTCGAATCCCAGTCAGGATAACCAATTTTTTTCAACTCATTTTTTTAAGTGTTCCATAGATTCTTAAAAGTCCCAGCAGGAATCCATATTCATCTGTTAATCCCATGATGCATGTCACCAGAATCTGTTACATAACTCTCATGATAATTAAACTAAGATACCTTCTCAAGAGTGTGACCATTCAGATTCACTGAACCACTGCCTGCCTGACCCAATTTTCATAACTTTAGTAGTCTCTGTTTATAACCTAACCTACTCTACTACCAGTCTCATCAACAGCTTTAATGAAAGAGTTCATCTCATCAACATCATTTGACAAAAGGGCTTAAATCATTAGCATAATCTAAATCAGAAATTTTCAGATCTCTAGACCATTTAAGCTCAAAATCTTTCCCTTGCAATGAATTTCGCATCACATAATCATTATCCAAATTAAGAGGAAAGGAGATAAAATGCACTCTTGTTGAACACCAGAAAGAATGCTAAACCAATTGCTACAAACTTTACCACCTCTCACACATGACTCTGTGTTATTATAGAGAGCTTTCATTATGTTAACTAACTTATCAGGTATGTCATATGATTTCATGATCAATAGAGTCAAAAGCCTTTTTTAAATCTACAAAGCTAGTAACCACAGATTTCTGAAACTCTAAACAGTGGTCAAGATTCTGCCTAAGCAAAAAGAAATCTTATCTACACTCCCCTACCACTTCTGAATTCACATTGCTCATCATGCAGTTGTCCATCAACCACATTCATAACTCTATTAAGTACAATCATGTAAAGAACTTTACCAGGAACAGAAAATAGGCTGATACTCTTATAGTTATAACAAGGACTGCAATCACCATTTAAAAAAAAAAAATAGGGATAATAATAGCTCTGGTAATATCCATAGGAACAATGCCTTTATCATAAGATATTAAAAATTTCAGTCAGCTATGTGATAACAGAAACATTCCCAGCTCTAAGCATTTCACCAGTAATTTCATCTACCCCTGGGGATTTATGTAGTTTAAATTTTGAAATACCAAAATAATTTCACACTGTGATATAGGGCTGAACATTAAAGCCAGTAATGAATCTATCTTCATTATAAACAATGTGGTTAGATACCAATGGCTACCTAACCACATTGCGTAAAACATCTCTGAATTGCTCAGCCCACTTAGTCATTACAGAATCCTCACCTTCAATAGCCTTACCTTGTTTATCCTTCAATCTCTGTACACTGTCCATTTCTTCCCACATAAAACATTAACTGTCTGGCACAGCTCTCTGCTGTTATGGTGTCTAGCTGCTTTCTTTGCTTTGTCAGTCAAGTCATCTAGCCAAATATTTTTATCAACTGCTAACTGATCCTTTGCACATTTATTGAGCTCTTTTTAACACTTTCTGTTAGGGCTAGTAGGGTATTGATTAAGGACATTCCTACAATTTTTTCTTTCCAAAATAAGCTCCAGTGCCTTATCACTCAAATAATTTTGCCTCCTCTGCTCCCTTTTATCTAAAAGAGTGTTGTTAGTTTCAAGAAAAACATGTTCAAAACGGTCCCATTCTTCCTCAACTTCAAACTTCAGTAGTAAGCAAACCATGACTGCCATAATGGCTAAGTAACCTATCATGGCAAGCTTTAGGTATAATTGGGTCTTTCAGAGCTTCAGTATTAAACGTAAGATTTTTAACCCTAGCACAACACTTTTTAAGTTTAAGTTGCAAGACACTTTTAACAAGATAATATTCATATCCAATTTCAGCTCCCCTATATGACCTGACATCCTAACAGAACTAGCATATTTGTTGTTAATTAATACATAATTGAACATATTCTTATGCAGCCCATCTTGTGAAACTCATGTGTACTCATGCTTGTTGAGGTGTTTGTAATAATAAATGTTATTTATTCTCAAACCATTACGTTTAATTACCTGTAGGAGACATTGCCCATTGCCATTGCAGCTACCAATACCAAAAGGGCCTATCACCCCTCCCCAAAGGTCAGAGTCAGTACCAACTTTAACAATTAAGCCACCTAGAACAAGGGTAACATCTTGTTTCTTGACAGAATTCAAAATATCATGAAGTTGTCCTTAAAACCTATCTTTCTCATCCTCATCAGTATTCTCAGTGGGGTATAACAATAGATAACATTCAAGTCTTTAATTTAGCTGAGAAACTTTTAATTATTGCACTCATATTCTAGAAGAGCACCACTGGCATGTCTGCTGAGAAGCAAACCTATGCCTTGGAGATGCTTCATATCTTCTCTCCTGAAAAGGGAAAATTAAGATTATTTTAAAGAATCTGACCTGTATCTGTCCATCTGGTTTTTTGCAAGCTAAGAATATCTAAGTTATAATGGTGGAATTCTTGTGTGAGTATATAAAGAGAATAATCTTTGTGCAGAGTTCTCATATTCCAACTTCCTGTGGAGATAGAGAATGGTTAGTGAAAATTAAAGAAACTGTTTATTGAGAGAGGAAGAACTGACAATATCAAACAGGCCCCTAATCACAGGAATGGGGAAAATACCTGTTCCTGCACTTTAAAAGGCTGAAGCCATCTACCCTTGAAGACTTCCTCCAATGTAGGATTTGACAATGCCCACAGAAGCAAGAGTTCAAGTAACTGTGGTGACCTCAGATCAGGATTATCCACCAGCTGATAAAATGCATTATGTGAATTCTATTCACTTGAGGCTGTCAATCCACAAACAGAAAACACAGCAGAAGCCTATCAGAGCAGCAAATTCAGGATCTATAATCAAACTCAGAGCCATTATTCCATTCAGGTTGGTACATATGGTCAGCAGCAGGATGCTGTGTGGTTGTCCACTCCTCAGCAAGGTAGAAAAAAAAAAGTAGCCATATCAGTCAAGATCAGTAGGCCACACTAATTTGTCAGTCCTCACCTTCCGCACTCTCTTCCACAAGAGAGTATCTCTTTTGAAAGGTACTAACAGTCTGCACCACAAAAAGGTGGGGCCAGACTTTAGGCCTGGATGTTTCTGTGCATCATCACAGGAGATTGGTGTATAGCTCTCCTTCCAGTGAATATCTACCATTTACAGACCCTACTTTTTAGGAAGCTTATAGAAAGATATGTTTTTTGAGCTTTTTTAATTTATATATTTTCTTTCTTACTAAAAATACTTATCATGAGAAATATGGCAAAAAATTTGGCATATGACTCATAAACATTGGCTACATCCCCCCCCCCTTTTTTTTGGGGGGGGGGGAAGGAAGGTGGTAGTGTTTTGAGGTAATCAACAACATTGTAGACATCAGAAGCTTTAACATGAAATATAACTAATTAAGATTGACCCTGAGAAATCTCCACTCCCTTTTGGGAGGGGGAAAGTATACTGGGTGGCATAATTCAAAGTAGCCTACAATGATCATTACCTGAGCTTTCATTTGACATCTAATTCATAACTACATTCCTTCAGGTATGAAAGATATAGTAGAAGAACGACTTTTATATTTCCCATTTTTAGGGGGAAAGAAAGCAAGGGGAGAAAATTTTGATAACCCATAACACTCCTCATGTCACAAGCTTTCATTTGGCCTAAAACTTTTTATGTTCAGTTCTCACATTCAAATGATACAGTAGAAAAATAACTTCCCTAATTTTCTTTTTTATGGAATTAGAAACATGGGTGGGGGGAGAGGATTTTTTATAACCTGTGATACTCCCAATGTCACAAACTTTCATTTGATACATAGTCTGCTACTTTTGGCATTCATGTTCCTATAATAAATATAGTCGAACAATTGTTTTCATATTTTTCTTTTTTATGGGGGAAAAAGCATAGGGATAAATTTTTTATAGCTTATGAATGACACACTGTTCTACAAGCTTTCATTTGTCATATAAATCATTAAGTTAGTCCACTGCATTCGAAAGATATGGTGAAAAACTGTTTTGCCAAATGAAAAAAACTGACAAATGATGAGCAAAAAGTAACAGGAAATAGGTAAAAAATTTAAGAATTAAAAAAATACTTATCTTCCTATATGGGCCCTAAGAAGTAGAAAATAAACCAAAAGCATATCAACAGTGCAATCAGTCACCGAGTTTGTATTCACTTCAAAAGAGAAAAAAGGGTGCTGGGAATCTTGTTGAGTAGGTAAAATGGCACCCTATCTTCCTTTGAAGTGAATATGAACTCAGTGACTGACTGCACCATCGATATACTTTAGGTTTATTTTCTACTTTTTAGAGTCCATATTGAAAGATAGGTATTTTTTAAATTTTGAAATTAATTTTTTGTCACTAAAAATACTACCTTAAAAACTTTCATTTGATGTACAACTCATAAACATCAACCATATTGTCCCCTATTTGGAGTCATGTTTGGGGTAGCCCATGGCATTGGAGATATCACATGCTTTAATTTGAGATATGACTCATTAAAGTCTAACCCCACAAAAATTCACCCCCCCCCCTTTATCAGGGAGAAGAGTGGGGGCAAAATTCGAATTAGTTTACAGTGGTCATTACATGAGCTTTCATTTCACACCTAAATCGTAACTGTACACCCTTGCATTCGTAAGATATAATAGAATGACTTTCGCATTTCACATTTTTTAGGGGGAAAGATATCAGGGGGAAATTTTTTATAGCTTATAACACTCCCTGCATTACAAACTTTTGTTTGACACATAGCTTGTTACTTTCTGCACTCATGTTCAAGATAGACAGAGGAAATCATTTCTATATCCCCCCTTTTTTTATAGGAGAAAGAAAGCATGGGGGGGGGTCAATTTTTCCTAGCCTATAACATTCCCCAGTTCAGAAGCTTTCATTTGATGTATAGCTCGTTACTTTCAGCATTTGCATTCTTGAGATATAGTGAAGAATAATTTTGATATTTCCCCTTTTTTAGGGGAAAGAAAGCATAGGTTTTTTTTAATAGCCTATGACATTCTTTGTGTCACAAGCTTTCATTTGACACACATAATCATTAAGTTTTCCCCTCGTGTTCGAAAGATATGGTGGAACAATGTTTTGTCAAATCCACAAGCTGACAAACCAAAAAATGTTATAGCCAAAAGCAATAGGGAGAAAGGTAATAAAAAATTAGCAAGAAGTCTCTTTCATTGCTCTAATACATTTGCATTCTTTCTCTTTATATGATTTTTCTCTTGTGGAAGGAATTGGAATTCCACATTGTATGAAAGAGATAAACATCAGTTGAGGATGGACAGAGCTAAATGTTTAACAGGCAAGTGTGGTAGAATCAAAAAACAGATATGGTTACGATAGTTGCTCTACTTTTTGAGCAAAGATGGCACGGATTGTGGTTAACTTGATCAAAGTTCAAACATTTTGTTTCCTCATTTTTCTGTAACAGTACCCTGAGGATATTTTTTTTACTTGTGCAGAAGATAATTTCTAGTATTCAGTAGCTGGTTTTAATGTTTTTCAATAGACAATAGCTGATTATCAAAGTGTTTATTGAACAGACAAGCATTGCAGTATAAGTATATAATTTTAATTAAGCAAAAAGCTGAGGGGAATTTTTAAGCTTTTCACTTGGAGGATAAATTTTTATGATTCAACATTTCTTTTTAATTAAGATATTCTAAAAGAATTGATATATACTTGCTTAGATATTCAAGATAATCTGCAAGAAATGAGAGGATATAATTTTCATCTCTTTTCTGCATTTGTCATTGACAGATGCAGGAGTGAATGGTGCCATGAACCCTCAAGGAAGAAACAAGCAACTTAGTTGGGTTTACTTCTGATTCAACAAGCAATAAAAGACTATGGAATACATAGTGTTATAGACTATTTGATTAATTTCTTCCTTTTGTGGATTATTTCAAGTCAAATTTCCTGTAACTTCCAAACTAAACTTTTGCTACATAATATACTGTAATAACATTATCTGTTAGTAATGTAAAATTACTTACCTCTATTTCTATAGTTCAGTTCAAAGTAAACTTGCATTTTTATTGTTGCAGTAGTAGGATTATATGTGGCCAGAAGACGTTTGCTACAAACCTGCAGATAATGTATCACAGTATTATCAAGTAAATCATAATAACAGTTGTTTCATAGAACGACATAAGCATTCAATTTTCTAGAATGAAATTTTATGTGCTACATTACGTATAATTTTATCAAACCATAATTATATTTGTGCACTTAACGTTTATAATATTGATAATTGTTCCAAAATTATTAAAGCATTGATGATATTCTTTTTCAGCTGATGCATAACCATCACTGTTCATGCATTACTTGTATTTGCCCATTGTTCATTGTAGGGATCCTCAAACCTTTTAGGTCAAAAGGTCACTATTAAAATACATTTAAAGCCAAGGTAATTATTAAAATACTTTAAAAGCAAAGGAATATTTTTAAAACACATCAGATGCTCCCACCCAGAACACATTAGGAACACACTACTTGTAAACTTTAGTTTCACATTTCTGCCCCACACTCTTAAAGTACAAACTGAAACTACATGCTTGCACATATCAATAATATAAAATAATAAATTCCCTTTTAAGGAGCTGCTTGCAACAGAGGTCTAACAGGAGCCTGCCAGTGTAATATGCCATAGACATAGATCTGTGTGGAAGGCAAAACCATAGCAGAACAACAATATATTGTCCTATATTTATTAAACTGAGTTCATGGTAAAATAGCAAAGCTATATCTTGACCATATTGATTATTTTGGCAAATATTATGAATCTACATATACATGTATCATCACTGATCACACACTTCTGAAAAGGTTTTGTACTTGCTTGCATTCTGTGTGTTTAATTAAGTACTAGACTTATCAGTACATTGGAGATTTTTTTGGACATAGAGGGCTGCACATTGGGCTTTTTGAAACTCCTGATATATATACCAGTGTCCAAAAGTTAGGCATAATTCACAATTTGTTAAATATCTCACAAATGATAGAAATTATCAACATTATATTTTGAGTGTCAATAAAACAGAACATATGTAAGTGCTCACAAATCTCACCTGATCAATTTTTTATAAATAACTCAAAAAGCAAATCTGGGGTGCTATACAAGCTGGCTTTGATTTTGTGCCACTATATTCCTGTTGTATATGTGCTGTGTTCATGTTGGTAGAGCACTTCAAAACAAAGTGTGGCATAGAGACATCATGTGGATGCTTTTACACGTGGAAGAGGAACGGGTATGTTAGAATCCGGTCAATCCCAGAACAATGGGGTCAGGACTGTAAATGTCCCCCAATCAGTATGTTCAAAATTTTGGAGATGGTTCCTACAGACAAGAGATGTTAGCCATAGATGAGTTCAGGGTTATCTAAGAGTGAGAACAGTGTAGGATGACTACTATAACTCTCTTACATATTGATTCTAGTATCACATTTTCACTTGTAGTATCTTTGTTTTCCAATCCATGCAATTTTAATTCAATGATTCGTTAACTTCAGACCCCTGCCCTTTTGCCCACTGGATTAATCTGCTGCTGCATGGAGCTTCACTAGTTAATGCTATATATGATACTCTATTAACCCTCTCTCTAAAAGAAAACAGGATTTCCCACATTTGATAAACTGGTAAATGAGATTTGGTATGAACTCACAAGTACTCAATTTTATTATAATGGTATTCCTCTGCCGAACTGAGCATGGTTAAATATTACAAAGGATTTGTGAGATTTGGGTATTGTCCTTAATCCAGAGGAGCCATTACAAGTGGTGCCTGACATGGTGCCACACAACAACACAGCCAAACAAGGGGTTAAAACACGCAATGAATTTCAATTTAGATCAAGGAGCAGCATAGATGAGGAACTGAATTCACATAAAAGTGATCAGAATAAAGAACACGAATCCCTGTCCTTTTTAGGGGAGGAATGTAGAAATCTATCATTAGGATGGAGAACTATCCTCATATTGTCTTAAGACATAGGTGCAGTTTATAAGTATGTCACTATCCAGCAGTATTTGCCGACTTCTCCAGGTCAAGTTTGATGCCAACTAGGAGAAACCTCATTCAGCAAAATGCATTCTCTTCTTCAAGTAAAGCTGAATAAGTGTGTGGCAGAGCAGTTTGGAAATTTAGAGAGCTTTCCTTCATGCTGCCTAGTTGATTAAACAGTAATTAACAATCTTTAGAATTCATGTGTTAGTTCCCTGCATCTGTATCTAGATAGCTGCATTATCTAAACTACTTTAAATTGGCAGTGTGCTGTAAAACTTGTGACATATCTAATGGAGATTAAGAATTCAAAATTAAAAACATGATAAAAAAAGGTAATCATAGTAATATGATTATATATTAATTACCAGCAAATGGGCGAGCTTTATTAGGAACACCAGAGGAGCTGAAACTGGGTCTGACCATTAGCTTGTTAAAATTGTCTTGAAAATGGAGCTTAAGAAATGCTGTGCTAAAGTTAAAAGAATTACTTATGATATTTATGATTGGGTTGTTTTATCTTTAAAATTAAAGCTGTGAAAGATTAACAAATAGCCGATGCTTATCATAAGTTATTTAGTCATGATGAAATCATGGCTTGCTTACAACTGAGTATGAATGGGACAATTTAAAACAGGCTTTTCTAGTAAACAACAGTGCTGTTTTGAGTAAAAAAAAGGATAAGAGACAGAGTCATTTGAGTGATAAAGCATGACACTTTTTTTGCACACAATGGGCTAAACAGTCAGTTCACATTGATCCCAAGGGCTCACAGCCTAAAGGGAATCCACTGGATGGCTAAGGAAACAGATGAAAGTCTCCCACCAAGGTTATCCAGAATATACCTCTCCCCCCACACTGATACACAATTTTTTCGACAACTTAAAAGTTTGGCCACATAATTTAGAGCATTACAATCAGACAAAATCTGGAGTCAATATGTTGGACTAAAATGGTCAACAATAACAATATACATATTTTTCAGATCAGAATGCTGTTTCGCAAGTTCATTTATAAAAACTATTTGGTTATTATTGTGAAGAATAATGCATATGACTAAATGCATGTGTCAAAATTGTAAATAATTGAAGTATAAATGTGTAAAAGCAGTAATTGCATATAAAGAGTTTTTCAACTTAAAATTTGAAAATATTTTTATTCTTGCAATGTGTAAAATTGCTTTTAAATAAATAAATAAATACCTCCTCAAGCAGCTGCTTGCCACAGAAGTCTGAGAGGAGCCTGTCAGTTTAATATGCCATAGTAGAAGGATCTGTGAGGATGGCTGGTCCTCATTTTAGTAATAACTAATCAAAATATTTTTATTATTTACATTTTTTAAGCTAAAGAAATAAAAGAAAACTGCAATATGCATTTCAGTCAGAATAAAAAAAAAATGCATTCAAGCATTGCGTCTTAATATTCCAGATAGGGTCAATTTGACCCAGGTGATATAGTAGTATAAAACATTGGTCATACATCATAAGGTTAACAGAGGATGAGTTAATCAGCAGCTGGCAGATCAGCGATATAGAACTTGATATTAAAACATGTCCACAAGCAACAATTAAAAACATGATTATTGTATCACGAGATATGACATATGCTGTGAAATACATCATGCTTGCAGTCAAACAGACAGTTTAGTTTAACAAACAAAATATTAGTTTGAAAAGAGTTTGAGAAGAGAAGTTGCTTTAGTGACTTTACTTTTCTGTAGAGTGCAGGTGTCAGCATAGATTGCCTGTTTATTAGTTTCTTTGTATGAAGAATCAGAGAGACTTTGATTGCTCATGGGAATGTTGTTCCTTTTAAACATGTGTAATAAGCAAGATAGATTTTTGGTAAGAGTTGAGTCTATAATTTGTTATACAAAAACTTTGTAATTCAACTTTTGAATATTATATTCTTTTAGTATTTGACATTAGAAGTAGGTCAATAGTAATTAGCCATTAGTTTAATTAGTCCATTTGTATATAAAGTGAAAAATAATTCAGGTTTTTGTTATTTCTTGTAAGTTAATTGCTTTGTTTATTAAATAAGTTCATGTATTATCTGTTTGGCTATTTCGAACTCACACACAGTATTATCAAATAAATATTCTTGAAAATCTGTAACAATATATTATTAGGCCATCAGTTTCTATTCCACACAGTTCAAGATAGTTTTTTACTCTATGATTAAGAGTATCACCTCTTTACATATTAGATATTACTAAAATGTTTACAGGTGATTTTTATATCTTGTAATTTTTTAACATTAATAGTTTAATATTAGTTTTAACGTAATACTCATATTAATCAAGGAATGTAGAGAATAGATGTAAATGTCTTTACTATATTTTGGGTAGAGGATGGTTGATTGTTTGATTTTAAATTGAGCATTTAACCTTTTTTATGTAATTAAGAAGATGGCTGCATTAGTACCTTTCTCAAAAATTAGTCTCAGCTCATTTCTCAACGGATATTCCAAGAAGCAGTGGTGGAATGTAAACTAAAAATGACAATAGCAGATATTTCAGAAATATTTGAGTCAGTTGAATTATTAGGAATTTAATATGTTGTACATGTTCCTTTCCTATATTGTTTTAAATGTAATATGTTATTAACCAGTCAAAATACCTGGTGTTGCCTAAGAAAAAAAAGTGCATTTTTAAAACTATGGTACATAGAATTTCATGTACCATACAATATTTTGGATTTAAGAATCATGCTTTAAAAGAGGGTTTCCGTACAAAATTGAACTATGAACTGATTTATTTAAATAATAGTCAAGCAGCTCATGAGCACATTTGTTTTGATGCTGTCAAAGATGAGACATAATTTTGATGCTGTCAAAGATGAGATATCACAGACATACATAAAAACTTATATTTTATCTTTACATTTATTAAAGTAATGCAGTTCAATCACATGCAACCATGTTCATCTATTTTTCCCAAGGCAATGTTTTTGTCTTTTATGTTTAGCAATGGATTAAAAAAATGCTGGAAAAAGTGTAGCAAAATATTTTGAAGCCCAGCCAAAAAGCAATGGAAGTTTCTTTATATATTTTAATGGCCTAAAATTTAATCATGGATATGTTGAACAAATGTTGAAATACAATTAAACAAACTTCTTTCTGTTGAAAGTTTGGTTTAAATCACTTCTGAATTTCTTGAGTTATAATCTAGGATGCTTCCTTTAATATATATATAGATAATCCATATTTTTTATTATTTTGGGCACATGACAGTCACTAGTAAGTCTGTTGCATGTAAAATCTGCCCAACTGTCACATCAACTTATCATTGAGAAGAATCTGGGCAAGAGGAAATACAGCTAGCCTGAAAATAACAAATTTAAGGAAAAATAATTTTTTACCTACTTATTGAACCCATTGAGTTAATAATTGCATTGCATATCTTCAGGCTACTCTTGTTCATTTGTCAAAAATTCAAGTTATTGGCCTTGCCTTAGAGCTCCTGTAGGGTGAAGGTGAACGAATTTTCCTCTCCTTTTAGTATGCCATTGCCTGGCAATGAGCTTGCTGATCGGACTGCGAAAGAGGCCCTTGAGAATCAGAGGTATGTAATCAATTACCCTCTCTCTCTCTCAGCGACTGCAAGAGTTTCGTTTTACAGTTTATGAGCCAGTATCATCTTGCCCAGTGGCAGAGGGATTCCAGTTGTTCCTCTTTCAGGTACCTGGTAGACCCTTTCTCTCACTGCTCCTAACCTCAGAGACCTTTGCAGATCTGAGGAGACCCTCCTGCATTGTTTCCGAGTTTGCATCATCTACAACTCTACACTTCACTCTCAGTAGATCATACAGTCCTAACTGTACCATATGTAGAACACTTGAGACTGTATCTCATGTACTGCTCTCACTACAATGCCGAAAGAGAAGCTTTGTTCCGGGAGCTTCATGCTATCGGAATCACAGACTATTCCATCACCTTCCTTCTTGGTAAACACCAGAATATGAAGCTAGAGTGAGCTTGCATGCGAGACTGGTCACTGATTTCTTTCAGAACATTAAACCTTGCAGAAGAGGCCAATGTCTTTTATTACTTTAACAAGATTAATATAGTTAATAGTTTCAAGAGATAGCTGAGAGGTAGTTTCTCCTGCCTCTGCTATCTGGACCTCCTGTTGTGACTAGTGTAGGGGGCCCCTCATTGGAGGCTAATTTCACCATGCTTTTACAACTCCTTGAACCTTCAATAATGGTAGTTAAAATAATTTTTTACGCTGCTAATAGATGGCAGCAATTTACTTTAAATATTCTAAATATTATGAGGCACAGTAGGATCAAACTCTTTAATAAATCACGAATAAATACTGTACAATAAGTCTCGATGTCCAATTCTGCTACGATTCACCAGTGCACCGCATTGAGTATTACATTTGTTGTATACATAACTCTGAGCATGACAATATGACATAACTCTGAGCATAACAAATCTAGGGTGTGGACATTTTATGTATTATCCCAGATGTCACTATACCATCCTTATATT
Source organism: Ryuthela nishihirai (assembly GCA_038380435.1). NCBI lineage: Eukaryota > Metazoa > Arthropoda > Arachnida > Araneae > Heptathelidae > Ryuthela > Ryuthela nishihirai. The sequence continues at coordinate 75,217,994 of JAWZYU010000010.1, forward strand.
ATATTTTGCCTATCAATCCTGTAGATATAGAATTTTAAGGAAAATGCATTTTTCTCACCACCTATTGAATTTATCAAGTTAATATTTTGCACTGCATAGCCCTCAGGTTACTCCTTAGTCTCTAACAAAAATTCCAGTTCCTCACCTTTTTCTTTTCCTGAAGAGTTATGGGGACCACATACAACTTATTTTATAATTAATGATTTCCAAATATGTTTATTATTATGTTTATTTTCATATGATAATTTGATTGTGGGAGGATACTGAGTAAATAAAACAGAATTTGAAGTTATATTCTGTAAAATTCCTCAAAATATTACCAATCTTACTAAGTTTCGTGGACTTTAGACATCAATGATAACTGCATCATCATTGTTCTAATAAAACTATCCATTATCCACTGCACTATTACTGCCCTTCAACTCCTTTCTGGACCTTCTGGTACCTTGTTACACTTAGAAATGGACTATGAACAAGCATGTCTTTGACTAAAGGACTTAGCATGGACAGATAGAGCATGCATGTTTTTGACTAAAGTCACTTCCTACTTAAGATAACATGTTAATTGGATTTTGATGTCCTTCTATTTGTTTTATAATATTGGATCATTCTCATTATTGGCTAATTACTCAGTGTAGTGTATAGTGTACAGCAGATATTTCAACCAGTTTTTAGCATTTCACATTGTTCTATAACCTAAGAATTAACCCTTTCACTACCATACCAAAATGGCCCAAACTGCAGGCAGGAGGAAGTGAAGAGGAAGAAGTTGGACTGGATATTTAACTGAACAAGTACATTTAAAAGCTTGGCCATTTCAGACCAGTTTAGTAGTGAAAGGGTTAAACAAAAATACAGTTAGAAAATTTACTATTTTAAAAAAAATTTCATTTTTATGGCAATTGAACATAGCATTTATAATGTACACTAAAATAATACCTTTATAATAGCTTGGATAGTGTCATCAGTGATATTTTCTTTCATGCTGAACCTCCATTTAGGATCAAGGGTAACAACTCTCAACTGAAACATATAAAATTCATGTAAAAAAAATTGTCAGTGATGTCTCTTGCATGTGTTGTGCTGCAATTTGAATGATATCCAAGACCTTATTAGGTATAGTTACACTACCATGTAAAGTCCAACAGAAGGTCCTTCCTCCAAAAGAAAAAACACATTTTTATTTCTAACATAAATATACATTTAACATACAAAATGAAAAAATTAAATGTGAAATTAAAATTCCATTACATTTTTTCACATTTATGCAAACATAATTTCCTATACTATACTGGTCAAATTGAAAATTGGGAATTTATCCTTAAAATTCTGCAACACCTTGATTACTGGAGGTCTCACGTGTTACTTACCTTGCTTCACCATCTAGCACCAGCCCTTCTGATATCACTTCATGAAGATACTGTATAAAATCTTATGCATGAGTTACAAAAATACTGAACAAGAAACATATTAAGTAAAAGTTGTCAGAGAAGGAACCTGATTATGGCAGTAATTTCTGAAAGAAATATTTTCCCCAGATATAATTTAAAATCTTAAAATTTCTGTGGAATTCTTACCTGTAAAACACAGGGGAAGAATTCACCTTTGAAGATTTTTATAATATAATTGCACCAACAATTACTATTATCTTCTTACTTTTTTATTTGTGAAAGAAACTGAAATAGACTTTGTGGAAGAATTTGAGCCAGGTGGGACATGAACCTGACTTCCTGATATCAGTTGCTCAGACCACTAATAAAGATTTGAACTAATAAGAGCTATGAAGTGGTTCAATCTAGAAAAGCATGATTTCTCATTTATAAATGCTGAGCTATGGAAATAGTCTTTCTAAGTGAACTCAATGTGTTGCCCTAATGATATGAAAAGCCAAGTGAATTGTGGCTAGCACAGAGCATTTCACATTGTTCTATAACCTAAGAATGATTATAGATAACCCAGAGCGTCCAAAAAGTCCCTTTATTCAAAGTTTGAAATGTACTTACTTTATTATACCTGTTGTGCAGCCATGTTTTACTCTGAGAGTGTCGGCAACACTGTAGAACTGTCCAGAACCATGTGTAGGTGGAATGACTGATTAGGAGCCTCAGGGAAGGAGCTGAAGGTCAGTCAGTCATAGAATGGGTTTTAAGTATGGTCAAAGGATCACTTTGCTGGAGGTGTACTTTCAGTGTAAATCTTATATCTAGATATTCTGGCACCAAGAAAAGTTACACTGTACCAACTAGTATGCCGGTCATGACACACACCAGTATCCTGTTCTGTGAATGACAGGCTGCGATGTGGGAAACCCCAGATACTCAGGTCGGATTTCATTGGAGATGTCCAGTAGCAAATATTACTATCACCTCAGAAATCTGAAAGGTGTTTGTTGTAACAAATGGAGCATCATGTGGATCAGTACATAACGCTATAAAATGTTTGAAGTTACATGCGTATCAAATAAATGAGGTGCAGGAGCTAAAGCTACAAGATACAGGTGAACCCCTCAATTATTCCCAATGGTTTTATGCATTCAGAACAATGTGGTGATTCTGGATAAGACTTTCTTCACAGATAAAGTATGTGTCCACATAAATAGACACATCAACTCCCAGCATACCCAAATTTGGGCTGCAGAAAATCCCCGTGCTTACATGAGGTCTGTGATTTAACCTCACTGGATATTTTCTGTGGGGTTACTTAATGGAAACATCTCACAAAAATAACTCCAACACATTGAATGACCTGAAGCAGGCAATCCTGCAGGCAATAGATCCAATCACTCCCACAATGCTGCGATGTTGTCACAGAATAAGTGTAAGTGTATGGAACTATGCCTGCAAGAGAATGGTGGACATTTTCAATTCTAGTTGTGAACTGCATCAGTATTCCACAATATATGTAGAAGATATACATGTACTAATCAGATTCATAACTGCAATCACTTTCATGTAATAATTCACAATTTTGAGTATATGGATTTTTTGGACACTATGCAGCTCAGGGTCAGAGCAATTGACATGTTATCATATCATGGATTTGAATCTCACCCAGCTCAAGAAAAATTTTCCACTACCTTAAATAAAATGAATACAATAAATACAAAAAGGACTGAAATTTATATATATTATATGCATAACATTTTTCAGTTACTCATAACTAGAACAAACTAATCCCAATTTAGTTATATCTCATCAATAAGACAAGAAGTTGGTAAAAATTTTACTTTAATGCTCCTGTTATAAAGCCTCATCATCATCATCATCCTTAAGCAGCCATGGGCTACACAGGTCCAACCAGACTGTGCAATTTAGTTCTCCAAGCATATCTGTCCTAAGCTACATCTGGCCACTGCACACCAATTCTAACAAGGTCCTGTTTGACATTGTATGCCCACTGCATCCTAGGTCTCCCCCTCCTTCTGAGGCCTCTAGGCACACTGTTCATAACCCTATTCGCCAATCTATAATTATCCATACAGGCAACATGGTCAAACCAACGGAGTCTCTCTGCACAATATGCTGCTTAAAGGAGGTTGTCGACTCCTTTGCTTAACCTCATCATTACTTACAAAGTTGACCCACTTAATGCCCAAGATACTGCATAAGCATCTATAATCAGGAGCATCTAGTTTCCTGTTATCTTGTTTACAAAGTGTCCAAGTTTCATTATCATAACTAACCCTAGAAAGAACCAAACTATTATGCAGTCTAATTTTAGTTCTTAAGTGCATACACCTATTTCTCAACACTCTCCAGATTCTTAAAAGTCCCGGCAGCAATCCCTATTCGTCTGTTAATCTCATGCCGCACATCACCAGTATCTGTTACATAGCTCCCAAGATAATTAAACTGTGACACCTGCTCAAGACTGCAACCATTCAGATTAACTGAATCACAGCCTGCCTGACCAATTTTCATCACTTTAGTTTTCTCTCTGATTCTAAACTTCTTCTTTCTTGGCCATGTTGCCTGTATGGATAATTATATAATCTGTTTATAACCAAACCTACTCACTACCAGTTTCATCAACAGCTCGAATGAAAGCGTTCATCTCATCAACATCATTTGTCAAAAGGGATAAATCATCAGCATAATCTAAATCAGAAATTTTCGTATCCCTAGTCCATTTAAGGCCAAAATCTTTCCCTTGAAGTGAATTTCACATAACATAATCAATAACCAAATTAAAGAGAAAAGGAGACAAAATTCACCCTTGTTGAACACCAGAAGTAATACTAAACCAATTGCTACAAGCCTTACCAACTCTCACACACGACTCAGTGTTATGACAGAGAGTTTCATTATGTTAACTGACTTGTCTGGTATGCCATACGATCTCACAATCAACCACAAATTATGATGATCAACAGAGTCGAAAGCCTTTTTGAAATCATCAAAGTTAGTAACCAAAGGTTTCTGGAACTCTAAACATTTCTCAAGAATCTGCCGAAGTGAAATTATCTGATCTACATATACCTTACTACTTCTGAATCCATATTGCTCATCAGGGAATTGCCTGTCAACCAGATTCTTAATTCTATTAAGCACAATAATGGAAAGAACTTTACCTGGAACAGAGACTAGGCTGATATCCCTGTAGTTATCACAAGAGATGCAATAACCTTTTCTGAAAATAAGTATAATATAGCTCTGGTAAAATCCTTAGCAATTATGCCTTATCCCTTTATCATATGCCTTAAGCCTTTTTTTTATGCCTTATGCCTTTATCATAAAAGATATTCAAAATTTCAGTCATCCAAGTGGTAACCGAAACATTCCCAGCTCTAAGCATTTCCATACTAATTTCATCTACACCTGGGGATTTATGAAGTTTAAGTTTAGAAATAGCCAAAATAACTTCAGATTGTGTTATAGGGCCAACATTAAAGTCACCAATGCATCTATCATCATTACAAACAATGAGAGTAGAACTAACCACATTGTTTAGAACATCATTGAAATGCTCAGCCCATGTAGCCATGACAGAATCCTCACCTTCTATAACCTTACCTTGTTTATCCTTCAATCCCTGTATAGCTGTCCATTTTCTACCACACAAAACATTAACTATCTTGTACAGCTTTCTGCTGTTGTGCTGCCTAACTGCTTCCTCGGCTTTGTCAGCCAAGCCATCAAACCAAAGATTCTTATCAGCAGCTAACTGATCCTTTACACGCTTATTAAGCTCTCTGTAATGCTTTCTATTAGGACAACTAGGATATTGATTAAGGGCATTCCTGCAGTTCTTTCTTTCTGAAATAACCTCAAGTGCCTTATCACTCAAATAATTCTGCCTCCTCTGCTCCTTTTTCCCTAAAAGAGTACGGTTAGTTTCCAAAAAGGCCTGTTTAAAATGGTCCCATTCTTCCTGAACTTCAGTAGTAAGCATACCATGACTGTCATAATGACTATCATAGTAAGCTTTGGCTATAACTGGGCCTTTCAGAGCTTCAGTATTAAAAGTAAATTTTTTAACCTTAGCAAAACACTTTTTAAGTTTAAGTTGCAAGACACTTTTAACAAGATAATGGTGAGATCCAATTTCAGCTCCCCTATATGACCTGGTATTCCTAACAGAATGAGCCCATTTTCTGTTAATTAATATATAATCAATCATATTCTTATGCAGCCCATCTGGTGAAACCCATGTGTACTTATGTATGTCGCGGTGTTTGTAATAAGTGTTAGTTATTCTGAAACCACTGAGTTTACTTAGGTGTAGGAGACGTTGCCCATTGCCATTGCAGCTACCAATAAGAAAAGGGCCTGTCACCCCTTTCCAAAGATCAGTCAGTAATTTTGGCATTGAAGTCACATAGAACAAAGGTAATATCTCCTTTTTTGACAGAATTCAAAATATCCTGAAGAAGACAGAATCAATCAACCTATCCTTCTGATCCTCATCAGCATCCTCAGTGGGGGCATAACAGCAGATAACATACAAATCTTTAATGCTTGTCTGAAATTTTGCTGTAAGAAACCTTTCATTAAAGCACTCATAGCCTGAAGAGCATCACTAGTATGTCTGCTGAGAAGCAGACCCATGCCTTGGTACTGCTTATTATCTTTCCTCCCTGAAAAGAAAAATTTATGATTATTTTTAAGAATTTGACCTTTATCTGTCCATCTGGTCTTTTGCAAGCTGAGAATATCTAAATTATAATGGTGGAATTCTTGTGTGAGGACATTAAGAGAATAAGCTCTGTGAAGATCCTCACATTCCAACTACCTATGGAGAGAAAATGGTTAGTGGGATGTTTAAAGAAACTATGTTTATTGAGAGAGGGAATGCCAACAATATCAAACAGCCCCCTAATTGCAGGCATGGGGCAAAGACTTCCCACCACCACTAAAGGTTGAAGCTATCTACATTGGGAGTTTTCTATCAATGTAGAATTTGATGATGCCCATAGAAGCATGAATTCAGGTACCTGTGATGACCTCTGTTCAGGATTATCCATCAGCTGATAAAACATATCCTGTGAATCTATTCACTTGGGGCTGTCAACCCACAAACAAACAAAAAAGACAGCAGATGATTTTTCCCTCCACAGAAGCCCACCAGTACAGCAAATTCAGGATCTATAATAAAAGCTCAGAGCCTTATTTCAGGCCAGTTCAGTAGGTTTATATAGTCAGTACCAGGACCCTTGTGTGGTTGACTACTCCTCAGCAGGGTAGAAAAAAAAGAAAAGTAAGCTTTAGGTATAATTGGGTCTTTCAGAGCTTCAGTATTAAACGTAAGATTTTTAACCCTAGCACAACACTTTTTAAGTTTAAGTTGCAAGACACTTTTAACAAGATAATGTTCATATCCAATTTCAGCTCCCCTATATGACCTGACATCCTAACAGAACTAGCATATTTGCTGTTAATTAATACATAATTGAATATATTCTTATGCAGCCCATCTTGTGAAACCCATGTGTACTCATGTTTGTTGAGGTGTTTGTAATAATAAATGTTATTTATTCTCAAACCATTACGTTTAATTACCTGTAGGAGACATTGCCCATTGCCATTGCAGCTACCAATACCAAAAGGGCCTATCACCCCTCTCCAAATGTCAGAGTCAGTACCAACTTTAACAATTAAGCCACCTAGAACAAGGGTAACATCTTGTTTCTTGACAGAATTCAAAATATCATGAAGTTGTCCTTAAAACCTATCTTTCTCATCCTCATCAGTATTCTCAGTGGGGGTATAACAATAGATAACATTCAAGTCTTTAATTTAGCTATGAGAAACTTTTAATTATTGCACTCATATTCTAGAAGAGCACCACTGGCATGTCTGCTGAGAAGCAAACCTACGCCTTGGAGATGCTTCATATCTTCTCTCCTGAAAAGGGAAAATTAAGATTATTTTAAAGAATCTGACCTGTATCTGTCCATCTGGTTTTTTGCAAGCTAAGAATATCTAAGTTATAATGGTGGAATTCTTGTGTGAGTATATAAAGAGAATAATCTTTGTGCAGAGTCCTCACATTCCAACTTCCTGTGGAGATAGAGAATGGTTAGTGAAAATTAAAGAAACTGTTTATTGAGAGAGGAAGAACTGACAATATCAAACAGGCCCCTAATCACAGGAATGGGGCAAATACCTGTTCCTGCACTTTAAAAGGCTGAAGCCATCTACCCTTGAAGACTTCCTCCAATGTAGGATTTGACAATGCCCACAGAAGCAAGAGTTCAAGTAACTGTGGTGACCTCAGATCAGGATTATCCACCAGCTGATAAAATGCATTATGTGAATTCTATTCACTTGAGGCTGTCAATCCACAAACAGAAAACACAGCAGAAGCCTATCAGAGCAGCAAATTCAGGATCTATAATCAACCTCAAAGCCATTATTCCATTCAGGTTGGTACATATGGTCAGCAGCATGATGCTGTGTGGTTGTCCACTCCTCAGCAAGGTAGAAAAAAAAAAAAGTAGCCATATCAGTCAAGATCAGTAGGCCACACTAATTTGTCAGTCCTCACCTTCCACACTCCCTTCCACAAGAGAGTATCTCTTTTGAAAGGTACTAACAGCCTGCACCACAAGAAGGTGCATAAATAAGCCTAACATACTGAAAATCTGTGGTAATGCTATAATCTGCCATTGCAATGAACTTTTTGAATGGTTTTAAGATAAAATCATTGCATGAAAAAAAATTCCTGGTTGGATCTTTAGGGTTCTTGTACTCCATATGGGCAACTATTTTAAATCATTCCAGTCACCCTTTATATTTCAGCTAACTATTTTATAGATTCCATGTTTACAGGCCATCTCTCGTGTCTGAATTATCCATTATGTTTCATTTTGTGTTTGACACATTGCTGGAAGTGTTAAACCTGTCATAGGTGATAAGCTTTCTTGGTCCCCTGAATTCTGTTTCTGACAGGCTTTATACATAAGTCCGTTGAATAATAAGCTTTTGCATAACCTACTCATTGGTAGCTATTTGGTTGTTTGATAGGCAGGTAAATAGGTAAGTATGTAAATAAATGAAAGTAAAGTAATTTAATTCTCTATGACACAGTTAAATGTTTTTAAGCCCTTTAACACATGGACTATGCTATCAAGTATCAATAATTATTAAAGAGAGATTTATGTATCATGCCATAGAGGATGGGAAACAACAGGAGCTTCTTGGAATGCTTTCGGTGAGAAATTTAAAATTCGATGTTCTTGCTGGCAAGTGACGTCTCGGTGGAGATTAAAATGATGATGATGGCTGCCAATGATCTACCCGCATTGGCGAATGAAATAACCATTTATACTTTTGATAGCATAGAGTGCTTAAAAAAGTTTTAGATCCATGACACGCATTTTGTGCCGTTCCTATTGGTGCTTCATCAGGTGGGAAGTTAGGAAATTAATGCAGGAGAGGCAGTTGGTTGGTGAGCATGGGGGAGGGGTGGGTTGCCATAAATTGATGTCAGTAGTTCAGCTCCGAGGGTTGCAGTGGTTGGAGGAAATACGGGTGGCGGTAATGCGATCTGCATGCAAGGTTGGGAGAGGGTGTGGGATTATGGCAAATCGCCAAGATCTGCATATATATAGGGAAGCATCACTATTTGTGGGTAGTAATTCATATTTATAATGAGTGGGGTACTTTTAGTAAATTAATATATTTCGTAAACTGAAATTTGGGGTTATGATAATTATGTTATTGATGGTCTGAATAAAGGTTTTGTTATTGGTATTACTATTGGGAATTTCTTTTTCTCCCAACCTCCATTACATGCAGATTGCATTACCACCGACCACTCTGACCCTCGGAGCTGAACTACTGACTTGTCAACTTATGTCACCCCACCCCTCCCCTGTGCTCACCAACTAACTGCCTTTCCTGCATTAAGTTCCTCACTTTCCACCTGATGAAGCGCTGATAAGAACGGTGCAAAATGCGAGTCGTGGATCTAAAACTTTTTTAAGCACTCTATGCTATCAAAAGTATAAATGGTTATTTCATTCACCAATGCAGGTAGACCATTGGCAGCTGTCATCATTATTTTAATCTCCACCTCATCATTATTTTAATCTCCACCGAGACGTCACTTGCTGGCAAGAACGTCGAATTTTAAATTTCTCACCAAAAGCATTCCAAGAAGCTCCTGTTACTTCCCATCCTCTATGGCATGGTACGTAAATCTCTCTTTAATAATTATTGATACTTGATAGCATAGTCCATGTGTCGAAGTGCTTAAAAACATTTAACAGTGTCATAGAGAATTAAATTACTTTAATTACTGCACTGTGTACCTCTACTGTAATTTATGTAAATGAATAAATAAAAATTAAATGAATAGGCAATTTTGTAGGGTAATGAGGATAATGAATGCTGAGAAATGAATATCAAATTAAGCATTTAATGGCTAATAATTTGGTCAATCAAATTATGTTACAAATTTATTACAAAATTAAAAGGTGTGAACATTTTACTCATTATTACTTTATAAAAAAAATAAAATAAATACCCCCTCAAGCTGCTGCTTGCCACAGAGGTCTGACAGGAGCCTGTCAGTTTATATGCCATAGTAGGAAGTCTGTGAGGATGGTAGGACCTCAGCAGAAAAGCAACACAAACATCCATGCCTTACCCGAGGCTTGAACCCAGGTCCCTTAGATCAGTAGCCAAGCGAACCTTTTAAAATTCTTTTCTGTTTTCATTTGAATTTAAGATGCAGAATAAAATAGACATTATTTATAACTATATCTAAATAATATCTATTAAAACTTTACTAAAGCATCTTGCCCTTATTTTAAAATTAATATTCTTTGTATAATTATTAAATGACTTAATAAGCTTACCATGAAAATTGCTAAGGATTCAGAAATTTGTTCTCCTTGTGACAAACATTCATGAACAATTCCTTTTAGGATAATTTTAATTAGGTCTTCAGTTTGATCACTTTCCATTGCAAAAAATTTCTTTAAAAATTTCCTAAAGTACAAACAAATGCATAATGATTATATATAAATTTATATTTTATGTTAGTATATTTTTATTTCACATATTGTAATTTTTTCTGTAAATAAGCATACATACCAATGCTTAAATATAAGAATAATGGACAAAAATATGTATAACTCAAAATGGGTTTCAGCCAATGTAATTATTTAAATGTCATATAGGTAAGTTTTTGTGACATGGCCAGGTAAAAGCAGGTGGGATAATGATAAAATCATGTAATATACATAAATGCTGCATATAAGACTATGATTTCCCATAATTGAAGTACTGGAGAGGAAATGAGAGATGCAAATGAATATGAGTGTGATAACTCCTGATAGCCATACAATTCATTATATAATACAGAGCTGTCCAATTAGCAGCCCGCACAAGGATTTTTGTGGCCTGCGAACAAAATCAAGTTTTTACTTGAAATTTTAAATAAATATCTGTAATACACCTTAGAATTTTTTGTCAACTTATATCACTTTACTTGATATGCAATCTTCAACTTACTCATTCTATAAAGTTTACAAAACATTCTTAAGCCGATCGGCAAACTTCTGAAACCTTTTAAGAGCGGTGCAGCATCATCAAACAAATGCTTTTATGAATCTGCAGTAATAAGAAGCATCTAACGACAGCACGAATCGTTCTCACTGCGCATGCATATGGCGGGGAATTTTGCCAGACAAAAACTAATCGCTAAAGAAAAGATCATTTTGATCTCGCTGTGAATATTTGGTGATATTTTTTTTGGCCCGCGAAATATTGACAAAAGAAAAAATGGCCCACCGTCTTAGAGAAGTTGGAGAGCATTGATATAATACATTGTAATGCTCGATGAGGTTTTGTGGTTATAACAGTGGCAAAGCTTCCATGGAAGCAAGGATAGAAATACTTCCTTTAAAATTCTCATAAAATTAAATAACAATCACAAATTAAATATATATAAATATTTTGACTTAAAAGTATTTTTGTAACTTTAATAAGTTCATTCTAACGTAAATTTTACATTTATATAATATTCTTCGAATTTCCTGTTATATTACTGTATACTCTAAATAGAAGTATCAGTTTGCCATGCTAGTTGAGCTAGTAGTATATGAAAAACCTTGCTTCATCACTACTGCATTGCTCATTGTATCGCAAAATGGAAGTCCCATTTTCCGTATTCAACTAGCATAATTTTTTTTTCATGGATTCAACTTATCTCATTGCTTTGTATCACGTTTATTACTTTCATACCTTTCTCATTAACTGCTAGAATGTTCACTCTGTGATTAGTTGTTGTCATTATTGGCAGTAGAGTTCAAGACTCAAAGTGTATCTCAAGTCATCAAAGGTAATGTAATAATTTTTAATTATTTTTCAGAAAAATGAAGAGTAATCCCCTTTATTCTTAACTACCCTATGTCTAGCTTTCACTCATTCTAAATTATAAAAGAATCTTAATTAGTAATGCATAATAAATCATGTTTTTCCCACTCATATACCGTCTAAGCCTAATTGCCTCAATGCTCATTTGCTGAAGAGATTTATAACTTTATTACTACATTTTACTGTTCTCATCATCACAGTAATAATAGATATTTTTGTTACTACTATTGGTGTAATAGCAAATATTCAAAATATTAAAACAATTTTTTGTGGACAGAGTACAGTGACTTACAAATACCAAAATTCATCAAGGCTACTCAGTATAATATGAAAATATAACTTATGACATATTTCCCAAACATCACAATTATAGCCAATATATTATTGATTACTAATTTTAATGTTTTATTGCTGTACCCACTGTATTGCACTACATTCAAATAAATGCAATTAGATGCATTGAAAAGTTTTGAAAGTACAATAGAAGCATATAGAAGGAATTTGAAACTTGAATGTTATGCAAATAATTGTTGAAATACTTGGAAACAAACTACAGGCAGTGCTCTAATGCAAATTTATTAATCAGGTCTGTGCAAATGAACACGAAACACATCTAGCGAATCTTTTCGTGTATAACCATCAGCTTTCAATTACGTTGGAATACTTCTTGAAAATGATATGTGTCATGCATGTCTGGTTCTGGAAGTGATTGGTAGATATAAGTTTGAACAATATAGAGGAAAAATTGTGTCTGTGTTCTGATGTTATCAGGAGGTCGTGGGTTCAGATCCCACCCGGCTAATGACAATTTTTCCTCTATATTATTCTAACAAACTACTACCAGGTGTATATCTGAGAAATTCTATTATTGTAGATACAAGTTTGTGTAGAAACTTTTGCTCCTAATGAATAAATTTATAACAGATTTGTGCACTGTTTCATATTTTTCAGTATTCATGAATTACATTGAGTGAACATATTGTACGTCACAACAGTGATTTAATTAGCAATTTTTTTCAACATATAAATATAAAGTGGGGATTAGAATTACCCACTTTTCCTATTCAAACAACATTTGCTTATACCAGTGTTTTCCAGGAATGCATAGCTCAGCATAAGCTCCATTGTATTGTCTTAAAAATTCATTACCTGTAATAGAATCTTGGTCAAGCTTAAAACTAGTTTAAGGTAAATTCTAAATTAAAATAGAGAAATAAAGACTGAAATATTGAAGTGATAGGAAAGTTTAAAACAGTTCATATTAAAAAATTCTGCCTTATTTCAAAAGTGATTGTTTAGAGTGAAATTTCAAAACTTTATCAATGTTTCTCACTGAGTTTTTAAGCTGCATTTAACTAATATGATTTTTTTTTAAAATGTATTAATATACAAAAAACTTAGTCACAGGTTAACTATTTCAATGCTAAATAACCTGTTGTTTACTTGCATCTCTCAAACACAGGGATTCTTGAAACATTACTTTATATCAGGGCTACTAAAGTAGCTGTCTAAATAAAAAAAAAAGAAATACTTCCTCAAGCAGCTGCTTGCCACAGAGGTCTGATAGGAGCCTGTCAGTTTATATGTGCCATAGCAGGTCTGTAAGGATGGCAGGACCTCAGCAGAAAAACAACACACACATCCATGCCTTACCTAAGGCTTGAACCCAGGTCCCTTAAATCAGTTGACAAGCGCAGTAACCACTCGGCCACAGGACAGCAAAGTAGCTGTCTACGATGTAACAAATATATTCTTTAGCCCTTGAAAAATTCTTAAAAATACAAAAATAGAATGTTTTTGAAAATGAACTATGAAGAACAAATGGCTGGAAGTAGTGAAACATTCAATGCATGTAATTTCATTGTTAATTTTGGCTTTTGCATTCAAGCCATCTCTTTTCTATATATCATAACTTTTTTTTTTTCCATTTACTGATGATACAAATAATTCTCCTTCATTTCTATTTAATGGCTCAGCTTCAAAATAACACAGATGACTTCAGGCTTGGGCTCCAAATAATTTAAATTTGAAATATTTCTTAAATTAAAAAAAAAGCAAAAATATTAAATATTTTTATTGTAGCCACTAATAGAGGATGATTGTTTGGCGGCCATTAGCTCAGTGGTCAGAGCACCTGACATGTTATCAGGAGATAGTGGATTCAGATCCCATCTGGCTAATGACAATTTTCCTCTATATTTATCTATTTTTATTACATTTTCAACTTCTTAATTAGCATTTAATAATTAAACATAAGCACCATGCAGCTTTTATTTTTAATAAATTAATGTCTCTTTGCATTTATAATGACGTTACTCATGAAATTTCAATTTCTGCTAGTTTTCCTAATATTTTTTGTTCCGTCCCATGGCTGAGTGGTTAGCAAGCTTGGCTACCAATCTAAGGGGCCTGGGTTCAAGCCTTGGATAAGGTACAGACGTTTGTGTTGTTTTACTGCTGAGGTCCTGCCATCCTTTACTATAGCAGACCTTCTACTATGGCTATAAACTGACACGCTCCTGTCAGACCTCTGTGGCAAGCAGCTGCTTGAGGGGGTATTTTTTTTACAGTATTAACATTCAATTTTGTCATAAAATAATTTTAATTAATATTATAAAAAAAATAAATGATTAGTGGCATGCATTTATGTATATATGTGTTTTATGATGTCAGAAATGTTTTCCCCAAAGTGGTGTTGGGCAAGTGCTGGCTCAGGAAATTGAGACCAAATTCTACTTTGTAAACAGTTTCTTTTGATGTTTTGCATATATTTCTCTGACTTCCCAATCAAAAGTTATCAGAATAACCTTTGCATTTTGGCATATATGATTGGGGATGGCTCAATTTCTAGTGCACCAAAGTAATATTCCGACATTCCCAAGCATGATTTATTTCCATTAACCCACACCTACTTCTCAGTGAGAAAGGGAACACCGAAAGAAAAACTACCATTCATCAGGTGAGACACTGTCATGATTCCATGTTCAGGAGAGCCCTATTATGAGTACATTAAAGGGCATGCTTTATGATTTTAATAACAGATTTCCACCTCCTAATGCTCTCCTAACAGTTATGCAGTGAATTCCCTTCCCAACTCTGAGCCCTGCCCTGAGGGGGTCCTTATAACCTGACCTTTAGCTCATTGTCTATACAAAGTGTTGCTCTGATTAAATATCTCAACATATTATATGCTTTGAGGTAACACAATTCAAATCTGGCATAGCAAGATGGACATGACTGTTTTTCGGATGGCAACAAAATTTTGCATCTTCCATATGTCTGTTTATAGAATTCAATATTGGAATGAGAAATTGTAGTGCATTTTTTAATAATAATAATGCCTTTATTCAAGCACAAACACAGTATCAATTAAATAAAAAATAACAACAATGAAATTTAGGAATTATACCTAATTCTTTCATATACAATCAGTGGCATAGCCAAGATTAGCCAAATTATTAGGTTTTCAGAAATTTTGTTAATATTTTTAGTAATGCCAGTTAAAGAACAAATAAAATACACCCTCAAATAGCTGCATGCCATAGAAATCTTACAGGATTTGGGATGTTTTACCTCTGAGTGGCACTTTTTTGCACACAATGGGCTAAATGGCCAGGTCACAAGGACCCCAAAGGCTCAGAGAAGGTTGGGGGTGGGGACCCACTGGAACAGTTGATAGGAGACAGATGGTAGCCTCCCATCAAGGCAATCCAGTGTGTTCTTTAATGTTCAACGGGTACGACTCTCCCGCACATGGGGCCACAGATTAACGTACCATCCAACAGATGCATGTTAACCCAACTGGGACTCGAACCTGTGAACTACAGATGAGACATCCTTGCCCCAATCTACAGAATCCTGATAGCATAATATCCATGCCATCTATTCAGGGCTTGAACCCAGATTCCTAAAGATCAATAGCCAAGCAAGCTAACCATTTGGCCATCAGTACCTCGATGAATAAATGATTTCTTAAAAATAAATTTCTTGAAGAGGGGGAGATTCCCCCCTTCCTTCATTATTACAATTGCTGTACTATATATTTATATCTACCGGTACTGGCCTGAAAAAATGAGTGTTATATCAGCAGAAAATTACATTTAAAACTCAATAACTTCTTAATATGATTTTAAAGAAAAATATGTCTAATGATAAATATTTAATCAAATCTATCTAAATCTCAATTTTAAACAATATTTGTTCAGTATTCAATGAGTTATGAATGCTGGAATATTTAATGGGCTACAAAAAATTGACAGCAAAAATTGATTTTGCACCTGGTATTCTACAAGAGTAAATTATGATCTCTAAAAGCATGTAAAAAGTTGTTTTTAATGTTTTAAAGTAAAAAGTGTTTTTAATGTTTTAATTAAATTTTGGGAGCAAATTTTTGTAGCCTGTTAAATATTCCATAATTTATAAGTCTTTGAATATTGAACAAATATTGTTTAAAATCGAAATTTGATTGATATCTTTACCTTTAGGCATATTTTTCATTAAAAAACAAATTGAAGTTATTGAACTCTGAATGATTTTTTTACTGAGATAACATGGAACTGTTTCCATTTTTTGTCCAGTACCTCTATATAATGCCAAGGCTTTTTATTTTTCTGGATATGCTGAGGTATATCCCGTATCCCCACCTGTTTCCATTCACATAAAAATAAAATTTAATTTTTATCTTTTAATTGAGAGTTTGTTAATAATGGTCGTTTAATGCACAGTTGGTGATATTTTATTTTACCCCATTTTCGACTGGACTACAATTCCGCAGTGTCAATACGAAAAGCAAAGAGCAAAATCGAGTTATTGAACCTGAGAAAGCATGACTCAGATTTGGAGCTTGTATACTACCTTTCTGAAGGTGATTTTGTTAACTTTTTATAATATTAACTTGTACTTTTGTTCTAACTTCCCAATAAATAAAATAAAATGATATTAATATATACATTTAACTTTTTACATGCACTTAGCCATTTTCACAGCCCTACCCCCTCTTTTTCTACTGACTCTCACAATAAAATTGCTGCAAGACCACAGCATCTCATATTTTTTCCCTACAAAAGAAGTAATGTATAATACTAATTTTCAATAATATTTCATTTAAAAAGTGTAGAATTATTTTTACTCATAGATTAGTCATCATCATCATCCTCAAGCAGCCATGGGCTACAGAGGTCCAACCTGACCATGCAGTTTAATTCTCCAAGCACATCTGCCCTGAGCTACATCTGCTGCATCCGGCCACTCACACCAATTTACCAAGGTCCTGTTTGACATTGTCAGCCCACCGCATCCTAGGTCTCCCCCCTCTTTCTGTGGCTTCTAGGCACACTGTTCATAACCCTATTCGCCAATCTATAATTATCCATACAGGCAACATGGCCAAATCAGCGGAGTCCCTCTCTGCACAATATGCTGCTTAAAGGAGGTTGCCAACTCCTTTGCCTAACCTCATCATTAGTTACAAAGTTAAACCACCTAATACCCAAGATACTACATAAGCATCTATAATCAGGAGCATCTAGTTTCCTGTTATCTTGTTTACAAAATGTCCAAGTTTCATTATCATAACTAACCCTAGAAGAACCAAACTATTATACAGTCTAATTTTAGTCATTAGGGGATACGCCTATTTCTCCACACCCTCCATAGATTCTTAAAAGTCCCAGCAGCAATTACTATTCGTCTGTTAATCTCATGCTGCACATCACCAGTATCTGTTACATAGCTCCCACGATAATTAAACTGTGACACCTGCTCAAGACTGCAACCATTCAGATTAACTGAATCACAGCCTGCCTGACCAATTTTCATCACTTTAGTTTTCTCTCTGTTTATAACCAAACCTACTCTACTACCAGTCTCATCAACAGCTTGAATGAAAGAGTTCATCTCATCAACAACATTTGCCAAATGGGGCTAAATCATCAGCATAATTTAAATCAGAAATTTTGAGATCTCCACACCATTTACGGCCAAAAACTTTTCCTTGCAGTGAATTTCATATAACATAATCAATAACCAAACTAAAGAGCAAAGGAGACAAAAATGAACCCTTATTAAACACCAGAAGTAATGTAAACCAATTGCTACAAGCCTTACCAACTCTCACACGACTCAGTGTTATTATAGAGAGCTTTCATTATATTAACTAACTTGTCTTATATACCATATGATCTCACAATCAACCACAAATTATGACGATCAACAGAGTCGAAAGCCTTTTTGAAATCAACAAAGCTAGCAACCAAAGGTTTCTGAAACTCTAAACATTTCTCAAGAATCTGCCTAAGTGAAAATATCTGATCTACACATCCCCTACCACTTCTGAATCCACATTGCTCATCACAATTGACTGTCAACCAGATTCTTAATTCTATTAAGCACAATCATGGAAAGAACTTTACCTGGAACATACAGTAGGCTGATACCCCTACAGTTATCACCTTTTTTGAAAACAGGGATAATAATAGTCCTGGTAAAATCCTTAGGAACCATGCCATTATCATAAAAGATATTCAGAATTTCAGTCCTCCAAGTGGTAACAGAAACATTCCTAGCTCTAAGCATTTCCGTAGTAATTTCATCTACCCCTGGGGATTTATGAAGTTTAAGTTTAGAAATAGCCAAAATAACTTCAGATTATATTATACTGCCAACATTAAAGCCACCAATGCATCTATCATCATTGCAAACAATGGGAATAGAACTAACCGCATTGTTTAGAATATCACTGAAATGCTCAGCCCACCTAGCCATGACAGAATCCTCACCTTCTATAACCTTACCTTGTTTATCCTTCAATCCCTGTATACCTGTCCATTTTCTACCACACAAAACATTATCTGGTACAGCTCTCTGCTGTTGTGCTGTCTAACTGCTTCCTCGGCTTTGTCAGCCAAACCATCAAGCCAAAGATTCTTATCAGCAGCTAACTGATCTTTTACACGTTTATTAAGCTCTCTGTAATGCTTTCTATTAGGACTAGTAGGATACTGATTAAGGACATTCCTGCAGTTCTTTCTTTCCGAAATAAGCTCAATCACTCAAATAATTCTACCTCCTCTGCTCCTTTTCCCCTAATAGAATACTGTTAGTTTCTGAAAAAGCTTGTTTAAAATGGCCCCATTCTTCCTCAACTTCAGCAGTAAGCAAAGCATGACTGTCATAATGACTAAGTAACCTATCATGGTAAGCTTTAGCTATAACTGGGTCTTTTAGAGCTTCAGTATTAAAGGTAAATTTTTTAACCCTAGCACAACACTTTTTAAGTTTAAGTTGCAAGACACTTTTAACAAGGTAATGGTCAGATCCAATTTCAGCTCCCCTATATGACCTGGTATTCCTAACAGAACTAGCCCATTTGCTGTTAATTAATCAAATACCAGATCAGTGATCCCATTCAATGATTCAGAAACATCGAGTACTAAAACAGTGTTTTGGTTCACTGATTCTGAAATGTCAATTATAGGATAGCACTGTTTTAGGTAATTGCTTCACCTACTGAAAAAAATCATGCTTTGCCACTGGATAATAATACCCATTCTTCCATAAGAGCAGACTATCTGAATTCATGAAGGGATCTGGGAAGGGGTTAGTGTCATGCAGTTCGCTTCCCCAGATATTGCACACAAGCTCAACTGTCAGAGAATATTGTTGGACACTCAACCTATAATTATTTTCACTTTCAAGGAAATTATCGACCAAATGAGCATTATCATTCATAAAGATGAAAACAGGGCCAATAAGCACTTCTAAAAAGCCTCGCATAGATCACTATCTTGTCTTTGTCTCACTGAGTAGTCAGAGCTAGTAATTGGCATATAAAATACCATAATTCCATTCATTAGTTATTGAGCAAAAAAAAGTTTTAAATTTAGTTGTTGTTTCTTTTGGCTGAAATAAAAAATAAATACTCCCTCAAGCAGCTGCTTGCCACAGAGGTCTGACAGGAGCCTGTCAGTTTATATGCCAAAGTAAAAGATCTGAGAGGATGGCAGGACCTCAGCAGAAAAACGACACATACATCCCTGAGCATAGTGAAAAAATTGCTTGGCATCTGGATGTAAACCAATTTTTCAGGCTAGGCCCTTGAAGGGTTAATTGCTCACTTCCCTAAAATATACAGAATAATAATATGCATTGGAAAAATACCATTTCTTACATAAGGTGAATTATTTGCTGTTGCAGAATTACATTTCAGAGTTACCCTTGCTAGAACTCATGTGGGTAAGGATCTCTTCATTGGTTGTTGCCTGCATTGCTCTACAGATTTTGCTGCTCAATTCTTTAGGTGAAATAGAGTTTAGGTAACTGTGTCTTAATCTGAAAATATGACTGAAATCCCAGCTTTGAAGAAATATAAATAAATCTAGTTGAGTATTGAAATAACTAAGCAAATAATAACAAACTCATGTATATTTATTAATCTTAGTGTCTTGTTTCATGCAATGAATGCAATTCTGGTCAAGTTAAATTTCTTTAACTTTTTTCTGCAGAAAACAACTGAACTTAATCTTGCAGTTACTGATAGATACTAAGTATGCACTGAATTAGGAACAATCCAACTATGTTTTATCAATGGGAAGTTAATTTTGAGAACTTTGAAACTTTGTTACTTCTAAAATAGTGTTTTATGAGAAAGATATGGTTGAGGATGATTCAAAGATCTCAATAAAATCTTGATTTTTTTAAATAATATTTTTCCCTATTGAAACAGGTATGGAGGTTTAAATATTTCAGGGTAGTCATTTAAAAAAAATTATGTAAATATTAAACAAAAATTTAATTATTTACACATTTTTAAAATATTTATTAAATAGTTTGAAACGAAATTTTTAAAATACTTAGTTCAGTTTCAATTAACTTCAAGAGTTAATTCCTTAGACAAGCATTGCTGTTGTTAAATGCTCAAATGGTAAAACCCCCTTTAGTTATCTTAAGGGTTAATCTACAACAAAAGGATTTTTATTCGTATCAATAATTTTTATGAATTTTTAATACTACATAAAATACTCCATCAGTTTCATAAGTTAAAATTTGTCAAAAACTATTTTCCAAGAATGTTCAAATTACAGTATCAAAGATAAAGAACTCATGCACAATTAAGATGTCATATGAAAATTTTTTTCGAAATATTTGGAAATTTTAATTAAAACATTACGAATTGAGCAACCTAATTCACACCATAAACGATGAGAATGGTTCTGAATCAGGGCCAGACTTGAAGTCCTAAGCTACAACAAATTTTAGAGACCCCATGGTAAGTTTAAGAGGACAGAAAATTTTCGAAAGTCGAAATATATAATTATTCCGATTGAAGGGAGCATTAAAAATACGAAATTGATGTGGTGAAAACATGGTATACAATGATAACTTCGTAAAAGATAAACGTTTGCATAAGATTAAGTATAAAAAAACATCGTGCCAGAAAACTTCAAACTCTATTTTTTTGATGCCCTAAGCTGCTGCTGCTTAATTAGCTTACACGTAAGTCCGGCCTTGTTCTGAATACTTATGTGAAATTCCGTACCGTCGTCAATAATATTTTCCTCGTAAGTAATTGGATTCTCTCTCTACAGGTAATGTGTATTTACTATAGAATGGTTCTGAAGTTGTTTCAAATTTTACATATTATTGTAAATACGTACTTTTCCACGTTCCCATAGAGTATTCTATCTTCACCATTTTATATGTGTAAAAGTTATAATAAGCATTAATACCCAACTACTTAGCAGAAATAGAATAATTTAAATACAAAATATGACGATTGCTTCTTTCAAACACTTTGCCGTAGAATTTTGCCGGTGTTTAAAGCGTTTAGAGCGCCCTCTTACGATGATGCGAAACGGAAGCGGAAGTGAAAATGGTTTCTAGCGCAAGGAAACATGGCGGCTATTATTGGGAAAGGAAATTCATTTTCTTAACATATATAACAAAATCAATGAAAGGTTTGTAATATATTTTATCAAAAAACTCAAACAGGTGAAACTAAAATGACGAAGTGGGCTCCGGTACCTGATCGTGCAAAATATGGAGTTGGTGAGTAACAGCTTTACTTAAAGATAAGTGTTATATTGTTCACAATATAAATGTGTATAACATTTGGAAATTAAATGTTTAATTTTTCATTCTTTTTAATGGGTTAGAATATTTACACTAATAAAACCTAAAAAATTTTCTAATGACAAACTTTATATACAATTTTCTGCGAAATGTTTCAGAGAAGTGTTTGAGAATGAAATAAAAATTCAAGTGGCGCTGTGTAATGTCACCCATGCATTTGAATATATTTATCAATTCCTGTATTTTTACAGTATAAAGATATAAAATAAAATATGTCTAGTATTGCATATATTTTACTAACCCGACAATTTCCCTTTAAATGGAGTACCAGTTCCAACTGGGTATTTATTACAAGTAACTGAAACTTCCCTAGTAAAAATTTAACACCTCGGGGGAAAAAATGACTACAGATATCGAATTGGTGTCACATGTTCGTGCCTTCTTTTTTATTACTAATAGTAACTTAAATAAATAAATACATATTAACCACAATTGTACTAAATGTTCTTTCTGCAGAATCTTTAAATTCTGACTTCTAGAAATGACATTTTTCATACTTCATCAGCCAATGACATATTCAAGGGGGAAAAGAAATAATACTTTTAAGAAGATTTTTGATAGTTCTTTTCCACAAACTGAAATTTTGCGGACTAAGCAGTAACTCTCCATCATTCACCTTGGGTCTCAAAGACCTAAATGATTTTGTATCATGAATTTTTTTTAATGACACTAAGTAGGACCTTTTTCTTCTCAGTACCTTTCAGCCCACTTCTTTACTATACATGGATGCAATTTCACTTAGACCTACCATTAGTTACTTGACAGGACACATAATTGTAACAAATGGGTCTCACAGATCCAGCATGACCATCAGTGGTAGCTATTAGGATATCAGATATATTTCAGTATCTCAAACTTTTGCTTATTATTGCAAAAAAGCTGAATTATTAAAAATATTAAGATCTGATGAATCAGATGTAATAATGGATCATTCCATGTCAATTTAACAGGCCAGTTCATCACCCACCACAGATTTCAATGATCTTTGGCATAAATGTTAGTACACATAAGATGTCTAATTGTCCAAAATATTTTGAGTGAAAAAATTTTTGTAAGGAGTTATAATTATTTACCTAAGATGAAATTAATACAAATTGTGATTGTGATCAAAAAATTTTTTTCTTTGCTTCTCTGGTAGCTGAGACCAAGCTTGATGTTATGATGTAAATTTTGATTTACTAATTCAATTAAAAAATTTGAATTTGAAAAATGTAATACAGTTTAAAAAAATAAATAAAAAACTGAAAATTTTAAATTATGAGAAAATGTGATGTTGCCCTATGGGTAAAAAATTAAAACTGATGTATGTTGTACATTATACTCCATAGAACATTGTACAAAATTTGGAGCAGGGACATTTTGGTAGTAGTACAGATCACAGGCCTCAGCCAACATTTTGTTTTTGATGCAACGTAACGAAACGGCTCTTTTAGTTGATTCCCATAACCCCCGAGACCCTAACCCAAACGGGTTTCTAGAAAAAAAATTGTTTTTTTTCATTACCATAGTCACGAAAAACCCGAGTTTACGTCAAATGCAAAGTACTGTTACCCTGGTAACAGTAATTTGCGTTGTAAAGAAACAACATAACAAAAACAAAAACATGATTCCACTAAAAACATCCCACACAACCACATATTCTTAAAAAAAATTATGAAAAAAACCATAAACAAAGAAACTACACTAAAGTTGCCTTCCCATATACTGCAAATCTACAAATATCTGAAATACCCCCCCCCCCCCAATTTCCCAATAATTAAAACACTCCACAAATATATTTCCACAAACTAAACTGATCAATCCAGTCACACATACAATAATTAGCCTAAATAAATCACCAGAATTAATGAAATTGAACACCAGTCTCAAATCCAAGATCATCATCGACAATGCATCGCCGACCGACATTATAAAAAATGCCCCCAAAACTAAATCTCATCTCATAACACATACCAAAAAGCAAAAAAACGGAAACAGTGCACTGTCAATCGAATTATAAAAAACAGCCCTCGAAACTATATAATGTCCTCGCAGACAACAAAAAACATGAAAATCGGAAACAGTGCACTGCTGACCGATTATGAGTAATGAAAAAAAAAAAACCAAAACAAAAATCTGGCAAAACAAATAACATCTTACAGATCAAATAACCCTCCCCTATATTATATTGTCATTTTACCTCTGAGCCCTACTTTTTCCCAACACCATGGGCTAAATGGCGAGGTCACATGAACCCCGAAGGCTCACAGAAGGTAGGGGGAGGGGACCCAGTGGAACAGCTGTTGGAAGACAGATAGTAACTTCCCGTCAAGGCCATCTAGCGTGTTATTTAATGTATACAGATTATAACTCTCCCACACACAAGGTCACGGCTTAACGTCCCAACCGACAGACGTCATCCTTTCCAAGCCCATCGGTGTGCCCTACTAACCATGGGCAGGGTTTGGAAATTTGCCGAGATATATCTAAACGCTGACCCAGCTCGAACTTGAACCTTAGAACTACAGATTACAAGCCTGGCGTGCTACTGACTCCGCCACCCTCACTCCATCCCTAAATTTTTTATTAACTTTCCTGACTCCATCAAAAACTGCCGTTTTTTCCCACACCAACAATTCTACAATACCCATAATTACTATATCAAAAAGCCACCAAATGCTTCCACATATTAACAATAAATCATATAACTAAATTTAAAAGACTCCTAAATATACAACAAAATTAATAAATCACTATAATACATTAATAATTATCATACTACACGTTACTACTAAAAAACATTCAATTCACCCCAAACTATTTTAACGGAATACATGTGTTTGTTACTATCGCCATTTTCAATCCCATGCGCAAAAACTTGCAACATTTTTCCCCCCAAACATACTCCCCCACTACACTAGAAACCCCTGAAAATTCACTTTATACGTTTCACAAAAAATTATTCTCCTAAAACACCCCATAAAAACACTCGTTTTTATCACTTAATTTCCCCACATTCTAAATTTTTACCATTTTCTTCCATACTCACAACAAAACACACATCATACTCAACACACAAAAAAAGAATTCAAATAATACTAACTGCTACAAACTACTCTTCCCTTCCCATTCAAATACCCCTCACTCAAAGAACCTAACAAAAACGTTCTCCCTTACACACAGCCATAAAAAGCTATCGAACTCCCATTTCTCAGAAACATGTCCATAACTTTACAAAACAGTTCACTAATACTATCAACAACAACCCTCCAAATATTAAATAATTCCAATCCCAAAATATCTTTAATAACTTATTATTTACCATATCTTAACCAATTAAAAAAAAAAGCTAGAACATATTAATTATTCGTATTCTACCTATCACTGAACACCCCACCCCCCATTAAATATATGATACACACGCACTTACCTCTAACCATAAATATAAATAAAATAAATAAATACCCCCTCAAGCAGCTGCTTGCCACAGAGGTCTGACAGGAGCCTGTCAGTTTATATGCCATAGTAGAAGGTCTGTGAGGATGGCAGGACCTCAGCAGAAAAACGACACATACATCCATGCCTTAACCGGGATTCGAACCCAGGTCCCTTGGATCAGTAGCCAAGTGCGCTAACCACTCGGCCATGGGACCATATAGGCATGTTATCCAAAGAAGTCATCAAGCAAAAATGGCAAAAAACACCAAACGTAACTTCACACTCTCGTCAAATCACACACATAACACGTGACTCCACATTACCCACCCAAAAGAAACAAATCAAAGAGCCATAGGCCACCAACAACCAACAGTTACATTTCTATGTCATACTTTACACTTCGACGTCACCTGCCACTTGAGCAATGCCATCTATCGGCTGAGGACCGTAACCACTGCACGGGCTGACATTTCTTTGATAATGAGAAAAAAAATTGAATACACTTCAGGGGACCTCACTGACACTCTTGCACCTGCGCACTGAATGGAGAGGCTATTGATGTGCTCTGCTGCTTGAACTGGAGTCCAGCTTTGTAACTCCAACCACTCTGCCATTCAGTTGCTATTCACAACTATAATGCTGCTGTTGATAAAAAAAACTGAAAGGTTTGTGCAAAAAGGAAAAAATACAAATGCCTATGTTTTCAGAGTAGCACAGACAATATATTAAGGGGAGGGGGATAAACTCTTTTAAAATCGTTGAATATAAACTTGAAAACTCATAATTTGAAAAAAGTTAAATTCTGCTTGGGGGCAGTAAAATGCTCTTAGTGTAGTACAGGGGAAGGGGAGTAAAAAACCCTTGCAGAAATTGCTCTCCCACAAGGGGACTGATTTCTGTGTTAAGGAAGTATTTTTGTTTGCTTCCATATCTAAGATTTCATTCATTTTAAGGAAACAATACTTGATCAAAGTTTTAAAATAACTTAAAGTTCTCTGTCATTGAACAATTAAATTTTGAAGTTATTCAAAACTTTTTTTACAGAGGACCAACCAGATTGTGCAATTTAGTTCTCCAAATACATCTGTACTGAGCTACATCTGCAGTACCTGGCCACTGTAGACCAATTCTAACAAGGTCTTGTTTGACATTGTCTGTCCCCTGCATCCTACGTCTCCCCCTTTCTCTGACCTTTAGGCACACAGTTCATAACCCTATTGACTAATCTATAGTTATTGCTCAAAAGAGGTTGCCGACTCCTTTGCCTAACCTCATCATTACTTACAAAGTTGAACCACATAATGCCCAAGATACTGCATAAGCACCTAGTATCCATAGCATCAAGTTTCCTGTTATCTTGTTTACAAAAGAGTCCAAGTTTTACTACTGTAAATAACTCTAGAAAGAACCGAACTATTATGCAATCTAATCTTAGTCTTTAGGTGTATACACCTATTTCTTCACACTCTCTATAGATTCATAAAAGTCCCAGGAGCAACTCCTATTCATGCATTAATCTCATGCCATATGTCACCAGAATCTGTTACATGACTCCTAAGATAATTTAACTGACTCCTGGTCAAGAGTGCAATCATTCATATTAATGGAACTACAGCCTGCCTGACCAATTTTCATAACTTTAGTTGTCTCTCTGTTTATCAACAAACATTAATTAATAGATTCTGAAAAAAATTCATCGCCACCATGGTGGGAATCGAACCCGCATCTCTCCAAATTCATGCCAGAGCACGCTACCATTGCACCACGTGTCGGACAATGAACTCTTTCAGTATATGACCTTATAAATATTCTTCCTGAGACGTGACTGAGACAGCACCATCTATACTCAAGCAGATGCAACTTTTTTAGTCATTGCATTTGATTATCAGATGTTAATGAGAAGGTTGCTAACGCTAAGACATTAATATATAATTAAAAATCAATCCAAAGTGAATGCACAGTATTCCCTGTTAAGATAGACATCAAACATTAATTAATAGATTCTGAAAAAAATTCATCGCTGCCACTGTGGGAATCGAACCTGCATCTCTCCAGATTCATGCCAGAGGCATGAAGCGTGAATCTGGAGAGATATGGGTTCAATTCCCACCATGGTGCTGATGAATTTTTTTTTCAGAATCTATTAATTAATGTTTGATGTCTATCTTAACAGGAAATACTGTGCATTCACTTTGGATTGATTTTTGTTTATCACCAAACCTACTCTATTACCAGTCTCATCAACAGCTTTAATGAAAGAGTTCATCTTATCAACATCATTTGCCAAAGGTCCGAATCATCAGCATAATCTAAATCAGAAATTTTCAGATCTCTAAACCATTTAAGTCCAAAATCTTTCCCTTGTAAAGAATTTTGCATAACATAATCAATAACCAAACTAAAAAGGAAAGGAGACAAAATGCACCCTTATTGAACACTGGATGCAATGCTAAACCAATTATTATAAGCCTTAATAATAACCAATTTTATTGGTATTGGGTGTGAGAGTTATTCTTTACTAACTCTCACACCCAATTCAGTGTTATTATAGAGAACTTTCATTATGTTAACTAATTATTCAGGTATGCCATGTGATCTCATGATCAGCAGAATCAAAAGCCTTTTTGAAATCTACAAAGCTGGTACCAACAGGTTTCTGAAACTAAACATTTCTCAAGAATCTGCCTAAGTGAAAGAAATCTGATCTACACATCCCCTACCACTTCTGAATCCACACTGCTCATCATGCAGATGTTCGTCAACTGGATTCTTAATTCTATTAAGCGCAATCATGCAAAGAGCTTTACCTGGAACAGAAAGTAGGCTGATACTCCTACAGTTATCACAAAGACTGCACTCACATTTTTTAAAAAAATAGGGATGATAATAATAGCTCTGGTAATATCCATAGAACAATACCTTTATCATAAAAGATATTCAAAATTTCAGTCAGCTGTGTGATAACAGAAACATTCCCAGTTCTAAGCATTTCAGTAGTCATTTCATCTTCCCCTGGGGATTTTTTAGAAATAGCCATAATAATATCAGACTGTGACATGCGGAATTAAAGCCAGTAATGCATCTATCGTCATTACAAACAATGGGGGTAGAAATAACCACACTGTGTAGAACATCACTGAAATGTTCAGTCCACCTAGCCATGACAGAATCCTCACCTTCTATAACCTTGCTTATTCTTCAATCCCTGTACACCTGTCCATTTTCTACCACACAAAACCTTAACTATCTGGTACAGCTCTCTGCTGTTGTGCTGTCTAAACTTTTTCCTCAGCTTTGTCAGCCAAGCCATCAAGCCAAATATTCTTATCAGCTGCTAACTGTTCCTTTACACATTTATTAAGCTCTCTGTAATGCTTTCTTTTAGAACTAGTAGGGTATTGATTAAGAACATTTCTGCATTTCTTTCTTTCCAAAATAAGCTCCAGTACCTTATCACCCAAATAATTTTGACTCCTCTGTCCTTTTTTTATCCAAAAGAGTATTGTTAATTTCAAGAAAAGCTTGTTTAAAATGGTCCCATTCTTCCTTAACTTCAGTAGTAAGCAAACCATGACTACCATAATGACTAAGTAACTTGTCATGGTAAGTTTTAGCTATAACTGGGTCTTTAAGAGCTTCAGTGTTAAAGGTATGTTTTTTAACCTTAGCACAACATATTTAAGTTGGAAGATGCTTTTAACAAGGTAATGGTCAGATCCAATTTCTATTCCCCTATATGACCTGGTATTGCTAACAGAACCAGCCCATTTGTTGTTAATTAATATATAATCAATCATATTCTTATGCAGCCCATCAGGTGAATCCCATGTGTACATATGTATGTTGCGGTGTTTGTAATAAGTGTTAGTTATTCTGAAACACCCTTGTTGAACACTGGCAATAAGTGTTAGTTATTCTGAAACCATTAAGTTTACTTACCTGTAGGAGAAGTTGCCCATTGCCACTGCAGCTACCAATACCAAAAGGGACCTTCACCCCTCCCCAAAGGTCAGAGTTAGTACCAAATTTGGCATTGAAATCACCTAGAACAAGGTAATATCTCCTTGACAGAATTCAAAATATGCTGAAGTTGTCCATAAAACCTATCCTTCTCATTGGCATCCTCAGCAGTGGCATAACAGCAGATAATATTCAAGTCTTTAATGCTTATCTGAAATTTTGCTGTGAGAAGCCTTTCATTAATGCACTCATATCCTAGAAGAGCATCACTAGTGTGTCTGTTGAGAAGCAAACCTACGCCTTGAAGTTGCTTCTTCCCTCCCTGAAAAGAGAAATTTAAGATTTTTTTAAAGAATCTGACTGTTATCTGTCCATCAGGTCTCTTACAAGCTAAGAATATCTAAGTTATAATGGTGGCATTCTTGTGTGAGGACATCAAGAAAATAATCTCTGTGAAGAGTTCTCACATTCCAACTACCTGTGGAGAGAGAATGTTTAGTGTAATGTTTAAAGAAACTATGTTTATTGAGAGGGGAAATGCTGACAATATCAAACAGTCCCTTAGTTACAGGCATGAGGCAACATTCTTTAACTAAGGTACTATTTTCTTCACTACCAAAGGCTGAAGCCTTCTACACTTGAAGACTTCCTCTAATGCAGGTTTCATGATGCCTATAGAAGCAAGAGTTCAGGTACCTGCAATGGTACCTGAACTGATGTGTTGAGGTTAGGCAAAGGAGTTAACCATCTTATCTATCTGTATGTAAAATAAATTTGTGCTTTTGCTCTGTAACTGTTAATCACATCTTATTCATCTGCCAACCTGTTTTGTCTGTAATTTTCATCTCATTCCAACCACTTCTGGGTTCATTTTCACAAAGTGTATTTCCCTCTATATACTCTGAAGTACAAAAACCGGGGAAAAAAATAAGGAGAGATGTACATAAGTCAATATAGTACCTTTGTGTAAACCTAATTTTTTAATCCTGATTTACTCTTACAAAAATTATTGGTAGATTTATGCAAGAGAAAACAAATGAAGGCAAAGGTTTTTCATGAATTTCCTGAATTCGTGAATTATAAGCAACATTCTTTAATTTAGTTAAATGAGTTAATTAAGTTTTTGACTTAAAATATCCATTATTATTTTTCATAATTATTTAAATTATTTTTCATAATTTTTTAAATGTGATGAAATTTTTTTAAAATATTTAAAAAGGTATTTAAACTAAAAGCTGCTTAATTATGGCATTGTATTTAAATATGTAACAAGTAATACAACAATACCTATTACATAAAGTTGAACATAAAGTTGAAAACTTTTTTGCATAAAATATTGTTTTTTCAGCTGTTTGCAATTTTAACCAAGAAGGATGCCATAGACTAAAGCTAATTGTAGGCGAAACTGTTTATATTTTTCAGGAAAATGAAGGTATGTATAAATTTCTGAATTATTAATACTTTGTGTACAGTTACTAACTGTTGCCTTTTTTTGCATAACCTTACACATTTTGCTATATCTCCTGATCCTAAATTATGGAAAATAATGAACACATATATTTATATATACACACACAGTCATATCAGAATAATAAGACCACCCATGGAATTACAGTGTACCTGCCCACTTGTATCACAGAGTGCACGAAGATATAAGCTGCCAGCTAGGACAGATGAGCCATATTGTGTAATGTGAGCATAATGGGCAGAGATATTGATTTGATGGACGTTCAAAAAGGAATAATCATTGACTACAGCACCAAGGGTGGAAGCATCTTGGAAACAGCAGACTTTGTAGGCTGTTTGCGAGGTGCTGTAGTAAGGGTGTACTAAGAATGGAGCACTGGCACACCAAGTACCTCCAGACGTCATAACTGTGGAGTCCCAAAGGCCATCAACGCCAGAGAACATTGCCCCCGTCAACTGGTAAAGGGCAATCAATGCACAACAGTGCTGCAATTGACCACTCAAATGAACACTGGGGCACCCAGGTACGTGTTCCTGATAACAGTAGAGTGAATGCTGTTATGCATGGGTCTCCATATTTGACGCTATGTAAAGGTGCCCATGTTAACCAAGGTCCATCGGCAACGACGCCTGCAGTTCACACGGGGACTATATCATTGGACAGTGGAAGAGTGGAAAAAGGTTGCCTTCTTTGATGAATCGAGATTTCTACTCCACAGAAGTGATGGGCGGTGGCGGATACAGTGTTAGACAAATGAGAACCAACACACGGATGCGCTTGTTGATCAAATACAGGTCGGCTGTGGCAGTGTGCATGTCTGGGGGATGTTTTCCTGATATGACCTGGGACCGCTGGTACCATTGGATGGGTCCCTGAACACCAATGGCTACCTGTCCATCCTCGCTGACCACATGCATTGCTTCATGTTGGACGTTTACCCTGGTGGTGATGGTGTCTACCAACAGGACAATATGCCCTGTCATGTTGCTAAGGTGGTGCATGGCTTCCAGGAATATGACAGCGATGTCTCCTTTCTCCCTTGGCTGGCAAAATTGCCCAACGTTAATTCCATAGAGCACTTGTGGGATCAATTGGATTGAAAGGTTCGGCTTGCGGACCCACAACCACATCATCTTCGGAACCTCCGTGCACTGCTGGAGTCCAAATGGGCATGTGTGCCTCTGGCAACCTTCCAGGGCCTCATTGCGTCCATGCCACACTGTCTCACCACTGTCATATGGGCCAAAGGCGGTTATTCCCATTATTAGGTAGGTGGTCATATTATTCTGATACGACTGTATATACAATTATGTTATAGCATTTTTGCAATGGTTTCTGTCATTAAATGCTTCTTAATTTTATAATTTAGTGTAGGTCATTGTTAACCAGCAATAAGATTATTCCCAAGGAGACAACCAAACTGCAAAAAAATAGTCAACCAGAATTAAACTGTAATAATAAATTAAAGGAAAAGTCTTTATGTCTTTGAAAATTTTCAGTATGCTGAAATTTCATCATCTTTATGATAGTGTTTAAAATTGATAATAGTAAAAGAAGTTTTGGGTTGCCTGTCCTTAAATTTTATTTCTACTATGGCCCATTTCAAATTGTAATTATTTACAGCTCTGTTTATCAAAATTAACTATTTAAATTTTTTGTTTCTCTTAACATTTTTAACTTTGATTTCAATTGTTATAGTGATGTTTACATTATAATTAGGTAATATTTATGAAACATTTTTTTTCACACAGCACATTTTCTACTTTGAGGATTTTACTAGTCTATCTCACTATTTTAATGGGAAATTTTCATTTATGCATGTATGTATGAAAAGCTAGAAGCACATGTATAGTACTCATAAATGTATAAATTTATTACATATGTGATGTGTTGAGGTCAGGCAAAGCAGTCTACAACCTCCGTTGAGCAGCATATTGTGCAGAGAGAGACAGTTGGTTTGGCCATGTTGCCCATATGGATAATTATAGATTAGTGAATAGGGTTATGAACAGTGTGCCTGAAGGCTTCAGAAAGAGGGGGAGACCTAGGATGTGGTGGGCAGACAATGTCAAACAAGATCTTGTTAGAATTGGTGTGCAGTGGCCAGATGTAGCTTAGGACAGATATGCTTGGAGAACTAAATTGCATGGCCTGATTGGACCTCTAGCCCATGGTTGCTTGAGGATGATGATGTGTCTTAATTACAATAGATCTATGGAGAGTGGCCGAGTGGTTAGCACGCTTGGCTACTGATCTAAGGGACCTGGGTTCGAGCCCCGGGTAAGGCATGGTTGTGTGTGTTGTTTTTCTGCTGAGGTCCTGCCATCCTCACAGACCTTCTACTATGGAATATAAACTGACAGGCTCCTGTCAGACCTCTGTGGCAAGCAGCTGCTCGAGGGGGTATTTATTATTATTTTTATATGGAGAGTGTGAAGAAATAGGCATATGCACCTAAAGACTAAAATTAGACTGTATAATAGTTTGGTTCTTTCAAGGGTTAGTTATGATAGTGAAACTTGGATACTTTGTAAACAAGATAACAAGAAACTTGATGCTTTTGATTCTAGATGCTTATGCAGTATCTTGGACTTTAGGTGGTTCAACTTTGTAAGTAATGATGAGGTTAGGCAAAGGAGTCGACAACCTCCTTTGAGCAGCATATTGTGCAGAGAGAGAGACTGTTGGTTTGGTCACGTTGCCCATATGGATAATTATGGATTAATGAATAGGGTTTTGAACCCCCTTCTCTAAAGGCCTTCAAAAGAGGAGACCTAAGATACAGTGGGTAGACAATTTCAAATAGGACCTTGTTAGAATTGGTGTGAGTGGCCAGATGCAGCAGATGTAGCTCAGGACAGATATGCTTGGAAAGCAAAATTGCATGGTCTGGTTGGACCTCCATAGCCCATGACTGCTTTAAGATGAGGATGATGAATTACAATATTGTAATAAGTTTGTGATGTGTCTTATATATATATAATAATATAATAATTTATTAAGATTTTGTACTATGGTATGCACAGTATTTAACTACTCTTCTAACCACTTTTTACCATTAGCAGTTATTGTGAATGACCATTGAATTTTAGAAAATTTAAACTGATACTCTTGTATATACAGGGTTTATTGAAGATATTTTGTTTATGTAAATGCACAACATTTATAATAAATGATATAAACTTGAAAAACTGATGGTGATTATGAACTAAATTTTATTTTGGAGAATGGTATACAAGAAAATATAGTTTGCAATAATTTAATCAAATGGAATTTTTTTCTAATCCAGTATATGTATTACATATCAACATTAACCCTTCAAGTGCCCAGTCTGAAAAACTGGTTACATCCAGAGGCTAAGCTAGTTTTTCACTATGCTCCCCCCTCCAAAAAAAAGTTAAATTTAATACTTTTTGCCGAATTATAAGTGAAAGGAATTATGACATGTCATATGCCAAATTAATCAGCATTTAATTCTAGATTTTCTGAAAATAAAATATTTAACAAAAGAGACAACTAGTTTTATTTTAATAGATCAATTTTAGAGTCATGTAGTAAAAAATGCATCCGGCAATACAAATAAAGATTTATTCATATTATCACAAAGAACTAATAAACAGAAATGATTATAATTCCTGTGAATAGAAGGCTATTTATTTCTGAATAACACAAAAAAAGTTACATTTGAAACACGAAAATTGCTTTTGTTGTGCAATTTTTTTCTCAGTACCATACTTTGAGAAAAATTCCAGGCTTTTCACCAACTGTGCTGAGTCATATAAACAAGTCAACTTTTGAATTTTTATTTTAAAATAACCAATGAAACAAAATAGGTCATGTTATATACCAAATTAACCAAATTTACAAGCATATTAATTTTAATAAGACGTTTTCACAGTGATATAGTGAAAAAATAGATCAGACTACGCAATTAAGGATTAATATTGGAAAAATGTGAATAAAAACAGTTAAATTATATATTAATTAAAATGAGATTTCTTCCTGAATACTATAATATTTACCTAAAGCATGATTTTATTTCTTTTAATGATTCTTTTCTGTTAGCGCGCTTGGCTAACTGATCTAAGGGACCAGGGTTCGAGCCCCGGGTAAGGCATGGATGTATGTGTCGTTTTTCTGCTGAGGTCCTGCCATCCTCTCAGACCTACTATGGCATATAAACTGACAGGCTCCTGTCAGACCTCTGTGACAAGCAGCTGCTTGAGGGGGTATTTATTTATTTATTTTTTATATTTAAAAACACCAGCCAATGCTATACAAGGTGGCTTGGCTTGCTCACATTAATGGGATTTTTTTTTTGTCCTGTTTAAGAAAGGAAAAAACACTTGGTTGCCTTCTTTTACTAGGCATTAGAATTTTTTTTTTTCTTTGGTTGAAGAATTTTAGGCTTAGCTAAGTGCTGAAAAATTAGTGCACTAAAGCAAAAAAAAAATATTGTCTGTATTGTCTGAGTTGCACAGCCATGATATTGGAGTGAGGTAAAATCTTTTAAAATAATTCAATATGAACTTAAAAACTCATAATTGAAAAAAAAATTTTTTTGAGGTGGGGGTGGGGGTGGATAACAACACTTACTGAAATTGCCCTCCCACGTGAGGACTGATTTCTGTGTCTGGGAAGTCCATTTTGCTTCCTTATCCAAGATCTCATTCATTTTCAGAAGATGATGCAAAATTAAAGTTTTTTTTTTACTGGAAAATGAAGAAATGAAAGAAAAATTAACATATAACCTAATATGATATTATTACATAGAAAAATTAACATATAACACTAATGCGATTAAATGAAATATCCATATCAACAAGTTGTAATCTGGCTTTCCAATGTAACATAATTGCAAAAAAATCGATAGAAACTGATTGACTGAAAGATCAGTAATTTATGGAAATAAAATAAATCTACAGAAACGAAAACAAAGGTTTAATTATAAAAGTAGAAATACTAACTAAATGCATGGTGAATTTATCCAAAGTATGAAAACATTGCTGCTGTAAACAATCCACTTTGTAGGCACTTGACTGCCACATGTGCCAGCAATTAATTAGGTTACAGCACCTGGCTCTCCTATCTCCTGTGATGCTGCTGGCTGTTTCACAATAACTAAAACTCGAACAAGCTCTGGCCTTGCTCTGGTTTACAGTTTCGATTTTAAGAGCAGGAAAGATGTATAGAATGCCGGGATAAATGATGTAAATGATAAAAATAATTCTGGGAATAGTGAAATAGGGTTAAGGCATAAACAAGTGTAAAAACAGGAGAGAAAAAACAAGGTATGTACTTCACAATTATTTCCAAAAACTTCCATTTTACAAAACAGATTTTTTTTGTTAATTTTCAGGAGATTTTCAAAACTTTAAGGAAAAATTTGTTGATAATAGTTCAAATCAAACTTATGAGTTTGAACCAGGGGAGTGCTTCAGCAAAGTGTAATATTAACAAAAAATTGGCAATACTGCATAATGCTTCTAAGAAATGGCAATCAGATGGCTTTAACAAATTATTTATATTGTAGTTTAATATAAAATAGGCATCAAATGGAAAAAGAATATTATTTTCCAAGCATTAATAGTGTATTTTTTATGAGATATATATATATAAAATTTTCAAAGAGAAATTGAAAAAAAAATTGAAATTTCATGTGGTACTAAAAACTGATATAGGCATCATCATTCTTTCATTTTGAATTCTGTCAGTTTGTATAGAAGACATGAGACCTAGATGGATTAATTAGAAGTCTTTGAGAAAAATCAGGTCAATTAGAGGTTTTGCTTTAGGGCTTAAATAATGAAATTGATGTTTTAATATTAAGTGAAATATGTGTGAAAACAGATTACTTTTTCAAATGCAGAGAGTATAATAGATCTGGAAGTATAATGTGCAATAAAATGTAACTTAGTAGCTAACCATATTATTTGAAATGATATGCCTACTGCAGAATACTTAATCACGCACTTAAAAATACATGGTATAAGCTCACTGGACCAAAAAAAATTAATCACCTCTGTTATTTCTTACTTAATACTATGTAACACCTACCTATACATGAATTGCAGCAGCAATCCTGTTAGGTAAGGATCCTACCAGACATTGTATATAGTTTACATCAATTCTAGTTCACTCTTTCAACAATAGCATTCATAATTCAGCTATATTATGTGGATGCCTATTTCAATGTTTCACCCTCTGTTCCATATAGTCCCAAAGGTTTTCAATGGGATTTATATTCGGTGACTTTGCAGGCAAGTCAAGGTGTCCCAATGTTATCTCATGCTCTTTGTGCAAATCACAAACAGTTTTGACCCTGTGCACCCTGCAGTTGTCATCGTGGAATAGCCAGCATGTCTGTGTTATGCTCGTCCTTCACATAAAGCAGAAAAAGCAACACCTGGCTGTCCAGAATCCATATATAGGGTTCCTGATTTAAATGGGTCGATACTTCAACTAATGGGCCTACCTTATGGTAGATAAAGCATCCCCAGAACCTCTTAGAACTACCTCCAGCTTGAATAACACCTTGGACTCAGTCCAGATGGAAGGCTTCTTTACTCCTGTGATGCACTCTCCATCTTGTATCATTGGAATACAAAAAACGTCTCATCTGCTTTATGTGTAGCAGTTAGCATGAATCTTTTCGAGGTACTCAGCTCCAAATACCATAGAATGCAGTTCGCTTTGCAGTGTTCTTTCTGAAATAGGCTGATGTGATCCTTCCCTGAATGTCTGTAACAATTCCTGTCTGGTTTGAAGTTGGTTTGCAGTCACTGGTCGTTATACTTGTTGGCAATCCCTGTCTGTTAGCACTGATTTGTGGCTGCAGTAAAGTGTATGATTAGTGATCGAATTGGATGTACAGCACTGTTTATATACTTGTTGGACTATTCATTTTGAAACTCCAGTAAATTTGGCTACTACCTTCACAGCATATCCTTTAGCCCTACCAAATGTGATAACACCCTTTTGCCATTCAGTTACATCTTCTGTTCCGGCCAAGATTCATGGCTGGAACAGCATGTAACTGGCATTCCACTGGGACTGACAGCACTAAAAAGAATACAAAATGTCACAGGCCTCTGTGTAGTGCTGCATTACTACAAATCTATCATGTATTGTTGTATCAAGTCATCGCTATCGTCTATGATATGAGTGACTAGTTTTTTCTCTGGTGTGCTTATATAAGTTAATATGTTTGTAGATCACATTGTTTTTCACCATTAACATTTTTAATTGAGTTTGAGAATATTCTTCAGTTATTAAAAAAAGCACAATGAAATCTTAATGAGAGATTTAAATATTAATATATTCAAAAGAAATAATTATATAAATGAGTATGTAAATATATTGGAAATATATGAATTTGAATCATTTATTAATAATCTAACTAAAGAATTTAATAATGCAGTTTCTTGCCTATATCATATTTTTGTTAAACTCAAACATGAATATAGGGTTGATACTGCTAGCTAAAATAGCTATATCTGATCATTATCCAATGACTTTAAAAATATGTAATCAAATAGAAAATAAGCATGATCTAAATAGTACTGATTAATTTGT
Source organism: Ryuthela nishihirai (assembly GCA_038380435.1). Lineage (NCBI taxonomy): Eukaryota > Metazoa > Arthropoda > Arachnida > Araneae > Heptathelidae > Ryuthela > Ryuthela nishihirai. The sequence goes on from JAWZYU010000010.1 coordinate 75,256,367, forward strand.
TGCTAAAATTAATTATAAATTACTAAACAAACAATTAGATAAATGGTCCTGCTAAAACATTATTGGCTGGGTTGTTTTACCTCTGAGCAGCAGTTTTTTGTACACAATTGGCTAAAATGCCAGGTTACAAGGATCTCAAAGGCTCAGAGAAGGTTGGGGGAAGGGACTCACTATCGTGTTCTCTTTAACGTGCACAGGATATGGCTCTCATGCATATAAGACCTGTATGCATACTGTGTCCCTTTCCAAGCCCATCGATGTCATCTACTTACCAAGGGTATGGCAGGGAGTTTTGCAGAGATAAATCTAGACACATACCCAGGTGGGTCTCAAACCTGGGAACTGCAGATTATGAGCTTGGCCCGCTACCTACCTAGCTATCCCCACCACTCCTCAAAATATTATGGACTAAGAGGATGCTAATATTGCATATGGTGAATTTATGAAAATATTTGATAAAAATGGAGGAATTAACAATCAATATTAATAAACCAAAAACAGAACGAGATTTAAAAATCCTTGGATTAATAAGGAGTTGTTTAATGTTACAATTAGAGATGAGCTGTACAGAAAGTTTAAAAAAAATTGCGTAGTCAGTTAATGAAGATAACTTTAAAAACATAAGAAATTACATTAATTCTTAGATTCATAAAAAGAAAAATAATGATTTTAAATCTGAATTCCTCAAATGTTCTAACAATAGCAAAAAACAATGGAAATTTGTTAATAGATTCATTGATAACTAAAAGAAAAGGGAATGTTGAACCTAATAGCCTTTCTATACCACCTAATATTTTAAATAAAATAGTTTAAAGTACAGCTAGTAATTTAATTTTTTTCAATGTGACAGAAAATATAATTGAAGGAAATGAAAAAGATGTTCTGAAAAGTCGTAATATACACTAGTTTCCATAAATTAAGGAAAAATTAGAAAAATTGTGGGAATTTGCCAAAAAATTGTGCAATCTTCACCAAACTTGTTCATGTATCCAGTAAAGTAATGCCGAGTGAGCATATCATATGCAAATTAATCTAGGTTGTGTCAATTTGTGTAATTGGATAGCTGCATAAAAATGGGTGTTTTGGAGTGGATCGTTATTTTGTGTTGTAAATATGAGTAAGGAAATTCGAAATAGCCGTTTTGTAGGAATGACCTCAAGACATCATTTGCCAAATGAACTGCAGTGGAAGAGAAATTTGGCGGCTCGAAGCAGGCCAAAGTCAGTCCGACATGGCACGATGGCTGAATGTGAGTCCTTCTGTGAACCATAGACTGTGGAATCAATTTCTTAGCACGGATTCCATGTTTTGGAAGTTTAGCCGAGGAAGGGCTAGAGTTACAACCGCTGTACAAGACTGATATCTGTGATTAACAGCAGGAAGGAGCAGGAAATCTACTCCCTCTCAGCTATGATCCTCTCTTGCAGCAGCCACTGGCAGGGTTGTATCAGCTTCTACTGTGTTTAGAAGGCTTCATGAGGGAGGTCTGTACACTAGAAGGCCAGTAATTTGTACACTCCTCACATCACAGGAGAGAGCAGTTGAATTGGGTATGCAAGCATGTTAACTGGACGAAAGAGCAATGGAGGTCCATACTCTTCATAAACGATCCAGATATTGCTTGCAGAGTGATTCTGGACATTGTTTGATATGGAGAGAACGAGATACCCACTATCATTCCAGTAACATTTGTCAAAGAGACAGTTACAATGGAGGTAGTGTGTGTCTTTGGGGTGGCATTTCATTAAGTGGACACACAGATCTCTATGTATTGATGAGTGATTTGGTTGATAAGTGGGAATCTTAATGCTCAAAGGTATAGAGATAACATCCTGGACCTTTATGTACATCCTTATGCTGGTGCAATAGATGAAACATTCATCTTAGAAGACGATAACTCTTGTCCATACAAAAAGAACATCGACTAGTGGAACAATACCTTCAAGAGGAGACCATTTTACGCATGGAGTGGCCAGCTTGATCTCCCGACCTAAATCCGATTGAGCATGTGTGGGATGCTCTAGGGAGATGTGTTGCTGCCCTCAACCCACCATCTGAAACAAAGAGAGGGAGCTTATTACTGCTTTAAAAGACCAATGGTCATTACTCCCTACTGAGCTGATTCACAACATCATAAAGTGCATGGAACATCACTGTCGTGCCCGTATTGCTGTAAGGGGTGACCACTCTCCGTATTAAAGAACTTTTATTTTGCCACCTATTTGCATTGCATTTTGCCTATGCCCATTGCATTTTGCCACCTATTTTTTGGACAAGTTCCTGTAAGTATTATTTTTTGATGAAAAATGTTTCTAATATAAAATATTTTATGCTATTCTGAAACTAGCATTGTAATTCATGTTTTCATCAAATTTCATTAAAATCATTCAAATATTTTTTTGTTTTTCTGAGTTTTCCTTAAAATATGCAAATTAGTGTAATATGTAATAATAATATTAGGTTTTTACTTTCCACAAGTGGTACAGAATTTAAAAGTATTTTTTCCAGTTTGGAGGTAATAGTCTAGTTCAATTGGAATTGGTACTAATGCAATTAAACAGTGTCAAGATTATATATTTGAACCTCTGGTTTGTATTATTAATTTATCTTTTGAACATAGGGTCTTTCTTAATGATTTAAAACTCCCAATTTGTTAAAAAGGATATAGGAATAATTTTGCAAACTACAGACCAATTTTTCTTCTTTGGTGTTTAGCAAAATATTTGAAAATGTTATTAAAACTAGATTACTAATTTTTTTTTTAGTATGATGAACTTTTTTCTGAAAATCTGACTTTCTAGTATTTTGCTTCATACTCTAAAGCATTTTATCATCGATGTACTAATTATAGCAAAAAACTTACAACAGTGTCTAGCATATTAAGAGTTAACCCTTTAATTCCATGTTTCTTTCATTTTAATTTTGTTTTTAGTTTATTTAAAATGCATTTTTGTATTATTTGTTTATTTTTTATAGGCTGGTGTTATGGATGCTGTAGTAGAAATCGTTCCCTACGTGGTATATTTCCAAAGAGTTATATTTCTGTTAAAGAATCTATCATTGATAAAACTGGGTAAGTTTGCATTATGGATATTTCAGTAATACTGTTGATTGAATTTTTTAGCACAGTAAATCAGCAGTGATCCCACATGAGAGGTACATTAGAAAATAGAATTATGAGCAGAATTCTTAGCCTTTGATGAATTTCTAAAATTGAATTCTGATTGGCAGCTGACCTTGAAGTGTTTTCATTCAAAATGAAAACTTGAGAAATTATCCTCAAGTAAAACAAATGGAAATATGTCATGCTATATATAAAAAAAAACCAAAAAAAAAAACCATTTAATTCTAAATAATAAAATAAAAATTCAAAAGGAATGCACAGAAAAAATTGCAAAAGTTTTAATTGATTTTACTCTTTCTTTGCCAAATAATTTCTTTATTTCATAATATTTCATATTGCTTTAATAATTCATTTGATTTTTTTTATTGCACATGAATTTTGATGTGATTAAAATACATCCAATTTTAGTGACCATCAAATTTATTCCTAATGTTAGTACGTAGGAAAATTTATTTTGCTTTAAAAACAGGTTTTTAAAAAAAATAATAATTTGTATAATCATGGCAAGAGTCAAAAATAGCTAAAGAACAGAGGAAAGAAATGAAAAATAAATATTTGTCAGCATATAAAGTTTAATTAAAGCAATGAAATAGAAAGTAAGTTCCAAATCAAGTTTGCATTACTGCTACAGAAAAGTTTTACAACTCTATGTTAGCAAGCACACTACACATTGTTAAATATAAAAGTAACTGTTTAAAATATTAAGAAGGAAATTTTCCTGGTGAAAAATTATATGAGAACTTGAATGTAGAGCCAAACACTTGGATCTCTAGGAAAAGCTAAATCATAGCAAAAGGTATAGTAGAGCATAGGCATAACCTATGCTCTACTATACCTTTTGCTTTGACATATTGAAAATAAAATAAATAATTAAATAAATAAATATCCCCTCAATAAACTGCTTGCCACAGAGGCTGACAGGAGCCTTCCAGTTTAATGCACCATAGATAAGATCTATGAGATGGTGGGACTTCAGCAGAAAGACAAAACAAACATCCATGCCTTAAACCAGGGCTTTGATCAGTAGCCAAAGCATGCTAGAGTTATAAAAATTACTTCACATAAAAATCACATTAAAAATAGTGAAACAGTTAAAAAAAAAATATTGCTTTTTCAGTTATACAGTAAATAAAGCATCTGGCAATGCAAAAAATATTTTAAAAATATAATGGAAATATTTAAAATGCATATGAATTAAATAAATAGTTTTGCTGATGTGCAGAATTCAAACCCATGCCTCTCCAGATTCATGATAGAGTGTTCTAAAACCAGTAAATGAATACCAGCTCCATCTTTTTTCCCACTGATGTGCACTCCAGTCATTGTTGATGCTGGCCGTCATCTGTAATCAGGGAAGGCAACTTTGATTTTTGATGTTGCACTTTGTAAGATGTAAATAAATAAGTCATTCATGCTAAAGCATTATTAATGAATTAATCAATAAATAGTGACTCCACAGAGTTATCTGTTGACTTTGAAATCAGAGAGATGTAGGTTCAAATCCTACAAGCCAGCAAAAGTCATTTTCCCACAAAACTATTTATTGATTTATTGCTTCAAAGTCAACAGGTAACTATTGTGGATTTACTATTTATTGATTAATGCATATGAATAGAAAAGTTATTTATTTTTGAATAACAGTAAAATAAATTTTTTACTTCAAACTAGAAAATTATTACATTATTTCATTACTCCAAAAGATTGATAATTGCATATAAATCTGAAAAATGAAATCAGACTAGATCTATAGAATAAAAACTAAGGTTTAATTTTAAATGTCTGTAAATGGTAGCTAAGCATAAACTGGATGGGCAGCTGTTTACAAATCCCAATGATGATGCACAGAACCGGCCAGGTATAGTAAACGCCTGACCCTGTCTTGTCATGCAAGCCTTTCATACCTTTTGAAAGAGATATTCTCTTTTGGAGGAGAATGGAAAGGCAGAGCTGCTCGATCAGTGTCGCCTACTGATCTGGCCATCTATGGCCACTTTTTTCTTTTTTTTCCTTTCTTACTGAGGAGTGGTCAGCTTCACAGGATCCTGGTGCTGACTATTTATACCTAGTTGACTCACTGGTTTACAGCTTTGAGCTTGATTATGTATCGTAGACTTGGTGCACTGGTGGGCCTCTGTTGAGGGAGAATCTGCTGCTGTGTTTTCTGTGTGCTTATGGCTTGCCAACCTTAAGTGAATAGAGGAATCATCATCATCCTCAAGCAGCCATGGGCTATAGAGGTCCAACCAGACCACACAGTTTAATTCTCCAAGCATATCTGTCCTGAGCTACATCCGCTGCATCCGGCCACTGCACACCAATTCTACCAAGGTCCTGTTTGACATTGTCTGCCCACCGCATCCTAGGTCTCCCCCTCCTTCTGAGGCATCTAGGCACACTGTTCATAACCCTATTCACCAATCTATAATTATCCATACGGGTAACTTGGCCAAACCAGCGGAGTCTCTCTCTGCATAATATGCTGCTTAAAGGAGGTTGCAAATTCCTTTGCCTAACCTCATCATTAGTTTACAAAGTTAAACCACCTAATACCCTAGATACTATGTAAGCATCTAGAATCAAAAGCATCTAGTTTCCTGTTATCTTGTTTACATAGCGTCCAAGTTTCACTACCATAACTAATCCTAGAAAGAACCAAACTATTATACAGTCTAATTTTAGTCATTAGGTGTATACGCCTATTTCTCCACAATCTCCATAGATTCTTAAAAGTCCCGGCAGCAATCCCTATTCGTCTGTTAATCTCATGCCGCACATCACCATTATCTGTTACATAGCTCCCAAGGTAATTAAACTGTGACACCTGCTCAAGACTGCAACCATTCAGATGAACTGAATCACAACCTGCCTGACCAATTTTCATCACTTTAGTTTTCTCTCTGTTTATAACCAAACCTACTCTACTACCAGTCTCATCAACAGCTCGAATGAAAGAGTTCATCTCATCAACATCATTTGCCAAAAAGGCTTAAATCATCAGCATAATCTAAATCAGAAATTTTCAGATCTCCAGACCATTTAAAGCCAAAATCTTTCCCTTACAGTGAATTTTGCATAATGTAATCAATAACCAAACGAAAGAGAAAAGGAGACAAAATGCACCCTTGTTGAACACCAGAAATAATGCTAAACCAATTGCTACAAGCCTTACCACCTCTCACACATGACTCTGAGTTATTATAGAGAGCTTTCATTATGTTAACTAACTTATGAGGTATGTCATATGATTTCATGATCAATAGAGTCAAAAGCCTTTTTTAAATCTACAAAGCTAGTAACCACAGATTTCTGAAACTCTAAACAGTGGTCAAGAATCTGCCTAAGTGAAAAGAAATCTGATCTACACATCCCCTACCACTTCTGAATCTACATTGCTCATCACGCAATTGACTGTCAACCAGATTCTTAATTCTATTAAGCACAATCATGGAAAGAACTTTACCTGGAACAGAGAGTAGGCTGATACCCCTATAGTTATCACAAGAACTGCGATCACCTTTTTTGAAAATAGGGATAATAATAGCTCTGGTAAAATCTTTAGGAACCATTCCTTTATCATAAAAGTTATTCAAAATTTCAGTCATCCAAGTGGTAACTGAAACATTCCCAGCTCTGAGCATTTCTGTAGTAATTTCATCTACCCCTGGGGATTTATGAAGTTTAAGTTTAGAAATAGCCAAAATAACTTCAGATTGTGTTATAGGGCCAACATTAAAGCCACCAATGCATCTATCATCATTACAAACAATGGGAGTAGAACTAACCACATTGTTTAGAACATCACTGAAATGCTCAGCCCACCTAGCCATCACAGAATCCTCCCCTTCTATAACCTTACCTTGTTTATCCTGCAATCCTTGTATGCCTGTCTATTTTCTACCACATAAAACATTAACTATCTGGTACAGCTCTCTGCTGTTGTGCTGCCTAACTGCTTCCTCAGCTTTGTCAGCCAAGCCATCAAGCCAGATTCTTATCAGTAGCTAACTGATCCTTTACATGTTTATTAAGCTCTCTGTAATCTTTTCTATTAGGACTAGTAGGGTACTGATTAAGGACATTCCTGCAGTTCCTTCTTTCTGAAATAACCTCAAGTGCCTTATCACTTAAATAATTCTGCCTCCTCTGCTCCTTTTTTCCTAAAAGAGTACTGTTAGTTTCCAAAAAAGCCTGTTTAAAATGGCCCCATTGTTCCTCAACTTCAGTATTAAGCAAACCATGACTGTCATAATGACTAAGTAACCTATCATGGTAAGCTTTAGCTATAACTGGGTCTTTCAGAGCTTCAGTATTAAAAGTAAATTTATTAAATTTAGCACAACATTTTTAAGTTTAAGTTGCAAGACACTTTTAACAAGGTAATGGTTAGATCCAATTTCAGTTCCCCTATATGGCCCTACCTCTTTCAATAAACCTAGTTGCTTTAAAAATCCTACTAATCATTTTATCTCTGTAGGTACATGGAATGTGAAGACATTACACATAGATTATTCTCTTGATGTCCAGATGCAGGAATTCCAGCATTATAACCTATATATTCTAGGCTTACAACAAATCAGATGGACAGGTAAAGGTCAGATACTTAAAAATAATATCAAATTTCTCTTTTGGGGGAGGGAGAATGGAAAGGTTATCCAAGGTGTAGGTTTGCTTCTCAGCAGACATGCCAGTGATGCTCTTCTAGGATATGACTGCATTAATGAAAGATATTTTACAACAAAATTTAAAACAAAAATTAAAGACTTGAATGTCATCTGTTCTGCCTTCACAGAGGACTCTGATGAGAACAAGAAGGATAAGTTTTACAGACAGCTTCACGATATTTTGAATTCTATGAAGAAAGGAGATATTTCTTTTGTGCTAGGTGGTTGGTTGATTGGTTGTTTTACCTCTGAGCAGCACATTTTAACACACAATGGGCTAAATGGCCAGGTCACAAGGACCCCAAAGGCTCAGAGAAGGTTGGGGGAGGGAACCCACTGGAACAGCTGTTGGGATGATAGCCTCCCTTCAATGCCACCCATTGTGTTCTTTGAGGTGCACAGGGTATGGCTCTCCTGCACACATGACCATGGCTTAACATTGCATTTAACAGACGGAAGCCTTTCCAAGCCCATTGGTGTCCCCTACTGACCATGGCAGGGCAGGGAGTTTTGCAGAGATAAATCTCAATGCTGTCTCAGCTAGGACTAGAACCTGGGAACTGCAGATTACAAGCCTGGTTTGTTGCTGACTGAATCACCTCCTCCCTCTTGTGCTAGGTGACTTCAATGCTAAAGTTGGCACTGACTGTGACCTTTAGGCAGGAGTTTTAGATTCTTCTTCTGGTAAGTAAACTTAATGGTTTGTGAATGACTAACACATACTACAAACACCAGGACATTTATAAAGGCATATGGGTTTCACCTAATATACTGATACTGCACAGATACTGATACTTACCTGATACTGCACAGGAATATGATAGATTATATTTTAATTAACAGCAAGTGGGCTAGTTCAGTTAGGATTACCAGATTGTATAGAAGAGCCTATATTATCTGGTATTTCTAACTGAAAATGTATTCCTAACAGAACCAAATGAATTTGGTTCTTACCATTACCTGGTCAAAAGTGTCTTGCAATTGAAGCCTAGGAAATGTGCTAAAGTTAAAAACATTACCTTTAACACTGAAGATCTGAAAGGTCTAATTGTAGCCAAAGAATACCATGATAGGAACTTAGTCATTATGACAATTGTGGTTTGCTTACTGCTGAAGTTGAGGAAGAATGAGATCACTTTAATTTTAAATTTTTTTTTTATTTCACTTTTATTTTTGATTTTTAATTTGATTTCACTTTTATTTTTTAACCAGGCATTTCTTGAAACCAACATTCTCTTTTGGATAAAAGGGAATGGAGGAAACAAAATTATTTGGGTGATAAGGCTATGAAACTTATTTCTGAAAGAAGGAAGTGCAGGATTAATATGAATAAAAGCAATTGTGGTTTGCTTACTGCTGAAGTTGAGGAAGAATGAGATCACTTTAAGCAGGCTTTTCTTGAAACCAACATTCTCTTTTGGGTAAAAGGGAATGGAGGAAACAAAATTATTTGGGTGATAAGGCTATGAAACTTATTTCTGCAAGAAGGAAGTGCAGGATTAATATGAATCAATACCCTACTAGTCCTAATAGATGGCATTACAATGAGGTTAATAAACTTGCAAAGTATCAGTTAACAGCCGAAAAGTATCTTTGGCTTGATAATTTAGCTGACAAAGTGCAGGAAGCAGTTAGACAGCACAACAGCAGGGTGGTTGTACCAGATTTTTAATGTTTTGTTTGGGAAGAAACATTGGCACTGACTTTTGGGAAGATTTAAAGTGATCCCATTCACAAGGATTGAGGGATAAGCCTAGTAAGGTGGTTGAAGATGAGGATTCTGTGATGGCTAGAGGGGGGAGGGGGGCTGAGCATTTCAGATATTCTAAACAATGTGATTATTTCTACTCTCATTGTTTGTAATGAGGATAGATGAATTACTGGCTTTAATGATGACCCTATATCACATTCCAAAGTTGCTTGGCTATGTCTGCATAAAAACTGCATAAATCCTCAGGGGTGGATGAAATCACCTATGAAATGCTTAGAGCTGGGAACATTTGTGCTGTCACATGGCACATTGAAATTTTGAATATTTTTTGATGTGTTCCTAAGGATATTAGTATAGCTATTATTATCCTGCTTTTTAAAAAAGGTGATCACACTTCTTCTGATAAGTATAGGGGAATTAGTTTACTTTCTGTTCCTGGTAAAGTTCTTTGCATGATTATACTTAATAGAATTAAGAATTTGGTTGATGATTAACTGCATGATGAACAGTGTGATCTCAGTTTAATTATCTTGGGAGCTATGCAACAGATACTGGTGATGTGTGGCATGAGAAAAATAGAGAAAGGTATTGCTGCAGGGACTTTTAAGAATCTATGGAGAGAATGGAAAAGTAGGTGTATAGACTTAAAGGCTAAAACTAGGCTGTGTAATAGTTTGGTTCTTTCTAAGGTTAGTTATGGTAGCAAAACATGGACCCTTTGTAAGCAGGGTAATAAGAAACTTGATATCTTTTGTTCTAGATGCTTGTGCAATATCTTGGGCATTAGGTGGTTTGACTTTGTAAGTAATGATGAGGTTAGAAGAAGGAGTCATCAACCTCCTTTGAGCAGCATTTTGTTCAGAGAGAGAGAGAGACTGTTGGTTTGACCATGTTACCCATTTGCATAAATGCAGATTGGCAAACAGAATTATGAACAGTGAGTCCAAAGACTTTAGGAAAAGGGAGAAACCTGTGATATGATGGACAGACAATGCCAAACAGCTAAAATTGGCCTCTATTGACCAAATGCAGCAGCTGTAGTTCAGAACAGAATGTCTAGAGAAGAAAATTACAGTCTGGTAGGACCTCCATAGCCCATGGCTGTATGAGGATTTTATATGTATGCATGTATTTTAAATAATAAAATAATAAATAAATGCCCCCTCAAGCATCTGCTTGCCACAGAGGTCTGACAGGAGCCTGTCAGTTTATATGCCACAGTAGAAGATAAAAAGTTCAAATGCTAACTGAATTGATAATTGACAACACTATGCAGACTATACCAACATGTTCCCACATATGCTTTTAATTTCTGCCATCTGCACTTGCTGGGCCATAACAGTTTGTGTAGCAGATTTGCACGAACAAGTTGATTTGACTTTGTATTATTGTTTTGATTTCAGTAATGAAAGAGCAGTGCTGAATGCTGGGATGAATGATAAAATTTTTTCTAGGTATGTTGATATAGGTTTATGTCAAAAAAAATCATGCCCTACTAAGATAAAAAAAAAGCATAAAATAGGGTTTAGGCTAATTTTTCAGGTGAATCGTAACTTTAAGAAAAAAGAGTTTGCAATGGTTTAGGTCAAATTAGGAGGTTGTTTCAATGTAGAAAAGTTGAAACAGGCAAATTGGCTTTGCCATATTATTGCTTTTAAAAATTGGTGATCAGATCACTTTAACAAATTATATATATATATTACAATGTAATATTCATCAAATGAAAAAAGTATTATTTTTCAATCTTGAATTGTGTATTTTTATAAGATATATGTAAGAAAGTTTTTGAATGGAAACTTCTATTTTTTTAAACATCTATGTTTTATGTTTTGTACTAAAAACATATATAGTCACTTCTGGTCTCTCATTTCAGATTCTGCCAACATGTACAATCAATTTGGAACCTGGTACGGGTTTTTTCACAAAAGCATCATGGTTGCCATCTGGTTCTTTGCAGCATGGCATTTCAATTGGAGTAGAAATTTTTCCATATTACAGATAACATTTTTTTGTTGATCTCCAATAGTAGTAAACTGAGGGAAAAGCCACTTCAATTCTTGTGAAAGCATCATGTACCTCTGCAAGTGTTGGAACATATTTTATCTGTAACATTAAAACTTTTCTTCTAGTACACTGGTTTTTGGGGAAAATTGTTGTGAAGGTTCAAAGTGTATATGATCAAACCTTTGGGAAAGGAAATGTTCTGTTAGCACATGCATCTGTTTCTGTAACTTGCTCACACAAATGGTAACCCACTAAGAATGCAAAAGCTCACACAGAATTTGCTATTGGCCTGTTTCAATTTTGTACTCTAACCATTACTTAATATTTACAAAACACAATCTGTCAAGGAAAATTGTGGGATGGGAATAATTATTCTAAATGACAGAGGTGGCAAATGACAGTTTGAAGAACAGTGGATGCATGGACTTGCCCTACTAAGACCAAAGTCAGTTCTAACCACTGCCTCACACATCTAATACAGCATAATTTTTTTTTCTTCAGGAACAGAACCTCCCTAACCATTATGCCGCTTACAGTCTACTGTATAAGTAAATTGAAGTGATTTATAGGGATTGTACAAAATGATAAAATGATCAGTGCCTCTGGTGAAATGATGCATGCAGAAATGATAGACTGAGGTTCCACTGCATAGAGATAGTCTCTGGAATTTGGTTATTAAAGTTTCAAAAGCTATAAAACTTCATGTGAAATGTATGGTATATTTTACCTGATAAATTATCACATGAAGCAAGGAAAAATTCAGCAAATATTTTGTGTAGTATGTTTTGTTCACATTAAATTATAATCAATTCTTGTTGATTAGTTACTTATTGAAAATTGCACACTTTTTTCATTTTTCTTGTAGTCTCCATGAAGCTATTATTCCTCGTGAACCACCTATTGTTCAAGAAATTACATCTGTTTTGAGAGAATGGGGTGCAATTTGGAAAAAGTTGTATGTGGTAAGTTTAATGACATGATTCAGAAATAAATAAATAATTTAATAAGCAATTTCAGTGTTTTAATTATATGGACATTGCACTATCTGTTTACTTATGTGTTTTTTCCGTGAGGACAAAACCTACCACTTTGATTAGTAGAATATTAATGGTTATTATTGTAGACAATAGTAGTTTCTACAGTTGAAGATTGTCCAATATGCAACACTTTAACAATAAAATTTGTATAGTTGTAATTCTGCTGTAGATGAAATGGGCATTCATTGGAAGCTAAAAAACTATTATACTAGTCTACTATAGCTGAGTGTTGTCTGTTGATGTTAAGGTAAGTTGAAATTCATTGTTGGCTGGTTCACTCATGTAGTTTTAAGTGACATGCTGATATGTTAGACTTATATTATGAACTGCTATACAGCTTTCTAGTAGAAGGGAAATGGTTGCTTATCCCTAGAAACTGCAGTATATATAAGTAATCTGAAATGGCTGATATTTAGTAGAAAATAATGCAACTTTTTAATTTGTTTGCTTCAAACTACCAATTAGATGAATATTTGGACTTTTAATTTCACTCTGCAATATAATAGTGGGAAAATCTGTTGTTAATGACAGAAACTTCTTTCTGAAGGAAATGTAATGCCTCATGTAACTGTCAACAAATTGTTGACTAAAACTACCTCAGTAAAAACTACTTTAGTTGTTGAAAATTTGTCAGCTGCTGCTTCAGTTAAAGTCCTGATATAATGATGGCGGTAAGTTATTTGGGGATATCAGTTCAGAATAATAATTTCCAAGTTTGATGTGATTCTTTGCAGGCATAACTAGATGAAGTTGCCACCTTAAGGTTACTGTTTAAAAACAATTAAAATCTTCTGTGGAAAATGTTTTGCCAACATATAGAATTTGAACCTGTATCTCTCCAGAAACATGCCCAAGTATTCTAGCATTGAACTAATGTCGGCTCTGTCTCTCTTCCACTATGTATGATTTTAAACTCTTCCTGAGTACCTTAGGCACCTACAATTGATGCAATCTTCTATAATCTCAGGTGGCAATATGTCTTTTTCAGTGTGCTGAGTAATATGGAAATAAATGAAGAAGTCACTCATGCTATTTAGTGTTATTAATGATTTAAACATTAATGACAATTGCAATGTTATCTGTTGACTTTTTAACATCTATAAATCAATAAATGTTTTGTGGAAAAAATTTTGCTGACATATGGAACTTGAACCCACATCTCTCCAGAAACACATCAAAATATTCTACCATTGAACTAATGACAGTTCTGTCTTTTTTTCTACTATGCATGACTTTAAACTCTTCCCAAGATTTTTTTGCCTATAGTTGGTGCCATCTATATGACAACTGTTTATTTTTATTGTGCTGAGTAAGATGGAATTACCAGGTTTGAATCCCGCCTGGGCCAGCATTGAGATTTATCTCTGCAAAACTTGCCAACTTTCCATCAATCATTAGGGGATACCAATGGGCTTGGAAAGGCTTCCATCCATCGGATGAAATGTTAAGCCATGGCCCTATGTGATGGGAGAACCATACCTGTGTATGTTAAAGAACGTGCTGGATGTCTTTGACAGGAGGCTACCATCTGTCTCCTAGCAGCTGGCCAGTGGGCCCCTTCCCCTCAATCTTCTCTGAGCCCTTGAGGTCCTTGTGATTTGGTCATTTAGCCTGGTGTGTGCTAAAAAGTGCCACTCAGAGGTAAAACAACTGTAAATAATCACTAACTAGTGGTGAATAAGTGGTGAACACACACATGAAATAATCCTATTTTGGGTTAAAGAATTTGTTTAAATCCCATTAAATGGTTAATTAAATTATCGCAACTTTAATCACCCTCACTGATTGGTATTCATTGCATGAAAATAATAATAAAAGTCAATTATACCATATGAAATCAAATGGTGCATAATACGCATTGCTTAATAAGTGAGTTCATTCCTTCTTAAAGAAGGCTTAGGGAGTAATGAGTTATGTAAACTTTAAGAACCCCTGAGCTATAGTCACAGAAAGGTAAAATTCAGAAGAGGAAAATTTTAGGCCTTTAAATAAAGTTTGATTGTTGCACCATGCATTTGGGAGGGAAAAATCTTGGTTTTAACTAGCTAAATAATCATACTGTTATTATTTTGTTATTATTTTGCTATGCAAGATTACATACAGTCCTATCAGAATAATATGACCACCTACCTGATAATGGGAATAACCACCCTTGGCCCAGATGACAGCGGTGAGACAGTGTGGCATTATGACGCAATGAGGCCCTGGAAGATTGCCAGAGGCACACGTGCCCATTCGGACTCCAGCAGAGCACAGAGGTTTCAGAGATGACGTGGTTGTGGATCTGCACGCTGAACCTGTCAATCCAAATGGTCCCACAAGTGCTCTATGGGATTGAGGTCGGACGATTTCACCGGCCAAGTGAGAATGGAGACATCACTGTTGTGTTCCTGGAACCAGTCATGCACAACCTTAGTGACATGGCAGGGCACATTGTCTTGTTGGTAGACACCATCACCACCAGGGTAAATGTCCAACATGAAGCAATGCATGTGGTCAGCAAAGATGGACAACGAATATAAGTCGTGACAACCCCAGTGCACCGCAGTACTGTGACTGCATATCACCTTAAGGGAATTGTCACAGAAACCACTATTAACTAAAAAGATTCCTGTCAGTTTAAACTTGCCTTAACATTTGCCTACCTACAGTGGGAGAAGACCTTTGTGAAGAGAAAAGCACTGGTTGGGATTTAATAGTCTGCTTGAAGATATAATCATTGAGGTGCAGTGAGAGTGGGATCTTTTGAAATTTTGTGAAGTGCCTAGGAAATGCCCAACACTCACTGAATTTTGTCCAGAAAATTGCCAATATATAAAATAAAAGATGGTATCTTTTGAATTTTGTACCAGAAAAATAAATGGAAGTCCTAACTTTTTGAGTCCTCTGCAGCAGAGGCTCCTAGATACTTCCATCGATAGGTCACGCCTAATTGGGACTCCAATCCTTTCAGCATGACCTTCAACTTCGTCCTCTCCATCGAGCCGGGCACCCACAGCCCGCTCGCCGTCTCGGCCTTAACCGTGCCAAGGCCGCTTCGGGGACACCTGGCCAGTAACCAGACAAACCCAGCCGGCAGCCCTCCCACAACCCCGACAAAGCTGTTAGCCTACCAGGGCTTACATCACTGCAGCACCTGGACCCCACTTCGCAGAGGAACCCAAGTTCCTCCACTGCAAAAGCTATAGAGTCCAAATCTAATTCCGTGGGACTCTTAGTTTGGCGGTTCCATCGACAAGCCCGCTGGCCATGGTGGCTAACCTAGGCCGCGAGCCTCCAACTTCTACCTCTCCATTGTGAACGGGCCGAAGCCCCCAGTGAACCTCCGTCCACCTCGATATCACTGAGACCGCACTGAAGAGCTCGCGGATGAGTGTGCAAAGAGGTGCACAACTCAATCCATGTAACTCCCTGATGCCAACCACAGCAGACAGGGTTCCCCAAGCCCTGTCATGGCCTTCAGATCCGGCCCCTCAATCGGGGCTGCAACCCCCAGCTTTGCTGGGGACAAGTCAACAAACTGACTGGACCGGCCCACTCCAAAACCAGTCCGCCAGCCCTCAACATGCCCCCTCCACCGGGGGCCACCAGACTTCAGAACTCCAGAGAGCCAGCGACCCGAACCCAACATCTCAGAGGCACCGTAAGCCCCCCCCCCCCTCGTCAAGGAGGTCCCACTCCGGGGAGGGGGGGATCACAGGTAGCCATTGGCATTCAGGGACCATTCCAGTGGTACCAGTGGTCCCAGTTCATACCATGAAAACATCCATACCATGAAAACATCCCCCAGACATGCACACTGCCGACCTGTGCTTGATCGACAAGCGTGTCCATGTGTTAGTTCTCATTTGTGTGACACTGTATCCGCCACCACCCATCACTTCTGTGGAGTAGAAACTTCATTTCGTCAGAGAAGGCAACCTTTTTCCACTCTTCCACTGTCCAATGATGATAGTCCCGTGTGAACTGCAGGCATTGTTACCGATGGACCTTGGTGAACATGGGCGCCTTTATACAGCGTCAACTATGGAGACCCATGCATAACAGGGTTCGCTCTACTGTTTTCAGGGACACGTACCTGGGTCCCCCAGTGGTCAATTGCTGCACTGTTGTGTGTCATTTGCCCTTTACCAGTTGACGGAGGCGATGTTCTTCTCTGGGGTCAATGGCCTTTGGGGCTCCACAGTTATGACATGGAGGTACTTGGTGTGCCAGCAGTCCATTCTTAGTACACACTTACTTCAGCACCTCGTGAACAGCCCATGAAGTCTGCTGTTTCCGAGATGCTTCCACCCTTGGTGCAATAGATGATGATCATTCCTTTTTGAGTGTCCTTCAAATCAATACTTCTGCCCATTGTGCTTACATTACGCACTATGGCTCATCTGTCATGGCCGGCCTCTTATATCTCCGTATGGTCGACCTTGTCATGTGCAATCTTGTGATGCGCTTGGGTGGGTACACTGTGATTCCATGGGTGGTCATATTATTCTGATATGGCTGTGTATGTCTGATATGTATTTTATTTCCTTTTTTTCCCTTTTTAAGTCTTAGTTAAGATATGAATGATTTTGTATAATGATGCTTGATCAATTTTATATATCTTATACATTTTAATTTTATAAATTGTGTATAGTAAAAACATGTTTTTCTTTTAAAATAAAAATCAATTACATTTATTAAATTATTTAGATATTTATATGAAGTTTTATGCCTTACAGTCTAGTGGCCAGGACTTTGATAAAATACGCAATATGATGTATGAGCTGATTGAATGGAGGAGAAAAATTATGTCTGGAACACTACCTGTGGTATGTTTTGTTTTTATGACAGTCAGTCCAGATTTGAAATATACAAAGTCATGCCTAAAAATTAGTAAAGAGAGAAAATTAAAGTTATTCTGTTTAAAACAAAGTATAACTAGTTAATTTTATATTTAGCATTTACACTGCCTGACAAATTACTACAAACATTTAAATAATACTTTGTTGGGCCTACTCTGACAGAGATGACATTGCATGCTTTCTGTGTACTTTCAAAATATAGCAGGACTCTTTCTGCAAAATGGTTTGAACATCTCAACCTGAAGAAGGCAGAGGTCTGTGCATTTGAATAGTGTGTTCCAAATTGTGCCACATGTTTTCAATCAGATTAAGATCAGGCAATTGTGTAGGCCAGGGAAATGATAATAATCTATTTCATGTTTCTCAAACCACTCCTGTATGATTTGACAGCAATGAATTGGTGTATTATCATACTGGAATTTGCCATATCCACTGAAGTAAAAATTAGGTATCATCAGCAGCTCCTGATTGCCCAAGATACCTTTATACTTCCAGTAAGTGATGTTACCCTGCTTAGAAACCAGAGGATTCAAGGTTCAAGGTTTTGTAAGTTCATGATGAAATTAGCCTCCAATGAGGGGCTCCCTACACCAGTATGCCACGAAAATGGCATATTGGTGTAGTAATGGTGTGTAATGACATACTATCCAATCTATGCCGAGAAAAGGTTCCCCACATCATCACACTGCCTCCTGCACATTGAACAGTAGGAGTTGCATATGATGAGTCCATTGCTTTATGTGGATGTTGCCACACTCTGTATTGACCATCCATTGAAAACAGTATGTAACATGATCTGTCTGAACTTACAATACATTTCCAGTTCTTCACTGACCATGTTCACCATTGGAGTCTTCATATATTGGTGTTTTCGGAAATGAAAGTCTTTCATATCATGGTACGGTTTCCAGGTGCAAAGTTTTCAATTCTGCATATAATTCTCATTGAAATGTGTTATGAAGTACCACTAGTGATCATCTCTCTCAGCCCATGAACTGTAGCAGCTATGTGCAATACAGTTCATGCCAACAAATGTCTGTCCCTGTCTGTCAGAGCCGTGTTCCTACCATATTTTTCATGATTGGGGTACTTAGAATGCTTCTTGTGGATATAATTATCAACAACAGTGCCAACTATAGCCTATGTCCGGAAAGTTCCAAAACTGAATTTATTGCACACAAACTAGAAATAAACGTCCAGTTCTGTTTCTGCAGCAGTAAAGTAAGATTATTCCCCTAATGCTGCACAAGTTTTGATATGTTTAGACCTGCACTGCTACTCACTGCAACAGCTCTCAATTATGCTATATGAGATGTTTCCACAGGCAGTTTAATTGACCAGTGGATGAGCAAAGAGTGAACATTAGGTTTTGTGTGAAGTTTGGGAAAAGTGGCACTGAGACTTAAAACTTATACAGCAAGTGTACTGTTATGAAGTGTTATGTGCACGTATGTTTGAATGGTGTAAGCATTTTCTTAAAGGAGAGGAGATAACAAGAGATTGAGGCCATTCAGACAGTCATGACAGAATTGCTCCACAGCATTCCGGAAAGGAAGTAAGTACTGCTTCAAAGACATGTATGAGGTGTATTGATGCAGGAGCAAACTATTTCGGAGGAGATCCTTAGCACCAGAGTGTAATTACACCATACTCATGTTTATATCATCAGTCTCAGAACTTTCCTGACATAGATTATAATAATCAACAAATTACTTCACCTTTTGGGTTTGCACTTCATATTTAGTTTTTTTTCCTTAGTTTCATTTCTTAATAGTTCTTAACTGTAGTCATTTGGTATATTTCATTAACTGCATTCATTTGTCATATTTCATGTTCAAGACTTGTAACATAATTGCCTGAATTTCTTTTAAATGAAAATTTTCTAAGGGGGAGGGTGTGAAGCATTCACAGTGAGTTTAGCAGGGTGTGTGTGGTGAAAACCCTTCCCAAAATTGCTCTCCCACATGAGGATGTCTTTTCGTGCCAAGGAAGTCCATTTTGCTTCCGTATCCAAGACCATTCATTTTCTGAAAACAGTGCAAGTTCAAAGTTTTTTTTACTAAAAAAGAAATAATAAAAGATAAATTACATATAACCTAATAAGACATTAAATAAAATGTCTGCAACAACTTTTAAGACAACCATCCTATGTAGCATTACTTAGAATTATTGATAAATCAGCTGACCAAAAGATCACTAATTTACGGAAATAAATCTACAGAAATGAATTTGCTTTTGTATCCAAGACCATTTATTTTCAGAAAATGATACCAGATCAAAGTTTTTCTTACTGGAAAAGTAATAAAAGCAAAATTAACATGTAATCTAATGTGATGTTAAATAAAATATTTACAGCAACAAGTTGTAAGCCAGCAATCCAATGTAGCATAACTATGAAAAATCAATAATTATCGATCGGTCAAAATATCGACAATTTACAAAAATAAAATAAACCTACTGAAATGAAAACTAAGGTTTAAATATAAAAAGTAAATACTAACTTTACAAAGGGTATCCAATATAACAATACAGTAAACAATCTATTATGGAGCCACTTATAACACATGGAACAGAGCTAGCATGTGTGAGCCACCTGCCTTCTGTTGTGCAGTAAGCCAGAATTTAATTGGTGCAGCTGCACCCAGTTTGCAGCCTAAGAATGATGTTTTTATTTTCAGTTTCGATCTGAAGAGTGGGAAAGACTCATAGAATGCTGGGATAAATGATAAAAATAATTCTAGTAATAGTTAATTAAGTATAAGGCAGAAAAGAATGTAAAATGAGAAAAAAAAAAAAGCATTACAAAGGTACATACTTTGCAATTACTTCCAAGTCTTCCATTTTTAAAAAGAGCAGTTTTATTTAGGAGATTTTCGAAATTTTAAGAAAAAATCCGTTGAATTTTGAAACAAGTTTTATGAAAGCCGCTGCAGAAAAATATTTTACGCTTGTTATCTTTTAATGGGAATATTTAGTTACAGAGGATTTTTTATACTGTTGATCAGGGGTGAATTGTTCAGATAATCCATGTTTTTTAGATTTATCTTTTCCATTTTTTTATTATTTATTCCAGTCGCTTTTTATACTGTGGATCAGCAGTAAATTGTTTATAATAATTTGTGTTTTTAGGCTTTGTTGTCTCTGATGGGATTATTTAGTTACAGGACTTTTTATACTGCTGTTTGGTGGTAAATAATTTATGATAATTCATGTTTGTTTAGGCTTGTTGTCTGTGATGGGATTATTTAACTCTGTGTGCTTTTTTTGTACTATGGATCGTCAGTTCATTATTTATGATAATTCAGGTGTTTCAGGCTTGTCTTTGATGGGATTATTTTGTTCTGGTGCCTTTTTTATACTACAGATTGGTGGTGAATTGTCTACAATTTTGTTTTTTTGGTTAAAAGATTGTTTGTTCTGGGAGGTGGGTAAAAAGGGTGTAATGGTTGTTCTTTGTTTAGCAACATGTTCATTAAATGAATTGGTTGTCTGAGATTAAATGTGTAATGGCTGAAATGGTTGTCTGAGATAATTTTATTGTAGGGTTTTCTTAAATTGTGGTACTGCAATTTTGCATTGTTTCAAGCTGTTCATTTCATATCATATATTAGTCCAGAAGTATTGCAGTTACATATGGGTTTTTGCAAGTATCACAAATGTAAAATTTTAATACCTCTAGTAATAATGCACTGGAAATAATTGTAAAAAAATATGAAGAACAAAATTATTTTATGAGCAATGTTGGAGATGTGTACAAATTAAACGGTCTGGTTCAACACTGACATATCCATTCTATCAGCAGTCATCATTATTATATTCTACACATGATTCCAAGCCTCTAATTCTTGGAATATCAGAATACCTGCAAGCAAATTTAGTAATATTTTCTGTAGACATGATAAAAAATGAACTATGTGAAGTAATTGAAAAGCAAACTTAGATAAAAGTAATACAGATTAGTGAATTCTTAAAAGATCATACAACTTGTATTTTATGCTTATAAACTGAACATATATGCTTTCTTTTATGGCTGCATTCATTTCAATCAGCTGCTCTCACTTAGCACCTCCTATCTCCAAATACTTTTCACCAAAATAATACTCAATGAAATATTTCTCACACATGTATCATACATAATAAACTGATTCAGTGCAGTTGCAACTATCTTCAATAAATATCGTAGCATAATGGTTTAAGTTTGCTTTTCACAATTTCTTCTATTTGTAAGGCATCATAAGTATCCACCACTACTATTTAGTGAGCACCCTGATAAGGAATATTTATATTTATGTTCTGTTATCTTATTTAACATGCCATTGTTCTAATTAAATATTTAATACTTTCAGGTGCATTTTTTAGCTTATTTTTGTGTTTCTGAAATTCTTACTTAGGGAGATGAAAATTCTTACACTCTATAATGCAACCTGAATTTTCAGTGTTAAACCAGTGCTTAAAGTTTTTCCAATTTATGGATTTTTTTTCGAGGAATGCATCTCATTCATAAATCAAGGACTTATAGTTTGAGTTATCATTTATCCATTTTTTATTGAGTTGAAGGGTTAATCAATGAAAGTAATTTGTGAGAAAAGGGGAATATGCTGCTTAAACTTTATTAAATTTTACAACTCTCCTTAAACATGATTATAATCTCAGCTTTTGATATTACTTTTTCATACAATCTATGCAATATGTGGAAAAGTTTCTTTCCCATTTTTTTGTACCTGTCTACAGTAGAGTTTTTATGCTACAAAGTAGAAAATTTAATTACTGTAATATGATTACTGCCATTTTTATAAAGTTCTTTTTTAAATGCATTAGTATATAATAAAAAAGTATGTAATTTATCAATTTTACATAGGATGAATTAAAAGAGTTGAAGCAGAAGGCGACTTCCAAAATAGATATGGGAAATGCGTAAGTGTTTTTGTATGTTACTAGCTAATATAAAGAAATATGTAAACTAAGAAACAAATAAGAACATAGGTGAATCTATATTATTCAGCATTTACCAATTCTCTACATAGAATAATAAAATTATAGAGTAGAAAACCAAACAAAAGGTGTCATTATTCTCCATCACTCAAAAGACATGTACCCTTAAAATATTAGTTATTTCAATAAGGAAAACATTATCTTTTGTGAGAAGCAGTTAAAATATGCAGTAGATGTTATTAATGTGCAAAAAAATACAATGTGTAATGCAACCATAATCTATGGACTAGTTAAAAATTTAAGTTGTTTTTCATCAGTTCTTAGCTTGGTGCCTTAAAAAGTATTAGGCTGGTGCAAAAATTATGGTCGTTTTTGAACCTCAACTTCAGCAAATCACAACTCAGCTCATAATAAACTTTATTAATCAAAATGAAAACCACCAGAATCTACACATTTTTGCCAATTAGAAACAAGTTTATGCCATTTTGCTAAAAATCTGGAGTTCTGGAGGGGCTGGGATGGCTCAAGTTGGTCGCACCAAGCTTGTAATCTGCGTTTTTCAGGTTTGAGATTTATCTCTGCTGGGCCGGCATTGAGATTTATCTCTGCAAAATTCCCTGCCCTCAGTCAGTAGGAGACACCAATGGGTTGGGAAGGCTGCCATCCATCAATGGGATGTAAAGTGCTGTCCCCATGTACAAGAGAGAGATACCCTGGGCATATTAAAGAATATGCTGGATGGCCTTGATGGGAAGGTACCATCTGTTTCTTAACAGGCTTTCAGTGAGTCTTCTTCCCTTAACCTTCTCTTAGCCCTTGAAGTCCTTTTGACCTGCCTATATAGCTCATTGTATGCAAATGAAATGATGCTTAGAGGTAAAATAACCCAACTGAAATTCAGGGAGTTGATAAATTTTTTGAAGGCATTTTCTGCTGCCTCACAGTTGTTGAAGATTTTTTCCTTTAGAAGGTTGTCCAAATGCTTGAATAAGTGGTAATCTGTTGGCAATAGATCAGGTGAATATGGTGGATGGGGCAGAATTTGTAGCCCAACTCATTCAACTTCTGGAGTGTTATTTGTGCAATGGCAGCCAAATGGGCAGCCAAGCATTGTCATGGAGAAGAATAGGACCTCTTTGATTGACAAATACTGGATGTTTAATCTGCAACTTATGGTGCAGTTCATTGAGTTTATGACAATACTTCTTTGCACTGATGGTTTCAACTGGATTCAAGAAGATGTAGTGAATGATGCTGGCTGTAGACCACCTAACAGTCACCATAACCTCTTTTTGTGCAACTTCAGTTTGTGTTTGGCACTTCATCACGATTGAGACATTGGGTTTTGGTAATTGGTGGTTGCTGTACATAATCCACTCTTTGTCACACATCACAATCTGATCAAGAAATGAATTGTTTTTGTTGCACAAAAGCAGCGACAAATTCACTTCATAATGACAATTTTTATATTTCATTCAAGTCATGCAGAATCCACTTATCAAGCTTCTTCACTTTTTCAATTTGATTTAAATGCCAAACAACAGTTGTGTGCTCATTGTTTAGCTCTTCTGCAATCTCTCGTGTGGTTTTTTGTGGGTTTAGTTCAATAATTGTCTTCATTGTCAGTGGCAGGAGGATATTCTTGACTTTCCTCATCTTCAAGGCTTGCATCTTCACTATGAAACTTTTTGAACCATTGCCACACTGTACTTTCAGAAGTGCTTCCATTGCCCTCATGCTTCAACAACATTATGAGGTGACTGGATCGTGTTGTGGCCAAGTTTGAACTCAAGCAACAAAATTATATGCAATTCCTTTTTCCCCCAACATAACTTTGAGATGACTGAAAATAACAAAAATGAAACTTTTTAAAAACAATGGAGCATAAATAGATTAAGCAAAGAATAAGCTTTAAAATGATATATAAAGTAAACCAAAAATGTATATATTTTATTTCACAATTAACAATAAGGAAGAAAACAAAATGAAATTGGACATTATTTTTGCACCATCCTAATAGCTAAAGGTATTGTGATCAGTGTATATTTCTGTTTTTTCCTATTTTCAATAGTGGTGAACATTATTCTTGTGATAATTACAAGGCATTAGTTTACTTTTTGTTTCTGGTAAAAATTTCTACATAATTGCACTTAATAGAAATATGTGTTTCATTATTATACTATTTTGAGGTGAACATTGTGACTTCAGAAGTGCTAGGGTCTACATAGACCAATTTGTTTGATGAGGCAGATTCTTGAAAAGTGTATAGCATTATTAGAAATCTATAGTTACTAGCTTTGTTGATTTCATAAAGGCTTTTGATTTCATTGATAGACATAATTTGTGATTGATTATAAAGTCTTATAGAATACTTGAAAATATGGTTATTATGATGATAGCTCTTTATAATAAAACGTAATGATGCTTGAGAATTGGTAAATTTAGCATTGCAACTACAGTAAGACAAGACTGTGTTTTATCACTTTTTAGTTTGGTGATAAAATATGTTGTGAGAGAAGTTTGGCATGGGGGGGAATTGAAGTCTTAAATAGACTAGAGATTTGAAAGTATTTTAGATTATGCTCTGATGGTTTATCCTGTTTGAAAATGACATTCATGAAATGAGCTCTTTTATTAGCACTGTTGATGGGTCTGATAATGAGTTTGGCTTGGTGATAAATGCAGAGAAAAAAAATGATAAAAACTAGTCAGGTAGAGAGGTGTTCCAGTCATTTGCAGTGGTTTCACACTTTAGCAAGTTTCTCAATTCAGTTATCTTGAGAATTGTGTGACAGATACTGACATTGTATGATGTGAGGTAAACAGCCAAAATGATACTGCTGCTAGAACTTTTAAGAATCTATGAAGAGTGGAAAAATTGGCAGTTACACCTGAAGACTAAGTTTAGTAAATAAAAGATAGACTATAAATAATTTGGCCCTCTCTTAAAGTGCAGGGAATGGGAGTTGGTCTCAGCCACTAGTAAACCAGTGGAAGAATCATTGGTGAGTGGTTGATCAGGGTTATGCATTATTTACAAATGCAAATATAGGCTTCTGAATTACCTCTCTTATCTGATAATATCAGTAGTTTTTCTTGAAACTATCGCTATGATTGACTGAACAAAACTGGTAGAGCCATTTATGCAATTGGGAACAATGCCACCTTACCAAAAGCAAAGCCATTCTTCCCACTGATTGGCCTGTGGTTTTTCTTTTCTTTTTCTCTGGGACAATAGTAGGTAGGGAGATGGCCTGAGGGAAGGAGGGTCTTTCTACTCCCCTGAAGAGAGTGGTCCACAGAATGAAATAATTTGAGAACCGAGCATTTCATAAGATCATCTCATCGCTAACTGATATGTAATGTTAATATATATATATACTATCCTTATTAGCATATGTAAGAGTTAATGATAATAATTATCTCTAAAAAATGATCCACTTTTTTCATTTGATGATTGAATTTTTAGGTTATTTAAGAATACATTTGTCACAAATACAATAATAAGAGAAATTTTTATGAAATAGTTTTGGATATGAGATTGTTTTGAATATCTTGATAATATGACAGTTTTTATTATGAATATTGCTTCTGTGATTATTTTTGTAATGATGATGATCAGTAAAATAATGCATTTTCAATTTAGTATCCCTTGCCAATTGTGGAGGTTATATTCCTGATTTAAACCATAATTAACAAGGTCCATAACCTAGGCAAAATTTGGGAATAGGGGAAATGATTTTGGAGAGCAGGACTGGGTCTTGGCAAAGGCAAACTAAGCATGTTTCTAGGGCACATAAATCTGAGGGGCCCAGATATGCTTTTGTGCTTAGGGCCCAAAAATATCTAAGTACTACCCTGCTGAAGAGACATACCTAAAGTCATATAATAAACATTCAAGATTAAAGTTTTTGATTAATAACGATTTTTTAAAAATATTTTGTTAAAAAATCTAATACATTATATTTTTTTATGAGATAAACATTTCTTTACTCTTTTTCAAAATTGGAGATTAAATGCAAAATTGTTTTTTAACACAATGTGCAGTAATATTGGTAAGAGAGATATTTTGTCATTGAGCACTAATTGCAACTGTTTGGTGTATGCCTTAATAGGATTTAGGGGCCCTTATTGCATTACTAACCCAGAGTCTTTTTCTCTAAAATCCATTTATAATTTTCCTTAATGGAATAGGTAAAGAGTTAATTGAAATTTGATTCAAGAAAAAAACAATGCTCTTGGAAATGATTTACCACTTTCTTTTAAAGCTAATGAACTTATCAATTTTTCAACCCATATAATACAAATAACTCGATTCAAGTTAACTCGTTGAACAGAGTTGCACTATACAGAAACCCTTCCACCTCTGGATAAAATAAATATTCACCTTGTATTGTTATACATATCACTTCGTAATTTACTAAAATTAACCACAATTTCATGGAGAACCATATATACTCAAAGCTGGATACTTTGATCGGTGAAATGGTATGTTTTATTGATGGTGGATACATGAAACCATTGCTAACAAGGGATTTTTGTATTTCTTTTTTTAATTGTTTCATATTACAATTTTTTTACAGCATGCTTTAAGTAGACTTTGTAACAGATAATTTATGTCAACTACAATATTAAGTATTTTTATTGTTTAGTATATTAGGACTAGATCTGGTCGTTCGAGATGATCATGGGAATGTTCTTAATCCTGATATCACAAGCTCAATAAATTTGTATCGTGCTCATGAGGCAGCAACACAAAGAATAAAGCAAATGTACACTGTGAGTAATAATTTGTATATCTTTATTTGCACTCAAATAGCATAAAATCCAGTATAGATCACTTTATCTTTGTTATTTTATATTATTATTTTTTTTTGGCCAAGCTTTATCCCAAAATTTGATGATTTGAAAATGTATAATGCACTTTTTCTGCTATAGTACTTCCCTGTTTTGATTGCCCATTCCCAAGTTAATTTTAATAATATTAAAACAGTTATAAATAGCTTGAGCTCTGGTTCTATGAGAGAGACAGACAAATTTTTTTAATTAACTTGCAGTGACCAGTAGCAAACCCATAAGAGAAATTTGGGACCAGGCAGTTAAATATTTAGGGAATTAGAAGGAGATTTAATTCTGTTATAAAAAAAGAGAAAATTTTTTTCATCAGGGCGCTTTCATTTTGCATGTCTTTTTAGAAGACTGCCAAGTAATATGATAACATCCACTGTCACTGACTGAGAGTACCCACAAACAAATAATTATCATTATTATTACAAACCAAGTACAGTCTGCAAAAAAGTTTGCAGTGTATAGTTGTATAATTGCCCCCTTGCAGGTTTCTCCTTTGACAACAACTCCATTCACAGCACTTGAAATAAACTTGTAAGAAGTCACAGAATTAAAATTATTTATAGCACATACAAAAGCTCAGAAACAAATCACTCTGGAAAAATGATTTCAGATTAGTTGCAAAACCAATTTAGGTTCTAAACCATTTTCTGTTATAGGGAGGTACTTGAATTTTTAGTGCAACACTGGATGGCACAGGAGAAACTTGTATAGGAAATTTCAGACCAGTCAGTCAAGTATTTGGGAAGCTATCCATAATTTTTTTTAAAAGCAGATATATTATCTTTAACAGTTTGTGTACTAATTAAGCTTTCAATAACAGTGCTAGTTCTGGAGAAGAGCAAACATCGGCATGCCATGGAAGAAGCACATGCATTGTTATAGTAGCTAGGTGCCTGCATACTCAAATACCACTATTATTTATATCAATACTATAAATATTTGTCTTTTATTATTATACTGACCAACTTAGAATTTCAAAATAGTGGTGTTCAATGTACCTGTGAGCTATGTCCTGCCCATAAAAATTTTCATATGGCATCTGAGGTATTTGGTGAAATATTCAGATGTTTTGCTTTCATCCAGGCATCTACATTTAGTCTTCCATTAAAGTGTAATACTTTTAAAAATATTGCAAAAGTTAAATTATTTCATTAAAATATTTTCTTTATAATTTGCTAATGCACCTCTAAGTTTCATAACTACATTGGTTTCCGTAAATTAAGGAAAATCCTTATGTTAAATCAATGGGAAGCTGATGTCAAAGCTCTTTAACTTCTAAAATAAGTTTTTTTGTTTTGAAAAATGTAATTTCAGATAAAGATCTCAATCAAATAACTCAATATCTCGATTTTCAACAATATTTGTTCAGTATTTAATGAGTTACAGAAGTTTGAATATTTAACAACAGCAATGCCAGTCTTAAGAAACTTATACAAAACTGAAGAATAGTGAAAGAATTCTTTACACAATGTTCTAAAATACAAACTTATTTTATTAAACACTTTGATACAATACTTATCACTAAATTTTAATTAACTTCTGAAGTCAATTTTTGTGGCTGGCATTGTTATCGCTAAATATTCAAACTTTCATAATTCATTAAATACTGAATGAATAAAAATAATAAATAAATAAATACCTCCTCAAGCAGCTGCTTGCCACAGAGGTCTAACAGGAGCCTGTCAGTTTATATGCCAGAGTAGAAGGTCTGAGAGAATGGCAGGACCTCAGCAGAAAAACGACACATACATACATGCCTTACCCAGGGCTTGAACCCAGGGCCCTTAGATCAGTAGCCAAGCACACTAACCACTCGCCTATGGAATATTGTTGGAAAATTGAGATATTGATTTATTTGATTGAGATCTTTATCTGTAATCACATTTTTCAAAACAAAAAAAAAACTTATTTTAGAAGTTAGAGAGTTTTGACGTTATCTTCCCATTGACTTAATATAAGGATTTTCCTTAATTTATGGAAACCAGTGTATATTAAACAGTCCAATTATCCTTGTATTTTGCTGCCTTGTTCTGTCGTTCAGAAAAGTCTGTTGCAATGCATAAATGTCACATATTTGAGTGACACTAATACATTGAACTGAACAACTAAATCAAGGCGTCACTATAACCACACTTCTTGATTACCACTCACTGAACCTTTAGTTTTCCCATATTGGAAATTTCCATTTCCACATCTTAATGAGAAAAGGTTAAACCTTTCTGTGTAGCAGCCTGTAGAATCTCTTTCATCTTTCCCATTCTAGTGGTCAGAGACCAAAACTTCACTCCCGTAGTACAAGGTAGTGAAAAAAAAAAAAAATTCCGAATAAAAACTGAATTTTTTCTCATTGTTTCTAATCAGATATCAAAAATAACATTTAAATCTATGATATAATTTTTTTTACTTGTTGATTATGCTTGAAAAAATTTTGATAAAATTTAAAAATAAACCCATTTGAGTCAGATGCTGATGTTCAGTCACCGTAAACAGCATAAAGTAGAATCAAGTAGTGCTGATTCAGTTCATGCCTTTATTCTGCCATACTGTGCTTAGATTATCGATCAGTTGTGTTTCCTGCTTCTTTTGTGGTATTTATGGCTCTACTAGAGTTGTAATGCTTTAAACTTTTAACATAAGGATATTAATTTTTTTTACTACTGGAAATTGCATCATCTGGGAACTACGCACACCGGCTTTCAATCAATATTTTAGCAAACTTTTGATTTTAAAGACTTTTTAATTTACTTTAATGCTTGTAAAATTATTTTTTATTGTTTCTCAAATAGATACTGTGATTATAAACAATAATTAATTGGAAATGATTGAATGTGAAACTGATTGCGATCTACACTGAAGTGCCATTGAATTAGGGATAGCAACCTAGTAACGTGTTGGACCCCTCTGGCCCTGATAACGGCCACCACATGACGAGGCAGACTCCACAAGCTTGCGTGAATATTCCACAGGTATGGCGACCCATGCATTCTCCAGAGCTGTCCACATTTCTCTCAAGGTTGTCGCTGATGGGACACCGGCCCAAACACTCTGTTGGACAGTATCCCAAAGATTTTCGATGGGATTTAAATCTGGGCTTCTAGGTGGCCAATTCATTATGTCAAAGTCAGCAGAATGTTCCTGCAACCATGCAGTAGCCAACCTGGACCTGTGAGATGAACAGTTGTCTTGCTGGTAGACGCCATCTCCATTGGGATGCATGATGGCCATAAATGGGTGTAAATGGTCAGTCATGAGTTTCTATGTACTGGGATGCATTGAGAGTCGTCGGTACATGTACCAAAGGTCCCACAGACATTCAACTGAAGACACCCCAGGCCATCACTGAGCCATCACCAGCTTGTACTGTTCCATCCTTACATGCAGGATCCATGGCTTCATGTGTTTGGTGCCATACCCTCATTCTCCCATCAGTGTGATGAAGTTTAAATCGGAATTCATCATTCCAGGCTATCTGTTGCCAAGTTTCGATGTTCTTTAGCCCAGTCAAGATGTTGAGCCCAGTGTCATGCCATTTGAAGTGGGACTCTCATAGGTTGGTGGTTCCAGAAGCCAAGCCGATGAAGTGAGTGTTGCATGGTCCATGCACTGACTTCCCAGCTGGAACTCACTTTCAGATGGGAACTGATTTCAGATAATGTCTGACCCTATCAGTCCATACATATATGTATGTGGGTCAGATGGCAAAGCCCACGATCATTCAAGGCTGTTTGTCCTTTGCAGTTTGTCCGGGTGCTTTTTTTTTGCCAGAATTTTCATATTCCCAGAACACTCTTGAAACTGTCGTACAAGAAAATCAAGTTCATTGACAATTTCAGAGATCAAGTGTCCCATCCGTCAGGCACCTATATCTGCCCTCTGTTAAATGCATCTAAGTCCTGTGCCTTTCCCATTACATATCTCATGATGAATGTTTGAGGAAGCCAAAGCTGACAGTTATATATGACCAGAGTTTCAGCCATGCATGCTCGCAAATGCAGGACTTGTGGTAATGAATTCGGTCTCTTATCCCTAATTCAGTGGCACTTCAGTGTATAATGACAGCAATCAGAACAAGCATTTAGGATTACTCAGAGTTCATTTTTTAAAAGGTAGGACTTTATTTGGTTGAAATGTAATTAAAAGTATTAATAAATAAACTAATTAAGGTCAGGTTTTTTAACCAAAGTTTTTGTCAGAATTTTAGAATTAAATTTTTCTGTAGCATTTATGCAGCTTCATAATAAAGCAACTCATTCTCAAATTCAGTGCTTCAGTTAAACTTTAAATGCTTTGATATATTTTATTAAATTTTTTTTCACAATTCTTTATCAATTTTCTGATATATTTTTCAGTTTTTATTTAAACCATCTTGTTTTTAAAGCAAAATTATTTTTTATGACACTACTTTACTTAGACTTAGAGTTTGCCGATCATCAAAAGTCTAAGAATATGCATTATATGCAAACATAAGTAAGATATCAGAAAAAACTAAATAAATGAAAGATTTAAACAATAATAGAAATATTATGAACTATTTATATTAGAGTAATAAAATAATATAGGAAAAACGGGGAAAATATATATTTTTGATATTTTACTTAAGATGAAGTGAAAAAAACAGTAAAATTTTGCAATGTTTTGAAAAAATACTTAAAAAATTTAACCTACCATTTTTTTTTCCTACGAAATTTTGCCCATTTAAGCACAATTAAATGCTCTTTCTTTTGGTATATAACATAGCATATTTCCATTCATTAATTATTTCACGATGAGGTTCTAAAGCTGTTTATTTTATTTTCTGAAAAAACTTTAAAATAAATCCAACCACCACAGTGAGTTTGGTTTCAGAAACCCAACACTATGACAGTTAAATGGAAATGATGACACTGAGCAACAAATTTTGATCATCTGTGTGTTTCAGGAGTGCAAACAGCCATTACTTATTTAAATCGAGGTGCTGAACATGAATCTGAAAATGACTACAAAAATGTTTGCTTGGCTATGGTTTTCTAGATACAGTCACTTAACTGTATTTTGTCATTTGATGAAGGTTGCGTATGCATATCAGTCTACAGCAACCGTTGCCTCTTTGCCTGCCACTTATGTACCAAATCACGAGAATCCAACATCATTTTACAACAGTAATCTGCTAATGTTGATGGGTCCATCTCCCTTAATATCTCTTTTCCAATGTAGCAATTTCCTGATAAAAATGTTCCCTGTGCTCATCACTCACAGCTGATTTTTCCCAAAGAATCCAAAATGGGAACTTAAGAAATGTACTTCAAAGATATACTACATTCCAGTTTGTAATATGAAAACAGTGTTCTTCCACCAGATCTTTGTAATTTTATGCCTTTTTATTCCCTAAGAAGCCTGTTGCCACTTGTCAGAAAAAATTGCTCTATTCATCACCAGTGATATGATCAAATATCTCATCATGTAGTGGTGAGTGAATGTCAACTGGTAAAACACCCTCTTTTATCTTTGCATTACTAAGTCTTGGAAATTTCTGTCGAAGGTACAGAAAGGAAGTTTGCATCTGATCCATAGCCTTTATTATTTTATTCTTCATTAGGCCTAATTTCTGTGCAAAGGTAGCAACAAAATCTTCGTGGATTGTACCAGTGGATGATGCTGTATATTCTTCTTCCCTGGTCCAGTGATTGCTGAGAAAGCCAGATTCTTTTCACATAATGAGATGTGTTATCTCTGCTATTCCATTTGCAAAGGAAGAAAAGAAATTTGTATATCCGAACTGTAGTCCTAGCAAAAGAGCAAGGACTTTTAAGTCTGCACAAATATGCCATTTGTATTTGTCATAATTTATGTATTGAAGTAATTGCATAATTATATTGTCATAAGTTTCCCTCATATTATCCTACTGGAAGAGAAAGCAACACATTCCCATTGTGTAGAAGAATGGCTTTCATACTTAATTTCAAGGAATCTATAAATAATCTCCATTCTTCTGGAGTACGTAGTAAGGTCCAAAAGTTTCTGGCCCGAACATGTTAGAACAAGAATTGACAGGTCTAACTCTGTCAACCCCCCCCCCCCCCCTATGTTTTTATGCACTGCAGTTAAAATTTTGCAGCTCTAGCATCAGTAGCACTCCAGCTAGCATCGCAAATAGAAGTGCTGTTGCCCAATGTTTTAAAATGTTTAAACTTGAGTATCATGCGGTCATTAAATTTTTGATGAAAGAAGGCAAAAGCCTGTCAGAAATTAAATGACATTTAGATGCTGTGTATGGCAAATCTTCCCCATTGTATTCAATGGTTAAAGAATGGGCTAAGCAGTTTCACTTAGGGAGAGATTCAATTGAAGATGAACCTCATCAAGGCAGACCTGCAGAAACACTCACTCTGGAAACAATTGCACTGGTGCAAGAAGAGGTGCTAAAGGATAGGCAACTGGAAACTAAAAAATTATCAGCAAGGTGTGGACTTTCAAAAATCACGGTGCTTCGAATTTTACATGACAATCTTGGTATGAACAAAGTGAGTGCAAGATGGGTCCCAAACTTTTGAGTGTTGTCCAAAAACAGCAACGCGTGTAATGCTGTATTGAATTTTTAGCACTCTGTGAGGGGCAAGAAAAAGAAGTTGGGTTGGGTTGTTTTACCTCTGAGCGGCACTTTTTTGCACACCATGAGCTAAATGGCCAGGTCACATGGACCCCGAAGGCTCAGAGAAGGTTGGGAGAGGGGACCCACTGGAACAGCTGTTGGGAGACAGATGGTAGACCCCCGTCAAGGCCATCCAGCGTGTTCTTTAACGTGCACAGGGTATGACTCTCCCACACACGGGGACACTGTTTAACGTCCCATCCGACGGACGGCGGACTTTCCAAGCCCATCGGTGTCCCCTACTGAATTTTGCGGAGATAAATCTCAACGCTGACCCAGCTGGGTCTCGAACCTGGGAACTACAGATTACGAGCCTGGCACTCTACCGATTGAGCCACCCCCGCCCCAGAAAAAGAAATGATTGATACAATTGTCATGGGAGATGATACTATAGTTCTGTACCATGATCACCTGTCTAAACGGGAATCTATGGAGTGGCAGCATCCTGGATTCCTACAGCCAAAAAAAAAATGACACAATCCCAGAAAAAGATCATGGTTACCATCTTTTGGAATTCTCAGGGGATTCTGCTAGTCGACTTTAAGGAATGAAATATTACAGTTACTGGTGAATATTATGCGTCATTAATGTACAAATTAAAGGATACCATGAAAGAGAAACGCCAAGAACAGCTGTCCTGGGTAGTGAGATTATTGCATGACAATGCTCCAGTGCACTCTTCAGTTGCTGCAAAGGCTGTTTTTCAGCATTGTGGTTTCCAGGAATTAAATCATCCACCGTACAGCCCCGACCTAGCCCCTAGCGACTATTTTTTTTGTTTTCAAAATTGAAGTCAGATCTGCATGGGAAAAAATTTACAAGTGATATAGAAGTCATTTCTACAGTTTTAGACCATTTTAAGGACAAAAATTAGGATTATTTCTTCAGTGGCATAGAAAAGTTAATTAGCTGTTCTAAAAAATGTATTGAAATAAAGGGTGATTATATTGAAAAATGAAAATTATTGTTTGATTCTATTACCTCTTTAATACCCTTGGTCCAGAAACTTTTGGACCTTATTATATATGTGTCATGTGGAGGGAGGTGAATAAACCTTCAAAATCTTCGCAAGCAACTAGGCTATCTACCATGATAAAGAACAATACCAGATATTTTTGGCAGTTACAATATGCACTTACTTTCATATATCTATTGAAGAAATTCCACTGCTGCGGTGGATCCTAGGAGTTCCGCCTTGCTCTTTGATAGTTCCAAACCTATTACAAGATCATTCAATTCGTTCTGTGTGATCTTGTGAATTGGATATTGTGGGTCTGAAGTCGGGATCTACAGATGCTGTTTCCCGTTTTCCTGTTTCTTTCTTCTCTTCCTCCCATTCATAATGTTCTATATGTACTTACTTTCACACATCTATTGAGGAGATTCCACTACCGCTTCCTAGGATCCTACATCTGGATCCTAGGAGTTCTGCCTTGCTCTTTGACAGCTCCAGATCTCTAATATGATCTTTAAACTCGTTCTGCATTATCTTGTGTGGTGAATCCAATGTTGTGGATGGGAAGTCGGGATCTACAGATGCTATTCCTCCTCTGAGTTCACATCATAATGTTCTGTGGCTCCAGGATGGGCAGGTTTTCCCTATGTAGCATTGGGTGGATGACAGATGATATATGACAGATATGTGTTATGGTAGTTTATTGTCTGCTTTTCTTTTTAGTAACACCACTTCTCAGCGGAAGTGCCATACAAAAGTACAGTCACTCACATGGTTGGATGATTAATGCGATATAATTGGAATGGCAAATGGCATCAACTGCCTCTTGCCATTTAACCAGCAGCAAAGATGTGTTGCACAACTATTACACACTGTATGCAGAGCCCAACTCCTCTCTTTATCTCCAATCTTACATCCAAAGTAAAGGTAGTTGGCCTTTTTTGATGACAGATGTTATTTCATACTTCTGTGACACAAAAGTAACTTCACCACAAATGTAACAAAAATAGTATGCATTATTCACACAAGAACGAGGCATATCACTCACATGCAGCACCCACATAGAATCATGAATGGATGATAACTGAGGGAGGGTATCCTGAATGATGCAATAGTGACCAGGTATGGCATTGTCTTGATTGATGCAATAGCTACCGAGTATGGCATTGCCTCAAATGATGCAGTAGCTCCCTGGTATTGTCACCTCAGCACTTCAAACAACATGCGAAAGACTCAAATCGGTATACACTATATGAATTCAATCTCCTATATTTTCAAAACAAAAGCCAATCACCATTTTTTTAATGTCGTAATCGTGTTTAGCACCTCAAAATTAGTGAAACACAGTTGTTTCATTTCCAAAACATTTTCATTGTTTTATAGTGTAATCATTCAGTCAGCATATCTTTCTGAAGAGAATCACACAATAGGAACTCTAGTTTGATGCAGAAAATTGGAATTAGAAACTGTGCTATGAGAAATAGTCAAGTGTATTTTAGTGAATCAAATCCCAGCAATTATTCTCTGAATTACTTCTGACAATTTTTTCCGACCTTCTGGTGCACAAAGTACATATCAAACATTTTCTCTTTAATGACTATGCAGTAGAATAAGAGAGGAACTAACTGAACATATCTACAGTAGTGTCAATTTTGCAGTGCTTGGTAATTGTAGTCATGTCATTCAGGAAGTTTTATTCTATGCCCTTCAAAACAAATAGTAGCAGAGAAATGAGTAGCAGAGAAATGTGATATCTGTAGAAAAATATTTTCACATTTAAGACTAATTCTTTTGTAATTTTCATTCCATATTCAATGTTAATATGATTTCCAAATTAAAAACTTTTATTTGAATCAAACTTTGAATATATAGTATTAATTTTATTGTTATATTTTTTTATATTTATTTTATTATATATTGTATATTTCTCTTCACAAATTTTTAAAATGAATAACAGACATTATATATAGATCTCACATTTGTGTATAATTTTTTATCATTAAGTTTTTAACATCTTTATGATAAAAAAACTAGATACAAGTGTACATATCTTTGGTATTTGATTGATCACTACATGCCCCATTTTTTAAGAATATCGATCAATCATCCTAATGCCCTCTACACACCAAAACTTATCTTAAAAGTTACAAGTAATTCTTATTTTAAGAAGATGGACACCATTAAAATATGAAATATCAAAATTTTAACACCTTTGCAGTTGATAAATGTAAAATGCAAAATTTTATTTATCAGCCTGAAAGCTTTTTGAAATAACTGTATTTCATCTTCAACAATGTTCAGTCTTCATGTTGATGTAGGGTAGAAAATCTTTTAGGTTTGCATTAGTTTTTGTCACATTAAATTGAAACTAAATTTTAAATTATTCAAAGGAGAATGATTAAAAAGTGTAGCTTGCAAAGTTAAAATCCAAAGATAGGAGTATCTTCAGGACAAAAATTAATTTCTTTCAGCATATTGAGTGTTTTACTTTTGAACCTTTATCATTTAATAATCTTTATATATAATAGTTATCTTGTGCCTCGATAATATTGCTTTTCAATACTTTTCTCTTAAAGATTCTTAGTATTGACAGTATCAAGAAGAGAAATCATTTACCTGTGTTTTTATTAATACACATATATTCATTATGTTCACACATACAGGGTGCAAAGCAAATGGAACTGAAATTATAGGAACTTGAAAACATTATCTAACACATAATTCAAACATAATGCACAAATTCTACTGCTCTGCCAAAGTCATAAATTCTTCATATATTCTTGATATGATAGATCTAAAAAAAGATTTATATAGGTAACAAAACTTTCACAATACTGCTTTTGTATTGTGATCTTTGTAATTTAATTTGCAAATTTGTTGAACAAGATAACACTAATAATTTTGCATTATAGGGTGTTTCCAGCTTTTTTTTTTTGAAAATGTGTAAATTTAATTTTTTTCAAAAGATTTATTCTTAACTAGTGATTAAAAGCAGTCAGTACTAGACTATCCTTTATTTTTTACCTTTTCAAAAATTTTTCATAAAATATGAGAGACATTGCAACTTTTAGTTCTATCACAGGAGTAATTTAATATAGTATGTTTAAATGATTAACATTTTTCTAATTTCATCAAAATTTCCTTATTTTTTTTTTAGGCTGTGGGAGATATTAAGAGTCAAAAACTTTCAAATAGATATGTTCACAGTTTATATGTAACAGTCAAGAATTTTGTATGTCGTATTGGTGAGGATTCGGATTTGCTAATGACTTTATACGATGCCAAAGAAGGAAAGTTTATCAGGCAAGTGAAGTATTAAAATTTCTTTCCATTCTACTAAGCTAATTGGTGTCCTTGGGTTAAGTGTTATATGTTGCATGCAAAACCACACAAGTCAAAACCAATTGCTACAAGACTTACCAACTCTCACACACAACTCTGTTATTATAGAGAGCTTTCATTATGTTAACTAACTTGTCAGGTATACCATATGATCTCACAATCAACCACAAATTATGACGATCAACAGAGTCGAAAGCCTTTTTGAAATCAACAAAGTTAGCAACCAAAGGTTTCGGAAACTAAATATTTCTCAAAAATCTGTCTAAGTGAAAATATCTGATCCACACATCCCCTACCACTTCTGAATCCATATTGCTCATCATGCAATTGACTGTCAACCAGATTCTTAATTCTATTAAGCACAATTATGGAAAGAACTTTACCTGGAACAGAGAGTAGGCTGATACTCCTATAGTTATCACAAGAACTGCGATCACCTTTTTTTGAAAATAGGGATAACAATAGCTCTGGTGAAATCTTTAGAAACCATGCCTTTATCATAAAAGATATTCAGAATTTCATTCATCCAAGTGGTAACCAAAACATTCCCAGCTCTAAGCATTTCCATAGTAATTTCATCTACCCCTGGGGATTTATGAAGTTTAAGTTTAGAAACAGCCAAAATAACTTCAGATTGTGTTATAGGGTCAATATTAAAGCTACCAATGCATCTGTCATCATTGCAAACAATGGAAGTAGAAATAACCACATTGTTTAGAACATCACTGAAATGCTCAGCCCACCTAGCCATGACAGAATCCTCACCTTCTATATATAGCCTTACCTTGTTTATCCTTCAATCCCTGTATACCTGTTTCTTTTTCTACCACATAAAACATTAACTATCTGGTACAGCTCTCTGCTGTCTAACTGTTTCCTTTGCTTTGTCAGCCAAGCCATCAAGCCAAAGATTCTTATCAGCAGCTAACATCTTTTACATGTTTATTAAGCTCTCTGTAATGCTTTCTATTAGGACTAGTAGGGTATTGATTAAGGACATTCCTTCAGTTCCTTCTTTCTGAAATAAGCTCAAGTGCCTTATCATTTAAATAATTCTGCCTCCTCTGCTCCTTTTTTCCTAAAAGAGTAGTTAGTGTCGAAAAAAGCCTGTTTAAAATAATCCCATTCTTCTTCAACTTCAGTAGTAAGCAAAGCATGATTGTCATAATGACTAAGTAACCTATCATGGTAAGTTTAGCTATAACTGGCTCTTTCAGAGCTTCAGTATTAAAAGTAAATTTTTTAACCCTAGCACAACACTTTTTAAGCTTAAGTTGCAAGACACTTTTAACAAGGTAATGATCAGATCCAATTTCAGTTCACCTATATGACCTGGTATTCCTAACAGAAATAGCCCATTTGTTGTTAATTAATATATAATCAATCATATTCTTATGCAGCCCATCGGGGGTGAAACCCATGTGTACTTATGTATGTCGCGGTGTTTGTAATAAGTGTTAGTTATTATGAAGCCATTGAGTTTACTTACCTGTAGGAGATGTTGCCCATTACCAATACCAAAAGGGCCTATTACTCCTCCCCAAAGGTCAGTGTCAGTACCAACTTTGGCACTGAAGTCACCTAGAACAAGGGTAATATCTCCTTTCTTGACAGAATTAAAAATATCCTGAAGTTGTCCGAAAAACCTATCCTTCTCATCCTCATCAGCATCCTCAGTGGGGGCATAACAGCAGATAACATTCAAGTCTTTAACACTTGTCTGAAATTTTGCTGTAAGAAACCTTTCATTAATGCACTCATATCCTAGAAGAGCATCACTAGCTTGTCTGCTGAGAAGCAGACCCACAACTTGGTGATGCTTATTGTCGTCCCTCCCTGAAAAGAGAAATTTCAGATTATTTTTAAGAATCTGACCTTTATCTGTCCATCTGATCTCTTGCAAGCTGAGAATATCTAAATTATAACTGTGGAATTGTTGTGTGAAAAGAGAAATCATCAAGAAAAAAGCTCTGTGCAGAGTCCTCACATTCCAACTACCTATGGAGAGAAAATGGTTAGTGGGATGTTTAAAGAAACTATGTTTATTGAGAGAAGGAATGCCAACAATATCAAACAGCCCCCTAATCACAGACATGGGGCAAAGACCCGTTCCCCCACCACTAAAGGCCGAAGCCATCTAACTGGAAGACTTCCTCCAATGTAGAATTTGACGATGCCAATAGAAGCAAAGAGTTCAGGTGCCTGCGATGACCTTTGCACAGGATTATCCACCAGCTGATAAACATATCCTGTGAATCTATTCACTTGGGGCTGTCAACCCACAAACAAACAGAAAACACAACTGAAGCTTTTCCCTCCACAGAAGCCCACCAGTGCAGCAAAATCAGGATCTATAATCAAGCTCAGAGCCATATATCTGTCCAGTGGGTTTATATGGTCAGCACCAGGACCCTGTGTGGTTGACCACTCCTCAGCAGGGTAGAAAAAAAAAGAAAAGTAGCCATAGTTGTCCAGATCAGTAGGCCACACTAATCTGGCAGTCCTCCCCTTCCGTTTACTTCCACAAGAGAGTATCTCTTTTGAAAGGTACTAACGGTCTGCACCTCGAGAAGGCAGGGTCGGACATTAAGTGCTAGGCCTATCTGGTTCTGTGCATCATTACAGGGGATTGGGCATAGCTCTCCTTCCAAAAACTACCTAGCTACCATTTACACACCATATGATATGCACAGTTAGGAAAATATCTTTAGATACTGTTACTTCTGGCGGTTTTGTTTTATTTGTGGAAACAAAAATTTTATGCTTAGGAGTAAGTATTTATCAATATATTTACTCAGTGTATTCTCTTGTACAGCCTCTTCACTGCCAGTAATATGATTGCTTAGGTTATTATTTGTAAAACTTTCCAAGAAATTGAATATTCTTTCTAATGTGATATTGAAATGCATTTTCCATTAGTTTAAATCAAATATTTAGTGTGTGGCGGGGGGGGGGGGGGGGGGTGTTACAGAAGTATTTTTAAGGAACTTGGTGTAATTCTTTTTTGCATTGTGTTAAAAAAATGGCACCTGAGCACCATAAACTGTAGAACTTCCATACTCTGATTTCCTCCAATTTTACATTCTTCCAAATCGTAATTTTCATTGTGCAAGGTTGGCAGCTTTGCTGGTGTGTTAATGACTGAACCAACCTCTGTCCCTATTCCACTATGTTTTGGAAATCAAAATTTCTGTACACTTTAAAATTAGAATTTTCAAATCTAGCCAATAATTTTAAGTCGACTTAAAAATTCCCATTTCTGGCAAGTAAATTATTATTAAAACTTACTGTATTTGAATTTCATATAATTTAACGAGAAAAGGATTCACCCAACAGTTTTAAAATATTTAATAAGCTGAAGAATAGACTAATCAATAATCTAGTTGTATAGAATCACACTTATAGATATTATTTTTAAAATAGCTGGGGTTTTGAGAACCAATATATAGGAAAATAATATACATATTCAAAAAAGTGGTAATTTAATTTAAAAGTGTACCTCAAATAGTTTTGAACGTGATGTGTACCATTCATGACCTGCATGTATCCAACCAGTACTCCACTTCTTGCCATACAAGCTGCAGCATATCTGTTGTTACTTGTTCAGTTGTTTCTCTTATCTGGCTTTCAATTGATTCAGATCTTGAAATTTTGTCCATGTAAACATAATTCTTTACAAAGCTCAAGAAAAAAATCAAAGGGTGTCAAATCAAGGCTCCTTGGTGGTCATAGAATTGGACCATCCTTGAAAATCCATTTGTCAGGAAAATGTGTGTGGTAAGAAGTGGAATACTGATTGAGCTTATGCAGGGTCATGAAAGGTGCATATGTGGAAATCCACTGATTATGTTCAAAACTATTTGAGGCATGCTTTCAATTAAAATATTACTTTCTTGAATGTATATTATTTTTCAGACACTCTGGATTTTAAAAACGTTGCAAAATAGTGTTAATGTATATGCATAGTAAACTTCAATGCAGTTATTTGATTTATAAATTGTGCTTAGAAATCATAATTAAAATTTCAGCATTTTTTGTGTTTATAATATGTAATAGACATTATAATCTTTTTTTTTTTGCAAAAAAAAAAACTTTTATGAAATGTGATTTTAAAAGTACATAGGATTGTACATCAAAAAGTAACCCTTATATGTGATATGCTTTAAATGTCTGGCATTTCTGCTTTATATCGGGTTGTTACAAATGAAATGGCCGATTTTAAGGATGATTGAAAAAGAAGAGAATAAAAAGAAGAATACCTGTTTAATCAAAGTAATCTCCAGCAGCATCAATGCATTGTCGCCAATGTGTGGCAAGGTCATTTATACCACGTTTGTAAAAATCTGTGTCTCTGGAAGTGATGAAGTCCTCCAATGCCTGATCAATTGATGCGTCGTTGGCAAAGCATTTCTTGGACAAAAAATGGCTCAAGTGCCGGAAAAAATGGTAATCTGTTGGGGAAATGTCAGGAGAGTATGAAGGATTAGGCACAATTTCGTATCCCAAATTGTTGATTTGCTGTATGATTGACACTGCCGTATGTGGTCCGTCGGATGGGACGTTAAGCCGTGGTCCCGTGTGTGGGAGAGCCATACCCTGTGCACGTTAAAG
The DNA here is from genome assembly GCA_038380435.1 of Ryuthela nishihirai. Classification (NCBI taxonomy): domain Eukaryota; kingdom Metazoa; phylum Arthropoda; class Arachnida; order Araneae; family Heptathelidae; genus Ryuthela; species Ryuthela nishihirai. The sequence goes on from JAWZYU010000010.1 coordinate 75,299,067, forward strand.
AACACGCTGGATGGCCTTGACGGGAGGCTACCATCTGTCTCCCAACAGCTGTTCCAGTGGGTCCCCTCCCCCAACCTTCTCTGAGCCTTCGGGGTCCATGTGACCTGGCCATTTAGCCCATGGTGTGCAAAAAAAGTGCTGCTCAGAGGTAAAACAACCCAACCCAAGCCGTATGTGGTCGGGCATTATCCTGAAGCAATAGGACTCCATGTCTATTCACAAGTGCTGGTTGCTTAAGGCACAGTTTGTCATGCATTTGCTGCATATCTGTACAATATCGAGCTGCATTTATCGTTTCACCTCATGGAAGGAATGAATAGGGAATAACACCAGCAGAAGACCATCATACAGTAAACAACATCTTCTTTGGATACAAAGGTGCCTTTGGAGTCCTTCCTGGAGTGTCTTTCACTCCCAACCACTGCGACGAACATTACGATTGTCGTAGAATATCCACCTTCTCATCCACAGTCACAATTCGTTGTAGGAACCTTTCTTCTTCTTCTTAAGAGAGAAGAGCACACTTCCAAACGCCATGCTTTGTTTTCATCAGTGAGTTTGTGAGGCACCCACTTGTCGAGCTTCCTTACTTTTCCTGTTATTGCCAAGTGCCGTGAAACAGTTGAAAAGTGTACATTTAGTGTCTGGGCGATCTCTCATACAGTTTGTCATCGATCTGATTCGATTAAATCCTTTAATTCATTTGAATCAATGGAGGAAGGATGATGGCCACAGGGTTCGTTTTGTAGCCTCAAATCTCCTGAGCGAAATTTGCAAACCAACGGCGAGTGTATCTCTCATTACTTGTTCCCCCACCAAATGCTTCATTGATGTTTTTTACTGCAGCCACTGCAGAATTTCCCAATTTGAACTCGTAAAGGTATAGCAATCTTAATTGACTGGGTTCCATGATTGACTTGATGTTGGTAGTATTCAATGTTTAATGCTCGTTGAATGAAACAAATACTTTGATTGCATCACCCACGTGTGACGTTGCCACATGACATAAAAAAATTGCATAAACTTTAGCGCTTTGCTTTCTTCCGCAACCAGTAGCAACCTGATGTCATTCAATGGCCATTTCATTTGCAACAACCCAATACAATATATTATTAATAGAAAAGATTATTTTAAATCATGTACAGCATTGCATACATGGGTTACTGTTGGTCTCACCCAGTTCTCTTTCAAGTAACCATCTAAGAACCAAAAGATTGTTATATTAATGAGAAATGATCAGTGAAATAGGGATGAAATCCTACTGCTGCCTGTTCTTCCTGGGATCATGATTATTTGAAAGGCAAGAGCATAACAGTACTCTGAGCCCATTTCTAACATTTGCCATTTTGCTAGTGGTTAATGTGATTTTCTACTGATCAAAGAAATCTGAGTTCAAGCCCAGGATAAGGCATAGGTGTTTTCATTTGTTGTCCTTCTGTTGAAGTCTCACTTTCCTCATAGATCCTCTCTATGACATATTATACTGACAGGTGCCTGTCAGATCTCTTCGTCAAGTAGCTGCTTGAAGGGTATTTTATTATAAATAATTAAGTTATTAGGTTTTTCAAAACCTGCAGATGTTAAGGATTGATCTATTCAGTTCTGAAACTTTAGAACTTTGTGAATGGGTTGTGTAACCAATTGCATAAAAAAAAAAGCTACAAAATGCTATATTATTCAGCATCTTTTGCATGCAGGTTGCTGCTCTGCCACAGCTTTAAATTGATGATTACACATCCACTGAAAATTATACATCCATCTGAACAATTATACATCCTATGTAATTGTATATAATTAGTGTTTTTATTTTTTTTATTTTTTTTTGTTTTGAAATATTTGACAACATATTAATAGATTCTGAAAAAAATTCATCGCCGCTGTGATGCCCCATCGTTCACTTTTGCTTTACCTTAACCAGTTTTGTTTAATTTACGTTATATTTATCATTTTGGGGATTTTTATTTCCTTTTCGGCATCACAGCACTCGTTTTCAAGTTTCTAGGAGTTGCGTACGCGCAACTCCGAACTTCCGACCGTAACCGTTAAAGCGCGTGCCAAGGACACGCCCCCTCTTGCGTCATAGCTTGCGTCCTTCGTCATTGTATGCAAATGTCTTTCCCGGCATGCGCTGGCCCATTGTCAAAACCGTGACCTGCGAGTCACTGAGAGCACTTAGGACTTAGCACTTGAGAGAAGCACTTGAGCACTGAGAGGAGAGTTGTAGAGAGAGCAGAGAGATGTAGTAAGGTGCGTAGCACCGTGCGTGTAGCACAAGAGATGTTTTTTTATTGATGTCTTGGTGAGTTAGTTATTTTGGAAATAAATCTATTTTGTTTTGTTATAAACTTTTGAGTCTATAGTTTTTTATCTTGAGCAACGCTAATTTAGGATCTTTTTTTCATTAACTCTTATTTTGTTAAGAATCATTTTTGACTCTTACTTATGAACGCTCGCTGGCATTTGAACCCTAAATCAACTTATTCTACATTTTGGCAAATTGTTAATTATTGCCTGGCGCCCGTCTAAGCTATCCGGAGCATAAAACTTTAATTATTTTGCATTGTTTGGAGCGTTACACCGCCACGGCGGGAATCTAACCCGCATCTCTCCAGCATCTCTGGCATGAATCTGGAGAGATGCGGGTTCGATTCCCGCCGTGGCAGCGATGAATTTTTTTCAGAATCTATTAATTAATGTTTTCTTAACAGGGAATACTGTGCATTCACTTTGGATTGATTTTAATTGAAAACATGTATTTAAATTTGCAAAGTTCCACAAACAAAATTTGCTACTGATACCATAAATTTAATTCTAGCAGCAAAAATGCTTGCTGTTATTATGCCTGCTATATCTATATGTAACCTGTGTAAGATTGATTTTTTACAGCTAGCAACCAAGACACAATTTATGGACCCTCTCTTTTATGCCTATATTTGTGTTAATATGTTTGATGTTTTAGCTGAGTATTTCAGTTTCAGTGAAACAAAAGTGACAATTTATTTAATGTTATTTTTGCTTTCTGTTATGTTTTGATTTAAATGTAATTTTCATATTTCAGTGAGAACTATTTAGTTAAATGGGGTAAAGGTGGTTTAGCTAAAGACCTCGATCAGCTAAATAATTTGCGTGTATTGTTTACTGTAAGTATTGAGATTGTTTCATTATATAAGATCACTGAAAATTTTTAGATGTATTTATATAAAGTCTTTAACTAGCACCTTAAAATATATACAAAGCTCATGAATACTAGTTTTGTTTTAATTTTACAATTTGCTTAAGTCGTCTAAACTTATTGAATATTTTCTGCATTGAACTTGTGCTGTAATGTTAACTCAGAAGTGGGAAGAAAGCAGTTTTAATTAAAATAAAATCACAATTGTGATATACATTACTTAAAAGTCACTGTATAGTTGTTCCATGAACCTCTTGCCCAAAATGTAAAATTAAAATATTTTACCACATCTACTTTATTATTGGTCCTTCCAGTTGGTTTTGTTGCACCTTCTCATTATTTTTTCTTCATAGTTCACTGTGGGCATATATGCTACATGGTTTTTTAGATAGCATTAAATATTTGAATAGTTTTTTTTAGATTGAAAGTATAAAATTACACAAAACATAAAACTAGACTGGTTTCTTCATAACTGCTGACTTCATCAATGTTATCATACAGGTGCATTCTCTTAGATTTTTATTTGCACCTCTTGTCATATGCAGTTGCTAAATCTCAGCACTTTGGTTTCTTAATTGCTTCTGTTGATGTGAAATTCTTATGTCATCTTTGCGTTTTGTTATGTTAGTGTATTTGTCTGTCAAAAATCTCTGTGGAAATGTGGAATCATGATATCCTGATTTATACATTCATTTCTTTTTTATATATATACATAGTTCTTAGGCCAATTTTAAGTGTCATTCTGTGTATGTGTTTGGGGGGGGGGGATTGCTATAATTTTAGTATTATTAAAATCTGAAGTATAGTCTGCCACCCATGTTTTTGACGTGCTGTGTTATTTTTTTTATGAAATATCTGCCTTGTGTTTAATCTTAATAATATCTTTTGACTCTTGGTCATCTAAAATATGGGTTACTAACATTCTCATTTTGTTTGGTGAGCAGTATTTCACATATCCTCCCCCCACACTACTGGTTTATCCTCATCTCAGTCAAGTTTTATTATTTGCAAGAGAGTTCCAGTTTTTTAAAAAAAGGAATTGTTTTACCTATTATATTTCATCTTTGCCTGTGACTTACCCTGGTCTTACCCAGTTCGCAGTTGATATATGGTTGCATTAAACCACAGTAGTTTAGGTATAGTTGTGGTATATTTTTTTTACTGTTGTTTTCGTGCCCTGCTATTGTTGTGTATATATTTAACTGCCTGTTCTGTTTTTCTAAGGGGGCAGAAGTGGCTCAGTTGGTAGCATGCTAGGTTCGTAATATGCAGTTCCCAGGTTTGTCCCACCTGGACTAGCATTGAGATTTATCTCCTCAAAACTCCCTGCCCTCAGTAGTATAGGATACTGATGGGCTTGAAAAGGCTGCTATTTCTCAGATGGGATGTTAAGCCATGCCCCTACTATGGGAGAGCCATACCCTGTTCACTTTAAAGAACATGCTGGAAGGCCTTGACAGGAGGCTACCATCCATCTCCCAACAGCTGTCCAGTGGTCCCCCTCCCCCAACATTTTCTGAGCCCTTGGTGTCCTTGTGACCTGACCATTTTGCCCATTGTGTAAAAAAAATGCCACTCAGAGGTAAATCAAGCCAATCCACTTTTCTAATTAATTTTTTTAGGGTATCCTGCTTTAATAGTTACTTCCATCACATGTTTTCTTTATGTGCAGTTTCATTTTTGATGAATTATCTTTACCTTTTAAGAAATTTTCTGTTATCTTGGGGTCCATTATATGGGAGAGCCATACCTTGTGCACATTAAAGAGCACTCTGGATGTGGGGGTGGCTCAGTCAGTAGCATGCCAAGCTCGTAATCTGCAATTTGCAGGTTTGATTCCCAGCTAGGCCAGCATTGAGATTTATCTCTGCAAAACTCCCTGCCCTTCCCACAATCAGTAAGGGACTCTTATGGGCTTGGAAAGGCTGCTGTCTGTTGGATAGGGCATTAAGCTATGGCCCTGTGTGCAGGAGAGCCATACCCTGTACATTTTGAAGAATATGCTGAATGGCCTTGATGGGAAGCTATCATCTGTCTCCCAACATGCTGTCCAGTGGATCCCCTCCCTCGAACCCTCTCTGAGCCCTTGAGGTCCTTGGGACCTGGCCATTTAGCCTATTGTGTGCAAAAAAGTGTCGTTCAGAGGCAAAACAACTCAATACTGGATGGCCTTGATGGGAAGCTACCATCTGTCTCCTAACAGCTGCCCAGTGAGCCCCTCCTTCCAACCTTCTCTGAGCCATTGAGGTCTTGTGACCTGGCCATTTAGCCCATTGTGTGCAAAAAAGTGCTGCTCAGAGGTAAAACAGCCCAACCAACTGTCATCTTGGGTGTGCAGACTTAAATGGTATAAAAGTGACTTGTTCACTGCAATTCCACTGGCAGTGTTTCATGATTATTAAAACATGCTAGGTGCTTAATAACTTTTGGTGTTGTATCCTTATTTGTTCTCATAAGCTGCAATACTTCTAAATGGTACTAATCTTTATTTAATATTTTTCTTTATCCAGCATTACACTATTGTTGAAGTTTTATCACTTGCTACTATCTGTATTTGATCATCTTAAACATTGTTTTTCATTGCTATATTGCCTCATTTCATTGTTCTCCTTATGCTTTTCATATTCCTGAAATACTAATGTGATTAACTACTACAGAGATTAACAGAAGAATAGGCATTGCTACTGGGACCCTTAAGGATCTGTGGCAATTGTGGAAAAATAGACATACACCTGAAGACTAAAATTAGCTGTATAATAGTTTAGTTCTAAAATTTGTGATGGTAATGAAACTTGAACCCTTTGTAAGCAAGATAACAGGAGTTGTGATGCCTTTGATTCTATATGCTTTCATAGTATCTTGGGCATTATGTGGTTTCACTGTGAGTAATGATGAAGCTAGATGAATGAGTAATAGACTACCATTGAGTGTAGCATCCTGTGTAGAGAGTGACTGGGCTGGTTTGGTCATTTTGACTGCATACAGAACTACAGATTAGTGAATAAGAGTATGAATAGTGTACCTAAAGGCCTCAGAAAAAGAGAGTACAATGGGTGAACAATGTCAAAAAGGGCCTTGTTAGAATTGGCTTGCATTAGTCAAGTGCAACAGAAGTAGCTCAGGATAGATGTGTATGTAGAATAAATTGTACAGTCTGGTTGGATCTTCCTAGCCCATGGCTGTTTAAGGATTATATATATATAACAGTATTTTTTGATAACTGCAAAAAAATATTTTTAGAGTTAATGTATATATGCTCAATTTTATTATTATCATTACTCTTTATAGGATTTAGGTAGTAAGGACCTTATAAGGGAAAAGGTTTATCTTGTCTGTCAGATAATTAGAATAGGTAAGTTACTCTTTATAAAGTTACCATTGTTAGCAAACAATCTACATCAGAGTGATGGATATTTTGATAGATTCTTGATATATGGAATGTAAAATAAATCCATGTACTTTTTGTGACTGTAGACCAGGGCATGAGATTATTTCCTAATTGCATTAGTATCAGAAAAATGTGACATATATAAGAGAGGCATTCAAAAGGTTCTTCACACACATCTACAGAATAAAAACCATTGCACTTATCTAAAAAAAAAAAACTTTTACTGTCCTTTGAAGTACTCCCCTCCAGCATCTATGTGAAGTTGCAGACATCTATGCTAATTCTGGAATGCTTGGTGATACTGCTGTTGGGGAATGCTTCACAACTCTGAATTAATGCATTTTGCAAGGCCTTGCACTCTTGAAAAATGTTTCCCTATCAGGTTCCTTTTTGTTTAGGTAGCTGTTTTTTTTTTTCTTCTCCAAATAGGCCATAACTTACCTGGTTTTGTGAGCACTGGCATTGTCATGAAGAAGAACCCTTGACATGCCTGTTGTTGAACACTGCTCTTTCATCTCCTTAATTATTTTGGGCAAAATAATGTTGGTGTAGTACAGCCATTTACAGTCATTTTTTCAGGTAAGGTGTTCATGGCTACCACTCCTTGGAAATTGAAAAAAATTGGGAACATCCTCTTCTTTGAGTGAAAGTCTTGTCAGAGGATTTGGGGATGTGGTTCATCTTCCACAACTCAAACATACATCTCCTTACCTGTGACAATATCTGTTAACCTAGGTTCAATGCCAGCATCTCCTTGCACTACTTGATTCTAGCCCTTTTTTACTGTTTGTGGGGTACCTATTTGACACAGATCTTTTGGAACTTTAAATGTTGATGAATAATTTTTTTCCACACTATTAATCCATACACTGACATCTAAAATTATTATCTGAATGGAGATGTGTGAATTTTCCTTAATGAGTTTATGAACAGCCATAATGGTTTTCTTGTTCACGGCTTCCTTTGGTCTTCCTGCATGAGAGAGGTCTTTGAAACTCTGCTGCCCTTCTCTGAATTTGAACATCCATCCCTTAATAGATCATATGAACAGGTATGATCCCCATATACTTGTGATAAAATGGCAGGATTTTTTTTGTGTCATCCTCAAACTGCATCCTTGTGAAAATGTAAAATCCTTTCCTGTCTTAGTAGGTCAACAATGCACAGATTTTGCAGACCAAATTTTAATCAACTCTCATAAGCTATTAGTAAAAGATATGTTTTTGAGGTTCATTTGCCTAATAATCACTATAGTTGAAGAACATTCTTGGGTGCAGAGCATTTCAGTAGTTCAGTAGCACCTCCAAAGAATAGTTTGCAGATTGCTGTCAAAAGTGGAAAGATGCTAGTTTTACTTAAAGTGAGTGTTTCTGTTGAATAGTATGTAAGATGTAGAATAAGTAATTATTTTGAACCAAAAATGGGTCTTTATGGCTGCACTCTTACACACTGCCAATTTAGAGTACAGCCTTATGATTTGCTCCCAGTATTAGTGTGTTGTAACTGAGGAATTTTTTTTAATGTACATTTTATAATTTTATGTCCTCTGAAGGTTTAGCAAAAAACATTTTTTTTTTTGCCGTGAATATTTTTTTCAACTATGCAATTATATATTTTTTTAATATTTTGTTAGTGGTTTGAAAACTACAAGTATAATGATGATTGTAAAAGGTTACTTTTAATGGCAACGTATCATAGATTTGTAGTTTCAAATTTAAGACTTTTTGTCTTAACAATATTATTCAGGTTTTGAATATTTTTTCTCTAATGATATTTACCAGTCATAGCAGTATATTTTATGTATGTAAAATTAGACAACTTGATTAAGAAAGTATATAGTGATCTAAGAATTTATGAAAATTAATTCACATCTAATAAACTAGAAAAAAAAACTAGTAAAACTAAATATATTTATCAATTGAAAAAGTTCTAAATCTTTATCTTAAAAAAAATGCATCAAAGAAAATATTATTGAAAGGATTAAATAAAAATTTATGGATGCCAGAAATTTAAAATAGAACGAACATAGATACACTGAAAGTACAATTTACACTGAAAATACATTTATATACAGTACACTCATCTACAAACCTGTCTTACTGTACACAGTAAGACAGGTTTGTAGATGGGTGTAGTGTATATAAATGAAAAAATATTCAAGGCCACAATAACGTTTCTGGCCAAACACCTTGTTGGCTATGAATAAGTCAGATACCTACCTGTGACTGTTATGATGGTTAAACATAACAACCTGAGGAAGTTCAGTCATAGGCAGATAGTTGGTGCGAGGAAGATGAGGTGCTCCATATCCACAGGTGCAGAGCATCTGGGATTTCCACATGCAGCTGTCCCATATGAATATCAGGACTACATTAAAACCTGCAGCCACCAGGAAATATGTGGCTGTAACTGGGCCATTGATGTTTGAGGTGAACACTGCCTCTCTTGTGTTAGAATGGAGGGCCATAGTGTAGATAATAACCCTAGCATTCAATGACAGGACAGCTATGAAGGTTTGTGGAAAGACCATTCAATTTATGATGGCATGACTGTGCTGTGATAGCTGACATCCACATTGAGTACCCTTGTTAATAGCACATCACTGGGCTGCAGTGGGCAAAGGAACATCAATGGACTATGGAAGAGTGTAAATTGGTAGCTTGGTCCAATGAATCGAGGTACCAACTACAACATACCGACAGTAAATTGTGAACCAAAACTGTCAAGTCGGGGTATTACAGGCTGGTGGAGGCGGTGTAATGTTCTGGAGAATGTTTAAGTGGACCACCTTGGGACCCCTTGTACCTATTGAGATCACCACCAAACAAGGCTGTGTTGGTGTACTCACTGCCCCATCTACACCCATTCATGGCTATTTCCAAAGAAGGACGCCTTCTTTAAATGCCCCATTTCAATACTCCCCTTTGTCAAAGGACTGGTTGGAGGAGCATTCTAGTGAGTTCACAACCCTCAAATGGGCCCTCTCACTCACCAGATTTGAATTGCATTGAGCATCTGTGGGATGAAGCAGAGCAATGCATTTGAGCCCAAAACTCACCACCAGCAGTCCTCACCTCTCTATAGAAGCTGTCCTGGAATCGGGCCAAAATTCCACTTGAACATTTCCAACACCTGGTAGAATCCATGCCATGATGTATTGCTTCTCTTGTGAGGATGAAAGGTGGATCAACATGTTATTAGGTAGGTGTGTATGATAAATTGTCCTTTCAATGTATATATACATTAGAAAAAAAAAGTCCAAGAAGCACTGGTCTTATATAATTCTATGAATTTATTTTTCATTCAGAAATAAACTTCAGCTATACTTCTCCCTTTTTTTTGCTACCATCTTTATTATTGTATTCTAATTAGCAGTAATACTATTAGTCAAAATATTAATACTTGCTCTCCAGAACTTTCATCAAAAATCTGTATCATAATTTTTTAAAGGAAAAACAATTCTGCAACATGTTAATGCATGTGAAATATTGGAAATTTTTGTATTTCATAAGTATGATTAAATAAATATTAAGTTTCAGAAAAAGTGCTATCAGTATCCAAGTACACACCCTCGATTTTGAACTACCATTATTAAGAACAAATTATGGACAACTATCATTGATCTTGCAGACTGCTAGGTTTTGAAATATATTTATTAATGATTTTAAAAACCAAAAGTTACTCTGCATTAAATGTAATTGACTAAATATTGCTTCTATTTGTAGATACTTAATTTATTCATCTCTTCTGCATATAAGATAGATATTTGTTACAAGTTTACGATTCAGTTTTGGCATTTAGTTTTATCAAACACAGCAATGAGTTCTTTATTGTTCCTTTTTCCGTTTCCGTAGTTTGATGTTTTCTATATCTCAGTAGTAACATGAAAATAGCATGGAATAAATATTATTATAAAGTTAAGCCCAAAGATTCACCAACCAAATTTTTTCTGCAATTTTCCCTCTTATTTTACACCCAGCACAAGTATTAAAATAAATAAATTTAGCATTCTTTATTCCTCATCAGGAATAAAATATTGGTGAGTGGCTGTCTGAAATGAGTGATGTAAAACAAATATTGGTTGTTCTCAGAAATGTTAAGGAAAAATTTAGCATTTGCTTTCTTCAGAAGTAACAAAGGGAAAATTTAGCTTTATACTTTGATAATCGTATGGTACAAAACACCAAATTTTAGATATGAGTACTACCTTAATAAATATTTTTCTTTTATAATATCGAGGTTCAAGTTGTTGTAAGTTTTGGTGAAATTAGCCTCCAGTAAAGGGCTCCCTACACCAGTCACAACAGAAGGGCGAGATAGCAGATGCAGAAGAAACTGCCTCTCAGCTATCTCTCAAAGCTGATAAGAGTACTAATCAGGAGAAAGAAAAAAGGAAAACATTAGACCTTGCAGAAGAGGCCAATGTTCTGAAAGAAATCAGTGACCATTCGGAAGTGCGTTCACGCAGCTTCACATTATGGTGATTACCAAGAAGGGAGATGATAGAGTAGCCAGTGGTTCTGATAGCATGAAGCTCCCAGAACAAAGCTTCTCTTTCAGCATTGTAGCGGGAGCAGTTGAGCAGAATGTGGGATACAGTCTCAGGTGTGCTGCAAGTGTCACAGTCTGGACTGTAAGCTCTGCCAAGAGTATGAAGCATAGAGTTGCTGTAGATGACACCAACTCGGAGATGATGAAGGAGGGTCTCCTCAGATCTGCGGATATTACTGAGGTTAGGAGCAGTGAGCGAAGGGTCAACCAGATACCTGAATGAGGAACAGTTGCTGTCCTTCTGCCACTGGGCAAGATGATACTGGCTCATCAGTTGTAAGACAGAACTCTTGCAGTCACTGAGAGAGAGAGAGGGTAATTAGTTACACACCTCTGACTCTCCAGCGCCTCCTTCACGGTGTGATCAGCGAGCTCATTGCCAGTATCCCTACATGGGAAGGGATCCGCTGGAAATGAACCATGATTCCGGCAGAAGTGACCTTGGAACAAGTCTCCATGATCTTCTGAATGAGGAAGGGGTTGCAGCTCTTGCTGTCTCGCTTCTGGATAGCTTCCAAGGCTGACATCACAGAGGATGACAAAGTTCCTACTCTTGAGGCTGAGGATGAAGAGTACAGCTTCAAGGATAGCATGAAGTTCCGCACAGGTGGAGGAAACGAGATGCGGGAACCTCTGGCAATGCCCATATTGGGGATGGCAAAGGTAGAGGCAGCATGCAGTCTCTCCCAGCTCACAGATCCGTCAGTGTAGACCTCAGAACTTCTCTCATATCATGTAGTGACATAGGAGGTGAAGAGAAGTCTGACGGCCACTAGATATGAGTCGCTCTTTTGACCTAGAGAAGGGACAGTGACATTGATCATAAGATCACTGTTTCTCCAGGGTGAAAGGTCAGGGAAGAGCATATTGCCAACAGTGGAGCTGACAGGGATGACTCAGTCATAGAAGTCAGTGGCAGACATTGCACTGGCAGAGTCTAACCTGTCTTGCAACTTCCTGAGAAGCTTATGGTTAAGGTGGAGGGAATGGAGCCTCGAGAGATGACACAGTATATCTCTCTTATGGTGCAGGCGGAAAGGCATGTCATCAGGCTCTGCAATGACAGACGCATATGGTGTGTTAGGGTAGAGTCCAAGGCAGAAGTGCTGATATAGCGTGTATAGTAGCCAACTTGCTCAGCAGTGAAGCAGAGGCATTGCTCAGAAGGTGACCACTGTAGTTGACACGGGAGAAGATCAAGTGCCGGTACAAGACCAGAAAGGTCTTGCAGGAACTACCTCCAGTGGATACTAGCAAGGAAAGACAGTATATTTCTCTGTGCTCTGGCAACTGTCTTAAGATGCTGGATGTGAGGTCCCCTGGTCAGCCTGTTGTCCAGGACCACACCAAGGAACTTATGCTGTTTGACGACCTTGATGTAGTCTGGCCCAAGCATGAGGCCAGGGAAGGTGGGAGGAAGACGTCTCATCATGATAACCATGGCCACAGTCTTATCAGAGGAAAGAGTGAGGCTTAGGTTGTCAAAGAACTTGGCAACTGTGGGCACAGTTCGTTTAATCTTGAGCTGAGTATAGAAAGGGTCCTGGCTAGTGAACCAGAAACAGATGCCATTTGCATAGATGGAAATACCCACTCTATTCTCGAATCGAGAAGGTAGACCTGACAGCAAGATGTTCAGTAACATCCGGCTGAGGACACCCCCTTGTATTACTCCATGATTGATAGTGTGGGAGGCACTCAGTGTGTTGCCCAGCTTCACACGAACCTTCCTGTCAGAGAGGTAAGCCGAGATCCAGTGGATGATATTTTCTCTGAGGCCGAGATCATGGAGCCTTCAAAGAATATCTGAGTGGGACAGGGAGGCTAATGCCTTCTGAACGTCGAAGAAGACAGTGACTGTAGTCTGTCTCTCAGACAGTGCCTGATCAGCAGTGGAGGTGAAGTCGATAAGATTATCAGACGTGCACCTCCCCTTGTAGAAACCCCAGAGGCTGTCAGGGAGGAGCCCTTGGATTTTAGATACCATTCTAGGCATCCAAGGACCAGTCTCTGTAAGATCTTGCAGAGGCAAGATGATAGAGCAATGGGCCTGGAAAAGGACAGCTCAGTGGCAGGTTTTCCCTGCTTATAGATAGGCACGATATAAGATAAGATAGGCATGATGTGTGTTGCCTTCCATGAATCAGGTACTATGTAGGTGGTCCAGGAATGATTGAAGGCTTTACGGTGGAACTTTTTTATGAAGGAGCTTGGAAGAGGGACCTTCCCAAGCTTGGTGCTGTCAAAAGAGCGGACAGGACCAAGGGCTTCCCTCTTCTTCTCGCAGGCAAGCTTCCTGGCACGGCACCCAGAGAAGGTGGCGGCATGAGGTCCACCACAGTTAGCACAGATAAGGGGCCCTGTGTGCTTGCACTGCTTGTGGGAGTGAGGCAAACTGCAGCACTTACACTGCACCTCTGTAATTCTTAGCAATGTGTCTGAAGCATTGGCACTTCAGGCACTGAGGTGGGGCCTTGGTGTGAGCCTTCACCTGGATCTGGTAGAAGCTCAAGATAACATTCCCAGGTAAGGGGAATTCACTGAAGGTAAGGACTACCTTCTTAAGGGGAATCTTGTTGACCCCAGAATCCGAGGGAAGATAGTAGTACATACGGCGAACCACTGTCACTCTCTGATCCGAGAGGGCATCAAGGATCGCCTCATCGATAAGGGAGGTGTCAATACCTTCTATGAGGCCCTCTGACAGGCAGTAAGAGGATGGGTAATCCACAGTTGCGGGGATACCCAGAATGGAGGTGGTGCATATGAGCTTCTCGGCAAGATCAGGAGAGCTGACTTTGATGAGTAAGCTTCCTGTTTCCAAGTAATGAGGCTCCACAATCCATGCCCTGAGAATCTTCACAATCTCTACAGAGATGGGGTTCAAATTGTAGGAGCTCATGAGTCATGAGGAGGCCGAGGTCATTATTAAAGGAATAGGCTTGTTGCTCTTCTTCTTACGGCTGACAACAACGAAACCATCATCAGCTTCAGATTGATGTCTGGGGTTGCACAGGCCGATGAGGGACTGCTCATTCGCGATCGTATCTGCCAGGGGAGGGCCGGCAGTAGGAGTCACAGCTGAAGGTGCTACAGCAGCACTAGCTACTGGGGCCTTGTCAGACACGGCTGTGGCATGGAGGGAGGCATTGCCAGGGGGTAGTGAAAGAGGCACCCACAGCAATGTCAGTGACAGTAGGGGAAGCCTCACCACTCATGGCAGCAGCGGTGGAGGGACCTGGTAGCTCAGAGGAAGAGACTGAGGTGACAGTAGAGGGTGTCTCACCACTCATTGAAGCATCAGTGGAAGGACCTGGCATCTTAGAGGAAGTGCCTGAGGTACCAGAAGCATGGACACAGGGAGACCTCAAGAGAGTCTTACCCCTTGGCACAGAGAGAGTGCGAGGGGCAGGACGTCTTGTCAGGAGAACTGGTGGAGGTTCTCCTCTCCCTGGAATAGGTCCAGAGAGTCCTTTGTGGCAAAGTGCTGATGGTCTTGGCCGCAGAGGAACATGATGCTCTGGGGACCATTATAATCAGACAGGTCGAGGCTGTCTGTTTGGGGGGTGGGTCTGAATGCACGAAATCAGGCGAGCTCATAGACCCTCCTGTCTTTCACTTAAATCCCGGAGGTGATCGCATCATACCTGGGCGATAAGCGGCAGGACACAAATATGCATAAAAATAAAACTCTAAAAGCTAGCTAAATGACTAACAAAGAAACTAACTACAGTAGTAATGAAATATATAAAACACTTACCAATGGTATCTGAGGAAACCCTTGTGCTGCAAACAGGAAGAAGGAACAGACAGTTGAAGACTGAACCAAAGAGTCAGCAAAAAAAGTACTCTAAGGTAAAGTCGGGAGCTCGAAAACGCATATCTGTAGCTCGCAGTGATCACAGAACAAAGGGCCAGCGAATAAATACTCTAAGGTAAAATCAGGAGCTCAAAAACGCATGTCTGTAGCTCGCAGTGGTCACAGAACAAAGAGGTGATGTAAAATGTGAGTAATTCATTAAGAAAGTATGATTGTGACATCAATGTACTAAACATTATGTACTGACACAAAGTACTAAATGTTAAAATGTTGTGTACTGTATTACGTGATCATGTGTATGTTTATTAGGCCTTGAAAAGTCCATTGCTACATCTGCCATTCCCAGGGCATTTAAATATTTGTTGTTGAGGAGATATAAATAATTTTCCATGTGCCCAGTTGAACTTCTGAAAATTAAAGGGATGAAATTTCTTGCCATATATATATAAGCAAGAAAAATAGTTGATGAAAAAAGTTCCATCAGTGGGATTTAATCAACTATATTTCTGTTCTCAAGACATTGTTTACAGTATTTCACAGAAATGCACGAAATGAAAGAGAAAGCTTTTTAACATCAGATGATATTGAAATATTTAGTATTAAATGGTGGTTGTGTTAAATTGTGGCTCTGTAAGTTCAAAAATTTTCAACATTTTATGTGATTTGAAATCGCAAATGAATTATAAGAGTAAAATAGGTTGCTGGTTACAGCTTAAGACTTTTTCCCAATCAATATTATTGTCGTCTGCTGTTAAAGATCCCACTTCAATGACTCTTTAAATATTGATCGAAGATTGTTGAAAATTGACACTGTCACATTGCCTCCAAATTGATGAAATCTTAAAAAATTGTCATACAAACCAGATGTTTAATTTATGTTAGTGAACAAATTGTGATAAGAGTTGTGTTTTATCTATTGAAGTATTTTTTCACAAGTGTCAAAAGTTGAAGATAAATGCTTCAGTTTCCATTCATTCTTTAAATATTAAACAAATATTGTGGGAAATATATTTAGAGAGAGATTTGAGTGACATCTACAATTTATCGCCAATAACAGTTTTTGCGTAAAAGGTTTATTTTCAATATTAGAGAGCTTTGAAAGTATCTTTCCATTCACATAACATGGAAGTGTCTGTACACTTTTTTCAACATAGTGTATGAATTATCTCACCTTGTAACCAATTTAAGACATCAGTCTTGTTACTATATATCCCTCAGTGATGATGAAATAATGATTTCTTTTTAGAAACTTATTAACTCTTTTAATTGCAATTATATGAATTGAAATAGTTTTTACAACATGTAAAAATTTTTTTGCATTTCAATGGCAGATAATTATTAAAGTAAAAATATTTTTAGGTTCTATGGAATTTAAAGATAATGATCACAAGAGGTCAGCACATATTCAACGGAAAACATCTGATGGATTGCGAAGACCTTTTGGGGTAGCAGGTAAAACTGAACAATGTTTACTTACTTTTCTAAAGAATTTTATGAGATGTAATGCTTAATTTTGGGGTGATTACAAGTAATCCAAATTGAGTAATATTGAGAGTATCTGTTTCAATAATAAAAGTCTTGCCTTTATAATATATAAGCAATTACTTTACATTTAAGTAATTTTAGCCTAGAACAATATACATGTATATAATCAGTTTAAAAGTTAAATATTAGCATAGTACATCTGGCCAGTAGCTCAATGGTCAGAGCACTATGTTAATATTTGGTTAGATTATGTTGGATGTTTTTATTTTGATGGATGATAATGCCCACCCTCATAGGGTTCAGACAGTCAATGAATTCCTCACAAGTATATTCAGTGAATGTAATGGTCAGCCTATTCTCTGGACAGAGCCTATAGAGAGAGTGTGTAGGATGTGTGTAGCATTCAATAGGGCATGTGTATAGGATGCATTGGGCAAATATATTGGATATTTTCACCCCTTCTAAGAACTTTCCATGAGCTCCAATCTACTCTCTGGAAAGAGTGGCATGTGCTACCTCCAGATCTCCTAACCAGCATGGTAAACAGTATGAGCAGTCATTGTGATGCTTGTAGAGCTGTTTGGAGTCATCATACTCTGTAATAACCTATCCATTCTACTGAAACAGGTTCCTTAGCTATGGACACTTATGCATTCATTTTCATAACCTATGGACATCATATAATTGGTTTGCTCTATGCCTTACTGTTTAGTGCATCATATAGCAATTCATTGTTACGTTAAGATTAAAACACAGTGGTAGACATGCTAAAAAATTCTAAGGTCACCTATTCACTGTTTTAACAGTGAAATTTTTTATCTTAGAGTTTTTTCATTCAGTGTCACTCCAAATCTCATAGTATTTGATTATTACACTTTTCAGATCTTCCAGAATTTGAATATTGTGTTTAACCTTTGGACACCATTGTGTGTTGTAACATTTGAGCAAAAACTTTGACTTCGTTTCATGATTTTTGCACTTCCACAGTAGCTTATTTTTTGTAAGATTTTGTGAAATGAATAGCATATGAGGAGTCTTTAGACAAATGATTTCACATCTCGTCATTGATTTACTGTGTATTTAACCACTATTAAGCTGTTTTATGTAACAGGATGAAGATAGATGCAGAGGGAAAATTGTCTTGAGCCAGGTGGGATTTGAACCCATGACCTCCTGATGACACGTTAGGTGCTCTGGCCACTGAACTACTGGCTCCTGATCAATCTCTCCTCTACTGCTGATGTTATGCTATACACCAGCTGGTCAGGCACTGTCTTTTGATTGTATTTGGGAACTCTGTTCTCCATAGCCTTCCCAGCATGTGCACATGACCAGCCACACTACAAGAGCCTCCTGGCTGATATTTTTTTGTTAGCAAATCAAAATATGTCGCACTCAAAAGACAGTGATTATGATATGACTTTTAAGTATGATATATATATCACAAGTCAAGTGATTATTTCAAATCTTTGGACTACAGCTTTTGGTACTTTCCTACATAATTTAAAGTTTCAAGCATTTGTTTTAGTATGAAATAAGCTTCTTGATGCTACTGAAATAAAAAGTAATATCCTTAGCAGACTCTTTTGAAACTTTGCACACCACTTATCACCATCCCATTTTAGCTCATTGCATTCTTTTCATAAATGCCAACAAGTTTGTGGTGAATTTCTGCAACAGAAACATTTTTTCACATTGTGAATTTAAAACACGGGAAGCACTTCCTCTTCTCCCATTGACTCATAATAAATAGGCACCTTAGCGTCGATTTAAATATTAGAGGAAAAATTGTCTTGAGCCGGGTTGGATACGAACCCACGATCTCCTGATAACATGTCAGGTGCTCTGGGCCTATTTATAATAATATATATAAAGTGCCTATTTATTACGAGTTGATTTGAAATACGTCAAGCCTGTTTCATTAATTATTTGTTTTACTTCTCCCATTATTTTAAGAAAGCAGCCATTTTCGACTAATGACACTGCAAGTCATATCATAGTTACAACTACAGACAAATGGACAGGCAGACAGACAGACTCCTCATGCAGCCATGGGCTATGGAGGTCCAACCAGACTGTGTAACTTTGCTCTCCAGACATGTCTCTTTTGAGCTACAGCTGCTGCATTTGGCCACTCTTGCCCAATTCTATCAAGGTCCTGTTTAACATTGTCTACCCATCGCATCCTAGATCTTCCCCTTTTTCTGATACCCTTAGGCACACTGTTCATAATCCTCTTTGCCAACCTGCAGCTATGCATACGGGCAACATTGCCAAACCAAGGCAGTCTCTCTCTGCACAATATGATGCTCAAAAGAGGTTGATGACTCCCTCTTTTAACCTTATCATTGCTTACAAAGTCAAACCACCTAATGCCCAAGATACTCAATAAGCATGTAGAATCAAAAGCATCAAGTTTCATGTTATCCTGCTTACGAAAGGTCCATGTTTCGCTACCATAACTAACTTTAGAAAGAACCAAACTATTATACAGCCTAATTTTAGTTTTAGGTGTATACACCTATGTTTCCACACTCTCCATAGATTCTGAAAAGTCCCAGTGGCAATCCTTATTCTTCTGTTTATCTCATACCACACATCACCAGTATCTGTTACATAGCTCCCAAGATAATTAAACTGAGACACTTGCTCAATAGTACAGCCATTCAAAGCAACTGAAGCCTGACCAATTTTCATCACTTTAGTTTTTTCACTGTTTATCACCAAACCTACTCTATTACCAGTCTCATCAACAGCCCTAATGAATGAATTCATCTCATTAACATCAGTAGCCAACAGGGCCAAACCATCTGTATAATCTAAATCAGAAATTTTGAAATCTCTAGACCATTTAAGGCCAAAATCTTTCCCTTGCAAAGAATTTTGCATTGCATAATCAATAACCAAACTAAAGAGAAAAGGAGACAAAATGCACTCTTGTCTAACTCCACTAGCAATGCTAAACCAATCATTGGAAGACATACCAACTCTCACACATGACTCAGTGTTGTCATAGAGGGCTCTCATTACACTAACTAACTTATCAGGTATTCCATATGATCTAACAATCAACCACAAATTATGTCGATCAACAGAGTCAAAAGCCTTTTCGAAATCTATAAAGCTAGCAACCACAGGTTTCTGAAACTCTAAACATTTCTCAAGAATCTGCCTAAGTGAAAATATTTGATCAATACATACCCTACCACTTCTGAATCCACGCTGTTCATCACACAGTTGTCCATCAACCAAATTCTTAATTCTGTTACGTATAATCATGCAAAGAACTTTACCTGGAACAGAAAGTAAATTAATTCCCCTATAATTATCACAAGAACTGTGATCACCTTTTTTAAAAATTGAGACAATGATAGCTCTAGTAAAATCATTATAAACAATACCTTTATCATAAAAAATATTCAAAATTTCAGTCAGCCATGTGACAACACAAATTTTTCCAGCTCTAAGCATTTCAGTGGTGATTTCGTCCACCCCAAATCAACTAGAGATAGTCAATGTGACTTTGGAATGTGATATAGGGCCATCATAAGAGCCAGTAATTCATCTTTCCTCATTACAAACAATGGGAGTAGAAATAATCACATTATTTAGAACATCTCTGAAATGCTCAGCCCACCTAGCCATCACAGAATTCTCACCTTCAACCACCTTGCCATGTTTATCCTTCAATCCCTGTGTACCTGTGCATTTCTTCCCTCATAAAACATTAACAATCTGGTACAACCCCTGCTGTTGTGCTGTCTAACTGCTTCCTCAACTTTGTCAGCCAAGCTATGAAGCCAAAGAATCTTATCAGCTGTTAACTGATCCTTTACATCAGGCATGTCAAACTCGTTAACCGCCGAGGGCCATATTAAGTATTATTAAATTGCGGGCCGCAAAACAAAAGAAAAATGGAAATAAAGATGAAGCATAGCTTTTATTATAAACAAATCAATACATGCAAAATAATAATACACAGAATATAAACATATTAAAAAATACATATGTATGTAGGAAAGTTCCTTTTTTTCAATTTAACATTATTTAAATAAAATAATATCTTTTTTTTTTTGAAGAAACTTGGCAACGTTTTTCATTAACCAAATCTTCAAAATTTGGTTGAATTTGTTGAGCTGTAGTTATTTTTAAAATTGCTTGCATATGCTTGTCTGTTAATCTTGATCTTTCCACAGTTTTATTATTTTTTAAAGTGGAAAATAGTTGTTCGCACAAAATAGTTGTTCGCAATTCTACGATCGGGCTCCAACATATACATTTATGCGCAATAGTTTCCCTTATATATAAATGGAAATGTTTTCTGAAATACGTTTATTTAATTCATGTACCATGTACGTACTTATAATTTTAATTAAAGAATCCAGTGTTGTCAAAAGTTAAATAAACGTATTGGTTATCAATCTTGGCGGGCCGCAGAACAGTTCCCGGCGGGCCGCGTGTTTGACATGCCTGCTTTACATGCTTATTAAGTTTGTTATAATGCCATCTATTAGGACCACTAGGGTGTTGATTCATATTAATCATGCACTTCCTTTCAGAAATAAGTTCCATCACCTTATCATTCAAATAATTTTGTTTCCTCTGTTACCTTCTACTCAAAAGAGTATTGTTTGCTTCAAGAAAAGCCTGTTTAAACTGATCACATTCTTTCTCAACTTCAGTGGTAAGCGAACCACAATTGTCATAATGATTAAGTAGCTTATCATTGTGTGCTTTGGCTATATCTGAATCTTTTAGACCTTCAGTGTTAATGTAGTTTTCTTAAGCTTCAGTTGTAAGACACTTTTGACCAATTTTTACTCCCCTGTATGAACTGGTATTCCTAACTGAACTAGCCCATTTGCTGTTAATTAAAATATAATCTATCATATTCCTGTGCAACCCATCAGGTGAAACTCGTGTATATTTAATAACTGTCTCGGTGTTTGTAGCATGTGTTAGTTATTCATAAACCATGAAGTTTACTTACCTGTAGGAGACATTTCCCATTGCCATTGGAACAGCCAATGCCAAAAGGACCTAAAACTCCTAAAACCCTAAACCCTAAACTCCTATAAACTCCAAAGATTAGTCAGTACCAACTTTAGCATTGAAGTCACCTAGCACAAGAGAAATATCTCCTTTCTTAAAATAATTTAAAATATCCTGAAGCTGGCTGTAAAACGTATCCTTCTCATTCTCATCAGAGTCCTCTGTGGGGGTATAACAACAGATGAAATTCAAGTCTTTAATTTTTGTTTTAAATTTTGCTGTAAGAAATCTTTCAATAATGTAGTCATATCCAAGAAGAGGATCACTGGCATGTTTGGTGAGAAGCAAACCTACACCTTGGAGATGTTTTCCATCTTCCCTCCCTGAAAAGTGAATTTATTGTTATTTTTAAGTTTCTCACCTTTACCTGTCCATCTGGTTTCTTGCAAGCCTAGAATATCTAGTTTATAGTGCTGGAATTCCTGTGTGAGAACATCAAGAGAATAATCTCTATGTAATGTCCTCACATTCCACGTTCCTGCAGAGAGAAAATGATTAGTAGGGTTTTTAAAGAAACTAGGTTTATTGAGATAGGTAGAGCCAACAATAGCAGAGAGCCCCCTGATCGCAGACATGGGGCAAAGACCTGTTCCTCCTCCGCTAAAGGCTGAAGTCACTGATGCTGGTAGGAACTTCAGGCACAACCTTTTCAAGAGCCATATGACTTGCCTGAGACTCATTACTCCAGTTTAGGATTGACGATGCCCATCTAGCTAAGTGAGGTTCAGGTACCTGTGATGGCCTCTGATCAGGATTATCCACCAGCTGATATAAGGTATCCCATGCCTCTGTTCACTTAGGGCTGGCAACCCAGAAGCAAACAGAAAACACAGTGGCAGATTCTCCCTCAACAGAGGCCCACCAGTACAGCAAGTCCAGGATCCATAATCAAGCTCAAATCTATAAACAAGACCAGTCTAGTAGATATAAATGGTCAGCACCAGGACCCTGTAAAGTTGACCACTCCTCAGCAGGATTAAAAAAATAAAAATAAAAAAGTGACCATAGATGACCAGATCAGTAGCCTATACTGAACTAACAGCCCTCCCCTTCCATTCCCTTCCAAAAGAGAATATCTCTTTTGAAAGGTACTAGCAGCCTGCACCATGAGAAGGTGAGGTCGGACATTAGGCACTAGACCTGGCCGGTTCTGTGCATCATCACTGGGATTGGTACACAGTTCTCCTTCCAGTTTATGCCTAGCTACCCTTTACAGACTAGTAGCTAGGTAGTCACTGGAAGGAGAGCTATGCACCAATCCCCTATGATGATGCATAGAACTGGCCAGGCCTAGCACCTAATGTCCGACCCCACCTTCTCGTGGAGCAGACCATTAAAAAAAATAATAATAAATACCCCCTCAAGCAGCTAGTACCTTTCAAAAGAGATACTCTCTTGTGGAAGTGAATGGAAGGGGAGGGCTGCCAGATTAGTGTGGCCTACTGATCTGGACAACTATGGCTACTTTTCTTTTTTTTTCTACCCTACTGAGGAGTGGTCAACCACACAGGGTCCTGGTGCTGACCATATAACCATATACCAACCACTAGACCTGGCCGGTTCTGTGCATCATCACTGGGATTGGTACACAGTTCTCCTTCCAGTTTATGCCTAGCTACCCTTTACAGACTAGTAGCTAGGTAGTCACTGGAAGGAGAGCTATGCACCAATCCCCTGTGATGATGCATAGAACTGGCCAGGCCTAGCACCTAATGTCCGACCCCACCTTCTCGTGGTGCAGACCATTAAAAAAAATAATAATAAATACCCCCTCAAGCAGCTAGTACCTTTCAAAAGAGATACTCTCTTGTGGAAGTGAATGGAAGGGGTGGGCTGCCAGATTTGTGTGGCCTACTGATCTGGACAACTATGGCTACTTTTCTTTTTTTTTCTACCCTACTGAGGAGTGGTCAACCACACAGGGTCCTGGTGCTGATCATATAAACCCACTGGACTGGACAGATATGTGGCTCTGAGCTTGATTATGGATCCTGATTTTGCTGCACTGGTGGGCTTCTGTGGAGGGAAAATCTTCAGATGTGTTTTCTGTTTGTTTGTGGGTTGACAGCCCCAAGTGAATAGATTCACAGGATATGTCTATCAGCTGGTCGATAATCCTGAGCAGAGGTCATCGCAGGCACCTGAACTTTTTGCTTCTATTGGCATCGTCAAATTCTACATTGGAGGAAGTCTTCCATTGTAGATGGCTGCGATTAGGGGGCTCTTTGATATTGTTGGCATTCCCTCTCTCAATAAACATAGTTTCTTTAAACATCCCACTATCCATTTTCTCTCCATAGGTAGTTGGAATGTGAGGACTCTGCACAGAGTTTTTTTTCTTGATGATTTCTCTTTTCACACAACAATTCCACAGTTATAATTTAGATATTCTCGGCTTGCCAGAGACCAGATTGACAGATAAAGTTCAGATTCTTAAAAATAATCTTAAATTTCTCTTTTTAGGGAGGGACGACAATAAGCATCACCAAGGTGTGGGTCTGCTTCTCAGCAGACACGCTAGTGATGCAGACACGCTAATGAGAGGACACGCAATGACACGCTAATGATAAAGGCATGGTTCCTAAGGATTTTACCAGAGCTATTATTATCCCTATTTTCAAAAAAGGTGATCGCAGTTCTGGTGATAACTATAGGGGTGTCAGCCTACTCTCTGTTCCAGGTAAAGTTTTTTCCCTGATTGTGCTTAATAGAATTAAGAATCTGGTTGACAGTCAATTGCGTGATGAGCAATGTGGATTCAGAAGTGGTAGGGGATGTGTGGATCAGACATTTTCACTTAGGCAGATTCTTGAGAAATGTTTAAGAGTTTCAGAAACCTTTGGTTGCTAGCTTTGTTGATTTCAAAAAGGCTTTCGACTCTGTTGATCGTCATAATTTGTGGTTGATTGTGAGATCATATGGTATACCAGACAAGTTAGTTAACATAATGAAAGCTCTCTATAATAACGCTGAGTCATGTGTGAGAGTTGGTAAGGCTTGTAGCAAATGGTTTAGCATTACTTCTGGTGTTTGACAAGGGTGCATTTTGTCTTTTTCTCTTGCTTGGTTATTGATTATGTTATGTGAAATTCACTTCAAGGGAAAGATTTTGGCCTTAAATGGACTGGAGATACGAAAATTTCTGATTTAGATTATGCTGATGATTTAGCCCTTTTGGCAAATGATGTTGATGAGATGAACTCTTTCATTTGAGCTGTTGATGAGACTGGTAGTAGAGTAGGTTTGGTTATAAACAGAGAGAAAACTAAAGTGATGAAAATTGGTCAGGCAGGTGATTCAGTTAATCTGAATGGTTGCAGTCTTGAGCAGGTGTCACAGTTTAATTATCTTGGGAGCTATGTAACAGATAATGGTGATGTGCGGCATGAGATTAACAGACGAATAGGGATTGCTGCCGGGACTTTTAAGAATCTATGGAGAGTGTGGAGAAATAGGCATATACACCTAAAGACTAAAATTAGACTGTACAATAGTTTGGTTCTTTCTAGGGTTAGTTATGGTAGTGAATCTTGGACACTTTATAAACAAGATAACAGGAAACTAGATGCTTTTGATTCCAGATGCTTACGCAGTATCTTGGGCATTAGGTGGTTCAACTTTGTAACTAATGATGAGGTTAGGCAAAGGAGTTTGCAACCTCCTTTAAGCAGCATAGTGTGCAGAGAGAGACTCCTTTGGTTTGGCCATGTTGCCCGTATGAATAATTATAGATTGGCGAATAGGGTTATGAACAGTGTGCCTAAAGGCCTCAGAAAGAAGGGGAGACCAATAATGCGGTGAGCAGACAATGTCAAACAGGACCTTGTTAGAATTGGTGTGCAGTGGCCGGATGCAGTAGATGTAGCCCAGGACATATTTGCTTGGAGAACTAAATTGCACGGTCTGGTTGGACCTCTGTAGCCCATGGCTGCTTGAGGATGATGATGATGATGATATCTTAATATTCTTGTCACACTGACCTCATAAAATGTTGTAATACAATGTTTTTCTGTACTATGAGAATTGCACCAGTAATTAACCCTGTAAGTTTACTTTATTAACAACATTCATTCTTAAGCAGCACAAAGCATTAGAATGTGTGAGGCCTGCCTTCAGTCAGATATTATCACATCTTTAGATCCACTAAGGCTCCAATCTCTTTGAAAAATTTTCCTCATTACATGATCAGTCACCAAGCTAAAGAGAAAAGGCATAAAAATACAGCCTTGTTTAATACCTTTTGCAATAATGCCAAAAAAATCACTACATCATATCAACTCTTGCAAATAATTCAGCATTATTATAAAGAGCCATCAATATATTAATTTTTGAGCCTTTTTAATTTATACCAATAATTCACTTAGTAGTGAAGAATATATGTGAAGTCTAATATTGTGCTGAGTGTACTTTTATTTTTCACCAAAGCAACATGTACATTTAGATAGAAATTTTAAATGCAGATAAAGTGGTTGCCACCTGCAGACCTTGCTGAAAACTCTATAAAATTGACTTGTCATCAGACAGTTATTTTTTTAGAAACCTAGCACTTATATAAGTTAATAGAGCTACTGCTTAATTATGGTAACCATGTGAGTTTACTTAATTTACTTTTTATGTGATTATGACAAACTGTTGAATTAAACAGCAAACCAATCATGTGATTTTCATGGGTTATGCAAATGAATGCAGGAGTATCCATAGCTAAGGAACTTATTTCAATAGAATGGATAGGTTATTACGGAGTATGCTGACCCTAAGTATATGCCAAGTTAACTTTTTCATTGGGTATACTTCAACTCAGATGGTTTCTGTAATCCAGACTATAATAGTAAGTACTATTATTACAATTAGAAAAAAAAAAATTTCGTATATCCCACTCAGTTCCATGAAAACCTATTCTGTAAATCAAATGAATTTTAATCATAGTCAGATTCCCATTGATGTAAGTACAGAGGTTTTTTTTTTCCTTTCACCTTTTGCTGGCTAAAATTTTAAATATAAATTTTAATATAACGTTTTTATTTTTATATAAAAATTTTAATTAAAATAATATTTTTAATATAATAATTTTAATTTTAATAAATTTTAAATATAGAACAGTTATGGTCAGTGAGGGCAATTTTATGAATGGTGCAATATAAAATATATTTTCTAAACAGCTACTTCCCAAAGTTCTGATTTACTGTAAATCATCCTAAAGAAAACATCCTTTAAAATGCCCACTTTCAATGCTCAGTGCATTTGCATTATACTGCTGCCAGTTCCATTCATTTGCATACCATTCCTGCATCATATTTTGCATACTATACTTGATTTTCGTGTATTTCTATCCTCATAGTTTTACAATATCATGTATTTTTCATTTTTTCCTTAATTTATGGAAGCCCATATGTGTATATATTTATATATACATATAGGTAAACAAAGAAAAAATCCTCATACCACCTGGGCTATGGAGGTCCTACCAGACTGTAATTTTCTTCTCCAGACATGTCTCTTCTGAGCTACAGCTGATGCATTCCATTTGACATTGTGTGCCCATCGCATCGTAGGTCTACCCCTTTTCCTGAAGCCTTTAGGCACACTGTTCATAATCATGTTTGCCAATCTGCAGCTGTGGAAATGGGCAACATGGCCAAATCAACATTGTCTCTCTCTGTACAAAATGCTGCTCAAAGGAGGTTGATGACTCCTTCTTCTAACCTGGTCATTACTTACAAAGTCAAACCACCTAATGCCCAAGATAGTGCACAAGCATCTAGAATCAAAAGCATCAAGTTTTGTGTTATCCTGCTTACAAAGAATCCATGTTTTGCTACCATGTAAAACCATAGAAAGAGACAAACTATTATACAGCCTAATTTTAGTCTTTAGGTGTACATGCCTACATATAGGTATATGTTTAAATATGCAGTGAACCCCACATAACAAATTTAATTCCATGGAAACTTATGCAAAAAATTCAATTTGGGAAATGTATCTTAAAGGCCTAATTCATTCCAAGACCATCATAGTTAAACTTTTTGATTTTCACTATAGTTTAATACATGCTAAAAGAAATTAAGAACATGTTAAAAGTTTAAAATTTATAGAAACAGTAAAAAAAAATAACTGAATATATAAAGCAAAAAAATATTGTAGTAAATCAGATTACAAAGTTTATGGAAAAGTTGGGGTAGGAAAAAAATTATTTTTGAAAGAAAATATCCTTCCATTACAACCTCTGGGGGATTCATGTAATACAGATTTTCAAAGTTGCTCGATTTTGATAGCTCCAAGAAACCTCTTTCCACAACCAAAACACAGCAAGCAAAGGCAATTGAGCACATAAATAGACATCACTGATTGGCTAAGTCCACTTAGGAGTGCTCTGATTGGCCAAAATTGATGACTGTATGACTTTGAAAGCAATTTGTTGTGCAGGAAATATTCATTATGTGAGTCATTTGGAACTCATATGTGATTCATTATGTGAGTCATTTGGAACGTCATTTGGAACTCATTGGTCAATATTCATAATGTGAGTCATTGGGAACTCATGGGAGGCAATTTATTATTTGTTATGTGAGAAGTATATTATGTTAGTATATATTACATATATTTTTTCACTATATATTACACTGTCGTCTATTTGGAATTTATAAATTAAGAAATTTTAAAAGAGAGTTGCATCAGAGAAGTATTATTTTTTTTTATGTGTCATTAAGATTTAATTCATTATTTTAATTAATTTGTAATGTACATTGTCAAATGCTTTATTACTTGTGCAGAGTATATAGACTAAGTGTGTTTTATTTTTATCAGTTATGGAAATTACTGACATCTTAAATGGAAAGCTTGAAAGTGATGAAGAAAAACAATATTTTGTGCCTTTTGTTCAGTAAGTATTTATCTAATCTATATAATAAAAGAAGGTGTCTCTGTGCATGTGTCTGTGGCAGCCATAACTCATCTAGAAATCAATGTATATGCTTCCAATTTTCAGAGAATGTTTTATTTTGGTCTGGATTGTAGTGCCAAATTTCAACTCAAAAGTTCAAAAGGGGGGCTTGCTAGAAGCAAAAATATTTATCATGCTATTCCTATGGGAAATGAGAATCACTGTCAAATTTATTGTTGCCATTTTCTGCTCCCTAACTGTGAAAGTAAAGAGTTAAAATAGATTTATATCTGCTGCTGTTGCCAGATTCCCCACATTTCCAAAGGCATTGAAGTGTTCCATTACAGCTAGGGACCTGATTTTGTAACCAAACATGGGGTCAAGCAGGGGGAACCTGCCTAAAAAATTTGGGACCTTTTGGTGAAGTATGTAGGGAACAACAGAATGCCAAAATCTGACGAAATAAATATTTTGATCGTTTGCCACGGGCTCTGAGAGTGCGCACTGAGTCAGCAATGACCTTTGCAACACCGGTAAATTCTTCGTATTCAAACTGTAAAATGTTGGGGGGGGGGATGCTCACAAAACTAACCATTAGTGCAGGAAACACAGAATATGCAGATTAAAAGTGAGACATGAGCTGTCACAATTTGTGTAGAAATGAAGCCATGGGCCAAATGGGAACCTGATTTTTAAACCAATCACTGGAGCACATGGACACTGTACAGGAAATTTGGACAGTGCAGATGAATATCATGGGAGCCATAGGGCGGCAAATTCTGTGGTAACGGAAATAAAAATATCGATAGCTTAAGCAGAAACTAAGCCACAGGCAGTGAGAGAGCTCACTAACATCAACAATGGCCCAAACCAACACTGGGCAGATTTCTTCCTGTTGAAAATCTGTGTTAAAGTGTCGGGAGGGGGGGGTACTTACAAAGTTTACCTTAGTGCAGTGAAAACAAAAATGTGCAGATTAAAAGTGACACCTAGGCAGCGCCAGGTACGTTCAACTAGTACAGAATAATATAATCTACCATAAGTGTATTGCTGTGTTTTTAAGGTTTAACTATTCTTTTCAATTAAATTAATTAATCATAAAATATTTTCAAGAGAAAACTTGTGTTCCATATGTATATTTTGGATTGCAGTAATCCCCCTGTAGTGTAAGTTGTCTCAGTACTGATTTGCTATTGTGCTTTAAAATATATTATAACCCATATTCACTATAGTACCATTGGTTTTGAGTACTCAATACACTCTTACACCTTGCAGTCTTGTATCAAGTAGCATTTTTGCACATCGATACTTTACATTCTACTTCCACACAGTCACACTGACTCAGTTCTGCTCAGCACCATATTGGCTAAATGCAAAAATTTCTTTGACCCATTTTCGACATTAAATTTAGCCCTTTAAAATTTACATTGAGTTCTAAATAGGTTTGGCAACATAGAGCTTGCATAACCTTTTCAAGGGGCTTGTGGATCATTTGGGCTTTATAATATAAGATTGTCCCACCAGTAATATTAGTAATGAATAAATTTTTAAGTAACAATGTAAAATAATTTTATTTTCCAACAATAATTCCATTAATATTCAGACAGGACATAATGGAATTTGAAGCGCTGTAGTTCAGTATCCCGCTGCACGAATTCGTTATTGCGTGCAACTGTTTTCTTTCTATGAGGATTCACTGCCTCTGCTCCTATGTATGGCTCTACTGCATAATAGCACCCAATATGCCTGTTGCATCACAGGGCTATGGAAAGATAGGACATTAAAGACTAGTGAGAGTACTACCTCTATCAGCATGAGGGAGAATTAGTTCAGCTTCTTCAAAATAAGTTTTGATGCAATTTTCATATTTTCACAGACATTTGAAAAAAAAAATTGACTATTAATCCACTCTCCATGAATATTTAAAATGTTCCTATATATTTAGGAATGGAATTGATTTGCAAATGAACACTGTTGAATAACTTAATTCTGTTGAGTTGGGGCAATTTTTTGCAGGGCTTTTAAATTTTACATTTCTGTTTCCCAAACAATTCTCAGCCAAACGATAACTGAATTCACTAGCATTTATATTTGGGAACATTTTTTTTTTAAGTAAATTTTATCAAAAGCAAATTTCAGTCACAAATGACAGATAAACATTTGCATTCAACACTACAGATGAGATTGTCTGCATCACATTAACCTTTCATTGCATACAGTTATTTACTTTTGTTGATACACATCTGTACCACAGAGTCAACCCAAGAGAAACACATCATTAGTACATCATCTGTTCCCCAGCTCTCCTTCCCCTGTCATTGGCAATTAGTCACTTTTGCTGCATGGTAAAAAGCCAAGGGATCAGCCTGTTAGACACATTCCAACTTCTCAGAGATCCCCCCTCTCCCATCATTCTCTAACAATTGGATTAGAGCAATTGTTAACCTCTATGTAACTATTATTTTTAGCTCCATGGCCACTTTGCCCAGGTCCGGGAGAGTTCAGATCTAGGACAATTGCTGATCACTACAGAATTGTAATGGATGGTAGTCGTCTTTTCCAGGAGGGGAGTGGAATTGAAACAGTACTTTGCCATTTCTGTTAGTAAACCAAGTTGCATGGTGACTAAAAGTTAATCAAGCTGTTCTGTTTAAGGGGGTGAGACAGACACAAACCATTGTTCTTCATACATATATGAACCTATCTTGTATACAGGATGGCTTGAAACTGTCATCTCTCTGGTTGCCTAACTACCATTTCCTATCTTGCTGTTGAAAACACATAGTGGTCATCCTGATCAGTTGTTCCTGGAACAACCTTTTTGTGGTCTACAACTAAACCTCACCTGTTTTTTGAAAGTGATCCTTAAGTCTTAAGAGCATTTTTTAGTACATTTAAGGCCTTAGAAACTTCAGTCTGGGATTAACTCTTTTGCATTTACTCTCCTCCATATTATCTGTTGACATAAAAAATAAATAAATACCCCATCAAGCAGTTGCTTGCCACAGAGGTCGATAGGAGTCTGTCAGTTTAATATGCCATAGTAAAAGATCTGTGAAGATGGTGGGACCTCAGCAGAAAAACAACATAAATATTCATGCCTTATCTGGGCCTCAAACCCAGGCCCATTTAATCAGTAGCCAAGTGTGCTAACCACTCAGCTATGGGATGTCTTCTGTGGCTGCATGATGTAACTCCATCAAAACCCCACACTGCCCGAGGGTTGCCGTATGCATAACAACAATTGTAGCATAGTAAAATAAAATTGCAATCCAAATTAAAGCTAGGCTGGTTGTAATAGAAATGAGTGGCAACTGGAGCCACTCACTTTTATATCAAACCTAATTTGCTTTCTCATGAGCATGTCAGTTAAATATGCATGCATTTTCTTCCTGGTTGCAAAATTTACATTGATATTTCATGTTATTCCCATATATATTCATTTTGAGGTCCAGCATTATCCTTTGATTTGAAACACTAGTATATTTTTTTATACCTAAATATTCTATTTTTAACTTTGTTCCAATACATCATTATTCATTTCTTTTGATAAAAATATTTGTTCTATAAAAAGGTGTATATGCCTTATACAATGGTTAGGCATATGTGAATAAATATGATGTTTCAGAATACCATTTACTATACTAACCAAAGTTCAAAATAAGACTTGTTTAAATAGTATAATTTCTGAAATAGGCTCGATGTATTTCAAGTCAACTCATAATAAATAGGCACTTTAGCGTCGATTTAAATTTTAGTGTGCTAAAGTGACGCTAAAGTGCCTATTTATTAAGAGTTGACTTGAAATACGTCGAGCCTATTTCATTAATTATTTATATCTGCATACTTGTCGTACATGCTTCCATCGATTGGCTAATATAAATGCCGCTTGTGGCTAGAAATATTGCCTGAATCAGCACTTCTATGAAACATAAAGGGAATGTTTATAGTGCTTGTTAGAGGAGATCTTGATCAGCGGCCGTTAGCTCAGTGGTCCAGAGCACCTGACATGTTATCTATCAGGAGGTCGTGGGTTCGTATCCCACCTTGCTCAAGACAATTTTTCCTCTAAAATTTAAATCGACGCTAAAGTGCCTATTTATTATGAGTTGACTAGTATAATTTCTTTTTATTTACTATCCTTTGCTGACTATTATGATTGTTAATTGACTTGTGGCTTTAGCAATTATGATTAGTAAAAAGTTAATGTTTACTTTTAAAAAACCCTAGATCAATGATGCTGTTTTATTCACAAGATTAAATGTTAGATAGCATTCAAATTGTGTTGAGAAAGTAACACATGCACTGGAACATCATTTATATTTAAATTTACATCAGTCTTGGAAATTTCTCATAGCATTTAACATTATTTCAGTTATACATAAATTATTAATTTTTTCATGTTAAATGCTTTCTGAAACAATATCGAAAAATATAAATATGTTTGATAGATTTCTGCTTTTGTTTTTTATTTGCATTTGACCTGTCTGAGTGCATGGAATAAATGCCCTGTTTCTACTTTTAGTGAGATACTACCCTTTTTATGTATCATTAGTATAGTATATGATAAACAATCATAGCAGTGACTATCTCATCTCGTAAGATGTGTCTCCAGACATAACTCACATCTCCATCAAATTGAGTGCTAAGCCCATTTTCAGGAAATTGAGCCTTAGAATATTTCCATGAGCCCTTTAATCAGTGACCTCCCTTGAATTAGAGAATGATGGGAGAGGTGGATCTCTGAGAAGTTGGAATGTGTCTAACAGGCTGATCCCTTGTTTCTTACCATGCAGCAAAAGTGATTAATAAAAAAATTAATTTAATTCAAATTCTCACAAATCAATTGTCACAAATCAGGGTATGTGCTTTCCTTGCCTGTTATGTGTGTGATTGAGTGGTTAGTGTACTTGGCTACTGATCAAAGGGACCTGGGTTCGAGCACATGGATGTTTATGTTGTTTTTCTGCTGAGGTCTTGCCTTCCTCACATATCTTCTCTATGCCATATAAACTGACAAGCTCCTGTCAGACATCTGTGGCTAACAGCTGCTATTTATTTATGTTATATTTTGTATTATCTCAGTTTTTTTTTTAATTTTATGATTGAATATTTGAATGTTGTCTTCCAAAAGAAAGTCTATATCACTAAGATAAATATAATGACTGTTGTTCATACTGTACTCATTAAATGCAATGTAGAATGTATTTAAAAGAAAAAACAAACATAATTTATATACTTTGTTGATAAGATTATATACACTGTAGGTGCTATCTATTCATAAAGTGCCTCATCATTTCACTTTTTAAAATTCTGGTCTCTTGAAAAATGTATGACTGATGTTTTACTTATTAAACATATAATTATTTTTGTGTGACTTTCTGCCTTATGCACATTTAAATTTCTATACAGGTGCAATGAACGTGACTTTCTAGATAACGTTATTCGTAAAGTTTTAGTGGCTAAAGAAATTACTCAAAAAGAACATAAAGGTCAAGGTCTGTGGGTCTGTATGAAACTTCTACATGGAGATTTAAAGCAAGTAAGAGAAGAAAATCCTCACCTCATTTCTCCATCAACTGCTGTTGCTAGGAAAATGGGATTTCCTGAGATTATTCTGCCAGGTATATTTTTTGTTATGATTTCTATAACTGAAAATATTTTATATTGCTTTGTTTGTATTGATATGCTTTGTTTCTTTTAAGTTTTCTTCTTTTTTTTAGCATATTCAAACATTTATAACAAACTTTCACCATTCAGTGATAATAAATATTTAAATGGTAATAATAAAAGTTATATCTACTTACACTCATGAGCCATAACATTTTTATTACCTGCCTAATAACATAAATAAACAATAAAGGGCTGCCTTTCGCTGCAATAGCCGCTTGCACCTGGTGTGGCATCAACTCCACTAGATGCAAAAGGGGCCCTCAAGTATTCTGTACCAGCTGCACAGAATGATGTCCCAGAGTTTAGCAATGACGTGAGGCATTGGCATGGAGCATGGAATGCTCCATTCCGCTGCATCCCACAAATGCTCAATGGGATTCTTGTAGGGGGAATTTGGTGGCCAGGGCAGCACACAAAATGCTTGGACATGATCCAGAACCATTCCTGCGCAATGCAGGCCTTGTGACATGGGGTTTTATTTGCTGAAAGAATCTAGTGCCATTCAGATGCATGGTCACTATATAGGATACCACTCAGTACAAAACAATGCTTCGGTAGGGTCTGGCAGTTAGAGTGTGTTCAACAGGGATGAGGTGACCCAATTATGTCCATGAGAACAATCCTCACCCATATCATGATACCACCAACCAAAGAATAGTAAGGAGAAGAATGAAAGGCTTCTTGTATCTGGAGCTGAGTCGCTACTATCACCACTCAGCTCCGGATACATACTCTGCTGTGAAATGTGCTTACAGGGGCAATGCAGCAAACCGGTTGTTGGTAGTCT
This sequence comes from Ryuthela nishihirai, assembly GCA_038380435.1. NCBI lineage: Eukaryota > Metazoa > Arthropoda > Arachnida > Araneae > Heptathelidae > Ryuthela > Ryuthela nishihirai. Next base: position 75,333,875 of record JAWZYU010000010.1, read on the forward strand.
AGGATTGAATTATCTCTGTGCATTCACAAACTCTGGCTTTTCAGTACACTACTTCTGAACTACAGCAGATGATAATCTCGAATCTCAGGTACATTGACTTTTTTTTTCCTCCTTCAGCACTTTTATTTGATATTGTGACTCCAAAAAAAAGTTAGTAAAAGCTTGATTTGTAACAATATAGATTAGTTTTCCATTTTGTTATTTATGTAATTTTCCAAATGCAATCTTCCTTAACAGATGCATGTGGTTTATCTTAAACCATGCTGCCATGTTGGCAGTTATGGCAGATGATGACTTGTAGCATGTCAAGTAGTACTTGTTGCTATTTCCTTTAATTGTAGGGTTAATTCCAGAAGTATATCTAGCATTAATAAGTGACTGATTCTTACAGATTGATTATCAGTTTTTCATAATTAGCGACTAAGTAAACTTTCGTTATCATAAAACTATTCTTGTTGTGGACTTCAGACCTGTTCATACCGCATACTCTGGTCCTGCTCTTGCCGCAGAAGAGTGCTTGCTGTCCAGCATAGTAAGTGCCAGCATACTGTGATTCCAAGGAGTCTTCCTTGCCACAATCACAAAGCAGCAAGAAATTATGGACTATATTTTCAGCTTATTTGCAGTTCACATGAAAAGTTCATAATTTTGCTATTTTATCATTTCTTTATAATTACAAAATTTGAAAGAGAGGTTTGATATTTTGCGAACGTTGCAAATAAAATTTATACCCATTGACATAATCTGTTGTAGCCAACATCTCATGCTGTGACTTCAGTTGAAATGACTATATGATATTAAATAAATTTTCTTTGTTCACTTCTTAAATATTCTATGTTTTCTTTATTTTACTTACATTTGTTGCATTTGTAAACATTTATAAAAACTGAGTGATGTTAAAATTAAAAAAATGAGAAAGGTATATATAGACATTTTACAGTGTTCAGCTTGTATATGGAATGAAGATTTAGTAAATAAATATAAAACTAATTTGGAAAGGTTTGTATGAGACAACAAAAAATTGAATAATAATCATGTCAAAAAATGTTTTTCAGATAAATTTGTTGAACACAGCAAAACAAAAGTGGATTGAGGGAGCTGGAGGGGTTAGTAAGGAATGCATGCACTTGAAAACTGTATATATATATGTTATTAAAAATTGTATCAATCAAGATTTTACTAATATTTCTTTTCAGGAACAACCCATACATAAAAGTGCTGAAAGAGGGAAAAAAAAGGTATTTCATGAGATATGAAAACATTTACAAATTCTTAAAATACATATTAAAAAAATTATAAACATTACAACAATAACAGCAGTCGCTGAATCTAAAAGTTCTCACAGAAGCAAAAATGCAAGTACCTTAGCACCTAAGATCACAAATAACAGCTTCCCTGCAGCACAGCATGTGTATCTGCATCCTTGTAGTGCTGCAGTCAAAAGTATCTTACATTGCTTTTGTATGTAGGCAAAGAATATATAGATTCCATATTCTTTTACCAACAACCTCTTTCTATCCAACCATGCAGCCTGATTGCAACTGTTCACCTGCATGGTGTCAAATATGGTTATGTTCATCAGTATGGTGGAGTTGCAACCTGGACTCATTGGACTACGTGATTCTTTTTCAGTCATTCAATGTCTAGTCACAGTACTCCTGTACCCACTACAAATGATGATTGGTCAACATGGGCACACGAATGTGCTGCTAATTCTGTTGGCCCATCCACAACAGCTTCCACTGGTTTGTGTGCTTAGAAATGTTTCTCTGTGTGCTTTGGTTGTAGTCTGCCATTAATTAAGGAATCATGAGCTGTCTACTGTCCCAGACAGCATGTGCCAACCAGCATTCACCTCAACTATCAACAAATGATGTTCTCCCCTTTGCAGCACATTGGGTGGATGTGTGACCCTCTTCAGACCATTCCCACCATACCTTCACTACAGTAGTTCTCAAACAGCCAACAATGCCTACAGTTGCTGAGATGGTGGCCCTCATCTTCCTCATGCTGATAATCATTCCCTGTTCAAACATAAAAAGTCCTTCTCCATTTCATGGGCTTTGTACTGATATCCACTGCTCTTACTGTCTATATTTCATGCCAGTCGGTGATGTCACTGCTACATGCTGTGGCTTGCATCCACTTGCGGAGGCTGGTGGTCATAATGATCTGGTCCATAAGTGTATGATGTGGAAAGCAATAAAGCAGTATTCAGGTGATAAAAAGTCATTTTACATCACAGTTCTCAGCCTTATCTGTCAGTTATAAAGAAGTAAAATTTTAAGAATGCATTTAAATTATGTGTCAATTTATAAATTTCTGTAGGTAAAAAAAAAGGTAATAACCCTAAGTACTTTTGTTGTGTTATGACTGTAATTCAGATTAGTGCAATTAGTTGCAGTTTTCTCAAAACTCCATTTGTGGTTACATTTTTTTATGCAACAGGTGATGTCAGAAATGATCTGTATTTAACCTTATCCCAAGGAGAGTTTTCGAAAGGGACAAAAGCAGCAGACAGAAATGTTGAAGTAACTGTTAAAGTATGCAATGAAAAAGCTCAGCTGATTCCTGTATGTAATAAAAAAAATTCTTATATGTTAATTATATTATTTAAAAATGTATAATTTATGTAACCACTGTAAATTTTTAATAGCTTGCACTACCAACTAGGTTGAAAAAGTCCGGTTCAATATTTTCTCAGTAATAATAATTCTGGTGGTAATTTTGACAGAAAAATGGTAAGTTAAGCTTACATTATCAGGAAAGGATCTAGAAATTAGTTTTGGGGGAAGGAGGTGGGTGGAGCACAACTGAATGCCATTATGGTATATTATGGATTTTCCTTTTTTAGTGGTCTAGAAATTCTCGCAAGAATGAAAAAATAAATAAATGTATTAATTAATTTTTCATCTCTGTTATTCCTATCGAATTTCTCCAAGAATGGATCTACAGTACAGTACTGTGCAAATTAGTTGGGACAACAGGAAAATGCAGTAACAAAGACACAATTAAAATATTGATTTGTTTAATAGTGTAGTTAATAGTGAATGTGACCCCCCTTAGCTTTAATTACTTCTTTCATCCTCTCAACCATTATGTCACTGGCTTTCCACACATCTTCTTCACTTCAGGGTCGTGGTACCACACTTTCACGACACTTTCTATCATTTTGGTTTTCGCCGTGCAATCCACTTAAATATGCATTCTATAATAAAGGGCCACAAATTTTCAATGGGGTTTAGATCGGGTGAATTTCCTGGCCACTCTAATACCTTCAAATGTTGCTGGGTAAAGAAGCTCTTAGCAAGCTTAGAAATGTGGCAGGAGCCAAATCCTGTTGAAATACCCCATCGTTGTTAGGAAACAGCTTCTGCAGTGTTGGGACCATTTTCACCTCCAGAACACCTATGTACTTTTTGCTGTCCATCATTCCTTCAATGGGGTGAAGCGTCTGTGGCCCGGAAGCTGTGAAACTCCCCAAAACATGACCTTGGGTGGGTGTTTGGGGGATTGCTGGATGTGGTGGAATTGAAGAGGTTCTCCAGGCTTCGCTTGTCCCAACTAATTCGCACAGTACTGTAGATCAAGGAGACCACTCCTTGATCCACTGTAGATTCATTCTTAATCAGAATAAAGAATGAAATAAACTCAACGACATTCTTTATTATCTGCATACTTGTAATCATATGCTTTCATCTATATGGCAAATAGAAAGCCGCTTGGGCTAAAAATTGCCTGAATTGAATCTATATGTAACATAAAGGGAATGTTCATAGCACTAATTAGAGGAGATCTTGATCGGCAGCCGGTAGCTCAGTGGTCCAGAGCACCTGACATGTTATCAGGAGGTTGTGGGTTCGTATCCCACCCGGTTCAAGACAATTTTTCCTCTAAAATTTAAATTGACGCTAAAGTGCTGATTTATTAGTTGATCTTGATCAGAAGTCTCATTACATTAAAAATTTTCAATCATAGCAAATTTTGCTTTCTCCACCTTAGCTGTGAAAGATAATACAATATAACATATCACATAATATATAAAAGGAAATGTTATGTGAATGTAAAAGGCAATATAGACAGTGATAAGATGCTTTCTGTAAGCATTATTAACCCTTTCAGGGCACACATCTATTATATAAGTTGACAGAATTCAAAATGAGAGATCAACGATGCCTATACCAGTTTTTAGTACCACATGTGAACACTTATAAAAAAAAATACATTAATGCTTGAAAAATAATACTTTCTTTTTCCCTATGATGCATATTTTATTAACTATGATATAAATAATTTGTTTAAGCCAATTGATTGTCATTGTTTAGAAGTGATGTGTGATATTACTGATTTGTTTCATAACGTTACTCTCTACAGAAGTAACCTCCTGAATTAGTCTCACAAGTTTGATTTGAACTTTAATCAGCAAATTTTTCCTTAAAGTTCGAAAATCAGGTGAAATTAACGAAATACTGCTGTTTTTTAAAAAAATGGAAGATTTTGGAAGTAAACATAAAGTAATTGCCTCAATTTTTTTATGCTCTCTTTTCTGCCTTTCATTACACCTAGAAGGGCTACTGAAACTACCTCTCTCTGGCTACTGAAACCAAAGCCACAACTAACTTGTTTGTGCAAAACTTGTGGTAAAAATATGTCAGTGTGCCACAAGAACAAATACTAATTAGTAGTAAATGTTGCCATGTGCACTATGTGCTACGCATATAGCATCATCAGAATTGCATGCCCTTTAAAATCTGTTAATTTTATTTGTACTTTTATAATTAAAATTTCATTTTTATTTTTATAGATCTATTATGATTTTATTTCCATAGATTTATATGTATTGGTCTTTCAGAGTTCTGTTCATCATTTAGCATTTCATCTCATATCGCTAGGTATGAAAATTTCCATCTTACAACATCTTGCTTTTACTTCTATCTATTTATTGATTTTTATTCCTACAGATCTTTCAGAGTTATGCTGCATCACTAATTGTGACAATGACTGTCTTATGACTTGTTCGTTTTTATATCTATCGATTTATTGTTTTTTTTTAACAATAAATGACTCTTAATGTCATTTATTGTTATAAAAATCATTAATTCATAAAATGTTGACTATTTAATGTCTATAAATCAAAAAGTGTTTTGTGGGAAAAAATTTTGTCCACATGCAGGACTCAAACCTCATTCCTCCAGAAACTTGCCAGAGTATTCTACCATTGAACTAATTCCAGCTATGTCTGTTTTCAACTTCATCATCATCATTCATCAGCCATGGGCTATTGATGTCCAACAAGGACCATATGGATGACTCAAATTTCGAATATCTTTTGTGATAAAGGTATTGTTCCTAAGGATTTTACCAGAGCTATTATTATCCCTATTTTTTAAAAAAGGATCATAGTTCATGTGATAACTATAGGAGTATCAGTCTACCTTCTGTTCCTGGTAAAGTTCTTTGCATCATTGTGATTAATAGAATTAAGAATCTGGTTGATAGACAACTGCATGATGAGCAATATGGATTCAGAAGTGGCAGGGGTTCTGTACATAAGATTTTTTCATTTAGGCAGATCCTTGAGAAATGTTTAGATTTTTAGAAACCTGTGGTTGCTAGCTTCATTGATTTCAAAAAGGCTTTCAACTCTGTTGATTGTCATAATTTGTGGTTGATTGTGAGATCTTATTGCATACCAGACAAGTTAGTTAACACAATGAAAGCTCTCTATAATAACACTGAGTCATGTGTAAGAGGTAGTAAGGCTTACAGCAATTGGTTTAGCATTTCATCTCATGTTCAATAAGGGTGCATTTTGTCTCTTTTTCTCTTTAGTTTGGTTATTGATTATGTTATGCAAAATTCACTGCAAGGGGAAGATTTTGGGCTTAAATAGTCTAGAGCAGGGGTCGGCAAACTTTTTTTGTGAAGGGCCAAATATTTTAGGCACTGTGGGCCAAAAGGCAAACTTGAGGATATTTATATAGGTAAACCTACTTAAATAACAAGAAAAAGTTTTCACCAATTGCAAAAAGAGGCAAAGCGCCATAGTTTGCCGACCCCTGGTATAGAGGTCTGAAAATTTCTGATTTAGATTATGCTTACTTTTTGACTGTTTTGACAAATGATGTTCATCAGATGAACTCTTTTATTAGAGCTGTTGATGAGACTGGTAGTAAAGTAGATTTGGTGTTTTTCTGATTTAGATGATTAAGTTTTTCTGATTTAGATTATTCTGATGTTTTGGCAAATGATGTTCATGAGATGAACTCTTTTATTAGAGCTGTTGATGAGATTGTAGTAAAGTAGATTTGGTGGTAATAGAGAGAAAACTGAAATTATGAAAATTGCTCAGGCAGGCTGTGGTTCAGTTACCTGAATAGTTCCACTCTTGAGCAGGTATCTCAGTTTAATTATCATGGGAACTATGTAATAGATAGTGGTGATGTGTGGCATGAGATTAACAGAAGAATAGTGATTGCTGCTGGGATTTTTAAGAATCTTTAGAGTGTGTGGAGAATTAAGCACATACACCTAAAGACTAAAATTAGACTGTGTAATAGTTTGGTCCTTTCTAGAGTTAGTTATGGTAGTGATGCTTTGTAAACAAAATAACAAGAAACTAAATCCTTTTGATTCTAGATACCTAGACAGTATCTTGGGCATTAGTGGTTCAATTTTGTAAGTAATGAGGAGGTTAGGCAAAGGAGTCAGCAACCTCCTTTGAGCAGCATATTGTGCAGAGAGAGACTCCATTGGTTTGGCCATGTTGCCTGTATGCATAACTGTAGATTAGCGAATAGGATTACAAACAGTGTGCCTAAAGGCCTCCGTAAGAGGGGGAGGCCTAGGATGTGGTGGGCAGGCAAATGTCAAACAAGACCTTGTTACAATTGGTGTACAGTGGCCAGATGCAGCAGATGTAACTCAGGACAGATATGTTTGGAGAACTAAACTGAAGAATCTGGTTGGACCTCTGTAGCTCATGGCTGCTTGAGAATGGTGATGATGGTATATTTTAAAACATATCTAGTGATAAAAATGTGACTTGGACTTCTCACATTCAAGGGATTTTTCTGCCCTGGTTATGAAATGGTAACCAAAGTATTTCAGTAGTAATTTCATATACTCCTGCAGATTTATGTAATTTAAGTTTAGAAATAGCCAAAATAACTTGAGACTGTGATATAGGGCCAACATTAAAAGCCAGTAATGCATCTATCATCATTACAAACAATGGGAATCGAACTAACCACTTTGTTTAGAACATCTCTGAAATGATCAGCTCACCTAGCCATGACAAAACTCTCACCTTCTAAAACCTTACCTTGTTTATTCTTCAATCCCTGTATACCTGTACATTTTTTACCACACAAAACATTAACTATCTAGTACAACACTCTACTGTTGTGCTGTCTGCTGTTTCCTCGGCTTTGTCAGCTAAGCCATCAATCCAAAGATTCTTACCAATTACTAACTAATTCTTTACACATTTATTAAGCTTTCTATAATGCTTTCTATTAGGACTAGTATGGTATTAATTAAGGACATTCCTGCATTCCAAAATAAGCTCAAGTGCGTTATCACTCAGATAATTCTGCCTCTTCTGCTCCTTATTTCCTAAAAGAGTACTGTAAGTTTCCAAAAAAGCCTGTTTAAAATGATCCCATTCTTCCTCAACTTCAGTAGTAAGCATACCATGACTGCCATAATGATTATCATGGTAAGCTTTGGCTATAACTGGGTCTTTCAGAGCTTCAGTATTAAAAGTAAATTTTTTAACCCTAACACAACACTTTTTAAGCTTAAGTTGCAAGACACTTTTAACAAGGTAATGGTCAGATCCAATTTCAGCTCCCCTATATGACCTGGTATTCCTAACAGAACTAGCCATTTGCTGTTAATAAATATATTATCAATGATATTCTTATCAGCCCACTGAATACATATAAGTACACGTGGGTTTCATCCACGTGTACTTATATATGTCACAGTGTTTGTAATAAGTGTTAGTTATTCTCAAACCATTAAGTTTACTTACCTGTAGGAGACACTGCCCATTGCCTTTGCAGCTACCAATACCAAAAGGGACTATCAGAGACAGCACCAACTTTGGCACTGAAGTCACCTAGAACAAAAGTAATATCTCCTTGACAGAATTCAAATTATTCTGAAGTTGTCCATAAAACCTGTCCTCATCCTCAGTGGGGCATAACAGCAGATAATAATCAAGTCTTTAATGCTTGTCTGAAATTTTGCTGTCAGAAACCTTTCATTAATGCACTCATATCCTAGACCAGATTACTAGCATATCTGCTGAGAAGCAGACCTACACCTTGGTGATGCTTATTATCTTCCCTCCTTGAAAAGAGAAATTTAAGATTATATTTAAGAATCTGACCTTTATCTGTCCATCTGATCTTTAGCAAGCTGAGAATATCTAAATTGTGATGGTGGAATTCTTGTGTGAGGACATTAAGAGAATAAGCTCTGTGAAGAGTCCTCACATTCCAACTACCTATGGAGAGAAAATGGTTAGTGTGATGTTTAAAGTATCAAACAGCCCCTTAATTGCAGGCATGGGGCAAAGACTTTTTCCCCCCCATCACTAAAGGTTGAAGTTATATACATTGGGAGACTTCCACCAATGTAGAATTTGATGATGCCCATAAAAGCAAGAGTTCAGGTGCCTGTGATAACCTCTGTTCAGGATTATCCATCAGCCGATAAAACATATCCTGTGAAAATATTCACTTGGGATTGTCAACCCACAAACAAACAGAATACACAGTGGATGATTTTCCCTCAACTTTCCCTCAACCACCAGAGCAGCAAATTCATGATCCATAATCAATCTCAGAGCCATTATTCCATTCAGGTTGGTATATATGGTCAGCACCAGGACCCTGTGTGATTGACCACTCCTCAGCAGGGTAGGGAAAAAAATGAAAAGTAGCCATAGTAGTCCAGATGAGTAGGCCACACCAATCTTGCAGCCCTTCTGTTCTTGTCTGCAAGAGAGTATCTTTTTTGGAAGGTACTAACAGTCTGCCCCACGAGAAGGTGGGGTCAGTCTTTAGTTGCTGGCAGGTTCTGTGCATCACCACAGGGGATTGGTGCATAGCGCTCCTTCCAGTAACTATCTAGGTACCATTTACATACTTCAGGATTAAGTTCCAAAATTATTTTTCTTATGCCAAAAAAAAAACTTTAAGGGGTTAAGCAATCTCTAATAATTATTTAATCTTTGTAGAGTTGATTATGTTAGTGAAACTTGGGCTTTTTGTAAACGATAATGAAAACTTGATGCTTTTGATTCTAGATGCTTAAGCAGTGACTTGGGCATTAGGTGGTTCAACTTTGTAAGCAATGATGAGATTAGGCAAAGGAGTCAGCAGCCTCCTTTGAGCAGCATATTATGCAGAGAGAGACTCCATTGGTTTGGCTATGTTGCCCATATGCATAATTATAGATTAGTAAATAGGGTTATGAACACTGTGTCTAAAATCCTCAGAAAGAGGGGGAAGCCTAGGAATGTGGTGAGCAGACAATGTCAAACAAGACCTTGATAGAATTGGTGTACAGTGGCCAGATGCAACAGATTTACCTCAGGACAGATATATTTGGAGAATTAAATCGCACAATCTGATTGGACCTCCATAGTCCATGGCTGCTTGAGGATGATGATGATGATACATCCTTTGCTCAAAATCTTAAGTGTGTTAAGTATTTTGCTCCTTTTTACATAAATGCACTAAAGTATATGTACTACTTATTTTTTTTATTGACATATGATGAAACATGTAATACATAGATGCAAACATTTCCATTTTAGCCTGTGTGAAAAGGAAATGTGAAATGATTATAATATAACAGTTGTTGCATTAATATCAAATGGTAACAAATCTTCTGTTTTCATAATAGGAATATAATACCATACAAATAGCAAATATAACAAAGATAAATATATATATTTTTTCCTTTATTGTAGGGAGTGATCAGTCTAGGTGCTGGATCTGAAACAATGAATGAATATAGGAGTGTAATTTATTATCATGAAGATAAACCTAAGTGGATGGAAACTATTAAGGTATGCTTTTGATTTTCATCTGAAAAAATTTTAAGTATTTATAGTGATTAGTATGCTTGAATTCAAATAATCTTGTTTGAAAAATGGGAGTTTAATGTATGTGTACAGATATTTTCTTTTTATTATTATTCTACATCATCATATATACTAACTACATTTTGGTGTAAGTAGAAAACAATATATGGGTAGATGAGGAGGTATTAATATATAATTTCATTATATGAATAATGTCACATTACTCATTTCTATCAGGCCATTGTCCATAAGAAATAAAAAATATAATCAGAATTGTTTGAAATAAAGTGTTAAATTTCTCAGTTGTGTTATTAATTTGAAAGGATTTTTTTTTGTAGTTATTAAAGTAAGTAATAGCTTACTGTATGGTAGCTGATTTAGAAAATTTCTGAGTGTCTGTAATAAAAATGTTATGTTTTAACCCCAGTTAAATTAAATTAATGAAAGAATAGGATATTTGGAGAAGGCCCAATTTTAACCATGTGGAAGACATTGATTCATACTTTGAAACACTTTAATGACTTGTTAGAAGGTACATCAGTTGTTAAGGGTTGAACACTATGAAATCAGGAGGTGAACCCGTATTATTGCAAGTTCACAATAGAACATAGCATATCAACATAAATAATCAAAGGTACAAACACAGTATGCAGAATTAAATTAAGATTAAAATTATCTCTATGAACACTGTAACATGGTCTAGTCACATGGTATTGGAAAAAACAATCAGCTCATTGACAACTAATGTAGTTATTGATAGTATATTGGCACAGTGAAGGTCTTCTTCAATTGTAACAGCTTCTTCAATTTTACAATGAGGCAAAATCTTTAGTGTGTGCTGTTCCACCTGGGAGTTGGTGCTTTCACAGGCACGGTGGTGTGATGCTTCTGCTCATTTGGACTGAGAATTTTTTCATGCTGTAGTGTTATTAATAAGCACTCTTGCTGCATCAATGATGATTGCTGTGGCATCAGTCACTGTGTGTCTGAGGAACATTAATGTTGATGGCATGCTACACTATTTCATAAAGCCAATTTCCATTATATCCCTACATTCATATCATTGCAATACTTAAAGACCATATCAACCCATGTTCAGTTTTTGATGGATGAGTTACAGTGTTCAAAATATCCAGATTCTATTCTACCATTTATGATTAAGACATTTGACCACCATGTTAAATATTCATCTTAATATTGAATTACATTAAGTCCTTAGGTGCTTAAAAATAGTTAAAAGATTTAAAAATTGTAGTGGAGAATATAAAGAAAATATTTCTAAAATTCAGTGTTTGAAATATTTCAGGGCCATTGAATCAGTCAGTCATATATAGTACACACAATAAAAAAATAATAAGAGTTTTTCAGTAGGACTTAGATTCCCTGGTTAACCTGCCGGTTCTGCTCTAATGTTTGATTTATAAAAAAAAATAAATATTCCCTCAAGCAGCTGCTTGCCGCAGAGGTCTGATAGGAGCCTCTCAGTTTAAACACCATAGTAGAAGGTCTGTGAGGAAGGCAAGACCTCAGCAGAAGACAACACAAACATCCATGCCTTAACCATGGCTTGAACCCAATCCCTTTGATCAGTAGCCAAGATGCTACAAACTCTGCCACAGGGACAATGTATAATATTTGTGGGCTGTTTAAAACTTCTTTTTTATTGTTCTGTAACTACAATATGTATTGTTTTCCTTAATTTGCTAGCCATCAAAGCTCTAATTGGTATTATCAGACCTAATTTAATTGTGTGAAACATAACTATTGCAAAGTTTCTCAATCATCTGTGTTCTATACTTCTGTTGGCATTCTCTGGAATGCATTCTACACATCCTGTCAACAATTTTTATCATTGCAGTCATTTCCATCATGGCCAAAATGATCCATATTAATGGAGAGAAGTACATAATTACCTGTCTTATACATACATGCTAATTGCATTTCTTTGCATTATGTATGTATAATTGCTCATTGTATTAAAGGAAATTTTTACAGTTATTCTCTGTTTTTCAGGTAGCTATCCCCATAGAAGAGTTTTACAGTGCTCATTTAAAGTTTACTTTCAAACATAGATCTTCAAATGAAGGTGAGAGTAATTAATAATTAACACTGTTCTTTTCTCTTATTATATATGTGCTTTTCTATATGTGTTTAACCCTGTGGTTTTCAACCTTTTATTAGATATTATCCATTTTAACAACCATTCTGGGGTTCTCAGCACACAGCCCTCAGTTAACCCTTCCAAGGTTCAGCCTCAAAAACTAGTTTACATCCAGGGTCCTAGATATTTTTTCAGTATTCTCAGCTTAGAAAAAAAATATTTAAAATTTGTTTTATGAAATTACTAATGAAAAAAATTATACATGTTAAATGTCAAATTAATCAACATTCAGTTCTCGATTTTATGAAAATAAAATATTTAATTTTGATAGGTTTATTTTAGAGTCAGTAAAAAAAGCATTTGGCAGTGCAAATAAAAATTAAGTTAAAAAACTAAGAGAAAAATAATTATGATGCATTTGAATAGAAAGGCTATGTCTGAATAAGAAAATAAATTTTACTTGAAACAAGAAAATTACTTTTTTTTTTCTAATTTTTTTCCTTGGTACTACTAGAAAATCTAGACTTCTCACGAACTGTGCTGAGTCAAATAAGTCAACTTTGGAATTTTAAACACTGGGCAAGTATTGAGATTTATCTCTACAAAACTTTTCACCCTGCTCTTGGTCAATAGGGACACTGATGGGCTTGGAAAGGCTGCTATCCGTCAGATGGGAGATTAAGTCATGGCACCATGTGTGCGAGAGCTATAAAAAAAAATAATAAATACCCCTTCAAGCAGCTGCTTGCCACAGAAGTCTGACAGGAGCCTATCAGTTTATATGCCACAGTAGGTCTTAAGAGGATGGCAGGACCTCAGCAGAAAAATGACACATACATCCATGCCTTACCTGGGGCTCGAACCTGGGTCCCTTAGATCAGTAGCCAAGCACGCTAACCACTCAGCCATGGGATGACTAAAATAAATACCCCCTCAAGCAGCTGCTTGCCACAGAGGTCTGATAGGAGCCTGTCAGTTTATATGCATAGTAGGTCTGAGAGGATGGCAGGCCCACAGCAGAAAAACGACACAAACTGCCATGCCTTACCCAGGGCTCGAACCCAGGTTCCTTAGATCAGTAGCCAAGTGCGCTAACCACTTGGATACCTTTTGCAAATTAAAAACACACTGGATGGCCTTGACGGGAGGTTACCATTTGTCTTCTAACAGCTGTCCAGTGGGTTCCCTTCCCCCAACATTCTCAGGGCCCTTTTGACATGGCCATTTAGTCCGTTGTGTGCAAAAAAGTGCTGCTCAGAAGTAAAACAACCCAAATTTGAATTTTTAACAATAACAATCACAGAAATAGGACATGTTATGTACCAAATTAAACAGAAAATTGCAAATATTATGAAAATAAATATTGTAACAAATGTGCAAACATATTAATTTTAATAAGACTTTTTCACAGTGATAAGCTGAGAAAATAGATCTGACTAGGCAATTAAGGCTTAATTTTGGAAAATCTAATGAATAAAAATGGTTAAGTTATGTATCAATGGAAAGGGAATTTCTTTCCAAATAATATAATAAAAAATTCGCCTAAAACCACATTTCTGTTGTTATTAATATTTTTCATTGTAATGTCTCCAAATAAAGAATATTATCTTTTCAGAAACCAAGGTGATAGCTAAATTACAAAAATGAGGCAGAATTAAGCTTCTTTGCACAAGAAGATATTTAAAAGCTCACATTATATGAAATTTTTCTTCATAGTTATAAACTTCAATTATCAAAGTACTTTTGTCTTCAGTTTCTTCAAACACTCAATGCAGTTTGATTCTTGTAACTGATGTGTTACTTGTTTAACTTCCATTTTAAAAATCTTGTGTCTTTTTCTAGCCAAGGACAAAGCTGAGAAAGCATTTGCTGTTTCTTTTGTTAAACTGATGCAAGACAATGGTACAACTTTAAAGGATGAAGTGCACGAATTGCTAGTTTATAAAGTTAGTATTTCTACATATATATTGTAACTTTTGCATTTATTTGGAGCATCAGTTTTATTATTATTATTGTATAAATATTAAATAGAAAAAAGCTATTTTTTTTTACAAATTGTCAATTTAAAAATTTCTGGATAAATCAAAACTTGTGATGACTAATTATTAAACTCATATATTGCATTTAAGAAATGATGATCAGATTGTTTTAATAAATTATTTATATCATAGCTTAATAAAATATTTATCAAATGGAAATGGCAGTTCTAGACTATCATTTTGAAATCTGTCAATGTCTGCAGATAATGATGACCCTGGAAGGGTTAAGGAGGCACAGGAGTTTCTCGGGTTGAAAAAATCGAATTTCTTTTTTTGCATTTTCCAATAGTTTTACCCCTAAGAATGAGAATCCAAACCGTTTTTAAAATGTTGAAATATTACAGAAGATATAACACTTTATGTTGAGCACTGTACATGGGCTTCGGAGATCCCGTTTCACAACAGCGCATAGGTAGGATCGTTGGACCCATCAAATAATGGTTTCTTTTGTCCTTACTTGAAGAGTAAGTTATCCATGGGTAAAGCATTCATATTTTTCTCAACAGATGGCGTCGTAATCATTTTACTTTCGTGAATGCAGTTTCTAAACTAAGTTCACAGTTATTTTAGAGTCTTCTGACCGAGTGTCGTTGTGTTTATTGCGGTGTGTAATTTTCAAATGAAAAAAGTAAAATATGAGTAAAGCTAAAGGTTCTCATGAGGCCCACGATGGTGGTGTAGTTTGGAAGGATTATTCACGAAAAAGACGTTTTTCGGTCAATCATTGGGATGCTTTAAAAAAAATATATTTATTATTTTATCGTGGATATCTTTTTAATGACTGAAGAAAAGCACTTTCTTGTAATAAAGAGATGCAATATCTTTTTAATTATTGAAGAAAAGCACTTTAAAAACTCATGTAAGTTGAAAAAAAGCAGATTTATATTGATGTAAACTTATTCCAAGCTTTCAAATGTGTTTTTCTCGAAACTATGTTTTTAAAGTCGGTACTGGTGTTAACTCACTAACAAATCATTTAGTTGACTTGTTTTTTTTTTCTACTTATAGCTTATAAAATTCCCTAGTCCTTATAAAATGTTTTTTTGAAAATTTTAATTTTTGATATTTTTTATAGTTAAAACTAGAAAAAAGAGCTAAAAATTGACACTTTTTTTTTTTGAAAGGTCGCCATTTTGTTAAAAATTCGAAATTTAAAAATCCCATACGATACAGACTTCAAAATTTAATGTACTTTAAGAATTTCTTTTGTTTGCTTGTTTCAGATGAACGTGCAGGGCTATTTTACCGGTACCGCAGACCTCTGTACAGTGTGCAGGCCAGTATTGGCAGAGCTGTGGTGGAGGTTTTTTTTTGAAAATTTTACTGAATGAATTTTTTTTTTCTAATTACATGAGATGTACTTTCATTTAAAAAAAAATCATTATTATACCTTTTTTATTTGCGCCGAAAAAAATTATGAAAATTGCCTTTTTTTATGGCCGAGAAACTTTTATGCCCCCTTAAAGCTACACCAGGGTTAAATGAAATTGTTTAAATGCTAAGAGTTGACAATGGCTTTGTTGTCACAGGATGATTAAAGTGTTGATATTTTCTAAGCTAGAAGTGTTTTTTAGGACTTTTCTGAAGTTAGAATTATTCATGAGTTTTTTTAAAGGGATCACAGTTTTTGTGATAATTATAAAATCATCTTCCTACTTTGTGTTCTTGGGTAAAATATTTTACATAGCTATACTTGCTAGAATTGAACATTTAATTGAAAAATTTCAAGATGAACAATGTATGCTCAAAAATGGTACAGCTGCATAGATTTCACTCAGGCAGATTCTTAAAAACATTTTGAATTACAAAACTTTTTAGTTACTAACAGGCACATAGCCAGAAGACAAAAAAAATTGAGCAGTTAGATTTACAGAGGGGGTTTTGTTGGGCCTTTTAAACCTATGACTACCTGGGATTATATATGTACAGATGAAAACCTCACATATCCAAAAATTTCTTTTGGTAATATTGTTAATTAAAGTAATGTTATCATGGAATTTCTCTTAAATGGAAAATAAATTACTATGAAAAACATTGAATTATTGATGATGATTATTGCCAGTGTTTCAAAAATTACGATTGTCTGGTTGCTAATAGTAAACAAAATTATTTAACTGGTTTTAATTTTTATCTGAAGAATACCTACGTTGTTAAAAAAATCATTAACTTTAAACCAAATACAGATTATTAAATATGTAATTTTACAGAGAATTAATGTGGAAATGAAGGGAGGAGAATAGTTATTAAATATAAACGTGTTTATTATTTTTCTAGTTGTAACTTTCTTGTGTTGTTTTTCTACTTTGATCTCACCTTTCTCACAGATCTTCTCCATGGTGCATTATACTAAGAGGTTCTTATCAAATGTCAGTCATGCTCTTGGGCCAAGCAGCTGCTTGAAAGTTAATTAATTTGTTTAATAGAGAACTCAACATATATGCATATATAAATAAATTACTCTTCAAGCAGCTGTTTGCTACAGAGGTCTGGTGGTATAATACTCATAGAGAAGATATGTGTGGGAAGTGAAATTTGGTCAATTTTTTTGGTACTAAATTTATCTAGAGATATATTTTGTTTTTGCAATGAAAATAAAATAATTCTAAAGCAAATTATTTTGCAATCTTTCAACATCTAAAATCTTGTAATAAATTTAAAGTGCATATTAATTTACAATGAAATACGAATTCAGTAGCATTTGTAATGAGCTTCGTTTCTGGTGATAAAATACTACTTTAGCTACATTTAGTGAAAAAATTTTTTTATGATTCGAAACAGTGCTTCTGAAATAAGCACATACCCTCTAGTATAGTAGTTTTTGTACTCTTTTAGGCTGCATATCCTTTTTATAACCATTTGATATCAGCTTCCTCCTTAGGTGCTACATAGGATAGCCCATATCATTGTGGCATACCTGATAAGCAGGCCCAGATTTCCCATTAGGCACTAGCCCAGGCATGGCCAACATACGGCCCGCGTAATGAATTTATGTGGCCCGCGAACAATTTTTCAATATTAGCATTTAACTTCTAGTAATTAATCGAATTAATTCTCGATACTTCTATATTTTAAAAAAAAGATTCCATTATAAAGAATTAAAACTTTTATACTCATCTGTACTCGATATGATCTGTTTGATGTTCAAGCGACGTATTAAAACGAACGATAATAAAAAAATAATAAGCGATGCAAACCGCCTCAACACGTCGCATTAGTTATTATGTTAACTTGTTGTATTGATTTACTTACAATTATTCATAAACAAATTTCATAATAAAATTTTGTTTACTTAAAGAAATAAGTGTTTTGCTTAACATTTTTCAATTTTAATATTTCGTCCGGCCCGTGAAAATATTTTTTTCCCAATCCGGCCCGGGGGCAAAAACAGTTGGCCATGCCTGCACTAGCCTATGGGAACCAACACAATAGGGGAGCCATCATTGAAATGCTACAATTTGTTAATTTCATTAACAACAAAATTACATCCTTTTTAATTCTTTGAAGGAGTAAAAATCTATTTGTAAGAACATGTGGTCGAAAAAGTGATACTCTCTTTTCAAAATACTCTCTCTCCTGTCAATAAAAAATGAACTTTTAAAAGTTATGAAAAAATTATTTTTGAAAGTTTGTTTTCATAATTTGCAATTTTAGGGTGTTATGTTAAATGCTGCATTTTCTAATTCATTTATCTTGGCATTATTTTAGAATTCAAAATTTTTAAATATAAGAATATTTAGGTAAAGCTTATTAATAATGTTGTTATAAAACTATTTTAGTAATTTTTTTGTTGAAATTGCCCCAGATTGACCATAAAAGATTTGAAGATAATGATATTGGATATCTATCATTGCCATCAACTAGAACAGAACTGGAAAATTACATACTAGTGAATTGTGGAGGTAGTCCAGCTAAAGGGACAATTAATTCCATTTCTGCAGGAGGTCTAACATTGACTACAAAAGACCACTTTTATATTGGCTCTTTAGTGTGTTCTACCAAGCTGACTCAAAATGGTAAGATGCATTAAGAAAAATTATAAGTAAATAATATTAAAGTACTAATGATTCTTAGACATCATCTCTATCTTAAAAGTGGTGCAGGAGTGGCTCAGTTGGTAGTTCACCAGACTTGTAATCTGCAGTTCCTAGGTTTGAGTCTCAGCTGAGCCAGCATTGAGATTTATCTCCACACAACTCCCTGCTCAGCTAACAATCAGTAGGGCTTGGAAAGGCTGCCGTCCATCAGATGAGATGTTAAGCCAATACCCCATGTGTATAGAGCCATACTCTGTGCATGTTAAGGAACACATGGGATGACCTTGATGGGAGGCTGCCATTTGTCTCCCAATAGCTGTTCTGATGGGTCCCTTCCCCCAACCTTCTCTGAGCTTCAGGGCCCTTGTGATTTGGCCATTTATCCCATTGTGTGCAAAAAGTGCTGCTCAGAGGTACAACAACCCAATCTTTAAAGCACACACTATACAGGGTGAATCTGAAAAAGTGGGCAAAACTTTACGGGGTGGTAGAACGCAGCTATACGAGCAATATTCGTCATAGAAAGTATGGGCGGAACGCAAACGGCGAGCCGCTAGGTGGCGTTGGAAATGGTATAAAAGGGTCGGTCCTCGCACCCAACGGCATTTCTACCGTGGATTGCCCAGAGGATGGCTGGTTATACTAACCACGAAATGGCGGATATGCACCTGTGGGGCCATATGAAAAGCCTAATCTATGAGTGCCCCATTGAAACCGATATGGATCTAGTTGCCAGGATCGCCGTTGTTGCCGGCGATATTCGGGAAATGCCTGGTGTCTTCGCAAATGTGCGTCGGTCCCTATCCCGCAGGTGTGAAGCCTGCATTACAGCTGGCGGCAGCTCTTTTGAGCAATTTCTTTGAGCATGTACCTCAATTACATTCCTGTTAATAAAATGTTTTCTGAAGTATCTCCTCTCCTTCTTGTGTTCATTCTTTAAATGTGACAGTGGAAAACTACCTTTTAACTTCTCACCGCTTGCGTTCCGACCATACATTCTATGACGAATATTGCTCGTATAGCTGCGTTCTACCACCCCGTAAAGTTTTGCCCACTTTTTCAGATTCACCCTGTATATCAGGCTTGCTATATAACACTGGCCACATTTAGCCTGTGAGATAATTTTCTTGGCCCGTGGAACAATTTGGTTATTGGTGTAAAATGACCCAATAAATCAATCTAAATCTTAAAATTTGTTAAAAATAATTTTAAATTAAAAAAAATTGGCAAGCTTTCTTTGAAAATCTTGCTTAGAACTTAGAAGTGTTCACAGAACACACCACATTGCTATTATGTTGAAAGCAAAAGCTGGTGTATGTTATGTTTTTATTTAAATGAGTGGGATATTTCATGTGGCTAATTGAGCTACACTTCATTGATAGTTTGCTTCAGAACTATGAATCTCAGAAAATGATGCTCAGTCATCTCTCAGTGAAACACATTGTGACTTTTTAAGATATGATTTTAAATTACTTGTAAGATTTTAACTTTAACTATTATCATAGCATTCTAAGATTATGCATCTCTCAATTACCATCTTTTGCACTTTGTACAATGGAACCACAGCAATTGTGATTTCAACATGCAAAGAGAATTTTCATACTGTTGGTATCTTATATTTGTCATAATAACATCAAAACTGCCAATATTATCCTACCAGTTATCAGAATTCTGCACTGCACTTATTGGCAATAACCACTAAATATTCAGTAAATGTACTAACTATACATGAAGTGATATTTTATGGTGCTCATGATAACAACAGAGAGGATCAACAGAGCAACAACTGGATAGTGCCATCATCCTCAGTCACTGATGATATGCAACAAGTGCATCAGCTACAAAATACTTTTGCAAAGTTCTGCATCCATTAACAGCAATGCTCTGAATGTATTGTCTACACTGGCATATACTGAATTCTGCTCCAAGGATTTTAGCATGGTAAAGTTTCCACATGAAAGCTGATGATGGACCAAACAGTAGGTTGATTAGGTATGAGTGGGAAATAGATAGTAGGATAATCCAATGGTCCATTGACTTGAGCAATGGTTAGAGTAATATAATGGTTCCATTTTACATGTATGATAAACTCATTTGCCTTGAATGTCAATTTTAATTGCACTGTGGTAACCAGGGGTGTAGCGAAGGACTGTGGGGGGGGGGGGGAGAAATCAAAAATTTTCCAACTCGAAGTTCAAATTTTGTCAACTGAGCAGCAAACTTACTTAGATTTTCATGCTTCATGGGGGGGTGGGGGGGGGTGTTCACAACTCTCCAACATTTTGCAATTTGTTTTCCAATTTTGCAAACTAGCCATATTTTCCCACAAATAATCCCAATATTTACATCTTGTCTGAATTGTAGCATGTCAGTGTGAATTTTCCCTTGATTTGGCCAACTCTCCTTAATTTCACAAAATTAATCACAATCTTTACATCTCTCCTAAATTTGCCAAATCACTTCAAACCTCACAAATTCCCCAAGATTTTGCCAAGTTTTCTCGATTTTAGTCATCTATCCTGAATTTTACAAACCCAATCCCAATTATCACAACTCACCTGTATTTTCCAAGTGGATTTGAATTTTGCCAACTGCCCTACATTTTGTTAAGTTTCCTCAATTTGTCCAATACTCCTTAAATTCACAAAACAAATCTCAGTTTTCACAATTCGCCTATATTTTACCAAGTGGATTTGAATTTTGCACACTCGCCGTAATTTTACAGAAAAAATTGCAATTTTTACATCTTCCCTGAATTTGCCAAGTCAGTTCAAAATTTATCAACTCTCCTTAATTGCACAAGAAAGGCACAATTTTCACAACTCCCCTGTATTTTACCAAGTGGCTTCGAATTTTGCCAAGAGTTCTTGGTTTTTCCAACTCTTCTTAATTTTACAAAACCAATCCCAATTTTTACAACTCACCTGTACTGGTCTGTAAATGGTAGCTAGGTAGTCACTGGAAGGAGAGCTATGCACCAATCCCCTGTGATGATGCATAGAACCGGCCAGGCCTAGCACCTAATGTCCGACCCCGCCTTCTCGTGGTGCGGACCGTTAGTAACTTTCAAAAGAGATACTCTCTTGTGGAAGTGAACGGAAGGGGAGGGCTGCCAGATTAGTGTGGCCTACTGATCTGGACAACTATGGCTACTTTTCTTTTTTTTTCTACCCTGCTGAGGAGTGGTCAACCACACAGGGTCCTGGTGCTGACCATATAAACCCACTGGACTGGACAGATATATGGCTCTGAGCTTGATTATGGATCCTGATTTTGCTGCACTGGTGGGCTTCTGTGGAGGGAAAATCTTCCGCTGTGTTTTCTGTTTGTTTGTAGGTTGACAGCCCCATGTAAATAGATTCAAAGAATATGTTTATCAGCTGGTGGATAATCCTGTGCAGAGGTCATTGCAGGCACCTGAACTCTTTGCTTCTATTGGCATTGTCAAATTCTACATTGGAGTAAGTCTTCCAGTATAGATGGCTTCAGCCTTTTGTGGTGGGGGAATGGGTCTTTGCCCCATGTCAGCGATTAGGGGGCTGTTTCTTATTGTCGGCATTCCCTCTCTCATTAAACATAGTTTCTTTAAACATCCCACTAACCATTTTCTCTCTGTAGGTAGTTCGAATGTGAGGACTCTGCACAGAGCTTTTTCTCTTGATGTCCTCACACAAGAATTCCACCGTTATAATTTAGATATTCTTGGCTTGCAAGAGACCAGATGGACAGATAAAGGTCAGATTCTTAAAAATAATCTTAAATTTCTCTTTTCAGGGAGGGACGACAATAAGCATCACCAAGGCGTGGGTCTGCTTCTCAGCAGACACGCTAGTGATGCTCTTCTAGGATATGAGTGCATTAATGAAAGGTTTCTTACAGCAAAATTTCAGACAAGCGTTAAAGACTTGAATGTTATCTGCTGTTATGCCCCCACTGAGGATGCCGATGAGGATGAGAAGGATAGGTTTTATGAACAACTTCAGGATATTTTGAATTCTGTCAAGAAAGGAGATATTACCCTTGTTCTTGGTGACTTCAATGCCAAAGTTGGGGAGGGCCCTTTTGGGTATGGGGTGATTGGCCCTTTTGGTATTGGTAGCTGCAATGGCAATTGGCAACGTCTCCTACAGGTAAGTAAACTCAATGGTTTCAGAATAACTAACACATATTGCAAACACCGCGACATACATAAGTACACATGGGTTTCACCTGATGGGCTGCATAGGAATATGATTGATTATATATTAATTAACAGCAAATGGGCTAGTTCTGTTAGAAATAACAGGGCATATAGGGGAGCTGAAATTGGATCTGACCATTACCTTGTTAAAAGTGTCTTGCAACTTAAACTTAAAAAGTGTTGTGCTAGGGTTAAAAAATCTGCTTTTAATACTGAAGCTCTGAAAGACCCAGTTATAGTCAAAGCTTACCATGATAGGTTACTTAGTCATTATGACAGTCATGGTATGCTTACTACTGAAGTTAAGGAGGAATGGGATCATTTTAAACAGGCTTTTTTGGACACTAACAGTACTCTTTTAGGGAAAAAGGAGCAGAAGAGACAGAATTATCTGAGTGATAAGGCACTTGAGCTTTCAGAAAGAAAGAACTGCAGGAATGTCCTTAATCAATACCCTACTAGTACTAATAGAAAGCATTACAGAGAACTTAATAAACGTGTAAAAGATTAGTTAGCTGCTGATAAGAATCTTTGGCTTGATGGTTTGGCTGACAAAGCCGAGGAAGCAGTTAGACAGCACAACAGCAGAGAGCTGTACCAGATAGTTAATGTTTTGTGTGGTAGAAAACGGACAGGTATACAGGGATTGAAGGATAAACAAGGCAAGGTTATAGAAGGGGAGGATTCTGTCATGGCTAGGTGGGCTGAGCATTTCAGTGATATTCTAAACAATGCGGTTAGTTCTATTCCCATTGTTTGCAATAATGATAGATGCATTGGTGGCTTTAATGTTGGCCCTATAACACAATCTGAAGTTATTTTGGCTGTTTCTAAACTTAAACTTCATAAATCCCCAGGGGTAGATGAAATTACTACAGAAATGCTCAGAGCTGGGAATGTTTCAGTTACCACTTGGATGACTGAAATTTTGAATATCTTTTATGATAAAGGCATGGTTCCTAAGGATTTTATCAGAGCTATTGTTATCCCTATTTTCAAAAAAGGTGATCACAGTTCTTGTGATAACTATAGGGGTATTAGCCTACTCTCTGTTCCAGGTAAAGTTCTTTCCATGATTGTGCTTAATAGAATTAAGAATCTGGTTGACAGTCAACTGCGTGATGAGCAATGTGGATTCAGAAGTGGTAGGGGATGTGTGGATCAGATATTTTCACTTAGGCAGATTCTTGAGAAATGTTTAGAGTTTCAGAAACCTTTGGTTGCTAGCTTTGTTGATTTCAAAAAGGCCTTCGACTCTGTTGATCGTCATAATTTGTGGTTGATTGTGAAATCATATGGTATACCAGACAAGTTAGTTAACATAATGAAAGCTCTCTATAATAACACTGAGTCGTGTGTGAGAGTTGGTAAGGCTTGTAGCAATTGGTTTAGCATTACTTCTGGTGTTCGATAAGGGTGCATTTTGTCTCCTTTTCTCTTTAGTTTGGTTATTGATTATGTTATGCGAAATTCACTTCAAGGGAAAGATTTTAGCCTTAAATGGACTGGAGATACGAAAATTTCTGATTTAGATTATGCTGATGATTTAATCCTTTTGACAAATGATGTTGATGCGATGAACTCTTTCATTCAAGCTGTTGATGAAACTGGTAGTAGAGTAGGTTTGGTTATAAACAGAGAAAACTAAAGTGATGAAAATCGGTCAGGCAGGCTGTGATTCAGTTAATCTGAATGGTTTCAGTCTTGAGCAGATTATCTTGGGAGCTATGTAACAAATAATGGTGATGTGCGGCATGAGATTAACAGACGAATAGGGATTGCTGCAGGGACTTTTAAGAATCTATGGAGAGTGTGGAGAAATAGGCGTATACACCTAAAGACTAAAATTAGGCTGTGTAATAGTTTGGTTCTTTCTAGGGTTAGTTATGGTAGTGAAACTTTGACACTTTGTAAACAAGATAACAAGAAACTAGATGCTTTTGATTCCAGATGCTTACGCAGTATCTTGGGCATTAGGTGGTTCAACTTTGTAACTAATGATGAGGTTAGGCAAAGGAGTTTGCAACCTCCTTTAAGCAGCATATTGTGCAGAGAGAGACTCCGTTGGTTTGGCCATGTTGCCCGTATGAATAATTATAGATTGGCGAATAGGGTTATGAACAGTGTGCCTAAACGCCTCAGAAAGAAGGGGAGACCTAGGATGCGGTGGGCAGACAATGTCAAACAGGACCTTGTTAGAATTGGTGTGCAGTGGCCAGATGCAGTAGATGTAGCTCAGGATAGACTTGCTTGGAGAACTAAATTGTACGGTCTGGTTGGACCTCCGTAACCCATGGCTGCTTGAGGATGATGATGATGTACTTTACCAAGTGGTTTCTAGTTTTGCCAACTTCCCCAGATTTTGCCAAGTTTTCTCAATTTTTGCCATCTCGCCACAATTTTACAGAAAAGAAATTCCCAATTTTACCTCACACCTGATTTTTGCAAAGTCACTCTGAATTTTACCAACTTCCCCAAGATTTGCCAACTCTCCTAGATATTGCGAAGTTGCTGCGATTTTGCAAACACACCATAATTTTACAGAAAAAAGATTGCAATTTTTACACTCACCTGAAATTTGTCACTCTCCACGATTTTGCCGTTACTCCGAATTTTGCCAACTGCCTCTAGTTTTGCCAACTGCCCCTAGTTTTTGCCAACTGCCCCTAGATTTTGCCAACTCTCCTAGATTTTACCAACTCGCCATAATTTTACAGAAAAAAATCCAAATTTTTACATCTCACCTGAACTTTGCCAAGTAACCCCAAATTTTGCCAACTGTCCCTAGATTTTGCCAACTCGCCATAATTTTACAGAAAAAAAATCCTAAGTTTTTACATCTCACCTGAATTTTGCCAACTCTGCACGATTTTGCCAAGTCACTCCGAAATTTGTCAACTCCCCAAGATTTTGTCAAGTCACTCCAAATTTTGCCAACTCCCCAAGATTTTGTCAAGTCACTCCAAATTTTGCCAGATCCCCAAGATTTTACCAAGGCACTCCGAATTTTGCCAAGTTGTCTCGATTTTGCCAACTCACCTGTATTTTACTAAGTGGCTTCGAATTTTGCCAACTGCTCTAAATTTTGCCATCTCTCCATTTTCCAAACTGCTTTAGATTTGCCAAGTTGCCTCGATTTTGACAACTCCCCTTAATTTTGCAAAAAAAAAAATTACAAATTTTTACAACTCAGCTAGATTTTGCAAAGTTGCTTTGAATTTTGCCAACTCTGAGTTACTTTGGGGGGGGGAGCCTCCCCCCATCCCCCCATGGCTATGCCCCTGGTGATAACTTTATTATTTGTGACACTATCTGCGGGCATTATTTATAAACAGTTTTAAATAGTGCAGTATTTTATATTCTTGTATCAAGATGCAATCTGTAATTCAATTTCTGAATGCTGAAGGAATAAAACAAGCTAAAATTTATCATAGAATGTTGGCACAGTATGAAATCAACAGCAAGTCTACAAGCTCCACAAAGCTTATTGTCTCACCACAAAACATAGCAGCAGTGGAGGAGCTGATGTGAGAAAATCATCACATTACCATTGAAGAAATTGCCACAGAATTGAATATCAGTATTAGTTTAACATATAATATGATTATTGAGCAGTTCCAATTTCAAAAAGTGTGCTTGGTGTTTTTTTTTGGCATTTAACATGGGGACTGAAGGAATGGTAAGTTGACATGTTCTTAGCTTCTTGAACGGTATGAGTGGGAAATAGATTTCTTCGAAACATATAGTAACTGTTGATGAATCCTGGATGTACTATTTCTAACCATAATGCAAAAACACAACTTCAAACTGGGTCATACAAACTTGGCCAAAGAATGATCCAAGCATCAGCTGGAAGAGTGTTGTTCATTGTATTCTGGGATCATAAAGTGATAATTATGGCATACTACCTGGAGAGGAGAAGCCATGACAAGTGCAAAGTACTATGATGTGTTTCTGAATCATAAAAGATATTCCAATTTGGAAGAAACTTAATGGTTTGTTATCCTCAGATATGTGCCTGCAGCATGACAATGCTGTAGGCTCTCACACAACACATTCTACAATGGACCAGATACAGGATATGATATTTGAGGTATTACCTCACTCTTCATATTCACTAGGACAAGTGATTACCACCCTTTTTGGCCAATGAAAGGCACACTGGACGATATCATTTTTCATCAGATGAAGAGATCAAAATATTGGTGCATGATGTCTCCACCACCAGCCACAAAACATTTCTTGAGGAATACAATCATTAGTTCATTGTTGGAGAAAGTGTATCGAATGTATTGAAGAATACATTGAAGATTGACATTCTTCTACATTGAAGACTGACATGCTTACTTTCTTTTTTTAGTAAAACAGCTTTTATTTAAAACTTTCACCCCCATAATGGCCCCAAACTGCATGTAGGAGGTAGTGAAGAGGAAGGAATCGTATTGAATGGGCAAGTCCATTTAAAATCTTTGCCAATTTTGCCCAGTATGGTAGTGAAAGAGTTAACTTTTGCAGTTTTCATTTGAATGGCTTTTGTATATTACTATGCCAAATTATTAGGAAATTTATGTGTTAAGCTAGTAGTAGACAAATTCAAAGTTCCACAAATGCTGAATAAAATCTTGTATAGAAAAATGCACTGAAGATAATTATCTAAATCTTAATAGTATTTTTTCAGCATTTAAAGAGCTGGAGAAGCTAGATGGCAATGTTATGTTGCTCTAAAATATGCTCTGGAGGATTGAAAGAAAAGCCTAAATCTTTATATAAGCTTCTAAAAGTGGACTTGTTTTAATAAAGAGTTTGATATAATAATTTGTGTTGTGTTTTGTAGAATTTCTGGGATGAATGACTGACTATAACACTACTGTTAAATTTTCAGCTTCCATAACTCTAAATACTAAACAGTTATTAAGGAAAAAGCAATATTCTGATAGATTTTATTTATATATTTGACTTTATTATTGATTTTCCATTGATATGACACTAAAATTCTTGAATAATTGCCAGCACAGTATGTACATGCAGAGTGGTTATAATTAAACTGACAAATAATCAGAGTGATGTAGAGAAGGATCTACTTGACTGATCACAGCGAAAAGTGCTGGATACCTTAATAAGAGCATGGGGTAGAGAATTTGCAAATTAAAAAAAAATAGTTAGTTTTAGTGCCACCAGGTGGCATGGGTGCGCTAAAATAAAGAAAATACCAAGTTGAACAAACATAACCTTTATTTTACAAATCAAGATTCTCAATATGTAAACCATTCAAATCCAAAATGTGTTGAAAACATAATACGGTATGGTCCACAGTTGCTTGAAACATGTCTGTGGGAATGGCTGCAACATGCTGTGTTATTCTTGCCTTCAATTCAGCAAATGATTCAACATTGCCTTGGTAAACTCAGCTTTTCAAATAACCCCATAATCAAAAATTGCATGGGCTTAGGTTGTGGAAACATGATAGCCAAGCATTGGAAAACGTTTGAGAAATTATTCTGTCCTTATCAAATATGTATGCAACAATTGCATTGCTGTACATGCAATATGGGGTGGCAACCTATCCTGCATGAAGATTATGGAGTCTAAGCAATTTATTTCTTACAAAGCCGGAATAATCTTGTGGCGGAGAAGATCTGTGTAACTTGGTCCATTCACTGATCAACACACGGGGCCTTGAAGCATGATCTCCTCAATGATAAATGGTCCGATTATAAAGTTTGCTGTAAACATGCATCATACAGTTACATAGTCTGAGTGTAGGGGCACATCATGCACAGCATGCAGATGTGTAGGTTCCCATATTTGTATGCGTATTCACTGCTCCATGTAGGGAAAAATGCTCCTCATTGGTCCATAAGACTTTCGAAGGCCACATGTTGTCAAGCTGCATTCTCGCCAGAAATCGCAAAGTGAAGTTGGCGCAGCTGTTGCACACTATGAATTTTTTAAGGATACCATTTCATGGACCGTATAATTTTATGGACAGTTGACCATGGAAGTTGCAGTTGCCAGGATACCTGTCTCACACTAACTATGGGTAGCTCCGATTGCGACTCGATTTCTGCAATGGTAAGTGTAGTGTGATGTCTTCCACATTGCTTTCTGCAACAGGCCACCGGTCTTTACCCAGAGCCATACCCAGCTCACCTGTTTCTTTGAATTTCTGTATCATATTCTTCAGCCCATTTAGCAACAAAGGTCCTTTCCTTATATCTTTCAGATGATGATATTCGCATAATACAGCAGTGGCATTGCTGCCATTTTGGTAAAAGAGTTTCACTAGCAAAGCTCGGTCCTTCTTGCAGATACCCATGGTTCCTTCTAGCAATTACAGGGAAGACATCACATTTTATAGTGTGCCTTATGCGACTCTCACTTGTGATTGGCTGCAATGTCACGAGAAATGAGCATGTTCTACCACATTTTTAGTACACCCATGCCACCTGGTGGCACTAACACTAACTGTTTTTTTTTATTCGCCAATTCTCTACCCCATGTTCTTATTAAGGTATCCACCACTTTTCACTGTGATCCATCAAGTAGATTCTTCTCTACATTGCTCTGAGTACTTTCAGTTTAATTATAACCACCCTGTATATTAATCTATATTCTCAGCAGCCAAAGTGCTTGTTTATATCTATGGTAGAGAATGGATTGGGGGGGGGGGTGCAAACTAGCAGGTACAAAAGTTACAATGTAACAGTAAACTTCTATATCATTTTTTGTAAAAATATATCAAATTTACAATTTTGGCAATATAAGTAGTGCATTTATTTCATAAGTGAATATTTTATATTTTATCATATATCTACATTTATTTCATTAATGTATGTACAGACAGACACTCCTTCCCTGAGTGGCTCAATTGGTAGACCAGGTTCTAGTCCCAACTGTTCCTGTATTGAGATTCATCTCCACTAATCCTTACCCTTCCCTTAGACAGAAAGTGGACACTGATGAGTTTGGAAAGGCCACCCCATCTGTCATATAGGATATAAAACCATGGCGCTGTCTGCGGGAGAGCCATACCACATGCACGTTAAAGAATACACTGGATGGCTTTGACATTAAACGATCATCTATCTCCTAACAGCTGTTCAGTGGGTTCCCTTCCTCCAACCTTCTCTGGACCCTTGGAGTTCCTATGACCTGGTCATTTAGCCCATTGTATGCAAAAAAACGTTCTGCTCAGAGGTAAAATAATCCAACTCTTCCCCTATCCCTCTGTAAATCCAATAGGGGTGAGGGGTGACTCAGTCAGTAGTGTACCAGGCTCATAATCTGTAGTTCCCAAGTTCGAGTCCTGTTTTGGCCAGTGTTAAGATTTATCTGTGCAAAACTTCGTGAACCTGCTCTCATTCAGTAGAGGACACTGATGGACTTGTCCATCAGATGGAACAATAACCATTTCAATACCATACTGGCCCAAATTGGCTGAATTTTAAATGGACTCATCCAATCAATGCTATTTCTTCCTCTTTACTACCTCCTACATGCAGTTAGGGCCATTCTGGGCCTTATGATAGAGAAAGGGTTAAGCTGTGGTTCTGTGTGTAAGAAAGCTATACCCTGTGCATGTTAAATAACATGCTAGGTGGCCTTGATGGGAGGCTACCATCTGTTTCCCAACAGCTGTCCAATGGTGCCCCTTGTCCCAACCCTCTCTGAGCTCTCAGGGTTCTTGTAACCTGGCCATTTAGTCCATTGTGTGTAAAATAGTGCCACTCAGATATAAAAGAACCCGACCCTTGTAAGTCCAACCAGACTATGTAATTTAGTACTCTAAACACTTTTGTCTGGAGCTACAGCTGCTGCATTTGGGCAGTACAGGGGAATTTTAATGAGGCCCTGTTTGACATTGTCTGTCAACTGAGTTCTAGGTCTCCTCCTTTTTCTGAGGATTTTTGACAAATTGTTTATAGCCTATTCACTAATCTGTAGTCATAACACCAGCAACATGGCCAAACCAGCATCGCCCCTCTCTCTGTGCACAATATGCTGCTCAAAAGTGGTTGCTCATTTCTTTGGCTTACTTTATCAGTGCTTACAAAGTGAAACTGCCTTATGCCTAAGATACTACATAAGCATCTAGAATCAAAGGCATCAAGTTTCCTGTTATATTGCTTATAGATGGCCAAGGTTACACTACCACAACAAACTAGAAAGGACCAAACTATTATTTAGGCTAACTTTAGTCTTTAGGTGTATATGCCTATTTTTCCATAATCTCCACAGATTCTTAAAAGTCCCAGCAGCAATCCCTGTTCTTCTGTTAATCTCATACTGCACATCATCAGTATCTGATGTACAACTCCCAAGATAATTAAACTGAGACATTTGCTTAAGAGCACAGCCATGCAAAACAACTGAAGCATAACCTGTCTCCTCTCAACAAAGACCCATCAGTGTGGCAAGTTCAGTATCCATAATCATGCTTAATGCTATTAGCCAATCCAGTAATTTAATAGGTCAGGTACCAAGACCCTTTAAAGTTCACTGTGTGAGTTTAGTAAAATGATACATAATGTGTATTAAATATAGTCAGCAGAGTTATATTGATTCAGATAGAGACAATGTTCTTCTAGTATATATCTCCATCTAATAAATGTATTCTATAACCTTCACCTTAAGATTCCATGTACAGCAACTATCAAAGTCTCTTATTTACCAAGCCATAGCTCCTTAAGGGCCAACATTCCTTTCTTCTCCCCCCTACAGCCCACACACCATGACATCAGTGGGCCATGACAAGTAACTGTAATGCTCCGAAGGTCAAATATGAAGCGCTCACAGTATACTTGCTCTGATTCCTGACCTCGTTAGTACCTGCAAGGTCATCCCAGCACACCATTTACTTCTCCTAGTTCCATAGTCAAGGTCAGGCGATGCCTATTGGGGGTAACCTCGACCCATACCGACTCTCCCTTGGCTACCCATCCTTCCTATCGACCTTCAGCCTACCGTGGGAGCTGGGGCTTCACAAGAACTCGCGCAGATCGGCCAGCGACCATCCCGATGACCAGTTTGGCGAGGTTCGGGTCACGTCCACTTCGGCCCTCATATCCTAATGAACAAAAGTAAAATATAGTAACACAATATGCTCTTAAGTCTTGCTTAGTGTGCCCCTGATATGCTCCTTGGAACTTATATGATTAAAAGTATATCATATGACTTGTAACAGAGAACTACAAAATCTTCTAAACACTGCAAGTAACATGCTTCTTTAATTATCTCCCTTTAACCCATGCTGTCCTATATTGCCTTCCTGCCTAGGTGATCCTAAACTCAAAACTATAACTCAACTCCCCTTCCTTCCTATATTGATGGATCAAAAGCTCATACACCACAGAACACCAAATTGTTATTTTCTCAGATGTCTGTTTTGCAAATACACTAAAGAATCTGTTCAATACATCTGAATGACTTTGTCCTGTTAAGTGTGCCCCCTTCTATTATCCAGTGTCTTAGTACATAAATTTTCCTAATATATATATTATACTCTATAACTATCAACAAGTTTATACATTTGAATCTGACTGTGACTGACTATATATCTGTACTGTATAATGTATATGTTCTTCTGCAGTTTGGTTATATTGTTATAATAATAATATTGTTGTACATCACTCTGAACTTCCTGTTGTCTCCTAACTGATACTTCCTAATGACCAGCATTAGCTAAATAAGAGGTACTCTTATATTAGCTAATGCTTAATTTTGATCTAAATATGGGAGTCCAAATATAGAGGAAATTTTGAATTTTGGAACCAAATATAAGTATATAATGCTATACATAAATTAAGCCATTTTACACAGAAGTATACATTATACTTAAATTAAGCCATTTTAAATAGAAGTATACAATGCTATACTTAAATTAAGCCATTATAAATTGGAAGTAAGAGATAATAGGAAAGAAGTGGTGTGAAGATGTGTTCACTGGGGCAGGAGACCAAGGTCCTGTGCAGTTGGGACCACACAGGACCTTGTCTACTTAGGGATGGGAGAAGGCCAACAGGTGTCCATTGACCTTAGGGGGACAGAAACTGGCTTGGGAGGAGTGATGCTGGTTGGGGCTCTCACCCCCAACCCCCACCCCCACCACTCACCAAGGCAGTGGAGCAGCTAATAAGCTAAATAATTAGCTAAATGGCATTTCCCATCCGATGTAGTGCTGTCTATGTATAGCGGAGCATCAGATCTTGCCATACAATTTACTACAATTGTACCTTATCAGGCTCCCCTGAATAGGAGCCACCTTGTTGAGGTGAGGGGGAGGGGCTTGAGTGCTTTAATGAAGTTGAGGGCTATGCTGAGTAGAGTTACTCATATCAGACATGCCTAGGCAGAAAGGCTAAGAGCTCCCGTCACAACTTAGATCTTAACCGAGGCAACTTAGAATCTTAACCAAGGCAACTTAGATCTTTATATCCTCATTTGTGGCGACCCAGGACATAGATTAAATTAAGGTTTTGACCGATGGATGAACTATACTTCTATAGTACTGTTCGCCATAGGTAGTCATGGGGTGAACTGTATCTATATGGTACTGTCTTGCCCTCGACCGTAGTTAGTGGAAATCTTGGCAGTGTCCCTATAGATGGCATGCATTCCTTGAATTGTGATGCATCTGGGTTGTCATTCAATTAATTTTCTGTTCCTTATCAGGGGCTTCACGGGTGCCAAGTCAACTTGGATCTCTATATCCTTGTTTGTGGCAACCCAGGATGAAGATTGAAGTTAGGTTTTGACTAAGGGATGGACTTTACTTTTATAGTAATGTTCACCCTAGGGTGTCGTGGGCTGAGCTTTACCTAAATGGTACTGACTTATTCCCGACGTATATAGTGGTAACGTTGGCTACTCCTTAACGATGGCATGCAGTCTCTGAATTGCGACACATCTAGGTATGTCATTCATTTTAATTACCTGTTCCTTTTCAGGAGCATCACAGGTGCTGTTTCAACTTGGATCCTCAATATCCTTGTCTGGAGTGACCCAGGACACAGAGCAGATACCAGGTTTTGCCAAAGGCAGGACTTTACTTCTATAGTATTGCCAAGACTGATAGTGGATAGAACTAAACATGGCACTGTCCCATATAGATGTAGTGCAGTCTCTGAATTGCGGAGCATCTAGGCTTTGTCATCCATTATATTACTGTTCCTTATAAGGGCGTCACTGGTGCTGAGTCAACTTGGATTCTCAATATCCTTGTTTGTGGTGACCCAGGACGAAGATTATATTTAAGTTTTGCCGAAGGTTGGACTTTACTTTATAGTACTGTTCAGCTCGACAGTGGATAGAAGTAAACATGGCACTGCCCCATTAGATGTAGTGCAGTCTCTGAATTGTGGAGCATCTGAGCTTTGTCATTTGTTATATTACTGTTCCTTATCAGGGACATCATGGGCACTGAGTCAACTTGGATTCTCAATATCCTTGTTTGTGATGACCCAGGACAAAGATTATATTTAGGTTTTGTCAAAGGTTGGACTTTACTTCTATAGTACTGTTCAACCCCGATGGTGGATAGTGGTAAATGTGGCATCTCCTGATAGATATAATGCAGTCTCTGAATTGTGGAACATCTGGGTTTTATCATTCATTATATTACCTGCTCCTTAGCAGGGCAGGGAAAAAATTGTGGCCATAGAAAACCAGATGAATGGGCTACACTGATCTGAGAGTGCTCCTCTTCTGTTCCTTTCCAGAAGAGAATATCTCTTTTAAAAGATACCAGTGGCTTGCTCCATGAGAATGGAATGTAATGTCAAAATTTAGGTGCTGCTCTTGGCTGGTTCAGCTTGTCATCACGGGAGATTCTTCCAGTGTATACCTAGCTACCATTTACAGATTGTAGAAATAATGCTGAAACTAAATGGGAAACACCTTTGCTTTTCAGGAAAAATATAAAAGATAAAATGTGTGAATATGTGCTTTCCTTCACACTTGACTCATGAATCTTTTTGTGTTCACCTGGTTTTCAATAACACATCATCATCGTCGTCATCGTCATCATCAAGCATCCATGGGCTATGGAGGTCCAACCAGACCGTGCAATTTAGTTCTCCAAGCAAGTCTATCCTGAGCTACATCTACTGCATCTGGCCACTGCACACCAATTCTAACAAGGTCCTGTTTGACATTGTCTGCCCACCGCATCCTAGGTCTCCCCTTCTTTCTGAGGCCTTTAAGCACACTGTTCATAACCCTATTTGCCAATCTATAATTATCCATACAGGCAACATGGCCAAACCAGCAGAGTCTCTTTCTGCACAATATGCTACTTAAAGGAGGTTTCCGACTCCTTTGCCTAACCTCATCATTAATTATAAAGTTGAACCACCTAATGCCCAAGATATTGCGTAAACATCTGGAATCAAAAGCATCTAGTTTCCTGTTATCTTGTTTACAAAGTGTCCAAGTTTCACTACCATAACTAACCCTAGAAAGAACCAAACTATTATACAGTCTAATTTTAGTCTTTAGGTATATACACCTATTTCTCCACACTCTCCATAGATTCTTAAAAGTCCCAGCAGAAATCCCTATTCTTCTGTTAATCTCATGCCGCACATCACCATTATCTGTTACATAGCTCCCAAGATAATTAAACTGTGACACCTGCTCAAGACTGCAACCATTCAGATTAACTGAATCACAGCCTGCCTGACCAATTTTCATCACTTTAGTTTTCTTTCTGTTTATAACCAAACCTACTCTACTACCAGTTTCATCAACAGCTCGAATGAAAGAGTTACCTTTACAAAATTCAAAGTAGAAACTTAATTTATTTGCTGTTGAAATTTGCTAATATGAAAAATTTTTCTATATTTAAAAATCCAAAGCAGTAATTTAATTAGTAACATTTTAATATAACTAACTAAACTGCCTTATTTATATTAATGTTTTTTTCCAGTTGACTTATTAGGGCTGCTTAAGTGGTGGTCTAATCCTAATAATCTACAGAATAATTTGAATGCTTTGATGAAAGTTGATGGTGAGGAAGTTGTTAAGGTAAATAATTTTTATTGATATGCGTTACAAATAGTAAAAATTACTAGTATAGAAGCTATAATTAAATTTTATTAACAGCATGTATAGTTGCTATTATATATAAATAATCAGTGAATGGATCAAAAGTTAAACACCAGACAAAAATTAGAATAAAATTGTGAAGAATTAAATGAAATTTGTGTTATTTATGATACAAAATACGTTCTGTGTCAGTCTCCAAATAAATTTACTAGAACAGCATTAAACATGCAAACAAACAATCAAGTAAAAATAGTCCATCTTGAGAATTCTTTTCATTTTATATTTGGTGGTAGAACAGCTGAATTTAGGGCAGTCATTATTCTGACAATGACATAAAGAAATCAGATGATTTTTGAGGAAAAAATGCAATATAAAGAATTAAGGCAGGCTTAAGTCAGATGGAAGTGGCCAGGTAGCTAAATATAAATTAGTGTTGTAAGCAGATTATAGAACCAGTTCCAAAATAATCAAAATAGCTCTAAGAGATCTCTCTAATGTTGTCTTAGGGTCACTTGAAAATTAGATTATGTGTGTCCATAGCTACTGAAGTGCCATAAAAGCTCTACAGCACAATAATTTGCTTCAGAGCTGACTGCATCCACTGTCAGGGTTGTATTAAGGTATGCCACATACAGAAGGGTTCATGAGAAGAATTTTTATGCACATGACCTACTCTTTGTGATCCTTTGATTCTCTATAGAAAGGAGCCAGTGTGTATTTGTGATAACATCTCAACTGGATCAAGTTCAGTGGACTATTGTGTTTTTACTGGTGAGTTGTCATTCAGTTTCCAAACAGATTCTTGATGAACATTCTTCTGGAGTGAATGAAGAACCAGATTCTACATTGCTAACATCGCAAATTGTTTTAAATATGAGCAACACTGTTCTTTTACATAATTGCTAAGTGGCCAGGTTACAAGGTCCGAGAACATTGGGAAAGAGAATCTTACTGGACAGCTGTTATAGAAGACAGATGAAATCCTCTTGTCAAGTCTGTGCACCATGCATTATGGGTATGACTTTTCTGCACACGGTAACATAGATAACATCCCATCTGACAGATGTTGTCCTTCCATGCTGGGGCGGGGGTGGCTCAGTCGGTAGCGCGCCAGGCTCGTAATCTAGTTCCCAGGTTCGAGTCCCAGCTGGGTCAGCATTGAGATTTATCTCCGCAAAAATTCCCCGCCCTGCCCACGGTCAGTAGGGGACACCGATGGGCTTGGAAAGGCCGCCGTCCGTCGGATGGGACGTTAAGCCGTGGCCCCGTGTACGGGAGAGCCATACCCTGTGCATGTTAAAGAACACGCTGGATGGCCTTGATGGGAGGCTACCATCTGTCTCCCAACAGCTGTTCCAGTGGGTCCCCTCCCCCAACCTTCTCTGAGCCTTCGGGGTCCATGTGACCTGGCCATTTAGCCCATGGTGTGCAAAAAAGTGCCACTCAGAGATAAAACAACAACCCAACCCTTCCATGCCCTTAGTGTTTTCTTTCTCACCAAGGGCAAAGTGAGGGGTTAATGGAGAAAAATTTCTAATCCTGGCACATTTGGGTCTTGAACTTGGGAACATCAGATTGTGAGACTAGCATAGCATCAAGGGAAGAGATAGTATTATGAAAGAAGTGGTTTGACGATGTGGTTGGTATCACTGTAATTCTCATGCAGGCTTTCATTTGTTCTCAGGAGGAATTCTCATAGCTAAAAGATTGATTGCTATTAGTTGACTCGATATGAGGTAAATTTGCCTCAAGTGAGTAGGTTACCTAATAGTGAGCTTTATTTGTTTACTTAATAAGATCAGTGTGTGAGTGAAGGAGTTTATTCTATCTTGATATACATAAAATGTTCAATTTGTGTACATACATAGGTGGATCATTTAATCGAGGACTGCCATCATCAACAATTAGCAGCATTTTGTACAAGTTAATACATGATATATGGCAATATGACTCTTCAAGGGCATGTAGCAGTGTGTGCAAGTTGAAATATGTTGCAATATAATATGGTCATAGACCTACTATGGCATATAAATCTACAGGCTCCTGTAAATTCTCAGACCTCTGGCAAGCAACTACTTGAGGGGGTAGTTTTTAAGTAACAACTTTGACATGTGCAGTCAAGTTACTACATAGTGGATTGTTTACATTGATTGTATGCAGTCAGTTTCTGTCATTGGCTCACTTTGGAAAGGTGTTTGTTTTTGTGATTTTTTACATCTGTGGTTGATTTGAAAACTGAGCAGCAGTATGTGATACATTACTGTGTTTGTTAGTGCTTAAGTGGTGCATAGACAGTCACAGAAATAACTCAAGTATATGGAGAACAGTGCTTGGTTGGCCAAATCCTGGGTCATTCCCTGCAGAATTGAGCCCATCTGGGAAACATTTGTGCCATTTGAAAATCGCATTTCATTTCAAGCACTATTCTGCATACACTTTAGTCATTTCTGTGACCTGTTATGCACCACTAAGCCTTGTCAAACACAGTAATGTATCATATAGTGATGCTCAATTCCCAGCCTACAAAAAAAAACACACACACACAAAAACAAACAACTTTCCAAAATGAGAAAATGGCAGAGTAACTGATACTGTGCTTCTGTTACTTGTGATCATATCACAATGTGTTTCAACTTTCACACACTGCTTCATGCCCTTGAAGAGTCACTGTGTTGCCATATATCATACATTAAATCTTATGAAAATCTACTAATTGTTGGTAACAGCTGTCAAGGAATTAAATGATCCACTCTCATACTAACAAAATGTACAATGCGAAAAAGTTAAGCACATTAAACTAGCATTTTTCTTGTGCTGTGAACAATTTATTTTATCGAACAATCAATGTATATAACCCATATGGATTATAGAAGCCATGTTTGGTAGGCTCTTGGAAGAAGGCTTGCTATCTCAGCTGGCAATTCTATTTGTGAGTACTTTCCAATTGTGGCACTGAGCTAAGTGACGTTGCTGCAAATTTGCAATCTTAGCATTGCAATGATAAATTAGAAGTGTTAAGAAGAAAATATTGAATGAAGCAATATTAACTCAGAAATGTGCTGTATAAGAAATAAACTTTTTCCCTATATAGCATTTATTAGATTCTCCTTCAACGTATTTTTAATGTTTTGTGGATGACATTTTGCTGAATTTTTTAAAGATTCTGATATCATCTGATCTATGGATATTGTTGATACAATATAATATAATAAAAAAGCTCTAATGTTGTCTGGAAGGTTAAAAACAAAATAATTGAAGTTTCCATTGTGAGAACTAATCAAAGATTTGTTACTGTCAGTTTTGGTGTACATCTTATGGATTAGAAAAATCTATTAATGATATCAAAATTAGACATTGTGATTGATTTTTATGTAGCATGGTTTTGAAGTTTTAAAATATTAACCTAAGATAACCAGCATGATTTAAAACCCAAGTAATTTACTTCTGTGCAGGCATATCACATTTTTGCAGATAAGGCTCTGAGACTTTATTGATTATTTATATTATTGGATAACAGAAATTGTTGCAAGTCGAAATATGTTTTGTGTGTGTGTGTATGGGAGGGTTATGTTATAGAACTAATAACTCTTTGTAGATTTGTAAATCTATATAGGTAGTTAAAACAGTAGAGCAATAAATATAAAATAACTTCAAAAGGTTAAAACAATCATTTCTTAATAATTGCTTTAACTTTTTGTTTTACCTTAGGGCATATATATCAACTCTGCTGTCAGGTATACACACTGATCATGTACCAGTTACCTGTCAATTGACTCTCCTGCCAAAGTAATTTTGATACTAACATGTTTACAATTCTGAAAAATATTTCTGATAAGCCATTTTTTATTTTAAAAATGTAGAGACAGATGAAATTTGGTAATGTCATGATACACAATTTCCACATTTGCAATAAATGGCTCTATAAGTAATTAAAGTAAATATTTAAAAAATATTTAACCCTTCCAGGTCCTTGATGACTATAGACATTGTCAGAATCTGAAATGAAAGGCCCAAGATGTGTTTTTAGTACAACAAAAAGAACTGTGATTTTTTAAAGAAAAATAGAAATTGCCATTTGAAAAGTTTCTTACATCTTATAAAAATGTGTAATTTAAGCTTGAAAAATAATATTTTTTCATTTGATTGCATCCTGTATCAAACTACAATATAAATAATTTGTTAAAGTCATCTAATTGCCATTTCTTACATTATCCTATACTGAAGCAACCCCCTAATTTAAGCTCACGAGTTTGATTTTAATTGTTATCACCAAATTTTTCCAATAAAGTTTTGAAAATAACCTGAAAAATAACAAAAAAGCTGCCATCTTTAAAAACAGAAGATTTTGGTAGAATTACAAAGTACGTATCTCCGTTGTTGTTGTTTTTCCCGTTTTACACTCTTTTCTGCCTTATACCTATTCAGTATTCCTAGAGTTATTTTTATCTTACCTATCATTTATCCTAGCATTTTATGCATCGTTCTCGCTTTTCAGATCAAAACTATGATTAAAACTGTAAGTAACAAGAGACCTTTTTAACCAAGAACCCTTTTTAACCAGTAAGGCCAGAGCTTGTTGTTGGGAAGACTGCCTGCAATGTTAGCAGAGCTGGTTCCTGACCTAGTTAACTGTTGGCATGTGCAGTCAAGTTACTACATAGTGGATTGTTTACATTGAGCATTGTTCTCACACAGTGGATAATGTCATTCATCAAATTAGTATTTATACTTTTATAATTAATTCTTCGTTTTAATCTTCAGAAAAGTCGTTTTTAAAAAAACTTCATTTTAAGTTC
Organism: Ryuthela nishihirai; assembly: GCA_038380435.1. Taxonomy (NCBI): domain Eukaryota; kingdom Metazoa; phylum Arthropoda; class Arachnida; order Araneae; family Heptathelidae; genus Ryuthela; species Ryuthela nishihirai. Next base: position 75,374,171 of record JAWZYU010000010.1, read on the forward strand.
AGAAATGAATACTTTGTTTTCATTTCTGTAGATTTATTTTACGTAAATTATAGATCTTTTGGTTGTGTGATCTATCAATCTATCATAGTTATGCTACATTGGATGGATGGCTTACAAGATGTTGCAGATATTTTACTTAACATCATCTTAGGTTATGTGTTAAATTTTCCTTTATATTTTTTATTTTACAGTAAAAAACTTTGTTTTTTTTTTTATCATTTCCTGAAAATGAATGAGGTCTTGGATACAGAAGAAAAAACTTCTTTGGTCAGAAATCAGTCCTCCTGTGGGAGGCCAATTTCAGCAAAGGTTTATATCCCCTCCTCCTTCAAGCATCAGTTAGAATTGAATTGAGCATCAGAATAGACAAAATGAGCAACCTGAGTGACTTTGAACGTGGCATGATAGTTGGTGCTAAGCTGATGTGAATATGATGTGCCGACAAGTTTTCCTTACTTCACTGGCCTGCATAGTCCCCAGATCTGAACTTATTGAGCATTATGGGATAAGGTAGTAAGGGCTGTTTGCAGAGAGACTGTGCCACCATCCAATTTGCAGCAACTGTGCAACACAATCATTTCTGCATGGTACAATATTCCTGCACAACACATCCAGCATCTTGTAAGTTCCTCCCCCCACCCCTCAATGAATTCGGGCTGTTTTGAAGGCCAGAGGAGGCGCAACACACTTCTAGGTAGGTGTACCTAATAAACTGGTTGGTCAGTTGGCAACACTGATTAGCAGATTGGCTCTGACATACTGACATATCAGAAAACTTTTAACTCATGATTCTGAAATTCATCAGAAATTTGAGTTAGCCTATTAGAAAGTAAATGATGAATTCTATAACAATATGGACAAAATTTGGCTCATCAAATAAATGGGTTATGAATTAGTCTGTTTGGAATCTTTTTTTTTCTACTTTAACCAATTGAAACAACTAAAAACTAAATTGAAGGAACATTTGTTTCTTATGTTGCATTATTATGTGGCACAACAGGTAGTATGTTCTCTTGATATAGCATATTTAAAAAATATTGCATAGGAACTAGTTCTTTTTAGTTTTAGAACTTAAAATTATGTTAATCAGTTGAACAGTGAAATGAAGAAACTTAATACTAATGTATTGCCAATTTATAAATTAAGAAAGTTGTTTAAAGTAGAAAAATGAAGATTGATTACTTAATATATTGTTACTAACATTTATTTGATTATTAATATTTATTAATTAGAACAAGTGAAAGAAAATCATTCACATGAAAGGAGAAAGAAACTTTGAAGTATTTCTCCTATTTCCCTTAAAAGTACATTGGGGTCTGCAAAATTGCATTAAGAAAATAATGTTAGTTGAAACTTGTCATACGTACATATAGATGTAAGATTCAGTCACAATTGCATATTGATTAGAGATATTTTGAAGGTTATATTAGAGCAACTATATATTAGAGCAAGATATGAAATCAACAAAATTGAAGTAGCTTAGTTCTTGTTCTTACTATATTTCTTGTACTGAATTTTGGAGTCAGTAGTTAGAAATGTGTTGCATAGCAACTCTTCCAGTTACCAGATTTTGAGAGAGGTCTCATTATTGTCCTTAAGGTAAAATGTTCCTCAATTAGTTTGCATTATAATGCTTTGGTTCAAAAGGGACATGGTTGATAAAATGAAAGAATGCATCCATTTTGCAGTGGATAAATATTGTAGTTTTGCAATTATTCCAGCAACTGCATGATTAGTGTGCTGCATTCAAATTAAAGGGATCTGGATTCAAGCCCAAGATAAGACATGGATGTTTTTTTTTCTTCTGAAGTATCTCCCTTTTTGCATTCTTTTATGTGTTGTATTATATTCACAAGCTCTTATCACCATTTAAGGCAAGTTTATGCAATAAATGTTTATCAGTGTATTGGGCTGCCCACAGCTCACAGAAGAAAAAAGTGTTGCTGAAATCAAGACTATTAGATGACTTCTTATCGATCAACCAGTGTTTGGACATCCTAACTTCATCATACATACATACTGGCAAAATCCCCGTGCAGCCATGAGCTATGGAGATTTAACTAGATGGTATAATTCTGTTCTCCATACACTTCTGAGCACTATTGCTGCATTTGGCCACTGACTGTATGTCAATTCTAACAAGATCCTGTTTGCCAAGGACTTTGGGCACACTGTTCATAACCCTATTTGCAATCTGCAGCTATGCATATAGGCAACATTACCAAACCAATACAGTCTCTTTGCACAATATGCTGCACAAATGAGGTTGCTGACTTCTAATCTCACCATTAATTAACATGTTAAACCACTTAATGCCCAAGAGACTGCATAAACATCTAGAATCAAAGGCATTAAATTTTCTATTGTCATACTTACAAAGAGTCCAAGTTTCACTACACTAGCTAATCATAGAACGAACCAAATTATATATAGCCTTAATAATATTAAACGCAGCTAGATAAATTTAATTTAATAAAACATGAATAGTACTGTTACATTAAAGCTATTAAAATCTTTAAAATCTCAAGTCATGAGGAGTGCAATAAGTTATGCAATAATAATTGCTTACAACATTGGCTATAGCCCAATTTTCTACTTCTTAATTTCTATCTGAAATATTGCATAACTCTATTATATAACCTTTTCTAGTTACCGCAAAGGTAAACTAGAGTGTAAAGACAAAAAATTAATTACCAATTTGTTGATAGCTGGTACATCGGCGATGGTCATCATCATACATTCTATAGATGTTATATTACTTATATAACATTGGTATATACATTCTATAGATGTTATATTACTTAGATAATGTAGATAACATATTCATGGCTACCAGTTCATAAAAGCTGCACATCACTTAAGTGTTGTTGTTGTTACAGGCATAATGCAGTAAATGACTTGTAGATGTCAACAGGTTGTTATTTTCATAACATATATGAAGCACAGAAGATACAGTTCTGCTAGGAAAGTTATGTCCATTTGCTTTGACAGTACTTGCTTCCAAATAGGTATAAACTTAGATATGTGATAACCAACATCCACAATATTGATATTACTTATACCATGTTATTAGCAAGTCATTGTCATTACACAACCTTGGACCTTAACTGACATTCTAACCTCTTCATAACATGATGGAAACAGGCTTCAAATACATAACATCTATGTTATTATTCACTATCATTATGATAAGCTTGATGTGCTTACATTGGTAGCAGAGTTTCAAACATTTTGCACTGTCCTCAGGTCTTAAGTTTCAGATTAAAAACTGACACTTTAACCATCGTTAAATAGGCCAAACTCATAACTATTAAAAGCATTTAAAAGCTGAGGCCATAATACTCATCTAATGTTAAGTAGAGAGATGCATTTCCCTGTACTTCCCTCATATGGCTTCCTCAGGCTCTGTGTATTGTAAGTCAACTCTCCGCCATATATCTGTCTTGTTGATTGTGTCATTGGTGGTATGATCTTGCATACTAAATTGTGTGCAAGACTGGTGATGCAGCAGGAGATTCCATGCTGATGGTATGGGGGATCTCTGTGTTGCATAATTTATTTAAATGTGTGTGAATTAGTAATTTTTCTGCATAAAGCAGTTGAAATTTTGAATGTGGGGCTGATAATGGTTTAAAATCTATATTTTTAAGTTCGATTTTATTATTTAATATTGTTTGTGCCAATGCTGTATTTGGAATTTGTTTTATGATATCATTTTGGTGCTCCTGCATTCTATTATTATATTGCCTGTATGTTTTACCTATATGTGTCTTTTCCATTTGATATATTTGTTGGGTCGGGGATATTTATTTCATATACACCCCCCACCCACCCCCACCCCCGTTGGCGGTTTTTTTTTTTATCTCTGTCATTAATTGTTAAGTTTTTTATGGTGTGTGTGACTGTGGTAGTTAATTTAATATTATATTGTTTAAGGACATTTTTGATAGTATCTGAACGAATTTTAGTATATGGGAAACTGTGTGCGTATTTATCGTTATATTTTACCAGATTTGGGGTTGGTTGTGATTCCTTCATAACTATTGATATTTTAGTTAAAGAATGCACTGGATGGCCTTGACATGAGGCTACCATCTGTCTCCCAACATTTTTTCCAGTGGGTCCTCTCCCCCAACATTCTCTGAGTCTTCGGGGTCCTTGTGATCTGGCCATTTAGCCCATTGTGTGCAAAAAAGTGGTGCTCAGAGGTAAAACAAACCAAACCCCTCTGTGGTAGTTACCATCACCCGTGGGGGGCCTTGCATCCCATCACATATATCACAGTGGAAGCTTGATCAGGCTGACTGGAGTGGGTTGAAACTTCTCTCTGAGTTTAACCACCACTCTATTAGCTAGGAGCCAATCAATGTAGAGTGGTGATGATGGATTGTATCATACATGCAGCTGTCTCAACTTCAATACAGTTTCCTCATTTTCCAAAACCATGGTGGAATCAAAATTTCACACAGCTCTTAAGGCTCAGAACAAGGCTTGGGGGTTGTTTTAGAGATATTCAATGGCCCCCAACATTGAAACATGCCAGGGTCAAAGTTCATTTCATCGAGTGCTAGAGCCAGAAAGAATCTTTGATCAAATATTAAATCTTCTCTCACCCATGTGACCAGTTCTAAGGTCATGTGGGATAAAGTCCCGAAGATGGTGGGAGCTACACATCCCACTCATTATTGATCCTGCGACAATGGATAGGCAATTGCCAACACACTGGGGGACTCTTGCTTCATCATCATCTTATTCCCCCGAGTTTCTGGCCCAGAATAGAAAGGCCGAACACTCTCCACTAGAATGGCCAGGATCCTTATAACAGGCCATTCGCAGCAGAGGAGCTTCACCTTGCTCTGCACTCCTATTGTGCATCTGCTGTCAGGCCAGACGATGTCCATTATGCCGTACTCCAATGTCTCTCACCATCCAGTAAGGATCGCCTGCTTCATCTTTTCAACTGCATTTTTCTCGAGGAGCAGTTTCCAGACTCCTGGTGGAAGACTATCAGCTTTCCCCAGGCCAGGAAAGGATCTCAATATTTCTTCCAATTATTGTCCAGTAGCATTGATGAGCTGGTGTGTGCAGGGTGTTAGAAAGAATGGTAAATGCCAGAGTGATATGGTATTTAGAACACTACAACCTACTTTCCAACACCCAGTATGGCTTTCACAGGCAATGGTCAACTCTTGAGCATCTGATATACCTCAAATTGGCTATCAGAAATTCATTTTTATATAGAGAATACCTGGTGTTAATTTTTTTTTTGACATCGAAAAAGCATATGACATGGTTTGGTGAGTTGGGTTGGGTTGTTTTACCTCTGAGCGGCACTTTTTTGCACACCATGGATTAAATGGCCAAGTCACAAGGACCCACTGGGTATGGCTCTCCTGTACACGAGGCCATGACTTAACGTCTCCCATATGATGGACAGCAGCCTTTCCAAGCCCATCGGTGGACCCTACTGACCATGGGCATTCTTTGTGAACTCCATAGCTTTGGCTCGAGAGGTCACTTGCCGTTTTTTCATCTCCAACTTCATATCATCAAGTTATTTTCGTGTCTGTGTCTGAACACTTTGTCACAACCTTAATGGTACTGGGGGTACCATAAGGCTATGTTCTGAGTGTTAAGATTTAATTCTTTTACTAGAAAACTTCCATCTGTAGGCAATGCCCTATGTTGACAATTTTAGCATCTTTTCCTTGTCATCCAGCATGAAGGTCATTGAAAGACAACTGCAAATTGCTCTGAACAATCTTTCAGTTTGGGTGGCAGCCAACTGGTTTCAGCTCGCCTCACAGAAGACTGCTTGTGTGTGCACTTTTGCCGTAAGCATAATCTTCATCTGCATCTTGAGCTGTGGCTTGGGGATAACATCATTCCTGTTGTGGTGGAGGCTAAGTTTCTCGGTCTCATCTTCGACCAAAAATTGACCTTTTTTACCAAAAATACATCATTTCAGGTCCAAGTGCACATGGGCATTGAGCATTACCAAGGTCTTCTCCTTTCTCTCTCATGGGGAGTGGACCAAGGTTCTTTGTTCTATCTGTACCATGCACTTGTCTGGATGAAACTAGACTGCAAATCCCATGTGTAGGACTCCCCCTGGAATTCATTGTGAATGTAATGGACCCCCCTCCCCCATCATTATGCTCTCCTTTTTTGTACAGGGGCCTTCTGCAACTCACAGTTTCAGAGTTTTTACGTTGAGACCAACAATCATCTTTATCTCTTTGCCATCAGCAGTTGTCCCTACAATATGCATCTAAATTGTGATCCCTGCTCAGCCATCCCATTTTGGACTGCATTTTCAAGCCCAAGTGGAAGATGCTTTACACTAATCGTCTGATTGCCATCTGTCTTTTTGATCTGCATGTCCGAGGGTAACTGCAAGACATTAACACCAGTCTCGATAATGTCTCACAGTCGTCAGCTGAGCCACTTCCACTGTGGCTTGCTGTTTCCCTTTGCAGGATGGGAAAGGCCTTTACAGCCAGCACTGTGTACCAGCAACTCTTTGTCATCCTCCTTGCTGAGCACCCGGACTTCTTTCCTGTCTTCACAGATGGCCTGAAGTCCAGCACTTCAGTAGCATTGGCCATGGCCTGCTGTGATATAATCATTGCAGATCAGATCCCACTGAAGTGTTTCATCTTTACTGCAGATTTGCATGATATCAGCCTCGCCTTGGACCATGTGGCAGCTAAGCATTATCATCAGGAGTACTTTACACCAATGAGGCATCAGCCTCATCCTGTTCTTTCAAAGATTCACCATCAGTTATTACTGCTAATGCCAAAATGACTTGTCACCCAACAGAAAAGACTGTTGGATGCCAGTCAAGTTGGCATTAGGGACAATGACTTGGCAGATACTGCTACCAAGTCAGCCATGCCCCTGTCTGGCCCTCCACTGCTGGTTCCATATATGGATTTCTGGCAGCATTTTACCATTGAGCTCTGGGCACGGTGGCAGAGATCTTGGTCAGAACAACTTATGAACAAGCTCTTTGAGATCAAACCTGTTATAAAATCGTGACAGTCATATTTATGCAGGAATTGCAAGGAGGAAGTTGTACTTGCTTGGCTCTGCTTAAGTCATTCGTTTCTTCTATGGGCAGACAATGAACCTAAGTGCAAGTTTTGTGACACTACTTTATTGATTAAACATATTTTAATAGATTGTCTCACTTTTACTGGACTACAAATCCCAGTGTGCTCATTTTGCTTTCCATGATTTTATATCCGAGCATCTTACATTCAGGCTTCTTTTATCTGATGGTTCACTTTTATCACATGTTTTTGCTTTTTTATGTTATATGAGCTATTTTACTTGACTTTAATGTTATTTTATCCTATATATTTCACTTAGGCTTAATACACCTGAATTGCTTTTATTTTCCTATATTTCTGTTATTTTTACACGATGATGCTGATACTCATGTTATTTCTTATCTATCTTTTATATAGTTGATTTAGCATTTTATGACTTTTGTATCTTTTTCTTTGTCATTTTTAATTTTTGGTTGAGGGTCTATGTCTTTTAGCCTTTTTAATCTTATGTTTGGCTCATTATAGCCTTGATGTTAATGCACCATAAACCTAAACAACCAAACCAAACATATAAAATGTTACAAAAGCCATACATCCTTGAACATGGACAAATCCATAAAAACATTGAGAAAGTTTTGAAAAGTTAGCATGATTGTCAGTTTTTTGCACTTCTGTTTCAGTATTGCAACAGAGCATCATTGTTGCATTTGTGAAGAAAGGGATAAGATTGATTTTTTGCTTTTATTTTTTGAACACTGGTTTTAATAAATCAAGAAAAATCCTTATGTTAAGTCAATGGGAAGGTAATGCCAAAGCTCTATAACTTCTAAAATAAGTTTTTTGTTTTGAAAAATGTGATTGCAGATAAAGATTTCAATCATATAAATCTATATCTCAATTTTCAACAATATTAATTCAGTATTTAATGAGTTATGGAAGTTTGAATATTTAACAATAGCAATGCCAGTCTTTAAGAAACTTATACAAAACTGAAGAATAGTGAAAGAATTCTTTACACAAAGTTCTAAAATGCAAACTTATTTTATTAAACATTTTGATACAATACTTATTACTAAGTTTTAATTAACTTCTGAAGTCAATTTTTGTGGCTGGCATTGTTATTACTAAATATTCAAACTTCCATAACTCATTAAATACTGAACAAATATTGTTGAAAATCGAGATATTGATTTATATGATTGAGATCTTTATCTGCAATCACATTTTTCAAAACAGAAAAAAACTTATTTTAGAAGTTATAGAGCTTTTGACATTAGCTTCCCATTGACTTAACATAGGGATTTTCCTTAATTTATGGAAACCAGTGTATGTTGGACAGCAAGATATCAGAAATTCTATGCATAAAAATCATACCTGCCCTCTGTCAGAACCAAATATTTTTGTTGCATTACTTCTAAAATAGATAATCTATGATCTGTATCAGTAATTTTCCTACAACCAGGCAGTATATATATATCATATTCTCCAACACTATTGCAATTTTTTCAGGATACACAAGAAGCCATATTTACATAGGATATCTTACATGAATTCATGCATGGTAGAAGATTCTTTCCTGTTCAGCCTATTCTAATATTTGTCATTTGAATGCATTTGGACATGATTTACAGGTTCTGCAATATGGTAAAACCTATGTGAATGTCAGCTGTGTCATCATGGTATGAAATACCAGACCAAAAACTGACATCTCATAAATGAAAGGCTTTGTGTGTTGCATCTTGCATTGATGCTGTACATATCGAAACTCTTGCTGGATTCACCATCTATCACCTAAAATATTGTTCCTTAAACTGATTTGTCATAATTTTGTTCTCATACAAAGATAATCTTTGTGTAGACAAATCTATAGTATGTCTAGTTTCAGCTGTATTGTGCAATGTTATTTTTTTATGGTGCATTGTAATCTGTGAATAAGATCCCTATTGGTTGGTATGAACTTTCTGTACTATGTAGATGGAGGAGGAATAAGACGTATCACTGCACCTTCCTTCTTTCATCAATCATCTTATTAATGTGATGTAAATTTTTCTTCCATTTAACCTTTTATAGTCATAAAAAATTGTTAAAATATGTTTAGCCAAAATTATTGTGGTTTAATTTCAAATTTCATTGTATTGTATGACTAGAAAGTTATCACATTGAAACCAGCTAGATTCATCTACACACATATAGGCCAGAAAATAAGTATTTCTGCAGATTTCATTCCAAGTGGTGAATAGCGTTTTTTTTTTTGTTGTTGTTGTTGAAGGATGATGGTGTGGGGGGGGGGGGCTTGGTTGAAATGACCTGGCAGTAAACAAGAGCTGTGAATTTGCCTTTCTTTGTCACTAACACATAGTATACAGGAGGTAAACATTCAGTTATCCATTTGCCAAATATGATCGAGATCTGACTCCAAAGAGATTTGGAAAGTTCTTTTTTTTAGCATATATCAACTTTCAGTAAGAAACAGCTAATCCCTTTCTTGTATTTACAGATCACTGAAATATGTATATGGAAGCTTTATAAGCCATACTATGTAAATGAGTAAGGCTTGACAGATCCCTGATTCCTTCAGTTGATCAGTGTTTTGACTTCCTCTGAAACTAGAAATTTTCTAACTTGTTCTAATTAATATGATTGATTGTAAAAAGAGAAATGCTTCACTGATATATATTAAAGTTTTTTAATTGGAATATTGCTAAAAAATTTTCAGCTAAAATAATTTATTGCCTTTTTCAGTTTTTACAAGATACTCTTGATGCTCTTTTTAACATTCTTATGCAAAATTCAGACTCAGAATTGTATGATAACTTGGTATTTGAAGCTCTTGTAAGTATTTTTAATAAGAAATTATATTATGTTAAGTAACACTTATTAGTAATGCTTATGTGATCAAAGAAAAAACTGTAATTGAGTGATGTAATGCATTTTTAGTCAGTATTGCTTAAGGTTTTTTGCTTGTAGACAGAACTATCTGACAATTTTTTTAATGTACTATGTTTTGTACATACCATGTATGTACCATAATTTTCTTTATGTACCATGCTTCGAAGGTGTTATATCTATGCTTTTAGTAATCACTGCACTGTTTTGAGTAAGCTCTTAGCTTTATATTTAAGAGATTAACAAAGTGTTGAGTATTTGCATTTATGTCTGCAAATAAAAATGTTCCATGCTGCAAATAAAAATGTTCCAGATAAGCACACCAGACAAAAAGATTATTCATCCCAACCATAGATGGTAGTTTTGGCTTGATACACTGGTAGGTGTTGCACCTGTAGTAATGCAGCTCTGTATTGAAGCATGTGACTTTCCATGTGCTCTGTAGTGTCATCAGTCTCAGTGGAGTGCTGGTATAATGGGCCAGAAGAAAGACGTGACTGATTGGCAGAAGAGTGTTATTGCATTTGGTAGGGCTGAAGGATATACTGTAAAGCAAGTTGCTGAATTTTCTAGTGTTTTGAAACTAACAGTCCAATGAGTGTATGAAGAGTGGTGTACATCCAATTCAACCACTAATGGACATTACTGCGGCTGCAAATCACTGCTTACAGATAGGGATGACTGTTGAGTATCATGACTAGTGACTACAAACCAATTTCAAACCAGACAGGAAGTTCTATAGACATCCAGTGAACCACCACATCAGCCTATTTCAGAAAAGACATTGCAAAAGGAACTGCATAAATCAGGAAGGTTATATACAGATTTTGGATGATCAGGTGTTGCCTTTTGTGCCTCATGTGAAGGACAAACATAACATAGATGTTCTGGTGTTCCAGGATGTCAGCTGCATAATGCATAGGGCCAAAAAGTTTTCTGACTGGCATAAGGAGCGTGAGGTAACATTGGGACATCTTGAATGGCTCTCAAAGTCATCAGATGTAAATCCTGTTGAAAACCTTTGGGACAATCTAGAACAGAGGGTGAAACATCGAAATAGTGTGTTATTGTTCGACGAGTGGACTAGAATTGATGTAAACTGTATTCAATGACTGGTGGATTCCATACCTCACAGAATTGCTGCTGTAATTCATGTGAAGTGAGGTGTTACACATTATTAGGTGAGAAATTACAGAGGTTACTAATTTTTTGTGTGGTGAGCTTATAATTTTCCTTTATATGGTAATGTAAAATGGCACATAATTTTTGATAGTTTATTTGAAAAGGGAAAAAAAAATACAATTACCTTACTGTAGAGACTTTTGCCGGTATAATGGCATGAACTCTAGGTTAAAATTTGTGACCTAGCATTCACAGAAACTTGTGAAACCTGAAATTTAAAGATTGTGTGCAAATCCACAGCAACACACAACCTAGCACAACACTTGAAACCATATAACCACTGCCCTATAATCAGATGTCATTTCTTCTAATTTTGAGGTCTCCACCCTTGAAAGATTTAGCAACTATGACAGTCCAAACATCAAATGCAGCTATGTGTCTTGTCTCAGTAAAAGCATGACTAGCCAGCTATGCATTGAGTATCAGGACTGCAACCCATAATGAACGTACCTTAAATATAGTTAGTCTGTCACAAGTATGCTAGTGAAGAGACTGACTCATGTAAAATAAAATTGTAATAATTCAAATAATGTTTTGATCATTTAGAAACATATATAAAGTTGAAATTTTCAATTTTCAATTTGTGACCTAGCATTCACAGAAAATTCACTCTTAAAATTAATAACCAACTATAATCCCACAAAATAACACTTGCAAATTATTAGGAATTCATCTTGACTCTAAACTAACCTGGCATCATCACCTACAACACCTACACACTAAAGGCCACAAACTAATTAACACATTAAAACTTTTTGCTTTTAAAAATGAAGGCACCAAACAATATTATCTAATCACACTATATAAAAATTTAATCAGAGCAAAACTGGAATATGGGCTTGAATTCCTAAATGGCATCTCTGATACCAAATTTAAGAAACTTAACACCATACAAAATAAATGCATAAAAATAGCACTTGACCTCCCAACTTACACACCTACCCTCTCCCTTATTGCAGAGACCTCCATTCCTCCATTACATATCAGACAGAAAATCCTTTTATTAAAATACATTCTCAAACTACACTATAAACTACCTTCTCACCCATTCTACACTTACTTTAAAAGAAACCCTTATTATAAAATCCTCAAAAAGCATCCTGAATTATTATTTAAATTAAATTCTCATCTCAATAATCCATTAAAAGTGGACATCCCATCCATTATTGCTGATTGGAGTTTTCAACCACCTATCACACACATTAATATTCCCACACTACACTCCAAACAGGGCCTCCCCATTGAAGTTATAAAAATTCTAGCAGAAACATATTACCATGATCACTATGAGGAACATATCAAAATTTACACTGATGGCTCAGTCCTACCCGACTCTGGTTCATCTGGTGCTACCATCCATATCCCACAGTTTAACACCTATTTAACATACAAACTACCCTCACACACCTCTATATTACATTGTGAAATATTTGCAATCATAGAAGCACTCAAATAGACCTTATCACATTTAATGTGATAAGTTTATAACTTATCACACCTAAATGACAAAAAAAATTTAATTTTTGTAGACTCCAAAGGGGCCATACAAACCTTACTTAAAGAATTTTTATACTCCCCTTACAATCACTACATCCATAAAACACTCACCTTAAACACATACAATCAACAGATTTGCAACAACCACATCACCATACAATGGATACCCAGCCATGTGGGAATCACTGACAATGATATTGCAGATCAACTTGCTAATAATGCACATCTCCTCCCAAATGAAACTAACATTCACAAATTTTATATTAACATCAAACATGAAATCAATGAACTTGAATATACTCTAACCAATAGATATTTCCAACTACATGCTTCCATAAACCACAACACCAGATACATTCTAAACCCACAAACTTTCCATATCTTAAACTACCCTTATCCTAGAAAACACATAAAAATACTTCACAGACTGAGAACCAATGCAACCACATTAAAAGCCACATTACATACAGTACTGTGCAAATTAGTTGGGACAATAGGAATATGCAGTAACAAAGACAGAACTAAAATATTTATTTCTTTAATAGTGTAGTTAATAGTGAATGTTACCCCCCCCCCCCTTAGCTTTAATTACTTCTTTCACCTTCTCAACCATTGATGCCACTAGCTTTCCACATATCTCCTTCACTTCAGGGTCATGGTACTACACTTTCATGACACTTTCTATCATTTTGGTTTTCGTCATGCAATTAGTCTTAGATATGTGCGCTTTAATAATGGCCCACAAATTTTCAATGGGGTTTAGTTCGGGTGAATTTCCTGGCCACTCCAATACCTTCAAATGTTGCAGGGTAAAGAAGCTCTTAGCAAGCTTAGAATCGTGGCATGGAGCTAGATCCTGTTGAAATACCCCATTACCGTTAGGAAAACAGCTTCTGCAGTGTTGGGACCATTTTCGCCTCCAGAACGCCTATGTATATACTTTTTGCCATCCATCATTCCTTCAATGGGGTGAAACGTCTGTTAGATTAGTTTAGACTTGCAGCAGAAGGTTATGAACAAGTTTAGACTCTGCAGCGGAATGGACTTAGCATTCCTTCGCTTGTCCCAACTAATTTGCACAGTACTGTAAATTTAACTTATCCCCCAACCCAAATTGCAACCACTGCAATGTCCCCGAAACTGTGAATTGCATTCTCTTAAATTGTGATAAATATCTCCCACAAAGAAAAATATTAATTCATTCTCTCTCAAAAGTTCATATTCATGAACTACACATCAACACCTTATTAGATCCACCTAACAATGACCTCAAATTAAAAATTTTTGATCTCCTTTTTGGATTTTTCATCTCTACACCCCTTTGGAATCGAATTTAGAGTGTCATTCTTGTCTCTTCTCATTGTTTTTACCATACTTCCCACATCTTTCAGTTTAACTCCTTCATCATTCTACGAAGCCCCTCACTAGCCTTCTAGTCCCTCAGGGAGATGCCTCACAATATTGTTATAACTCTCTCTATATATATATATATAAAAATTAATAGCAAAAAAAAAAACAGTATAACATCCCCTGTCATTCCCACACACACACACAAAAATTAAGTAGCCATGCAGTGAATTGAACCCACCACCTTAAGGTCCAACAACATGCCTTCCCATCATACAAAATGGCCCTTCACAACTCTGAAACAACTCACTATTTATGGGAAAATTAAAAAAAAATTAAAAAATGAAAAAAGAATTACTTTTAAGTAACCAAAAAAAATTATAAAAAATAATGAAAACTAAAATAAAAGATAATAAAAATTAAATATAAAAAAATAAAATGAAAAAATTAAATAAACAAAAAAATTATGAAAAAATATCAAAAAATTTTTCATTGAAAAAACAAACAATAATAAACATAAAAAATTATAATAAAATTCAAAATTTAAAAAAAACTCTGAAAACTCAAACCAGCAACCATTAAAACCCACAACAACAAAGGGCACAAAATTATAATAAACTCTAAAACAATATATATAATTTATATATTTAAAAACACACTCTAATAAAAAATAAATAAAATGAAACAATAATTGCAAAATCTCTCACCACTAACCCAACAAAATTTATCTATTGAGTAATCCTGAAGATGGAACACTCATTGCACATAATGTATACAAACAAACAAACAATTCACCTTTATTTAAACCTTATGAAATGTAAATAATGAAGTTTAAAAAGAAATCCCAGGTTGGTTCTGCATAATATGTAATGTTGGTTTGTTTAACACATAAATATTAAACATTTTAAACATTGGTTTGACATAGCTTAATATTCTTTGAAAAAAATTCATTAATATGCATTCTTCAAGTTACAAATTGGGGGTGTGTGTAAAACTTAGGGGAAAATAAGCATTTTAATCATGACTAATTCTATTTGCCTAGCATTGCATAATAGCTTCCTTTAATTTGATCTGTACTTCGTTTTGCTCTGAAACAAAGACAGTCTAGTATGCTTGATTTCATCTGTATCTCACAGCATTTTCTTGGTTATATATTCTCCCCCCCCCCCCCCTATCTATGTAGATACTAGCTGAATGACAATCTGGTGCTACCTGGGTCTCACTTTAAATATGTATATTTTGTTTTTTACTGCAATAAAGATTTGTTTTGTGAGTTCTGCCTTCCCCCTGATACTTTAGCATAGATTCAACATGAAGACTTGCCTGGCATTGCTCCTCAGGTCATTTCTGACACCATCTCGCTCTCTGATATCCCTTGGAGTAGTCACATCACAAACTATCAAGTTTTTTTTTCAACAGATTTTGATACTCTGTGGTTTGTGATGTACTTGATTGAACAATCCCAAATTTCGTAGGTGGGTTTCTTCTGCATGATCCCGTGTTGGGTTAAAATAATGCCTTTGGAAATGTGGGGAATCTGGTAACAGCAATAGATTTAAATGTTATGACTCTTACATTCACAGTTAGGGAGCTGTAAATAGCAACAATTAATTTGGT
Source organism: Ryuthela nishihirai (assembly GCA_038380435.1). Classification (NCBI taxonomy): domain Eukaryota; kingdom Metazoa; phylum Arthropoda; class Arachnida; order Araneae; family Heptathelidae; genus Ryuthela; species Ryuthela nishihirai. The sequence goes on from JAWZYU010000010.1 coordinate 75,389,758, forward strand.
AGCAATTACTATTTCCTGTAGAAATAGCATGGTAAATATTTCTACTCATAGCAAACCTCCCTTTTGGAATTTTGACTTGAAATTTGGCACTGCAACCGACCACAAATAGAAACGTTTGAAAAATTGAGGCATCTACCATAATTTCCTGATGAGTTATGGTTGCCAGACACACAGACAGACACCTTTTATTTTTATGGATGATACATCTATGAGAAATATTTTACTGAGTATTATTTTGGTGAAAAGTATCTGGAGATAGGAGGGGCTAAGTGAGAGCAGCAAACAAATGAATGCAGCTATGAAAGAACAGTACATATATTCAGTTTATAAGCATGTAATACCAGTTGGGGGATTTTTTAATAATCCACTAATCTATATTACTTTTATGTAAGTTTGCTTTTCAAATACCGCACATTCTATGAGTTATGGCTGTCACAGACACACAGACACCTTTTATTATTTAGATTTCATCTGGAAGATACATCTTGCTCTAGATGGGTAGGTTTTTGCTACCTATCTGCTCTAGAATTTACATAACTTAAGGCCTTTTTTTACTTCACATTTGCTTGTATTTTGCCTAGCTAAAAATAAATTGATATGATAGTTTAAATTTATATATATTTTACTCAACCTGCAGTGTCAAGTCCTTGATGTTTTACCACTAAAAATGAAAAAAATAATAATAGAATATGTTCATTAATAGAATATCTAAATTAGATTGGAGTACTTAGTCTATAAGATGCAAAGCAGATAAAAAGTTTCCATACAAATAATAGTATGCAGAATAATTATATTTGTAAGAAACTGTTTTTTCCTAAATTTTGTTCTAAAGATTTTATCATAATGAAAAGTTAAAACTCACTTTTATTCCATTGAAATTAAGTAGAGTTGTAAATACATATAAATATTTCCTTCAAATATAGAGTAATCCTCAAATTGAAACATTTGTAGATCACTATGCAAAGGCGTGCCAGGTTTGTAATCGGCAGTTTTGAGGTTCAAGTCCCACATGGGCCAATGTTGAGATTTATCTCCATAAAACTTCCCACCATGACCTCAGTCAGTAGGGGACACCGATGGGCTAGGAAAGGTCACTATCTGTTGGATGGGACATTAAACCATGGCTCCATATTCAGAAGAGCCCATACCCTGTGCTCATTAAAGAACATGCTGGATGGCCTTTACAAGAGGTTACCATCTGTGTGCCAACAGCTGTCCAGTTGATCTCCTCCTCCAAACATTCTCTGAGCCCTCAGGATCTTTGTGACATGGCCATTTAGCCCATTGTGTGCAAAACAAATGCCATTCAGAGGTAAAACATCCCAACCTGTCTACTTTCTCTTTATTGGATGATAGTTCACTTACAGTGTTAGCAGAATATACTCACCAAGGACATAGCCAGAAACTTTACATGTGGGTGACATGCACAGGTTTTTGGCATACATTAAAACCTCAATTAACCAACTATCAATTTGCTGATTATTGGTTTAACTGGCTAAAATCTGTTGACCATTGATTTTTTCACAACATTTGGTACTAGAGCTATGCTTTCCAGCATCTTCTTCACGGCAATGTTACAAAAAGTAGAAACAATAGATTGTGATTACTAAATTTTCCCATTTTTTTAGTTGAATTTTAAATTACCCTTTTCCTGTGTAATGTTGGCCTCCCCCCCCCCCCCCCCCCCCCTCTTTTCTGTTGATTATTGTACCCTAAAATGTTTTTAAAAACTTTCATCATGGACAAAAAATTTATTTTGATGTTTTTACAGTACAAAATAATGGGCTTGTAAAATGAGAAATTTTATTAAAATGCATGTATTATATTACCCTGCTATCTAACAGCTTTTTTACAGCATTAAGGTGTTATTAACTCTCTTTGTCAGCTATTCATAATATACACTGCTGTTCATAATTTAAAGAAGTTCAACAAAAATGCAAAAATCTCAAAAAATCCTCTTTAGAATTCAACGAATATTTCAGAGGATATTTAATATCACACATATTAATATTTACATTTGAAATAAGAGGGGGAGGAGGTGGCTCAGTTGGTGCATGCCAGGCTTGTAATCTGTAGTTCCCAGGTTTGAGTCCCAGCTGGGCCAGCATTGAGATTTATCTCCACAAAACTCCTTACCATCAGCAATAGGGAATATCAATGGGTTTGGGAAGGCCACTTCCTGTTAGATGGGACATTTGACCTTGGCTCTCTGTGTGAAAGAGCCATTCCAGGTGCATGTTGGATAGCCTTGATTAAAGGCTTCCATCTGTCACCTAATAACTGTCCAGTGAGCCCTCCTCCTCCAACCTTCTCTGAGCCCTCAGAGTCTTTTTTTAGCCCATTGTGTGGAAAAAAGTACACTCAGAGGTAAAGCAACTGAACTCTTGAAATAAAGAATATATGAAAATACTTGTCCGATTGTAAAATTAAATTTCCAATCAAAGAATATATTGGAAAATTTTGCCTATTATGAAAAATTATAGATAACTGCAGATATTGAAGTTAACTTTATTTAGTAAGGAATGTGATTACTCCTAACAGCAATGCAGCTTTCACAGTGAGCTCTCATACTTCTAGTAAGGTTATCTAATAATGTAGAGAGCAGGGCAGCAAATCCCACTCCTCTATAAGAGCATTTTTCAGCTCATGAAGGGTCCTTGGAGTGGACTGATGACTTACAACTTGCCTTCACAAAGAATCACATACATGTTCAATAGGATTTAAGTCAGGGCCAATCCATTCTCAGGATATCTTCAATTTCAAGATATTTCTCCAGTATCTGAACTCTATGTGGATGAGAGTTATCATCCATAAAAATTAATTCTAATCTAATGGCACCACTAAAAATTCTCACATAAGGCTCTGGGTTCTTGTCTCTGTACTTTAGGGCACACATTCATTCTCACATAAGCTCCTCCAGAGAAGACACGCAGGTCAGGGGGACACTAATAAGTGAGACCTTCTTCTACAGCATATTCCAGTGTTGTGAAAACATCTCCAGTCTGGAAATTACACTTTCTGACACATTCATGAATCTGGCAGCCTCTCTTTGTGACTGCTCTGCTTCCATCTGCCCAATGGCTCCCTCTGGCTCTCATCCAAATGGTTCCTCCTTTGCATTTTAACAGACCTGTAATCTGAAACACTCAATAAAGCTGCTCATAATGCGAAATGAGAAGTACTCGTTTCTGAAGCTACTTTTATTACCAGCTTAATTTGCATATCACCGTCTTTCAGATTGTAAAATGAAAATTTAATAGCTGATAACTTCAGAGGAATTTCACACTATATATCATCTGAAACTTTCATTGAATTTGCAAGTTATTTCACACTGTATGGAGGGCATTCAAAAAGTTCTTGACACGTGTCTGTAGATTTACCCTCTTTCTCCCTACGTTAGCAAGCTATGACTTGTTTGAAAGCTGATCTAAACTTGTCATTACATTTTAAAAGCAATAGTTCTATCATCATTTCTCTCTTCTCTGACGGTGTATAATTTTGATCTGCAAATTCTGTGAGTTGTTGCTATGGAGCCTACTAAAATGGAGAAAGATTTTGCATTTTCACAAAGATGCAGCTTGGGGATGGCACAAAAAAAACCCCCACCTTTTATTACAGGTATATGGGGATCATGTCTGTTCATATGATACTGTTAAGTGATAGATGTGCAAATTCAGAGAAGGACAGCAGAGCTGCAATGACCTCCCTCATGCAGGAAGACCAAAGGAGCTTGTGAACAAGAGAACCATTACTGTTGTTTGTTAACTCATTAAGGAAAGCCCACACATCACCATTCAGGTAATAAGTTTAGATGTCAGTGTATGACAGAAACAATTATTCATCAAAATTAAAAGTTCTGAAAGATCTGTGCCAAATGGGTACTCCATAAACAGAACAGTAAAAACGGGCTAGAGTCAAGTAGTGCAAGGAGATGCTGGATTTTGAACCTAGCTTAACAGGCATTGTCACAGGTGAGGAGATGTGGTTTTATTACTATACAACTCCCAGAAAGATTGACATCTATGTTTAAGTTGCAGAAGATGAACTGCATCCCAAATCCTCTGATAAGACTTTTGCTCAAGAAAGCCCCCCCCCCCCCCCCAAAGTAACTCGGAGTTGGCAAAATTCGAAATGACTTCATAAAATATAGGTGAGTTGTGAAAATTGGTAATTTTCTTTTTTTTTGGAAAATTAAGGCAAGTTGTCTATGAAATTTAACTCTGTCAAAATTGTTGTCTCGATTTTGAGACAACAATTTTGAGAATCTGGTAAATATAAATAAATCTGGTAAAATAGGGGCAATATATCATTTTAGGTCAGACAAACCATAGTTATGAGTTCATTCCATATTATTTGAGATATTATTAACAAAATGTATCTACTGTAGGAGAAACAATCTAGATGGGGAATAAATATTACCCACCTGTTTTTTGACTGATTGTTATTAGATATAATTCTTTTGTTTGTTTTGCATTATTTCTAGTGCTGTGTTAAATTTTTGTAATATATTATTTGTTTCAAATATTAATCAAGAATTTCTTCAACAGATATTTATTATTGATCTTATATCAGATAGAAAGTATCATCATTTTGGACCTGTATTAGACATGTACATTAAAGAAAATTTTAGTGCTACATTAACTTATAAGTAAGTAGTTTTAATTGTTGTTGTTGTGTTGTTATTTTATTTTACTTTAACCCTTACCATGCCAGGCCTGAAAAACTGAATTGTACCATGTGGCCAGGCTTTTTTTCAAAAGTGTTCAGTCCAAAAAAAAAGTGAACTTCAGAACTTTTATGCCAAATAACTAATGAAATGAATTATAGCATGTTGTATGCCAAATTAATCAGTATTTAATTCTGGATTTTCTGAAAATAAAATATTTAACAAAAAATATGACTAGTTTGTTTTAATAGGACTTTGGTAGAGTCATGTAGTAAAAATATGCATCTGGAAATGCAAATAAAAATTAAAAATAAAAAGGACAAAAATAACTATCTGCATAGGAATAGAAAAAATATTTATTTCTGAATAGCAGAAAAATAAGTTTTTGTTAAGCAAGAAAATTCCTCTCTTTGTTAAATTTTATTTTCAGTGTTATACTTTGAGAAAAGTCCAAGCTTTTTGCCAGCTGTGACCAGTCAAATAAACAACTCAACTTTAGAATTTTTAAAAAAAAATAGATAATCAACAGAAATAGGTCATGTTATATACCAAAAGAAAGAACATTTAATTGGAGTTAAGAAAATGACAAAAATTAAAAAAGAAGATAAGAAAAATTTATGAACATTTTTTTTAAAGAAAATTGCAAGGTTTCACTGTATATATTATATCACACTATAATGAGAATATAATAATGAAAAATGAGATTTTTCATTATGATATTCTAATCCAGTGTTTCTTAAAATAGCTACTATTTTAAGTCACATATGCCTAATGATTTTGTTTTTGATCAAGCTTCAAATAATTATTCTTTCTAATTGCAGTATATATTTGAGAAACAATATAAATAATTCTAAAGTAGTGGAATCAATATCCCCACCTGAATCTGAGAAAAGTCACAACTGATCTGAATCAGTTGTGATCTCAGTCAAATGAGTGAATGAAATCACAGTCATTGAACTATTTTACAAAAAACACATGATTTTCCAATTTGATTTGATAATATTCATTGGTAATATTTATTTTTCAAAAACTATATTCCATCAGCAAAACAAAATGCAAAAACACTTTGGTACTTTCTGAATGCAGTATAAATATATGTCTGTACAGCCTAACATGCTACTAAGCTTTAAACCAAAACTAGATATGTTTGCCGATCAATATCATACTCCTATGACATTGTTGATCACATGATCAAAGAAATGTTGAGTTTTTTTTCTCCATATTTGTTTTGAAAAAAATTTCTTATAATAGATGTGAATTATTTTTAAACACTAAAATAGTTTTTAAAAATAACTTAGAATTCTCTGTTGTTCAATGACAGAGAATTTTAAGTTATTTTTAATTAATTTCTGGCAAGAAGGCCCTTTTAATTGTGTATTTAATATTTTTTAATCGCAGAATGTATTAAAATATGCCAAAATGTATACAGCTGTATTTTCGTGCAAATGGCTAAAAAACTCTAATAAAAAATAAGACTTTATTTTATTGAGAGCACAGATGGCCATATTTTTTAAAAACATGTCAATTAATTTTTTTAGAGTTAGCCAGTTAGTGGGGAAATGTTCTAAATATAGAATATATCTCTGTTTATCAGTCTTCCTGCATATAAATAACATTGGCAAATAATTTTGATCTTCTTATGCTATTTAAAGGTATATGATAAACCATAGGTGACAATCACAGCGTTACCCGGGTAACATTTTAACGTCAATATGTCAATAAATATTTTGTTGAAGAAATTTTGATGACATACATGACTTGAACCCACATCTCTCCAGAAGCATGCCCGAGTATTCTTAAGACTTTAAACTTTTTCACCGATGATTTTCGGTGCCATCTATGATCAATGGGTGACAACTATTTCTTTTTATGTTGGAGAGTTGCGGGCTCAAGTCCCACATGTCGACAAAATTTTTTCCACAAAATATTTATGATAAACCTTTAAAAACCTATTTGTTGTGCATGAAATCAAACCATTCAATGTCCAAGATAAATAACAAGTATCTGAAGTCAAATACATTAAGCCTCTTTTATTCACTTTACAGAGAGTCTAAATTTGACCACAATATCAAACTTTAGAAGGTGAACTGTTGTAAACTCTAGTCTTTAAATTTTCTGTTTTCCATACTCTTTACAAATTCTTCAAAGTTATCATGTTTAATTCACATCATACATCCCTTATATCTATCACACAACTGCCAAAGGGGCAGGGGTATCTCAGTCACATTGCAGATTATGAGCAATGTGATGTCACACGTGATGATTATGAGCAGTCACACACTGCAGATTATGAGCCTAGTGCATCAGGCTCATAATCTGCAGTTTCCAGGTTCAACTCCACCCAAGCAAGCATTGAGATTTATGTCCGTAAAATTCCCCACCCTGCCTTCAGTCAGTAGGGGACACTGATGAGTTTATAAATGCCACCATGTGTTGGATGGGGCTTTAAGGTTTTTGTGGGAGAACCATACCCTGTGCACATTAAAGAACACACACACAGGAGGCTACCATCTGTCTACCAACAACTGCCTAGTGGGTCTCCCCCCCCCCCCAACCTTCTCTGAGCTCTTTGGTCCTTTTGACCTGGTGATTTATCCCATGGTGGGTAAGATATTAATCTCCAAACTTGAATCTTAAAGCCTTGGCTTTTTATAGTCAAAATGCTTTTTTTTTATTTATTTGAAGTAAATTTGTAGATTTGTAGAACAAGAACCATAATTTCACCATCACTTAAGTTGCACTTGCAGTTTTTTTTTTTTTTCCTTTGAGTTTTACCAAGTAAAACATCCATTTTTGTCTTTGAGAAGGTTATTTCTCATGAGAATATTAAGAGAAAAGTTTTAAAAAAATTCATGAAAAGCGTGCCCCTCAAATTGGCTGTTACGTAGCCTTTTGAGGTTTAATGGAACCAAATTTACAGGTGCATATGCACATTTTTATATATGCATTATCACTACAACCATAATTGCATCATCCCTTAAAATACATTTACAGTTTTTTCTGACTTCGAGTTTTGCCAAATAAAATACCAATCTTTGAGAAGTTGTTTCTCATGAAGGAGTTAGTATTAAAAGTTGAAAAATTTCACGAAAATGAAAAATTTGGCTCTCTACAACTGGTTGTTATATAGCCTTTTGAGGTTTGATGGTAATGAAATTTACAGGTGGTTCTTCAAGATTTTCATGAATTTATTTGACTAACTCTATCATGCAAAACAACTTTCTTACAAAGATAAATGCTTAATTAGGAAATTCAAAGATGGAAAATTGTAACTGCAATTGTGATAGTACATTTATATAGATAGCAACTTTAAATGCATATTAATTTTATATGATTGAGAGAACATATTAGCATATTCTTCATCTGTCTCAAATATACATTTATCTGTCTCAAAAACTACTTAAATTTAACTGTGGAAACCCATAATTCAATACAAAAAATTTCCATTCCAACTTGGAGGTTAATACCTTGCATTATTATTTGGTTAAATGCCTATTTAATGTACTCTTTAATAAATATATCACTGTTTAGCATAAGTACTTGGCTAAGAATACCTTTTTCTTTGCTGCAGTGACGATATGTGTTCCTTCCTATTATGTAGTATGCTATGCACTTATTTTATAATAAAGAAAAATATTTTTTGTTACAGATAAATGTAACTTATGCTAAACAGTGTTTATTGAGAAATATGCTAATAGTGTTATGTAACTGTATATCAAGAACATCTGTAACATACTGTATGTGTATTATTTATTAGTATAATTTTTAAAATTTTGGGCAGTGTCAAAACCTTATTAAAATTGGTCTACAATATCCAAATGCTGCAGCTATCCCCAGGATTAACATGTGTGAAAAACAAAATTGCACACTTTGTTATAGTCCTTGACTGCATGAGGATTTGGTGTGTATGTGTCTGACTGTATTTCTTTCTGAGTTTTGTTTAGCATGAACAACATGATATGTTTTAGAAACAGAAAAAAATCTCTGAATTTATCCCACCCTTATTGCTGAAAATGCTAAATTTATATTAAAGTACAAAATTAAAATCAGTAATGCTGTTTTTTTTTCTGAAAAAATAGATTTTTAAATTTTAAGAACTCAGATGCATCAGAAAGTTTCTTAAAATAATTAACTTAGTTAAGAGATTCTTTTTATTTCAGATATCTTTTTTCAGATATATTTCAGATATTTTACATGTCATTAGTAAAAAGGGTCAATTGAGTAAATAAGAATTCTGTCCTATTAGAATTTCCTAGATTTCATACAGATTTAGAAAAAAAACTATTTTATGAACAATAAGAATTATTCATATGTTGTTCATAGAATAGTTTGTATATAGATGTACAGAAATAATTTTATTGACTTTTTACAAAAAAAAATAGAAAAATATTTTTTCAGTAAGTAAAGGGTTAATAAATAAATATATTCACTTGTCAATAAGTGTACGTCCCTGACTTTCACTGTAAATATTTTGTAAACTTTGATCATTGTGTATAATATTTTTACTATCTTTTACTTTTTTTTTTAGCAAATTGATGGTAGTTCTGAAGTATTATGTTGATAATGCTACCCAGAGTGAAATACAAGATCCTTTGTTGAGAGCAATGAAATCTATAGAATATATTTTCAAGTTTGTTGTTCGATCAAGACAGCTTTTTGCAGCGTATGTATTTTTTTTTATTAAACAGAAGTATCGATTTATATATGAGTCCCAGTATATGCCAGTATATGTCATTATACTAATCATTATACATTTGTACAAAAAAGAAATAGTCAGCAAAATTAGTCCCCTTGTGCATTAATTATTAAAGTCTGATGGAAACAGTACGTGCCATTATTTTTCTGCCCCAAAAGTGGCTTTTAACAAACAATTTGGTTCCATAAACTGTGTATGAGTTCTCTGTCACAGTAGACAGAGAACTGATTTCAACATCACTAACAAATCCTGTGAGATGGTCTAGAACAGACTTGGGCAAACTTCGTAGTTGAAGGGCCACATAGAGAAATGAAATGGAATGGCATTCCACCAAAGAAATATATGTATAAAAAATTCAAAGTAAAATATAAATAATATAATTTTATTAAAATTAAAAGGTTTCTTATAACAAAATTTCAGACAAGCATTAAAGACTTGAAAGTTATCTGCTGTTATGCCCCACCAAAGATGCCAATGAGGATAAGAGGGATAGATTTTACGGAGAACTTCAGGATATTTTGAATTCTGTCAAGAAAGGAGATATTACCCTTGTTCTTGGTGACTTCAATGCCAAAGTTGGTACTGACTCTGACTTTTGGGGAAGGGTGATAGGTCCTTTTGGTATTGGTAGCTTCAATGGCAATGGGTAATGTCTCCTACAGGTAAGTAAATTCAATGGTTTCAGAATAACTAACACTTGTTACAAACATCGCGACATACATAAGCACACATGGGTTTCACCAGATGGGCTGTATAAGAATAGGATTGATTATATATTAATTAACAACAAATGGGCTAGTTCTGTTAGAAATACCAGGTCATATAGGGGAGCTGAAATTGGATCTGACCATTACCTAGTTAAAAGTGTCTTGCAAATTAAACTTAAGAAGTGCTGTGCTAAGGTTAAAAAATTTACCTTAATTCTGAAGCTCTGAAATACCCAGTTATAGCTAAAACTTACCATGAGAGGTTACTTAGTCATTATGACAGTCATGGTTTGCTTACTACTGAAGTTGAGGAACAATGGGACCATTTTAAACAGACTTTTTTGGAAACTTAACAGTACTCTTTTAGAAAAAAAAGGAGCAGAGGAGGTAGAATTATTTGAGTGATAAGTCACTTGAGCTTATTTCAGAAAGAAAGAACTGCAGGAATGTCCTTAATCAATACCCTACTAGTCCTAATAGAAAGCATTACAGAGATCTTAATAAATGTGTAAAGGATCAGTTAGCTGCTAATAAGAATCTTTGACTTGGCTGACAAAGCCGAGGAAGCAGTTAGACTGCACAACAGCAGAGAGCTGCACCAGATAGTTAATGTTTTGTGTGGTAGAAAACAGATAGGTATACTGGGATTGAAGGATAAACAAGGTAAGGTTATAGAAGGTGAGAATTCTGTCATGGCTAGGTGGACTGAGCATTTCAGTGAGGGGTGGGAGGTGGCTCAGTTGGTAGCACACCAGGCTCATAATCTGTAGTTCCCAGGTTCTAGTCCCAGCTAGGTCAGTGTTGACATTTATCTCCACAAAATTCCTTACCCTATCCACTGTCAGTAGTGGACACTGATGGGCTTGGAAAGGTTGCAGTCCATTGGATGGGACATTAAACTGTGGCCCTGTGTGTGGGAGAGCCATATCCTGTGCACGTTAAAGAACAAGCTGGATGGCCTTGACGGGAGGCTACCATCTGTCTCCCAACAGCCGTTCCAGTGGGTCCCTTCCCCCAACCTTTTCTGAGCTCTACTCCCATTGTAATGATGATAGATGCATTACTGGCTTTAATGTTGGCCCTATAACACAATCTGAAGTTGTTTCAGCTATTTCTAAACTTAAACTACTTAAATCCCCAGGGGTAGATGAAATTACTACGGAAATGCTTAGAGCTGGAAATGTTTCGATTTCCACATGGATGACTGAAATTTTGAATATCTTTTATGATAAAGGCATGGTTCCTAAGGATTTTACCAGAGCTATTATTATCCCTATTTTTAAAAACGTTTATCACATCTCTTATATTAACTATAGACCCCTATAGTATCATAATACTATATATATCAGCCTACTTTCTGTTCCTGGTAAAGCTATTTGCATGATTGTGCTTACGGAATTAAGAATCTGGTTGACGAACAACTGCATGATGAGCAATGTGGATTCAGAAGTGGTAGGGGATGTATGGAGCAAATATTTTCACTTAGGGAGATTCTTGAGAAATGTTTAGAGTTTCAGAAACCTTTGGTTGCTAGCTTCATTGATTTAAAAAAGGTTTTCGACTCTGTTGATCGTCATAATTTGTGGTTGATTGTGAGATCATATGGTATACCTGACAAGTTAGTTAACATAATGAAAGCTCTCTATAATAACACTGAGTCGTGTGTGAGAGTTGGTAAGGCTTGTAGCAATTGGTTTAGCATTACTTCTGGTGTTCGACAAGGGTGCATTTGTCTCCTTTTCTCTTTAGTTTGGTTATTGATTATGTTATATGAAATTCACTTCAAGGGAAAGATTTTGGCCTTAAATGGTCTGGTGATATGAAAATTTCTGATTAAGATTATGCTGATGATTTAGCCCTTTTGGCAAATGATGTTGATGAGATGAACTCTTTCATTCAAGCTGTTGATGAAACTGGTAGTAGAGTAGGTTGTATTATAAACAGAGAGAAAACTAAAGTGATGAAAATTGATCAGGCTGACTGTGGTTCAATTAAACTGAATGGTTGCACTCTTGAGCAAGTGTCCCAGTTTAATGATCTTGGGAGCCATGTAACAGATAATGGTGATGTGTGACATGAGACTAACGGATGATTAGGGATTATTGCTGGGACTTTTAAGAATCTATGGCGAGTGTGGAGAAATAGGCGAATACAGCTAAAGACTAAAATTAGACTGTATAATAGTTTGGTTCTTTCTATAGTTAGTTATGGTAGGTAAACTTGGACTTTTTTTAAACAGGGTAACGGGAAACTTGATGCTTTTGATTCTAGATGCTTACGCAGTATCTTGGGCATCAGATGGTTCAACTTTGTAAGTAATGATGAGGTTAGGCAAAGGAGTCGGCAACCTCCTATAAGCAGCATATTGTGCAGAGAGAGACTATTTGTTTGGCCATGTTGCCCGTATGGCTAATTATAGATTGGCGAATAGGGTTATGAGCAGTGTGCTTATAGGCCTAAGAAAGAGGGGGAGACCTAAGATGCAGTGGTCAGACAATGTCAAACAGGACCTTGTTAGAATTGGTGTGCAGTGGCCAAATGCAGCAGATATAGCCCAGGACAGATATGCTTGGAGAACTAAATTGTATAGTCAGTTGGACCTCCATAGCTCATGGCTGCTTGAGGAAGAGGATGATGATTATGATTTTAATGAGAATTTTTTTCCCTAAAATTGAATTTCTTGTCCTAAATATGTTCTTTTTATCTTTTACAAATTTAATTTATTTGCCATCTGCAGCTTGCGGGCCACATAAAAAGAGGTGGCAGGCTGTAGTTTGCCCAGGCCTGATCTAGACAAACTTAGAGTTTATATACATCATTATATTGAATGCAAATAGTATGAGAAATGCCTTTAAAATTAAATATTTTAAACGTCCTGTTAATTTTATGTCTTTACATGTGTTATTTAATTTTCATGTAACAAGCTAAATTTAATAATAAATTTTAATGCACCAAGATTAATCTCATTTTTATTCAGTTAAAGTTTATTCTAGAATTGTTAAAACATTTCATACTTTTTACTCCAATTGCAATATAAAATTTTTTGAACAATGTTTTTGAAGCACTTTACACAGTCCTATCAGAATAATATGACCACCCACGGAATCACAGTGTACCTGCCTAGGTGCATCACAGAGTGCACATGACAAGGTCGACCACACAGAGATATAAATGGTCAGCCAGGACAGATGAGCAATAGTGCGTAACATGAGCACAATGGGCAGAGGTATTGACTTGATGGACGTTCAACAAGGAATGATCATAAGCTGCTGCTCCAAGGATGGAAGCATCTCGGAAACAGCAGACTTTGTGGGCTATTCGCAAGGTGCTGCAGTAAGGGTGTACCAAGAATGGACCTCTGGCATACCGAGTACCTCCAGACGTCATAACTGTGGAGCTCCAAAGGCCATCGACCCCTGAGGAGAACATCAACTGGTAAAGGGCAATTGACGCGCAACAGTGTAGCAATTGACCACTCAAATTAATGCTGGGGCACCAGGTACATGTCCCCAATAACAGTAGAGCAAACCCTGTTATGCATGGGTCTCCGGAGTCGATGCTGCGTAAAAGTGCCCATGTTAACCAAGGTCCATCGGCAACGACACCTGCAGTTCACATGGAACTACCATTATTAGACAGTGGGAGAGTGGGAAAAGGATGCCTTCTCCGACGAATCAATTTTTCTACTCCACAGAAGTGGCGGGCGGTGGTGGATACGGCGTCAGACAAATGAGAATCAACACATGGACATGTTTGTCGGTCAAGTACAGGCTGGCAGTAGCAGTGTGCATGTCTGGGGGATGTTTTCTTGGTATGACCTGGTACTACTGGAAGGGTCCCTGAATGCCAATGGATACCTGTCCATCCTCACTGACCATATGCATCCCTTCATGTTGGATGTTTACCCTGGTGGTGATGGTGTCTACCAACAGGACAATGCACCCTGCCATGTCACCAAAGTGGTGCGTGACTGGTTCCAGGAACACGACAGTGATGTCTCTGTTCTCCCTTGGCCGGCAAAATCGCCTGACCTCAATCCCATAGAGCACTTATGGGACCATTTGGATCGACAGGTTCGGTGTGCAGACCCACAACCATGTCATCTCTGGAACCTGCGTGCTCTGCTGTAGTCCAAATGAGCACGTGTGCCTCTGACAACCTTCCAGGGCCTCATTGTGTCCATGCCACACCATCTCACCGCTCTAATCCAGGCCAAGGGTGGTTATTCCCATTATTAGGTAAGTGGTCATATTATTCTGATACGACTGTGTATAAGCCAGCTGCATGTGCACCATGACATAGCACACTACCTTTGCCTCTGCCTCTCAATGCGTAGTTATTGCATTATGAGTTTTAACTTCTGTGTTCAATTGGAGTGTGGATGCTTTGCACTTCAAGTAAGTTTTTAAAATAATTTTTTCTGGAGTACAGTTGCAAAATGTGGAAAAATGGAAAACTATTCTCCATTGAGTTTAACTTGTCAATACTGCAGGAAATCAAAAATGACCTAAAAAATGTTGTGTATAAGAAACATGAATTCATCAACAGTTTTGAAGCAGAGAGCATAAATCAAGTCTGCTTTTACGAAAAGTAAGAACAAAGGCAGAAAATTGCTGTATTGTACCATTTGAATACTTTTATTCTTTCAAACAAAATAGTTATTTTTTACATTTTTCTGAAAATTCTGAGAAATTTAACTACCTTAGAACAGCTGGTCACCAAGAAATTGATAAAACTGTTCTTCAGCAGCTTCTGCAAAGAAAGAAATAAAATCCTGCTCTAAATGGGCCAAAATTGTTGTGAAGAGGCTTGTAATTTTGTTATAATGCTCTAAGTAAAAGATTTCAAACTTCTTCCAGGCGATTGTGACATTTTTGTAAATGTTACAATTTAAAATTAAAAACATTCACACTAAGAGCAGTTCATCTCCAGATGACATTGCTGAAACATGGAGGAATTAAAAAATCCAAAAGGTAACGGAGAAGATATGAACTAAAGAACATTTTTATTTTATTGAATGATGATGAGAAAACATTGGCACATAAGATATCCTTTTAAAGGAAGGAAGCTCTCTGAAGAATGAATTATGGTGCTTTTTGTTTGTAATGTGGATGGATCACAAAAGATACCCTGCAGTTTTAAAACTGTCAAAAGTCTACCTTGTTATTACAAATTTAATTGAAAAGTTTAGATGACAGCAGAGTGCCAGTGTATGTTTTGCAACATGCCATCTTTAGGACCAAGTATATACATAGTTTGGCATCTTTAGAACCAGTATTTATATAGCTTGCCATCTGTAGAACCATTTTATACATAACAGCTTGCCATTTTCAGAACCAGTATATACATAACAGCTTGCCATCTTCAGAAGTGATTGAAGTAATCTATTGTCCCATAACCACTCTAATCAGCCTGTTGACTAAGACATTATCAGTTTGATGAAATCAAACATTGCATGATAATGATCAACAAGATGGATCGATACAAGTGGATCCTTGCCTTACTCATGTTGATGTTCATCAGGTGCAAAATGATTTCAGGAGCTTGGGGAAATGTCACTACACTAACAATCAATAACTGTTGGGAGAAAGTTGTTTTGTAAAAAATGCCCACATGTTCTCCCAGCATAGTATCATCTTCATGCTAGGTGAATGACATAACCCTCATTGAAATAGAAGATGGTAAATACAATGTTGATAGTCTATCAAATGTTCTTCAAGAGCTTCAAAAATCGAAAATATTTACATTTCCACTCTGTATTATAAAACAGTAAATAACAATTTGTTATTAAAGTGCTGCTGATGAAACTATTGAATCAGTAATTTGAGAGCTAAAAGTGGAAGTGATATAGGAGCAATAGCATTGGAAGATAAAAAGACAATCTCTTTATATGAAGCTTTCAGTATAGTTCAACAATAACGAGTTTATCTCAGTCAAATATCAGTCAATATTCAACAAATAAGTGATACTGAAGAGAGCATTTATATGTATTGGTATATTTGAAGAGAAATTTTTAATGATGCATTAAATAAAATGCAAAGACAATTTTTTTGAACAAGTCATGAACTGTTTCAAGACATTTGCTTATTTCATGTTATGTTCATCAAAACATGTTACATCCAATGTTGGAAGAAAATAAATAATATGTTTAGCCTCACCAGAATGAAAAGGAATAAAGCTTGAACTTCTGTTGGTATTGCTTAACCTTAAGGATTCTACTAGACAAAACATTTTCCCATGATTTTTCCCATAGTAACTTGCAATTGAGGTGACCTGTGAGGAAAGTGAAATAGTGGAAGGAAAGAATCCATGCTTTATTGAGGACCTGAATTCATTTCCTCCCCCCTTCTCTCTAGCCAAGCACACTAACCATTTGGCCACTGGAATGAAAGAATATTTATATTTTATTCTTTTCTCAGTTTCTTAAGAGTTTTTTTTTTAGTTTTGTTATGTCTTTAAGATTTTCTTTTTGAAGCAAAATAAATTTCCATAGGTCTACTTTGTTAAGCATAATTTAATGAAGGAAATTCAAAATTTTTTAGAAAAATTTAAACAAATGGAGAATTTAAATAATGGTACCCTTTTCAGTGTCCCCTTTCCAAAGCTTTCTTCTTAACATAATTAGTTACCAAAGTAAACATGTTAGTGCTTTCAACTCTTATTAAAATACAAAAAAAAACAGTTTTGTCTAATTGCAATGCTGAACTGGTACCTGAAAGTCAGTCTGAAAGGTACCTCAGTCAGCTTACAGTATCACTGAAGGCTTTATGACCTCTCACACCCAACTCAGTGTTATAGAGAGCAGTTACTTGGGTAGCAAAATATTTCGAAAGTGAATGTTTTTTGGTTGAGTGCAATGAAAAAAGATTTATCTAGATTCATTATAGTTTTCAGACTTACCCTGAAAGGGTTTAGAGTTCCATCAGCAATGCCTATTGTCTTATTTGCCTCATATCACACATTGGTAGCATCTGCTATACAATTCCCAAGATAATTATATTGATAATCTAATTTGAGAGTACATCCATTTGAAAGAATTAAAGCTTGTGATTAGTTTTTATCACTTTAGGTTCTGTATTTATAACCAGCCTCATCAACAACTCCAATTAAAGAGTTTGTGTTGTGACTTGACTATTAACTGAATTATCCATTGAATAAATAAGTATCTCTTTTATCCGAGTTAGAGATAGGATGTGAAGCATTACACTTCAACCATAATAAGAGTCTGCTGCAAACTATGTATTCTATGCTATTTTGTAATAAGGGTGATTATAGTAAGCAACTTATATTGTATGTAACTGATGCTAAGCTTCTGTCATTGTTGTGTCTTAGAAAGCGATGATATTAAATGAAATTTGTTTATTCATAATGCATTTCTTAAACTTCAGCCACAAAACAATTTTAACCCTTAAAGTGGCAGAAAACATTATAGTTCCCAATAGGACAAAAATGGGGTACTTTGAGGAAACTGAGGTGGGGAAAAAGAGCTAAAGATTATAAATGCAAAATTTTATATTTTTGCCCCAAGTAATTTCTCTTTTAAACTTTTTTTCAAATTAACTAACCAAGTAAATTCTGTATAACAACATAACAAAGTTCTGCTAATTACTTACTTCAAAATAATGTTCATTTCATGTAATTTTCATGTTGAAAACACTTCAAAATTAATTCAGCACTTTAAGGATTAACAAAGCAATAATCAGAACTAACCTCAGCTACTGTAAAAGAGGTCATATTTCTGGATTAATTAGCCATTTACTATTGATTCAAACATAATCAATACTTCCATTGTTCCAAACTTATGTTAGTTTTTGGACTTATGTAGGTTGAATGATGACAAGGGGAGAGAGCAATTTGAAGTATCTTTGAAACAGCTTTTAAAGTCCATAACAGACATGATGCTGTATGAAACTGATTCAACTCTTCTTGTTCAAGGTGCTTGTTTGAAGTACTTCCCATTTGCTATACCTGACATCCTAACAGTATTTGATGGAAAAGAACTGAGGTAAGCTTTCCATTCTAATTATAAAAGTGTCTAAAATGTATGTGTATTTTTAACCAGAATTTAATGTTATTCTGATGTAAAATACAAACTGGTTAAAAATTCATAATTATGTCTATCATTTTTTTGCAATGCCACAGTAGTTTTAAGTATTATGTTTTAACCATATAGAAAGCTAACTGAAATTAAGAAATGCTTTTGTTTTTTCCACTATAACAACCATATTTTTAATGAAATTTTGCCTACATTTGAATTATTCCTCCATAGTTATGCACTGTTCACAGCTTGAAACTGTTTCAAATAAAGTCCCTTCTTTATTACGTTGCTTTCTTCATACTGCTTTGCTTAGCAATTGAAAACATGTTTTTTTTTACATAATTTAATTTGAAACCAAAGTAATAGTGCAAAGTCTCAAATAATGAATATTTAAAGTTAAAGAATTTTTTGGGATTAAGAATTATAACTTATAGAACATTTTGATAATATGATTATAAATCAAATACTGTTTTTAATAATATGCATGTCACTATTTTTATAATTCATTATAAAGTAAATTAATATATATGCAGTACAATATATATATATAATAAATTAATATTGTAAATTAAATATAACCAAAATAGAAACTTTCAAGTGATAATTTGCATACATGCAAGCAGGCAGGGGCTATGGATATTCTACCAGACTGTAATTTTCCTCTCCGGACATGTCTGTTCTGAGCTACAGCTGCTACATTTGGCCACTGTAGGCCAATTGTAGCAGGGTACCATTTGACATTGTCTGTCCATCACATCCCAGGTCTCCCCCCTTTCCTGAAGTCTTTAGGCGCACTGTTCATAATTCTGTTTGCCATTCTGCAGCTATGCATATGGGCAACATGACTAAATCAACAGTCTCTGCACAAACTGTTGCTCAAAGCAGGTTAATGACTCCTTCTTCTTACCTCATCATTACTTACTAAGTCAAACCACCTAATGCCCAAGATACTACACAAGCATCTATATTTCATCATCATCATCATCATCATCATCCTCAAGCAGCCATGGGCTACGGAGGTCCAACCAGACTGCGCAGTTTAATTCTCCAAGCATATCTGTCCTGAGCTACATCTGCTGCATCAGGCCACTGCACACCAATTCTAACAAGGTCCTGTTTGACATTGTCTGCCCACCGCATCCTAGGTCTCCCCCTCCTTCTGAGGCCTCTAGGCACACTGTTCATAACCCTATTCGCCAATCTATAATTATCCATATGAGCAACATGGCCAAACCAGCGGAGTCTCTCTCTGCACAATATGCTGCTTAAAGGAGGTTGCAGACTCCTTTGCCTAACCTCATCATTAGTTACAAAGTTAAACCACCTAATACCCAAGATACTGCGTAAGCATCTAGAATCAAAAGCATCTAGTTTCCTGTTATCTTGTTTACACAGCGTCCAAGTTTCACTACCATAACTAACCCTAGAAAGAACCAAACTATTATACAGTCTAATTTTAGTCTTTAGGTGTATATGCCTATTTCTCCACAATCTCCATAGATTCTTAAAAGTCCCGGCAGCAATACCTATTCGTCTGTTAATCTCATGCCGCACATCACCAGTATCAGTTACATAGCTCCCAAGGTAATTAAACTGTGACACCTGCTCAAGACTGCAACCATTCAGATTAACTGAATCACAACCTGCCTGACCAATTTTCATCACTTTAGTTTTCTCTCTGTTTATAACCAAACCTACTCTACTACCAGTCTCATCAACAGCTCGAATGAAAGAGTTCATCTCATCAACATCATTTGCCAAAAGGGCTAAATCATCAGCATAATCTAAATCAGAAATTTTCATATCTCCAGCCCATTTAAGGCCAAAATCTTTCCCTTGAAGTGAATTTCGCATAACATAATCAACAACCAAACTAAAGAGAAAAGGAGACAAAATGCACCCTTGTCGAACACCAGACGTAATGCTGAACCAATTGCTACAAGACTTACCAACTCTCACACATGACTCAGTGTTATTATAGAGAGCTTTCATTATGTTAACTAACTTGTCTGGTATACCATATGATCTCACAATCAACCACAAATTATGACGATCAACAGAGTCGAAAGCCTTTTTGAAATCAACAAAGCTAGCAACCAAAGGTTTCTGAAACTCTAAACATTTCTCAAGAATCTGCCTAAGTGAAAATATCTGATCAACACATCCCCTACCACTTCTGAATCCACATTGCTCATCACGCAATTGCCTGTCAACCAGATTCTTAATTCTATTAAGCACAATCATGGAAAGAACTTTACCTGGAACAGAGAGTAGGCTGATACCCCTATAGTTATCACAAGAACTGCGATCACCTTTTTTGAAAATAGGGATAATAATAGCTCTGGTAAAATCTTTAGGAACCATGCCTTTATCATAAAAGTTATTCAAAATTTCAGTCATCCAAGTGGTAACCAAAACATTCCCAACTCTGAGCATTTCTGTAGTAATTTCATCTACCCCTGGGGATTTATGAAGTTTAAGTTTAGAGATAGCCAAACTAACTTCAGATTGTGTTATAGGGCCAACATTAAAGCTGCCAATGCATCTATCATCATTACAAACAATGGGAGTAGAACTAACTACATTGTTTAGAACATCACTGAAATGCTCAGCCCACCTAGCCATGACAGAATCCTCACCTTCTATAACCTTACCTTGTTTATCCTTCAATCCCTGTATGCCTGTCCGTTTTCTACCACATAAAACATTAACTATCTGGTACAGCTCTCTGCTGTTGTGCTGCCTAACTGCTTCCTCAGCTTTGTCAGCCAAGCTATCAAGCCAAAGATTTTTATCAGTAGCTAACTGATCCTTTACACGTTTATTAAGCTCTCTGTAATCTTTTCTATTAGGACTAGTAGGGTACTGATTAAGGACATTCCTGCAGTTCCTTCTTTCAGAAATAAGCTCAATTGCCTTATCACTTAAATAATTCTGCCTCCTCTGCTTCTTTTTTCCTAAAAGAGTACTGTTAGTTTCCAAAAAAGCCTGTTTAAAATGGCCCCATTCTTCCTCAACTTCAGTATTAAGCAAACCATGACTGTCATAATGACTAAGTAACCTATCATGGTAAGCTTTAGCTATAACTGGGTCATTCAGAGCTTCAGTATTAAAGGTAAATTTTTTAACCCTAGCACAACACTTTTTAAGTTTAAGTTGCAAGACACTTTTAACAAGGTAATGGTCAGCTCCCCTATATGCCCTGGTATTTCTAACAGAACTAGCCCATTTGCTGTTAATTAATATATAATCAATCATATTCCTATGCAGCCCATCAGGTGAAACCCATGTGTATTTATGTATGTCGCGGTGTTTGTAATATGTGTTAGTTATTCTGAAACCATTGAGTTTACTTACCTGTAGGAGACGTTGCCCGTTGCCATTGCAGCTACCAATAACAAAAGGGCCTATCACCCCTCCCCAAAGATCAGAGTCAGTACCAACTTTGGCATTGAAGTCACCAAGAACAAGGGTAATATCTCCTTTCTTGACAGAATTCAAAATATCCTGAAGTTGTTCATAAAACCTATCCTTCTCATCCTCATCGGCATCCTCATCGGCATCCTCATCGGCATCCTCAGTGGGGGCATAACAGCAGATAACATTCAGGTCTTTAATGCTTGTCTGAAATTTTGCTGTAAAAAACCTTTCATTAATGCACTCATATCCTAGAAGAGCATCACTAGCATGTCTGCTGAGCAGCAGACCCACGCCTTGGTGATGCTTTCCATCCTCCCTCCCTGTAAAGAGAAATTTAAAGTTATTTTTAAGTATCTCACCTTTACCTGTCCATCTGGTCTCTTGCAAGCCTAGAATATCTAGGTTATAGCACTGGAATTCCTGCATGAGGACATCAAGAGAATAATCTCTATGTAATGTCCTCACGTTCCACGTTCCTGCAAAGAGAAAATGATTAGTAGGTTTTTTAAAGAAATTAGGTTTATTGAGATTGGTAGGGCCAACAATATCAAACAGCCCCCTGATCGCAGGCATGGGGCAAAGACCCGTTCCTCCTCTGCTAAAAGCTGAAGTCACCGATGCTGGTAGGAACTTCAGGCACCACCTTTTCAAGTGGACTTTTTCAAGAGCCACATGGCCTGCCTGAGACGCATTACTCCAGTTTAGGCTTGACGATGCCCAACTAGCAAAGTAAGGTTCAGGTACCTGCGATGGCCTCTGATTAGGATTATCCACCAGCTGATATAAGGTATCCCATGCCTCTGTTCACTTAGAGCTGGCAACCCAGAAGCAAACAGAAAACACAGCAGCAGACTCTCCGTCAACAGAGGCCCACCAGTGCAGCAAGTCCAGGATCCATAATCAAGCTCAAATCCATAAACAAGTCCAGTCTAATAGGTATAAATGGTCAGCACCAGGACCCTGTGAAGTTGACCACTCCTCAGCAGGGTTGAAAAAAAAGAAAAAAGTGGCCATAGATGACCAGATCAGCAGGCCATACTGAACTGGCAGCCCTCCCCTTCCGTTCCCTTCCAAAAGAGAATATCTCTTTTGAAAGTTACTAACGGCCTGCACCACGAGAAGGCGGGATAGGACATTAGGTGCTAGACCTGGCCGGTTCTGTGCATCATCACTAGGGATTGGTACACAGCTCTCCTTCCAGTTTACGCCTAGCTACCATTTACAGGCCCATCTATATTTAAAAGGCATCAAGTCTCTTGTTATCCATCTTACAATGGATCCATGTCTCACTACCATACTGAACCTAAGAAAGAACCAAACTATTATATAGCCTAATTTTAGTCTTTAGGTGTACATGCCTATTCTTCCACACTTTTCATAATCCTTGAAAGTCCCAGTGGCAATGCCTATTCTTTTATTTATTTCATGCTGCACATCACCAGTATCTGTTACATAGCTCCCAAGATAATTAATTAAGCTGAGACACTTGCTCAAGTGTGCAACCATTCAAAACAATCGAAGCACCATCTGCCTGACCAAATTTCATCATTTTAGTTTTTTCTCTGTTTATCACCAAACCTACTATATTACTACTCGTCAACAGCCCTAATGAAAGAAATTCATGTCATCAACATCATTAGCCTACAGCACCAAATCATCAGCATCTAAATCAGAAATTTTGAAATCTCAAGACAATTTAAGGCCAAAATCTTTCCCATGCAAATAATTTTGCAAAACATAATCAATAACCAAACTAAAGAGGAAAGGAGACAAAATACACTCTTGTCTAACTCCACTAGCAATTCTAAATCATTTGCTTACAAGTCTTACCAACTTTCACACATGACTCAGTGTTATTATAGAGAGCTTTCATTATACTAACTAACTTATCAGGTATTCCATATGATCTAACAATCAACCACAAATTATGTCGATCACCAGAGCCAAAAGCCTTTTTGAAATAAATAAAGTTAGTAACCACAGGTTTCTGAAACTCTAAACATTTCTCAAGGATATGTCTAATTGAACTAATTGAAAATATTTGATCAATACATCCCCTACCACTTCTGAATCCACACTGTTCATCAGGTAGTTGTCCATCAACAAAATTCTTAATTATATTAAGTATAATCATGCAGAGAACTTTACCTGGAACAGAAAGTAAACTAATTCCTCTATAATTATCACAAGAATTGCAATCACCTTTTTTAAAAATCGGGATATAATCCTTAGAAACAACACATAAAAAATCTTCAAAATTTTAGTCAGCCATGTAACAACATCACAGCTCTAAGCATTTTAGTGGTGATTTCATCCACCCTTGGGAATTTATGCAGTTTTAATTTAGAGATAGCCAAAGCGACTTCAGAATGTGATATAGGACCAACATTAAAGCCAGTAATACATTTATCCTTATTACAAACAATGGGAGTAGAAATAATCACATTGTTTAGAACATTTCTGAAATGCTCAGCCCACCTAGCTATCACAGAATCCTCACCTTCAACCATCCTACCATTTTTATCCCTCGATCCCTGTGTACCTGTCAGTTTCTTCCCAACAGTTCATTAACTCTCTGGTACAGTTCCCTACTGTTACACTATCTAACTGTTTCCTCTGCTTTATCAACCAAGCTATCAAGCCAAAGATTATTTTCAACTGTTAACTGATCCTTTATATGCTTATTAAGCTCATCGTAATGACATCTGTTAGGACTAGTAGGTGTTGATTCATATTAATCCTGCACTTCCTTCTTTCAGAAATAAATTCCTAGCCTTGTCACTCAAAAAATTTTGTTTCCTCTGTTCACTTTTCCCCAAAAGAGTAAACTGTTGGTTTCAAGAAAATACTGTTTAAACTGAACCCATTCTTTCTCAACTTCAACAGTAAGCAAATCGTGATTGTAATAATGACTAAGTAGCCTATCATGGTACGCTTTGGCTATATCAGGATCTTTCGACTTTCAGTGTTAAAGGTAATTTTCTTAACCTTTGCACAATATTTCCTAAGTATTTAAATACTAATAAGCACAGCTAGATAGAATAATTTAATTACACATGAATTATTACTGTACATTAAAGCGATCTACTTTATTATGCCTCTTTAACCAGGAAGAGTGTAATGGGTATTACAAATCACAGTACCCTACGACCTATTGGCGATTATTTTCGTCTATCCCATATATAGGGCTAAGACACTTAAGAGTATAATCTATGCCAATTGGCTAGTATGTACAAGTATCATGATATTACTTAAATATTCCAACTAACTAAGATATGACCTTTGTTATAACATTCAAAGGAACCTAGAGGAATAAATAACAAAAGTTTAGTTACCAGACATATGTTGTAGGCTGGTACAACTGCATCGGTTTTCAGCTGCGATATTGTTTGCTTTTACTGGATGGTCTTGGGCTAGATGTAATACCTCCACATAAGTCCGTGCAACCAGTCCTTATACATACAGATGTTATGATGGTTTGATGCACAAAGCTGTTATGATGTCATTAAGATCTTCATTAGTGAAGGGTCAGTGATCAATTCTCCACACTGTTGGTGAGTTATTGTCCATATTCACGCTATGGCGGTTGACCTTTAGGATAAACTGACTTACAGTTTTACTTAATGTTAACTCTTTTTAATGACTACCTACTCCGTTGTTGAAGAGTCATTTAACATTCGAGTGCCGTAATCTTGAAGTAGTGCAATGTGTAGTCATACACATTGACTACAGTGACATAACTATGATATACAGTGACATCATAGTTATTAGTAACATCATAGTTATAGTAGATTATACAGTGACATCATAGTTTCTAACTATGATATGCAGTGACATCATAGTTAGAAATTTATGATGAATTATTTTACCTTTGGCAGTTACTGATAATAACTTTCCACTACACATTGCACTACTTCAAGATTACGGCACTTTAAAAATTAGATAAAACTTTAACCATCCTGTAACCCGCCATTAAAACTTTAAAATAACTTTAGGCTCCAGCTGTCAGGCCATGCTTTTATTCTCGCTCCGTGATATCTACCGGAGCAACGCGTTTTGCGCACCACCAACTTGTGGCTTCATCTGGCTCAAGGTGACTACTGCAATACATCACTTTATACATGTTTCACTGCCTACGTCATCCAGTACATGTTCATGTGTATTAACCTCTGCGGCAATCTGATGTTGTAGTAGGAGGTTCCATGCTGAAGACAAGGGGGGAACATCCGTGTTACATATTGTATTGAGGTGTGTGTGCATATGTAGTTTTTCCCGCGTATAAAAGTTGAGATTTTGTTTGAGGAGCTGCAAGGGGTTTATAATTAATTGTTTCCATTTTAATATCATTTTCAATCACAGTTTGAGCTAAAGATGTGTTAGGCAACTGTTTTTGAATATCCATTTGGTGTTCCTGAATTCTATTGGTATATTGACGGTATGTCTTTCCTATGTAATTGTTTTTTTCTTTTAGTTTTTTTGTGGGGTCTGGAATAGTGATTTGGTAGTTGCTACCAGTGGGGATTTTTTTTTATCTCTATTGTTAACTATTAGGTTTTTGATTGAATTTGTTATTGTAACAGGTAGGGTAATATTATAATTTCTAAGAACATTTTCCATGGTTTTAGACACTTTTCTAATGTAAGAGAAACTATGAGCATATTTTGGAAATGTTCTGTCCTGACCTGGTGTTGGTTGGGTTTCATTTATTACTATAAATTTTGCATTTTTTCCCCATCTATTCAATATTTTATGGGAGTAACCTGAATCCATGGCTGTTCGTGTAATATAATCTATTTCATTCTGAAAAGTTTTTGGTTCGGAACATTATCTGTACACCCTGATGTAATGCGGTAGTATGCTTGCCTTTTTATACTCAACTGGATGAGCGCTGGAATATAGCTAGGTATATGTGTTTTCTTTCGATAAACCGTCGTTTCACAATAGTTTTCCTTTCGTGTTATAAGGATATCTAAATATGCTAATTGATTGTTTATTTCAGATTCATGAGTAAACTTAATTATAGGTAAAATTGCATTAAATGTAGTAATTAAATCGTTTAGTTTTTCAAGTTCATGTGGCCAAAAAATCAAAATGTCATCGATGTACTGAAGATACAGTGAAGGCTGGATTTCACATATCGCCAAGGCGGTCTCTTCGACTTGCCGCATGACTATGTCCGCTATAAGTCCAGACAGAGGGGATTCCATTGGGACACCCTCTGTCTGTTGCCACGTTTGGTTATTAACATCAAAGAAATTAGTAGAGGTTGCCAGGTCCAGCGCCTCATGCACACTAAAGTACTCTGGGGAGCTGGGGCGGGCAACCCGTAACCACTCTGCTTTTAGCCGCATCCAGCACTGGTGTGCTTGGATACAACGATACGACATCAAGTATAATAAATAAATTGCAAAAAAATACAAAAATTTGAAAATTAAGCACTTTCAACATTACATAAGAATCAGTTTCAATGATGTACTCATATACAGTTTTGTATTATCATTGCATTTTTTTTTTATTATCTAATCATGCAATAGTAAAAACTAGCATATAACTTGAAATATATTATAGGTGTATTTCTATTGGAAAATAAAATTAGTGCTCTCAAGTGTTAATATTATGCAGTGTAAGCTATAAAATTTTTTTAGGCTTCTCATCTAATATATATTTCAGTAGTTTTCATTTAAGTGACTGTATAAAACAATGAGTAAAGTAGTTAATGTTTTCTAGATTTTTATTTATTTATTTTCTTTTTCTTTTTCAGCCATGTTTTGAAAGAACTTATTAATAAAGTTCCTAAGGATAGATTGACAAAACAGAAAATGATGTGTGTAAATGATTTGGTGCACAGCAAATTATTTGAATCAGCAGGTAATGTTACAAGAGAAGGAATTAAGTATTTATTTTTAGTCAATATAGTAGTATCCATCTTTTGATCTCTCATAATGTGATTTTTTTTTTCTGGATAGTACAACTTTTATGCAATTTTTTTGCATCAGATTTTCATTTCTCTTCACTAAAATTAATATTACAGCTTTTCCTAACAAAATAATTTTATCTTCTGTTTTAAAAATACATTTTTTTTTTGCAAAACTAGCTATAATACTAATTGTTCTGAAGTATGATTCTTTCACTTTGTGGCAAAAAAACAAAACATTGGCCCATTCTGATTCGAGTGATATCATGACCTTTCTTTACCTAATACTTTTAACTTGCATCATAAAAATTAGTTTTTAGAACATTGGTATAGGTGAGTAGCTCACTCCTAACATATTCAGTAGTATTCTAAATAAGAATGTAACCCAAAGAATTGTTGCTTTAGGAAATGATTCAAAGAAAATCACAGCTACCAGAACTGTGAAATTTGCACTTTTCATTTTCTCTGACAGAGGTACTTACTTAATTTGTATAAATACATAGATTACCTGTAGATATAGAATTCAGTAAATAATTATTTGGAAAAAATTGTTTATTGAAGTACTTAATTTTCCAAAGCATCACTGCTCATATATTGATACTAGTAACCAAGTTAATTGCCACTAATATTTGCAACAAAAAACAATATTTGGTGATAAAATTTCAGATTTTAAAAATTAAGTTCATATTCATTTTTTTTTTCTTTCTTACTGAGCCCATTTTCCACACTATTTTTGTATTTTGATTATTTCCTTATTCCTTTATTTTGAATAGTTTACTGACATATGGAATAATCTCATGTCCAGTTTGATAGTCACTTATTATCACTTTTACCTGATTTAATGTTATTTCTTTTGTCTCAAATCACTTTTTTCCCCCAGATTTTTAATATAGATCAGTTTTGTTTTTTTTAAATCAGTCTAGCTAAGTTGTGTGGTTTGAAGTCTGAATTCCATAGGTTTCAGGATCTAGGGTTACAGAAAACATCTGCAAGAAATGACATTCTCTGTAATATTTCTATGTGCTTTTAAATTTTATTGTTACTTTTACTGACCCTTCACCAACTCACAGTTTTATGCAGTACATACATTGCTAAAATAATTGCCTGCATGGCCTACACACTGGAAAAAAATGCAAAAAACAAATTTACAGAACATTCTCAAAAGTTGTTCATGCCACACAGTCTGTTATTCAAGTCTAAGAAATATTACAGCACTCACTATCATAAGTACTTACATTTGAACCACAGATGAACCTCAGTTCAAATTAGAAGACCCAGTCTCGCTTTACTGTTGACAGCATACAATAATGCAAAATTTGCAAGATACTCTTGGAAGTACTAACATTTAAGTCTCCTGCTGTTTTGCAGCTTTTTTGTGTCTATTTTGTTTCTATTATACCCACTACTGCAACTATGACTACTAAGTTGTCTCATTGGAAGACAAGCTCCTGTATATGGTGAGGGAACCACCCTGTGCTGCATCTGCTGGTTTGGGTACCTTCACATTGTCCTAAATGCTCACCTGTATGGTGACCCATGTCCCTTGAAAGGAGGATCCTGGTAGTTGCTTGGGGGTCCTCATCTGTTCTCCTCATCTTGTGATGAATGAAGTCTCCTTTGACCTGTCTTACCATTGGGTAGCCTGTTCATCATGTGGCTGGGCAGCAGTTTCGAGGGCCACTGCTGCATTGCTTTGGCCTCTGCTTCAGGTAAACAGACATCCTGAGGTGGCTTCCCCAGGATCAATCAGCTGGTGAGCTGGACCTGCTAGGACCAACTATGCAGTGTAGTGAGTGCCTTGCCCACATCCGTGTACAGGTTTATGAGTTTCTACACACACTATTTCCCTTTTGCTGTTATCTTTTTTTTTGAGGACAGTGCAGTTTCCTTTACTTTTTCTCTTATTTCATTTTACAATGACTGTTGATAACACAGTGACTAATAATAATAATAATAAAAGAGTTTCTCACTCTTTTATTTTTGCTTTTATATATTTGTGAGGATTTGTTTCACTGTCTGTGTGGATATAGTACCCATGCAGCCGTGATGCCCAAAAGTCCGTCATTGCCACAAAGAGGGCTCGACATGAGCCCCCATCTTCGTCACAGTCTCTTTTGCTTTCGTTATCTTTGTCCATTTCTTAATCATCAAGATTCTTGATCATTCATATAACCAGGTGATCAGGTAATATGGGACATGTCCCCCCTTTTTCAGAAGCAAAGCTTTGGAGGGTCTTGCAGGAATTCCGAAATCAGTCAAGCACCTAAGATCTGGCGACTTGTTGGTGGAAACTGCTTGCTTAAATCATTCTGAGCTACAGCTGAAAGTCACAGTATTGGTGAGGTGGCAGTCACTATCATGCCCCACAAATTGCTTAGTTCTTCCTAGGGTGTGATCTCCAAGTGGGGCCTCCTGAAGGTTTCTGAGAATGAAATCCTCTTGGAGCTCTCATCCCAAGGAGTGACAGCAGTCCACCAGGTTTTGTTGTAGGGAAACTAATACCCACCAGGGTACTAATTTTAACATTTGATATGCCACATCTGCTGACTACCATCAAGACAGGTTACCTTTACTGCGAGGTACGACCATACATTCTAAACCCTCTGCATTGTTTTCAATGCAAGAGATATGGCCATGCCCACACAGCTTGCTGGGGCAAACTCACCTGTGCTCATTGTGGCACTTGCTCAAACATTCTGAGCTTCCCCTAAAGGGTGTAGCAGTTGATGGGGTGTCCATCTCTATGATGCCCCATAAATTGCTTATTCCTCCTGGGGTGTCATCTCTGAGTGGGGCCTCCTCAAGATTTCTGAGGAGGAAATACTCTCTGAGGTCTTGTTCTAAGGAGTGACAGCAGTCCACTAGGTCTCACAATGCCATGATGGAATGTTAGTACACACCCAGGTACTAATCTTTATATTTGACATGCCATGCTGCTGACTTCCATCGAGGCAGGTTACTTTCACTGCAAGGTACAGCCATGCATCCCAAACCATCTGCATTGTTTTCAGTTCCAGAGGTATGGCCATGCCCATACAGGTTTCCAAGTCAAACCCACCTGTGCTCGTTGTGGTAGCAAGAATCACCTTGATCCAGACCACAACTCAAAAGGCAAATTACGTGAACTGTAGTGGTGACCATCTGGCTTTCTCCTGTGACAGTCCTGGAGTGGCTGGAGGAAAAGGAGGTACAATGCTTGAAAACAGTGAACAACATCTATCCTGAGTCAAAAAATCTCACTGCACTGCCTTCCCCACCAGGCAAGGTTTCCTGTGCTGGTGCTGTCATTGGAAGTCCATCATTCGAATGACTTCCATGGCAGTGCAGACTGATATCAGCACACCACCATCTGAATCTTTCATGCCAGCAGCAAGTATTAAGCAGGGGAAACTGTAGTTAGTGTCAACATCAATGCCTCTTCCTATTCCTGCATCAGCCCCTTCTGCTACTATCTCCTGAAGGCCACCTTCCATCATGACCACAGACAGCCAGCCCTTCCAAATATAAGGGGTCCCTGGGGCCAAAGAAAAATATTGACCCTCTCCTCATGCCACAGTCTCTGATCCTTGTACCTTGGATGACCCAAAGGATATGGAAGACCTGAGATGGCCACACTCCTTCAATGGAATTGCAGATTCCAAAGGAATCTCAGTGACATCCAGGTCCTCCTTCGGGCACATAAGCCCATCTGCCTGCAGATATGTGTCCTGCAGGCAGATGGTTGCTGCTTCCTTGGAAGGTCAAGAACCATGATCCAGTGTTTTTCCCTCATTCATTGGAACCAGGATGGAGATGGACTAGCTCGCAGGGGTGTTGACATTCTTGTCAGCAACCATTCTGCATTCCAGATCGTACCCCTCACCACCAATAGAGAGGCCGTAGCTATGAAGGAGGGGGGAAGTAGCCCCCCAATTCATGGAAAACTATATTGAGCAAAGCAGTATTTGATATTCCATTTAATCTATTTCCACAGAAAAACTCTAGAAAATGCTCCCACAAATTTCTAAAATGCCCTTAACTGGAAACCACTGCTATAGAGCATTGCTGGTAATAAAGCCTGTCTTGAAAATCAAATGATAATTAAAATTTACATCATTGATGATGTAAATTTTAATCTTAGAAATGTAAGATTTAAGATAGATTAGTTGAATCATTAAATTCATTATTTTATCTAATTTTGTAACAAAGAGTAACTTCAAATGTTCAAAGTTAAATATGTTGATAACCTGTAACTAATGGTGGAGCCGTCCCGTGGCCGAGTGGTTAGCGCGCTTGACTATTGATCTACGGGACCTGGGTTCGAGCCCCGGGTAAGGCATGGATGTTCGTGTTGTTTTCTGCTGAGGTCCTGCCATCCTCTCAGATCTTCTACTGTGGCATATAAACTAACAGGCTCCTGTCAGACCTCTGTGGCAAGCAGCTGCTTGAGGGGGTATTTATTTATTTTATTAACTAATGGTGAATAAGAATGCTTATTTAGTATAATGA
The DNA here is from genome assembly GCA_038380435.1 of Ryuthela nishihirai. Classification (NCBI taxonomy): domain Eukaryota; kingdom Metazoa; phylum Arthropoda; class Arachnida; order Araneae; family Heptathelidae; genus Ryuthela; species Ryuthela nishihirai. Next base: position 75,421,687 of record JAWZYU010000010.1, read on the forward strand.
AATTTTTCACTTGTTTTTGCAGATTGCCGTGGCATCCTTCTTCCTGTTATTTGTGGTCAAATACGGCCATTATTGGAGCATAAAGAAGAAGAGGAACTCTGTATAAAGATCCTTAGTGATATTATGATAGTCCTTCATAACCGTGAGATTGGTGTTACTCATAATGACATATCTGAGATTATGCTTAGTATTCTTAGAACTATTATACAGTGTGTCGTACACATGGAAAGAGATAATTCACTTGTGGTAAGCATTACTGTTATATTACTTATGGTAAGCATTATTGTTATATTAATATATATATATTTGTAGAAAGAAAAAGTAATAGGTAGTTTTAATTATGAGATAACACAGTGACTATATAATAATAACTGAAATTTTAATTCAACAGTTTCATTGTAAAACTAATCCAAATAAACAAAGAAAATATAATATGCCATTTTGCACATGAAGAAGACATATATACCTGACATAAGAGTGAATATGACACTATACCTTACAAAATGTTAAGGGAGGCAGTCTTCATCTTGTGAGAGTTTTCTTCAAATAGCTGAATTGATAAACTATTGATATTTTAGCTAAATCCTAGAATTGTTATTTTAACCATACAGTGAAATTGTAATTAAATTTTCCTATTATCATTATCACTGTGTTTTTGATAAACCTAATGTATTTAATCTAAACAACTGTAGATCAATTCTGTACAGGATATGCAAAACATAATGGTGGGGTTTCAAGTTTTAATTGAAAATATACCTCACATAATTTTGAACATAATTAGTGAATTTCCAAAAAGATGTTATGGTAATTCATAGTGAAATATTTCTTGACAGATGGATTGGCAGTGATAGTCTAATCATATGGCTACAAAGGAGCCCTGATTTGACACCTTTCATTTTTTGTTGTGATGCTTTATAAAGAATTATGTTTGCATGGACAAAGCAGCTGAGCAAGTAACAAAAGTTATGCTGCTGCAAGTATGGCAAGAAGTGGACATATGCAGGATCACAAATGGTGCACACTTGGAAATTAATTATGTTTAAAACTATTTAAGGTGTGCTTTCAATTAAAATATTACTTTATTGAATATGTATATATTTTTCCTTCATATTGGTTCTCAAAATCCTACCATTATTTTTTGGACACCATGTATTGCAATTCTGACAGATACAACATTCATTTGTGCAAGTGTTGAACCTCCAGTCATGGATGAACTGTTGATGTATGAAAAGACAATTAATATTCATCTCTCTAAATGTGGTGTAGTTAATGCAGCATAGCTTGCTATTTAGTACTTTACAAGACTAACTATGCATAAGTGATGTACTCATTCATGTCAAAGTAGAATGATGGCAGTCTGGAAAACCGATCATATTATTTAACATGCATCCAGCATCTTGTAAGTTCTATACATTGCAGTAGATGATACTTAAGATGACAGCAGACTGACACTTGGGTAATTATGACCAAGTAATATGGTAAGTATGTGAATTAATGTAACATTGACATGACACATAACTTTCATGGATAATACAATTAAAGTTAAAATCACAAGACTTATTAAAACTAATTGAAATATTGTTGCATCATGACATGTTTTGTTGTACAGCATTTACCACATCTTCAGACAACAAAATCATGGTAGAAAGAGTTTTGTATCAGCCAACTCTTGCTCGTGTTGTCAGATCTATACAACTTCATGGAGTAATTACATAATATTAGTTTGATGATTGTTGGAGGAAGGTTATATCTGTGTTACAGAGGATATCTTGATTTGCATTAATGATACAGTTTCCCCATAAAGGTAAGTTCAAAATGTGATAGGGTGCAGTTATCACTTTAAAATTAAAAAATATTTTTGATATATTGTGTTAAATTATAATTTGAATTAATGCTGATTTTCATTTATTCTGCTATATGACTTTTTTTATGCTCTGATATCCTAATCATAAATATCGTACGTTCTATCTATATGATACATATACTGAGATGCCAGCTTATTAGGTAGACCCCCACTAATCACATAATACATCATATGACCATGATGTGCAGTATAAAACATGCAGATCAGCTCTTTGAGCATCAGAGTTGAATTGAATATCATATTGGACAAAACAAGAAACCTGAGCGACTTTGAATATGGCAGGATAATTGTTGCTAAACATGCGGTAACAATCATCTCCCAAATAGCCATCCTCCTGGGTTTTTCACGCACAATCGTTTCAAGGGTTTACCAAGAATGGTGTGAAAAGCAAAACGCTACAGTGATTAGTGATCCTGTGGATGAAAACAGATTGGATCAGAAGAGTTAAAGGAAACTGGCGAGAATCATGCAAGCAAACAGATGAACCAAAACCAGACAAATCACAACAGAATTAAACATTATCATTATCAATTTATTTCTTTAACTTAGCCAAGATCGCCAAACTTCAACACTCAAAGAAAAAATTCATAATGTTTAGTAAAAAAAAAGCAGCCAAGGAAGTTTTTTTTTTCTATTTCATAACCAGTTCAGAAAATCTTGTGAATGTGAGAAGGCCAGGTCACATTGTATAACACTGGTCATGTTTAAAATATATGATACTGAAAAGAATCATTAAAAGAAATGAAAATCATATTTCAGGTTGAATATTATATTATTCAGGAGGAAATTTCCTTTTGAGAAATATATAATTTAACTATTTTTATTCAGCAGGTTTTCCAAAATGAAGCCTTAATTGTATAGTGCGATCTTTTTTTTCACCATATCACATTGAAAAAGGCTTATTAAAATCAATAAGCTTGCAAATTTGTTTATATTATTTATTTTCATAAAATTCGTAATTAAATTCTGTTTAATTTGGTATATAACATGACCTATTCTGTTGATTTGTGATTTTTTTTAAAATTCTAAAGTTGACTTGTTTATCTGACTCAACATGGTTAGCTAAAAGCCTGAAATTTTCTCAAAGTATGGTACCGAGAAAAAAAATTACAAAAGGAGAAAAATATTTACTTAAAACCAAAAAAGTATTTTTTTTTTGTTATTCAGAAATATATAGTCATTCTATTCATGTGCATTGTAATCATTTCTGTCTATTAGTTTTTTTTAAGTAAATTTTTATATGTGTTGCCAGATGCATTTTTTTACTGCATGACTCTAAAAAAAGTCCTATTAAAATAAAACATATTGTCTGTTTTGTTAAATACTTGATTTTCAGAAAATCCAGAATTAAATGCTGATTAATTTGGTATACCACATGCCATAATTCCTTTCATTAATTATTTGGCAAAAAAGTTCTAAAGTTAAAGTTTTTTTTTGGCTGAGCATAGTGAGAAAATAGCTTGGCCCCTGGATGGAAACCTGTTTTTCAGCTTGGACACTGGAAGGGTTAAGCAGCATATTGTGCAAAGAGAAACTCTGTTGGTGTGGCCATGTTGTCTGTATGGATAATTATAGATTAGCAAATAAGGTTATGAACAGTGTGCCTGAGGGCCCCAGAAAGAGTGGGGAGACCCAGTATGCAGTGGGTAAACAATGTCAAACAGGACCTTGTTAGAATTGTTGTACATTGGCCAGATGTATCAAATGTAGCTCAGGATAGATATGCTTGGAGAACTAAATTGCACAGTCTGGTTGGACCTCCCTAGCCCATGGTTGCTTGAGGAAGAGGAGGAGGGTTATAATAAATTGCTCACTGCTTAATTTTTTAAATAATGAAATTTTGCAATTGTATTCATATGTTACTATGCATAAAATGTAAAAGACAAATTTCTGTTTAATTGTTTAAAGCTGTATGGCAATTGAAAGTTATGAAGTCAGGAAACAATAGAATTGTGTTAGTTATAGCTTAAATTGTTGAATTTTAAGATCTATTTCAGATATTTGATTTTCATTTTAATATACTAAAAGTGAAGTTTCTATCATACTTATTAATTAAAAAATTTGAGAATTAAATACCAAAGAAAAAAAGTTTTTTTCACATTTGATGCTAAAACATTTATAAATTTTAGTGATATATGGTCTCTTTACATAATTTTATAGGGTAACATGGTGGCTGTAATGATTGCAGTTCTGCGTCAAATGACACCATACCATTACACTCAATACATCAATCATTTCCAAACTACAACAGATCTATTAGACTTTATAATGGAAATCCTGCTTGTTTTTAGAGATTTAGTGAGCAAAAATGTATATCCATCTGACTGGAATGAAATGATAATGCTTCAAAACTGGTAAGTGGTCTCTTTTTCAGTTATTATATTAAAACAAAATAATATTTCATGGTGAAAAATCAAAGATGCATTTATGTGCTATATGACTCTAAAAATGCTCTATTAAACTAGCTATCTTTTTTATTGAATATTTTCAATTTTATTGTTATATATTTCATTAAATGCTGATTAATTTGGCATATAACATGCCACAATTCCTTTCATTGGTTATTTGGCAAAAAGTTCCACAGTTAATTTTGTTTTTTGGCTGATCATAGTGAAAAAACGGCTGGGCCTCTGGATGTAAACCAGTTTTACAGGCCCTAGAAACCCTTTACAAAACCCTAGAAAGATTAGAAGATGAATGTTTAAGATAGGATTTACTATCTCAGAATAATGTGCAGATATTAGTTCTTTCATACTGTGAGACTGTAGAACTGGAAAATGTTAAATATTCCGTTTTGCTAAAATATGGAACATAACAAATTTAACAATTAAGCAAAGTAATTAGCTATGATTAGCTTTTATTCTGGTTTTTGCATTCTGTTTTACCTATAATTCTGATTTTTACATAAAATTGTAGCTTTTTTTTTACAATCTATTTGTAATAAAAAGTTATTCAATATTAGTGACATGTTCTTGTATCATCATAATGTAATGTGCTAAATTCAAAAGATTACACTATGCAAGTTTCAAATTCACAACTTGCTGGATCTGTTTAATTTTGAAACAACCACACCCTAAACTATATGTAATAAAAACCAGTAGTTGATGTTTTAAATGCTCATATTTTTGTGACCTGCCAATCAAAAGTAATCAGAAAAACCTTTATAATTTCATATAACAATAGCAGATCACAGCTATTTTGTTCTTGTGTGCCAACACCGGCTAGTGGAAAATTTATGAACTTATGCCAGTTTTTAGAATCTGGGATTGGAAAAATTATATAATATCTTTTAAAATTTTAAAATGATATGTTTATTGAAGAACACAAACACACTTTCTATTACTTGAAACATTAGGAAGAATATAGGATTATCTTGGAATCATATTATATAATAGCTGTAATTACAGGTGAACAAGGAAAGGGAGGGCAGATGTGTGACATCATCTGTGGCAGAAATTGTATGCTTCCCTGTGGTTCTGCTGGTAATTGAGGGATCAGTTACAAATTTGAGGGAATAGTTCCACTTAGTTCTAGCCATATTGGGTTAACAGATCAGGTAGCTAGCTGCAGTGAGTCAAGGGTAATCCTCCAGAATACATCTGAAATTTCTGAGGTGTTGCCATTGCCTACCTAGTGAATGGAGTAGTATAATTGTGGGTTGTATGGTGGAAATCTGTGAAGTAATAGTTATCAATGGTCATACCTTTCGGGCCAAATTTTTGGCATGGGTTTAACTAGTCATATTTTGTAATAACTGTAATTCCAGGCAGACAAACAGGTGGACAGACAATTGTCAGTTTCCCATGGTTCTGTAGGTACTTGAGCAATTGGTCCCAAATTTGGTGGGATGGTCCCATTTAGTTCTAGCCCTGTTGGGTAATAGTGTAACGCTCCAAAGATTTAAATACTTTTAAGTTTTGGACCCTTTGTCTGATCCAATATTTATTCAAGCTCCAGATAGCTTAATTTCAGGCACTGGGCAATAATACTAATTTGCCAAATAAGTTGAAATAGGGTTATTATTAGTTACCAGCAGGCATTACTTAGCGAGTAAGAATTCAAAAAATATGATTGTTAAGCTAATTTAAATTACAATCAAACTTATCAACTAACGTTATTCAAGAGAAAAAATAGCAAAGATTCAAAAGTTTCTGTAACAAACAAAATTTATTTCCAAAATTATTTCAAACTCACAAACATCAATTGAAATTGTCGACTACATCATCACTATCTCATTGCTACTAACAACTACTTCTCCTTCTACTCTACTACTCCAAATAACTTCATTTACTCTGCCTCTTACTCACTTTGTGACCACATGTCACTGCTATATCAGCGTTGTACAAAAGGCCTGCACTGGTCATGTTGCACGCCGGGAAAGACATTTACATAAAGTGATGAGCGCGCAAGCAATTATGCAAGAGAGGGCGTGTCCTTGAACACGCATGCTCTAGCGGGTGACAATCGAAAGGTCGAAGTTGCACATGCACAACTCCTATGCTCTTGGAAACAAGAGCTGTGAGGCCAAAAATAAAATAAAAATTCCTAAACTGATAAATATAACGTAAATTAAGCAAAACTGGTTAAGGTAAAGTAAAAGTGAATGAGAGGGCATCCAACTCCCCCTTCCAAAGGGAGTCAAAATTTGACCTAACAGATTTTAACGAGCAAATTTTGAATAAAAGTATGCTTACACAAATTTTGACAAGATGATCTACTCTCACTTTGACACAATTTTCCATCACAATCAAAGGTATCTCCTCCCAAATACCTTATCAAGAGTGTACAGCTAACCTATTGTAAATATATACCAATGGCTGTGGCAGTTAACTGCATACTAGTGTAATGGACTAGCTAGTATCACATTCTGATACAAACTCGAAATTGGCATAACTTTAACTGTACAAAAAGTTGGTTAATTATACTCCTGTCTACTTCAAAAAAGGTTAAAGAAAGAAAAATTCAATTACATACATTGTAAGCGGGGCACAGAGCTTCCGCTTATCCCCTAACCACAATCAAAAATATGTGAAAGCGAAATCTTCTGTGCCTAATCCACAGAAAAAAGTGTATTCGAACACCGTTATATCCTCCTAATTACATCAAACACACGAAGCTAAGAAATTTCAAATTTTGCAAATAAGCGGGGTGTAATCATCCGCTAATTCTTCACCTAGACACAGTAATCACGAGCTGGCTGAAATAAAAATGATTAGTTACCTTCCCTTTCAGTGCTATACGACCCCCTCCAAAGGAGTTATGCTGGTAACAACTCGGTCACCAGACGGCCATTTGGGGACAGCTCCGAACAAGAACAAGTAACCACCCCCCCCCCCAAAAAAAAAAAAAACAATTCTGCAGTCATCATCATGGTCAGCTTATATATATATACAAATAAATGCTGCCAATGTCATCCCAAAAATTACGCATCATTGACACATAAATATCACTGATGACACTGAAGAGATTTAAACACATATGCATACATCTAAGAATAAAGAAAAAAAATGTGTAAATAATTTATGACATATGACGATAACATTTCATCCAATATAAATCACTTTTTACATGAATCTCATTTTTGCATACATAAATTAACTTTGGAATGCACGTTATTTTACAATACAAAATATTTCTTAAAAATGAAAAAATATTAAATCACTAATTCTCTTTCACTCTAAGCATCCATAAACATTTAACAATTTCTAAACTTCCTAATGTCGACTTACAATTTTCAGCTTTCAGTCAGCTGAAATGAAAAAAATCTACAAAAATACACTTTAAATCACGTTAATATAACAACTAGAACTTCAGATGAACAAGAATACATAAAAAAAATTCTATTCACACAGTATAAACTCAAACTATAGTAAATTCACTTTCCGAAAAATTAATATCAAAACTCCAAAGTTTCAACAAGAAATTAAACATATCTAAGTATATAAATCAAAATAAAGCGACTTTATTCTTCTTTGTCTTCATCTATTCCAGAGAAAAGAAAACAATTTATAAATCATTAAGTGCCACAGTGGAAGAATAATAATATACTTAAATTTTCATTGTTGGCACTCTGTTGCGATAAATCATCATCCAGACGGGTTCCGATGACATCCTTCCTTCGTCGATCGATACCTCAGGTGAAAGCACTGCTGAAGATCTCGCTGATGACATCATCTCTGCTATGTTGACTGCTTCGCTGCCGGTTGTCGCTCTGCAGGCTCTGGTTGTTTCATTACCGTCTCGTTACTACATGCTGGTCTTTGAAGAACATGGCTTTGTACTTTCCAGGTTTATTGCCACTCGCCTCCAAATGATGCTTCAACAGCTAAAAACCTCCAAACTTGCCAGACTCGTCAGAATTATTTGCAGTCGGAACAGTTTCTGGACAGCTTTTCTCATTAATTAACTGTTCTTCATCAACATTTTTTTCCTTTAAAACAAACTCAAAATTTTTAGCATTAACCTCGTTTAAAACTTCTACTTCAGAAACCTCTTCATCAACTAAAACAGATTTCTCATTATTAGTTTGCTCTGCATCACAAACTCTCGGTTCTCTAAATTTGCATTAATTACACTAATGGGACATTTTATAGGTGCTTCTTGAATATTCTGCTTTAGACTACGAGGTAATTAAAAAAGTCCACTGGACTGTGGCTGCACTTTCAAATGACAATTATCATAAATATCATCTAAAACTTGTTCCTTTGAAAATGGAAGATCGGCATCTGCATCATTATGATTTTTTAATTCAGTTTCTTCGTGACAAGCCTTAACAAAAGGTAAAGCAACAGTGGCAAGACATAACTCAGGAGAGGGCTTTTCATGAGGAACTTTGGCCTCTCGCTTCAAAGATCCTAATTCAAGTTTCACGAATTGTCATTCCTTCTATAACACTATTGCTCTGTGTGTCCTAGTCGGCCACAACAATTACATCTGAAAGTTTCTCTGTTGTTCTTAAGAAAATTTTTAGGTCTAGTGTCATTGTTCGAAGCTTGACATGGAACAAATTCTCTGCTTCGTTGGTTCTGCCACATTCTAGGCGCGTTTGGTGCAAATTGTCAGGACCATGTAACTTCCAGTCATTCAGGAGTCATTTTACGAGACTCAATCTGATAGCGCTGCTTTGGCGGGGATTGCATCCATTGTTGGTTTAATGCAGTTGCTGCAGATTCTCTTCTTGCAGTATATTGCCGAGCCAATTTGATTAAATCTGAAATTGAGTTTACGTTTCGTACTTCTAAGAATTCCCTAATGGGCAAAAGCAATTGGGACAATATGCAGTTTATAATGTCAATTTCAGTGGCATCAGCATCGTACAGCTGGTATAACTCTATTGTACCCCAGATAAATTTTCTATATCATGTCCTTTCCTTTGTCTTCGTGAAAACAACTCTGTAGCTAGTTGTGTAAAATTATTATAAGCTGGATAAATGTCCTAGAGTTCGCTTTTAAAATCTTCCCAAAACTCTATTCCATGGTGACATCTTACATTATTCCACCATTGCTTAGCACATCCAATAAGACAAGATACTGCTAAAACCACCTTTTTGTTGCCGGGCACTTCAGGTAAAACGGAAATGCTCTTCCATGGACTTGACAAATGTCCATGATGACGGATGTTTCGAACCGTTGAACTTTATCTCAGGTAAAGGCCAATTAACATAAGGACTATAGTTAATAAATGGATTGGCAACTTGTGGTTGTGGCGGTTGATAATACTCTGTTCTATGACTTGCTTCTGATGGAACAGAAAATGGAACCTTACGTTGAAAGTTTCTTCTACATTGGTGAACTGACGTAGCATTGTCAGCAAATTTAGGGGTTGTTGTCATTCCCCTTTTCTCCTGAGGCTCATTAAGCAGATTCATTAACACTTTTTCTTCCTTCATTACATCCTGCAACCTATCTTCTACTTTTTCCAAGTCGGGAGTCATTATGGCAGAATCGGTGATTCTAACAGATTTAATTTTAGCTCTTCTTTTGGTAATTGCTTTCTTTATTTCAACAAGTCACACTTTATCACTACTGAAGCATAAAAATAAAGTTTTATAATATTAAACTGTTTCCAATTGGAATTTCTTTTTATAGCCTTAATTTATTTTTAAAAAAATACTTTTTGAAAATTTTTTATATATTTTAGAAATAATTTTCTATATTTAATTAACTTAATGTAATTTTAAGTTTAAAACAGATAATGAAAATATATATATATATAACTATGCATTATTATTGCAATTAAAATATCGATATAAAAATTTGGTATATAAAAACCGTCACTCTTGATGGTATCAAAAAATAGGATAAAAGATTTTTCTTCATTTTTGCTTCTATTAGATTCAAATATTTATCCTTTGAGCCACGTGTAATCAGAGCTTTGAGATGCTCATGATCCATGTTTGGCTACTTTTACTGTATAAAGTGGGTGCCATGTGTTGTTATCAGTTATACAAATAATCACTTGATCATCATTTGAGGCAATTTTTCCATTTAGCTTTATATTAGGTATGCTCTGATACATACTCTATTATTATCTGTAGAGCAGAGTTGGCTCAACAATACAAGCATTCCAAGCAGTGACTGGTACGGCAAAATTTTGAGGGTGGCTTGCTAACAATTGGATGGTTATTTTTACCTAAAAATAAAAGTGCCATGAATGTAAAATGCTAATGTCTTTACATAACTGCATGAGTAATGGTTTAGCTGGCATTTCATACTCAGATCCACAAAAATGGTAAGATCGTTTGAGATGACAAAAATGGTAAGATCGTTTGAGATGACAAAAATGGTATGATCACTCCAGGGAGAGAAAAAAATAAAATTAGTTCTAACAGAAAAAAAAAAGTAAATTCATTTGAGGTAACAAAACAAATTTATGAGGGGCACCAGAAAAAAAAAGTTGCTCAAAGAGTCAAAAAGTAAATTTACTTGACAGTGGAAAAAAGTAAGCTCATTTGGGCAGTAAAATGCCATACCAGCGCTGTCCTGGAGGAAAGACGATGCCAATTTATGGCAATATAATGAATATTTTTAGTTATATGACATAAATAGAAATATTCCATTTTTTTTCTACCAGCCTGTCCTACACTCTTTTTGCAGTCAACAGCATAACTGCATAACCTTCTAATTAATGAACATTATAGGTTAAGAGTTTGAAAAATATTGATAAGCTATTTGATACTAGTTCCTATTGACAAATATTAAAAGAATCCTCCATTCCCAGGGCAAACGTTTTAGCTGAAGGGCTGCATAAAAAACTAAAATCAAAGGGCAGGCCACCAAAGAAATATATAATCAATAATGTATGTATAAATAAGAACAACAAAAAATGTTTTTCTCTTTTGCAAATTTAATTTGTTTGCATCAGTAGCTTGTGGACTGCACAAAAAAAGGTGCAGGCTGTAGTTCACCTAGGATTGATATAGTCAGTAAAATGTTGCTTGGTAGAAAACAATTAGTATTTTAAAACGTATGGATCATATAACTTTTTTTATTTTAATATTTCATTTCACATATAAAATACTGAAATTGTTTAAATCATAGGATTGCATTATTTGATTTGTGTTTATAGTCATTAGTTTTAAGTCACATTTGAAGCATTGAAATAAACAATATAACCTTTCTCAGATTAGTAGTGATTGGATTTAAAATTTAGTATGCTTGTTTATATCATTGTATATATATCAACTAACCAAATAAGTTCGTGCGGGTTTTTCAGTGTTATCATTTCAATGAAAAGTACATAAGCTCAATTGCAAGTGGTGTGCCATGTGTCGATACACAATTGGAAGCAAGTGGCATACTGAATCAGTTGATGTGTAGCAAGCATGAAAAGCAGTTCGGTGAAATTGGGAAGGGTGATGAAAACATGTTTGTGTTCAATATAGTTATTCAAGGGTGCTTACTTTATTAATTTAAACTGGGAACTGAAGTGGCGCAAGCAGCCCACAAGATATGTACAGCATTTGGAGAGAACTGGTGAGCAAATGGACAGTCCAAAAGTGGTTCCGAAAATTTGCATCAGATAATGAGCCACTTCAAGTGCCCCCCCTTCCCCATGAAGGAAGGCCGACCATCATTAATGACAATGAAAGCCAGCATCGAGTTGGATTCACATAAAATGTGTCAAGAGCTTGCAGAAAGGTTATGTGTAAGTGATACAACCATTTGTTTGCATTTACATTGTCTAGGAAAGTCTAAAAGCTGAGAAAGTGGGTTCCATATGAACTGATTGCCAACAACAAACTACAGCAGCTTATGATCTGTTCATTGTTGCTTTCACGCCACAAGAATGAGCCATTTTGGACAGGTGATGTGCGCTGAAAAATGGTTTGTCTATTGGAACACCAAACATTCATATCATTGGTTGTCATCCACTGAACCTGTACTGCACACACCAAAGCTCAGGATCCACCAACAGATAATTTTGTTGTGTGTCTAGTGGACTACAGCTGGTACGTCTATTATGAGCTTCTTGCCACTGGCCAAATAATCACTGTGGACATCTACTTGGCACAACTACAATGAGTTGCAGATGAACTGCTCTAAAAACAGCCTGCACTTGTTCTTCACAAAGGCATTGTGGTCCTTCAGGATAATGCTCACCCTCACAGAGCACGAGTGATTGAGACAAGCTCCACAGCCTTGGTTGGAAAATTCTATCCTTCCCTCCGTATTCCCCAGATATCGTTCCATCCAACTACCATCTTTTCTTACCACTGGACAATCATATGCAAATCCAACAATTTTGAAACACCTTATTGATGAATTTATGTTCAAAAACAAGCACTGGAAATGGAGTTGGCTGCTTTCCTCACTTCTAAACATCAGGAGTTCTACCAGAGTGGCATTTACAAACTTGTATCTTGTTGGAAAAGGTTATAGATTGTGTTGTTGTGCACTTTCCTGAATGAAATATCTGTATTCACTTTTTATGTTATGGCTTAATTTTACCCTGAAAAACCACATGAACTTTTTTGGTTACCTGATAAGAATTTACGATGTAACAAAATGAAGATGATGTGAAGAAATTTAATGATGTACGTATTCATGTGTAGTTAATTTCATTTTTAGCATCATCTTGAAAGCACTCAGGCATTTCTCTCTAACAATCAGAGATCGTTTTACTAAGCCATTTGAATATCAGGTAAGTTAACTCTTTATAGAAATACAGTTTAGTTCTTTTGTAACTTTGTTAACCTTCTCTTTACTTTTTTAATGTTTTATTCAGTTTTTAATTTGAAGGCAAAATATTTGTTGCCTTGTGATCCCATTTTGATATATTTGTTTTTACGTTTGTTTAGTTTTGTATAATTGGTATTACAATGTGTTTCTTACAGTGCTTATTGATGCATCTATGTTTGGTATGATATTTGACACCTTTGAGATCATTTTAAAAATCTACTCCGTTGTACTCAGACATTCTATATAAATTACTAAATTTGCAAAAATGCTAGGATAAACAGATGTTTTGCATTTGTGTTTAGTTCACAACACGTTTTTTTTTTTAATTGATCTGGATTATATATGAGAGCAGTTCAAATATGACCCGAAATTTTGGTCATAGTTGTCAATAAATTGTCTTTCCTGTTTCTTATTAGGTAGTCTTGAAGTACACTACCACTATATGTATACATTTTTGACATTGGCATAGAAGTGCTATTATCTCTGCAGCATAAAATTCTGTTGAATAGGTTTACATTGACTGGAGAACACATACCTCTATTGTTGCATTGCTATCAAACTTTTCTCTTCCCAAAAATTCTTTTTAATTACCCAAAGAGATAAAAATCTCAAGGTGACATTTAGATTGTAAAAAAATGTATCCAGGATCTTATAACCCAATGTATTGTATAGTGTTGACAGCGCTCTACTTATTGAAAGTTTGGATCCGATCTTGTAGAAGAATTACCCCCTTCTTGACCTCTGTAGGAAATGGTATTACCGAGCACATACACATAAATGCAGATAATCTGTGAAGGATGAAAATGTAAAATGATTGTACAAAAATAACACTAATCTACAATATTATTTATCTAGAGAAACAGTGAAAACCTAGGTCAGATTTAAACTCCCCTTGTACTTCATTTCTGTATGCATATTTTGGAAATTGGATTGGGTTGTTTTACCTCTGAGCGGCACTTTTTGCACGCAATGGGCAGGTCACAAGGATTCCAAGGGCTCAGAAAAGGTTGGGGTAAGGGGACCCATTGGACAGTTGTTAGTATACAGATTGTAGCCTCCTGTCAAGTCCATCCAGTGTATCTTTTAATGTGCACAGGGTATAGTTCTCCCACTTATGGCTTAACATCCCATCCAACAGACGTTGTTCCAAGCCTATTGGTGTCCCCTACTGATCAAGGGCAACGAATTTTGCAGACTTTTCGATCAAGGGCAACGAATTTTGCAGACTTTTCGATCAAGGGCAACGAATTTTGAGGGCAACTCAATGCTGGCCCAGGTGGGACTCAAACTTGGGAACTGCAGATTATGAGCCTGGCATACTACCGACAGAGCCACCCCTGCCCCATTACGTTAGTATAAACCTTTGAAGTAGTATTCTGTTAACAACTTTTGCCTATCTTGAATAAATTTAATTAGTCACAGTAAGGCATTTTTCACTTTGGGGGAGCATGTAACACCTTATTGATGAATTTATGTTCAAATTGTTTACTGTAACCTACAAACAGATTATTATTTACCATTTAGGCTTTCAATGCAATTTTTCTTGAACTTTCTGAAAAATAATGAGGATTCCTCTTTAGTTTGCACATTTAAACTTATGTAAGCAAGTTTTTGCTTTATTTAAAGGCCAATGATAAGGCAGGTAACTGTAAGGATTGTTGCTACAACAATGCTTACACTCAATTCTCGGTGTGTTGGCTTAAAAAAAAAATACCATGCCATTTGGCACGTGATGTGGACTGACCATGTGAACTAAACTGGAAGGTGCCATCTGGATCAGAGTCTTCAATTACAGTCAACTACATTTCCAATGACTATTCTGTGGTATATAATGCTTAAAGCCACTAATAGAGGATGATTGTTCAGCGACCGGTAGCTCAGTGGTCAGAGCACCTGACATGTTATCAGGAGGTTGTGAGTTCAGATCCCACCTGGCTAATGACAGTTTTTCCTCTATATTATTCTAACAAACTATTACCAGTTGTATATCTGAGAAATTCTACACTTGATTCTTAGCATGTTTGCTTGAAAAAAAATACCATGCCATTTGGCGCTTGATGTGTGCTGGTCGTGAGCACTAAACTGGAAGGTGCCATCTGGACCAAAGTCTTCAATTAGAGTCAACTACCTTTCCAATTACTATTCTATGGTATAATACTTAAAGCCACTAATAAAGGATGATTGTTTGGTGTCCAGTAGCTCAGTGGTAAGAGCACCTGACATGTTATCAGGAGGTTGTGAGTTCAGATCCCACCTGGCTAATGACAATTTTTCCTCTATGTTATTCAAACAAACTACTACCAGGTGTATATCTGAAAAATTCCATTATTGTAACAACAATGCTTACACTCGATTCTTGACGTGTTGGCTTAGAAAAAATTTAAATATCTTCGGTTTGGTGCTTGATGTGGGCTGACCGTGTTCATTAAACTGGAAGATGCCATCTGGACCAGAGTCTTCAATTACAGTCAACTACATTTCCTATGGCTATTCTATGGTATAATGCTTAAAGCTACTAATAGAGGTTGATTGTTTGGCAGCCTGTAGCTCAATGGTCAGAGCACCTGACATGTTATCAGGAGGTCGTGGTTTCAGATCCCACCCAGCTAATGACAATTTTTCCTCTATATTACTCTAATAAACCATGTGTTTGGTATAATATCCTACACCTTTGAGATAAAAAAAAACTACTCCCACATTTAGACATTCTGCATAATCACTAAAAAATGTTAGGCTAAACGTTTAAACAAGTTTAGCAATAATGTGTTATTAAAGCTGTAGGGCAGTTAAAAGGTAAACTGTGTTGGCTGAATATATGGTTATAAATAACTCTAGACGCTGTTTTAGAATATTTCCAAAGTCCAGTTCTTCAGAGCAGAGTTCCGAGATAGCCATGTTGGAGTTCTTTGTTTCCAGGTTTATCACAGCACTTTTTAGTTCTTTGATTCACATGTATAAGTTCACTGTTTCACAGAAAGTCAGGTTGTATGATTGTACTTCCTTCTGTTTTTATTTTTTGTTGCTGAATATTCGAGGACTGTGATATTTTGTTGTACACTGTTCAGTTTTTTTTTGAAAGCATACAGCAGGCTTAACATATGATATATTTCTTCAGGCATTAAATGTTAAAGCACAGCAGAAATGACAGTTTGCAATTTATTCATTGAAATCATTTTCATAGACAAGGGAGAGGAATAGAAAGAGAGCAAATAGTCATCCATAATAAATACATTGATTGCCTGTAGAAATCGACTTCAATAATTATTACAAACATCTGAAAAAAATTAGCGCTGCCACAACTTTTTTCAGACGTTTGTAATAATTATTGAGAGCAAATAGCATTTCTTGCCATGAAAACTGAAAAGGGGTTGTTTTTTTAATAATGCATAATTATCTGCACTTATGGTGAACTTCTGCCATTTCTTTCCCTCTAAGTGGAATACTGCAATGGAGTAACAAATCGTTGCTGCATAGTAAAGCACATGCTTTCTGAATGAAGTAGGAAGGGCACTAGTGTGAAGAGGCGCCCTCCTACTTGACAGGTTATCTATTTACAGTGTATATAGCCTTCCACATTTTAATTGTTTAAATGTGTCTCAAATTTTATTGGGGGAAAAACATGGGCATTAAGGTCATGGGGGAAAAACATGGGCATTAAGGTCATTAAAGGCATGGGAATTACATTGTGGACAGAGCACACCCAATAAATTTACTATTTTAATAATATCTTTGATGACTGTATATAGATGATAACACAGAAATCCAGTATTATGTTGTTATGCAGATTTAAATTATTACATACTGCTATAACACAGAGATCAGCTTATATACCCTGGTCAAAACAATTAGATGATAATGTGATATTGACATTATTTTGCAAACAAATATGTCATGAATGATGTTAATATGAATGTCATAGTTCCCATCTAAGTGAGACACGTGTGCTACAAATTGTAGCAGGAAATATACAAATTATAATTAGTGATGATTTTATGCATATGACTTGCATTAGGAGAAAACCAGGTATAAGTACAGCTCTCTATCGTTCTTCCACATTTCACTTTCACCAGAAAGAATGAGAAAATTGGTTGTTTATCAGTAGTTGAAAGTTAGTGATGTCATCTCAGCATGATTTTCTGGAACCTATAGCATGGAGGGCAATAGGAAGGTTGCAAGCTGGTCTGACAGAACAGGCTGTTTCACAGGACTTTCAAGTGTCGCAGAGTGTTGTAAGCAGATTGTGGAATAGATTCTAAACATTTAAAAGGGAACATTTCGAAGAAGGCCAGGTCCAGATCTTCCACCATCATTGACTCCAAGAGATGACTGTTATTTGTCTTTGATGATCCATCAAAATCGCTCACTGAATCGTACAGAACTGCAGTATGCATTCACTACAGACAGTGGAAGGTGCATATCCATGCAAACACTGGGCAATTGTCTTCACCATGCAGGGCTTAATGCTCGGTGACTGATGGCATGCATTCCTCTAACCCAGAGGTTCCCAACTTATTTGTCTTATCGTCCCCTTTTCAGAAAAAAAATTACTCAGCACCCCCCTGGAAATCTACCTTCTTTAAGCAAACAAACAGAAAGATGCAGTGACAAATTTGCGTTCTTTTATGTATCTATATTTCTACCTACATCCTACAACATAGTAAAGAAAGATGTTGTAAATAAGATATCTTGAAGCTTGAAATTATAAAATTATTTATTAAAATCAATTGTATAAAATGGAAGATAAAATAATCACTACGACTTTAACTCTATGTTACACAACAGATGAAACATGTACGAACAGTTTTTCAAAATTTTCTTATCTTCCCTTCTTTATGCTTCCCCCGCCCTACTACCGACCCCCTGAATAGAGAGCTACTACCGACCCCCTGAATCATTCCAGTGCCCCCCAGGGGGTGTTATCGCCCACTTTGGGAAACATTGCTCTAAACCCATGTCCTGTAATGCCTACAGAGAATGGGCTGCAGAACATTTCAATTGGAGCAGTGACCAGTGACAGTCAGTTCTGTCAAGTTCTATTCAGTGATGAGTCATGGCTCAGCTTGCAGCCTGATAATACTGTACAACACTAAAAACGTTTCAGAAATGAAAACAGCCATTTTTACTAATTTTGAGGTGCTAAACACAATTGTGATATTAAAAATTAGTATGTGGCTCTTGTTTTGAAAATACAGGTTACATTCGTATACAGTGTATACTGATTTGAGTCTTTCATGCATTGTATGAAGTATGGAAGTGACACAATACTAGGGAGCTATTGCATCATTCAAGGCAATGCAATACCTGGGATTAATTGCATCATTCAGAAGTTACCTTCCCTCAGTTATCGTCGGTTCATGGTTGTATGTGGGTGCTCTATGTGAGTGATATGCTTCGCTCTTGTGTGAACGATGCAGACCATTTTTCTTACATTGTGGTGAAGTTACTTTTGCATCACAGGAGCATGAAATAACACCTGTTATCAAAAAGCCAGTCATCTGAAGTAAAGATGAATCTTTACTTCAGATGTAAAATTGGAGATCAACAGAGGAGCTGAGCTCTGCATACAGTGTGTAATAGTTTTATAGCACATCTTCACATCTGGCTAAATGGCAAAAGGTGGTCATTGCCATGTGTCATTTCCATGATATGACAGGAACCATCCAATCATGTGAGTGATTGTTACTTTTGTATGACATCTCCACTGGGAAGTGGTATTACTTAAAAGAGAAAAAAGACAAACTACCCCAATATACTATCTGCCATCTGCCTAGTGCCACGTGAGGAAAACCTGCCCTCAGAACATTATTGAGCGGATTAGAATATTATGATGTGGACTCAGAGAAGGAAGAAACAGGAACCCAGGAAATAGCATCTGTAGATCCTAACTTCACACCCACAAAATCGGATTCACAAGATCATACAGAATGAGTTGAATGATCTTGTTATAGATCTGGAGATGTCAAAAGCAAGATGGAACTCCTAGGATACAGACTGCAGCAGTGGAATCTCTTTGATTGAAATGTTAAAGTAAGTGTGTATCATAGCCACCAAAAAGATCTGGTACTGTTCTTGACCATGGTAGCTGCAAAGATGTTGTGGTTTATTCATATCCCTCCATATGATACATATTCCAAAAGATTGGAGGTTATATAGATTCCTTGAAATTGAGTATGAAAGCTGTTCTTCTACACAATGGGAATGTGTTGTTTTCTGATCCAGTAGGATAATATGAGAGAAACTTATGACAATATGAAACAATTACTTCAATACATAAATTATGACAAATACAAGTGGCATATTTGTGGACTTAAAAGTCATTGCTCTTTTGCTTGGACTACAGCTTAGATATACAAAGTTCTATTGTTCCTTTGCAAACGGAGTAGCAGAGACAAAACATCTCATTATGTGAAGAGGATTTGGATTTCTCAGCAATCACTGGAGCCAGGGAAGAAGAATATACAGTATCATTGCTGGTACAATCCACGAAGATTTTGTTGCCACCTTTGCATATAAAATTGGGCCTAATGAAGAGTAAAATAATTAAGGCTATAGATCAGACACAAACTGCCTTTCTGTACCTTTGACAGAAATTTCCAAGACTTAGTGATACAAAGATAAAAGAGGGTGTTTTTATTGGTCTGGATATTCACTCACTACTACATGATGAGGTATTTGATGGTATCACTGGTGATGAACAGATAGTGTGGCATGCCTTCCAATAGGTAGTGATGGGTTTCTTAGGGAATAGAAAAGCAGAAAATTGCAAGGATCTTTTGGAAGAACTGCTGTTCTCATATCACAAGCTGGGATGTAGTATGTCTTTAAAGGTACATTTCTTAAGTTCTTATTTTGATTTCTTTCCGGAAAACTGTGGCACTGTGAACGATGAGCATGAGGAATGTTTTCATCAGGAAATTGCTACAGTGGAAAAGAGATATCAAGGAAGGTGGAGCCCATCAATGTTAGGAGATTACTGCTGGAATGTGATGCGATGTTATATAAGTGGTAAGTGAAGAGGTGGCGGTTTCTGTAGACCGATATGCAACCTTAAGTGAATGACATAATACAGGTAAGTGACTGTATCTTGAAAACTATAGCCAATCAAACATTTTTGTTTTCATTTTCACATTCAGCACCTTGATTTACATAAGAAATGACTGTTTGTTCTCCCAAAACACACCAAAGGTCAAAATTTGTTGTTCAGTGTTGTTGACAAGTCCTCATTTGGCATGAACAAGGAACATGACAAGCCCTCTTTTGTTCCTGAATAGCATCATTCTGGCTGAGGTGGAGTTATTGTTTGGGGAAACATTAGTATTGGCAGGCATACAGACATCTACATCATCAAGAATGGCTCTCTGACAGAAGTAAGTTGCAAAAATGAGATTCTGCTACCCATTGTTCTTCCAGGTGTGGCATTGATTGGAGATTCATTCATCTTCATGGACAATAACACTTGCACTCATAGGGCCCAGCTGGTTATTGCCGTGCTTGATGAGGGCAATGCACACATGGATTGGCCTGTATGCTCACCTGGCCTTAACTCTATCGAACATGCTTGGGACTTACGGCAGATGTGTTACAGCTTGCCAAACACCTCCCCATGACCCTTCAGGAGCTGTAACATGCTCTTGAGGAGAAGTAGTTAATCCACCAAAAAATCTTTGAATACCTCATTTTATCAATGCCACACAGATGTGCTGCTATGTTGGCAGTTTAGAGGTAACTACATGCCCTACTAGAGGTTGATGATTTGTTTTTGCTCATCACTCTTTCAACTTTTTTTTTGTTCATCATTGTATGTAAATTTGACATCTTTCACTTAAAGTGCATTAAATTTGCAATTAAATTTTGTTTTGTTGTGATATATCTTACTGTTGACAGACAATCATGTTTTAAATCCAAACTCATCAACTTTACATCTGTTCACGTTTGATATTGTATTATTTCCTAATTCTTTTAAGCAATGTATATATATATTTGATTACTCTATATTTTACTTCTTGTCCAAAAGCCTTTTTAATTAAAAATAAGCTCCATAGTTCAGTTTAATAAGAAACTATATTTCATGTAACAAATGTAATTGGTGGGATTTTCAAGTTTTGTATATTAGATGTAAACTGTTCACTGCAAATATGGAATTAATATATTTTTCTCATTAACAGGTTTGGAACAATTTTTTTCATGGTGCCATCTCTTTTTTGACTCAAGAAGCATTGCAGTTAGAGAATTTTTCTCAAAACAAAAGAAACAAGATAATATCAAGGTATATGAATATGTTATATGTATTTAATGCTAATACATAATACATTTATTTTTCAACTTATTTTTTAAAATAATTTTGCCAAGTCATTTTCCAAAGCTGGTAGCATTTAGTAAATACCATTAAAGTAGTAGCCAAATGGCTCTTTGGTTATATATAATCAGTTGGCTAGACAGAATTCTTTTAAACTGACCTGAACACACAAGCTTTTGTTGTTGTTTTTTTATCACGGACAGACATCTGATTAATATTTAATTCAAAAAACGTTTTGTTTCAAGATTGATAGTAGTTTGACAAGAATTATTTTTAAAGTGTTTTTTTACCTTAATTTTTTCTGCCATGCAAATGCAGAATTTACTTTGTTGTTTCATATGTGTTTTGAAACAGAAGTTGATTCAGTAGTAGTTGTTAGCGTACTATTCTCATAACTTAATATTCTCCGGTTCAAGTTTCAACTGTACCAATGTTGATAATTTTCTCTGCTTGCTTCCATTCTTCCCTCAGTGAAAATGAATATATCATGTGCTTTGTAAGGCTACCATCCTTTAAATGGGATATTAACCATCTAAGTGTCCAATGGCAGTTAAACTTTTTTTTTTAATTAGGCTTACGTAGCCTTTATTTTAATTTGAATTTCTGTTATTCTCCAGTACTGAATGCTCTTTCATTTGGTATATAACATGTCCTCTATATGCAGGTGTCACTTCAGAATAAGATTCTAAACTTTTGTTGTTATGCTGAAAATGTTTTTAGGTTATCTTGACTATGACATGCAGTAGCATGCTTTCTGAGAAACGTGAAACTTTAATGGTTAAGCTATGGCCACATGTGCAAGAGAATCCCATCAGACTCTTTTACAACGAGGCACAAATGCAAGTTGGGAAAATGTTGCTGGTTTTTGATTAATATACACTGATTTTAGACTAAATTGTATATTTATTTAAAATTATAAATGCACAATCATCATATTTTGTGATATACCTGAAGTGCATATAAAATTTTACTAATAATAACAGTATTGTATCATAATTGACAGTTAGATAATCAAGCAGTGTAGGGTGGTGTGATTGTGTGGGAAATGTTTTCCTGGCACACATTAGGCCCCCTGATACCCATCAAAGGATGTCTGAACACCAAGGCATATTTGAGCATCGTTGCTGACCAAGGTCAGGGCTACAGTTTATCTTCACTCGGATGGACATGTTCAACCTGATAATGCACCTGGTCACAAAACATGTCACTGAATGGTTCCAGGAACATATTGATGAGATTTCCTTGCTTTATTGGCATGCACAGTTCCCAGATCTAAACCCTATCAAGCATCTTTGGGATGAGGTGGTAATGGCTGTTTGCAGCGAGACTGTGCCACCATGCAATTTACAGTTGCTGCACAACATAATCATTTCTACATGGTACAATATTCCTGCACAATGCATCGAGCATCTTATTAGTTCCATGCCCTGATGAATTTGGGCTGTTCTGAAGGCCAAAGGAAGCACATCAATCCTAGGTAGGTGTACCTAATAAACTGGCATCTCAGTGTATGTTAACAGTTCTTGAAAATTTCAGCTCTCTTGTTAAGTAAGTTCTAAGTAATATTTTGTAGGGTATATTAATTTTTTATTATGACTAAGAAAATTATTCTATTCTCATGTAACAGATCAATGTTCTTTATGGATTAAGAAAATATTAACTGTTAATTTATTATTACTATGGTCTATGCAAACACAAAAATTATATGATTTATTTAATGTGAAATTTTGTATATTTGTGACTTCACTTTGTTTGGTATAATTTTTAATATAAGAAATATGTTATTTTTTAGGTACAAAGATATGAGAAGAGAAACAGGATTTGAAATCAGAGCCATGTGGTTCAATTTAGGTAAAATGTATACACTTAAATGTTTAAATTTTACAGTTTTTTAATTTCCTTTTTTGCTGAAAACATACACAACCCTCAAGCAGCCATGGGCTACCAAGGTTCAACCAGACTGTGCAATTTAGTCCTCTGAACATGTCTATCCTGCATTACAGATGTTGCATTTGCCCACTGTAGACTAATTCCAAAAAGATCCTGTTTGACATTGCTTACTGCATCCCTTTTCGTGAGGTCTGAGAAACAGTCATAACTCTATTCACTAATCTTTAATTATGTATATGGGCAACATGGCCAAACCAATGCAGTCTTTATCTGCACACAATGTTGCTCAAAGGTGGATGATGACTCCTTTGCCTCACCTCACCATAGATTACAAATTCAAACCAAAGTAAGCATCTAGAATCAAAGGCATCAAGTTTCAAAAAATTTTTTCATCTCGTTTACAAAAGGTCCAAGTTTTATAAATAATTATGTAAACACAGCACAATTGTGAATTAAAATTTGCCTCACAATGTCACTGTAATTGCTATTTACACCTTAAAACATATATAAAAGCCTTTACCAGGTGGCTTTTTCGTAATGACAATCCATACCATATTACAAGGTTGTGTGTCTTGTGCAAACATTATTCCAGGCATATGGAATAACTTACAAACTCAGCATATACTTGATACAGTCTGAATTGGAAACTCTCTGATTTAGATGCTTTGCACTAGTAAAAGTTTACTAGCAGGTAATATATGGGAGAGATTTTCATATGCTAATAAAAAAAATCATTTGTATTATATTTTGTTTCTTGATAATAAAAGTGAAATGCATGCAAAATATTTGTTTAACCTTATTGTGTCAAAAAAAGAATACTGTTATCAATTCAAGGATTTTTCACAAATCTTCTCTTAGGGATAAAAGAACCAAATAACTTTCAGATGTATGTGTCAGATATGGTCTGTTAAATAAAAAATAAATGAAAAAGTTCAAATGAATAGATAGTTTTTGAAAGTATTAGGAATACAAAACATGCTATTTAGGAAGCATTATTAGTTCCTATAACTTTTTGAAAAAAAATTTTTTTTTGATCAAAAGCAGTTGCCATTGCAATGTTATTATTAAAAGTAGTCTCTCAAATATTTTTTCCAATAGAATCCACAAAGGTCACCTTCCACTCTCTATCTGATTTGAGATAGAATGACTCATTAACAAAAAGCAGGGAATAGTGTGGGGAATACGTTTAAATTGAATACATTCATTCAAACACAAATTTGAACAACCTTCAAACACTTTAACAGAATTTAGGAATGACCTTTGCCTAGGGTTTTGTCTGGAAATGTTCAGCGAAGTTCAGTATGACACTCAATGCATAGTAAAATCCATCATGAATAGATAAACCTTTTTTTTTGCTCAGTAAGTTTGTAAAAGATTAGTGTTTTTTTTTTCATGAAAATAGGTAATATCATTTATTGTTATATCATTTTTATGCCTTAGCAATTGTCTTCTTAGAAAAATGGGAATTTATGCTTTCAAATATATCATTAACTCAGAGCTGCCAACTGCTCTGTTTTTGTTAATGTTTTTTAATGTGAATTTTGGGGTTTTCAATTTTGCTCTTTTTTCTAAAAAATCTGCTCCCAAATTTTACAGCATTTTTTTTTTCTCCTTTTAGCAAAAGGACATGGAAACATAAGGGAAGAATTGTTTAAATTTAGCTCTTTAACTGCATTAAATGTGCACCTCTTATCTCTACTTCTTAGTCTGTACTTGATTGTGGGCTCACACACTAATGCATTGAGTGTCATATTGAACTTTTTATTTAACAGACCATATCTGACACATACATCTGAAAGTTATTTGGTTCTTTTATCTCTAAGAGAAAATTTGTAAAAAAATCCAACAATGCTAATATAAATGACTTTCAATATGTGTTTTCAAGGTAATCTATCTGCTCTTTCAATATGTTTTTTCAAGGTAATCTATCTGCTATCTTTTAAAAATATGACAGAGATAAAAGAAAACTTTCTGACAAACTAGTACTTGCATTTATTTGAGGTGTTCCAAAATTTATTAGACTGTGGAGATAAAATGGAACTAGATAAGCTCATTATCTTTCATTCATATAATAATAATAATACTAATATATGATTATGATTTCCCTTTCATTCAATTAAAGATAATGCAGCAAAGGACTAAAAATCAGCTGAAAATCAGACTTAGTGACTTGTTTCAGAATCTGGAAAGTTCCCTGAAACCAGTATATACACACCCAAAGAAATTATTTCGTAGGTGATAGCAAACATTAGGAAATGAGCTCATCCAGTTCCATTTTATTTCCATAATATGATAAATTTGGGAACACCCCTGGTATATGTACATTATAAACATTATTGCAAATGTTCCCTATCAAAAGTCAAAAACATGTCCACCATATTCTTACCATAAACATCAAACCAATGTAACATCACACCAACATCAAAATAAGGTTAAAAAATTAATTTTTCTTCTTCACGTTAGAGTTAATATCTGGCAACACCTAAAAAATGGACTATTTGGTGGTTATCATTTCTCCACACAAACGTTATGCTTTAATGTATTTAATATTAGTGTCTTAAAAAATTCATAAACGGTGAAAATTTTTGAAAAGTGGCATGTTTTAAAAATCATTAAAAGAAGCATATCTTTTTGGATATGCTTCTTGTAATCTGAAACTTTTGCAAATTAAAGAAAAGGATGACTTAAATAACTGTGGAAAGAAACTTTGATGTATTTTAGTTTAACAGTTTTTTTTTTTTTCAGTCTGAATAGTTTGATTTTCATTGCTGCAGAATTATCAAGTAATTGTTCCTCATATTCCTAATATTTTAAAAACTGTTTATTGAAACTTTTTCATTTATTTTTTAATTAAAAGACCATATATGACACATACATCTGAAAGTTATTTGATTTTTTATCTTTAATAGAAAAGACACTCTGGAAATGTCGATCAGTTTTAGAGGAAAAATTATCTTCAGCAAGGTGGGATCCTGATAACCTGTCAGGCAGCCCACGACGTCCTGATAACCTGTCAGGTGCTCTGGACCATAGAGCTACCAGAGTGATATCTTCCTTCATAATTGAACAAATACGTCAAAAAATCTCTTCAATTTAATCTTCAAAATAAAGTTAAACATTGAATTTTTCTTGATTTCTTGTTTATGTTATAGTTCAAATTCTGGCAACACCTTAAAAAAATTTATACTCTTTGGTAGCTAATGTAGTTATCTCTCCACACAACAAGTTGTGATTTAACTTTCTTCTTTTAATATCCCCCCCCCCCCCTAAAAAGTTTATAAGCATTAAAAATATGAGAAAACTTTAAAAAGTGGCATATTTAAAAAGTCGTTTAAAAAATTTGAAACTTTGGTCAATTTAAGACAATAACACGAGTTAAGTAACTGTGGAAACAAACTTTGATATATTGTAGTTTAACAATGTGCTTTTTGTGTGAATATTTTGATAGCTTCATTTTCTTTACTCAAGCATTATGAAAGAACTGTATTGAATTTTAACAAAATGTTCTACTGTGAAAAATTAAATTGAATTTGTGATTCACTCTTTTTTGCAGAAATAATGGTTTAACTAGATTTTATTGAATTGTAAGGTTTATAAAGCTGAATTATTATAAAGATCAATTTGTGGACAATGGGAAAAGTGATATAGTAGAAAAAATATTGTATCGAACCCATATCTTCTAGAAACATACCAGTTATGGTAGCCACTACACTATCATGTCTAATGTTTTTCATTCAACTGATGTGATTTATAAACTTTCCAGATTTTTTTACTTGATTCACACAGTAGCACCATTTATAAGTCACATGAGCTGAAGAAAAAAACGTTAGCTGATGAAGTGGTTCATGTCTCCTGGAAACATGCAAATTTCTAGGAGACATGGGTTCAAATCCCTCTCATGGCAAAAACAATTTTTTTTTCAGCTTACTATTTCATGGATATTGAAAAGTTGCCTTTCCTGCCCATAGATGCCACCATGAGCTACAAGGTCAGGAAGATTTTAAAGGTCACAATTAGTGGATAAATGACAGAGCTGGTGAGCTTAGTGGTTAGATTACCTGGCATGTAACTGGGAGGTGTGGGTTTGCATCCCACTCATCAGTGAAACTCATTTTTTTTCTACAAAAGTATTTCTATCACTATTCATTCATTTTTCCAATATGTTCTGAAGTTTAATAGTGCTTTTTGTTAATCTTGGTGTGTTAAGGGTTAAGCTTATTTTAGGGTTTGAGTTATTGTTTTCATAAATATGGTTTAAGATATATTATGGATAAATATGGTTTAAGATATATTATGGATAAATATGGTAATTTATTTAGGGTCCGATTTATTGTTTTCATAAATATGTAAATATTTCAAGGTAAAAAACTATAGTTATAATTATAAAAAAACTATTCTCCAAAGTTGCTGAATTTCATTCATTTAGCCAATATAAGTAGTGCAACATTTTAAGGTTTAGGTAATGAGTTTTGTTAACTTTCTGATTATGTGAATTTATTTAATACAATATATATATAAATATTTATTTTTTAGGTCATCACCAAATTCACTTTGTCCCAGGAATGGTAGGACCTTTTCTTGAAATGACTTTGATTCCAGAGCCTGAGCTTAGGAAAGCTACAATTCCTATTTTTTTCGACATGATGCAGTGTGAATTTTATCGGCCAAAGTTTACACCTGTTTCTCATTATGACGATTTTTACATTCATAATAGGGAAATAAAATATAATTTTAATGAGGTAAGAATAATAGGTTGATACATTTTATTTATTCATAAAAATTGCTAAATAACCTTAATTGACATTAAAAAATTAAAGTTATAAAGATACCTTTGTTGTTATTTTGAGGAAATATTTTCAGTATGCCTTGATGCTTAAATAAACTTCATAGTTATAGATACAATAATTCAAAATAATAAAGAAATGGAGACTGATCTGGAAAAAGACACCAAGGGTGCTTGAAATGGGCTGTTTCAAGTAAATTCTTTTTTTAAATCTAAAATGCTAATATTGTTCAATAGCAAGGGTGCATAGGTAATTTGTGAACAGGAATCATTTAAAATCTCCATAATATACATACATACAAAATCATCATGCAGCCATAGGTTACAAAGGTTCAACCAGATCACAAAGTTTCCATTGCTAACAATGAGTTGAACCTTTAGACCCAGAGGGGGTGGGAAAACATACCTTTTCAGTTTTAGCAGATAATTGTTTTTTTTTATAAACAATAAATTCTCTTTGGGTTAGGTAGGAATTGATAAAATATTGTGATTCACACTTTTAAATCTTCCAAAAAATATAATTGTGCCTTCTAACGGTGGAAAAATTTGCAAATTCCAAAAGTTTAAAAAATATTGCAAATGACGTATTTAAGCTAGAAATTTTAAATTCTGGTGGTGGAATGTCATGATATTTCCATTGACAATAATGAATGGACCTCTTACACCCAGGAGGTGGGGTGGGAAAACAATTTTTTGTTTTAGCAGATAATTGTATTTAGAGATAAATGAAAAAATCTTTTTTAAGGTTAGATAGGAATTGATAAAATATTATCATTTGCACTTTCAGAATCTTTTGGTGAAAAGTTCTAATGGTGAAAAAGTTTTAAAATTCCAAAATTTGAAATGAATATTGCAACCAGGTATTAATGATAGAAATATGAAATTTTGGTGGTGGAAGTGAACAGCAGAGCTGTTATCAAGTTTTACAAATAATGTGTATGGAATAGAAATTTGAAAAATTCGTGGTAGTTTTTAAGAGATATTCCACTGACACAATAATCTACCCACTTTTCTGAGAGAGTTGTGAGAAATGCAACTCTTTAGATGTAAGAATTAAAAGACGGGTACTTTTATGTTGTATAAATACTAATGAAATACTATTTGCATTTTTTACATCATCTGCTAGCTCAAATTAAAACTTTTAAGGAATGAAACAGTAGGTGAAGGAAAAACTTCTTTCTCTTTGAAAATGAGATTCTCGTATGTGCTAGAGGTGATATGCATCCTTCTAGTTTTTTAATATCTATGCATTGATCAGTTAAGATTGATACTTGTGTACAAGCATATACATTGAAGAGCCAAAACATTATGACCAGCTTGTCTTTATGCAAATCAAAGCAACTGCAGGTAAACAACTGCACATGTGAAGGTCATGAAACGGATAAATAACACCTGATACTGAGCTCTGTTAATCAGTGTTATTCTTGTTCTTCAGATGGTAAAGGCAGTGGACTTAAGTGAGTTTGACAAAGGCCAAATTGTAAATGGCCAGATATTGGATCAGAACATTTCCAAGACTGCAAGGCTTGTGGGGTGCTCACAATAAGCCATGGTTAGTATCTTCAAAAAGTGGTCCAAGGAGGGGAAAACCACAAACCGCCAGCAAGGTGTGGGCCAACCATGGCTCATCTATGCTAGAGATGAGGAAAGGCTATCCCATATGGTACGAGCCAACAGAAGGAATACTGTGGCACAGTTTGCCTGTAATTTGAATGCTGGTGACAGGAGTAATGTGTCACAACACACAGTGTATCAATCCCTGCTGAAAACAGGCCACTCCAAGTGCCCATGCTAACCTTGGTTCACCATCAAAAGTGCCTACAATGGGCACTTGAGCATCAGAACTGGACCTTGAATGATTGGAAGAAGGTCATCTGGTCTGATGAATCTATTTTCCTGTTGCACCATGTGGACTGCTGGGTACATGTACATCATTTACCTGAGGAAGTGTTGGCACCAGGATGCACCATGGGACAAAAACAAGCCGGTGGAGTAAGTGTAATGCTTTGGGCAATGATCTGCTGGGAAACCCTGGGTCCAGTCATTCATGTGCAGGAAACTATGACATCTACCACCTACCTAAACATTATTGCAGACCATGTGCATCCTTTCATGGCAACAGTATTCCTCTTTAGTAGTGCCTTCTTTTAGCAGGATAATGCACCGTGCCACACTGCCTGGTTTGAGAATGGTTCACGGAACATGAGGAAGATTTCCAAGTATTGCTCTGGCCTTCAAATTTCCCAGACATCAATCCAATTGAGCATCTGTGTTTGTGTTGGAATAGCGTATTCGATCTCCAGTGATTCAACCATGTAACTTACAAAAAATTATGCACATTAAAGGATCTGCTGGTAATGTGTTGGTACCAGATACCACAAGACATCTTTAGAAATCTTGTAGCATCCAACCTCACATTGTGTATGTTTTAAATTGTTTGATAGCCATTATTTTTTTATAATAAAAAGTTCAATAAATATTTTTGTGGAAAAAAGTTTTGCCAAGCTGGCAGGATTTGAACCCTCATCTCTCCAGAAACATGCAGAGTATTCCACCATTGAACTAATAACCAGCTATATCTTTTTTCTCTTAATATGACTTTTCACTCTTCCCAAGATTTTGGCACCTGGACTTCGCACCATCTATGATCTGGGATTCAACTATTTCTTTAAATGTTGTGATGAATGTAGGTCCTTCTCATATTTAAATTCTATATACTGTTTAAAACTGGGCTTGTAAAATTGATAATAATATTCCAGATCAGTCTAAATTTTTCTCACCAGTATGAATATCTTTTCACTGTAAATTAAAAGTTCACAATAAAATGTAGAATTTCTGATTATTTTTCAATTTTGCCATATGCTATACTGATAACATAATGGCTAGTGATGTGGAAAAGTCAACCATTTAAAATTATGGGTCCTTCCCAGGTTTAAATTATATAAGGCCATAGTAATTTGTAGTAATTCATTGTCTACTTTTCACATATTTTTATATTCTGATTTCTGATGTTAATTGTTAGATCTTTTTTTATTTTATGGTAAAAAAAAAAGAAGAAACCTCATATTTACCTTCCATTATATGAGAGGGAGGATCAATTAGAGTACTTATCCTCTCTCTGATATATTTCCTGTTGTCCTCAGATATATAGTATAATCATATGTATTTGAGGGGGGGAGGGGGGGAAGAGTACTGCCTTGGAAAAGAATCTTCATCATGTCTTACTCTGCAATTAATGTGCATTCCAGATACATTGTGAATCTATTTTTCTATAACTGATTATAACTGTTTCTTAAACTTTTATAATAAACTTGGTCTGTTGTAAAAAAAATATTTAATTTTTCCCATTTTTTTAACGTGCAGAGATAATATGCATCTTTTTATATTATGGTATTATTTTTTTGTAGAATTTTAATTGCATGCAAATTTTCTCTACATAAACAATCTAAGGTTATACCTTATAATGTACACATTAGATAAAGCTATTTCTTAACCAAATTGTATGATGTACACCAGTGGTCAAGTTAGAGCAACAAGCATGAAAACCTAAAGAAAAAACAGCAGTGAATGGAATGAAGTGAAACTGGTGGATATAACATGATATAGTATGTGTCATCCTGGGACAAAAAAAGAAGTCCAAGCATACAGAAACATGTGCAAACACAACTGAATGGAAGGGAAATGTTCATCAGATGAATACTTATAGAGTATGAAGTCCCAAAATCAGCAATATCAAGATTCAGAAGTTGCTGGTTTCTTGATTTTCGTAGTTTGTGGACAATATACATGGCATATTTTTTCAGTTCGTATGAGCTGATACACGTACTGGTAAGCACAACAAGTGTATCAGTATCTTGCATTTCTCTTGCTATGATCTGCTGATCATAGCAAGAAGTAGATCATAGCAAGAAAAATGATCAGTGGGTTGAAATTAGTGTAATGGTTACCATTACATTAATTTCAACCCTCTGATCATTTTTCTACCTCTACTGTTTGATGAGCATATGGCAAAACTTTTTTTAGGGGGAAAAAAAAAGCACTGCATATATATATACACATACATATATAAATTGTACAATACTTAACTTGTTTAGATAAAAGATCAATATCTTCTAATAAATTATTATATGAAATTTAGAATGAAGTAATTTTATTTACTTACCCAAAACATAAACATGCAAAGCTCACTCACAATCATCTCAGACTCCCTGTAACTCATTCAATATGTCTTTGTGCTATCAGTGTTCTGTACTCAGCACAGCAGGCAGCTATGCTTTTGTGTGTTTATTTGGTGTGTTTTTATAAGTGAGAAGTCAAATTTCTGTGTTTAAGTGATATGCATTATTTCAAAATGGACTGATGATTTCTGCAATGTAGGATATTTGAATCCATTACCAGGATCATGGAAGGAATCACCCACCTCCATTACACAACTCTTTTCAACTGCAAGTGGCAAGTATAATTCAATTTTATTGTTTTACCACATCTCCAAGGAGCTAGATGCTGCCCTGAGGATGACTGCCAAGTGCAGTCGAAAGTGCTCAGCTTATACTATGATCTACTAAGCACATTTTAGTGCTTAAATTGTTAACCATCTGTTGTTAATGAACTCAAACCAGCAATTTAAAATGTTTCCTTTGATACTTTGATATACTTTTACATATTAGTGTAAGAAATTTTTTGTAAAGTTGAGTACTTTATTATTTTGATGATTTAAGACACATATAGAAGGAAAATTCCATTGTTGATGTTTCATGTTTTAAATGCATCTGTTATTACTATAAAGTGTTTCTGTCCTTTGTATAGAAACATTTTAAAATCCTAACAGGACAGCACTCTCCCCCATCCTTAGCATTTTGCATACATTATTGACCATTCAACTCATTTGACAAACTGTGGTCACACACACTATAAAACACTGGCCATAAAATACTTTGTCAAATTCTGGTCGCATATGTACTAGGGTGACAATAATTTTTTTTTTATATTAGCTCTGGTTGCACACACTAATTTGTCAGTAAATATTATATTGTTTTCAGATTATTTTTTTTCCTTTTTGTATTTCTGTAGTTTGAGAATGAAATGATTACCCAATTGGATATGTTAGTAGAAGGTGGAAGAGGAGATGAACAGTATAAAGACTTGTTCCTGGAAATGTAAGAAACTTCTTGTAACTTCAGTAAAAAATGATAATGGAAATAATAACATAAGACGAGATTTTTTGACTTTCCACAAATGTAAGATTTTATCACTCTTTCAAAAATATTTTTGGATCCATTTACAATATATCGTCATTTATCCAAAGGTTTGTTTCTTGGAAACATCAATTGCACCCATCCCCTGATTTACATAGTAAATCGATTCTGGGAAATCATTGTGTAAATCAAAACTGTTCAAATTGAAAGCAATAACTTATGGAAAGTGGGTGGGGAGGGGGATGGGTTCTGAACAAAATCCTTGTCATGAATAAAACATGCATTGAAAGTTTAATTTATACATATTTATTTCAAATTTCAGTTCAGCAGCAATAATAAGCATTAATGTAACTTTATTTTGTGCTTTATTTGCACTAATTCAGATAAGTTGGAATTCCTGTTAAGCAGTAATCCCACTCTTGTGTGCATTTGTCAACATTCTTGCCTGAAAAGTACATTTAAGGTTATTTTTCATACATATCCAAATCTTGCCATCTTCACAAGTGTTCTCTATGGTATATTAAACTAACAGGCTCCTGTCAGACCACTCTGGCAAGCAGCTGCTTGGGGAGTAACTTACTTCTTAACCTATCCATCTGGTTTCTTGCAAGCCTGTAATGTCTAGGTTGTAACACAAATTCTTCAGTGAGGTGATCAAGGAAACACTCTCTGTTTAGAGTACTCACATCTCAGGTTGCTGTGAAAAAAATATATTTATTAAAATGTAAGTAATATTTTTTAGGGTAAGAAAGCAAATGATAACAAACAATGCCTAATCATAGGCATTGGGGAAAGACCCATTCTTCCACTGCTAAGGCTTAAATCACAATATTGTTAGGAGCATACACCACTTTTCAGCAGATCTTTTCAGTAATCAGAGACTGATCTACTTGAGACTTAATGTTTTAGTTAAGAATGAATGATACCCTTGGTATCAAGGGTTTAGGTACCTACAATGACCTCTGATCAGGATCAGCCACATTGACATAAACTATCTTGTGTATCTCTTGCAGCTGGTAACCTGCTTGTAGACAGAAAATACAGCAGTAGATTCTCCTTCAAGTTCACCAATGCAGCAAGTCCAGGGGCCATAAATTAAGTTTATAGTCACTAATTAGTCCAAGGGTTTGCAATGGTCAGCACTTAGACACTGAAATTAACCACTCAGATGGATGGAAAAAACAATCATAGAAAACCATATCAATAAGCCATACTAATCTAATAGCCCTCCCTTTCTGTTTGTCTTCATATGAGAAAATATCTCTCTTGAAAGATATTAACAACTTTCACCATAGAAGGATAAAGTCAGATTTGATGTTATACCTGGCTGGTTTTGTGCATCATCACAGAAGAATAGTGCACAAATCTCCTTCTAGTTGCCATTTACAAGTTCATTCTTAGATATTAAGAGCAAAATAATTTTAGAGTTTAACTATGAGCAATGAAATGTGACTTGAGATCTTGAATAGATATCAATCCATCTTAATGAGCTAAATTTGAATCTTTTAGGAAAAGACAAACATATACCTAATGCTTTTGTGTTTGAAAATTATGAAATTAAGTTACATTTTTGAGAGCCACTTATGAATATTAACTTGTAGATTTTAAACTGAAAACATGAAGTATCCAGAAAACAATGTACAAAATACATGAAAACATTAGCAAATGTGCTAAAAGAGTTTCAGAAAGTTTTAGCAATATCCAAAGACTTGCAGAAATATTTTCCATTCAATGTAAACTTTAAAAAAAATAAACTCACACATTTCAAACAGAACTGATGATCTTCAGCACAACAGTGAGCTGAAGAAAATTCAATGATATTCGTCTCACTAAATTTTACAAATTATATATACTAATAGAAGCCTATCTTCAGCTTTGCTCTCCTGCAACTAAAAGATTATATCAGTGTTTCATTGCTTTTATGTATGAGGGCAACTGTTCTAAAAAATTAGGATAGAAAAAAATAAACTCCAGTCTTTTCATAATAATAACTTTCAAGGTATTCTGCATATATCAACATTTTTCTTGCAAGCATACATTGTACAAGCAAAACAGAGTCATCTGTCTCCCTCAAGTTTAAGATCAAATTCTTTTGTGTTACATATAAAATTTTTGATCTTTAAACAAGCCTACTTTCTTATTTTCAGTGGAGTTAATTCTTCCATTTTACACTTTTTTATTTAAGAAAGCAGACTACTTGGTAATTGATCCCAACACAAAGGATGGATATTATTTCAGAGCTCTGTCAGGCTTGACCTAGTTTCCCACAAAACATATAAATACTTACTCAAAAACATGAATTATTGTCCATAGTGAATTATTATATTCAGTGAATATTAATCTCTTATGTTAGCCTTTTTGTTTTTAATTATCTTCAGTTTTAAAATATGAATTTTAGACTAAACTATAATGCACAATATAAGTATTATTCAGTACCAAATGCTAGTGTTGAAAAACTGACTTTAATAATATTTATTATTTGAACTTTTAGTGTTGGAGACCTCTGCCAAAATCATCAGACTATGCATGATCAAGGAATGAAATTTGTGAAAACTGTAGTAAGGCTGATGAGGAGACTGTTAGAATACAGAACTATAGTGACAGATGAAAATAAAGAAAATAGGATGAGTTGCACTGTTAATCTATTGGTGAGTGTTTAGAGTTTACCATGCAATATGTATCTTCATTGCATTTTCAGAAATATATTCAGACATTATTGATATAAATTACACTCATGAAAGCTGGTCAAAGTTTTGGTCTAACCTAATATGTTATTATCTGTGTAATGTTTTCAAACTGCAGTAGTTTCAAAAAAAATTAAGGAACAATGAAAAAAATGTGATATCATAAAACTCTGACAATAAAAATGCATGAAAGTCATGTATAATACATAAAATACAAAGCAGGATTGATGCATGGTATGCAAATGTGTTGAGCATTAGAAGCTAACATTTCAAGGCTGATCTCCAGTTATCTCCAACAAATCTGCTATATTGAGAACTCCACTTCACATGGTGGAGTAGGGGCGGGGGTGGCTCAGTCAGTAGCGTGCCAGGCTCGTAATCTGTAGTTCCCAGGTTCGAGTCCCAGCTGGGTCAGCATTGAGATTTATCTCCACAAAATTCCCCGCCCTGCCCATGGTCAGTAGGGGGACACCAATGGGCTTGGAAAGGCCGCTGTCTGTCGGATGGGACGTTAAGCCATGGCCCTGTGTGCAAGAGAGTCATATCCTGTGCACATTAAAGAACACACTGAATGGCCTTGACGGGAGGCTACCATCTGTCTCCCAACAGCTGTTCCAGTGGGTCCCCTCCTCCAACCTTCTCTGAGCCTTCGGGGTCCATTTAGCCTGTTGTGTGCAAAAAAGTGCCGCTCAGAGAAAAACAACCCAACCCATGGTGGAGTTCTCAAGATAGCAGATTTGTTGGTTATGTTTACTAGACATCATTTATCAAAAGAAGTGTAATGGCAAGCTATAGGTCAATTGGAGGAGGGCTAAAGTCAAGCAGTGTTGCTAAAAGGCCTCTGATCTATGCATCACTGAACAACGCTGTGTAGCTAGTGGTGTGTGTGCTCTTCACCCCACCACAGTAAATACTGTCTAAATGGTGCATATATCATGTCAATGGGACCCAAGAACAATAGAAGTCCATGCTTTTCATGGATGAATCAAGATTTTTCCTCCACATCAATTCATAGCATCAATCGATATGGAGGGAAACAGGAATATGCTATTATGCCACAAATATCCATGAACCACCTATGGTGGTGGTAGTGTTGTGGTTTAAGAAGGATATCTTTGGGTGTCTACACAAATCTTCATGTGCTTCCAGCAGGCTACTTCACCTGTCACAGGTACAGAGATGAAATCTTGGATCCCTTCATGCAATCATATGTGGGTACAATAGGTGATATAGTTCTCTTACAAGATGATAATGCCCTGCCACACTATTGTTACCTTGTTGATCACTATCTAGAGAATAAACACTATTAACCACATGGAGTGACCAACCCAGTCACCTGACCTAATAGAATGTACATGGAATGCTCTCATGAGATAATTGCTCCCCTGAATCCCACTCCTTGCTAGTGTCCTGGACCTTTGACATGTTTTGGAGGAGCAACACATATAGCTACCCACAGTGCTGCTGGACAATCTTATCAGCAGTACGAGACATTGCTGTCTCTGGCCTGCATAGTAGTAAGAGGTAACAACACTCTATATTGAACTACTTGGACTACCTCAGTTGATCTTCACCTTTTTACCATATTGGACTACCTCAGTTGACCTTCACCTTTTTACCATATATCTGTATTCATATATAATTATGGGAATTAAAAGTGTTATTCCATTTTTTAAGTGTTAGTCTTATGCACTGGGTTTATATACACCTATCTTCTGATTCACATGCAGCAAATCAGTGGGTTTTCAGGTTGTTCCTTAATTTATGGAAACCATTGTCAATCAGATCAACTCCAGTCATACATCAAATTATCCTAGTCAATCAGTCTTTGAGCAGAGTGATGTCTTTAGTGTGGGGATCCCTTGTCTTCACTGTGAGAACTATACTGCATCTCAAAGATCAATATACTGAAATTAGTGTGCATTTCCCTGATGTTAAATGTTGCATCACCCATTGTTGAGAGATGGTTGAAATTGACACGACCTAGTTGAAAATTTTTAATGCCTTATTATTTAAAACAATTTGAAACTATATACATTTTTTAAAAATAAAATTGACATTAATTTTGAAATGTTAATGCTAAGTACAAAATTTCAAACTGTTAAGTCTCTTACTTTTCCTCTCTCTCCAGTAGTAATCAGTGAAAGTGATAGTAGTGATGTGTGAAATTTCTAATATAACTATTGCATATGTCAGCTAGCATACAGTCAAAGACAACCTCTTACACCAAGTGTCAAAACTACTAGTGCTAATTGGTATATTAAAATTTAATGCAAGATTTGTGTTTACACAAAATATTTTGCTTTTTAAAATGGTGATATTAATTATTTTTGAATGTTTATAATAATATTTTATGTCTTAAGTTTATGATTTCTAAAACTGCAATTATTCATCTAGTTAAATGAAGCTGATTTTACCCTTTCAAAGATTATTTATCAATATTTTTATTATTTTGCAGGAATTCTACAATGAAATCAATCGAAAAGAAATGTACATACGCTACTTATACAAATTATGTGACCTTCACCTAGAATGTGATAATTATGTTGAAGCTTCTTTTACCCTTAAATTACATGCTAAATTACTTCGATGGAGTGAAGAACCACTCTCACCATTGCTGAGGAATGAAAAATATTCCAATTGTGCAACACATAGAGATTTAAAGGAACATTTGTATTATGATATTATTGATTATTTTGATAAAGGTAAACTCTGGGAAGCTGGGCTAGCACTTTGTAAAGAACTGGCTCTTCAATATGAAAATGAAGTGTTTGATTATATTCAGCTTAGTATTTTACTTAAAAGAATGGCAATTTTCTATGACAACATAATGAAGCAAGTACGCCCAGAGCCAGAATATTTTCGTGTTGCATACTACGGAATGGGGTTCCCCATTTTTTTGCAAAACAAGGTATTTGTTTACCGGGGGAAAGAATATGAGAGGTTGAGTGATTTTAGCAGTCGCCTTTTAAATCAATATCCAGCAGCTCAGCTAATGACAAAATTAGCACCACCTGGTGAAGATATTACTGATTCAAATCAGCAGTATTTGCAGATTAATAAAGTTGATCCCATTATGCATGAACAAGAATGTTTTCAAAATAAAGTGGTTCATGATCAAATATTAAGGTACTACAAAGTAAATAAAGTTCAAAAATTTACTTATTCCAGGCCTGTTCGTAAAGGGGGAAAGGATTCTGATAATGAATTTGCCACAATGTGGTTGGAGAGGACTAACTTAGTCACTTCATATCAACTACCAGGAATTTTACATTGGTTTCCAGTAACAAGCATTCAAACTGTTGAAGTCAGCCCACTAGAAAATGCAATAGAAACTATGGAGAGCACAAATTGTAAGATTCATAAGTTGGTACTTCAACATAGAACAGATCCCATGTTACCTATTAATCCACTTAGCATGCTACTTAATGGTGTGGTAGATGCTGCAGTTATGGGTGGAATAATAAACTATGAGAAGGTTAGTATTTTTTTTCTGTTTTATTTGCATCAATACAGTTGTTTTGTTAGTTATACATGTGTCCAAAAGTAAGCATAATTCAAAACTGTTAAATATATCACAAACAGCCAAAATTATTAACATTGTCTGTCAATGAAACAGAATATATACACAAGGTTGTATGTTTCCCAAAAATCACTTGACTGGACAAAATTTTATTATATGATTCAAAAAAACAAATCCAGAGTACTATAAAAGCTAGCTCTGTTTCTGCACCACTCATTTTATGTTGAGCAATAATGTTCATGTTGGTAGAGCATTTTATACACAGTAGAACAATCAATACATTAGAGTCCATATTGATGTGATGGGACTGTAAATGTCCCTCGATAAGACGCTTACAAGATTATCGATTAAGTGCTTACAAGACTTTGGAGATGGTTCCAACAGACAGGAGATGTTAACATAGATGAGTGTGAAGTTGTCCAAGAGGCAAGATATAGCACAGGATAACCACTATCTTGTGCTAATGCCCAACATTGTAGTGAGGTGTCAGCCAAACAACTCTCTCTGGAGCTTTCTGCAGCCATTGGGGTTTGAAGCAAACTATTTATAGAAGACTTCACTAGAGAGGACTCTATGCTCAACAGTAGTTTATATTCCCTTCAATCCCTCCCATAGGAGATCTTGACTAACATGATGCAAACAATATCAAGACTAGATCCCAGACCGTGGATTCATATTCTCTTTACCAACAAATCATGATT
Source organism: Ryuthela nishihirai (assembly GCA_038380435.1). Classification (NCBI taxonomy): domain Eukaryota; kingdom Metazoa; phylum Arthropoda; class Arachnida; order Araneae; family Heptathelidae; genus Ryuthela; species Ryuthela nishihirai. The sequence goes on from JAWZYU010000010.1 coordinate 75,461,804, forward strand.
CAATGTTCAGACTATTCTCAATGTATCAAGACTAGATCCCAGACCGTGGATTCATATTCTCTTTACCAACAAATCATGATTCAATGTTCAGACTATTCTCAATGTATTTTGCCCTGGAAGGAGTAAAGAACTTGTTACTAACAAGGAAACTACACCACTATGGTGCTGGTGGTATGATAATCTGGGGCAGCATGCCAAATGGGTACACACCACTCCATTTCTTCACCTAAGCATTCAAAGGATCAGAGATATAGAGCCAATATCCTTCATCGCTATGTGAGGCATTTCAAGGGCACTTTTGGTCCCCAGTTTAGATGCAGTTTACATCCAGCCCTCATAAGTCTCAGACAGTTGATGAATTCCTGAAAAAGGAGGATATTCAGTGGAAGGAGTGGCCAGCTTATACTTTACCTTAGAGAGCATGTGTGGATGAGCTGAGGAGATATGGAGGTTATCAACTACTTCCAAAAAAACTCCATGTGCTCCAATCTGCTCTCTTGGAAGAATGGGATATGTTGCCACCAAATCTCATGACTAGCCTGGTAAGCAGTATGAGAAGTCATTGTGATACTTATGTTTTGGTGTCATCATACTCCACATTAACTTATCCATCTACTAAAGCATGCCCTTTAGCTATAGACACTACTCCATTCAACCATGAACTCTTAGTGTAATCCATACGAGGCAAGTGATCAGCTTGCTCAATGCCTCACTGTTTATTGCATAATATGACAATGCATTTCACTCCAATTCTCATAGCATTTACTTCATTGTCATGTTTTGCGTCATCCAGAATTTGTATATTTTGCCCAACTTTTGGATACAGTGTGTAGCGCAGTGGTTCTCAAAGAGTGTGATCGCAAAATTTCAGATGATATTGCAGATAAAAGGAAATTTATAAAACATTTTGTTGCTAATTTCTACTACTAATTCTTCATTTAACTTTTTCCATTTAATTGAAAACTTATCCATATTAAATCATAATGTTAAATCCAAAATTAGCACCAAACATGCCCATAGCATGTACAGTGTATACACTAATCTGAATACACCATAACCTAAATATTATTTACAATCTCTACACATATACTTGAATGTTTAATATGTATACATGATAAATAAATATACATATTAAACATTCAAGTTCTGCTGCTCTGCTATTGAATGAAGTTACATTCAATAATACGATACATGAAGTTAAAAAACAAAACATGTAAAGAAATGAAAATTAACACTGGAAACAGAAATAAAATATGTATTGATAGGTACTATGAGTCATAGCTCTTGCTAGCCTGTTATAGTTCACTGATATGAAAATGCAAATTTATGTAAAACCAAATATAGAATAACTTTGTACATAAAAAAAATTACATTAAGTGACAACTCATGTATATAAAATTAATCAGGTTAGTATTTTTTTAAAATGACAGCTCTATATAAATCTTCAACGTCATTCAAATCCATCAAGAAAGCTCATAATTGTTTTTTAGAAGCTTTTTACATGTGTTTCTCTTCTAATGCTGATTAGTAGTAGATTAAATATTCTTGGGCCATAAAACATAAAATGTCAATGGGATATTTTCTTCTTAGCTAAGGGTACAGAAAATTTGTAATCCATATTATGCAGAATTGCCAATGGAGCTTTGCAATATTATTAGTTTTTTAAAAAATGTAACAAATAATATGATATACATATAACTTTCTCAATAGTTCCGTTATCAATAATATTCTTTTATGATTAGTTTTATTGTAAAAGTCGTAACATTTAGAAATTTATTTTATATACTCATTACATTATTTAATGAAGACAGATATGTTCTCTCCCCCCCCCCCCCCAACTTACCAGACTATACTGAATAGCTGTCTAAAAACCATGCAAAATAGAGTTTAATCAAAAAACCATCAGCCAATTTCTTTAAATAAAATATAGTTCACATAAATATCTTAATTTCTGCAAAGCTTATTTGTGTGGGTACTCATTTTAAGTTGGAGCCTAAATGTACTCCAAGATATTTAATAATAGTATTAACTTGTTCAATTTTATAACATTTATAAATGTCTGCATTATTACAAACATTTGAATAAAAATGCAATTCAAACAAAAACTTTTATGTGTTATTTAAAATAAAATACATAAATTTTGTTTTTTCAACATTTAATAACAAATTATTATTCATATCTTGACACATGTATATGTTTTCAATATTTGAGCTTTTACAATCATTGTATATTTGCATAAGAGACATTACTACGAAATTCCAATGAGAAAAAAATCATTGAAGAAAATTAGAAATAGAATAAGTCCTGACTGACCCCTGCAGTACTCCTTTTTTTACCAGTAGTAAATCACCTTTGCAACTGTCAATCTGAACAAAATGTTTTCTTAAAGACAGGTAAGATTTGAACCATTTCCAGATCATTCCCCTAATGCCACAGCATAAATCTTTCTCAACCAGAAGATCATGATCAATTGTATAAAAAGTTTAGCTACAGCTAATAAAATTGCACTTATTTTTTCAGTATTATCAATTCCACTAATATTGTTTGTTAAAGTATCATACAGCATGTTCTTTAATGAGCACAGGTATGGCTTAATGTCCCATCCAATGTAGGTGGTCTTTTCAAGCCCAACAGTCAACTTTCTCTGTGAGGCAGAATGAAATATTGTGGAGAAAATTCGAAATTCAATGTTGGGACTCAAACCTGACATGTTTATTGACCAAGACAATGTCCACCCTAATAAAAACTTGACCTATGTACATTAATTTTATACATTTTGTGTTTCATACATTCTTTTTAAATAATTTCAGTAACTTAAGGAGTTTATAAAGTATGAAGCACTTGAAATTTTTTATTAAAGAATCAAAAATATAAAAGTTCAGTGGAATAATGCAAGTTTTTATTTATGCTAAAGTTACCTGCAAAACAAATATATTTTGAAAATTAAATTATTATCGTTAATTACAGAACAAAATTAAATTTAAATTAATGTTTTAAAACAAGATTTTTATACTTAAAAGAGTTTTTTTTTTTCATTTATTTTTGAATAAAATTATTAGAATAGCAAATAAACTCGAACCCTCTGTGAATGTCCCCCATTCCTATGCCACTGTTAGCAGACTTTGCAAATACCTTTAATTCTAACATTTGGTAAAATAAAATACTTAAAATATATGTTGTAGTTTTTCTTCTGTTATCGTGATATGTTGTTGTCCAGGGCTGGTGGGTGTAACTTATTTACTGTGGGATGATTCTCTGGCTGATTTTTACTGGAGAGTGTTTTTCTGTATTATCTTCCATGCTGTAAGTGAGGGAAGTCATTATTATAGCACGATTCTTTGTTATGGTAAATATCTAGCATTTCTGTGTTTTACTAGTTAACAATTTTTTTTTTGTCTGTGTGAGGAGGGGGGTGGGGTCTTCAGTAATGAATGCTTGATCAAATTATGGAGGTATATAGTTGAGTCCTCCTGTGAATTTATTTGATTTACCTCTGATATTCTGTATTAATATGTTTGCAGCTCTGCGTAGGAGCTTTAAGTTATGTTTTGTGAGGATGCTTTTCATTGTATATACTAAATCTTTTTGATATGCAGAAATGTGTTGTAAAGTTGCAGAATGCTCTAATCTCATCAAGGTTATATTAAAAATGTTAGACACAATGCCAATAAAAATCAAAATGAGAATTTGTTAAATCAATAACATATCAAAAATATTTAGTGCACACACGAAAGTATTTCTTGTTACTCACAGTTACAATTATGGCCCAAAATGCAGAAATAACTTGAATTCAAGATAAATCATGACTGTTACCTATATGACTATAAAATTCAAGGCCCATGCCCAACTCTAAAATGTATTGCAGACTGCAGATAGTGTTATTGGTATTTCACAAAAAGTTGGTATTAGCTTAAAATTTGTGAGGAGAAAACAATTGGCCTAAAGTAGTTAGAGGAAAAGTTGGTACTTAATGTTAAGCTTACAGTATAATGGTGTCTGTTTTAGTATTATTAATTACACTTGTGTAATAAAACTGAAAAATGTAAACAGTATTTGTAAAATGTTTAAATTTATGTTGCACTTTAGAGTGTACAGCACATAACTGAAAAGTTTATTTTATTCTCAGTCACTCAGTCATTTCAATAAATTATTACATTATTGTCTCTACCATTACTTAGAAATATTTACCACAGCATTGTACTTTGAAGTAGGAACTATAATTGCTGTAAAATTTGCAACATCTTGCAAAGATGAGGTTTTGAAAGAGCTGATATTTTAAATTTTTTTAATGGTATGTTAAGTATAGTCTTAACTGGTCAAGTAACTAGCAAACCCTGATTACTAAGTCAAAGGACCCATCCAAGTGTAAAATTTGTGTGTTGTACAAAAAACCAAAATTAGCTCTAAAATTAATTCATAAATCAATATGTATATTTTTTTAATTGTAAGTACTTCTCTACGCAAAGAGCAGAGATAACCTGGAATCTACCGGGCTTTCCCTGGTTTCTTGTACAACTTACAAATACATACACAGGGACATGACCTCTGGTTTAGTAGTCAGGTCTGCTAACCACTGTACCATGTATGGACAATTTAGAGCTTCAAGGTTATCATTGCTCTTGTGTTGAAAAGCTTCATTTCCTTTTAAACAAATTTGTACCTCTCTATATAATTAACTTGTGTTTAAAAGGTAAAGTTTACTCTTAATGTGTGGATTAATCACAATTATTATCCCATGATATTAAAAATTATTTCTAATTCCAAATAACAAGGTATGTTAATATTAAGATTATCTAGTTACTACTCAGAAAAAGAATCTAAAATATTGATGTAAATGATTTTGCTTAATAAATGATTGTTAAATATAAATACAATAATTTATATTACATCATAGATTATTCTCCAAATTATTTGTTATAAAATTAAAATTACATGCTCTCTTTTTTTTTACAGGCTTTTTTTACAGAAGATTACATTTTGAGAAATTCTACTAAAAAAGAGACAGAAGGAATACAAAATTTAAAAGATTTAATAGCATGTCAGGTAAGAGAATTTTGGGAAAAAATATTTTTATCTGGACAAAATTCCTGTCACATGAAAAAAAAACTAGAAAACAATTCTATTTACTCTCAGTTATAATTTATGTGAAGACATATTTGTCAAAATTTTGCATAGCAATTAGAAGCGATTTCAATTAATGGTAATTGAAAGACAAAATTTAATTAATTTATGTCTTTCATATATATATACACATATGAAATTATCATTTTGTGACTTGTATTTGCCTCTAAATGATTAGCTAAGCTACAATGGAAGGAAAGCTGTGTACCAGTCCCCTTGTCATAATGTACAGAACTAGCCAGGCCTATCACCTAAAGCCCAACCCTGCCTTCTTTTGGTCCATGCCAGTAGGAACTTTTCAAAAGAGATATTCTTTTCTGGAAGCAAATGAAAGAGCAGGATTATGAAATCAGTATGGCCTATTGATCTGGGTTTTAAGGCCACATTATTCAGAGTGTCTTATTGTTGGCCAATTAAAACCACAGGTTATTAATAATTGATGACAGAGACAATAATTCACCAACAGGGGGAGTCTACTTGATAGAAATCAATGATCCAAATAATAAATTAGGAAATAAAAGTAAATCTGTAAGAAAAACCTACCACTAGATGGCAGCAAGATTAAAAGAGCATGAATGTGATTTAAGAAATAATTTAGATAAAACAGCCTTAACATACACTGTATATAATCAAATTTGAATAATTTTGCACTGCAATCAAGAACAATTGCCTCATCTTCAACAAAAACACAATTATATGGAAAACTTAATAATATATTTAAATCAAGATACACTATGTAATACTGACATTAAGCCAATACTATCAGCATGGAAATTACTCTTAGATCACGTAACTGTAAGTTGCTGAGTGTCAGATAGAGGAACAATCCTATAATTCACCACTAAGGCAGTACACTGCCTGAGGAAGTCAGAGAAATGATATATGCATTGCAATGGGTCTGTCCTGTGTGTGAATATTTATTGTTCTTGTATGATTTTATGTGATTTTGACATTTAATTACATTGTATGTATTAAGTGATAGTTAAAGACCTTGATAAGCTGTCTACAAGTTTATAGTGACTAATATGTAATGAGAAAGGAGATTTGGATGAAATTATCATTCCATACTCATCTTAATAACTCCAGTGAAGTGTGAAATAACATCAACAGCCAGACTGACATCTCATCATAATTGTCAAAAATATCTTCAATGCAGTCCTAAAATGTCAGTTAGAAGTAATCATAGCTACTGTTTATGAACATCAAAAGCAAGTTACAACATCTGGATTTTGAAGATACGCGATGATAGATTGAATGTGTCAGCCACTTGTTAATATATCACAATGAATGGATTTCCACTGGTAAAAACTTTCATAACTATAAATGTTAAAGCTCCATTGGCTAATTGTAACTTAAAAAATGTTGTCATTCTCTTTATGTTCATAAAGTTAAGGATAGATAGAAAAGTTAAGGATAGATAGATAGATAGATAGTAGAAGTGCTTAATTACTAGGGTCATTACTTTGTAACAGTGATTATGTGTAAATGAAATTTATTAACCTTTCATTGTGTCTATGCAATTTTCAATTAAATTATATTGGTACAATGAACTCTTTTTTTTTTTCAGGGCTGTTGATAAGACCTGTAGTAATGTAGGTTTGGTGATAAACAGAAAAAACTAAAGTAATAAAAATTAGCTAGGCAAGTTGGACTTCAGTTGCCCTGAATGGTTGCACCCTTGAGCAAATGTCATAGTTTAATTATCTCTGGAGTTGTGTACCAGATACTGCTGATGTGCTGCATGAGATTAATTAACAAAATAATAGGGATTGTTTTTGGAACTTTTAAGAATTTTTGTTTTTTTTTTCAGATAAATAATATTTATCTGAAGGAAAAATATGCATCTGAAGAATAAAACTAGGGTTAGGTTGTTTAACCTCTGAGTGGCACTTTTTTGCACACAGTGGTCTAAATGTCCAGGTCACAAGACCCTGAGGCTCATAGAAGGTTGGAGGATGGGACATACTGGACAGCTGTTAGGGAATAGATGGTAGCCTCCTGTCAAGGCAATCCAGTGTGCACAGAATATAGCTTTCCTGCACATGGGTTCACAGCTTAACATCCCATCTGATGGATAGGGGGCTTTTCAAGACCATTGGTGTCCCTTATTGACTGAGGATAAGCAGGGAGTTTAACAGCTAAAAATTGGCTGTATAATAATTTGGTCATTTCTAACATTTGCTATGATAGTGACACTTGGATCCTCTCTAAGCAAGATAATAGAAAACACAATGCCTAAGTGCAGGAGAGACATTTGGAAGACTAAATTACACAGTCTGATTCGATGTCCATAGCTCATGGTTGCTTGAAGATTATTTGTGTATCTGTATAGTTTCAGCTAAAAAAAGATTTAAAAAAACTGTACAATTTAGAATTTTACTGTATGCATTTTACCTAAATTGAATTACATGGCTCTGAATTAAGAAATAACAATATTTCTGATGTTAATAATTATAGTAAAGCAATGATATGGCAAATGTACAGAACTTCATATGAATAGTTTCTGTGTTTCTATATATAACTACAATGACCTTAGCCTGTGTGTACGTAATATGCAATTCCCAGGTTTGAGTCCCTCCTGGGCCAGTATTGAGATTTATTTCCACAAAACTCCCCACCCTGCTCTCAGTCAGTAGGGGCCACCATTGGGCTTGGAAAGGCCACCGTCCATCAAGTGGGACATTAAGCCATGACCCCATGTGTAGGAGAGCCATTCCTATGCACATTAAAGAGCACGCTGAATGGCCCTAACGGGAGGCTACTATCTGTCTCCCAACAGCTGTCCAGTGAACTTCCCACTCAACCTTATTTGAGCCCTCAAAGTTTTTGTGACCTGACCATTTAGCTCTTTGTGTGCAAAAAGTGCCATTCAGAGGAAAACAACCCAACCCTATGCATGTGTGGATAAATTTGCAATTGGCATTTATTTTAAATTGTAATAAATGACAATTTTTTGAATTAATACAGTCTTTTTTTTTTCCTATTTAGGAAATTAGGTCTTAAAATAAAGTTTTATATTTTTTTATCATCAGATTCCTCTTTTGGAGGCAGGTATTGCCATTCATAAAGAGAAAGCACCAAAGAGCTTGATGCCTTTTCATGATCATATGGAAGAAGCTTTTAATAAATTGAAAGCTAATATTGAAGAAAAATATGGTAAAAGGGTAAGCTTTATTTTGTTTAGCCTATGAAATTTGCTTTATGAACATATGAATTTATAAATGTTTTATGGACATCTATGAAAGTGATGAATGAATATAGTAAAGTTCAGTTTACTCGTAATGTCAGTTAAAATAGCGGAATGCCATTGTATAACACCATCAGATGCACACACACACACACATCAATGATAATACCATTCTTTATACAGTACACTTCTCTTCAAACAGTTGCCCTAGATTGAAGATAATATTCTTTTCCCAAAACTTATCTCTTAATACTTTGTTTTTTCAGAAGCTTAGATATCATTTTCACTTTCCGAATACCAGTGACCACAAAATGATGTCTTGGTCCTTTGGTATAAGGTAGTTAAAAAGTTTTTTTTTTTTTGGACAGAAATTGCAATTATTTTAACTGTTTTGGTCAATTGTTAAATATGACATTTTAAATCTATGATAATATATTTTTTAGCTGTTGGATTCAGCTTATAGAAATGATGAAAGTTTAATCCATTTATTTTTCTAGCAGGTGCACTTATATGTTTGAATCAACATAAGTAGCTCTAATGGCTGACACTTAGGTTTATTATATTCCTCTTCCTTTCAATACATAGATTATTGATCGCTTTTGGTTTTGTTGATGATGTTTTATATCCAGCAGGTTGTAGTGCCTTCTAAACTTTTCTTTTTAGTAGATTTTTGATATTAAAAACGTTTTTTTACTTTGCTGCTTGTATTTTTTATGATTCTCAAATATATAAATAAAAAATAAATAAATACCCCCTCAAGCAGCTGCTTGCCACAGAGGTCTGACAGGAGCCTGTCAGTTTGTATGCCACAGTAGAAGATCTGAGAGGATGGCACGACCTCAGCAGAAAACAACACTAACATCCATGCCTTACCCGGGGCTCGAACCCAGGTCCCATAGATCAGTAGCCAAGCGCGCTAACCAATGGTGATTAAAATGAATGATAATTACTTTTAAACTAACAGGAAAGAAACTATACTATGTTATTCATTGGAAATTGCTGCCATCAAATGGCAGCTGTCGCAGATAACATCAGATTAAGTGTTGTGCCTGCATACTTGTGATATGAACTCAACATTTTTCCTACAGTCTCGACAATAGTGTTGTTTACAAAACAGGTGACTATTTTTCTTCCAGATCCCCACCGTTGCATCTCTGTACTGCCCTTTCATCCAAGAAGAAGGCCACTGGGGGAAAGCCAAGTCAAGAAAGTCCATCCAGAAACTTCTTCACCGTCCCCAAAGTCAGCCCCCTCTCTCCTTCCCAGTGATCACACCATGCGCTTGTGTCTGCCCACCATTCATGCCAACCCACCAATAGAGACTTTCATCTCAAACCCACTGGAGGGCATTCGCCTTCTCCAGCCCCCACCAACCCTTGAGACACTACACCTTGGTGATGAATGGTTGATCTCTTTTAGTTCTGGACACAGCACATGCACAGGAACCCATATACAAAAAGAACTGCAGGTTAGCCAGAGCTAAGCCAATTTCATTGTTCCAGGGAGCCACTGCTTTGCACTGGCCTCGTTTTTGTGGATAGTTGTGGTGATAGTGTAAGCAAATGATACAAAAGAGAAGAAATGTAGGCAATTGAACTAACAAAGCATGCTCGCTAGAGCCAAAGAGAAAGAAAACACCACCATGCTGCTCAGTGGATGGTTTTGGAAGCCAGGTCAGAAAAGCCTTTTTCCTAACTTTCTCCCTCTGTCCCCATCTCTCTTTTTCTAATCTTGTTTGCATCAGAGTAAATGTCCTGTAAATTAAATACTGCTTGTTTTTATATATATATTATATAAAAGACCCTACCTGGTCTAGTGGTTAGAGTACCTGATGCCTAAAACCAGCAGGGCATGTTCTTGTGTGTTCGTATGTTGAATGAGAAACCAGGACAAGCCTAATCAGCTTTTAGGTTATCTCTGTCCTTTGTGTAGGGAAGTACCTTTAATAATAATACCTTTATTTTGTCTTTAGAAACTAATGGTGCCATTTTAAGACCTTGTTTGAGCCAATGAGTGGCTATGCCTATATTAGTGAGTGTGAGCCCAAGGTGGTCAATAAAGAATGTTTTGTGGCAAATATGAAAACTGTGTTTGTCTCTGTAACCCGAGACTTTGCTTTAAGATGCCCAAAAATTGATCAAATAAATAGTATTTAAGACAATCATAAGCCATACTAATAAATTATAATGAGAAAATTCACGATGATCCCTTGGAAGTTAGATTCCCTCATTGTCCACCCCTCTCAGCTCAGCATAGAATAGGGGTATATGACAAGCATTTCAATGTCAAACTCTATTTTTAAATGGCAGGCTTTATTTTAGTAATATTTTTAATTCTATTGAGTAATTTAGTAATTGAAATTAATAAATTGTGATGTTTTAAAGGCAATTTTTTTGTTTTGAAATTAAAAGTTTTCTGTAATGGTAATGCAATTTGATCGAGAAATTGTTTGATTTAAATGCCTAAATTAAACTTTGTGTGCATTGAAAAGTTTAATTTTCACTCAATGTTCTTTACATCTTTTTATCATGTTAAAAAAAAAACTAGATAAGGTTTTCACTTTGTCATCTGTCTGTCCGACCACCATTTGTAGACATTGAATTTTTTTTTTAGAGATAAAAGTTATTTTTGTGTTTAATGGATATTGATGAAATACATTGCTTTACATAGAAAATGCCACACCAGGAATTATTTGTCGGAGCGCCATGCAAATAGGTGGAGCCAGCAACCAGAGGCTTCATCATAGGGCTATGTATGGCTGGTTGGTCCCTGTGTTGTATTGGAGCAGAAATGCATTGGAATCCAACAACTGTCAGCCAAATTTGGTGACAATGGTTGGAAGAAGTAACGTGCGTCACTGTAATGGAACTGATGCATGTAGGCAGACTCCTCAATCACCACATCTGACAGCAAGCCGTAGCAGCCTCAAAGTTCACAGTGGTTGACATTTGATGTGGTGTATAGGCAGCTACAAACATCCCCATGTCTACACTCCATGTCTACACAATCCAGTGGTTACATGGACCAATCTGTGATTCATGGACACCCCATGAATCACAGATTGGCTGGGGCTGGTTTGCGCTCTCACCAGCCATTGTGATAACTGCCACTCATTGCAGCACATCATCACGCAAAGTTGCAGTGGTGCATACCAGAGGTGTGGTGGGATGAAAGGAACCATGTTATATTCAGCAACAAGTCTCACTTCTGTCTCAGTGCCGACAATTGCCAATTGAGAGTCTGGAGATAACTTGGTCACCGGGATGATCTTGCTGCCATCCATGAGCATCATACAATTCCTCAGCCTGGTGTCATTGTTTGGGGCACTATCAGTTTCAACAGCCATTCAACCCTCATACACATAGTGGGTACATTGACAGCATGATGATATGTTGATGAGGTGCTGCAGCCCATTTTGTTGCTGTATCTCCATGGTATCCATGATACTCAGTTTCAATACAATAATGTCCACCCGCACACTGCCAACATCAGCAGACAGTGCCTACAATGTGTCCAGGTGCTGCCTTGGAGCCAGTGCAATCCCCAGATTTCTCCCCAGTAGAGAACATGTGGGATGTTATTGGCAGGCAGCTTCATGCTTCTGCACGATCTTCTTGCAATGTCGATGAATTATGAACACAGGTCAACAACACATGGTGTACAATACCTCAGCACACCATCTGGGGACTTTTCCACTCAATGCCATGCTGCCGAATGTGTAGCCTAACATGGTGGGCATACAACTTAATGATTCAGGCCACATTATGCTGTATCTGTAGTTCCCAGGTTCGAGTCCCACCTGGGTCAGCGTTGAGATTTATCTCCGCAAAAATTCCCCGCCCTGCCCACGGTCAGTAGGGGACACCGATGGGCTTGGAAAGGCCACCGTCCGTCGGATGGGACGTTAAGCCGTGGCCCCGTGTGCGGGAGAGCCATACCCTGTGCACGTTAAAGAACACGTTGGATGGCCTTGACGGGAGGCTACCATCTGTCTCCCAACAGCTGTTCCAGTGGGTCCCCTCCCCCAACCTTCTCTGAGCCTTCGGGGTCCATGTGACCTGGTCATTTAGCCCATGGTGTGCAAAAATGTGCCGCTCAGAGGTAAAACAACCCAACAACCCACATTATACTGTCTTGTCGCCCATCACATTCATGCACAGAATTAAATCACTTCTTTCCCACCTTCTTGTCTACATGTGTGGTAAGTTTTGTCTCATTTCATGCATTCCTTCATAGTGGGACATTTTCTATGTCGAGCATTGTGATGTTAAAAAACATTGAAAATTGCAAAATTTAACTGAATATTACAACTGATATATTTATACTAGAAATTTGAAATTTTGGTGTGGGTGTACAAGTCATGAAATTTCAAATGGTAACATAGAGTTGACCCTTACCCACAGGGTCATGGGAAAACACAACCTTTTTGTTTTAAGGGATAATTGTTTCTTTTTAGAGATAAATTGAAAATTCCTTTTGGGTTTGATACTGTATTGATGAAATATTACAGTTTGCACTTTTATAAATCTCACAAAAGTTTAATTGTGCCCTCAAATCAATATTGCAAGTGATATATTTAGGCTGGAAATTTGAAATTTTGATGATAGAATGTGATGGCCATAAGGTTTTGCATTTGCAACAATAAGTTGCCCCCTTACACTCAAGGTGGGTGGGAAATGCAACTGTTTTGATTTAAGAGAGAAGTGGAAAATTCCTTTTTTTTTTCTTAGATTGGTACTAATGAAATATAATCCATATTTTCCAAATCCTTGGGTAGTTTTCATGTATATCATTGGAGGGCCATAAATATAGGAAAGGTGAAACTTTTAATGAATATTGCGAGTGATTTATTTATGGTGGAAATTTCAAATTTTGGTATATTATATAATTGAGATATTCCACTGACTGCAACAATCTACCCCCTTTTCTCAGAGGGGTGTGAGAAATGTAACTTTTTAAATAGAATGAATAAAGGAAAAGTTTATTTTCCTTTGTAGAAGTACAAACAAAATACTATTATTGTCATTTTTCCAATCATCTATTAGTTCAAATTAAACTTTTAAAGAGTGCAAAAGTAGATAAATGAAAAACTTCATTCTCTTTGAAAATGAGATTCTTATATTCATCAGAGGCAATATGCATTCTTCTAGTTAGTTATATTTCCATGTTATTTTCCAAGTTTTATTTTATCTCCTTTTAAAAACACAATAAATTTTTTTTGTGGCATTACTTCCTTAGCTTTAGAGTTTACCAGTCACTCAAAATCTAAACATATGCAATATGCAATGTTAATATAAATGATTAAAAAATCAGAAAAAAATTTAATGAAATATGTTAGTAATAATAGAAATATTATGAACATTTATATTAGAATAATGAAATAATTTAGAAAAGAGGCAAAATTAGTTTTTTTTTCTAATTTTACTGAATCTAAAATGAAAAAATAAGGAAATTTTATAAATACTTAATCAAAAAACATGAGTTTTGTTGATGGTGCAGGACTTGAACCCTTATCTCTCCAGATACATGTTAGAGTGTTCTAACTACTAGCTTGTCATTTTCTTTTGCAGTGTCATATATCTTTTCCCTGAATTGATAGACCTGGCACCATCTGTAATTGGGAAAGTTAATTTATTTACCAAATATTGCTTTGAATAAGAACGTCATTCATACTAAAGCATTATTAATGAAGCAGCAATAATAATAATTTATTCCATGCAAGGGGTTACAATAAAGCCAAGGTACAGGTAAATTTTGGATATTAATTTAAATGTTCAAGTGGCTTGATGCTACATTCAAGTGGCAATGATCTGTGTGTTTACAATGGAAGCAAATTTTTATTACTTTTCTCTTTGTGTTAATTTTTGCCATTTTATTAATCTAATTAAATGCTCCATTTTTTCAACATTACCTATTTCTGTTTGTGAGTTTCTTCCAGACAAAATTCCAAATTTGTTTAATTTATGTTCTGAAGACATGTCAAAGTTAATTCACCTGCCATAGTGAGCTCAGTTTCAGAAACCTAATACTGTAAGTGTTGAAATAGTGCTCAATGAGATACAGATCCAGGGACCTGAGATATTCAGGTAGACTCTGTAGGACATTCCCAAACATCCAGTCTGGAACTTTTAGTCATGTGCAATATGGCATTGTCATCTAACTAGTGCTTGAATTGGGCAAAAAAAGAAGTTGCATGATTTATATGTAATTGCAAATTAGTCATTCGCTCATTAACAGATTCTTTAGTCATTGGCAAATTGGTCATGCCTGGGGTAAAAGAGTAATGTCAGTTACTTGAACCCACCTCACTTCAAGCACAGATCCTGAAATATACTGTCACTTTGTTGATAAGAATTCAAAATTACTGAGTGAACTTGGTCCACAGTGATGCAAATCATAATACTTCTGCTGTGGATCGCTAAAATGATAGCACATATAATAGAGTCAGTACTTCATGTAAAGTGAATCAGCATAGATTTATTGAAATACATTGCCCATGACTCATAACCACTGTTCTTGGGTCTAGTCCTATTTTTGTTCCTGCCTACAATGTAGGCAGATAGTTAACTGATCTGATGATCCTCCCAAAAGAACTGAAGCAGGCAGGGAGTGCAAATAATAGTTTTGAAAAAATTTCCTTCAGAACAAATTGTTTCATATCAAGTTTGTTAAGAATGAACATCCATTAATCAAGGCACTGCCATATATAAGTATATCCCTATCCCATATCACCGAAGTTTGCTAAAAATATTTTGCTCTGCATTGTATAGTAATATTTTGCTATACTTTCAGAATATTATGACATACTTGTTATACTCCATTTTCAGCCTACTCCACTGGATTTACATGAACAAATACCTGTAACTGTACGAAGAGCAAAGACGATACCTCATCAATTAAATGCAAAGGAAGACAGATTATCTGAAATGCCGCAACATGCTCCAGAGCTGTAAGTTAAACTTCCCCCAGATATGTTTATATAAAATATTTCATGTACAATATGTGTCTAAAAATGTATTACTCTGTTTTAAATGTTTAGTGCGAACAGTGCTTTCACTCTTAAGAATATTGTATTTGAGCTATATGGAGATCACTCTTATCTGTTATAAGTTGGTATTATTTCATATTAATAAAAGTGCATTAAACTTACTTTTCGCTATCATGAAAAAAATTTCAGTCATTAATTTCACTGTTAAATGAATGTTCATATCCTATGAGTAATTTTAAGAGCAAACCAATATTTCCTACAAATAGGGAGTTCAATTTCTATTTGTTTATTGCCTAATACATTCTGTATTACTTTCCATCAAATCCTACTTTTCATATCCTATGAGTAATTTTAAGAGCAAACCAATATTTCCTACAAATAGGGAGTTCAATTTCTATTTGTTTATTGCCTAATACATTCTGTATTACTTTCCATCAAATCCTACTTTTCATGAAAATTTCAAATTTGCAATTGAGCTGTAAACTTCTAGTGGCACTTTTACTAAGTGCTTACATTTTGCAATGGATTTTTTTCATTTCTCATTTTATATGTACTAGTGTTATGAGATGAAATTGTGGTAACTGTTCTTAACCTTTGTTACCATGAGAAACAAATTGGAGAATAATTATTTTCTCTGAAATTTCTTTGAAATTGTGCTTAAAATGTGTGACAGTGATGAAACATACTGTCACTCTGTTAAACATTCAAAATTACTGAGTGAACTTGCTCCTTAGTTATGCAGCATTTAACAGTTAAGACCCCTCAAGATGATGACCAGACTAGTCCCATGCTAACAAAATATGTTCCAAATCATGACTTCTGATGTGGACCTCTAGAATGATTAAACACATAATAGATCCAGTACTTCACTGTTTGAAATGAGAGTTTAAGTTTTAAAATATTATAGTATTGTGTTTTTTAACACAATTCACAAATGTTTAAAATCCAGAAATCATTAAAAGTTTATAGCTGCAAAGTGGTTTTTTTGAAATTCTATGCATTTTTCAAGAATACACAAAGAAATTTCTGCTGAATATTTATTGATTTATCAATGCCAAATGAGCAACAAGTAATGCTGTGATTATTCACCTATGTTTAAAAAATGGCATATTCTGTAGACAGAGCACCTAGAAAATGTCAAAATTATGCCTGAATGATTTTAACCCTTTAATGCCCAAGAAATTTCAGAAAAGGGTAGAAGGTATTAAAGACAAAGGAATAGCACTATCTGGATGAGTCCATTTCAAAATTTCAGTCGTTTTGAGCACTTATGAGCATTAAAGGATTAATGAATATTTATCCACTTATCAAACTTTTTTTTGTGGGTTCAGATCACACCCAGCTCAAGACAATTTTTCTTGAAAACTGTACTGAACAAGGTCTTGTTTGACATTATATTGTCTACCTACTGCAACTTAGGTCATCCTAGGTTTTATTTTCATAAAATCCAGAATTAGCACTGTTTAATTTGGTATATAATATGCCTTATTTCCTTTCATTAGTTATTTGGAAAAAATGTTCTAAAATTCACTTTAAATTGAACACAGTTGACAAAAGGCCTGGTCAGCAGGTATTCAGTTTTTGAAGCCTGGCACTGTAAGGGTTAATCTCTAGTGCATGACATTTAACAAGATCCCCTTATTTATGACCTGTTGTTCCTAACAAAGTTATCCCATATGCCTTTAATCAGGTTCAAGGTTCAAGGAGTTGTAAGAACATGGTGAAATTAACCTCCAGTGAGGGGCTCCCTACACCAGCTTTTAATCAGCATATAATCAATTATATTCTCATGCAGTTGCCCAAAATGTTTAGGTTATGCCTCTGAAATTCATGTTGTTTTGATGACATCCAGGGAATAGTGTCTGTTAAGTGTGCTCATGTTCCAGATAGCTGTGGAAAAAAAACGTTAATAGGATTTTTAAAGAAACTATGCTTCTTGAGAGATGTATAGCCAATGTCAAATTGCCTGTAATCACAGGTTTGGGACAAAGATATGTTCCCCATCTGCTAGAAGATGAAGACATTGTGCTAAAAGGAGCTCAGACAACCATTGGAGCTCTTTTCTAACAGGATGTTTTGAACACTAGCAAGCTGACATCTCAGACACATTTCTCCAGTTTGAATTGTTGATGCTAAAACTGTGTTTGAGATTTCCAGTTCTTCTGTGTATTTATCATTTTGGGTCTCTCAACTCAAACAAGCAGAAGATACTGTAGATTCTGTTTCAACTGAAGCTAACCAGTCAAAATGTCCATAATCTAAAAAAAAAGAAACTCTTAGCCAGTAGTAGACAGTCAGGTTGGTGTTAGTGACTCTGTGAAGCTAACCACTTCTTAGCAGGGGTGAAACAAAGGAAAAAAGTGGCTACAGAATTCCAAATAAATAGACTAAACTAATCTGGCAGCCTGCCTTCCTGTTTCTCTTCTGGGAAGAGTAAATATTTCTGAAAGCACTAATAGCCTGAACCACAAGAAAGCAGGATCAGACTTGCTATGCCTCAGGTACTGTGCCTAGTAAGTTCCATGCATCATCACAGGAGAATAATGCACAGCTCATCTTCCAGTTTATTTAACTACTATTTATAGGTATTTATAGTAAGAGATAATTTATAACAAAGCTCTGTCTCTGTGGTGATCTCTGTATTACAAAGAGAATGCGTATGAGTAGAAGTAGAAAAGCAGTTCAGAGCAGAATAACAATGTGAAAGATCCTTTGTTCTTCTTCACCATATATCTTTACCTTTACATCCTTACATCAGGCATACATCTTGGAAAAAAAATGGAGGGGGGGGGGGCAAGAGACTATAATTTTATTGTAGTATAACATTTTCACCTCTGTTTTAGAGGTTTTAAAAGGTTACTTGAAAAAATTTGCCTCCTTTATCCTTACTAGCATTCTACAGCTATACTTAGTATTCATTGTTTGAACTTTTTAAAGTTGCACTGAATGGATGAAGTTAGGGTCTGATTAGTGCAGAAAGTAACTAATTTGGGGTCCAGATACAATTGGTATCTTTTTTTTTTGCTTCAAACATTATAACATTAGTTATACTTTAATAAAATGCATCAAGAAGTAGTGTATTATGTAGGAAAAGAATATACATTGAAATATGCTCAACTGACCATCTCTCATTCCACTGAAAATAATCAATTAGACAAATGTTCAACTTCATACGTTTCACTGTGATCAATTAGATGAAGTCAACTAAGGTTTTTTTCAAACTAAGATGCAGATTGTATATGATGTATACAGCATATTTGAGTGTAGTAGATAACATTTGTGAATCTTGTCAAAATCATAAAGTTAAAACATTGCATTAAAACAGCTTAATTTTTGCAACATTTTTTTGAAAGTCTTATACTTCAATGTGAAACTTTGTGTTTCTTTTTTGAAGAGTTTTTTTTTTATAATTTGTTTCAAAAAAATGTAACACCAATAAAAAAGTACAAAATAAAGGTGAAAAGATCTTATTCAAGATCTTTTTTCTGATCGTTTATTTTTCATGAAAACATTTCCTTGCAGATACATAGGTCACTAGATAAGCTTTGAAATATGTAAAAATTAAGGCAGACCAGCTGAAAAGGAATGTTGCATGGGACAGTGTGTAAACCAATTTCATGTCAATTCATCACAGTGTTAGAAATGTGGTTTTATTGACTTCCTGCATCTGTAGATTGTTCAAATGAACTCTAGAGACAATAATTTAGACTTTGAAAGGTTAAACATGTGTCAGAAGAATTTACCTCAGAAATTAATTAAAACATGCTTAACAAGTATTGTTTCAAAGCATTTAATAAAATTTACATTTTAAAAGTTTACATAATGATTATTTCAATATTAGGCAATCATTAATAATATTTATGAAAATAATTTATTGTTTAATATTTCAGCCTCTGTGCCTGAACAAATATTGTTGAAAATTGGGATTTAAATAGATTTGATTATGATTTTTAATTTATCACCAGTCCCATTTTTTTTATTAAATGCATATATTAGAACTTATAGAGCTTTGAAGTTATATTCCCATTGACATAACATGGTAATTTTCTATTTTGGTTTGTTGACCTATTGTTACATGAAGTACCTAAAACTCATTATATATTTTATGCACCACCTTAGTAACAGAGGGTTATGTTGTTTTACCTCTGAGTATCCCTCTGGATAGCTGTTAGGAGGCAGATTGAAGTCTCCCATCTAGCATGCTCTTTAATATGCACTGGGTATAGCTTTCTTGCACATGGGGCCACAGCTTAACATACCATCCAATGGTGGTGGCTTTTCCAAGTCCATTGGTGTCCCCTTTCTGACAGAAGCCAATTTATCAATACTTATCCAACCCAAAAAGAATTTTTAATTTATCTCTAAAAACAAACAGTTATCTCTTAAAACAAATAAATTGCAACCCTCCCCCTACTAGTCTTAACAGATGTCATTACAATAAGCTTAATAAACGTGTAAAGGATGACTAATTTTGGTCAATGATATCTCATTGCTGAAATCTCTTGATCTATTAAAAATGATTAGCCAGTCATTCACATGGAATTCTTTTAAATTCTGATGTATTTCAAAGTTTTAATGTAGCCTTTTAAGCAAGCCATTTGCTGTAATTCAAAAGATACACTTATGTAGTGGAAATTCCTATTTTCTAGCATTCTGGTGCAAATGCAGGATTTGTATTACCACACTGTTAGTAAAAAATGCTTCAAAGGGAGAACTGGTTGTGACACATTAACACTTACAGTGCAAAGAGATGATTAAATGGTTTTCAAAAATCACTATAAATGACCTTGCAATGTGTTTTTTATGTTTACCTGCATTTTTTCTTTCAATTTTTATATTTTTTGTTCAGAATTAAAAGTTTTTTTCTCTTAGTATGTAATGTGAAATATTTCATTCATTAGCTGTTTCATAATATGGCTTAGAAGTTGAGTTGAATTTTTAGAGAAAAAATATTCCTGGCTGTGTAAAGGTTAAGATAAAATGATATTAAGAACTGATAGCTGGTATTAATATGATTGTTTTAAATTATGTCTTAAAAAGACACTAAAACTTAGCTCTGTATGGGTAATATTTTGCAAACATAAATTAAAGATATGATGAAGTTAAGCTCATTCTCATGATGGTAGAAATATAGATCTTCAATTTACTGTAATATATCTTATTTAACGATTTTAATTGCATGATTATTCTGTTATTTAGACATCTGAAATTCTTCATTATGTTTACAAACATCAGAAAATCTACTTAAGATAAAGTCTCAGTGCCTTAAGCTCTGATATCATATATTTACAATGCTCATTTTTCTTTAAAGACTTAATATACTAACTTCTATTTGTAAAAGTGAAAAGAAGTCTTCTGTTACACAGTATTACCAGTTGCAGAGATGCTAAGTAAGTTGCTAGCTCACTTGTCATTAGCATAGTTGAATTATGTACAGGTACCAGTCCAGGTAGGTTGCAACTATTGATGCGATGTTATTCATTGGATGCTTCGATTTGCATATTTGGATCCTGACACTGCATCAAACAGGTATTTGCAGAACTTTTGTTGTTGTTTTTTACCTTTTCATGTCCTATTTTACCTCTAATGCATATACTGTAACTTCATGTTACAAAACAATTAAAATTATACAACAGTACCTATTACCAACAGCAACCATTCACTCTTTAACATCGTATCACTGTATCCAAACATACCAGTTTTGGATGCAGCGATATTACTTAACTCTGAGTGGTTGAAGATTACCAGGTCCAGCTTGTATTAAGCACACTAAAGCACTCAAAGGATGGCCCTTGAGGGTTTTATTGTGCATGAGGCCCTAGATCTGGTGACACATTCTAAATGGTTCATGATTAATTGCCACATATGATGAGAATAGGAAGAAGGTGTGCCTATGGGTTAACATGTTCTCTGCCCTCATGGTGGATGTTGTTATGCAACATGTTGAAAATAAAGCAATTTTGAAACCTTCATTATATTTAAGATACATAGATGACATTTTTTTTGGAATTACAGTGAAGGATTACAGTAGTTAATTAAAACTCTTAACAGTATACTTCTAACCATAAAATACACACAAGTCTGAAATTGCAGGCCGTATTGTACCGTATTTGTATATACTAATTCATTTACTGTATTTGTATATACTAATAGCACAGTATAATTTGCATTGCAAAATGATAGTCTACAGAAAACCAAATTTCACTCCAAATATTATCCAAATCAAAAAATAACCATCCAATAGGATGTTTTTAAAAAATCATCAATAACAGTGTATATTATAAGAGCATATAGATACTGCTCAAATAATAATTTGTTGCAAAAGGAACTTAACTATGTATATGCTATAAGTCAGCAGGCCAGTTATTCAAAAGCTTTTTTAAACCAGATAGCTGAGAAAAATGAAATACCAGACTCAAAAAGAAATTCAACCTACTTAAAATACTTATGCCCAATATATGATAAGTATCACGTACATAAAAAAAACTTCTCACATATGATAAAAACTGCATTAGTGAAATTTCATTAACAGTACTATTTTCAATATCATGTAATATAAAGAGTTTCGTAATTAATAATAGGATAAATTACCTACAGAGGAATATATAGAATACACATAGAGGATCCTAATTATAATCTGCAAAGGAAGGACAGCTATATTGACTGAACCTATCTTTTGCCGTAGAAAGAAGTAGCTGAATATCAAAAAGATATCATCAAAAGTAACCCAACTATGCGTGTTCGAGTCCCAGCTGGGTCAGCTTGAGATTTATCTCGGCAAACTCCCCACCCTGCCCATAGTCAGTAGGGGACACTGATATGCTTGAAAAGGCCGTCGTCCATTGGATGGGATGTTAAGCCATGGTCCTGTGTGTGGGAGAGCAACACACTGTGCATGTTAAAGAACATGCTGGATGCCCTTGACAGTAGGCTACCATCTGTCTCCCAACAGTTGTTCCAGTGGGTTCCCTCCCCCGACCTTCACTGAGCCTTCAGAGTTCTTGTGACCTGGCCATTTAGCCCATTGTGTGCAAAAAAGTGCCACTCAGAAGTAAAACAACCCAACTATGCACTTGTGCAAACCATGATAGAAAACCAATTAAAAATTGTAAATCTCCCTTTTAAAATACTGGCTTCACCAAAAAAATTCTTGTTAAATAATTTTTTAAACATATTTAACTTAAATAAAAAATAGACTGTAATACCAATATAGCCTGCCTCCCAGCAGGGTGGAAACTTCGATTATGTAAACCAGATCCTGACAGCACTGCTAGTGGGCCAAATCTATGAAACTTAAACAACCTCAAGTAAATTCACCTGTTGAAGCTTCACAAGTCTTTGGGACGAAATATGTCATGTAACTCTTTTAGTTTTCAGTTCATCTTTTGTACTTTTAATCTTTTGAGTTAAATGTTTCTCCGAATGCTCCATAAGAATAACTGCAAATATGCTCATAGTGCATCAAAAGAGAAGCTGTCAGATGTCTGCTGTTGATTCCATGAATATGACATCATCTTGATGCTTTCGAAGCAGACTTACAATTGCCACAACAGTTGTCTTTATAGTGCAGCACAGTGTCAGAAGTTCTACAGATACCTCAGTAATCCGGTGTTGGAATCAAACATTCAAATCAAAGTATCCATTGAATAACATCTCATCATTAGTTGCAACCTACTTGAGCTGGTATTTGTACACTGTACAACAATTATGCGAGTGGTGAGTGATCCAGCAAGGCACTAAATATCTCTGCAACTGATATACTGTGTAACAGCAGACTTTTTTCTCTTTTACAAGATAAAGATTAGTATATTAAGTCTTTAAATAAAATGAGCATTGTCTGTAAATGGTGGCCAGATAGTCAGTTGAAGGAGAGCAATGTGCCAAGCCCCTGTGATGATGCATAGAATAGACCTAATGTCCAACCCTGTTCCCATGGTGCAGACCATTAGTACCTTTTGAAAGAGACACTCTTTTGTGGAAGTGAACAGAAGGGAAGGGCTGTCAGATCAGTTTGGCCTACTGATCTGGACAATTGTGGCTACATTTCTTTTTTTCCTTCCCTGCTGAGGAGTGGTCAACCACACAGGGTCATGGTGTTGATCATATACACTGAGCAGAATGGAATAAGGCTTTTTAAAGAAAGCTTGAATATGGAACCTGTATTTGTTGCACTGGTGGGGTCCTGGAAAGGGAAAATCTTCCACTGTGTTTTCTATTTGTGGGTTGACAGCCCCAAGAGAATAGATTCACAGATACGTTTTATCAGCTGGTGGATAATCCTGATCAGAGGCCATCATAAATACCTGAACTCTTGCTTCTATGGGCATCGTCAAATCCTACATTGTAGAAAGTCTTCCAGTGTACATGGCTTCAGCCTCTAGCAGTGGGGGAACAGGTCTATGTCTGCGATTAAGGGGCTGTTTGATACTGTCGCCATTCCATCTCTCAATAAACATAGTTTTTTTTAAACATCCCACTAACCATTTTCTCTCCATAGGTAGTTGGATTGTGAGTACTCTGCACAGAGATTATTCTCTTGATGTCCTCACACAAGAATTCCACAATTATAATTTAGATATTCTCGGCTTGCAAGGGACCAGATGGACAGATAAAGGTCAGTTCTTAAAAATAATCTTAAATTTCTCTTTTCAACGAGGGAAGATAAAAAGCATCTCCAAGGCTTAGGTTTGCTTCTCAGCAGAACACTAGTGATGCTCTTCTAGGATATGAGTGTATTAATAAAATGTTTCTTACAGCTAAATTTGAGACAAGCATTAAAGACTTGAATGTTATTGATTTTTTTGGTGTGTTAAAAACAGATACATGCTTCCTTGGCCCCTCATTTCAGATTTTGTGAATGTATACAGACGATGTTGACACTGGAAGGGTTAAGCAGCATATTGTGCAGAGAGAGATCTCATTGGTTTGGCCATGTTGCCCACATGCATAATTATAGATTAGTAAATAGAGTTTTGAATAGTGTGTCTAAGGGCCTCAGAAAGCGGGGGAGACCAAGGATGTATTGGACAGACAATGTCAAACCTTGTTAGAATTGGAGTACAATTAACAAGTGTTAAGTAATTGTTAGTAAATAATTGTAATTGGTATTTACAACAAGACTTTGTTAGAATTGGTGTATAGTGACCAGATGCAGCAAATGTAGCTCAGGACAGATATGCTTGGAGAAATAAATTTTACTATCTGGTTGAACCTCTGTAGCACATGGCTGCTTGAGAGTGATGATGATGATGATTGTAAATGGGATGGGATACCAGAGCTTAAAGGACTGGGACTTTATCTTAAAATAAGCAGCTTTTTCTAATATTTGCAAATATAATGGGGCATTCAGGTGTGCAAATAACAGCATAATTATGTAATTAAAATTATATCTAATTGCTGTTTGTTTATTAAAATCAATAGATCATAATTGCATCAAAGCAGAGCAAAAATAAATTCATTACTTTAAAAAGGAAATTGCATTCTATAAAATAAGGTTCTGCATTATTGTATTCACCAAAACCTCAATGTTTGTAATCCAGCATTTAAGACAGATAGTTGTAGAATATATGTTTTTGTGGGGAAACCACTATTAAGATTGTTATTTATTTAAATATTCAAACACTTTTCTTTGCTCTCCAACTGAATTGCAAAATATTTTTAGTCAGTCTAGAAATGTCATGCAAGGACCTACTAGTATGTTCCTTTAAAGTTTGCTTAAACAGTATGAAACAAGAGGGAACAAAGAACACATACATGCTTACACTGATTCATTTACCTTGTAACAGCAGCTAAAAGGCTAAAATGTAGAATTCTTTGTTAAATCCTAACCAAATGCTGATTTATTAAGCTTTAACATTTTGATAACATGCATTATTAAATAAAGAGGCTGTAATTAAAATTTTAAACCTAATCACTACCTTTTAGTTATTGATGATGTATTAAGCTTTTTTAATATTTAACATACTAATATCTGAGCTCTTTCTATTGAAAACTTTAATTTATGGAATATTTTTTTCCCTCTTTTACTTTGCTTCTAACCCAAAAATTTAAAGATCAAGAAGGAATGTTCTTTCCAGTATCAGGTTAGTATTAGAATTATTTTATTTTCATGAAAAATTTACTAATCATTATGTTATTCAAGTACAAAGATAATTTAGTAATTCGATGTGAAAATTCAAAATGATAGGATAAAGTTTGGTGTAAATAATGGAGTTTAGCTTTAAAAATATTTTTTAAAAAATGGGAGCATAATGTGAGGAACTTGACAATTTAAAGTATTCTATGATGATTATTTTTAGGAATATAGTTAATGACTCTTAATAATTAAATTGCCCCCCCCCCCCCAATAAAAAAAGGCAGATGGAATGGTGGAGATGCATTGATTAGTATAGAGTTCAAGAGCATGGCAATTCCTTGTATAATTCTTAAGATCTTTGATTATCTGTGATCCAGAGATATTCTGAATGTCAAGTTTGCATTACATATTACTACTAGTTAAAATATGGAAGTGAATAAATAAATTGCTAGTTTTGTAGCACATTATAAAAAGTTAAATTATATTAGATAAATAACATAATAAATAATTTTGATCAGCAATTCAATAATTCAGTGAAACATTCAGGAATGAAAAATAGTGATTATTGCTCCAGCTTTTAAAGAAATATAATACTAAGATAAAAAATTATGATTAGAATTTTTAAAAAATTAAAAATAAGAACTTTTTGTTTCCCATAGGAGAAGAAATAGCATACTGATTTATTTTTGATAGAAATATGAAAAAAAAAAGTTTAAATATTTGTTTAAAATTTGTTTGCAAGACTTTTTTATAGCAGACTGTTAGAAAAATTTCATGTTGCTATAAAATATGGTTTAGGGTAGTGTTTCTTAAACTATAGACCATAACCAAGGGTTCTCTAGAGCAGGGGTTTTCAAACTTTTTTTTGGTGTCCCTAAGAAAAAAAGAATAGCATTTTCCAAGGCTTTTAGACCTTGAAAAATCCAGAATGGCAACTTAGATAAAGCACATATGAAACAAAATTGTACTGTTCATATGTTTTATTTTATTCAGCATATTTGTTAATTATTATAATTAGATTTAATTTCAAAATGTACATATCAGGACTCATATTCATAAGATGAGTGAAAGACCTATGAAATAAAAATAGCATGGATTTCAACATTCATGAAAACAATGTGGCTTTTTTCAACTTTTATTAATGCAAGTTATTTAATTATTAATTTGTTATATTTCTTTATGACATGAATGCATTTCAAACCATAATTTTTTTATTTCTTCACTTTTGCAGTAAGAAAATTAAAAGTTAAAATTTAGTGTACTCCAGCCCTTTCCAAAGACTTTGTAGCCCATACTTTGAAAAAACCTGCTCTGAAGGGTCTGTAAATTCCTACATTATTTATACTTCAGCGTTTTTTTTAACGGTATCAAAATGCCTAGGGATACCTAAACAGTATTGCTATATGCAGGATCTGCCATATTTACTGACTGAAAATGGAGGAAGTATCTTCCAAGTTTTCCAACAAATGTGGGTGTACCATATTTACTGACTAAAAATGGGGGTCCACAGCTGACTAAAGTTTAAGAACCCCTTTTCCAGAGTTACGGAGAATGTTCGAAAAGTTTTGACACATCTGTAGATTTGCACTCATTCCTCCAAAGTTAAAAAACTACAACTTGTTTGAAAGCTTGTCTAAACTTTTCATTATGTGTTGAAAACAAAGGCCATATCATCATTTCTCTCTTCACTGGCAGTACATAAAGTTCAGTCTGTGAAATCTGTCTGTTGTTGCTATGGAGCCTACTAAAGATGGGGAAAGATTTTACATTTTCACAAGGATGCAGCTTGAGGACAACATGAAAAAAATCCATGCTGATTTCTCACAAGTATATGGGGATCATGCCTGTTCATATGGCACTGTTACAGGATGAATGTGCAAATTCAGAGGACAGCAGAAGTTCAAAGACCTCTCTCATGCAGGAAGACCAAAGGAGACCATGAACAACAGAACCATCACTGCAGTTCATGAACTCATTAAGGAAAACCATACATCATCATTCAGGTAATAAATTTAGATGTCAGTGTATTGATTGGCGGTGTGGAAACAATTTTTCATCAATATTTAAAGTTCTTAAAGATCTGTGCCAAATGGGTACCCCGCAAACTGACACAACAGCTAAAAAGAGCTAGAGTCGTCTCATGCAAACAGATGCTGGCAATGTTTGAACCTAGTGGCCTCAAATGGTTAACAGACATTGTCATGAGTGATGAGACATGGTTTCATTTCTATACAATTCTCAGAAAGATTTACAACTGTGTTTGGTTTGTGGAAGATGAACTATGTCCCCAAATCCTCTGACAAGACTTTTGCTCAAGGAAGAGGATGTTCACAATTTTTTTCAATTTCCAAAGAGTGGTAGCTATGGACAATGAAAAAAAAATGACTAAATGGCCAATACTACACCAGCATTGTTTTGCCCAAAATGGTTAAGGAGATGAAGGAGCAGCATCCAACAACAGGCATGTCAAGGGTTCTCCCTCATGACAATGCCAGTGCTCACAAAACCCGGCAAGTTACACTCTATCTGGAGCAGGAAAAAAACAAACAGCTACCCCATCCTGCATATTTGCAAAATACCACACAATTTTTGGTTTGTTTCCAAAAATTAAAATGGAACTTGCTGGGAAGCTTTTTTAAGGATGAAAGATCTTATATTCATTCAGAGTTGCAGAGTATTCCCCAACAGGAGCACTCCAAGCATTCCAGAATTGGCATAGATGTCTGCAACTTTGCATAGATGCTGGAGGAGATATTTTGAAGGCCAGTAAAAGTTTTTGTTGAGGTAAGTGCAATGGTTTATGTTCTGCAGATGCATGCCAAGAACGTTTTGAACACCCCTCATATATGTAGCATATTTGCTGATGTAAATGAAGTAATAATAATAAACAAGTTAACAAGGTGTGAAAAAAGTCATCGTTGCTTTCTGCTTGAGATGTGTGACACATCATGATAATTTAAGTGTTTTTTTTTTCTTTGTCATATGAAGCATGAAGAAAGAATTATGATTGATATCAAGTTACTGCTAAAAAAAATCTTGATCTCAAGTTTTTTATCGGGAATTAAGTTTCACATGTTAATGAACTGAAAAAATAAAGGGATTTTTGAACTATTTATAAGTAAAAAAAGAGATGTTCTCTGTTTGTCTGTCTATGCATGCTTATAAAGCCAGAATGGTTTCAACTATTCAGTTGAAATTTTATGTTTAGGCATAATTTTATTTGGACTAACAGCCTCATAAATATAGTTCATGTGATGCAATTAACCATGAAGTGATTTTCTAAAATAGCTTTAGGGGTTTTGTTCAGTCACAAACACTCTTGCATAGGCTGTGTAGTAAAAATAAATAAAAAAAACTATATATATATATGTGGCTACTAAAAAATTTTAATTTTAAATTGCTAAATAAAATTTATTTTATTGGTAAACATGCAGTTTAGCAAAGCATATATTTCATTCAGCCATTACAGATCCCATAGTATGAAGGATTAATTAAAATTTAATTATGAGATTGATTTGGTATTGATTAGCAATTTACATATATGAGAAAACTTGTGCAATGCATACAACTGTTTTTTGACACATTTTCAAATTAGTTACATCATCATTTATTATACACATTACGTTAAGCTTTTTTGTTTTCTGTAAAAATGCTGTTTGCTCATATGTACTAAAATCAAATACTTCATATTTAAATATATTCAATACTGTATTAATTTTTTATACACTTAGCATCCCTTCTACAGCATCAAAAATATCTCCAGGAATTAGAGGACCTTCTATTTTTGTAAAGCCTACTTCCAGCTCATCTGCAAAAACACTTGGGAGAAAAAATCGAGATAGCTCAACCCTTACACTTCGTCGAAGTTCTGAAGCATCATTATCTTCTCAAAGCAGTGAAGCTCAATCTCAGTCCCAGTGGTATGATACATTACCTACAAATTCAAAATCTGATGGCCCAGTTATTGAGCTTAGTGAACAGGTAAGAGTATATTAGAAAATAATTTAATAATTAATATTTTTTAATCTTTAAAAGAGTGCATTTATTTATTTGAAAAGTCTGTACATCTTAGTTCTGTTTTATCAAAGGTGATTCTTTTCATTAAAAAATATTAAGTACACTAAACCATAATAGCATTTCATTTAAAAAATTAAGAAATGGAAATTGCCCTGGTTGGCAAGATTAAGATCCAATAAAAAAAAAAGTGGGGGGGGGGGTAGGAGAAAACAATAAATTGTCAATAAAATATATGCAGAAACACTGTAGCTTTATTTTTCATTTACTCAACGAAAAAGATGATAATGTCAACAATAAAAGAAAGATATGAACATCATAATGGAACTAGATAATAGCAAAATATTACAAAAACATTGACAATCACATAGCTTGCATCTTCATTTGATACAGCAATATTTAGAGACCATGAGAAGAATATAATAAGCATAGTAATCAGTACAAAAATGAGCCCAAAATATGTCTGAGAAAAGTAAATATTAGTTAAAAACAGTAAAATAAGCAGACAAGTGATTATACATCCATACACAATTTTACTGACTAGTGTGTCTTTGAGAGAATTGAATGCAAACAAATTTCTTCTGCATCCCTTTCTCCATGATCTACAGGAGGTGGGAGCAAAAACTGGTGTACTCTTTCTTTTCAAGGCCTCTAAACACATGCAATATCCTAATATGGCTCTGAAAGTTTGAAAACTCCTTGGTTTGGTCACAGACATTCCAGGACACCAGCATTATGAGAGTAAAGCATAGAGACAATGCAGTTAGTATTTTCCAACCTTTACTCCCCAAGGGCACAAAAGTGAAGAGACACTTCCATACTGAACTATTTATAAGTAAAAATAAACATGTACTGTAAATTTTATTGCACAAATATAATAGCACCTTATCTTAAATATGTAGTTGGCAAAACCATGTTGGAGAGGGATTGCTGTACTTAACAATGGGAAACAATTTTTTTAAGCAGAACAATCATCTAAAAATGTACTTACTTGAATCGTTAGCCCTTAAAGTGCTGAAGTTCCAACAATGAACACTTTCTGATGGTCTAATTAATTTTCATATTATTTCTGCAGGGAAAAAAACTGATTAAAATTTTTTTGGAATGAAATAGCTACTAAACAGAAGCAATAACAGATTTGATTTCTTGAGGGGTGGTGGGTCATGACCTCATGTCACCATCTCCTCACTAGATCTAACCCTGTTACAGATTAGTGAATAGAGAGTTATGAACAAGGTCTCAGAAATAGGAGGAGTTCTAAAATGCAGTGTGACAAACAGGGCCTTGTCAGAATTGGTCTGTAATTGCCAATTGCAACAGTGTAGCTCAGAATAAATATGTTTTGAGATATAAATAACAGTCCGGTTGTGGACCTCCATAGTCCATTACTGAGGTGGGTGAGTGTATGGATGAGTATAGTTAAATGTCTCAATATATTTAAGTGCAAGCTGATTTAAAAATTTATCATTGATATTAATATGTATGTTCAAAATGAAATATGTGCAACTCTGTTGTCATTTAAACTAAAGCAAATGATTCATAGTTTAAAAAATTGTGATGTAATGTATGTATTTAAGAACCACATAAATATTATGTTCCAACAGCATCTAGTCACCATTTTCTCAAAAAATCCAAAATCTCCCAAATGTTTTTATCCATATCTAAGAAAAATAGATTTTTAAATAAAGCTGTTAATATTTACATATTATTTTAACTAAAGAATAAAAGAAAATGGTGACTAGATGCTGTTGGAACATAATATTTATGTGGTTTCCTAGTGGATAGGCATTATTATTATGTTCTTAGTAATATATGAAATCAAAACAGAATTCTATATTGAAACATATTCAGAAAATTTTAATTTTTATGTTTTAGTTTAGTAATAAAAGAATTTGATTTTTTGATAGCTAACACCCCATCGTCCACTACGATCTGAGGCAGAGAAACGTCACAGTCGTCCACCAAGTGGTCATTTCAGGCATCAAGCTACCCCATCTCCTACAAGAGCCAGTCAGTGTAAGCAACATTTTGGGATTATTATTAAAGCAATAATTGCTTAGATACTAAAAAGTAATTTATTTTAGCTATTTATGTATATTAGCTATTACTCTTCTACTTATACCTACTTATGTTTCATTTTCCTTGGAAATTCTTATTTACCCTTCCCATTTCATTCAGCCTGAAAAATTGCATACACTCTGAAGGCTGAACTATTGTTTCACTGTACTCAGGCAAAACATTTTAGAACTTTTTTATGAAATAACTAACAAATGGAAATAGATCATGTTATATATAAAATTATATAGCATTTAATTCTGAATTGTATTTAAACAAAATTTTTAAAATGAAAAATCTATTAATTTAAATAAGACTTCTGAAAAAAAATTATATAAATAAGAAAAAAATTTCTGATAAGTAAAATATATCTGAGACAGGAAAATTACTTTTATTCAGTAATATTTTTTGTATGATATATATTTGAAGTGAGGTTCAGTATTACACAAGGTCATTTCACATTTTCACACTCGTGAACTTTCTGTTATTTTCATGGCTGTGTAGCACACAGCACATTTTCTTCTTGGGTGACAGTTTTAATGTAATATTGGAAATTTCTTGGAGAAGTGTTGACTAGTTAAGTGGAAAATTTAACATACAGTGGTCTGCATTCTGATACAGTGCTGAGTGTAAATTGTATTATTTTTGAATTCTTTCACCAAATTATTCAAAAATTGGTAATGGTGTAATTTTGGATTAGTTTCTTTAAATGAAATATGCATTTCTGATGACTATATTACTGTGAAAATATATTTAATATTAGTTTCCTAATTTTTCTGTGCCATCTTTATTCAAAATATCTTCTAAAATATTCAGCAAAACTTAAAATTGATGAAAAAAAAATTATAAAATTGAATAAATTGTTTCAGAAATTAAATCTAGACTGGTTCTATGAAATCCAAAAATTATTATATCCATCATAGACAGGCTTCAGGAACAATGGATAGTATAACAGACCTTTTAATTGATGCTCAATGTGCCATAGGATATGGCTATTCAATGATCATCATCTTTTTTTTTTTTGCAGAAAACAAACCTTTGATTCTATCTGGCACAAAGGACTCAAAATTCATTGAAAATCTAATTAAAAATGGAAAAATCGAAACAAAACTGAAAAGTATAACATTAGAAGAGAAAATGATGAACCATAATATACTTCTCTGAGTTGTATACTTTCATCACTATTATTTAACTTGTTTATGGCAGAATTTCCAAAGAATATTAAAGACAAAAAAAAATCAAAATTTCAATGTTTGTGGATGACCTGGCAATTTGAACAAAGGGGAAAAATTCTTGCACACCATCAGTAAGAAAATGCAAGAAGCAGTAAATGATGTAACAAAATTCTGTGAAACATGGGGTTTTAAACTCTTAAATGAAGAAACGAAAATAGTCCCTATGCTAAAAAAAGAAAATCCCAAATTAAACATAAAACTAAATGATGAACTTTTAGATACAGCATTTGAACATACCTTTTTATGAGTCACAATTGACTCAAAATTAAAATAGAAAAAGCACATCAAAACCATATGTCAAAGAAGTAAAAAAAAAACAGTAAATATCGTAAGATGCATCAAAGCACAAAATTTGGGACTTCAACATAGGTAAATAGTCGGCCTCTGCAATAGCCTAATTAGAATACAACTATAGAAATGTAAGAATTTCAGCCACAACCAAGAGTGATATAAATAAATTAGAAAAAATTCAAAACCAAGCACTAGAAATATGCATGGGACAGCTGCAATCTGCACCCATTATCTCACTTCAAGCTGAAGCTGCTGTATCACTCTTAGACATACAGAGAAAGCAGTATCTAATGAACAACACAATACACCTAGCTACCAACTTCAAAGATCATCATCTAGTAGGAAAAAAAAACACCAATGCCCCAAGGAAATAACAAATTTCAAGAGATGATAAAAATCATCTAATCTATCCAAATATAATAGAGTTTTATAAAAATGAAACAAACTTTGTAGAAAGAAATCCAAGCTGGATAAAAGAAAGATCCAAAATTATCATAGACATAGAACCTAGAATCAAAAAAATGAACCAGGAAATATAAATCAACACACCTTCAATGAAATTATTTCAAACTATAAAAAAGAAAATATCATCATATACACAGATGGATTGGAATATATGGGAAAAAAATTATAACATGGCCTTTATAATTCCTTCAACTAACATCAAAAAAGGTTTAAAATTTTATAATGAAGGCAACATTAGAGAAGCAGAATTTGGAACTATCCTTCATGCAATAAAATAGTGCAAAAACTACAGCAACATTTTTTCATAATATTCACATATAGTAAAGCAGCACTACAAAGCCTGGAAAAAGACTGAAAAAAATTAACAACCAACAGCTAATTTCAATCATATTTGATGAAATTAATGAAAATGTAAAAGAAAAAAAAATAGAATTACTGCACTGGATACCAGAGCACTCTGGAATCAACCTCAATGAAATGGCAGATCACACAGCCAAAGAAGCATATAAAAATGAACAAGAAATAACGATTCCCATTGGAAAAGATTTTTTGAAAAGACAAAACAAAAAGTGCCCTGGTATCCAGTGCAGTAATTCTATTTTTTTTTTTTTTCTTTTACATTTTCATTGATTTCATCAAATATGATTGAAATTAGCTGTTGGTTGTTAATTTTTTCAGTCTTTTTCCAAGCTTTGTAGTGCTGCTTTACTACATGTGAATATTATGAAAAAATGTTGCTGTAGTTTTTGCACTATTTTATTGCATGAAGGATATTTTATTGCAAAAAAAATTACTTGCAACATTTTTTTGATAAACAACCAGAACAGAAAATAAAATCAAAAAAATATAAATGTAAAAATAGAATCGTACAAAAAAAAAAGAACTGGACACATTCAAAAGAGAACAGCAATCATAAGATTAATAATCAGACATACAAGACTAAATAATACTCTATTTAAAATAGAGAAGGCAAAAACTCAAAATTGTTACATATGCCAAATCACTGAAAATGTTTAATACATCCTTTTAAAATGTAAAACATAATATACTTTTTCAGAGTGATTTATTACTTACCAATAAATAATCACTCTGAAAATTTCTTATTTAAATTAATATACTCATTTCCGTTAAATATTTTATTTACATAAAATCCAGAATTAAATAGTGTTTAATTTGGAATATAACATGTCTTATTTCCTTCTATTAGTTATTTGACAAAAGGAGTTCTAAAAGTCATTTTTTTTTAGTTTAAATACAGATGAAAAAAACCTAGCTACCAGGTACAGTTCAGTTTAGCAGGCCTAGCATTATAAGGGTTAATCCAGAAAGGATAGTAAAATGAAGAAATAGAAGTAATTTTCTAATAATTGCTTCCAAAATCCTTCTATCATATAAAAATATTTTTGGTTAAGTAAGTTTAAAAAATGTTTCAGATTTTCATAGTAAAAGTGAATAACGTTTATTTTTTCACTTGTGACATATACACTGAATGGACAAATTATTCTATACACCCTGATAACAATATGTCAAGCAGAAGTATCGTGTCCAGTCATGTGGGATGCTAAAACTGGCAATGCCTATAAATAGAGCAGGCCTCTATGCATTGGAAACCAGTCATGGAGAAGTAATCATGGTTAAAGGCAACGACGTGAGTTTGACTGTGGCCAGATAGTAAGTGCAAGGAAATCTAGTTGTTCAATCACCACAACTGCTGAATTATTGGGATTTTCACATCAGACCATCGTACATGTATACCAAGATTACATGAAATACGGCAAAATTTCCAACCAGTGAGAGAAATGTGAATATAAATGTGCAATTGACTTTCGAGGTGAGTGCAAACTGTCCCACATCATTACAAGGAATCACACCGCTACCATGGAGCAGAAAATGTCTGAATTTAATGAGGATGCATCCACAAAGCTTATGCAAAGACTATCTATTGTGCCATGGGAAAAAGTAGGCTATGACAGTTGATGTTCACATCCACTTTTGACTGCAAGGCACTGAAAGATTAGGCTACAGTTTTCAAAGGCCTATCGCAACTGGAGTGTGGACTGGGAACATGTCATCTGGTTTGATGAATCACAGTTTCAACTCTATCGTGCTGATGGGGGGAGGATGCGTGTGTGGCGTAAACCACAGGAAATAAAGATCCCAACTTTCCAAGTTGGGGTCATACAGGCAAGTGGAGGCAGTGTAATAGTTTGGGGTGTGTTTACATGGGCTTCCTTGGGGCCCTTTGTACCTGTCGAGACCTTCATCACCGGCACAAGGTATGTGAACATCCTCACTGACCATCTACACCCATTTGAAACGATTCTCTTTCCACACCATGATGCCATCTTTCAACAGAACAGTTCCACATCCCATACTTCCTGAGTGGCGACCAATTGGCTCCAGAAGCATTCAAGTGAGTTTATCATACTCAAATGGCTCCCTTGATCTCCAGAACTCAACCCCATTGAGAATTTGTGGGATGAATTGGAAAGATCTATTCGAGCCTGCCAACCCCCACCAGCAACTGTGGATGCTCTATGACAGGCAATCCTCACTTCATGGGTGGCAATACCACTTCCGTGTTTTCAACACCTTATTTAGTCCTTACCAAGAGGTTTGGTTGCTGTTGTGAGAGAAAAAGGTGGAGCAACAGGTTATTAGGCAGGTGTATATAATAATTTGCCCATTCAGTGTAAGACAGAGAAGTATCCTAGAAAACTCCTAATTTGTACAGTCCTTTTCATACCAAGGTTGTTGGGTTGTTTTACCTCTGAGCGGCACTTTTTTGCACACCATGGGCTAAATGGCCAGGTCACATGGACCCCAAAGACTCAGAGAAGGTTGGGGGAGGGGACCCACTGGAACAGCTGTTGGGAGACATATGGTAGCCTTCTGTCAAGGCCATCCAGCATGTTCTTTAACGTGCACAGGGTATGGCTCTCCCACACACAGGGCCACGGCTTAACGTCCCATCCGACGGATGGCAGCCTTTCAAGCCCATCGGTGTCCCCTACTGACTGTGGGCAGGGCGGGGAGTTTTGCGGAGATAAATCTCAACACTGACCCAGCTGGGACTCGAACCTGGGAACTACAGATTACAAGCCTGGTGCGCTACCGACTGAGCCACCCCCGCCCCTTTTCATACCAAGACATGCCCTATTGAAACTGAAATCACAGCTGACAACTGCCTCAGTTAGAACTAATAATATACAAATTTTGCCTGTTGAAACAGCAGCTAGCTCCTTAACAACTATGCTAGTTAAGGCTGATTGGTTAAATTCAGATCAAACTTGTACTGTTAACTGAAAATTTGTACAACTTATTACGTTTTTTTTTTTAAGTTTTTAAACTCGTCTGAGTTTTGACTTTTTTTTTATTTTCAGTCGTGCACAATGCAACATGATACTCATTCCTACCACGACATCTCTAGCATCGTCATGGATTCAGGCTTCCTCGCATTGGCTTTCATTGGCCAATAGACATGTATAGAGAACTAAATTACTCATACTAATCAGATCTCCAAACCTATGATGGTTGCTTGAGAAGTCTGTGTGCAAGTACATCTCAATGAAATGAAACAATGATTGTAATAATATGTGTTGAGCTATTAAAATGGAAATCACAACAATGGCATAGATTAGTTTCTTTTATTCCAGTGAGAACAATCACTATATGCATCTTTCTTCAACCTTTTGTTTTAGCAGAAGGTTAAAACTGAACATGAGCAGAATTGAGATGTACTTGCACACAGACTTCTCAAGCAACCGTCTTAGGTTTGGGGGTCTGATTGGTATGAGTAATTTAGTTCTCTATACATGTCTATTTGTTACTGAAAGGCAATTCTAATAAAATCCTCTTTGCCCTCATGCATCCACTTCATCATAGGTCAACCTTATTTTAAGCCTTTACATACAGTATTCATAACTCAATTGGCCAATTTGAAGTTCTGCATGCAAGTGACATGACCAAACAAACATAATCTCTCCCTCTGCATGTTGCAAAAGCAATCCCATGGCCGAGTGATTAGTGTGCTTGGCTACTGATCAAAAGGACTTGGGTTCAAGCCCCAGTTAAGGCATGGATGTTTGTGTTGTCTTTCTGCTGAGGTCCCACTGTCCTCATAGATCTACTGTGATGTATTAAACTGATAGGTTCTTTCGGACATCTGTGGCAAGCAGCTGCTTGAGGGGGTATTTATTTTTTATTTTTGCATATGTTGCTGCTTAAAGGTGACTGGTTATTAAATAAATAAATAAATACCCCCTCAAGCAGCTGCTTGCCACAGAAGTCTTGACAGGAGCTTGTCAGAGTATAACCA
Organism: Ryuthela nishihirai; assembly: GCA_038380435.1. Classification (NCBI taxonomy): domain Eukaryota; kingdom Metazoa; phylum Arthropoda; class Arachnida; order Araneae; family Heptathelidae; genus Ryuthela; species Ryuthela nishihirai. Next base: position 75,499,553 of record JAWZYU010000010.1, read on the forward strand.
GATGATTATTATTATGTAATGTACTGCTGAATATCTGGAATCAAAGGCATCCAGCTTTTTGTTATTCTTGTTACAGAAGGTTAAGTTTTTCTACCACAAACAAACAGAGAGGGCGAATTTGAAATCATTTGATTCAGATTGATGATCAAAAATAATATGATGCATACTTCTGATTTTCCTGATGTATTATGTTTATCTTGAAGACATTGTTGCTATATAAACACTTAAAACAACTTCTGAGCTAATATCAGTGAAAAAAAGGTATATATATATATGTTCAAAAATTATTATAAAAATATAAAAGTTTTTAGAATGGCATTGCAACAGTCCTGAAAATACCTTGACTTTTATATTATTAAGTTCACATTTTGCATCATTATATATTTAATATTTTTATTATAAAAAATATAAGGAAGAAATTGCTTCTCTTCCATGGTTACTTCACTGCTGCAAAGCTTCATCAGAGACTTTACATGGAATATGTGTTAGCCCTAAATGTTTTAGGAAATTTATATTAAGTTTTTCTGGTATTACTATCTCTGATTAATTCCTGAAAATTGATTTGAAAGTGGGAGGTGAAAACTGCCAATTTGGGATAGTCCTGTAGTTTTCATTTCAGACTAATTATCTAATGTTGTCAGATTCAATCAATTTGCCACTGTTGAGATTTTGCTTGTGTGGCTTTCACTCATCTAAAAAGTAAGGACATGAGAAGATATGCTACACATAGTTTGGATATTCAGAAGTTAACTATGTTCAGGAAAGCTGTTACATAGTTTCTCTGTTTTATATGTTAAAGAACAAGCTGGATGATCTTTATGAGAGACTCCCATATACCCCTAATAGGTGTCCAGTTTCTTCTCACCTGTCTGAAGTCATTGTTTCTTGAACATTTTCATGGCTCTTTGACATGGAGGTACAAGAGTGTTTGTACTTACTTTGAAACATAAAAGCATAATTAACTATAAGTCCCATCAACCCAATTGCAAAATATACTAACACAGAGAAATGTCCATTTAGTCTATTGTACAATAATAAAAGGAGTATTAAAAGTTAAAAAAAAAAACCTAAAAATTTTATTTTTGCAGCTAATAATAAAATATAGTGATTACAAAATGATGAACATATGAAACTCTGTTGTGAATCAATACTTAGGATGTTTTATCAGCTATTTTATCATTGAACCAGAGAACTGCTCATATTCCTTTTAAGTTGAATGTATAAGTTGTATTTTAGTATTGGTGAATCCATCAATGCCTTTTCATAATTATGTAATGTACAGTATGTTAAACATTGAAAACGTAGCTAACCACTAGACCCTACTTAGTCTAGTGGCTAGCAAACCTGACTACTAAGACCAGCAGGACATGTCCTTATGTAAGTGTTTGTATGTTTATGAGAAACCAGGGCAAGCCTAATATAGCTTCTAGGTTACATCCGTCCTTTGTGTAGGGAAGTACTTTCTTCCTTTAAAAAAAAATTTATAGTACATTGCCACACTGCTCTATTTAATATTAGAAGACACAGAGATACTAAAGTTGATTTTTTTATTTATTTCCCTCTCTAGCATTTCAATTTTTTCCACAATTTTAAAATTGTATGAATTAAATTTTAATGAATAAGATGCAATATTTAATGTTATTATTGCATTTAATGTTATTTTGCAGTTTCTTGGTACAACAGATAAAATGCAGTACAAAATAACTTGCTTCATAAGAAAAAAAATTATAAACAGTTAAAATTGTATTTTTATTGTTTTGTAAAATCTGTAAATTAAATAAGTATCTCTTTGTGCTATAAATAATTACTATTTAACTAGATAAACAGTAACATGGCTTTTTTCCATTTCAGCTCTGAATTCCTCCACCAACTCATTATCAGCACCATCAACACCTGCTTTGTTATCCCCTCCAACATCTGTCACTGATGGAGATATTACAGATGATAAACCACCACCCCTGCCCCAAAAGCAGGCATATGCTGACTACACTAACATAACAGATGATATGCAATTTAATAGCATCTCAAGGAAAAGCTCTCTTAGTTTCACTCCAAGAATGAAAAATAAGGTAATTACACCAGGTGATCAGATTAAGATGAAACACACATTTGTGTAAGGAAATTTTGAAATTGACTGTAAGCAATTGTGATATTATTTGTTTCTGAACAGTGGCAACACTTTTCAAACAGAAAACTGCCTAATTACTGCCAAACATAACCTAATTTTAATAGTGTCTCAGTTTTATTTGTCATTTGGGTTTATATTTTTTTTTAGGAAAAGTTCAAACTGATGATGGGTGTATTCTGCAACAAAGTGATGTATTCTGCACAACAAACTGCTTTTATTAAATTATATTTAAAAAAACATCATTTTAGGTCTGTATAAGTGAATATGAAAGGAAATTTCTGAGACTGACAGTATCCAGTAAATCAACAGTTCATTAAAACAGTGAGCAGGTTTTGCAAGACAGGGCCTGTAAAACCTCCACCACACAATTATTCCAAAAGAGCTGTAACAGACAAAAAGTAGGAAGTAATTTGAGAAGCAATTAGTTTCAGCAAAAATAACTCTTCGTCACCTAGCTATGCGATTGAATGTCAGTGGAGATGTGGAGAGTCACTCAGAGTTCATTTAGCATAAATATTATATATTTCCTGTCACTGATACAAAGGTTCAATTTCTTGTATATTTCTTGCAACAGTCTTGCCTCTAATTGTAATTTTGGGCTAATTGTAGAAAATTTTATTTGTTCTCATATAAAACTTGATACGGTAAATTTGTAATCATTAGCTAGTATTTCAGTATTCTATAAGGCTTTGAAGTTATCACTGTTCCAATGGCCAAGTGGTTTGTGTTTGACTACAGATCAGAGGGACCTGTATATGGCATGGATCTTTCTTTTCTATTTATTTTTTTCAGAACTCTTATCAGATTATGTTTAGCAACAGTAGCAAAATCTTTTTTATAATTAAGAAGTCTTTTTTCTGTATAATTTTTATTTTATAACTGATGATACACCTGCTTTATAAGTCTTTCATAAAAATTCCATCAATATTGTACATCAGGGGAAATTTTCTACTGTGAGTGCTAAGTATTAGCTTAAGTCTGTTTATCAATCAAATACAATTCAGTTGAGCATGAAAATGGTTGGAAAGCACCAATATTATGCTTAATTTTTATTTGTATTATACTTATTCTTATTTGGAGCAAAAAAAAATATGCATTATATATAAAAATACAGAAATTTTTGAATGCTATAAAATGTGTAACATATACTACAAATAAGTCCACATACCAAGAAAATATTCTAAATGGAATTGACACTAGCTACAAAATAGAGTGTTTATTATAGAGCTGATTGCAAAAGAAAGTTCAAGCTCAATCATAAAAAGCCAAATCATCTTATTTTGTCAAGATATTAAAATCTTTAAGTATTAAGCAAACAGTTAAGTTTTTCAGCAAATATTTAGCATTTTAATTAAGATAAATGTCAGCAGAAGTCTAAATGAAATTAAATTTTTTAGCCTCCACCACCTTTGCCAGTGAAAGAAGGACCACCAGCTACTCCTCCAAAAAAACCTCAGCGACCAGTCACAGAGGCAGGAACACCTCCTGAATTGCCAAAGAAGCCACAACGAGCAGCATCAGATGTACCAGAAAGCTGACAAGAACCACTAGTCACTTAATGTGCTTTTATCTGCCAATTTTTAGAGGATGTGTCATGTACAGTATCTGTGATTCTTACTTATTCTAGTTACATTGTACAGAACTGAGAAAATTATAGTTCATGATTTGAGAGAGAGTATGAAAGTTTTTATTTCTTATAAACTATATATTCATATTTTTCTCTATAAAGACCATAGACATCTAAATTTAATTTTTGTTCAGAACTAAATATAAACAAAAGTTAAATTGTTTGTTTATGATACATAGTAATATGACAATTCTAGTTACAGCACAAGGTCAATTTTATTCCAGCTTAATAAACTACTTTTTTTCATATGTAAATAGTGAATTATATCCTTGAACTTATTCCTTGAATTGTTGAAATCTAGCTATATTCTACTAATTGATGTAAATTTTTCAAATATTAGTAATGTTTTATAGAAATAGCCAAGTAGCTTAGATGTGTTGTGGGTCACAAGCAAATGCATTTACAACTTGAGGTGTAGTTTGGTATGATTATTTTTTCTTTAAATATGTTACATCATCGTAAATTATTGATAGTAATAGTAAAATATGCTGAATGGCGATAGAGCATTGCCTTGCATATTACACATATCAAAATGCATCCATGTTGTTTCCCCATTTTTATGCCTCTCTTACATTTAACCTTCACATATCTCTCATTGTTAAGAGGATTTTAGCTGAATTTGTTTTATTATATATACAGGGCTATTAAACTGACAGACTCCTGTCAGACCTCTGTGGCAAGCAGCTGCTTGAGGGGGTATTTATTTTTTTATTTGTATACAGGGAGATTCAAAAAGATGAACACAATTTCAATTGGCTATATATCCTGAACAATATGTTGTATTTGAATTCTGTAAATTACATTTGATTATACACACATTAAAGTTTATAGATGTACACAATTACAATTGGCTATATTTCCTGAACAATATGTTGTATTTGACTGAACTCATGAATTATTATTTTACTGAACTCTCGAATGCAAAAAATCTTGTGTTGCATAGTAACCATCTTGCTTACAACTGACGCTGCTGCTCTAGCGGTAGTATTCGAAACTTTACAACATCCTCTTTCAAATGTAATTTACATAATTCAAATAAAATGTATAGTTCAGGAAATATAACCCAATTGAAATTGTGTCCATCTTTTTGAATCACCCTGTATTATAGACAGTAATACCTATATTTTAAACTTATAGTTACAACACATGGTATGTTATATAATAAAGACAATTTTAGAAATGCCTTTTTTGAAGTTCATAGTATATTGCAGGCATGAATCACAAGCCAAAGTAATTTTATTAATAATTGCTAATTTATACTATTAGAATCATGGAACAATTACAAAGTAGTTAAATTTCCCTTAGTTTTTGAGAGGAAGGATGAAAAAATTTTAAAAAAACATTTTATGCTTATGTTGTGTATATATATATTTATTTATTTTACAATATTTGTAGTTAATCAGTTAATCTAATCATTTCTTTTAACTAATTTAATATACAATATTCAAAGGCATTGCTGTGACAGGTTCTGCATTATCTAAATATATATGTTACAGCTAATATCTGAAACTGACTAATGTTCAGCATTAGCTGTGAAACATCAACTAGTGTCGATATGTTTAAGAAACACGAGCTATTGTGTGATCCAAGTAGTTTTTAAGTACATTTCTACTAAAAATAACACACACTGGAATATGCTGCATCAATTGTGATAATATACAGAAGCTGTTAATTTAGTTATAATTTGTGCAATGGATTTGTTGTTGGGCTATTTTTACCTCTGAGCAGTACCTGCACACAATGGGGATAAATAGCAGGTCATAAGGACCCCCAAGGATTTAGAGCTGAGTAAGGAAGGAGATCCACTGGACAAGTGTTAGAAAACAGAGAAGACCCCTGTTCAAGCCATCAAGCATGTTCTTTTGACATGTGCAAGTTATGGCTCTTCACACAAGACCCAAGGCATAATGTTACATCCAATGAACTGCAGCCTTTCCAAGCCCATTGGCATCTCTTTTCTCATAAAGGACAGAGGAGTGCAGGTTAGCAGAGAAAATCTCAACACAGGCATAGTGGAGGGCTTGAATTTGGGAATATCAGGTTACTAATCAGGTTAATATCAGGTTACTAATCTTGTTCATGTACAATATATGTATCAATATTGCAAAAAAAAACAGCTTAAAATTTTGTTAGGATAGTTCTAATATATAATTTTATATGTATTGTTTGAAAACATATTTTCATCATTGTGACAATTATTGATGCACCAAGTATAACTCAGAAATGCAATTCCAGAGTATAAGTACAGGGGAGCTAGAGATTAAATTTAGGCCTTGTGCTGTAAAGATTGTGAAGGTAGAATTATGGCAGAATTATAGTACAAGTTCACAAAGTTTAATAACTCTAAAGTCACTTGGGAACTAGCATAAATTTGTATATGCTTAAAAATGTTTTTAGAAAAGCCAGCAAATTGCCCTGAAATTTTAGGTAACAAAACTTTTATCTGTATCCAAAAATGTTTATTAAGTTTTGTTGAACATGCAATATCTGTATATAAACAAATAAGTAGTTTTCTTATACTTGAAGTAATATTCCTCTGATTGCAAAAATTTAATTCAAAGTATCTCAAAAATATATTTTGTTAAGCAATAGCTACAAATGTAGGTAAGCTGTACCTTCAAATCTATTGTGTGTTTTAAGCAGCTGTGTAATATAGCTTAGTTTTACAGAAAGTAATCAATTCTGAACTTTTTTAATCATATTTAGTATGAAAATTAACATTATTAATTGTGCCATTTAAATATTCATTGCTGTTTACATTCATATTACATTCATATTGGGTACATGCACTAAATAGTAAGATTTCATAAGGTTTTTCCACTGTCAATCAGGACCAGCTCTAGAATGTAGGCCATAACTTCCACCAAGTGGTTTTAACTTAAATAGAAGTGAAGAGAAAATGTATGTAAACATATATTCCACATATTTTGCAAGAATATTTTCTTAAAAAGACCAAAAAACTAGCAGAAATATCCTAAGCCAAAAATTCCTAAATGGTATTGTAGCCCATTGTTCTATTGTTATGTCAAAAGAGTGGTGCATGTATATTAATTGTAAACTTTCTGTGCAGACTATAGCACCACTTGATGGTTAATGAATGGTATTGAGCAGTTTGTACAAGCTCTTGGAGCTAAAGCAAGCATTGATATTTATGGAAGAAAAATATTGCTAATGTAATCAGACATTTTTATATTCTATTGCAATCCTAATTTTTATCAGTAATAAACAAAGACTACTGATCAAATGAAACTGGTCTTTAAGGAGAAATGAAGTGAGCAAATGAATCATTGTAACATTTGTAGAAATGAAAACTAAATAAAAATGCATTAAGGTATAGTATTTATGTAGTAGAATGGTGGGTCTTTGATTATTGCCTGGAGTTTGATTATTGCCCCATCACTCCCTGGAGAAGTTTAAAATTGTTTTCTATGTAAATAAAAAATTACAACCCTCTGAACTTCCTTCATCTAAGTCCAATTATTATACTTATGCATGGTATTTGAATGAAAACAAATTAACAAATGGAAAGCAAATAGAATAAATAAGTGAATAGATAGCCACATTTTAGGAGGAGAATGCAAGATTGTGATATCAAGCTAATACAAAAGTGTTTCTGCAACTAGGCAGTGCATATATAGTGAAAAAAAAAGTATAAAATGTGTACTAAAAAAACTTTTAAAAAGCATGCATTTTCATTTATGTATTTGCATTATTTACTTTATTAACATATTTGCATTGATTTAGGGATAGATTGTAATATTTTGCTTTCTAGGAACTAGAAACTTGAAAAATTAAAAAAAACTTCATTATATAAAATATGTTTTCTTCTGAAAAGGTCAGGTAGTGGTATTAACTGTTTTCAGGCAGAATTGAAGTAATGGGGGAAATGAAGACTCACCACTTTTGGAAATTTTTTTACCAGAACAGAAAGAAAAAATGGTATACAGAGTGTTTCAAAAAGGATGCAAACCTCTATTGTATTTTTCTATTTAAACTTGACAAAAGACACAATTTCAAAAGATGCAAATTAGACATTATCATTACCTTTACAACAGATGTTGAAAGTGATTTTCTGCAACCTGGATGCAGGTTCATACCCGTTTCATGACATTTACCGACACCTTTCATAATGTTTGTTTTCTTATGTTTAAAATCACTCTTTCAATATTAGCTTTCAAGTCTTTAAGTGAATGAGGATTGTTTTGAAACACTACACATTTGAGATATCCCCAAAGAAAAAAATCTGGAGGAGTAAGATCTGGGGATCTTGGGGGCCACAAATTTTTTGAAATCAAATGATCACCAAAAAACTCCTGCAACATGACCACTGTGTCATTTCCAGTATAAAGGCTGTATAAAGGTAGTTGTAAGATAGTACATAAAGGTAATGAATGTGAAATATATTGGCTTTCACCATATGCAGCAGCCAATATAGCTAATTTGAATGTGAACAAATTTAAATATATGCATATATATTATATAATTAGGTACATAAAGTAATGAAAATTGAAGTAATTTTCTCTAAAAGTGCTGTTTCTAAAATGTTCTAAAAGGGGGAGGTGAATGAAAAAAATAATCATTTGTAAATGAATATTTTATTTTCAATTTTACTTTTATAATAGTTACCTTATTTAATTAATTCACTATGTGCAGAAACAATAAAATTATTAATAGATCGCTTCATAATAATTTGCTGTTCATTAGAATTCTTCAATAGCTGACAAGTTACAACAGCCTCAAAGAGACAATCATATAGAAAACATTTTTGTGACAATTGGCACCTTTTTATGATATAAAAGAAATGGGAAATGCATGTATCATACTGAATTGTTTCATGTGCTGTTTTGGGTATTACTATTTCAATAACCAATACACACAACTAGTTAGAATTGGGCATAAATCCATGCTTTCTCCATCATAAGTAAATGCATATTTTTTTAATTGTGCATTCATATTCCTTCCAGGGCATTGTTTTTGTTCTGCATTATTTAGACAGAGCTTTGCTAAAAGAAGCTGTATGATATCAAAAAATCATGCATATGGCTCATCAACAGAAAATACTAATAAAAGCTACAAAAATTATTAGCATTGGAAACAAAGATGAAATGTTGTAAAGATTGGTTAAGGGTGATACTTCATTCATCAGTTGTCAATCATGTGTATAAGTGAATGAGTTTTGTATAAGATTAATACTCCAAAATTCAGAAGAAAAAAGTACAAAACTCAATTATCAGAAAAAGTCAGCTGTCTTTATGAGGAACCCTCTGATGTCAATGTCTTTCATCAATGTAAACCCATTGACCACTCAACCACTTAATTTAAGGTTTCTAGCATGAATAAATCATTCCAAATAGTTGTTTAAAGTTATACCACTTTCAACATCTCTCTAATGGTGGAAATTAAAACAGTTGGGAGAGACAGAAAATGCAGATCATAATATTTCATTAGTACTTGTCCAGTCCAAAAGGAAGTTTTCATTTACCTCAAGAGACAAAAAAGTTGAATGTCTGGAGAGGCAGACAGATAAACAGTAAAGTGAAAAAGCGTAACTCGTTTTTAAAAGTGGTTTGAAAAAAACAAATTCTAATGTAGGTTTGATAATAAGCATATCAGTGGCATAGCATCAGACGAGGATATGAACATAAGACTCCCCAAAGAAAAGTTAGCTACAGCTAATATTATAGCTTTATTATTATTATTCGTATAGTTAGTTAACAACTTTATGAATAATAATAAATTCCAATATTAAAAGAAATATCTGTCAAGTATAACAAATCATATTTGCATTTTTTTCATTGAAATTGCAATCTTCTGTAATTTTATTTCTTTCACAATATTTTAATAAAACAACAAAAGCTACAGATCTAATAACAGAACTGACGCCTTCTGGTTTCATAAAAAGTTCCATGCTGCATGTCACATGATCTGATATTGCAGTATATTTAACAAAGTGGATTACTAGCAGGGACAGAAGCAATTGAACCTATATTCAAAGCAATTTTAACAAGAGGTGAGTTAAAACTTTGTATGCAATTTATAAACTGTTAAATGCTTAGTGTTTTCATAGGTACAATTTGGATTATTTTTGATATTTTGGTAATTGTATTTTGTAATTTCATAAACATTTCTACACTTCTGTAATAGTTATGATGGAAAATATGAATCTGCAGGTGGTGAGTGCAGTAACCTTATTGGGTTTTTACTTGAAACCCCATTTTTGATATTATTGTATGAAAAGAATGAGTTAAAAAAAGAGACTTACTTCTTTTATCAAATTTGCATTCATTGATGGTGTACAAAATCAAACTTTCCAAAATTCATGATAGATAAATATAAATGGATGCAGCAGGCACTAAAGCTAAAAAATCATTTACTGTTTTATATGTCTGTTATTTGAGGATAGTAAGGAATGGTGCAATGAAAGTATCTCAAGTATCAGAAATTTCAAAACTGCAAAAGCATCAAATTTTAAAAAATCATCTTCAGAATAAGAAAATTTCAGTTGTTTAGTCAAAGGCAGAATTGGACATTTTCTATGTGAAACTCTCATCTCTCCACAGTGATAATGAACAAGCATCTTTGAACAGGAAAATTTTGGGTGCCTTATTGAAGCCATGGCATAGTTCAGCAAACAGGAGCTACCCTTTTGAGAAATAAAGCAATAAAAGAAACTATATCAAATATTGAGCATGATTGCACAGGACAAGAAATTTATCAGACATTATTTAGAACATTCATCAGTTTTCAGAGAGAGTTCGCCAGAGATTCAAAATGAATTAATTGAGATTATAACATTTGTTCAGAAAGAAAAAATTAAGATAGAAATGGAAGAAAATTCATTTATTTCTGTTCAGACCAATGAAACATTAGACATGTCACGCAAGAGTGAAATGAGCATTATATTTCATTATTCTATAGAAAATGAATTGGAGAGAGGTTTATCAATCACTTTTTTCTGTAAATATCGATGTTCAACACTTTTAATAGAAAAATATTTTAAACTGGGAAATGCAAACTCTAGTCATTTGAATTTTCATTCTAGAGCCATCTCAACAATAGCAAAAACATTTTTCAGATTTGAATTCAATTTGTATGGAAATTATTGAAGACGTGAATTCAGATGGGACCCAAAATCATTTAATTGTGAAACAGGTTTGGATTACTTTAAATTTGTATATTTATTAGATCATATATTTGGTATTTTACAATCTGAAACTACATATAACATTTTAGTATGCCAGGGTGACATTAAAATAACTGCGGAAAATATTAAAACACTCAGAAATGAAACTTCTATGAAAGTATTAATTCATGAATTTCATCATTTTGTAAAGCATATTATGTAGTAGCCAAGACCTCAATGCTCATTTGATACATAGTGAAGAAGATAATTGCACGGCACTGACTTATGAGATACTTCATCCCCAAATAAATGCAAATAATAACACAATATGGAGTTTTTTCCCAACTTCAATTTGTTGAACTACTCAATGGAAAAAATCGCCACAATGCAAAACAGTTTCCTAAAAATGTATCAGTTATGAATGCAATACCCTTTAACAGTAAACAGATTGAAAATGAATTAAGCAATATTTATTCAAACCCAACAAGTATCAACAAATTTGATCCCAGCTAGTTATTCTGCCGCCTTTACAACTTTTAAGATATCTAACACATAATGACATGGAATCAGTGACAAAAAAGGTAAGCAAATTATTGCTGTTACTTTTTACTTTGTCTATTACCAGAGCTAGTAGTGAAAGAATCATGAGTACTCTGAGGAAGATTGACTAATTTGAGGAATTCAGTGTCCAACAACAGATTGTCGTGTTTTAAGTACCTTAGCCATAGAAAAAAAGTTGCTTGGTTAACTCTCTAGTGATCCTTCTTTCATCTCATGAAACTTGTATACAAAAGATTATAACCTTATTGTATTAAGGATATTAAATGCATATTATTTTAAAGGTGATTTTGCTTTGGGATAGATAAATTTTCACTGTCTGGTATCAGCATCAATTATAAGTTATAATTTATGCTGATATCTGACAATGAAAATATAATATATACCTATAACATGAAATAATAAATACCCCCTCAAGCAGCTGCTTCCCGCAGAGGTCTGACAGGAGCCTGTCAGTTTATATGCCATAGTAGGTCTGTGGGAATGCATGACCTCAGCAGAAAAATGACACAAACATCCATACCTTACCTGGGGCTCGAACCCAGGTCCCTTGGAATGATGAGTGTGCAGATAACTGAAACAACAAAATTTAAAAGCAAAATTTGCCCAGTTGTTTCCCAACTTTAAAACCTACACTACGCCACTGAAATATATACATATCAGATTACACGGAATTGACAAAAATTGTTCATAGCAAAATAAAAGGAAAATTCTTAGAGAAAAGTCTGGTTCTTATTGATTTCATAAATACTGTACCTAAGAGTATACGCTAGCAAATTTCTGTTAGTTTTGTAAATATATTTTAAGTTCAATCACTTTTGTCTTGTTTTTGTGTTTATTAATTCACACTTATCAGCTATAGTCAATGTTTTATGGTTTACTTCACTATATACAATACTGTTCTTTGTATTGAATATTAACTGTATTTAGTAAAGAAAAAATTCCTTTATGTAGGAGTTTTAAAACTACTCTGTGTGAGCAAGAGCTTAGTATGAATGTTATGTATTAATTACTTATTATAACATTTATATTTCATATAAATGTAAATTTAAATCCATTTTTTGTAAAACAATAATTTGTAAAATATACTGAATAGACAGTCACTTATTTTGGAAGATGATGACTAATAGTCTTGTATATATCTTGAAATGATCAGCTAATTACCTGACTTTATGAATTGTTAATATGTAAGAAGTGAAATTTTATTAGTTTCAATTGTCATTTATTCATAATGAGAAGCATTAATTTATATTTATTTTAGGCTTTTTCTAGAAATCTGTGAGATGAACCAGTTAGCCACATTTTGTTTATTTATTTTTTTAAACTAAGCATTACATCTGATCATCAGAAAAATATATGCTCTGTATATCAAAAAACAGGGCAGTTATAATTAAACTGACAGTAGTCAGAGTGATGTAGAGAAGGATCTACTTGACAGATCATAGCAAAAAGTGGTGGATACCTTAATAAGAAAATGAGATAGAGAATTTGCAAATAAAAAAAAATTAGTTAGTTTTAGTGCCACCAGCATTTTCTTTATTTTAGCGCACCCACGGCACTAAAATAAAGAAAATGCCAAGTTGAACAAACATAACCTTTATTTTACAAATCAAGATTTTCAATATGTGAACCATTCTTATGCAACATTTGCTGGAAATGTAATACTGCATGGTCCACAGTTGCTTGAAACATGTCTTGGGGAATGGCTGCAACATTCTGTGTTATTCTTGCCTTCAGTTGAGCAAACGATTCAACATTGCCTTGGTGAACTCAGCTATTCAAATAACCCCATAATCAAAAATCACATGGGTTTAGGTTGGGGGAATGTGGTGGCCAAGCATTGGAAAATGTTCGAGAAATTGTTCTGCCCTCACCAAACATGGTATGCAACAATTGCATTGCTGTATGTGCAGTTGGGGTTGGTACCCTATCCTCATGAAGGTTATGGAGTCTAAGCAATTTCTTTCTTGCAGTGGAGAAAATCTGTGTAACGTGGTTCATTTGCCAATCAATGCATGGGGCCTTGAGGCGTGATCTCTTGGCCCCATGCATTGAATTGTCCAATTATAAAGTTTGCAGTAAACCCGCACCATACAGTTACATAGTCCGAGTGTAGGAGCACATCATGCACAGCAAGTGGATGTGTCGGTTCCCATATTCGTATGCGTATTCACTGCTCAGTGTAGGGAAAAATGCTCCTCATTGGTCCATAAGACTTTCGAAGGCCACATGTCGAGCTGCATCCTCACCAGAAATTGCAAAACGAAGTACATTATGAACGTATAACTTTATGAACAGTTGACCATGAAAGTTGCAGTTGCCAGGATACGTCTCACACTAACTACGGGTAGCTCCTACTGCGACTGGATTTCTGCAATGGTAAGTGCGATGTCTTCCACATTGCTTTCTGTCCTGGAGCCACATCCAACTTGCCTGTTTCTTCGAATTTTTGTATCATATTCTTCGTCTATTTAGCGACAAAGGTCCTTTCCTTATATCTTTCAGACAACTATATTCACGTAATGCAACAGTTGCATTACTGCCATTTTGGTAAAAGAGATTCACTAGCAAAGCTCGGTCCTTCTTGCAGATACCCATGTTCCTTCTAGCGATTACAGGGAAGATATCACATTTTATAGTGTGCCTCATGTGACTCTCATGTGTAATTGGCTGCAATGTCACGAGAAATTAGAATGTTCTACCACGTTTTTAGTGCACCACACCACTGGTGACACTAAAACTAACTATTTTTTTTTATTCACATATTCTCTACCCCATGTTCTTATTAAGGTATCCACCACTTTTCGCTGTGATCAGTCGAGTAGATCATTCTCTGCATCACTCTGAGTACTGTCAGTTTAATTATAACACTGCATGTATTGTCACATATGACAATTTTTTCTCTCTATTTATTTATCTAACATATTACCAACAGCTATCAATATTTTATCTAACATATTATCCAACAGTATATCTATGAGATCCTATTGTTGCGGATCACAAAAATGGATAGCCACTGAGCGTGAGTATTAAAAGCTATATTTCAAAACCAAATTCAATACAAGGTAAATTGTTACAAAGGAAGTACGGATGAAGTATCTTATTAACAAATCAACTATTAACATGCACAAGTCATCAATCTTCCTGCGTAGAGCACACAATATCAGCTCTGTGTATTTTACTAAATACTACCTTTTACTTGATTTACCAGGTCACCCGAAGATCTTCACTCGTAAACCAATTCTCGTCCTGTGCTAATAACTTTTCACACACTAGCCGAACAAAAAGACAGTCCGTGTAGACATTCGAAGTTAGCCATAAAAGTTCCCACTTTTATACTTCCGCGTATACACAACACATCAAGTTACTTCTTGATACTTAACGATAAAAGATCCCACTTTTATCCTTCCGCGTATACACAACACATCAAGTTACTTCTTGATACTTACGCGCACTGTCTCAGAACAGCTCACCGTCCATTTTCGAACTCTCCGACCGTTACAATACAACGACCGTTAACGCTCTACTCTTCTTCTCCAAATTCTCCCAACGTTCTTGTTCGTTGGCTGAAACTTTTTGCTTTCGGTTGCCAGATTCCTTCTGTCGTAACACTGCCCCCTTCCTAGGTCTTGTTCGTCCCGAACAATTCTGGATTCCAAAGTTTCTTCAGTTCTTCGATGAAACGGAGCCAAACGATCCACGTGAACCACCTTGCACTTTGTAGCTGGACGTCGACGAATGCGATATACCACGTCATTAATCCTGTTAACTATTGTATATGGACCTTCCCAAGGTTTCTGAAGTTTTGGAGATAGTCCTTTCTTTCTATGTGGACTGTATAGCCAGACAAGATCTCCTTGATTGAAAATAGTTCCATTTATTTTACTGTCATATCTTGTTTTGGTTCTGTCACTTGTTATGTCGATGTTATGTCTAACGGAGTGATGGATTTCTTCTAGTCGTTGTTGCAATTCTTGTACGTATTGTGGAGTGGACACAGGCATTGCTTCGGGCCGACCATATAAAAGGTCACAGGGAAGACGTAACTCTCTTCCAAAAATCATCATGGAAGGTGTCTGTCCAGTTGTCTCATGCACTGCCGTTCTATATGCCAGCAAAAGGAGTGGTACATGGCGATCCCAGTCACGTTGGTGGTCGTTCACAAATAATGCTAAATGCTGAGCAATTGTTCTATTGAACCTTTCAACCATACCATCCGACTGAGGGTGTAAGGGAGTTGTTCTGGTTTTCTGAATGCCTAATAGTTGACAGATGCCTTTAAACACATTGGATTCAAAATTCCGTCCTTGATCAGAGTGGAGTTGTAAAGGTACTCCATACCTACTAATGAAGTTATTAACTATCATCTCAGCCACTGTTATTGCTTCCTGATCTTGGATGGGATATACCTCAGGCCACTTTGTGAAATAATCCATTACCACTAATAAATATCGATTTCCATCATCAGTTCTAGGAAACGGACCCATTACATCAATGGCTATTTCAAAAGGGGCACCAACGTTATACGTCTGCAGCTTACCCCGACTCCTAGTCTTAGGGCCTTTCTTTGCTGCACAGGCTTCACATTGCCTACACCATCTCTCAACGTCTGCCCTACTTTTCAACCAATGAAATCGTTCCCTGACTTTGGCTAATGTCTTATTAACACCGAAGTGTCCTCCAGTGGCACTATCATGTACATCTTTCATCACAAGTTCCACTCGGGATCGAGGAAGGATTATCTGCCAACGGATCAGTCGTCCAGTGGGATTCTCCCATCTTCTGTATAATACTCCGTCTTCCATTTTTAAGGAGTCCCACTGTGCCCAGTAACTTTTAGTAGTTGGACTATACCTCGAGATTTGCTCCCAATTAGGTCTTACATCAGATTTTTCAATCAATTCTAATATTGGTTTTATGTCTTCATCATCTAGTTGAGCCTTCCTGATTTCAATTGGATTCCAGATGTTAGGGGTGTCACTGTTTGTTTGTGTCGATACTATTTGTCTTATGGGCATTATCTCTTTAGTTTCAAATTTCAGTTCTGCATTATAGCAATGTTTACAATTGTCAATACATGGGCGCCTGGAAAGAGCATCTGCATTCTTATGCATTTTACCACTTCGATGTTCGATGGAGAAATCGTATTCTTGTAACCGTTGTATCCATCTAGCGATTTGTCCTTCAGGGTTTTTGAAGTTTAATAACCATCTAAGTGCAGCATGATCAGTACGTATAAGGAATTTCTGGCCATAGAGATAATGATGAAAATGTTCTATTGCTTTTACTATTGCTAACAGTTCTTTGCGTGTTACACAGTAATTCCGCTCTGGTTTGGATAAAGTTTTACTAAAGTATGCTATAACTCTCTCTTGTCCGTCTTGTTCTTGTGAAAGCACAGCACCAACTCCTGTGTTACTTGCGTCAGTATCTATTACGAATTGTTTTCCAGTTTGTGGGTACGCTAGCACTGGTGCTGTGGAAAGAGTTTTCTTCAGCTGTTGAAAGGCTATATCGCATTCGGTGGTCCACATAAACCGCTGGCCCTCTTCTGTCAGACGATGTAATGGCCTTGCGATGTTGGAGAAACCTTTGACAAATCTTCTATAGTAGGTGCAAAGTCCAATAAAACTACGAAGTTGATGAACATCTTGTGGTGGAGGCCAGTCTCTTACAGCTTCTATCTTACTAGGATCAGTCTTAATCCCTGCTGTAGTGATCACATGACCAAGGTAATGAACTTCTTGCTGGAACAGTTTACACTTTGTCGGTCCCAATTTTAACTTGGCTGCCTTAAGTTTTTCGAATACTTGACGAAGATTTCTCAAATGTTCTTCAAAAGTTCTTCCAAGAACTATGATGTCGTCCAAGTAAACCAGGCAGACCTCCAAAGACAAACCTTTGAGCACTGACTCCATCAGTCGCTCAAATGTGGCAGGTGCATTACAAAGTCCAAATGGCATCACCTTAAACTGCCAAAGTCCATTCCCTGTACTGAAAGCTGTTTTCTCACGGTCTTCAGGACGTATACCAACTTGCCAATAGCCGCTCTTTAAATCTAATGTTGAGAACCATTCTGACCCAGATAAAGTGTCTAGTGTATCGTCAATCCTGGGTAAAGGAAAGGAATCTTTCTTTGTTACGTCATTTAATCTGCGATAATCTACACAAAATCGTGTAGATCCATCCTTTTTCTTGACAAGAACTACTGGTGATGTCCAGGGACTCTGTGATGGTTCTATAATGCCCTGAGTTTCCATGTCCTTTATGAGTTGTTCCGTCTCCTCTCTTTTTGCCAATGGAAGCCTTCTTGCCGGCAGATGGACTGGAGGAGAATCACCAGTGTTGATTTTATGTTCTGTCAGGTTCGTACGGCCATAATCATTTGATGTGGCAGAAAAAATGTCAGAAAATTCTTTTAATAGGTTCTCGGCCTTAACAGCTTGGTTTTCAGTTAATATTTGTCTGGTTTCTCTCCATAATTCAGTAAGATGAGACGGGATGTCTGTATGATTTTGATATGAATCGGTAACTTCTATTTTATTTATACTTGTTACACAGGTAACAGCTTCACATATTGCTAATTCCTCACCTTTTTTTAACATTCTATTGGATTTGTTACAGTTCATCACTCTGATAGGGATCTGTTCTTTATCTATTCTGACTAAAGTCCTTGCAACCAGGATATTATGAGCCAAAGCTCCTTTACCAGAGGCATCGGTAACTGCCAATCGGAAGGCCCCAGAAGTCTCCGCCCGATGTCCACGGACTATAACTTCACTTTGTGCTGGGATCTCTGTGTCTTCCGTCACTAATATTGGAGTTACGCTTGATAAAGAATCAGACGTCCGGCTAAGTAGAGGAATCTCTTCTGTCTCATAGATGAGTAGGTTATCACTGGGTCTAATGTTGAATCCATGTTTCTTAAGAAAATCAAGGCCTAATATGCATTCGTCGTAGATGTCAGCGATGTAAACAGGGTGGTGTACCAGACAGCTACCAACTCGGATATTAAGTTCTATTTTTCCATGGACTTTTGCACGATCTCCAGTGGCTGTTTGTAGGCTTATTTTAGACTGTGTAGTATTCAAGTTTGGGTGAGGTATTATTTTCTTTATTATATCCGTTCTGAGTAAAGTTACATTTGCACCAGTGTCGACTATCATACGGCAAGGTATTCCATTTATGGCTCCATCAGCTACTAATCCATTATTATCGCCATGTAATGTCGAAACGTGGGCGACTTCCCCTGGGGCCATCCAATCAACTGCCAGCCTTTGCCCCGCAAGACTGACTAATTTCTGTTTCCCTGATCCTGTTGTCTAGTTGATGGACTTGGACTCCTCATTCGTTTCCTAGTGCAGTTGGTACGAATGTGTCCGGTCTTGCCACAATTCCAACACTGAAGGTCTGTTGTAGGTTTTGAAGAAGAACCTTTTATATCTTTCAAAACGGATAGTATGGCTTTGGTTAGTTCTTTCATTTCATTATCCTTTTCTACAGTTTCTTCTGCACTCGCAAATCTCACTGCACGTTTGTTCGCTCGGGAGGAAAGCCTGGAGCACTCGTATTTCATAGCATGTACCACAGCTGACTTTAAGGATTCACCTTCCAACATCCTCAGAGATTGCTGAGTGTCAGGGTCAGCAATAGCATCAATAAATTGTAATTGAGCTAAATTATCTTGAATTTCTGGTGGACAGTTACTATAAGCCAATCTAGCTAGACGCTCAATATCACTAGCAAGCTCTTGCAAAGTTTCACCATTTTTCTGCATGCGATGTTTAAATTGAGTCACGTAATATTGTTTTAAATAACTATCACCAAACCTTAGTTCTAATGCAGAAACTAGACTTTGATAATCAAGTCGTTTTTCTTCTGGAACAGACTGCAAAACTTCCGCAGCAGAATTTCTTAAGGAAGCTGCAAGAAAACTGGCCTTTTGGAATTCATTCCACTCATTGGCTGTAGCGATAACTTCGAATTGTGTTTTAAATACTGTCCAAGATGATTGACCATCATATGTAGAAGGTTTAGTTGTATTTTTAGCGATATGTGTAATAACATTATTTCCACTAGAATTATTATTATCACAGGCAGAAGGTAACATTTCATTTCTCAAAATCTGAAACTGGCGTTCACAATCAGTTTTTACAATTTCAATTTCATGTTTATAATCTAACTTAACACTATCAAGATCATCTTTTACACTATTTAGTTCGGTCATAATGTCCTTACACTTATCAGAAATCTTATCAATTTGAGAAGCCACTTCAGCTCTCATCTCAGTATTTTGTGCGGCTATTTCGGCTTTCAAGTCAGTCCTCAACTCATTATTTTGTGCGGCCATATCGGCTTTCAAATCACCTATTTTATCGCTTTGGGCGGCCATATCGGCTTTCAAATCATCTTTTTGAGAAACTATCTCCGTTCTCAACTCATTTATCAACTTTACTAATTCATCCATACTTCTAGTTAACGGCATTCAATAAATTATCCCACTCCTGACACCAAATGTTGCGGATCACAAAAATGGATAGCCACTGAGCGTGAGTATTAAAAGCTATATTTCAAAACCAAATTCAATACAAGGTAAATTGTTACAAAGGAAGTACGGATGAAGTATCTTATTAACAAATCAACTATTAACATGCACAAGTCATCAATCTTCCTGCGTAGAGCACACAATATCAGCTCTGTGTATTTTACTAAATACTACCTTTTACTTGATTTACCAGGTCACCCGAAGATCTTCACTCGTAAACCAATTCTCGTCCTGTGCTAATAACTTTTCACACACTAGCCGAACAAAAAGACAGTCCGTGTAGACATTCGAAGTTAGCCATAAAAGTTCCCACTTTTATACTTCCGCGTATACACAACACATCAAGTTACTTCTTGATACTTAACGATAAAAGATCCCACTTTTATCCTTCCGCGTATACACAACACATCAAGTTACTTCTTGATACTTACGCGCACTGTCTCAGAACAGCTCACCGTCCATTTTCGAACTCTCCGACCGTTACAATACAACGACCGTTAACGCTCTACTCTTCTTCTCCAAATTCTCCCAACGTTCTTGTTCGTTGGCTGAAACTTTTTGCTTTCGGTTGCCAGATTCCTTCTGTCGTAACACTATTATTTCACATATATATTATTTTTCTTTCCTCCTATATTATTGTACTGAGTAATAGTTATTCACAATACAATTCTGATTTTTCATGAATTTTCTTGCAAATTATTAGTTATAAAATGTATTAGAAATATAAATATTAAAGAGTTTTAGTGTTTTCAAAGTAATAGTATCCATGCAATAAAGCCTCTGACATCAGACAGCAGAGTTGGGTTGGGTTGTTTTACCTCTGAGCAGCACTTTTTGCACACCATGGGCTAAAAGGCCAGACACATAGACCCCAAAGGCTCAGAGAAGGATGGGGGAGGGGGCCCACTGGAACAGCTGTTGGGAGACAGATGGTAGCCTCCCGTCAAGGCCATCCAGCGTGTTCTTTAACATGCACAGGGTATGGCTCTCCCGCACACGGGGCCACGGCTTAACGTCCCATCCGACAGACGGCGGCCTTTCCAAGCCCATCGGTGTCCCCTAATGACCGATGGGCAGGGCGGGGAATTTTGCGGAGATAAATCTCAACACTGACCCAGCTGGGACTCGAACCTGGGAACTACAGATTACGAGCCTGGCGCACTACCGACTGAGCCACCCCCGCCCCACTCAGACAGCAGTTTTGATATCAGAATAATTAAATTGTTCATCAAAGAAATTGATGCCAAGCTTACGTAAATAGCAATGCAACTAAGGTAGGTAACACACTTGACATGAACAACTAATGAATGAATGAGCTACTAAACCTGTTAGTTTCCATATCTGCCATACTACTGTCCTGGCTTTTCTTGTAGTGGTCAAGCAGTGTATTCACAATATTTTTCAAAACTAAACAAAAAAAAATTAAAATAATAAAGAATTTTATCATAGGTGGCATAATACATTTGTTGATATACCGAAATTTAAATGATTTTAGTTAACAATCATTTTGCCTTATATGGGCTACAACATGGGAATGAACTTTTAATACCCCATTACAAGGTTGAGATTGGTACTTTGAAAAGCTATTCTAGACTAAGTTTGTTTCATATTAAAAGTGCCATTTTTGTATCTCATTTCAATACAGCTCAGTCAATTGTGTTTACACTCTAGTCAGTAGATAGTAAACATTTGCTTTGCATATTGCAAACATTTTAATATTAATTTGCTGAATGTAGTCATAAGAAACTGAATATATGTACCTTCATATTCCTACCATAACTAAAGGTTGCTTCTTTTTTTTTACTACCAACTTGAAATATCCATGCTGAAATATTCTTAATCCTTCTATTCGTGAGGTGAGTTTTGACCTTAAATTCAAAAATTTATAGCTCAGTGTTACATAAAGAAACTGGTATGAGTCTTTTATGTGCCAGTGGTACTCAGAAATATCACCCATTTATTTGCATATATTGCTTTTCTATATAGACATTGTGAGTGATTTACTGATAGGGAAAAGTGACTGGCTGATCCAAAATTTGATATCTGATGCATAGCCAGATTTAAAACTAGCCCCTAGACACAGGAAATGGTAATGCATGTTTATGTGCATTTTCCTGCATTTTCTAAAAAATTGCCAATTTTTCACTTTTGCATCCATGAAAAAAAATAATGTAATTGAAATGGATGTGGTAATTTTAATGATAAATAATGCAGAGTTGTTACCAAATACTGTAAAAATTAACATAATAATTTAATATAATACATAGTATATCATATATAATATTCAATTTGCAGTAAAAACCAAATAATTCATTTTTAAATTTTAACGTTTTTCTTTTTTTGTTCTGGTAATGAACAAATTACTTTAAATTACCAAAGCAGTTGGACACTCATTCTGTTCATTTCATTGATAGTTCATGTTATGTGAATGGAAAACTATATTCAAAGTTACCTAACTTTCAAATAAGCCATTTGTAGCAAAATGTCACAGGATAAAAATTCAAATTTGTAAAAAATTCCCCAAATTCTGTTTTTGACCAATATTTGTGTAATATTTAAAGTGTTTTGGAAGCTTAAACATTTAACATCATTGTTGCTAGTCATAAGAATATGCCTCAAAAGTTATAACAAATCAGTTTCTAAAATAATTGCAATTTTTAAACATTTAAAGATGAGCATAATAGCAGCTTCTGTTGTGTTTTCAACTTCAATAATGTTTTAAATATTAAACAAATATTGCTTAAAATCAAGAATTGGATAAATTTGATTGAGATCTATGATTTATTTTTTGTGGCATTTTTCTGAAAAAAATCTTATTTTTAAAGTTATGAAACTTTAAATGTGGTTTCCCTTCACATAGCATTGAAGTATTCCAATATGTTTAATAATATAAAGTGTATACTCACAATTCATATAATTTAAAATTCACTTTTGATTGTCAGAAGAGTTATTTGACCCATGATTATTTATAAATAGCTTTTTATTTATTCCGAGAATTGAAAAAGGCACAATTTTGTTAATACTTAAATAATTTAGACAAATGAATCCACTGCTGATCATTATTTACTAAGTATTTAATCACTATTAATCTGTTTAAGTAACAGGATGAAGATGGGTGTAGAGGAAAAATTGTCATGAACCATGAAGTCATCAGGAGGTTGCGGGTTCAGATCCCACCCAGCTCAAGACAATTTTTCCTATACACCATCTCAATCCTGTTACTAAACAGCTTAATAGAAATTCAGATTTGCTCATAAAAAATATCAATCAAGGGGATCTTGAAGCATAGCTGGTTGTGTGCACATACCTGGGAGGGCTCTGAAGAAATACAGTCCCCCAAATGTAATCAAAAGACAGAGACTGATTCGATGGTGTATAGCTTAACATCAGCAGTAGAAAATTGATCAGCAGTCAGTAGCTCAGTGGTCAGAGCACCTGACATGTCATCAGGAGGTCATGGGTTCAGATCCCACCAGGCTAAGATAATTTTTGCTTTACACCCATCATTATCCTGTTAGTTAACCAGCTTAATAGTGATTAAATATTTAGTAACTTAAATAAGCAAAATGTAATGAATATTTGTACCCCTGCACGTACCTATACAAGTGCCTAACATGCCTTATGGGAAATATGGCCCTGCTCTAATTGCCTTTTAAGGTTAAACTTTTATCTACAGTTGACAGAAACGTAAAAATTGTTATTGGTGGTTTTGGCTATAGATATCAAATATGTTATGAAATTTGAGATAGGGAGAGAGGGGAAGTTTTGAGATCAGATCTAATAGTGAAAGAGAGTGAATACTTGGTGCTTGTGAGTATTTTGGGTCGTAGATCTCAAGATCCCAGAAATTTTGGATGCAATGGGTCTTCAAAGTTAGTCACAGGTCAAATTCAATATACCAGTGCTAGAAAGCTAAAAATTGGCACCTGGGAGTATTTTCAATCGTACATCTCAGAAACGTGAAATTTTGGATGCAATGGGTCTTTCTAGATCACAGGCCAAATTTCTATATAATGTTGCTCGAGAGCAAAAAACTGGTTATAGGGCTATTTCAGGTGGTTGAACTCAGAAATATTAAGAATTTTCCCACCTGGTGTCACGTTCAAGGTCTAATAGGGGTCAGAGTGACAGTCAAGAAATCAAGATAATTGCTTATCAGTCCACAGGCACTGATTGATTTCTTGTATACGTATATATCCCACTTGGAACAACCAATTTTTTTAAATTAATTATTTCAAGTGTTTCTTGACTACAGGACGTTTTCCTGTGATACTTTTTTACTGAATTATCTGGAAATGCTTTACAGCCCATTCATATTGCTATGATCTTAAACAAAAAATGTCTCCTTTTCTCATTCACAATATCTTTCCCTAATCATGACTTTGCTGCTAAAAATATAATAAAGAAATGCGTTATTTTAAAAATTTGGTGCATAATTGTTAATTCAGTGTCATAATTTTATTTTTTTAATCATAATCATAATGATGTATTTTAATAAATTGTGAATAATTTATTGAAAAGTAAGAAAAAAAATCTTATAAAATTATTGATTTGAAGTGTTTAGAAAGTATTTACCTCCCCAAGAGGAAATAATGGTCAAGAGCAGTTATCACCAAATCATTATATTTTTTTTTTTTGCACATTTTTTCAATATCTGGTTTCTAATGATGTGGAGTATACAATTTTTGTGAAAGAGTTCTAAAAATTGACCATAAAATATTTATGAATTTTTAATGATAAAAGAAATTCTGCATTCTACTTTTCTCATTTAAATTTTTTTCGTATTATTATTCTTAGTGATAACAAAAGTCAATTTATAGAATAACAGTAATTTTGAAATATTGGGAAAATAATATCTTTTATGTCAAAGAAAAAGACCCCATGTATAAAAGAAGTGTAAAGAATAATAAGAATGCTTTTATTAATAGAAATTTCAATGGCATAAAGTTATCGTAACTTGTCATTTGGATATAAGAAGCATCACTAGATTTCAGCTATTCAGTAAGTTATAAAAAATACAACAGATGCCACACAAAAATTAAATATTTTAATATATAGTGCTGGGCTTGACTTGTAAACTTTGATAAATGATGCAATATAAATAAAACAAAAATGGATTAACTTTTAATGTTATGTCTTATGAAAATAGAAGATATTGAAATTTTCATCTCTAGTGCAATCTGTATTTATGTTTCTAATATATTTTATATAATAGGTTTGCCATTATATTCCCAACATCAAGTTATTGTTAATTTTACTGATGCAATTATCTTTTTGGATTCACCTGTAAAATTCTCAATAACTCTTAATGTTAGATAGAGCTGCTGTAGTTTAATGGAAATACAGCTACTTGTAATAAGTTTCTGATATGAAATTTTCTTGATCTCTTAAGTGTAGAAGGTATTTGTTATTTCATAGTTAAGATTGTTTAATACACAAGATTGAATTAGTATGTTCTTATGCTACATGTTTTAGTGATGATTAAAAATAAAGTAAGTAAATATTTTACTGTCACTTTACATACGTATGGAAAGACACACAATCAGTGCCAGCCTAAGACATTTCATTTGCATCAAGCAATTTTTTTTTTTACTACCCTCAAATAAATTAATTTTTTACTGCTCCAACTAATATTTTTAGCTGTCCTCCAAAAAATGCACTTTGCCACCTCAAGTAAATTACTTTTTTTTTTGCTCTTACAACTTATCTTTTCCCACCTCAAAGGATCTAACTATTTTTATAATCTCAAATGATATTGCCACTTTTGTATCTGTAAATGAGCAAATTTTTCTTCTTCCACACTAAAAAAAATGCCAGTTAAATCATTAGTAATAAGGTTCCAAAATTACTATCCTCACAAAACTACTTAAAGACCTTAGCCCCTTTAAATTCATTGCATTTTTACTTTAGGCTAAAATTAGGATTAGCATACTGCCCCTAAAAATTTGCTGCCCAATGCGACCACTTGGAATGTTCATGCTGTTGGGCTGGCCATGCACACAACCTTCAATCAGCCATGAGCTATTAGAGAGATCCAACCAGACAATGCAAATTAGTTCCCCATATACGTCTGTTCTGAACTATTGCCACTGCAATCAACTCCTGCTAGTTAATTCTAACTAGGTTATGTTTGACTTTGTCTACCCGCTGCATTCTAGGCCCAAAAGAAGCATACTGTCCATAACCTTATTCATTAATATGTAGTTCTGCATTTAGGCAATATGATAAAACTAATGCAGTCTCTAATACACAAGATTCTGCTCCATAGTAATTACATATGAAGAAATGTTAAAAAAAAACGTTGAAGTATAAATTGCCAAGTACTTGGACAGAACATTAAGAGCAGGAATATAATTTGTAATCTAAGCTTTGCATCTCGTGGTAAAATATAAATACTAATATATATATATTTAGTAAAGTGTTTTAACCTTATCTATTCAAGCTCTATCTAGATATGTCCATAGCCCATTCTGTATGCTCCAAGTATCGTACAGATATGTGACTGTGAGCACATATCAGTGTCTTGTGAATATAAAAATATTTACTTGAGAGGGTTAATGAATGCAAACAACTTTCATTTGCAGATATCTGTTCATCTAACAATGCATAAAAGTAAAATCGAAATTCAAATATCGTTTGATAACCTAAAATATTAGTAAATAAGCACTGAAACATAAAAACAAGTGTTGTTTATTAAGTACGTTTTAACTTGTGCTAATAACTGTCTAATAACTTCTACGTTAATTACACAAATGTTTCCATTGCATTTTTTTAATGAGTGACATAGTGAATATAAAAAGAGTTTACACGTTTTAATCGTTTCAGTATTAATTATTGTAAGCCAATTACAATCTGGAACTAAAGGATGACACGAATAGAAATTTTGAATTAAAGTATATAGTTAAAAAAAACTATAAACTAGTGAAAAACAGTTGTTTCAAGAGAAAAATAATTTTGTGAATGATTTTACTACAATTCTCACCATCCCCGAAAAGTGTATGTAAAATTATCTGTAATTTTTACTACTAATTGACTATGTGTTAAAATATTCTGACAGCTTAATACCATACAATAAATAGATGCATTATTGAATTATATATATATGTGTGTGTTCTTTATTACATGCTGCAGATTTGTTATGTTTTTCTATAGTGTAGCTAGCTAATTATCAAAAACCTGTTTCAAAGAAATTTATTTAACTTCGAATATCAGTTGAATATTAAAATTCTAGTGGTTATAATTGTAGTGTTGTGTTCATTTAAATTGTTCCATTTGAAAGGAATTATATGTCTATTTTGTTGACTTTCTAGAAAATATGATTTTTTTTATGCAATGTATGGTTAATTGATTAGTTAATTCTCAAGCAAGTAATTTTTTATTTAAAGAATATTCACTTTTTACACATTGGGTTTTGTGAAGTAGTCCTCAGGTATCAGTTATTGCAGAACAAGAAAGCATACGATTTGCTGATTTCAAAGTTGTGCAACCTTTCATACATTATGTGCAATTATGCATATCGGATATATATATTTTGAAGTATAAATCTGTATATTTGAGAATATTTCTGATAACAATATAATTCTTATTACTATTTTTTGTAAACTTCTATGTAAATATTTGTGAAGAGCAGATTAGATAAAATGAAAGCGTTTGATAAATTTCAGTATTGTATTTTTAAGCATTTAAGATTTATAATGTTTCACAAGTAACTTTTTTATGCACAATGTTTATAAAGCTTCTATTTGAAAAATATGCAAAATAAATTGTTACTATAATAATTATGATTCTTGTTTGTTTCTACATTAATTTTTAAATCGATTTATTTATCAAAATGGTATTTTGAATTTCTCCATCAACTGACAAAGCGAAGCAAAATATTTAATTCTGTTTGATTTTTTGCATTTGTGATCGTGTGTATTTGCTTGTGTGTTTGTTCCATTATAACTCTCAAACAATTGCATGGATCATTTTTATTTTTGGAAAGCAAGAGCAGAATTGTTATACAGAACCAGTTGTCATTAATACAAAAAATTTTTATTCCTGTTCTACTTGCCAGATATTTTAACCATCAGTTTGTTGGTAGTGATAGCTATAAAGACCTCAAAATCAGGGCCAGGGAGGGGGGTGTCCTAGATCCAGACTTGCTCAGAATTATAATATTTGCATTAAATCAACCAAAGAGAAGTCTGTTGACCTGAAATCCGCTTGTAATGCGTTTCAATTCAGCATTCAGAGTATAAATAAGTATTCTGGCTAAAGTCTGAATAAGGTGATTAGGAAATCTAAAAATTTATGAAATTCAAGAGAGGTAATTGTTAAAGAACATAAAAAATTTATCAATTTCTAATACATTCACTGCAGAAGAGAATTTTGGAGGTTTTCTTGCAATGCATAATGAATGACACCTGTTTGTCTTCCACTCTGTACATCTATAATTATACCAGTTTTACTGTGGTGCAGCTGTCGTATTTTAGGAAGTATTATTAGTTAAATGTGTGAAGGATGATTCATCCTGTCATCTTCAGATCGTATGCTTAATATTTCCAAAGATCAGTCTTAGAACTAATAAATGGAATTCAAATTATTTCATTGCCATGATTCGCTTGTGACCCACAGTGGACAGAATCTTTGAAATTTCACTCCTCCACTATAGGAAAAATAAGAGCAAGACACTGGTGATGCAGTGAACTGTCAGGAAAATTTTTGAGAGATTTGGAAATTCCAAAACATCCTGTTACAACTCCTTCATAGTTTGCAAATGCAAACTTGGGCATTGTTAAACTAAGAGTTATTTGTGCAAATAGAAATGAATTTTTTAAACATTGAAGGAAATTTAACTACAATTTGTTATACGTAAGTATTGGATAACCTTGAATGGTGTGCAATAAATTTGGGAGCAATATATCGGAGTGCCATGCATGCAGGAGCAAGTGAATCAACTTCCATGAGCAAAATTTCGAATAAGCAATCTTTGCTATGTACAAATACTAACTATCCAAAGAGAGCACATAAAACTTCTTTGCCTCCAAAGAAAATTTGGTAGCCAGCCCTGCCATGCCCGTAAGTTTACAAAGAGAATTCTTCTAACAGATCTGGTAGGGTGACCATTTTTACTTTTGAAAATTTCATCTGAAGGATTAAATTTTTATTAAGGTGACCAGATTTAGCGAAAAAGATTCGGGGACTTATGAAAATTTAATGTGTAAGATTGGCTTATCATGAAATTATGCTAAAGATTAACAATCTTTTTCATATAGAACATACACAGAGCCAGTTTATTATTTTTCACCTACCTAGTAACAATTCCTTTGGCTTTCAGAACAACCCAAATTCATCGGGGCATGAAACTTTCAAGATGCTGGATATGTTGTACAAAGCAGAAATTTACAGCAAATGTATGTCGCACATTTGCTGTAAATTAGATGGCGGCACAGGGGTGAGGTGGTAGGCTGTGAACAGCCTACCACCTCACCCCAAAGATGCTTGATAGAGTAGGTCTGGGGACTGTGCTGGCCAATGAAGCAAGGAAAACTCATTGGTATGTCCTTCGAACCATTCAGTGAGGGTTCATGCCTTGTGAGCAGCTGCATTCTGCTGAACGTGTTCATCCGAGTGAAGATAAACAGCCATGAAGTGATGAACTTGGTCAGCAACGTTCAAATACACCTTGACATTCAGATATCCTTCAATGAGTTAAAGGGGGTCTAATGCGTGCTAGGAAAGCATTCCCCACACAGTGAGCCATCACACTGCCACCACCAGCTTGTACTGTTTACACCAGACAAGTTTGCTCCATGGCCTCATGTTACTTGCACCAAATTTCAATCCATCAGGATGCAAAAAGAACCTTGAGTCACCTGACCAGACTACCCGTTTCCACTCTTCAACAGTTCAATGTCAGTGCCCACTGGAGATACTCTTTTTGTATTCTCTGCTCGCAACATCAGCGGCTATTGTAGCCCATTCACAACAAGGTTCGATATGTGGTGCATTCAGAGATGCACATTAATGTTTAATTATGCTCTTATTTTCCTGGTTGTAACTCGTTTGTTCAGTTGCATGATTCTCTCCAGTCTCCTTTGACCTATCTGATCCACAAGCTGTTTTAGTCCACAGGGTCGCCGATCACCTAGTTTTTTGCTTTTCACACTCAAACTCTTGAAATGGTTGTGTGTGAAAACACACTAGGACAGCCATTTGGGAGATGCTAGAACCAGCATGCCTAGTACCAACTATCATGCCACATTCAAAGTTGCATGTTTTGACCATTCTGACACTCAATCCAACTCTGATGCTCGAAAAGCTGGTGTGCATGATTTATACCGCACACTATTGTCAGATGACATTACATGTTGGAATGAACCATTTATGTGACAAGTGGTGGTCTACCTAATAAACTGACATTTTTATATTGTCACCCTCAACTTTTCCTCTTCAAGGCATGCGACATGAACTAAAATTATATTCGGCGTTTATCAAAAATAATTATCCATACATAGTTATAACACATCTAGAACTACATATCCATCCTTGTCGGTCTGACTTCAAAAAAAAAATTTACCTTCTAACAGATACTTCTGAAAGAGTGGCTCAGATTATTTGGGTTCAAACCAGGAACTCGTGTACTCGCTAACTGTAGCTGTGATGAGTAGAGGATTTAATAATAACAAATGCAAATTTGGTTTAGACAATAACAAAAAAAGATGTAAATTTATTTAAATTATCAAAATCAACATAATTACTCCACCAACTTATAAAGGTGGATAAATATACATTACAATACGTTATTCTATTTCCAATCCACTCAAATCAATTTATAATAAAGTGACAGTTAAAATATTAAAGAAAACTGACAACAATCAGATTAATATGAATTAAAATGATTATACCCTGATTGAAGATTTTATCCATAATGAAAACGGAGTTCCGATGGACTATAGTTGTGCACTCGGAAACAATAAACCATTATTTCGACGACAGAAGACCGAACACGGGTCCTATTAGCACCATCACCCCGCACAGAATCTTCTTAGTCGGCTGAAGCGAGACAATAACTCTGGCAACCCCGGGAATTCTCCAACACTAGGGGCCAATCAATGCCATCCCCGCAGGTGGGACAGTGTCTTGTTGCCAGATCCCAAAAGTAAAAAAATGAAATTACAAATACCAATAGGTCTGCGACCTATCAATATATTTATTGCACATAAATATCTTAATATTTAGTGCCACAAAATAAGACATGAAAAAGTAGGTTACTTAGCAAAAACACTGTTATTATGTGTATTTTTCATAAGAATGGATTTTTTTCTTCAAAAAATTTTCCCTTAGGTAAGTTTTGCACTTAAGATTTCACAAAGCGCACGAAAATTTTCTTCTACTTGCAGCAAAGTAGAAGTAAGTAGTATTACAATTTATATGTGATTTCTTATCCATCTATATTAAATGCATGTTTGAAAAATCTTTCAAGTGAATGGAAAAGGAAATTCTCTTCAGGCATTTTTCACCGATTTCATTCCCTAGCTGAAAAGCCGCAGCAGACAGATAGATGCCAGATCTCCCACATTCGCAAACACACACAATAACGAAACCTCGTATTTATATGTAGCTGCTGGTATGCTGCTAACAAACCATATAGAAAAATTTTATGTCCACACAGAGATTCTTAATAGATGTAGTTTTAGGTTTGAAGGTGATAAGGCAAGAAAGGGAAGTAAACAATATCTGTACTAGCTACTCAAGTGCTTAACGGGAAGTCTTTCCAGGAAAAAGACAAAATTTCGTGTTATATTTTTTCTGATTTCTTTTTGATTTTACTTGCACTTTAGTTGGTAAAAGAGGTGTCTGGTAATATAACTTATAGATAGTTCCTTAGAGC
This sequence comes from Ryuthela nishihirai, assembly GCA_038380435.1. NCBI lineage: Eukaryota > Metazoa > Arthropoda > Arachnida > Araneae > Heptathelidae > Ryuthela > Ryuthela nishihirai. Next base: position 75,531,409 of record JAWZYU010000010.1, read on the forward strand.
TAAACAGTTGCTATATTAATATTTTTTTGGCTGAATTTGATCATGACTTTTAGCACAGTTACGTCTTCATTAATCATGAATAAAAGTTGATACTTATAGTTTGCTTAGATTTCTGATATGAAATGATGATTCTTTGATCTTTAGGAAATAAGGATGATTATATTCTATGGAGATAGTTGATGTTTTGTAGAAAATTGATCAATCTATAGATTTTGGTTATAATATTGATATCATTTGGAGCCAGTAGTGTTTTTAAAGTCTTGGATGGCATTTATTTTGTAGAAGGTTGAATAGCATAATTCTTTCTTCTGTATGTTTAGGATAGTTTAATAAAACATGAGCAATATTTTCTGTTTATCATTTAGTAAGCAATGTCCAATTCCTATTCTATCCAAGATGATTTGTTGCTAAAATTTATTTGGGATTATGTTAGAGATTTCTCTGTCTATAGGGTTGTTTTGGGTTGGGTTGTTTTACCTCTGAGCGGCACTTTTTTTGCACACCATGTGCTAAATGGCCAGGTCACATAGACCCCGAAGGCTCAGAGAAGGTTGGAGGAGGGGACCCACTGGAACAGCTGTTGGGAGACAGATGGTAGCCTCCCGTCAAGGCCATCCAGCGTGTTCTTTAACGTGCACAGGGTATGGCTCTCCTGCACACGGGGCCACGGCTTAACGTCCCATCCGACGGACGGCGCCTTTCCAAGCCCATCGGTGTCCCCTACTGACCGTGGACAGGGCGGGGAATTTTGCGGAGATAAATCTCAACGCTGACCCAGCTGGGAAGTACAGATTACGAGCCTGGCACGCTACCGACTGAGCCACCCCCGCCCCCTCTCTGTCTATAAGTTTTCTATGATTATACATTGTGGCAAAAAAAAACTAAACAAGTATCCAATCGTGCTGAAACTTTGCACGTGCAATGAGAGTGACGTGCATAAAGTCATTGAAATTTTACAGTAATAGGGCTCTGTATTGCAGAACAATGCTCCTTAAGCGTAACAAGTTAGTATGTAGTACAGCCACCTCTGGCAGCGATGCATGCCAATATCCTGCGTGGCATTGAGTCAACATTCGGATGTTGTCCAGTGACAATTTCTGCCAGGCATACTCTAATTGCTGGACTAGTTCATTGACATTCCGGGACTGCTGAAGTGCACATTCCAGCATGTCCCATACGTGCTCGATTGGCGAGAGGTCTGGACTCTTAGCAGGCCATAGGTGGGTTTCAAAACCACACACCATTCCCAGAAGAGGTGAGCTGTATGTGGCCTGGCATTTTCATGCTGGTAAATGGTCCCTGGAAGATGTGACAGCATATGCAGTACGACTGGGCAGGGGCGTAGCCATGGGGGGGATGGGGGAGGAGGCTCCCCCCAAAGTAACTCAGAGTTGGCAAAATTCGAAGCAACTTCGTAAAATCTAGATGAGCTGTGAAAATTTGTAATCTTTTTTTCTGCAAAATTAAGGGGAGTTGTCAAAATCGAGGTAACCTGGCAAATCTAGGGCAGTTTGAAAAATGGAGAGACGGCAAAATTTAGGCAGTTGGCAAATTTCGAAGCCACTTAGTAAAATACAGGTGAGTTGGCAAAATTGGGACAACTTGGCAAAATCTTGGGGAGTTGGCAAAATTCAGGTGAGATGTAAAAATTTGGATTTTTTTCTGTAAAATTATGGCGAGTTGGCAAAATCTAGGCGACTTCACAATATTTAGGAGAGTTGACAAATCTTGGAGCAGCTGGCAAAATTCAGAGTGACTTTGCAAAAATCAGGCGAGATGTAAAAATTTGGATTTTTTTCTATAAAGTTGTGGCGAGATGGCAAAATCTACGGTAGTTGACAAAATTCCAATCCACTTGGTAAAATAGGGCGAGTTGTGAAAATTGGGATCGTTTTTGTGAAATTAAGGAGAATTGACAAAATCGAGAAAACTTGGCAAAATTTTTGGGAGTTTGAAATATTTGTAGTGACTTGGCAAATTCAGGAGAGATGTAAAAATTGGGATTGTTTTGCGAAATTAAGGAGAGGTGGTAAAATCGGGGCAACTTGGCAAAATCTAAGAAAGTTGGCAAAACTGGAAACCACTTGGTAAAGTACATTGAATTGCAAAAATTGGGATTGGTTTTGTGAAATTAAGGAGAGTTGGAAAAACCGAGAACTCTTGGCAAAATTCGAATCCACTTGGTAAAATATAGTCGATTTGTGAAAATTAAGATTTATTTTGTGAAATTAAGGAGTGTTGGACAAATCGAGGAAACTTAACAAAATGTAGGGCAGTTGGCAAAATTTGAAGCCACTTGATCAAATATAGGGGAGTTGTGAAAATTGTGCCTTGTGCAATTAAGGAGCGTTGATAAAATTCGAAGTGACTTTGCAAATTCAGGAAAGATGTAAAAATTGCGTTTTTTTCTGTAAAATTATGGCGAGTTGGCAAAACTCGAATCCACTGGGTAAAATATAGGCGAGTTGGCAAAATCTAGGAAGTTCGCAAAATTCGAATCTACTTGGTGAAATATAGGCGAGTTGTGATAATTGGGATTGGGTTTGTGTAATTAAGTTGTCAAAATCGGGAAAACTTGGCAAAATATTGGAGAGTTTGAAATTTTTGTAGTGACTTGACAAATAAGAAGTGATGTAAAGATTGGATTGGGATTGGTTTTGTGAAATTAAGGAGATTTGGGCATTTTGGCAAATCAGTGGAAAATTCGCACTGACTTGCTACAATTCAGACAAGATGTAAATATTGGGATAATTTCTGTGAAATTATGGCTAGTTGGCAAAATTCCCCAATCATAGTCCGTTACGCTCCTGCGACTGGGCATAGGATGTCATCAATGTACCACTGTACTGTTCCCAATTTATCTAGAATGGCTTATAATTAAAAAAATTATAAGAGTTTTAAATTTTCAGTTTTTAACTTTCTTCAATCTTATGGAACTTGTGAAAGCCCTTTTTATTTTGGTTCTAATTTATTGCTGAGTAAAACGCGAATTAATACAGGGCAAAATCCTCAGGTAAGGCATGGATGTTTGTGTTTTATTGCTGAGTCTCGCCTTCGTCACATATCTCTGTGGCATATTAAACAGACCGGCTCCTGTTAAACGTCTGTGGCAAGCAGCTGCTTGAGGGGAAATTTTATTATTTAAAAATTTCGAAATTTTTCAAATTTTATACCCTTTCAGTAAGGTTGGAGTTCAAAATTTTCAAAATTCCATAATTATTAAACAGGTCAGAAGCAATCTTATAATGAGTATAAAGTCAAATGGAGCAATGATAGTTTTAACAGAGAATTTTTAAGATTCTATATATTCGTCGTCGCATTGCTGTTGCAAATTGCGGTACTGTGAGCTCTCCCTAACAAAAAATATTCACCCTGGGTAAAGCCCAGGATGAATGATAGAACGATGGTGCCACTCAGTGAGGAAGCGATTCTTGACTGTAATTGGCTAGGTATTTAGACGTCACAGTGGGGAGACTACGATAAACAAAGCTTATAAGAAGGGTATGGTTACTGTTAGCAAAAAAACTGCAAAATTGCAATTTCAGTTTTTTTTATAACTATTTGAGGTCTATCTAGCTTTGAGGGAAATATTTATTGTTAGGGAGAGCGCACATCGCCGCAATTTGCAACAGCAATGCGACGACGATTGTGAGACGAAGCGGTCATGTGTCATCCTCCTATTTGTTTATGGTCTTGGATTATTCTGCAAGTTGTATTTCATCGTTTATTATCCCATTACTTATCGTTAACAAGATAATTGTGTGAATCTTCTAGGATTTATTTTCTAGGAATACTTCGCTTATTTAAACTTGAACGTGATATCAAACTAGGATTGCCGAACGTCCAATATGGATTTCATTTGTATTAAAACTCTGGAGTCTGGTAAGTAATCACTTATTATGCAGTGATTAATATGTGACAGAATTACATTAGAATACTAACTCATAATATACAACATGGTATATATCTGCTCATTTGATATAATCTATTACTACTACGCAGTTAAATAATTTGAAATTTGCAAATAGGTGTTTAGTAATGCTATAATATGGCTAGTACAGAAGCTGTCTAATAAAGTATACATTATATACTCGTATAATATTAATGCCGTCCTGTGGCCGAGTGGTTAGCACACTTCGCTTGGCTACTGTTCTAACGGACCTGGATTCGAGCCCCGAATAAGGCATGGATGTTCATGTTTTTTTTTCTGCTGAGGTCCTGCCATCCTCACTGACCTTCTACTTTGGCACATAAACTGACAGTCAGATCTCTGTGGCAAGCAGCTGCTTGAGGGGGTAATTATTTTTTTTTCTATAATATTAATAAAACTCTTGTGATTATTAAAGAGTATTGTGTTTAGTTGAAATGAACTCTGATATTTTAATATTCGGGAGATTAAGTTTCAATATTTCCGATAATAGCTATTAATAAAATTCATGGCAGCTGTTGTTTTGTGGCGTGAGAAGAACATGGCGCCAGTGGGACTTTCGTTTTGACTGCAAAGTTTACTTTCAGTAGGGCGTACAGCAACTTATTATAATTCATGCGATTGTGATAGAAATTTTTAGAGTAATTTTGCTAATGAAATAAACGCTGCTACTAGATGAGTGTACCGTCATATTCACATCTTCTGGTAATGCACGGAACATTCTAAGAGTTTAGCAAATGTTATTTTTGATTTAAAATGGGCTTTATTTTGCTGTAGAAATTTCTTTGTCTCCCATTCGTTCAGAAGGTTTCAAATATTTTCTTTTTTTCTTTAACGAATAGGCGAGTAATACTAATGAAGATAAAATGTTATTAAAATAAAATCAGCATCTATAAACGTATTAAAAACGGATAATTTTTTTATGTTAAACAATTTCACTGCTAGATTATTTTCTAACTGCGTACAATTAACTTTACGTTTTTGGCATGCTTTGCTTATAATCGAAAAGCTTTTTTGAATATTTTTTAATTACTTTATACGATTTCACAAACGTGTATCAGTTTGTAAATAGAGCTCCTATTTTAAAGGTTTCCGATTTGATTACTTATAGGGTAATGCAATTCTGTCTGAATAGTTTTTCACTACATTACTATAGAATTTCTATTAGATGATTCTGAGAAAATATTCTGATTTTGAGCTTATAATTAAATTCGGCTACTGTGCATTGTTGGGCCCTCATCGCCATTGTTGACTTTGTGCCCGGAAAGGCAGAAAACTTGTAACGTTGAGTTGCAATATGATATCCATCCGCATGTTTATGCCTGTTATACGCTGTTTAAAATAGTTGTCTCTAATGAGATTATTTGTTTTTGAGGCTTTTCGTTAGCGATGAGCGTTATTAATGAAATTTGCTTTTGATGTTATTTATTTTGGAGACTATTTTTTAAGTATGAAACGAAGGTTCATTCTGTAGCGATAAGAGCTCATAAAATCTTGTTTTCATGAGATTATTTTCAGCGAATATTTTTAGTGCAGAAACATAATTTTCTTCTATATATCGTTGCATGTTTTTTTTATACATATCCTCTAAACGTTAGGTAGATGCGGAACTGACTTCTTTTACCATTCGGACTATTTTTCACTGTAACGAAAAAAAAAAGATGGCGGCTGAGGGCTCTATACTTCATGTCTGCCTTAAATTCAATCGAATTGAAACATCAAATGTTTATTTCAACTTATCTTTCTACCAAATATGTTACTAATCGTAATGAGAATAATAAAATTATAATTTTTCTCCAACGTGAGTAGCGATTAGATTTTATCCTAAGAACGAAAACTTAACGTAATTTTCAAGAAAAAAATGCTTAACTACTCAAGCTTAGTGCGTTAATGCCCATACTTAACATTACGGTGGCCATGTAAAGGTTGGGGAAAACGTCGTTCAAATTGCTTGAAGTTTTGGAACCGGTTGCGCACTCTATACTTTACCTCATTGATATAAGCCAAGGTATTTAAGTTAACAGTTACCTGAGATAATACTACTTTTTTACTGAGTATACTGTCCTGGTTTTCAGAGAAATCGGTTTCTGAAATTTTTATGTGACAGGTTTTTTTTTTGTTAAACAATGTTCCACAGGTATGGCGACCCATGCATCCACCAAAACTGTCAATAATTCTCTCGAGGTTGTCGATGATGGGACACGAGACCGAACACTCTGCATGATGGGATCCCAAAGAATTTGATGGGATTTAAATCTGGGCTTCTAGATGGCCAATTCATTATTTCAAAGTCAGCAGAATGCTCCTACAACCATGCAGTAGCCAACCTGGACCTGTGAGATGAACAGTTGTTTTGCTGGTAGATGCCATCTCCATTGGGATGCATGGTGGCCATAAATGGGTGTAAATGGTCAGCAATGAATTCTACATGCCAGGATGCATTGAGAGCCATCAGTACACGTACCAAAGGATACGGATGTCCAACTGAAAACACCACCAGCTTGTACTGTTCCGACCTGACATGCAGGATCCATGTCTTCATGGGGTTGGTGCCATACCCTCAGTCTCCCATCAGCGTGATGAAGTTTAAATCGGCCTTCATCACTCCAGGCTATTCGTTGCCATTTTCGATGTTCTTTAGCCCAGGCAAGGCGTTGAGCCAACACCTCCTACAAGAGAAGGCCATACACTACGTCACAGAAAACTGATTACATCTAGAGCCCTATACAGGGTGAATCTGAAAAAGTGGGCAAAACTTTACGGAGTGGTAGAACGCAGCTATACGAGCAATATTCGTCATAGAATGTATGGTCGGAACGCAAGTGGTGAGAAGTTAAAAGGTAGTTTTCCACTGTCACATTTAAAGAATGAACACAAGAAGGAGAGGAGATACTCTGTGCCTCACTTGCATTCCCGTCCGCCGCATCGTACACAAAATGCATATCCGCCATTTCGTGGTTAGTATAACCAGCCATCCTCTCAGCAATCCACGGTAGAAATGCCGTTGGGTGCGAGGACCAACCCTTTTATACCATTTCCAACGCCACCTAGCAGCTCGCCATTTGCGTTCCGCCCATACTTTCTATGACGAATATTGTTCATATAGCTGCATTCTACCACCCCGTAAGTTTTGCCCACTTTTTCAGATTCACCCTGTATACTAGACCGACCAGCGACGATTGGCGTTTAGCGACTACGGTAAGCGCCGATCTCGGTATGCCCGCACGATCTCGGTATGACCGCACGGGAAGCGGAGGGTTATGGCCGTCACGATCGAAGTTTGCTGCATGCATATTTTATGATATTAACCAAACTAAAGTTAATCGTAAACGATGAATGACTACTAACTTAAATGTAGCTATCATTCATCTACATATTAACATATTACTAATCGATATATCACATAAATTAACATTAAAATACAGAAGCAATAGTCAGAAGTATATAATATAGAACGCTGTAAGCCTAATGCAAGTTCTCGGTCGAATTCTTTCAACTTTTTTTAATTTAATTGGATCAGTCTGGAATTTAAACAATGTGCAATTGTTCCTATATCTGTTTAGACAATTTGCAGCTGAATGTCTTCTGATAATAATTGTTTTTTATATATTAAGGATTAGAAAAACTGCAGCGCACATGGTGGCTGCATTGACTATAACATTAAGTCACGTCACGAGTTGGCATAAGAATGGCAGATAGGTCGGCCTGGCATATAGGGCTCTAGACGTAATCATTTTTCTGTGACGTAGTTAGTTATACGACCTTCTCTTGTAGGAGGTGTTGGTTGAGCCCAGTGTCATGACATTAGGTCTGCGGCTCCCAAAGCTGAGATGATGAAATGAGCATTGCATGGTCCGTGCACTGACTTCTCAGCTGGAACCCTTATTCAGATGGGAGGTGATTTCAGATAATGTCTGGCCCCTATCAGTCTGTACAATGCGGGTCAGACAGCGAAGCCGATGATCATTCAAGGCTAGTTGTCCTTTGCAATTTGCCCCAGTGCTTGCTTTTTGCCAGAATTTTCATATTCTGGAACACTCTTGAAACTGTCATATGAAAAAATCCAAGTTTGTTGACAATTTTGGAGATCGAGTGCCCCATCTGTCAGACACCTACGACCTGCCCTCTGTCAAATGTATCAATGAAACCGTTATGATCGATTTCTATGTTAGGAAACTGATCGAAACAAAAAATTCAGCGACAAATGGCATGCGAATGCACTAGGATGTTTTTTAAAAAAGGTTTTCAACTGTGAAATATAGTTCTGTATTAAGTAGTACCTACACAGTAATTACTTTGACACCTTTGGGTTTTACTTGCAAAAAGAAACATAGTCATATAATCCGTCTGTAACATGTATGGGGAGCTAAAGAGTTGCATCTACTTCAGTTACTCATCTGGTGTTTTGTCCAATTATTTGGCCATGACACTAGGTCCATATTGATCTATGGCATCCATACGAGTTCTGCCTTTAATATACATAGAACTCTGTGGCCTATGCCAATGTTTCTCTGTCTGCTCGTCTGTCTCTTTTCACTAGTCTGACAATCTGTACACATTCCAAATTTTTGCTTTTGGTGATAAATGAAAAATTCGTTTTTGGTTGGATACGTGTTGAAATCATCATCATCATCGTCTTCATCATCATCATCATCATCAACGTCGTCGTCGCAGCAGACATGGGCTACGGAGGCCCAACCAGACAGTGCAATTTAGTTCTCCAAGCATATCTGTCTTAGCTACATCTGCTGCATCCAGCCACTGCACAGCAATTCTAACAAGGTCCTGTTTGACATTGTCTGTCCTCTCCATCCTAGGTCTCTCCCACTTTCTCAGGCCTTTAGGCACACTGTTCATAACCCTATTTGCCAATCTATAATTATCCATATGGGCAGCATGGCGAAACCAATGGAGTCTCTGTCTGCACAATATGACCTCATCATTACCTCTAATAGAATCATCATTAGTTACAAAGCTGAACCACCTAATGCCCAAGATACTACTTAAGCATCTAGTTTCCTGTTATCTTGTTTAGAAAGCGTCCAAGTTTCCCTACCATAACTAACCCTAGAAAGAACTAAACTATTATACAGTCTAATTTTAGTTTTTAGGTGTATACGCCTATTTCTTCACACTCTATATAGATTCTTAAAAGTCCCAGCAGTAATCCCTATTCGTCTGTTAATTCTCATGCCACACATCACCAATATTTGTTACATAAATCCCAAGATAATTAAACTGTGACACCAGCAACCATTCAAATTAACTGAATCACAGCTTGCCTGACCGATTTTCATCACTCTAGTTTTGTCTCTGTTTATAACCATGAAAAAATTTGTTATATTTTAATTTAAGAAATTGTATATATGCTACAATTGTTATTTAATTGCTACAATTTTAATTTAACAATTTAATTTGTTTATTTTTGTCATATTTGTTATATTTTATTTCGTTTTTTGAGATAGCCTTTCGTAAATGGAAAATTTTGATGGAGACAGAAATTATGAACATTTTATTTGCCATTGATAGATAGTTCAGAGAATGAAGTCAACGAATTCAAGTTATCTGAAGGAAAGAACGAAGTTTCGATCGCAAATAACCAAGAATATTTAGTTACACTGATTGGCGAGCACGGAGGTTTTTTAAACCCAACAAAGAGATAATAGAGGATGTGATTTTAGTTACATTTTATGGTCTAACCAAATTCGATAGGATCGGAACCCTTTGGAACTTTAAAACCACTGCTGAGTGACAATATATATATATATGAATTGATTATGAACAATCCCAACCGATATATTGACCATGTTGAAGTAGGCCCACTCATTCTGTGTCTTATAAAACACACACACACACAAATAATGAATTTGGATCAGTTCTTCCCGTTTTTCGACCATATATTTAAGTGCATAACTAAATGATTTTACCAAAACTAATAACTAATGTTAATTAATACTAATTACTAATTAAAAATGTTTATTTTTATTTCAAATTGAAGTATTTCCTTGATTTCTTAAAAGTAGTTTTTATTTTCTAATTTTTTTTTTAAATATATACTTTCGTTTGTAAGTTGAAATTTCCCCCTGCTGCTCTTTCAGAATATAGTTTTTTTAGTGTCTCTCCAATATTTGTGAGTTGACGGTCCTGATCTAAAGGGAAACAAAATAAATACGATTCAAAATTGGAACCCTATTGATAATATTAATGAAATATTTGAATTCTTCACCATTTCAAACTCCTCGCGTAAACGATTATTGTTCTGATAATCCCATTTTGGAAAATCAAATGACGAAATGCATCATGCCTCTCGATCGTTTTCTGATGATCCTGAGGTATTTTAACCTATCTAATCGAAATTTTGTGCGCTCAGGAGCGTATACATAACATATTCAATAGATTCATAAATGTGATTAAATTTTTTTCTCTTCTTCTTCTTACTTTAGGTAACTAGGCTATATCCTAGGACCTCACGATATGAGGAGCCTCAAAATATGCATTTAAAGTTTCACTGTGTCATGCATTTTTTCAATATTTAAATAAACCTACGTAATGTGCAAACATTGTTCATCTTAACTTTACACAGTCATCATTATAACCAATGCTACTCCAATATTTTCACAAATATCAGTCTCATGTTTTTGTATGTTTCCTTCAGTCAGAATGATAAATATATATTTCGACTATCGTTTTTTGGGTCGCCTTAAAGCCTGTGGGAAAGCATGTACAGCCCCCCTCTCTTGAGATTGCCACTGGTTTGAACGCTTAACCCACTGACCTGAGGTTTGAAATCCATTCTTTTATGTGTCCACTAACTAATTCATTACTTTTGACCTATATCCGCAGCATATTTTTTTTTTATTAAGCCAGACCGGCCTTGAGGTGAGCGTTTGTGATGTCCCTCCAGGAAAATCTCCCGGTGTAAAATAAATAAAAGTACCGAGAAGAATTAGGTATGAAGTTTTTCCAGGTTATATGGTTTCAAATTCAACCCACATTTCCATAGCCAGTGATTCAATGTTATAACAATCCATTCCTGGATTCAAAAATACCTTCGTTTTTCAGAATAAATTATTGTGATAGATCTAAAATTCTATATATTTTGATTTTAAGTTTTCAAAAGTATAATTTTAAATTTTTTTGAAAATTTATTATAATTATAAAATTTTAATTCAAATTTAAGATAACGTTTGAAGTATTTTTGCATTGACCTATTTAATTAATAAATTTTTAAATTAAATTTAAGATAACGTTTGAAGTATTTTTCTATTGACCAATTTAATTAATAAATTTTTAAATTAAATTTAAGATAACGTTTGAAATATAGTGCCTATAAGTAGTTTGAAGTATTTTTGTATTGACCTATTTAAATATGCTTAAAGCTGGCAAAATTCATAGAATAATCAATGGGAAAAGTTGATCGAGCAAAAGTTAGCAAATTGACTGCGTTTGTCAAATAAACCTTTCATATTTCGTTCAATATGCATTAATAATCAAATTCAGAGCGCTTAGAAAATTTGTTTGTTATATCTTAACCTTCGAATTATTTATTCTTCTTAGTTTTTTGGACAGAAAAGATTTCATAGAAAGGGAGATGGCTAAAAATTCTGTTCTAAAAAAGTGTCGCTCAGAGGTAAAAAAAAAATCAACCCAACCTTGTATTATTTGTTTAAACCTTTGCTTGGGCGCCTTCGAAAATATTTTCTGTCCATGTGCGTGGTTTATCTGTCTTTGAACAGTTAGATTTGTTTATTTATTGCCAACCAGTTGTTTGTAAATAATGAGTGACAAAATGCATTTTAAAGTTAAAAAATGGGGTGATAAAATATAATGAGAGAATTAAATAATAAAAAGTTAACGTCAAAATTGAATTTGGTTTGTCGAAGAAAAGAATAAGCTGCTAAATATTCATCTTCGATGTCGCTGTAGCTAGTTGTATGATGTTAATTATATATTTCTCTTTTGTCTTATTATCGTTTTTGTTTAAATCATTAGTTCAGTTATAGTCATTGGTTATAGTGCCTAGTTCAGTTCATAACGTTAACATTAAGGTAAATTCGTAAAAGTACTTTACGGGCTAAATTTTTTTTGCGTAAGAATATAACCGTGAAATATAACCGTGGTTTCCAGCTTTGTTTTGAAGATGGATAGCGTTCAAGAAGTGTTGAGTAGCGATGATTTAAAAAATATATTAGGCTCTTCGTTGTAAGTATTTTCTTTTTGTTATTTTGAGTTTTTACACTTTTTAAATTTAGATCACGTTTTAAACTGTAGTGTGAATAAATGACTGAGTTGGACTTTGTTTTAATTGACACTACGAGGTACGAAGCAAACCGGTGCATTAAAATGTTATTTCTGATGAGAGTAAAATGAATAAAAAATAATTCCTCCAGTTATTAAGTAGTTTGCAGTAGAACTATACCTTGACGAGAATCTTTTCTCTGTCTTCTAACAATTAACAAGTAGATTCCCTTCCCCCAACCTTCTCTGAGCCCTCGGCGGTCTTGTGACCTAGCCATTTAGCCCATTGTGTGCAAAAAAAGGGACGCTCAGAAATAACCCATCTCTAGACTGAGGACCATGAACAGCCAACTGACCTCGTCTGCAATAGTGTTTTCTACTTCTCTCACCATGTGGTACCTACTGTACTGACACATTTTCTTACTTTCTCCATCGCCTCTTTTGTAACCCTCTTTGAGTCCCACCTGCAGCAGCATTAAGATTTATATCCACAAAACTCTGCACCCTGTTGTCAGTCAGTAGGGGATATCACTTGGCTTGGAAAGTCTGTCATCCATTGGATGGGGTGTAAAGTCATGGTCCCATGTTCCAAGAGCTATACCATGTGCATATTAAAGAACACACTGTATGGCCTTGACAGGAGGCTACCATCTGTCTCCTAACAGCTTTCCAGTGGGTACCCTCTTTCTAACCTCTGAGTCCTTGGGGTTCCTTGTGACCTGGCCACTCAGTATATGGATGGTCCACCACAAAATTTTGAATTTCTAGCATATATACACAGTGGTATCAGAATAATGTGACCACCTACCTAATAATGGGAATAACCACCCTTGGCACGGATGACTGGTGAGATGGCGTGGCATGGATGCAATGAGTCCCTGAAAGGTTGCCAGAGGCACAAGTGCCCATTTGGACTCCAGTAGGGCACAGAGGTTCCGGAGATGATGTAGTTGTGAGTCTGCATGCCGAACCTGTCAATCCAAATGGTCCCATAAGTGTTCTATAGGAATGAAGTCGGGCGATTTCTTCAGCTAAGGGAGAATGGAGACATTGCTGTCGTGTTCCTAGAACCAGTCACACACCACCTTAGCGACATGGCAGGACGCATTGTCCTGTTGGTAGTTGGTAGACACCATCACCACTAGGGTCCAAGATGAAGGGATGCATGTGGTCAGCGAGGATGGACAGGTAGCCATTGGTGTTCAGGGACCCATCCAGTGGTACCAGCGTTCCTAGGTCGTACCAGGAAAACATCCCCCAGACATGCACACTGCCACCACCGGACTGTACTTGACTGACAAGTGTGTCCAGATGTTTGTTTCATGTGTCTGACACCGTATCTGCCACCACCCGTCACTTCTGTGGAGTAGAAACCTCAATTTGTCAGTGAAGGCAACCTTTCCCCCCCCCCCCCCTTTCCACTGTCCAATGACAGTAGTCCACTTTGAACTGCAGGTGTTGTTGCCAATGGATTTTGGTTAACATGGGCACTTTTACACAGTGTTGACTCCAGAGACCCATGCATAACAGGATTCATTTTACTGTTATCAGGGACACGTACCTGGGTGCCCCAGCATTCATTCGAGTGGTCAATTGCTGCACTCTTGCGCATCAATTGCCCTTTACCAGTCGACGTTCTCCTTAGGGGTTCCACAGTTATGATGTCTGGAAGTACTCGGTGTGCCAGTGATCCATTCTTGGTACACCCTTACTACAGCACCTCGTGAACAGCCCACGAAGTTTGCTGTGTCCGAGATACTTCCACCCTTGGCATGGTAGCCAATGATCATTCCTTTTTGAACGTCCGTCAAATCAATACCTCTGCCCATTGTGCTCATGTTACACACTATGCATCATCTGTCCTGGCTGTTCGCTTATATCTCTGTGTGATCGACCTTGTCATGTGCACTCTGTGACATGCCTAGGCAGATACACTGTGATGCTGTGGGTGGTCATATTATTCTGATATGACTAAGTATAACTGTGGGCTGATTGCATATTACACTTCTTAGCAAAACCACACTTGTTTCCCTTTATTCTGCATGTTACTTGAGCCTTTCCAGGGTCGAGACTGAAAAACTGGAAACTGTTTTTTCACTATGCTAACCAAAATAATGAACTTTAAAACTTTTTTCCCAATAACCAATGAAAGGAATTATGGCATGTCACATGACAAATTAACCAAATTTAATTATGTATGTTCTGAAGATAAAATATTTAATAAAAAAAGTTTTATTTTAATAGAACTTTTTTTATTAGAATCATATAGTAAAAAAGAGTATCTAGCAATTCAAATAAAAATTTATTAAAAAATAGACAGAAATAATTATAATACATATTAATAGAAAAGTTACCTTATTTCTGAATAACAGAAAAATTAATTTTTATTTGAAACCAAAAAAAAATTAGTCTTTTTTTTTTTCTTTTTGGTATATTTTGAGAGAAGTCCAGGCTCTTTGCTAACTGTGCTGAGAAAAATAAAGAAGCCAACTTTAAAAAAAATTTTAACAAATAACCAATCAACAAAAAAAGGTCATGCTACATACCAAATGAACACACTGAATGCCACATTCATTTATGAATGACACAAATAGTTCGTCCATGCCACATCATACATATATGTATGATGTTGTTTCTGTATGAATGTCATACATAATCGAATGACATGGCCACACAAGTTAAAATTTTCTTGAGGGGCTACATCATTCATATATGATGTGCAATCAGCCCATAGTTATGCAGTCCTATGCTAATTATGCAAGAAACTTTAAATTGAAATTTTTGAAGAAATTTTAATTTAAACACTAAGTTAGAGTAATAATATAAAATTTAATTCCAAATTTTATCAAAATAACAAATTTACAAGCATGTTGATTTTAATAAGACTTTTTCACTGTGATATGGTGAAAAAATTGATCGGACTATATAATTAGTGCTTAATTTGGGGAAAACCTAGTGAATAAAAGTAATTATCAAAAAGAAATTTCTTCCTGAATAATACAATATTTCTTTTAATGTTTGCTTTTAGTTTAGCATATTTTAAAACACTGGTCAGTGTTATACTAGGGAACTTAGACTTCTTGTATTCATAGGATTTTCTGATCTGGTTATGAAATGGAGGAACACTTTCTTGTCTTTTTGTTACTCAATATGATGCATTCCGGGTATCTTGGCAAAGTGACGAAAAGTTGGTGTACCAAGGCATCAATTATGCTCAGAGTGGCACAGCCAAGATATTTTTTTTTGTGGGGTGGGTGGTAAACTATTTTAAAACTGTTAAATATAGACCCAGAAACTAATAATTATTTTAAAATACAATTTTTTCAGGGTGGTTGGGGATAGAGGGGTTAAATGTCATCAGCATATCTGCCAAGAAGATTGCAGGGGGAGAGTTTTAACACCCTTGGTGAAATTGCCCTCCCAACCATAGGAGGATTTATTTCCATAAGGCTTTTTGTTTATATATTCAAGACTTCATTCATTATTAGGTGATAAAAGATCAGTTTGTTTTTTACTGGAAAATGAAGAAGTAATAAAAAAAAGCATGTAACCTAAAGCAATATTAAAAAAATATCCACAGTAAAAAGGTTTAAGCTGGCCATCGTCATAACAAATGATATACCAGAATCAACAGAAGTAAAAAACGAAACAAGTTGTAAGCCAGTGAGACTATAAATGTAGCATATAACTCTGAAAGATCTATGGGAATGAAATCATTAAATCAATAAAAGTAAAAACAAGTTGTAAGCCTACCATCATCATATGTAGTATAATTCCAAAAGATCAATACATATAAATCTATGGAAATAAAAATATCCATTTCAAGCATCTGCTTGCCAGTTTATACACCATAGAGAAATTTGTGAGGAAGTCGAGACCTCAGCAGAAAGACGGCAACAAATATCCATGCCTTACCCAGGGCTCACACCCAGGTCTCCCTGATCTGTAGCCAAGCATTCTAACCACTTGACCACAGGGCAGCTTAGATCTGTAGAATAAAAACAAAGGTTAAATATAAAAATAAAATATTGAATTGAAAATCTATTCAATGTTGATGATGCTATATTCAGCACATAATGCACACATGCAGACACTTGCTAATAATTGCTGCCATCTGCATCTTGCTGGGTCATGATCTAGTTCATAAGCAGTTTTGCACAAACAAGTTATGTTTATAGTTTTGGTTTCAGTAGTAGGAGAGCATCATTGAATACTGGGATAAATGATAAAAATAATTCTAGGAATGTTGAAATAATTTTAAGACAGAAAAACGTGTGTAAAATGCCCAAAAAGTAGAGAGAGTTTAAAGCAACTTAAAATTCTTTGTCATTGAGCAATAGAAGTTTTAAGTTTATCCTTAAACTATTTGCATGTTAAAAGTTTTTAGGAGAAAACTGATGGAGCAAGGACAAGGCTCTGTCTTCAGTGAAGTGACACTATATAGTGACTTTAGGGCTGTTAAGAGCTTTCCACATGTCATGAAGGGTGATTCCAGTGTCTAAGTTGCAGGTGGGGTTATATTTTAATAGCCTCACAGACTATTCCATAGCAAGTGGATGCACCTGCTAGCAGTGTGGTGTGCTCCCAGTCTAAGGTTGCTACATGCTGTATTGCCAGCTCAGCAGTAGCAGTCATTAGCTTGTTTTGGCTGACAGCTGTTTGATGATCTGTGAACCTCTCCTATAAAGAACATACAGTTTTTCTGATATAGTAGACAACAGAATTATCCAGCAAATATAGGGGAAATCTGTATATGCCCGATTTTTGAAGCAGACCAAATTTGTCTCTGTATTTGAAGGAGGCTAATTTGCTCTAATTGTACTAGTCTGAATGCTGACCCCACTACTAGCATCAAAAGCAAGGTTTGCAGGCAAAAGCAGGTTTGTGCCATCCAACTGTCAGGCACTGCAAATGTTTGCCCAGTGCAAAGTGCTCAAAGATAATTGCTCCATTTGATCCTTAATGTGCAAAAGATAATCCCCAGCATTCTTTCTAGAAAAGAATATGCCCAAATTTTTATCTAGGTTCATTTGTGATCACCTGTTTTCTATAAAATTTATGATGGAATTTCTTTGCAGGATCTGTCCATTCCTCATAACAGCAAATTGTCACACTTGGCATAGTCTCCTTATTCCCATCCACTCCAGTTTTTGATGCCATTATATTATTTCGAACAAAAATTATTAAAGTGCAGAAATTTTCCAAATCAACACCATTCATGAAGTTCTAAAACTAGTTACCAAAAACAGTTATTTCCAGTTTAACAACAAAATTTACTGGCAGGACTCAGTGGCCCCCCATAATCTCATCCCTTTCTGTCATCCTCTCTGAGATCTTCAAGACCTCAAAACAAAATTATTCAACTCTAGCAATTTTACTCATTTTCTGGTGTCACTATGTTGATGATACATTTTTATTTTAGAATGGCAGCAATGAGCAATTAAACTGCCTCATCAATGCAGCCAACAATAACTATCCCACAATATGTGTTATGATGGAGGAGAAAAATAGCAATCGAATCCCATGTCGAAGCATACAACATTCACCTGAGCTCCACTGCCCCAGTACACCATTAATAATCTTACCACTAACCTGAAATTCGATGCAATTGTCCAAGACCATTTTAATTGGGCTGACATCACAATGACAGCAACAATAACTTCATTGTGTTTATTATTATTATTTTCTCTTGATACCTGTTCATGCAATTTCTTGCTTTGTGCTGGGGCAGTTTTTGCAATAATGTCCCCATGCTCCACAATCAGAGCATTTGATCACTTGTTCATTAAAATTCAGTCTGCTGGGATATGTTGACTTCAACTCTATGTTCTGGGATTATTCTGTTTTTATCCTGCTTTCTAAGTTGTAAGGCTTGGATGTGAAATGTGTGTTCTTTGTGCATTTTAACCTTATTAATTATTTGCCTCTTGTGATCATAAATATCTCTTGCTGCACTGCAGGCTGTCTGAATGTATTTTAGTAAGGTAGTAGAGTTTTAAATTTTTCTGCTGCTATTTGATGGTTCATTTGATCCATACTTGTTATTTTTATGAGAAAAATTCCAAATATTCAAAATTCTTGTGACTAACTGTGGCCAACTTTCACTATTATTTTGAAGATCTTGTCAAATCATTGCCTAAATGTATTTGAAGTTGGCCTACACTCTCTCAAAATCTTATCTTTTACAGTCTTGTAAATTTCTAATTTTTCTGCACTAAATGCAACAAATGCATACTTGCCCACTAGTGAAATTAAAATACATTCCTCTTAAAAAAAATTGACCTACCAGAAGGAATGTCATGCATAGGATACAAAGTGGCGTGCTAAAATGTAGTAGTGTAACAAAGTGAATATTTGCAATCTATTTAGTGTGGTAGATACTTGGAATTAGGGTAACATCAGTATGAAGTGTTGCCATCTAACATGGCAATATAAGCACTATTATGGTTAGGAAGTGAATCAAAAAGGTTCCTAATGAAGTCCTGGTCTATGGTTCTCCACATTGCTGCCCTTGCACTTGATCTATCACATTATGCACTTGAATCAGTCAGTTCTATTCCCAGGCAATGTTTCATGACGTCCCAGGTATGTTCAATCAGTGATTGGTCTGATAACTGGCTGGCCATGGTAGCATGGGAACAGCTTGCAGAAATCTGAGCAACTCTTATGGTATGTGGCCTTATGTGATTGTGCTGGAATGTGGTGTTTGGCATGCTCTGGGGGAGTGGTATGACCACAGGGTAAAGAATGCTATCCACATAATACTACATACACTGGGTGGTTAAATTACCCTTGATGAGTATGAGAGATGGATGACTGTTGTAAGAGAGTGTGTCTCATACCAGGATCCCAGTAGTAGGCACTATATGGCAGTCAATGATACATAATATGGTAGTTCTTTTACAGTTACATTGCTGCACATGAGTGCCTCCATCATTCTGCCCCAGACAGATGTGGGCCTCATTGCTGAAAATGATATATCACCATTCATCACTCCACTCTGCTATTTTGTTGCACCACTGTAATCTGGAATGCATGTGGCTTTTAGAGGTCACTTCCCTCGCATACCAGCTTAAGGAAGGCATACTGACAGATACAAGCAGTGCCTCATCAGTTGTCACTGGATCATCTTTCAGTTGTTTTTCTTATATTAACATCATATGGTGAACATATGCTGACCATCTTGATCCATAGACACTTGAGAATGACTTGATCCTGAGCAGTGATATGAAATACTTTCCCCTATCCATTGCTGCCAGCAGTTACCAGCTGTTCATGCATCTTGTCCCAAATTTTGTCATGTAGACTATGCTGCTTTAACACAATTCGCACAGACCTATGATGTGACGTTGCTCAAACTTGCTGAGTTGATTGACATTCCTTTACAACAAACAAACAGCATTATCCTTCAATGGTAAGCAGATTTACAGCTCAGATTTGGTTTCTTTAGTCTACGCTGACCCCTTTTTTCCAAAGATAAACTTCCCTACAACTAACAGAATCTGTGTTATCTGCCACATTTTAAATGTATTCAAACCTGCAATTTTCCTTTCATTTTCATATACCACTGTCCTGCACTTCCATACTAATTTACATAGATGTAGCACTACTCTTTTGGAGGAGGGGGGGGGGGGCAGTCAGTAGTATTCTATTTTAATCTTAGATCTTTTTTATTTTGCAACTCAGTCTCTCTTAATTTTAATTCTATTTAATTTACATGTTCAAGTTGCCTCCTTGCTTAGGGTTGGCACTTTCAGCCAAGACTGCCCTGTCTGCATTACTAATTTACATTTCATTTAAATCAATAATCTCCATACTATTGTCACCTGAACCTAATTCTGCCCTTTTCCCAAAATCATCACAATTTTCATTAACCATTTTAATATTGACTTTAAGATGAGTTTCAATGCACAATAAAATTTTCATAACCAACAACTAGCAAAAATATAAATTAATACAACATAAATTTTTACCACTCTTCAACTGTATTGTAGGTTGCTCTGCTGCCACTAGTACAGATTACTCTGTGCAAGAGTCACACTCTTAGTATAGGTCAGAGAAACTTGCTGTGTTACAGGGGTCGGTCACTTTCGTTCTGGATGCAGGAACAGGAGTTGTTTCTCAGAACTTGTAATCATAGCTCTCAAAAAGATCGATTTATTCTTGGGCTGCAGATCATAGTTTGCTATTTCTCCTGGATCTTGTCAGCTGTGGCAATTAATGGGTTCTCTCTGTTTCATGTATGGTTCAGTTTCATCCAAATGCAATCCTGATGAACTACTATCAATGAAATGTCCTTATAGTGAATCATGCCAATTTTATAGAATTGGGTGCAGATGAAACTTTTTTGCAAAACACAACAATAATTTATACAAATGACAAGGACACATAAACATTATTATAGGCTTATCTTGACTAAGGATTTACCACAGCTATTATTATCCCTATTTTCGAAAAAGGTGATTGCAGTTACAGGTAAAGTTCTTTGCATGATTGTGCTTAATATAATTAAGAATCTGTTTGACAGGCAATTGTGTGATGAACATTGTTGATTCAGAAGTGGTAGCAAATGTGTGGATCAGATATTTTCACTTAGCCAGATTCTTGGAAAATGTTTAGAGTTTCAGAAACCTTTGGTTGCTAGCTTTGTTGATTTCAAAAAGGCTTTCGACTCTATTGATTGTCATAATTTGTGGTTGATTGTGAGATCGTAGGGTATACCAGACAAGTTAGTTAACATAATGAAAACTCTCTATAATAACATTGAGTTGTGTGTGAAAGTTGGTAAGGCTTATAGCAATTGGTTTAGCATTACTTCTTACAAGCAGTGCCTCATCAGTTGTCACTGGATCATCTGTCAGTCGTTTTTCTGATACTAACGTCATATAATGAACATATGCTGACCATCCTGATCCATAGACACTTGAGAATGACTTGATCCTGAGCAACGATATGAAATACCTTCCTGTATCCGTTGCTGCCAGCAGTGACCAACTATTCATGCATCATGTCCCAAATATTGTCATGTAGACTATCCTGCTTAACACAATTCACACAGAGCTATGATGTGACGTTGCTCAAACTTGCTGAGTTGATTGATATTCCTGTACAACATATAAACAGCATTGTCCTTCAGTGGTAAGCAGATTTACAATTTTTGGTGTTCGACAAGGGTGCATTTTGTCCCCTTTTCTCTTTAATTTGGTTATTGATTATGCTATGTGAAATTCACTGCAAGAGAAAGATTTTGGCCTTAAATGATCTGGAAGTACGAAAATTTCTGATTTAGATTATGGTGATGATTAGCCCTTTTGGCAAATGATGTTGATGAGATGAACTCTTCCACCCAAGCTGTTGATGAGATTGGTAGTAGAGTAGGTTTGGTTATAAAAAATAAATAAAATACCTCCTCAATCACAGAGGTCTGACAGGAGTCTGTCAGTTTAATACACCATAGTAGAAGGATCTATGAGGATGGTTGGTCCTCAGCAGATTTTTTTGCCAACTTCATGCAGTGTTCCCAGGTGGTCACCCTCCCAAGTACTGACCGCACCCAAAGCTGCTTAACTTTGGTGATCTGACAAGAACCAGTGTTTTCAGCTTGGTACTGCCATTGGGGACAGAGGAAACTAAAGTGATGAAAATTGGTTAGGCAGGCTGTGATTCAGTTAATCTGAATGGTTGCAGTTTTGAGCAGGTGTCACAGTTTAATTATCTTGGGAGCTATGTAATAGATACTGGTGATGTGTGGCATGAGATTAACAGATGAATAGGGATTGCTGCCGGGACTTTTAAGAATCTATGGAGAGTGTGGAGAAATAGGCATATACACCTAAAGGATAAAATTAGACGTATAATAGTTTGGTTCTTTCTAGGGTTAGTTATGGTAATGAAACTTGGACGCTTTGTAAACAAGATAACAGGAAACTAGATGCTTTTGATTCTAGATGCTTATGTAGTATCTTGGGCATTAGGTGGTTCAACTTTGTAAGTAATGATGAGGTTAAGCAAAGGAGTTGGCAACCTCCTTTAAGCAGCATATTGTGCAGAGAGAGACTCTGTTGGTTTGGCCATGTTGCCCATATGGGTAATTATAGATTGGCGAATAGGGTTATGAACAGTGTGCCTACAGGCCTCAGAAAGAGGGGGAGATCTAGGATGTGGTGGGCAGACAATGTCAAACAGGATCTTATTAGAATTGGTGTGCAGTGGCCAGGTTCAGCAGATGTAGCTCAGGACAGATATGCTTGGAGAACTAAACTTCACGGTCTGGTTGGACCTCCGTATCCCATGGTTGCTTGAGGATGATGTTGTATTGAATTACATATATTGAAGATTGTAATTTTTATGTACTTATTATTAATATTATAAATTTTTATTCACACAGAAAGCTGATATTGGTGCACTTCTGGACTGAATGGGCTCCAGAGTGCCAGCAAATGGATGACGTATTACAAGAGTTGATCAAAGATAAAGAGTACAGAGATGTTCAATTTCTAAAGGTGAGTTTAAATTGAATTTTGTTAATGGCCATCTTAGTAATTTACAATCATACTTATGTATGTATAACATCTATGAAAAACTTTTTTTTGTCTCACTATGCCATTTCTTATGCATCTCCTGGTCTAAAGAAAGTAGTCAAATTGAATGCAATTGCTTATTGATGTATGTGAGCAATGTGTGAGATTTAAACCTACATATTGAAGTCCTGTGCTTTTAAATGAATGCCAACTAAATACTTTGCAGAAAAACAAAATGTATAAAAGCATAATGTAGAAATTCTTTTTGTCCTTACCAACAAGGAAAATAATTTAAAATGAGGAATGGAAGAAGTAAAAGAATAACATAATTCACAGTTAGCAAGCAAAGTGCTATCATTAGCACAACAGAGTGTGTACATGAAGTTACACAAAAAGAAATGAAATATCAACAGATCAACTTAGAATAGCATTTATACTAATAACATATGGAAGGTTATCAAAACCTAAATTTTAATTCTGCAGTGATGTCACTCATAAGGATATATCTGATTAAATTTCAAATGGTGTATGAGCCCATGGAAAGTTCAAGAGGCAATTCTGCCACAGTGACAGCCACTTGCATTCAGCCACAGTGACATAACCAGCAGTAACAGCCTTAGTATAGGAAGCACCAGCTTTCTAGTAGCATGACATCAGAACTCGTAAACAAATTACAGCAGCTATCATATTACCAACTTATTCCACAAAATAGGTGTCAGCGCAAAATGGAACAATACTCATTTGGCATGATACGAGATGTAGGTTAAGCAAGAACAGCAGCATATAAAAATGTATTTAAAAAGTTTGGTAAAGTAATTTTTTTTATAATTTCATTAAATAGTTATCTAATAAGGAAACTAATGATATAAATCTGAAAGCATGTGAAAAATTATACTTCTTTAAAGTCAATTATCTGGATAACTCAAATTTATCAACCAGCAATAAATACTGTATATGGTTTAGCAAGTACATTGCGAAAATTTTTCTGCTAATGAAGTAGATTTTAAACAGTTAGAGGTCTCTGTAATGGGGAAAGTAATGTCAGTAATGTTGTGTTAACCAAGAATATACAAGCTTCATTGAATTTCACTTTGTGTTTTTTGTGAATCGTATTGTCAATCTTGCTCCTATACAGTGGACTTGGTCTATAATACACTGCTCAAAGTGGAAATCACAACACCACAAAGGGAATGATGTATACACCCAAAATTGACAGAACAGAAGCTATAAGGTTTGATGTGCAAATGATCAAAGAGGAACATGAGAATGCAAGTTACTTGCATTTATTGCAGATTCATCAGTACATAGTAAGCCCATCTTGGGTGGTTATACAAGCCTCTAGATGTCTTGGCATTCCATCAATCAGATAGTTAATGATGTTCCGAGGTATGGTCCAAATAGCATCCAATTGGGCACTCATCTGTACCAGGTTTACCACTGAAGGGAGCTGGTGAAGGCAGCATGGGTTTCACAGGCGGCTGCATAAGAATATGATTGGTTATATATTAACAACAATTGTACTAGTTCTGTTAGGAATACCAGATCATATAGGAGAGCTGAAATTAGATCTGACAAAATTGTCTTTCAACTTAAACTTAAGAAATGTTTTAAACATAGATAATAATCACAGTGTTACCTGCTGCTCTTTTGGCGTTGATAAATCAATAAATATTTTGCAGAAAAAAATTTCGCCAACATACAGGATTTGAACCCGCATCTCTCCAGAAACATGCCAGAGTATTCTTCCAGTTGAACTAATGCCAGCTCTTTTTTCACTAATTTTAAGACTAAACGTTATCACTGAGATTTTCGGGCCAATCATTGGCGCCATCTATGATCTCGGGTGGCAACTATTAGAGAGTAAGATGGAAATAAATAATAGTCTCATCATGCTATTTAGCGTTCGGGAGCTGTTCCAGAGAGTCAGTGTTTTGTTTGCATGGGAAGAAATGGACAGGTATACAGGGATTGAAGAATAAATGTAGTGAAACCATACATAATAAAAGGTGAGGATTCTGTCATGGCTAGGTGGTCTAAGCATTTCAGAGATGTACTAAACAATGTGGTTAGTTCTAGTCCCATTGTATGTGATTATGATAGATGCATTACTGGCTTTAATGTTGGTCCCATATCACAGTTTGAAGTTATTTTGGCTATTTCTAAACTTAAACTACTTAAATCCCCAGGAGTAGATAAAATTACTACTGAAATGCTTAGATCTTGGAATTTTCTGTTGACTGACTGAAATTTTGAATGTCTTTTATGATAAAGGTATTGTTCTTAAGGATTTTATCAGAGCTATTATTAGCCCTATTTTTATAAAAGGTGATTGCAGTTCTTGTGATCATTATAAGGGTATTAGGCTACCTCTGTTCCAGGTCAAGTTCTTTGCATCATTGTGCTTAATAGAATTAAGAATGTGGTGGTTGACAGATAATTGCTTGATGAGCAGTGTGGATTCAGAAGGAGTAGGGGATGTGTAGATCAGATTTTTTTGCTTAAGCAGATTCTTGAGAAATGTTTAGAGTTTCAGAAACCTGTGGTTATTAGCTTTGTTGACTTCAAAAAGGCTTTTGACTCTGTTGACTCATAATTTGTGGTTGATCATGATATCTTGTGGCATTCCAGACAAGTTAATTAAATAATGAAAGCTCTCTCTCTCTAATAACACCAAGTTGTGTGAGAGTTGGTAAAGCTTATAACAATTGGTTTAGCATTGCTTCTGGTGTTCGACAAGGGTCTATTTTGTCTCCTATCCTCTTTAGTTTGGTTATTGATTATGTTATGCAGAATTCACTGCAAAGGATAAATTTTGGGTTTAAATGGTATAGAGATCTGAAAATTTCTGATTTAGATTATGCTGATGATTTGGCTGCTTGAGAATATTCCCATGACTGCTTGAGGATGATGATAATGATGTTAGAAGACACGTTAAGACACATTTAATCTGAAACAAACTTAATGTATATCAAAATCATACAAGCTGGAAAGCTGCTTTCTCAGTTACTAATATTTGAACATCCAACTGTGAATCATGAATATTCAGAGTTCCAGAAATGTAATTTAAATTTAATATATAATATTCGTTTAAATTCTTGGCTTGATATATACCTATATATATTTATCTTGTTTTCTTTTACAAAAGTTGAAAGAGTGCATAAACATAAAAAAAGCTTATGTTGGTGATCTGATAGTTTTTGTAAAAGAGAATAAGGTAGGTGTAAGTAAAACATGTATATTTTAAAATTCGTTTTTATTTTAAATGTATAGGAAAGACAGTTTCTTGCCCAAAATCATTCTTTTTGTGAATGCAAATATTATTATTAATCTTAAAGTTTATGGCAAGGAACAGTTACTTGATACCATAAATGAAGTATTGCAGTTTACAAACTCTGGAAATTCATCAGTGACAGTAACCTGTTTAGTTTGTAAGCTGGGTTAAACATTTCCCTGTAACATTAACAATTGCTTCAAACAAGTACTTAATATTTCATAAAAAAATATAAGAAAAATTACCCCTAAAGCAGCTGCTTGGCACAGAAGTCTGGCAGAACCCATCAGTATAATCAGATCATATGAGGAAGGGAAATTCAGCAAAAGGGCAACACAAAAAAGGAAACATCTATGCCTTGTCTGGGACATGAACCCAGTGCTTTTATCAGTAGTCAAGCATGCTTACCACTTGGCTATCAGATTTTAAAATTGTTACATAAGTTAAATTTATATTTCATATACACTCAGTCCCTGACTGACATGAATTCAAATAATACAATTTCAGTTTAATTGTGTTTTTTAAACTAAGACTGGTCTTCTGCCAAACACAATTGGTCCTTCGATTTAACATAATTTCTCTAATACACTACAATTGCTTATTTTTTTTTATCGTATAAGAAGACACCTTATATGCTTTCCTTGTCTCATTTTTTTACTTCTCTTTGATTATAATTTCTCCACTTCCTAAAATATTTTTCACATGTACTTACACAAATTAGTGTCTTTAAACAAGTGTGACATGAGATATATATGTAAAGAAATGAAATGCCACTGATCACATAGGATGCATACTTATATAAATTCACCCTGATTGGTTAAATATATTGCATTCACTCTATACATGACAAGTTATAGTCATGTATAGAGTAGAAAGACTTGTAACGGTCATCTTCATTACTCAACAATCACGTTCTCATTTTCACTTATTTTATTACTCAACAATCATCTATTCATATCATATTAAAATTACATTTAGCAATTTTTTGCTTCTAATTGTTTTTTTTTTTTCTAAAAATGAGTTACATTTATGAAATACAAGTAAATAAAAAACAAAGCATTAACCAAAGTGTAGTCATAATAAAGGAATAAAGTTAAAAATATGTAAATCAAGATTACATAATCGGAATCTAATCTTGTCCTTGTTGTTTACGAAATTTAAATCTGAATCTGTTCCCCCCCCCCCCCCAATATTTTTCTTATGAAAAAAAAAAACCATATCTTTCTAATACAATTTTTTAAGGAATGCATCTTATTGTGTTCGTCAGGGACTCATTGTGTGTGTATTACTGTATGATACTCATTTTTTCTAAAAGTATTCTTATCATATCCGCTAATTAGGAAATTAAAGAGTGTAAAAAAATTTTTTTTGACAAAGACATGGATCTCTTGTGTAATATCAAAGCCCCTGGGAAATCTACTCTATATATTTGGGAGATGACCTAGTTGTTTTGTCACAATTGCTGATTTTCTGTGTTAGTTACTGGATTTATCAACTTGTTTAAATGTACAATTTTTAACAAATTATATTTTCAGATACAAGCAGAAAACCTTACAGATGTGTCTTTGAAATACAGCATTTCATCAGTGCCTTCATTTATCTTTTTCAAGGTAAATTGTTTTAAATCAAATATTTTTTTTATTTTTAAATTATGATTGATGAATGTATATGCAAATGAAAGCAATCCACACAAATGTAAAAACATAAAAGTAATATTTACAAAAGCAATAATATAAAAACAATTTTTTTTCCCTTAATAAGCAACATCTTTAACCCTTACAGTATTAAGCCTGAAAACAATTGTAACAGGTGACCAGGCTTTTTTTTCAAATGTGTTCAGTCAAAAAGAATGAACTTTAGAACTTTTTTACCGAATAACTAAAGAAAGGAAATATGGCATGTTATATATCAAATTAAACAGAATCTAATTCTGAATTTTATTAAATCAAAATATTTAGCAAAAAATGAGGATAGGATTAATTTTGATAGGACATTTTTGGAGTGACATAGTAAAAGGTCGGGCAATGCAAATAAAATTTTAAAAAACTGTTGGACCAAAGTATAATGCATATAAATAGGAAAACAATGTCTGAATAACAGAAAAATAATTTTTTACGTGAAACAAGTAATTTTTTTTTTGTCAACTGTACTCAGTCAAATAGGAGTGAGAACAATCCACCAGAATTTTTTTTCCTAATAACCAATTAACAGAAACTGATCATTCATATACCAAAAGAAAGAACCCTAAATTTGCCTTACACCTGTACCACCTTTGCACAGTCTCATCCCACACATTGAGCAAGTAATCAACCCTGTACCTGATGTAAAAATGACAAATACATGTTCAAATACTATAAATTATGTACAGCAAACTGTTAATAAAGATGCATCCATGCAAAAAAATTCTGAAATGTATTAAGAAGAACAATGATATCATAACTCTATTTGCAGATAAAATGGACCAGTTGGTACTCATTAATAATTAAGAATACAATGTTAAAATAGAGTAAACATTAAAATAAATTAAAGCCACACCTATTGCCTAAAATGGTGCACAAGCTGAATGGTTTAAATAATGGTCCCTTCCTCCCCCTATTAGGAAAGCCTACAAAGCTCCCATTTATCCCAACATACCCCAACTATTCATCAAAATTAAATTACTTCAGGAGAATCAACCTTTCTGACCACTGTTAATAATTCAAAAGCCCCAGCCTACAACTTGGAGCTTTAAGAGCTCATATAGAGGTTTAAAGAAATCAAAAGTGCATGCTGTGGCAAGCACTGTTTGATTTCTATAAACCTCTATATGATAACAACCAATGTACCATAACCTCATCTCATGAATTTGTCCAAACTCTGCACAGCACTTCTATTTTACCCCATTACACTTTCCACTCTATCTCACAGCCCTGTTCCCCAGCACTCGTATTTTGGATGCTGCTATGAGACTGAAGACTAAATGGTTGGAGGCTTCAAGCCTCCTCATCTGAATATTTTAGTATGCACAAGGCATTGGCCTTGCCAGAACTAATAATTATTTCCAGGTTAACCAGCAAATATATCATCAAACAAGGCATCTCCATGGCCTCACCCTTATCATGACTTCTAGCATAGTTTTCAACAGCAGTTAAGACAGTTATATGCAACCGACCTATGGCATGGGCTTAACATCTGTAATAGAAGAGAGATTGATCAACTGCTGGTAGCTCAGCTGACAAGAGCACTTGATACATTATCAGAAGGTTGTGGGCTCAGATTTCAGGTTGCTCAAGACAATTTTTCCTCTCTACCCAATTGACATCGTCATACTTCAACAGTGTAATAGTGGCTAAATACCTTGTAATTGAACAGTGCTGTGGATTAAAAATGGATATGATTGCATAGCTGAAGGAAGAACATATTTTATATACATGTCTTAAGTGCACATTTTATACAGGGTGTCCCCAAAAAAGACCTATACTCTTTCAAAATTTAATAAAACATGAGCCAAGTAACTTCTAATCCCAGCAGTTGTATAAAAGGACAACAGATTAACAAAGTTTTTATCATGCCATTTGTGGCAAGCAGATAGCGCCACTTGTATTGTCTCACCTTCATAATGTCCAGAATGTGACAGTACAGGAGTGAGCTCAGAGTGTGTTGTGGTAACCAAATATAAAATTTCTCATTAAAGTTCAAAAGAATTTTCACTCTAAGTACGAAGGGCCCCACCAAATAAGGGCAGTATATATGCATGGATGAAAAAAGTTTAAAGAGATAGAAGTGTCTAACATGCAAAGGGATATGGTGTCTCTCTACTTCACAATAAATGGTTGAAAATGTCAGGGAAGCATTCAAAAAAGTTCACAGAAATCAATTGGAGTTGCTGCAAAGAACTTCAGTTTTACAAATTCAGTTGTTACAAATTTCTGCTGCAGAGAACTTCAGTTACTGAAGTCAACTGTCCATAACATTTTGCACAAAAGGCTATGTCTTTGTGTCTATAAAAGGCAACTTGTGCAGGCATTAGAGGCTAATAGCTTTCCTTGGTGTATGGTGTTCACAATTACCATGCTGGAGAGGCAAAACCATTTTTCATACATCATGAAAGGTAAACCAGCATAATGTGTGCATATGGGATTCTGAGAATTCTCATGTGCTGTGTGAGAATGTTCATGATAGTCCAAAAGTGAATGTGTGGTGCTTTTTGCTCCGAAACACTACTCAGACCCCTTTTTTTTTGTTAGACAGAATTTCACTGGAACTGTGTATCAGGATCTTCTGGAGTTGTTCGTGATATTTCAATTGAATTATCTTCAACCTGATACTGTGTTTCAACTCAATGGTGTTCCATCACACTGGAGTCTTTCAATCCATTCTGTGTTAGATGAAACATTCCCAGGGTGATTGATTGGGCATGATGGTCTGATAGCTTGGCCTCTGATCACCTGACATAAGCCCATTGGATTTTTTTCTTGTGAGGTTTTGTATTTCATTGTTTATGAAAAACTAAAGTGTGTCAAATGTGGCAATCCTAAAACCTGAATGTCAGACACAATTGCTACTGTTTTGCTGGATATGCTTACCAATACATAGAGAAAAATTGAATATCTATTGGATGTCCTCCATGCAACCAAGTGAGCATATATTGAAATGTACTAATTATTGTAAAAAACAAAAACTTTGTGAGTATATCTTCATTCTTTTGAAAATTGCTAGTTAATAAGTATATTGGTAAGGTCACTTGTTATAGAGTTTTGAAATAGTATAGCTCTGTTTTTCGACAACCTGTTTACATACATACACACACACATACACATGCACATATGACCTCAGACATGTAAATGTGCTTTCACATTGTAAGGGTAAAGTTCAAGGTAGAATTAAAGTATATTTTGTTAATAAAAATATGCAAAATTTTGAATATTCCTCTTAATATTAAATGTGAACTTTATGTAAATAAATAATTTGTTTGAGATAGAGAAGATGACTGATTCTCATATTTCAGAAATATATCTTGTTACTTTTCAAAGTTATTACAACTACTATGAAGAGAAGTAGCACAATGCTTTCGAAAATAATTCTCTCTCAAGTCACATTATTAGAAGAGAGATTTTCTGCATCCAGAAGAAATGGGATGAGAAACTTGGTTAGGCATCAAATGCTTCAAGGGAATAACTAAAAGTAGTGGCAATATATAATCTTGTATGAAACATTTGTTGTATTCTTCCAATCATGTATGAGACAAAACTATTTAATCTTGGAACTATGCAAAGGAAAGTTTGCTATCTGAAATTTAGCATAGCAGTATATTTGCAAATTCTGTTGCTGTATATTATTACATTATATGTAAAATCCGGTATGATTTTTTTTAATGTTAGTAATGCATAATTTTTTAAGCATATGTTCAGAGAGAATATTTGTTCCAATTATAATAATATTTCATATTTATTGCTTCACAGAATAAAGAAGAAGTTGAGCGACTTGAGGGAGCAAATGTACCTGAACTTATGAAAAAGTTGAAACTGCAGTTGTCAAGACTATATATTCCACAAACTACTGCAATAGGTGGAAACAAAGAAGTAAATGCTTAATTTTTCAATTAGAATCCCTTAGATTTATGTTGCAAATACAATGAGTTCAGAAAAAAAAATTAATTATGAACAGATTAAAGTTTAAAAATATACTTTAAAATACAATTAAATTTCATTATAATGAGAACTAATGCTGTGAGAAATACATTTAGAATGAGATTTATTTAGGGTCCAAACAATTTTGTATGCTTGAATGTATTATTTAATGTCAAAATAAAATAGCAAAAATCTCTGTTGAGTTCAAAAAGTTTATCCTTCAAACAATTTGCATATTGAAAGGTTATGTGCCAATTCACAAATTGTTTGAAAGATAAACTTTTGAATTTTAGCCCTCAGTGACAAAGGACTTTTTGGTTATTTTAACTTACTATTTTCTGAGAAAATGTCTTTTCAATTGTAATTATTTAATTCCTGTATAGCAAACTAAATTTTCTGGTAAATTTGATATAGTGAGACAAAATCAGCCCTTTTAGCTCATTTTCAAAAAAATTAATATTTTCTCTTTGTCATCTTTGTCCATCTGTAGACCTTCAACTTTCTTATTTTCAGAAATTAAATTCTTTTTCAGTTGAATAGAATAGTATTGATGAAATATTTCAATTTGCATTTTCCATATTTCTCACAGGTTTTAATTGTGTTCTCTAATGGTAGAAAAAGTTGAAATGGCAAAACATTTTAATAAAAACTGCTAACAATCTTTTTAGACTAGAAATTTTGCTGGTTGCTTGTGATGAATAAGAAGTTTACAGAAGCAGATATTATTTGTTTTTTAACCTTCATGGTAGGACAGGATTTGCCATAAGCACATTTAGTACTTGCCTAGTGGCACCAGTATTTACATAAGGGAAAACATCCATTTTAATTTTAAGAATAGTAAAAAAAACAGGATTCAGGATTCAAGAGTGGTTAAATGCATTCTCTTGTCAGAATAACAAAAAAAAAGTTAAAAACATTCTTGACAAAATAGATGTGGACTGTGAGAATATACTTTTTTTCATTTGCAGCAAAGAATAAAGTAGAAAAATATTTGAAAATGAACAGTGGATTTATATATTTTATTATGTACACAGTTGGCTCTGCATTAGCAACACCTACCTAATACCTCATGGGGCCACCTTTTGCCTGTAATACAGCACGTACACATCGGGGCAAGGATTCTCCAAGGTGTTTCAGAGTGTCGTGGTGGAGGATTGGAGCATCAAATTGCCTTTTCCAGTAGACAGGCATGTATCCAAGATATAGTATTGGGGGGGGGGGGAGGGTTTCAAGACTTTTAGGTTCATGGTTGTATGAGAATAAGACTTGATTAGGGTTTCTCATCACCATCATCCTCAAGCAGCCATAGGCTATGGAGGTCTAACCAGATTGTGAAATTTAGTTATCCAAGCATATCTGTCCTGAGCTACACCTGGCCGGCCACTACACTAATTCTAACGAGGTCCCATTTGACATTGTCTGCCCACTGCATCTTAGGTCTCTCCCTCTTTCTGAGGCCTTTAGGCACACTGTTCGTAACCGTATTCGATAATCTATAGTTATGTATATGGGCAACATGGCCAAACCAATGTAGTCTCTCTCGGCACAATATGCTACCCAAAGGAGATTGGTGAACCTCCTTTGATGATGCCTAACCTCATCATTACTTACAAAATTGAACCACCTAATGCCCAAGATACTGTGTAAGCATCTAGAATCAAAAGCATAAATTTCCCATACCTTGTTTACAAAGGGTCCCGTTTTACTACCATAACTAATTCTAGAAAGAACCAAACTACTGTACTCTTTAATTTTAGTATATAATATATACTCCTATTTCTCCACACACTCCACAGATACTTAAAAGTCCCAGCAGCAATCCCTATCAGTCTGTTTATCTCATGTAGTACATCACCAGTATCTGTTACATAGCTTCCTAGATAATTAAACTGAGACACTTGCTCTAGAGTTCAACCATTCAGACTTACTGAATGGTTACCGAAATGCTTAGAGCTGGGAATGTTTCGGTTACCACTTGGATGACTGAAATTCTGAATATCTTTTATGATAAAGGCATGGTTCCTAAGGATTTTACCAGAGCTATTGTTATCCCTATTTTCAAAAAAGGTGATCACAGTTCTTGTGATAACTATAGGGGTATCAGCCTACTCTCTGTTCCAGGTAAAGTTCTTTCCATGATTGTGCTTAATAGAATTAAGAATCTGGTTGACAGTCAATTGCGTGATGAGCAATGTGGATTCAGAAGTGGTAGGGGATGTGTGGATCAGATATTTTCACTTAGGCAGATTCTTGAGAAATGTTTAGAGTTTCAGAAACCTTTGGTTGCTAGCTTTGTTGATTTCAAAAAGGCTTTCGACTCTGTTGATCTTCATAATTTGTGGTTGATTGTGAGATCATATGGTATACCAGACAAGTTAGTTAACATAATGAAAGCTCTCTATAATAACACTGAGAGAGTTGGTAAGGCTTGTAGCAATTGGTTTAGCATTACTTCTGATGTTCGACAAGGGTGCATTTTGTCTCCTCTTCTCTTTAGCTTGGTTATTGATTATATTGTGCGAAATTCACTTCAAGGGAAAGATTTTGGCCTTAAATGGGCTGGAGATACGAAAATTTCTGATTTAGATTATGCTGATGATTTAGCCCTTTTGGCAAATGATGTTGATGAGATGAACTCTTTCATTCGAGCTGTTGATGAGACTGGTAGTAGAGTAGGTTTGGTTATAAACAGAGAGAAAACTAAAGTGATGAAAATTGGTCAGGCAGGCTGTGATTCAGTTAATCTGAATGGTTGCAGTCTTGAGCAGGTGTCACAGTTTAATTATCTTGGGAGCTATGTAACAGATAATGGTGATGTGCGGCATGAGATTAACAGACGAATAGGGATTGCTGCCGGGACTTTTAAGAATCTATGGAGAGTGTGGAGAAATAGGCGTATACACCTGAAGACTAAAATTAGACTGTATAATAGTTTGGTTCTTTCTAGGGTTAGTTATGGTAGTGAAACTTGGACACTTTATAAACAAGATAACAGGAAACTAGATGCTTTTGATTCCAGATGCTTACGCAGTATCTTGGGCATTAGGTGGTTCAACTTTGTAACTAATGATGAGGTTAGGCAAAGGAGTTTGCAACCTCCTTTAAGCTGCATATTGTGCAGAGAGAGACTCCGTTGGTTTGGCCATGTTGCCCGTATGAATAATTATAGATTGGCGAATAGGGTTATGAACAGTGTGCCTAAAGGCCTCAGAAAGAAGGGGAGACCTAGGATGCAGTGGGCAGACAATGTCAAACAGGACCTTGTTAGAATTGGTGTGCAGTGGCCAGATGCAGTAGATGTAGCTCAGGATAGACTTGCTTGGAGAACTAAATTGCACGGTCTGGTTGGACCTCCGTAGTCCATGGCTGCTTGATGATGATGATGATGCACTCTACACCACTAGTAATGCTGAACCAATTGCTACAAGCTTTACCAACTCTCACACTGATTCAGTGCTATTATAGAGAACTTTCATTATGTTAACTGACTTGTCTGCTATGCCATAAGATCTCATTAGCAACTACAAATTTTGATGGTCAACACAGTTAAAAGCCTTTTTGAAGTCTACAAAGCTAGTAACCACAGGTGTCTGAAACTCTTAAACATTTCTCAAGAATCTGCTTAAGTGAAAAAATCTGATCAATACATCCTCTTCCACTTCTTAATCCACACTGTTCATCACTCAGTTGTCCATCAACCAAATTCTTAATTCTATTAAGTGTAATAATGCAAAGAACTTTACCTGTAACAAAAGTAAGCTAATTCCCCTATAATTATCACAGAACTGGGATTGCCTTTTTTAAAAATTGGGATAATAATAGCTCTAGTCGAATCCTTAGGAACAACACATAAAAATATTCAAAATTTCAGTCAGCCATGTGACAGCATAAATGTTCCCAGCTCTAAGCATTTCAGTGGTGATTTCATCCACCCCTGGGGATTTATGGAGTTTTAATGTAGAGATAGCCAAAATGACTTCAGAATGTGATATAGGGCCATCATTAAACCAAGTAATGCATCTATCCTCATTACAAATAATTGGAGTAGAAATAATCATCATTTAGAACATCTCTGTAACATCATAATTAAAAAGCCGCTTCAATATCTCTTCAATATCAAACAGAGTTACCTGTTGCTATGCCCCCACTGAGGATGCTGATGAAGATGAGAAAGATAGGTTTTACAGACAGCTTTAAGATATCTGTGAAGAAAGGAGATATTTATCTTGTGGTAGGTAACTTCAGTGCTAAAGTTGGTACTGACTCTGACCTTTGGGGAGGGGTGATAGGTCCCTTTGATATTGGTAGCTGCAATCGCAATGAGCAATATTTCCTACAGGTAAGTAAGCTTAATGATTTGAGAATAACTCATATTTTTCTTGATAGGTGACTTCAGTGCTAAAGTTAGTACTAACTCTGACCTTTGGGCAGTAGCTTTAGGTCCCTTTATACATATGGAATATATAATTATGTCATGTGGAATACCTGGCAAGTTATGAAAATTCTCTATAGTAACATTGAGTCGTGTGAGAGTTGGTAAGGCCCGTAGGGATTGGTTTAGCATTGCTAGTGGAGTTAAACAAGGGTGCATTTGTCTCCTTTTCTCTTTAGTTTGGTTATTGATTATGTTATGCAAAAATTCTTTTGACACTATCAAGTTATGGAAAGCTGCGACTACCTACTGTCGGGGGCAAGGCTACACCATGTAGATGCATCTCATCCCCAACAATCCTATGGTGAGCAGTCCTATAGAAGGAAAGCTCATTCATCGGTCAAAACCTAAATTTACTCTGTTCCCCAGTTAGCCATGAACATGGATATATAGATCCAAGTTCGCTCGGCACCCGGGGTAGAGACTTAGTGGGACCCAGACTTTGAAAAGTGCCCTTGCCTACTAGGGCACCACTCCGTTCTGCAGAGCCCTTGAACTGCTCCACTGAGCACCTGATTTTGAGGTCTTAGCACTGTCCAACCAGGCCACTAAGCCGGTCAGTAATGCTTTCGACCTCGGTTGGTCTTGGCTCTGTCCAACCAGAGGACCAGACCGGTCAGCAAAGTCTTCGACTGGTTGCTCGGCCTCAAGCCCCCCCCCCACCACCACCACATCAAGGTGGTCCCCTATTGGGGGGGGGGGTGACTTCTACCAGCATGTTACGCACATATCAGTTTGCACGCCAGATGTATAGTAAGTGATGTTAGGTGACAGGGCAGTTGAGTGAAGTAGAGATGGAGCCATAGAAGATCAAAGAGTTAGTAGTCAGTTGAGTGAACAGTTGACTAAAGCAGTCAGTGTTAGTGAGGAAGTTAGTTACTGTGAGAAGTTTGGTTTTTTTTTTGTAGAGTTGCTTTTTGGATGAGAAAATTCTTAGTGAATAGATTTTTTGAATAAATGTTATTTGTTTTATGAAATAGATTTGACTTTCTAATATTTTTCTCTTGAGCAGAGTAGGTTCATTCATCGGTCAAAACCTAAATTTACTCTGTTCCCCAGTTAGCCATGAACATGGATATATATAGATCCAAGTTCGCTTGGCACCCGAGGTAGAGACTCTTAGTGGGACCCAGACTTTGAAAAGGGCCCTTGTCTACTAGGGCACCACTCCGTTTTACAGAGCCCTTCAACTGCTCCACTGAGCACCTGATTTTGAGGTCTTAGCACTGTCCAACCGGGCCACTAAGCCGGTCAGCAATGCTTTCGACCTTGGTTGGTCTTGGCTCTGTCCAACCGGAGGACCAGACCGGTCAGCAAAGTCTTCGACCGGTTGCTTGGCCTCAAGCCCCCCCCCCCCCCCCCAACCACCACCACCACATCAAGGTGGTCCCCTATCGGGGGGGGGGGGGGTGACTTCTACCAGCATGTTACGCACATATCAGTTTGCACACCAGATGTATAGTAAGTGATGTTAGGTGACAGGGCAATTGAGTGAAGTAGAGATGGAGCCATAGGAGATCAAAGAGTTAGTAGTCAGTTGAGTGAACAGTTGACTAAAGCAGTCAGTGTTAGTGAGGAAGTTAGTTACTGTGAGAAGTTTAGTTTTTTTTTTTTTGTAGAGTTGCTTTTTGGATGAGAAAATTCTTAGTGAGTAGATTTTTTGAATAAATGTTATTTGTTTTATGAAATAGATTTGACTTTCTAATATTTTTCTCTTGAGCAGAGTTTATTAAGATTTGATTAAAGTTTATATGTATATTGACAGTTACTAATTTAAGTTATTTTATGCAGTAAGCCACTAATAATAAGAAAAGAACTATGATTTAATTGGCAAGAGAAATTGCCTGGTGCACAAGCTATCTGGCAACTTAAACATACATTTTGGAGTGTTACAAAATGTCTCAGTTTGATCTTGGGAGCTATGTAACAGATACTGGTGATGTGTGGCATGAGATAAATAGAAGAATAGGAATTGCTGCTGGGACTTTTAAAAATCTATGGATAGTGTGTAAAAATAACTGTGTACACCTGAAGACTAAAATTAACAAACTATTATATAGCCTAATTTGTAAAAATTAGGCTGTATAATGTTTTGGCTCTTTCTAAGGTTAGTCATAGTAGCGAAACATGGAACCCTTTGTAAGCAAGATAGAAACTTGATTCCTTTGCTTCTAAATGCTTGTGCAGTATCTTGGGCATTAGGTGGTTTGATTTTGTAAGTAATGATGAAGTTAGAAGAAGGAGTAATCAACCTCCTTTGAACAAAATTTTGGGCAGAGAGAGACATGCATTGGTTTGTTGGCCATGTTGCCCATATTCATAGCTGCAGATTGGCAAACAGGATTTTGAATAGTGCCTAAAGGCTTGAGGAAAAGGGAGAGACCTAAGATGCGATGGGCAGACAATGTCAAACAGGACCTTGCTAGAATTGACCTACAGTGGCCAAATGCAGCAACTGTATCAGAACAGACATATTTGGAGAGGAAAATTGCAGTCTGGTAGGACCTCCATAGCCCATGGCTGCATGAGGGTTTTATATGTATGTACAGGGGTTTATCGAAATAATGGAAACACCAATAGTGACTGGAGTATCACTGGGCAGTTGAGTGATGCATTCAATGTGCATATGCATATCACAGGGACATCACCACCTGCAATTTGAGGTATATAAAGGGGAGAAGTATGATATCAGCTGTCACATAGCAGTGTCACAGGTACAGGTGAAATAGCTGTTGTGTAATTGTCAACAATGTCAGATCTTGGCACCTCCAAAAATGCATGATCATTAGTGCACTTCTTGCAGGAAAGGCTTGTGGATTGTAGCATGGGCCATAAATACCGGCACGATGAAGTTCGTGACAAACTGTTATGATGGAAACAGGATAATTCTGACTGGTGTTCAACTCTGCTGCTATTTGTGGTTTGTGGTGTTGTGCTTCCATTTTACATTGTACTTCAGTAACCAGAACAGCGGAAATAGTAGGTGTAACATGAGGAACTATATCGAGGATTATGACTGCCCATTAAAAAGGATAGGGCTTGCCACCAAACGTCCAAATTGTGGATGCCATAAGTAGTAGTCAGATAGGGATAGGCGAATGTTGTCACAGATTGTACAGTGGAAGCACAAGACCACAAACTGCAAATAGCAGCAGAGTTGAACACCAGTCAGAATGATCCTGTTTCCATCATAACAGTTTGTCATGAACTTCATTATGTCAGCATTTATGGTCCGTGCTGCAATCTACAAGCCTCTGATTACCAACATTAATGCAACAAAACATGTAGGTGATGCAAAGCACATGAAAACTGGGATGCTAAAGACTGGCAATGTCTCATCTGGTCTGATGAATCGTGCTACACATCGTTTCCCACCACTGGTAGAGTGTACATCTGGCGAAGACCTGCAGAAGCATACCACCCCAACTGTTTGGTTCCGGCTGTGAAGCATGGAGGTGGATCCCTGATGCTGTAGGGGCTTATCATGGCATTCCTTAGGGCTATTAATTATTCTGCATCCATTCTTGGGGACCACCTGCACCTAATGTTTGCAGGCATTGTGCCCTAATGACCATCCCTGGTTTCAAGCAGATAATGCACCTGTGCATTGTGCAAAACGTGTCAAGTTGTGGTTTGCACAGGTTGAGGTACAGCATCTACCCAGGTGACCTCAATCTCCAGACTTCAATATTATTGAGCATTTGTGGGAATATCTGGAGCACAAGGTCAGATCACACTTTCTACCTCCAGCATCACTGGCACAGCTGCCCCACATTCCATTTACCGTATGTGCGTGACTTGTATGAGCTTATTCTGTGTTGAATTGCATCTGTTCTGAACGCCTGATGTGGGCCTGTAGCTTATTAATAAAATGTTCTTCTCAAACAGTAAGTGTTTCCATTATTTTGATAAAACCCTGTGTGTGTTATAGTGTTGAATGTATTAATTATAGTGTTTGAAGCCTATGAGTGTACGTCCGTCCGTCCGTTGGGTTGTTTTACTCTGAGTGGCACTTTTTTTTGCACATGATGGTATAATGGCCAGGTCACAAGAACCCCGAAGGCGAGCTGGAAAAAGGTGTGTGTGTGTGTGTGTGTGTGTGTGGAGGGGGGGGGGGAATCAGGCGACTGGATTTCCATTGCAGTATAGCATTTTCCCTCTCATTTTAGAGGGTTTTTTTTATCGCGAAGAATGCATGAAATATGCAAAAGTTTAACAATTTTTGGTCTCTTATTAGCGTTACTAGCATTTTCAAAGAGGGTGTTGACTTTGATTTTGAAATATTTTTTTTTTTCATTTTGCTGCTTCTAGGAATATATTTTATTTTCCCTCAGATATATACTGTGATTAAAATGAATAATAACTGTTTTAAAACTACTGAAAATGGAACTATTATGTTATCAGAAATTGCAGGCTTCAAAATGCAACTGTTTCGGATGACATTGGATTAGAGATATGTCAGAAAACTTTATTTTTGTTAGGTAGAACATATTTTAGGGCTATTTTTAACTAAATTGAAAATAAATTCATTGAAGAAATAAAATTTTTGCTGATGTTTTGGAAACTCAACTTTTTCTTAGCAGTATATAATGTAACATTAGAAAGAAGTGATTCGATCTCAATTTCAACACTTAAGTTGAACTTTATATCCTTTGAAATATTTTTATTTAATATTGTTTTGCAACTCTTTGCCTGTTTTTTTATTTTATATTTTTTCATTTCTAAAATGAAATAAAATTTTGGTATCCTACTTCTGTAGTTTTGAGCTTTTCAACCACCAAAAATCTAAACATAAGTATTTAACTAAATTATTTAAAAGGTTAGAAAAATATTAAATGAAAATTTAAGTAAAAATTCAAATATGACCTAATAATATAGAAAAAGTGAAAAAGTTATATATATATTAATTTTAATATTTAAAATCATTTTTAATTTTAATATTAAAAAAGTGGAAAAGTTATATATATATTATAATTTTAATATTTAAAATTTTTAATGAAAGCAAAATTTTGTAATTTTTGAAAAAATATGCAGAAAACAATTCAATTTCCCTTTTCTTTGACTTTATCATTTTATTAATAACAATCAAATACTCTTTGATTTGGTATTTTAACATGACATATTTCTGTTTGCTAGTTGCTTTGGGAAGTGACTCTCAAGTTTATTTTCTGAAAACACTCCAAAATTAATTTGGCCACCTGAATAAGACCAGGTTCGAGTCCCAGCTGGGTCAGTGTTGAGATTTATCTCCGCAAAATTCCCCGCCCTGCCCACGGTCAGTAGGGGACACCGATGAGCTTGGAAAGGCCGCCGTCCGTCGGATGGGACGTTAAGCCGTGTCCCGTGTGCGGGAGAGCCATACCCTGTGCACGTCAAATCAAAGAACACGCTGGATGGCCTTGACGGGAGGCTACCATCTGTCTCCCAACAGCTGTTCCAGTAGGTCCCCTCCCCCAACCTTCTCTGAGCCTTCGGGGTCCATGTGACCTGGCCATTTAGCCCATGGTGTGCAAAAAAGTGCCGCTCAGAGGTAAAACAACCCAACCCTGAATCAGACAGTGTAAGAGTTAAGGATTGAAGTTGCAGATATAAGAAAATTTTCCAGTGTGTGAGATGTCAATACCACCACTAGACATGGAAAGGCATCACAGGCACCACATCAACTTGGATTCTCAATATCCTTGTTTATGATGACCCAGGATGAAGATTATAGTTAGGTTTTGCCAAAGGCTGGACTTTACCTCTATAGTACTGTTCAGCCGCAATGATGGATAGTGGTAAAATGTGGCATTATCCCGATAGATGTAGTGCAGTCTCTGAATTGCGGAGCATCTGGGTTTTGTCACTAATCATATTACTAGACATGGAAAGGGGCATTAAAAAATATTCATGCTTCTAAGAAACAACCTTAGTGCTACAATTGTGTCAACAATTCTGAAGCACAATTGAATCTTTTTGGTTGGCACAAATTGAATCCATTTGAAAGCAAAAAATGGCCTGATCAAATATGGCTAATCACCAAGAAGTGGATAAAGCTGTTTCAGTCGTTTTTTCAAAGGAGAAAAGAAAATCCTGTTGTAGACCTATTTTGCACAAACAACTTTGGAATGTTCTGTAATTCCTGAAGTAGAAAGATTTAAAATGTAATCCAGTTGAATGTGCCATATTTGTAAATATTATGGTGCAAAATTTTAAAAATTAGTAGAGAGGAAGGAAATGTGAACTT
This sequence comes from Ryuthela nishihirai, assembly GCA_038380435.1. Lineage (NCBI taxonomy): Eukaryota > Metazoa > Arthropoda > Arachnida > Araneae > Heptathelidae > Ryuthela > Ryuthela nishihirai. The sequence continues at coordinate 75,573,633 of JAWZYU010000010.1, forward strand.
AGTTCAGTAGATGAGCCAGTTGCCTAACCTAAAATATAATAATTTATATTCATTTCAAAAGCATACCATATTTACTTAAAAACAACCTTTTCAGGCTTTTATTATTGTAAGTTGAAATATACACTGCAGTAACATTACACACTCTTGTATGTTGTACAGTTGAGTGGGTTTAATGTTCTTGGCCTCTAACTTCATTTTTTCCACTGGCCTTTAGTTTTGTGGATTTGTTATTTGTAGTAATCTTCAGGAACGTAATCCCCATGGGGCAGGGGTGGCAGCTCAGTCAGTAGTGTTCCAGGCTCATAATCTGTAGTTCTCAAAATCCATCCACCTGGGATGGTTCTAGTCCCACCTGGGCCAGTGTTGAGATTTATCTCCTCAAAAACCCCACCCTGCCCTCGGTCAGTATGGGACACTGATGGGCTTGGAAAGGCCATCGTCCATTGGATGGGATATAAAACCGTGGCACCATACAGAAGAGCCATACCCTGTGCACATTAAAGAACACCCTGGATGGCCTTGACAGGAGGCTACCAGGGTTCTTCTTCTAACAGCTGTTCAGTGGGTCCCCTTCCCCCAACCTTTTCTGAACCCTTGGAGTCCTTGTGACTTGGCCATTTAGCCCATTGCATGCAAAAAAGTGCTGCTCATGGGAAAGCAACTCAACCATAACCCCCACAATTGGCAAGGGCCTAATGTTACATTTTGCTCTATTCTTTGGTACTTGTTCTTTTAGGTGAAGTTTTCAACATGTGAGCTTCTTCCTCTTTCACAGATTTTGATGTTAATATATGTTTTAAGAAATGTTCAAACTTCAATGTTAAAAGTGTCATTAAAATATTTGCAATTAAAAGAGCTTGCTCACTATGCATTTCAGAACTTTTCCCTTTTGTTTTTTTTTGTCAAGTATAATGAAAGTAAGTTAAATACTTATAGAAAATGCTTGTGAATTAGAGAGACTGAAAAGGAAAAAAAAAAATTTTTTTTATTGCAAGTGGCTTTATTTTTTCATAGGATTTGAATTCAAGGTTGGAAAGATTAATAAATGAGGCACCCTGTATGCTGTTTATGAAAGGTAATTCTGAAGAACCAAAATGTGGTAAGTACCATATTGTTCACTTTTGCATTATAGTCAACTAGTTCAACAAATATCCTAAAAGGTGGTTCCCATTTATATAATGGAGGTTTCACATTTAGGGTTATATACTGCACAGAAATCTTGACTCATCGATGAACAGGACATGATGTCCATTGTTTTCGGGTTCAGTTTATGTGATTGTGTCACCATTTCAAGGTCTCAACTGTGTCCAGAAGGCTTCATAAGGCCAAACTCTATACTTCTGAACCCAACATGCATCAATTTAATCTCCAGATACATACAAGCCTGCTTGAAATGGTGACACAATCACCTACTTACCCTCCTGTGGCTGCAATGGGACTAAAGACAGAGATGATGCTGTAGCTTTCTTGTTCTTTCAGGACAGTACTCCAACATACCAATCATCTTGGGGTAGCTGTAACCCTTAGGATACTCTCAAAGAGATCTGCTGATAACTGTTTAAATTGTTTAAAATTGTTGCCTTAGCCATGAGATAATAGAATGGTGGATACCAAAAAAATATGGCCACTTTCATGGTTAGCATAACTAGCTTCGAATCTTCTATTGGCTCTCCATTATTTTTGTTTGAGTCATCTAAAAGTTTTCTTTCAAGTATCATGAAGCAATTTGCTATGATAAGCATACTTTTTTTTATAAGCTATTATCTTCTGTTCTCATTATTTGCTATCATATATTGTGAAAATTAGATTTCCTGTTAAAGATAAAGTTTGCAATAGTAATTTTTGCTGAACTATAGGCATTCTGACAGACTGGAGGAAAAAATTTAATGTTTTCTGTTTGCAAGCCAGAAATTTTGTTTGAACTGTATTTGTTGAAAAAAAAAACTGCTTTACTAAGTCACATCTGCACATTTTTTTGTTAAATTCAGCAGTTCAATATCATCCATATTAGAGAGCAAAAAAAAAAGTTTAATTTGTATTTTGCTTTTTAGTTGTTCTGTTTCCACTTTGTCACATTCTTTGTTTTGACAGTTTTCACTTCATTTGATCAGTGTTCATTCCTATTAGCAATTTTTAATGCAATCCCTAATAGCAATTTAAATGCATAATTTTCTCAAGTTCTAATTCAAGCAACTACTATTACAGAAATTAATTCATTTTTTACAGCACTTATAAATATGTAGTCTGTAAATGTTAGCTAAGCTTAAACTGGAAACAATTCTTTCTGAGATAGTCATTCTTGACTTAATAACCAGTTTGTACACATCAGGCCATCTTTCTGTAATATTGTTATTGCATTGAGATAATAAAACTATTCATTGAATAGTTGTCAAAGGTGCAGAAGGATTACTGATGAGCAGCCTTTGCTCCTAAACTGTCCAGTCAGTGACTCACTATAAAACTTCTTGATTTGTCACCAACTCTACACTTGTCTGTCACAATCCTAGTTATTATCTCAATTGAAGGGCATTGAGATAATAAACTTGCCCTTTCCTTATCCCCACATCCTCTGGCTGTAGGCAGGTACCTTCTATATTGATGCAATATTTGGTTCTCTCCACAGAAGACTGCTTGCCTGCCCTTCTGCAAAATCTTCACCAGGGCCTTGAGCTGCAGCTCAGAGATTCCACGATTCCTGTTGTGGCAGAGAAGTTCCTCAGTTTCCTCTTCAGCTGGAAATTGTCCTTTTTACAACATATTTGTTATTTAAAGTTAAACATTCATTATCTCAGGTTCAAGTGTATGTTGGCATTGAAAATTGTCAAGGCCCTCTCCTGGGGAGCAGATCAGTGTTCTTTGCTCTGTCTGTTCCTTGCACATGTCCAGTCAAAGCTGGACTAGAGATCCCAGGACTATGATTTTGCCTAGGATTTGGTGGTGAGAATGTTGGATCTTTAACATAAGGCCCTCTATGTGCACTTCCACCATGGCTCACTGTTTCCTTTTTGTGTGACTTTGCAGGATGTGGGAGGTTTCCATGCCTGATTATGTATAGTGGCAACTCTTTGAAACTGTGACCTGGATTTCTTTCCTGCTTCATAGATAGCTTTGAAGTCTGGCATATCGGTAGAGTTGGCCATGATCTGCTGCAACATCTTCATTGCAGAGTTGCACACTATAAGTCTTGCTTTGGATCACATAACAGCTTCATTATCAGTGTAAGGCTCTAACAGACTCCATTAGCTCATTATAGGCTTTGATCTTGGTGAGGCTTCATCCTCACCCTGTTCTTTCCAAGATTCCCAAACAGCTCCATCATCTGGCAGCCACTGTTACCATTGTGTTCCATTGGATGCCTGGACATGTTAGCAATAGGGCAATGACTTGGCTGATACTACTATCAAATTGGCCATCACATGCCCATATCTCCACTGCCAGTTCTATATTTGGACTTCTGGTAGCTTTTTCCATTGTGCTCCATGCACAAGTGGCAAAGATTTTGGACGGAACAGATTAATAATGAGATTTTTCGTATCAAGTCTGTTGTTAAACCGTGGCAGTAATCATTTTGCAGGAATCGCAAGAAAAGTTGTACTCATTCAACTTTACATAAGTCACAGCTATTTAATGCATTCTTTTTTTTTATTGCATACTCTTGCATGTTAAAAAATGCCAGATGACCTTCACAGGAGGCTACCATTAGGGTCTCTCAAAAGTCCAGAAAAGCCCAGTCCATTTCCAATTTTTGAGATCCCTAGAAAAAAGGAAAATTGTAATTATTTTTAACAAGTATTTTTTATTTTAATTTCACAAAATATGTAAAAAAAAAATACCCCTCAAGCAGCTGCTTCTCACAGAGGTATGACAAGCTAGTTGGTATAATACACCATAGAGGAGGTCTTGAATAAGGCAAAACCTCAGCAGAAAGAACACCAGAAAAAAAATACCCTTTCCTTATTTTGAGGCTCATCAGTAAAAAAAAAATATACCTTCTACTAAATTACACCTTTTACTGTAGACTCTAATAACAAAAATATAACAAGTGTGCAAATTGGGGTTCTTTTTTCTTTGATTGCGTAATTTGATGTCTTGGTTCCATATGTACCGAAGAGCAAAAACATGGCCACCTGCCTGATATGATATTGGTCTTCCAAGTGCCGCCAAAATAACTCTTACTCAGAGAGGCATGGATGCTACAAGATTTCTAAAGATGTCTTGTGGTATCTGGTACCAAGATGTTACCAGTAGATCCTTTAACTCTTGTTTGTTGCGTGGTTGAGTCGTCACAGATCAGATACACTGTTCCAACACAAATCACAGATGTTCGATTGGATTGATGTCTGGGGAAATTGGAGGCCAGGGCAATACCTGGAAGTCTTCTTCATGTTCTGTGAACCATTCTCAAACATTCTGGGCAGTTGGCCTGGTGCATTAGCCTGCTGAAAGAAGGCACTACTAGAGGGGTATACCATTGCCATGAAAGGATGCACTTGGTCTGCAATAATGTTTAGATAGGTGGTAGATGGCATAGTTTCTTGTACATGAATGACTGGGCCCAGGGTTTCCCAGAAGAACATTGCCTAAAGCATTACACTTCCTCCACTGGCTTGTTTTCATCTCTGTGCATCCACTTCCCCAGCTAAACGACACATACGTACCTGGCCATCCACATGGTGCAACAGGAAATGAGATTCACAGAACAGACGACCTTCTTCCAATCATTCAAGGTCCAGTTTTGATGCTCATGTGCCCATTGTAGGTTCTTTCACTGGTGAACTAAGGTTATCGTGGGCACTTGGAGTAGCCTGCAGCTAAGCAGCCCCATTTCAGTATGGGTTCGATATACTGTGTGTAGGGTTCTATGTACTCTGTGCTGGTGATGGGAGTAATGTGTTGTGATACATTAGTCTCGTCACCAGCATTCAAATTACGGGCAAGTTGCACCACAGTATCCTTTCTGTTGGCTTGTACCATACGGGATAGCCTTTGCTCACCTCTAGCATCGATGAGCTGTGGTTGGCCCACACCTTGCTGGTGGTTCGTGGTTTTTCCCTCTTTGGATCACTTTTTGAAGGTACTAACCACTGCTGACCGTGAGCACCCCACAAGCCTTGCCATCTTGGAAATGCTCTAACCCAGTCGTCTGGCCATTACAATTTGGCCTTTGTCAAACTCATTTAAGTCCGCTGCCTTTCCCATCTGAAGAACAATAATAACACTGATTAACAGAGCTCAGTATTAGGTTATTTATACCATTTCATGACCTTCACACAGGCCGTCTTTTACCTGCAGTTGCTTCGATTTGCATAAAGACACCCTGGTCATAATGTTTTGGCTCTTCGGTGTATATGCTATGAAATGCTAATAAAAAATAATAACTGCTATATTTATTTTGCTAAGGAAACTTATATGTTAATGCACAGCATTATGAAATCTAATACAGTACTTTTTTTGTTTGCACATTTTTAGGTTTCAGCAGACAAGTAATAGAACTATTAAATAAACATAATGCCAACTTCAAAACATTTAATATCTTAGAAGACGAAGAAATTAGGCAAGGTGAATAATATTAACTTTATTTAGCATTTAAAGTGATAATATTATAATGCGTCAGTCACGCAGTTTCAATAAAGGATTAAAAGATTTGATAAGAATCAATCGGAGTTTATTTTTGATTATGAAAAACAAACTGAATTCCAATAATATATATATTGTTTGATTATACATATTTATTTGACCTAATACATTCTTTGAAGAAGATTCTTTTTGTTTTTAATAGAGTTGGTGGGGACGCATGAGAATTTCTAAAAAATTGAAAGGGGTCATGATGCTACAAAGTTTGAAAATTCCTGGTTTAGAGATTTAGTTGTACAACCACTTTTCCTCAACGATAATGTCTAAAAACAGATTTCAGCTGTTACAAGTATTTAACCACTATTATGCTGTTGCAATATGATGATATCAATTAGGTACAGAGGAAAATGTCCTGAGCCTGGTAAGATCTGAACTTGTGACCTCCTGATAACATGTCAGGTGCTCTGAGTTTTAGGCTCTTGCAATAGAGCTCCTGATGTGTTATCCGGAGGTCATAGGTTCAGATCTCACTTGGTTCAAGACAATTTTTTCTCTGTACCCAATTGACATCATCATACTACAACAGCAATAATTATGGTTAAATACCTGATAATTGTCCAGTACTGTGGATTAAAAATGCATGTGAAGATTTCAAATGTGTCTGCAGTGTCTACATTTAAGTGATGACATTGTAAGGCCAAAGAAAGGCTACCTATGATCCCTTATCTAAACTAGGCAGACTGTTCCTAGATATAACTCTGCAGTTATAAACAGCTTAAATTTCAAGTAGGGAAATACATATTGATCAGCAATAGTTGGCTGTAAAGGTCAGCTGTAGCTCATCAGTTTAGCTCCACATTGCTCAGACATCCCGATTCTGGAGTATGCTCTTTTACCCACTATTGCCTTTTGCAGATGATGTCTTCATCAGATTCCCATGCAGACATCACTTTGTAAACTATTCCTTGTGAAACATTAGCAAGTTCAACTGTCTTAGTGACTGAAGTTCGTGCCAAATACGCTCCAACAATCATGCCCTTTTTGAAATCACTAAGGTGTCTCAACAACATGACACCAATAATAATAACTGCAGTTATTCTGGGTTTACCTTTATAGACATGATGCTAAGCATGCTGGGATGTCATTTGCGGGATGTCATTTGCATGTTTCATGCCTTTGGAAGTACAATGTAGATACTGCTGTTTAACATAAACCAAAGGCTTTCACAAACCTTGGTGTTCCTATTTTTCTGTCTATTAGCTGTATCACTAAGACTGAAAAAAAAATATTCTGATAGCTTTGTGATTCTATGAATTTTCTAATTTTAAATGTAATTAACTCGTATTTTCGCAAATATAACATTTTTATGTGGAATTCAAGCTGCCAGATAAGAGATTCAATATGTTATAACAATGTTAGCTGAATCCACAGCCCATACATATAAAACTCAGCATTTTGGACTCCTGCTTTCGTTAAGACTAGCTGCTCTATTCACCAGATCAAGTTGATATCTTTGCAGAATTGTATGCTGCTCTTATTCAAAAACCTCAAACTTTCTCAGTGTTTTCCTGGCCAAAACTACTATGCTTTCACAGCCATGAAAATCCTGAAACTTTCCAACAAGCATTGCTGCATCAGCTTCATCTGGACTATACTGTATTTCACATAAAAGAATGGAGTGGCAAAATCTGAAAATCAAAGAATGCAACAACTAGTGAAAAGATGCCACACCCACATCAGTTTTAGAAAGAATAACTTTAAAATGTAATACAGCAAATATTTTCATGCCTTATGCAAGAAATAAGTACTTTTTCTAATGTAAATTATTATTGTCTATAGTTTATGGATGTAAGCAGTTGAAAGTGATATTTTTAATTTTAAAATATTGTAAAGTACATGATGAAGCATAATTCTTTTATTCCTGTACATTCTCTAATAAGTGAGGATTTGTACATTTTCAGGCACTACATCCTGCCTTTCATTGGCTTTTGTGGTTAAGCATAATAAGCCACAATTAGACAAATAACTCTTTGAGGAAGACTTGCTGCTGCATTCTTTATCTGAAACAGAGTATAGTCATGTTTTGTTGCTGCACTTCTTTTGACAAGCATTCAATACAGTTCCTTCAGTTTTAACTAAAGCTATCTTTGGTTGCTAAGGGCAGAATTATGACCAAATATGTATGAAAACAAGACACTCATGAATCGGTGAAAGAGACAAAGAATAAATATTGATAAACAGCAAAAAAAGTTACATATGTATAAATTATTAACAATAAAAATATTTACAATATTTTACTGTAATATATATGTAGTAAGGTCCAAAAGTTTCTGGCCCAAGGGTATTAAAGAGGTAATAGAATCAAACAATAATTTTTATTTTTCAATATAATCATCCTTTATTTGAATACATTTTTTAAAATGACTAATTAACTTTTCTATACCACTGGAAAAATAATATAAATTTTTGTCCTTAAAATGGTCTAAAACTGCAGAAATGACTTCTTTGTCACTTGTAAATTTTTTCTCATGCAGATCTGACTTTAATTTTGAAAACAAAAAATAGTCACTAGGGGCTGTACGGTGCGTGATTTAATTCCTGGAAACCATATTGCTGAATAGCAGCCTTTGCAGCAAGTGAAGTGTGCACTGGTGCATTGTCGTGCAATAACCTCACTCCCTGGGACAGCTTTCCTCAGTGTTTCTCTTTGATGGTATCCTTCAATTTGTACATTAATGATGCGTAATATTTCAGTAACTGTAGTATTTCATTCCTTAAAGTCGACTAGCAGAATCCCCTGAGAATTCCAAAAGGTGGTTGCCATGATCTTTTTTTGGGATTGTGTCCAAAAATTTGTGTCCAAAAATGGGTTTTGCTTTTTTTGGCCATGGGGATCCAGGATGCTGCCACTCCATAGATTCCCATTTAGACAGGGTATCATGGTACAGAACCATAGTTTCATCTCCCATGACAATTGAATCAATCGCTTCTTTTTTTTTGCCCTGCACAGAGTGCTAAAAATTCAGTACTGCATTCCACACGTTGTTTTTGGACAACACTCAAAAGTTTTGGGACCCATCTTGCACTCACTTTGTTCATACCAAGATGGTCATGTAAATTTCAAAGCACCGTGGTTTTTGAAAGTCCATATCTTGCTGATAATTCTTTAGTTTTCTGTCACTTATCCTTTAGCACCTCTTCTTGCACCAGCACATTTGTTTCCGGAGTGAGTGTTTCTGCATGTCTATCTTGATGACGTTCATCTTCAATCGAATCTCTCCTTAAGAGAAATTGCTTAGCCCATTCTTTAACTGTCGAATATGATGGGGAAGATTCGCTCTACACAGCACCTAAATGCCTTCTTTCGCTAAAATTTTAATGACCGCATGATACTCAAGTTTAAACATTTTAAAATATTGGGCAACAGCACTTCTATCTGTGACACTAGCTGGAGTGCTACTGATGCTAGAGCTGCAAAATTTTAACTGCAGTGCAGCAAAACATAGGAGGGGGGGGGGGAAACCTGTCAATTCTTGTTCTAACATGTTCAGGCCAGAAACTTTTGGACCTTACTACATATATGTAATTTGCTGTTTTTTCATAATCATGAGACATCTAATTTTAGAGCCATCATACTTTTTTTTAGTATTTTTGATTTCCTGAGATTTTAGATTTGATTTCCATTGTGAATGTAGCAACACTGTATTCCTAGTGACATTGCTGAATGATTTTAGTATTTTCTGATCTTAAGACATTAAAGAAAAAAATGTGAAGAGAGATTGTGTTGATAGACCGGGGTATAACAGTGTCCTTCAGCACATAAAACACACAAGTTCTGGTAAAGGGAAAGAATGTGAAGGAAGGAGAGGTGTCATTTGTGTGAGTTACATTTTTATATGTCCTTAACCCAGCAGTTCTCAATGTTTTGACACTGCGACCTCCTAGAATTGTAATGAATTTATGCGATTCCCTAGAATCATAGATAAAATTTTGCAACCCCTTTCCTCTTCCCTACTATGTAGGACTATATATTTGCAAAAAATTCACTAAAAATGCTAACAAATAAAAGCTATCATAATTTTGTGACCCCCTTCCAAGCTACTTGCAACCCCCCCCTTTGAGAATCATGACCCATAGTTGGAAACCCCTGCCTTCAACTCATTTATACCCACATTTTTTTTTAAATAAATATTTTGTTTTTGTTATTTTTAATGAGTGTTAAAATCAGATTTTTAAACTTTTTGTAATTTTTATGACAAAAGCAAGTGCATTTTTTCTAACAAGTCATTAAAGACCCTTTGGATCTTAACGGAGCCAACAAGTGTTGAGGTTATTATTCCTACTGAGTGAGAAAATTGCAAGAAATGCCATATTTCAAAAACAGATTTTGATGTTTTCCTTTGAAATTCAAGCACATCTACAGCTGATAACCATCCTACTGAGTGAGAAAATTGCAAGAAATGCCATATTTCAAAAACAGATTTTGATGTTTTCCTTTGAAATTCAAGCACATCTACAGCTGATAACCATGATCTAGATCTAACGAAGCATTATTAGCAGATCATCAATCCCACATAATAATATTGGTATATACAATTTTTTCCTCAGATTAAATTGTGAATTCATCGATATTGATCCCTTTGATTTACTTTTTCAATGGTGTACAGAAAAGAAATTTATCTTCCAGTTTCTCTAGTAATGGCCTTAAGTTTTCAATTTTGTCATCAACTTTAAGGTTGTTTTTATCTTCAGTGTGTAAATATTCAAAGATCAGTGCATTCAAAGCATCATCAGTGCAGAATAACCAACCCCATTTAACTGTGTTTCATGTGCTTGCATGACTTTGTACTCAGTTGAGCATAATTCTGGGCTGATTGAGTCCATATAGCATAATTTGTCTATTAAAATTGCTTTAATTAATTACATTTCTCTGTTTTAATGTAGATAATATATCTGATATGAGCAATTATTTGTTTTCAAGTTATTCACACTGGAGGGTTAGAATTTTAGAATGAGGATGTTATACTGAGTAGCATAAAGAAACTTTATATCACTCAGTATAATATCCTCATTCTAAAATGCAAGTGACACTTTAAGAAACTTTAAGAAAAGATTAAGCAATCATAGGTTGATTATCTTTCCAACCAATTTTCAATTATTTCTTACAATCATGTCAGTAATTTAAGCAAATGTTATACATCAAATCCTAAGTTTTCTATTCTCATACGGGACTACTGATTTCACTTATTACAATATTAAGAGTTTTGAACTTATTTGACCTGTCTTCACATAGCAGCTAATATAAAAATAAGAAGTATTTTATTGCTGAAATGTAAAAATTGCTTGTATTTATTACATTTTAACATGTAGGAGCTTTATCCTGTTGCAGGATTAAAAGAATATTCTAAATGGCCCACTTATCCACAGCTCTATATCAATGGAGACCTAATAGGTGGTCTTGACATACTAAAAGAAATGTCTGAAAGTGGGGATTTGGATAGCATGCTACCAAAAGTTACAGATCTGAATCAAAGGTAAGTTTCTTTTTATTTGCTAAATACACATATTCCATATACTTCCAAAATATCTTGGAAGATTAATAAAAATCATTTCTAGCTTCCAAGAAAATACAAATAGTATTTTCATGGAATTTTGTGAATAAAGATGCCTGTCCAGCACTAAAAATAGATTTAAAAATCAACTATAAGATTTTATTCTGTATAGAATATCATTTTAACCTTTCCTGTCTGGTGGAAGGAATATTTTATCTCAATATTCTGAGTGAATGTTACTTTGTTCATCATCTGTTTTGAATGCCAATGGCATGCATGCCCATAGCCCTGCTTCCAAAAGATAATGCATATCATTCTTGTAGACACCCTTGGTACAACAGAGGATCAAATTTGTGATGCCATAGCTGTCCACTCTGCCACCGCCACCCTCCTGATATGCTGATCCTCTTGTACACCTGTAACTCTGTGTTGTCTGGAACCACTTCTGCTAGTGTGCGAATGCACTTCTGACTATCGTACCACTCCCGACACCTCTCGTCCAACGCTGTGTGCAGTTTGACAAAAAGACCAACCTGCTTCCCGAAGACCCTCTTTACGACCTCACTTAAACTCTGCTAACTGAACAAATATTGTGTGCCTCCATCGTCCAGGCATGGTAGCTTCTTAAGAGAGCATTGAACAACATGACACAAGACAAAACTTCTTTCTTCATGCCCTAGTACTTAAATATGTGCTGCATACATTTGCGCTTTGTCGTCCTCAGTGACGTCATTATTTCATCCAATGACTGTCAATCTTGGATCACGGTATCTGTTGCCCTTAACTATTAACATATTATAATATTACATTCCTAAAGGAATTCCTTCTTGGTGTTCTTTTTTCAATTTCCTCCAGTGTATATTTTTAAAAATTCCACTTACAGTTCCCTTTATTGGGTTTCTTCACATCAGGTCTCATCATTACATTTTAAACTTTACATGTAAGTAATTGTAATCAGTTTCCATTTTCTATGCCACTTTGATTGCATACAAATATACCATTGAGGCCATCTTTATGAGGTGCTAGTTTTAGTTTCATATTCCAAGTTCAAATTCATAAATCTTCTGATTGTTAGTTTTAAGTGCTAATAATGTTGAAGTGCATCATCTAGCAACCAAATAAAGTAAATTAAATTTATTTTTCCTGACGATTACTTTGTTGAAACCAATAATCTCAAAAATATATACACATCCTTCTTTTTTATGCGAACAAATATATATATTGAGAGGTCTTTACCCAATCTGCAAAGAACTGTTTGTTTACATCAGGTCTCAACTTAGGTGAAATGGAGTATAACATATATTAATATTAGTTATAAGCATTACTGCTATATTAGTTAGTGTATAAAATTCAAAATTATCTAGGGATATTCGATAAAGTGCACAAGACAAGCAAGAAACACTGTGGCATACAATTTTGTTGTGTTGGAAAAATGCAAGGGATTCTCTAAAGGATGTGTTGCTTGTGTTTTTTCTGCTCATGTGCACAATGTCCCCGGATACTATTGAACAGTATACATTGCATATTGAAATTTATTTCACATTAATATTTTTATCTTTCATAGGATAAAAGAATTAATCAACAAATCACCAGTTATGGTGTTTATGAAAGGTTCTCAAGATATTCCTCGTTGTGGCTTCAGCAAGACTTTAATTACAATTTTGAATGATGAAGGGTAAGCTGAGTTTAAAAAGTGCAGCCAAAATGCTCATACAAAACAAACTAATCCTTTTTTTTATTTCTTAAGTATTTGTATGTGTATTGTATATAGTGTGTTTGCATTTTACATTTTCTCTCAGTTTTTGAAAGGTGATTTTAAATGCAGTTTGAGCAAAGATTTTAATCAGTGAGATATAAGAATCCACAGTTGCCTCTTTAACACTTCCAGGGTACAGCCTGATAAAATGATTTACATCCTCAAACCCAGCTATTTTTATCCATCTTTCTATTGCTTATCCCTTGTTATTTGTCGGTTTGTGTTTGTCAAAACAATTGTTCCACCATACCTTTTGAGCGCAGTGGTCTAACTTAATGATTTATGTGTCAAATCAAAGTTTATGGAGTGAGGAGTGTCATAGACTATTAAAAAAACCCATGCTTCCTTCCCCCTAAAAAATGGTAAATATGAAAATGATTGCTACTAACTGCACCTCCTAGAAAGTTTCAACTTCAATACATGGAATCTCTACTGATCAATCTACATAAAAATTCTATATGCAATAGAGATACCAACTGTGCCCGCAGTGTGGAACCTCCTGCTGCGCGAGCACCCAAATACATGTGCTGCACGAGCACTGAAATACACGTGCTGCACAGTTACATAATCCTTGAGAGACTCCGGTATAAATAGCTCACAGCCATATCGGCTGTCTAGACTTGCACCTGAGGAAGCCCTGCTGATGGAAGGGGTGAAACGCTTAGTGTACTGATGTTTGTTTTTAACTTTTTTTAACATTTTGGTTTTGAAACTTTTAATGTTGAAATTGGTTGCATGTTTTTGTGGGATCTATGGAACCTGTTTTAAATTTCAGTCACGAACCCTCCCAACTTGAAATAGTAATCACCAAAATGGAGAATTTGGTTGAAACCTTTGAATTCAATGTGTAATAGTTGAAAGTTAACATCTTTGACAGACTGGTAACCTTAAATCATCGATGTTAAAGGAAACGACAACTGCAGAGGGCGAAAAGTGCCCCAACTGAGAAGATATTAAGTAACTGTACCAGCCATTACAAAATCAACTATACAGCATCAATATCGAGGCAGAGACATCAGTGCCAAGAATTAACAGTGTGAACCAGTGCTAAAGTCAACAGAATTGGTAATATACTATTCGCCTACTATGCCTCCTTTATACTAAAAGATAGACTTTAGTAGAAATAAGAACTTAAAGCTTACTTTCTGGGATATTGTGTTAGACACAATATACCTATGAAAAGAGTAAAAGGTGACCTGTAATTTCCAGACTGGGGAGATCGTTAGTGACTTGAATTTTAATATACAGCTAAATATCGTGGAAAATTAAATTAGTAGTAACTAGCTGTGGTTTGTAATTCATTTAATATTTTCATGAGTTTGTTTCCTTAACAGATCACTAAGTTCTGATATTGGCTCTTTGTTACCCAATCTAAATTCATCACATTGTGAATCAGTACCTATAGCACAAATACTAACTAGTTTATTGGAGAGTTGTTTATTGCTTTCATCCAAGATAGCTATTTATTTATTTAAACAGTCTTCTCAAAAGGATTTGAATTATGGCTTAACACAAATCTTTTTTAATTAGGGCAATAAGCCAGCCACAGATTGTAACAAACAGATTTGGTCTATATTGCCATAAAACCATCTGAATTCTGACTATAAAAGGATTGTGCACATTTTCTGAAGTGTAAGAAAATATGTTTAAAAGTAGTTTTTTTTTTTTTTTTTTGGGGGGGGGGGTTAAAATGCCATAATAGAAAGCATTTATATCAGAAAATTCAAATATTATATTTAGGAGTTTATTAGATCTATAATAATGGATGAAAATTTGCTCTACACCAGTGAATTCCAACCTAACCTTTTCAATGCCACTCCTCCCCCCCCCCCCCCCTTGAAGTCTAATTCTTTCTGCAGACCCTCTTTCCATCGTTACCTGATACATTATAACTAAAACATAGATTCTTGCATTGGGGGCTCCCTTAAAGTACCAAGAATGAATGGAATCTCTTGATTCTTCATCTGCTGTTAATTTATTAGCTGTTTTGTAATTTAAAACTAAAACATTTGAGTGGAGAAATTTAATGCTCCAGAAATTCGTATCATCAACAGCCAATTACAGGTTGTGATCAGCGTGAAATAGCTAATGTTGTCATACCTTTGTACAAAAGTTATAAAACTTTATTTGATTCTGTAATTGCTCTAAATGCACAATTTCCATTAGAGCTTTCTGAAATATTAAAATAGTTCACAAACTCTAGGTTGAGAATCACTGTTTTATGCATTTCATGATTTTATAATCTCTGATAGGCATTAATTGCAATTTCTGCAACAGATTTCTACATTTAAATATTAGTGAAAAGCGAAAAGCAGTTGTCTCAATTCTTGTAAAAACAAGATGGTTCCATCTGGAACTTTATTATCCATCACATCATCATCATAGAGAGGGAAAGGCATATTTGCTGACCTGAGACACCATCCAGCATTGCTTGGACCCACTGGATTGCTTCATTAACCTTGTAGTTTGTTGTCCTCTGGTTCTTGCCTTTTCCTTTATTCAGTCCCTGCTTTGCCATCCAAAATCCCCCATACATACAAGGGGCACTCTACACACCACTCTTCTTCCACAACCAACTGATGAGGGAAGAGAGAACTAAATGCCTTGCACCTTGGCTAGCTTAAACTTTGTGGCAGCAGGAGATATCTATCTCTCTGTCTGCTGTCACTTAGTGCAACTCTGCATCTACTCTCTCACCTATCAGTGAGCTTTTTAATCTGCTTGATATTGTCATACTGCTCTGCAAGTATCGACTGTGTATGCAGATGGAACCGAAGCAGGGCAACTGCATACCATGTGAATCTCTGGAAACCATAACAGCTCTGTGCCTTCATTGGTGGCACAGGTCAGCAAGCATAGTAAAGAATCAAGACAAGAGGGGAAATGGTGAAAGGTGCCAATTGGAGATTGCAGATAATATGATGGACTCATGGTGCAAGTCCACAGGTACTACAATACCAAGTAACATAATCAGCAACCAAACTAAAAAGGAGACAAATTTCACCCTTGTTGACACTACCAAAATGTACAGTAAGTTCTAAATTCAGAAAAATTGCACTTTTTTTTTCAATATATTTTAGAAATATTTTTGTAGCATGTAGTAAAGCAAATAATAATTTCATTTTACTGTTTTCTTGTAGTGTAAAGTATGAAACATTTGATATTCTTCAAGATGAAGAAGTAAGACAAGAATTGAAAATTTTCTCAAATTGGCCAACATATCCTCAGGTTTATGTTAAAGGGAACCTAATAGGAGGCTTAGATATAATAAAGGTAACATATTTTTATGTAGATACTGTAAATCCTGTATTTACTTGATATGTATTAGATATGTACTAAATCTTAAAGCTATTGACATTCAGGGGAACACAAAGGAGATTGGAAATTCATTCATTAATACTCAAACAGGAATAAGGTCTAACCTGGACACACTTTCCTGCTCAAATAGATTGAAATAACATATTCAGTAAAAGGCTATAATGACTACCTGTATTTGAATGAGCTTGGTCAGGTGATCCCTTTTTCAACAATAAATTTTATCATAGCCATTGTACTTAATGTCCACATGTTAAAAAGACCACTTTTGTTATGAACAAAAGATATCTATCTTAAGTAGTTTTATGTCATAGTATTTGATATATATATATACAGAATTTATATTATGCCTTAATGCAATTCATATAATAATTTATGCAGTGTGATGTTAAGGAACACTATAAATTGCAGTGAGACTATAGTAGAGTATAGATTAGTTATCACTCATAAAAAAATAGAGTTGAAAGTATTGTTAGCTAAAATTAAATGTTCCTCCATTTTTCAGTTTCATTCTGAAAACAAGAATTCCATTGGCTAAAATGCTTTTATAATGCAGGTATCTCCCCAACTTAGTGGATTTCATATTAAATTAATTTCATGTCAATGTGATATAAGCAAACAAATAAGCAAAATATCCTTGTTTTTTAATTTTTTTCCTCATTTTTTATGAAAAATGAAATATGCCTAACACCAAAAAAAAAAAAGAAATTGGGTTGGTAAATGGCTAAAATGAATGATACTAAATTCAGTTATATGTTTTGCAAAAAAAAAATTTAAGGTAGTGAAACCACAAGAATAACAGAATTAACTGAAAGTAAATTAAATTTTCAATTGAATTGCTAATTAAAATGCCATTAGAATAGGATGCCAAAGATATTTAAATGACCATCAAAAGTCACACAGGAAGGCTTAGACCTGGAAGATCCAATTTTTTTAGGTTGTAGGCTGCACGAGATGGCTACTCTAACCCTTCTAGTGTCCATGTCATCTATATACATTTGCAGAATCCGTAATGAGAGAATGTGTGTACATGTTTTTAGTACAAAAAAATCAATTTTTTAAAAATAAAATTGGCGTTGCAAATTTTTATTTAAATAATATTTTGTTTTTTCATTTAGTGCATATTTTATTAAATTACAATATAAATGACTTGTTAAAACCATCTGATTGCCATTTCTTAGAAGCGCTATATGGTACTGCCAATTTATTTGTTAATGTTACTTTTTTGCTGAAGCAACCCCTTATTTAAACTTACGAGTTTAATTTCAACTATTATCAACAAATTTTTCCTAAAAGTTTTGAAAATTAACAAAAAACTTCTATTTTTAAAAACGGCAGATTTTGGAAGTAATTACAAAGTATGTACCGCCATTTTTTTTCTGTTTACACTCTTTTTCTTCCATAAACCTATTTCAACATTCCCAGAATTATTTTTACCACTTATCCCAGCATTCTGTGCATCTTTCCCACTCTTAAAATCGAAACTGTAAGTAAAAACAGCTTTCTTAGGCTTTTCAATACTGGCTGCAGCTGCAACTAGGTCACATCTCACTGCCTTGCAGCTGAGGAGGCAGGTGGCTCACATGTGCTATCTCCGTTCCATGTGTTATAGGTGGCTCTGTAATAGATTGTTTACAGTACTTTTCCAATAAATTGGATGACCTTTGTAAAGTTAGTATTTGCTTTTTTAATATTTTAAACCTTAGTTTTCTTTTCAGTAGATTTATTTCTGTAAATTATTGATCTTTTGGTAGGTTGCTCTATCGATCGATTTTTCGGAGTCGTGCTTAATGGAATAATGGATGGCCAGTTTACAGCTTATTACTATGTATATTTTATTTAACTTCACATTAGGTTATATATTAATTTTTATTATTTCTTTGTTTTTCAGTAAAATAACTTTGCTTGTGTATCGTTTTCTGAAAATGAATGAGGTCTTGGATATGGAAGCAAAAAAACTTCCTTGGCATGAAACTCAGCCCTTCTGTGGGAGGACAATTTTGGCCTCTGGGTGTAAACCAGAGTTTCAGGCTGGACACTGGGGCGGGGGTGGCTCAGTCGGTAGTGTGCCAGGCTCGTAATCTTTAGTTCCCAGGTTTGAGTCCCAGCTGGGTCAGCGTTGAGATTTATCTCCGCAAAATTCCCCGCCCTGCCCACGGTCAGTAGGGAACACCGATGGGCTTGGAAAGGCCGCCGTCCGTCGGATGGGACGTTAAGCTGTGGCCCCGTGTGCGGGAGAGCCATACCCTGTGCACGTTAAAGAACACGCTGGATGGCCTTGACGGGAGGCTACCATCTGTCTCCCAACAGCTGTTCCAGTGGGTCCCCTCCCCCAACCTTCTCTGAGCCTTCGGGGTCCATGTGACCTGGCCATTTAGCCCATGGTGTGCAAAAAAGTGCCGCTCAGAGGTAAAACAACCCAACCCAGGCTGGACACTGTAAGACTGTAGGCCACATTATCAAGAGCAGCTCATGACAGCAGTTGTGCTCATGCATCACTATGATCCTTTTTGTCAGCCTGCACATGCTCTCTGTCACAACCTCTGGTGAAGGGCCAGAAGAGGGAATGCACAATATTGTTCATTGACACATTTGAGCTTGCACTCATAGAAATGCTACAGTCAAGGTCAAGTGACAAGGATCATCAACTTTGATCTATTGTAATATTCATTTACTCAGATGAAGTGAACATTTTCTGAGTATATATAAAACAACTCGTAACACTACACTAACATAATTTTTCATATTGTTCATATTAATTATACTTTGTTGTGCACTGGTTTTGAACTTGAGCTGTTTGACTTTTAGGGTTGCTTATATGACTGTGTATTGTAAAGGACTGGGCTGATTGGGGGCCACCTGTTGACGACCCCTGGGTTGCACCTGGCTGTTTCACTCGGCTGTTTTCCACAATCAGCAAGGAGCTTCAAAGACAGAAATAATATTTGTCAAATATAAATAGAAGTAATTAAAATTCCTAGTTGGAAAAATAATGTTAAGTGACCACTCTTTGGAACACAACTATTGCATAAGTTGAGGGATGCTTATGGATATTGGGGGGGGGGGGGAGAGTTGGCTCAATAGGTAGCACACCAGGCCTCCATAAGCTGCAGTTCCCAGGTTCGAATCCCACCTGGACCAGCATTGAGATTTATCTCTGCTGAACCACCACCTTGTTCTCTCAGAAAGGTAACACCAGTGGGTTTGGAACAGCTGCTCACCATCGTATAGGACTTAAGCAGTGGCTTCATGTGCAGTACAGCCATACACTGCGCACATTAAAGAACACAGGATGATCTTGACTGGAGGCTTACTATCTTTCTCCTAATAGCTGTCTAGTAATTCCCCTTCCCCAGCTTGCTCTGAGCCTTTGGGGTTTTTGTGACCTGCCCATTGCATGCACACAAAAAAAGTGCTTCTCAGAGATAAAACAACCCACCCTATATATATTTTTTCTTTGAATTTATTTCATCCAGCACATGATGCAAATTGAAATATATGATTATATATATATATTTTTTTCATTTGTTAATGTTTAATTAATGGCTTTAAAGTAAAAATATAAGTCAACTTTAAGGAATACTATTGAATAAGATTAATCAGTATGAAAGATGAAATTTGACAGAAATGCTTAACCTTAACTTATTTTTTATGAAGCAATGGAACTAACAATAGTGATAATCATGAGACAATTAGTTTCAACCATTAGGCAAATATGAAAAAACCACCAAACACTCAATGTTTTTGTTTCACATTTGCCTAATTAAATATATCTAAATTATTATAGTTTAGCCCATGGTGTGAAAAAAAAGTGCTGCTTAGAGGTAAAACAACCCAGCCCATCATCCTCAAGCAGCCATAGGCTACTCAACCAGATCGTGCAATTTTGTTCTCCAAACACATCTGTCATAAGCTACAGCTGCTGCATTTGGCCACTGTAGGCTAAATTTCCTTTATTTATTCCATAATAATAGAATAAAAACATTCTAGCAAGGTCCTGTTTCACACTGCCCGTCGTATCCAGGTCTCCCCCTTTTTCTGAGGCCTTTAGGCATGCTGTTTGTAACCCTAATCACCAATATACAGTTATGCATACTGGCAACATGGCCAAACCACTGCAATCTCTCTTTGCATAAGTGACTCAAAGAAGGTTGTTGACTCCTTTGTCTAACCTCATCATTACTTACAAAGTGAAACCACCTAATGCCCAAGATACTGTGATAAAAGGCATCAAGTTTATTGTTATCTTGTTTACAAAAAGTCAATGTTTCACTACTACAGGATGTTTCAGAAAGGACGCATCCATAAATATAATAAAGTAGAACTTACGCGCACGTACATTTTATGCCATAATATTAGTCAGTTGGCATTACTGTACTTAAGGTTAACAGCCTTGAGCAATTGAAATGACCTTGTCATGTGTTAGTCTCACTCAAGCATTCATTCCTTTGTGTGTCAGTTATGTCATTTTCCAAAAACGAGCATTTATTTATTGTTGAGACTTATTTGTGCGTACAAATCTTACAAACGTGAGAGAGGAGTTTGGGTTGAAGTTTTCTCAGTCTGCAGTTCCCAACAAGCCGACAATATCTTCTTTGATTGATAAATTTCATCACACTGGGTCTGTACAGGATCAAAAGAGCCCAGACTGGCCATCACTGTTAATTGCTGAAGTTCTTGATGATGTGTCTCAGTGTTTAACTCGCTCACCCAAAAAATCTCTTAGAAAAAATAACCTAATCACCAAAATAACCTAATCACCAAAATAACCTAATCAATCTTCACAGGTTGGATTGTCACCAGCTACTGTTTTTAGGGCTACATGAAGTTAAAATTTCATGACAACTGCATTGGTGTCTTTAGGAACTGAAAGAACCAGACCAAGAGAAACGTTTATGGTATTGTCGTTGGTTTCGTTCTTTTGTTGATGAAAGTGGAATTGAGGTGTTGGACCATGTTTATTTAGTGACGAGGCTTGATTTCACTTCAATGGGTATGTGAACAGTCAAAACAGTCGAATATGGAGTAGTGAAAATTCTCACACTTTTCATGAACGACCATTACATGCACAGAAAATTTGTGTTTGGTGTGCAATTTCCCGTCGTCATGTGTTAGGGCCATTATTTTTTGACTCAACTGTAACTGGTGAAGTTTATCATGACCTCATCCAACAGTTTATTGCACTATTGGATGTGAATGAATGAGAGTGTTGGTTTCAATAAGATGGCACGAACGCTCATACTGCAAATGACACAATGGTCATGTTGCAAGAATTTTTTGGTGATCATTTAATTTAAAAAATTTGTGGTCCCCAAGATCCCCAGATCTTACTCCTCCAGAATTTTTCCTTTGGGGATATCTCATATGTGTAGTGTTTCAAAACAATCCTCATACACTTGAAGACTTGAAGGCTAACATTGAAAGAGAGATTTTAAACATAAGAAAACAAACATTATGAAAGGTGTCTGCAAATGTCATGAAACAGGTATGAACCTGCATCCAGGTATCATAAAAGATATTCAAAATTTCAGTCATCCATGTGGTAACCAAAACATTCCAAGCTCTAAGCATTCTGTAATAATTTCATTTACCCCCAGGGATTTATGTTGTTTAAGTTTAGAAACAGCCAAAATAGCTTCATACTGTGTTATAGGGCCAACATTAAAGCCAGCAATGCATCTATCATCATTACAAACAATGGGAGTAGAACTAGCCATATTGTTTTAGAACATCACTGAAATGCTCAGCCCACCTAGCCATGTTCTTTAACAATTTTATTCACTTAGTTATAATTTAAATTTACTTAATTTTTGTGTCATTAGATAATGTGCATCAAGACTATTCATTTGTACTGAAAACTTCAGAAAAGATAGGTTATTTTTCGTGAAATTAACGTTTTTTGGTGATTGCCTTTGTTTCAATGGTTGCATTGCCTAACGTGCCTTCGCCTAGCGGACATTGGGCAGCTGTATTTTTAGAAACTTTCTGACCTTGTCCAGTTCTGTTGCAAGCGTTACGAAGTTGAGTCGCTGCAGGTCAATAATGGTTGCAATTTGTAAGGTATGTGATGGAACAACTCCTGACATTTCTGATTTTGCGTGGTGTTATGGTGACTGTGGTGGATATTTACGTTTCGACTGTGCTGGAATAACAAGCAATCATTGGAATTATATATTACAACATGTTGGACATTGGGTTAATGACCCAGTTAGAAGAGAAGCTGAACGTTGTTTTCCAATAGAATGATGATGACACATCCACATTAAGGTAACAACATTTTCGAACATACAGTTGCCAAATTGTTGAGTTGGATTAGGGGACCCATTACTATATCCTTTGCATTCATAAGATCTAGCCTTTAGTGCCCACATTAACGTCACAACATGCATGAACATACAGTTGCCAAATTGTTGAATTGGTTGAGGGGCCCATTTCTATATCCTTTGCATTCACGAGAACTTTCCTTTTGCGACTTCTTTCTGTGAGGTTTGTCAAAAATTTAGTTTATGCTCCACCACTGCCAGCAATTTTAGGCATTTAAAAGAGAGATAAGATTGGTATTAGAAAAATTGATCATCATATGCTGAAAAATGTTTGGTTGGAAATCGAGTATCACTTTGATGTATGCAGAGCAAGGGCAAAATTACTATTGGTGCAGCCATTCGAATGCACTGGTTATCCATAGGGCTGGGTCCTTCCATTTTATACTATATGATAGGGGCACACTCAAATATTTTGCACCAGGGCCAATGATGATTTAGTTTCATTGCTAATGTAGATTCAAAGCACCGATTTTTTTTTTTTTTTTCAGTTCAGCGATGTTTCATTTTTTGTATGCCTTTTAGTATTTTTAAAAACAAATTTTTATTTAAACTGTTCAGATAATTTCTGAATCGCCTTGTTTATTTTGCTCATCCATCAGTTTTATTGAGTACAACCAGTAGCCCAGTGACAGTCAATAATTTTTGCAACATCATTTGGCATGTATAGATTGAGGAATCAAATTCTATTTTGAAAGAAGTAATGGTCGTGTAATAAACCTATGCATGACAAAGCTAGATCAAAGAACAGAAGGCAATGATATTCTAAGAAAGACAAAAATATGCTGTATTATACTTCTTTCTGGTATCAAAAAGTACCAGTAGGTCACTCAATATGCACAAATATAGACAATAAATGATAGAGGGATTGACACCACTTGAGGATGCTAAATGGAAAAATGTACCTACTAAGTAGGATTGCTTTTCAAGACATTTTATTGCAGTTTAAAATTCGATGATTACAATAGATTTAACAAAGAAATGCTTTGTGAACCAGTAGGTTTGTTAGAACTGGATTAGCTCCAATAGTGAAGTGAGTTGTACACAATACAGTCAAACTGGACAAAGTCTTGGTATGTGATCCATTCTATTGTTACTTGCATGTTCAGACAATACTAATAGGAGTGCCATTTTTTTAACTATTACAAATAAGATTCCTTTTTCATGCAATGTCTAGAAATATTCATAAATATTAAATATGTTTTTAGTAATACAGGATTTTTCCAATGCATTAATTTTAGTGAGAGAATGTAGCAAATTAATTTTTGCAGTTAGGTAATAGTTATTATATATCTTTCTCTTTGAAAGTTAACAGTTTCCAATTGGTTGGTTGGTTGGTTGTTAGGGTTTCCAATCAGTGGTATCTTTTGCTTTATATCACATAGGAATTACCATTATTTATGCTCACACGACTGACAAGTTCCTTTTTTTAACTATCCATTGTAATGTTTGCAAATGTACTAAATGACAACATTCTTAAGAGTAGGTGGAAAATTCTTTATAGAAATTATAATATACTGCTCACAAAAATTAGGGGATATTTCTTCGCTTCATATTCATTTTGAAATATCCCCTAATTTTTGTGAGCAATATATTTTTTAAAAAAAATTGTCAATATTTCCATTTATTTTGAAAAAACTAACGCTTTTTTTTGGTTGTCTTTGCAGGAATTGAAGGAGAGTGGTGAGCTGAATGCCGCCCTTCAAGGAGAGCATTGATGTAGAGTACATGACATCGAGATGAATGATTTTATTTGTTTTAGCAAAAGATATTATTTTCAATCTGATTCACCTAAAAAATGTACATCTCGTAGTGTTAGTAATCAACTGTTTTCACATTGCTCCTGAAGTCTGTATAATTTTGATTCCTTTGACTATATTTAAGTAGCCAAATTTTAAATAAGAATAAAGGAATTATTAAAGACATCTAATTCTTTTAACTTACTAATGTAAAATGTTTTAATATGAGAAAAAACATTTTACCCATATTCGAGTCATTGAAATGTTGATTATATGTTTTACAGATACCAGATTAAAAAAAAATGTAAGTGGAACTTCACAAGACATGCTCCCATTTCCTTAAAAATTAAGCACATAATTAGGTTTTTAAACCTATTTTACACTGTTGTATGATATCAGTAACAGAATTAATATATTTGCCATAGTAGCAGAGGATATTGTGAGTTGCCATTGAATCTTTGTCTTGATAAAAGGGATTAGACATAGAAATCTTATTTTTTACTTGATCTCCCACTACCTATTTAAAAATAAAAACATTTTCGAAAAAAAAGAATTAAATATAAGCAAAGAAAATGGAAAAGATCGACCTATTTTCTATTGTTTAGAGCATGTGATTCTTTTTCCCAAGTTTTTTTTATCTTCACACAACAATGAAAAATAGTACGTGCACAATTATTCTCATTTCAGGATGTCAAATATGGAAGCTGCAAATACGCAGTGTAAAACCAGGACATTAGCCATAATGGTGAATGATGTCAATCTAGTTGTAAATTCGTTTTGGAGCAATTCAATAATATCCATAATTTTTTTTTGGTCCTGTTTGCTGCTTGGAGAATAATTTGAAACATTCTGCAAAAGGCAAATGTGTAAGATTTTTTCAATATGTTATTTTCAAGTGTGTATTCAGGGTTTTTATTTATTTTTGGGGTTGTAGGAGGGGGGGGAGGGTTCCAATAGCCTTTAAGAAATTTTTGGCCTGCCACATACAGTAGCATCGTCAAGACATTTGCCTTAAGTGGGTGGGGGTCCCAGCTGGTCAGCGTTGAGATTTATCTCCGTAAAATTCCCCGCCTTGCCCACGGTCAGTAGGGGACACCGATGGGCTTGGAAAGGTCGCCGTCCGTCGGATGAGACGTTAAGCCGTGGCCCCGTGTGCGGGAGAGCCATACCCTGCGCACATTAAATAACACGCTGGATGGCCTTGATGGGAGGCTACCATCTGTCTCCCAACATCTGTTCCAGTGGGTCCCCTCCCCCAACTTTCTCTGAGCCTTCGGGGTCCATGTGACCTGGCCATTAGCCCATGGTGTGCAAAAAAGTGCCGCTCAGAGGTAAAACAACCCAAAACTTAAGTGGGTGGGTGACAGAGCTATAGGAAGAGCCTTGGGGCCTTCCAAATTCCTCACCATTTCTACCCTTCAGCTTGAAAATGTTTAGCTTAATATTTTTACTTGTGATAGATTTAATTTCTCTTCGGTATTTTTCAAAATCTCAACTCAGATTCTAAGCACTGTGGTTTTTTAAGACTGCCAATTTTGTAAAAGAATTAAAAATGTATGCCACCAGATCGGAAACAAAACTAAGCTTGTTGCCAAGATTTTGTACACAAAAGAAATGGTTAACAAATTGTGCATTCCCCTGAAACGTGAATAAAACAAAGAAAAACACCTGTTATCAGATGCGTCCTTCGTGACTAGATTTATTCCTTAATATTCCTACAAAACCTCGCTGCTCCATTTCTGATCAATGCAAACTCCCTGAACTTCTTGATGATTTTTGTTCCTCCCAGCAAAATTTTTATTTCCCTATAGTAGCATTTTATCTTTTGTGTCTGCTCTCTGCCACACATTTCATTGACTTACACCACTATCATTTAGCCACATAATCTTTAGAGCCATCTTAACTCCATCCTATTCCAACCTTAAGGTGGAATGTGAGGTTCTCGACCCTAGCACACTCCCATCCCTACCACCTCTTCCCATTTCTAAGTCTCGTGTTTTATTCTCTTTGATGTTATGATAATTTGATTTTTCACGTTTCTAAACAGTGAAATCAATCCCTTGCTGAAAGTGCATAAACAAAAATAAGTCATTCTTGCAAGAAACCGTGTAAGCAAAGATGATTAAAAAATGCAGTTAAATGGCGTTAAGTCTTTATTAGCAATAATTAAAACATGAGTTATGTTCCTAAATGTGTGAAAAAGAATTTTAATGACACGAATATCCGGACTATACCGGATCCCCTGCTGTTGTAATCCACCTCTATCAAGTAAATAGCCATTACATTCATTCTCGTTTCCTCAGTTTGTAACGAGGGACTGAAATATTAGATATTCTGATATATGTGACATTTTTTCTTAAGTATTTCTAAAATGTGTTCTTTAATTGCTTAGCTCCTTGTGTTTTGCTTAGATTTGTGTATCAATTAAATTACATTTATTGTTGTAGCAGAAAATATTAAATTGATTTTGGCTTTGCTACATTTTTCTATCTAGAATTTAAAAGCTTTGAATATTTTATGCCATAACTTCTCAACAAAAGCAATTTTTGCCTTTTCTCAGAACAGTTATTCCGTTCAGGATTTTTGTGACTTTATTCTGAAATTTCACAAAATACAAATGAAACACGAGCTAATGACCACATTTCAACATTCATTCTATATGTGGCCCATAAATCGATAGTGTACATTTGATTACTGCATAAGATTCCTTCCAGGTGAATATCATCATCCTCAAGCAGCCACGGGCTACGGAGGTCCAACCAGACCGTGCAATTTAGTTCTCCAAGCAAGTCTGTCCTGAGCTACATTTGGCCACTGCACACCACTTGTAATAAGGTCCTGTTTTACACTGTCTGCCCACCGCAACCTAGTTCTTCCTCTCTTTCTCAAGCCTTTAGGCACACCGTTCATAAACCTATTCGCCTATTTCTCCATAGATTCTTAAAAGTCCCGGCAGCAATCATTATTCGTCTGTTAATCTCATGTTGCACATCACCAGTATCTGTTACATAGCTCCAAAGATAATTAAACTGAGATACTTGCTCAAGATTGCAACCATTCGGATTAACTGAATCACAGCTTGCCTGACCAATTTTCATCACTTTAGTTTCTCTGTTTATAATCAAACCTACTCTAGTACCTGTTTCATCAACAGCTCGAATGAAAGAGTTCATATCATAAACAATATTTGCCAAAAGGGCTAAATCATCAGCATAATCTAAATCAGAAATTTTCGTATCTCCAGACCATTAAGACAAAATCTTTCTCTTGAAGTGAATTTCGCGTAACGTAATCAATAACCAAACTAAAGAGAAAAGGAGACAAAATACACCCTTGTCGAACATTAGAAGTAATGCTAAACCAATTACTACAAGCCTTACCAACTCCACACACGACTCGGTGTTATTATACAGAGCTTTCATTATGTTAATTAAGTTGTCTGGTATGCCTTACGATCTCACAATCAACCACAAATTATGACGATCAACAGAGTCGAAAGTCTTTTTGAAATCAACAAAGCTAGCAACCAAAAGTTTCTGAAACATTTCTCAAGAATCTACCTGAGTGAAAATATCTGATCTACACATTCCCTACCACTTCTGAATCCACATTGCTCATCACGCAATTACCTGCCAACCAGATTCTTAATTCTGTTAAGCACAATCATGTAAAGAACCTTACCTGGGACAGAGAGTAGGCTGATACCCGTATAAATATCAAGAACTGCGATCGCCTTTTTTAAAAATAGGGATAATAATAGCTCTGGTAAAATCCTTAGGAACCATGCCTTTATCGTAAAAGATATTCAAAATTTCAGTCATCCAAGTGGTAACAGAAACGTTCCCAGTTCTAAGCATTTCCGTAGTAATTTCATCTACCCCTGGGGATTTATGAAGTTTAAATTTAGAAATATCCAAAATAACTTCAGATTATGTTATAAGGCCAAAATTAATGCCAGTAATGCATCTATCATCATTACAAACAATGAGAGTAGAATTTACCACATTGTTTAACACATCACTGAAATGCTCAGTTCACCTAGCCATGACAGAATCCTCACCATCTATAACCTTAGCTTATCTTCAATCTCTGTCTGTTTTCTACCACACAAAACATTAACTATCTGGTACAGCTCTCTGCTATTGTGCTGTGTAAACTGCTTCCTCGGCTTTGTCAGTGAAGCCATCAAACCAAAGATTCTTATCAGCAGCTAACTGATCCTTTACACATTTATTAAGCTCTCTGTAATGCTTTCTATTATGACTAGTAGGATATTGATTAAAGTATTCCTGCAGTTCTTTCAGAAATAAGCCCAAGTGCTTTATTGCTCAAATAATTTTTGCCTCCTTTTTTTTCCTAAAAGAATACTGTTAGTTTAAAGAAAAGCCTATTTAAAATGGTCCTCATTCTTCAACTACAGTAGTAAGCAAACCATGACTGTCATAATGACTAAGTAACCTATCATGGTAAGCTTTAGCTATAGCTGGGTCTTTCAGAATTAAAGATTAAATTTTTAACCTTAGCACAATGGTTTTTAAGCATGGTGGTAAGGTATTTCTAACAGAACTAGTCCATTTGCTGTTAATACATAATCATATTCTTATGCAGCCCATCTGGTGAAACCCATGTGTACTTAATGTATGTCGCAGTGTTTATAATAAATGTTAGTTATTCTGAAATCATTGAGTTTACTTACCTGTAGGAGACATTGCCATTGCAGCTACCAATACCAAAAGGGCCTATCACCCCTCCCCAAAGTTCAGAGTATCAACTTTGGCATTGAAGTCACCTAGAACAAGGGTAATATCTTCTCGACAGAATCAAAATATCCTGAAGTTTCTCGACAGAGTTCAAAATATCCTATGTCCGTAAAACCTATCCTTCTCATCCTCAGTGGGATTCAAGTCTTTAATGCTTGTCTGAAATTTTGCTGTAAGAAACCATTTTCATTAATTAATATACTCATATCCTAGAAGAGCATCACTAGCATGTCAGCTGAGAAGCAGACCCATGCCTTGGTGATGCTTATTATCTTCCCTCCCTGAAAACAGAAATTTAAGATTATTTTAAAGAATCTGACCTTTATCTGTCCATCTGGTCTCTTGTAAGCCAAGAATATCTAAATTATAATGGAATTCTTGTGTGAGGACATCAAGAGAAAAAGCTCTGTGCAGAGTCCTCACATTCCAACTACCTATGGAGAGAAAATGGTTAGTGGGATGTTCAAAGAAACTATGTTTATTGAGAGAGGGAATGGCGACAATATCAAACAGCACCCTAATCGCAGACATGGGGCAAAGACCCGTTCCCCCACTACTAAAGGCTGAAGCCAAATCCACTGGAAGACTTCCTCCAATGTAAAATTTGACGATGCCAGTAGAAGCAAAGAGTTAAAGTGCCTACGATGACCTCTGCTCAGGATTATTCACCAGCTGATAAACATATGCTGTGAATCTATTCACTTGGGGCTGTCAACCCACAAACAAACAGAAAACAGCGGAAGATTTTTCCCTCCACAGAAGCCCACTAGTGCAGCAAAATCAGGATCCATAATCAAGCTCAGAGCCATATATCTGTCCAGTCCAGTGGGTTTATATGGTCAGCTTCAGGACCCTGTGTGGTTGACCACTCCTCAGCAGGGTAGAAAAAAAAAGTAGCCATAGTTGTCCAGATCAGTAGGCCACACTAATCTGGCAGCCCTCTTCCGTTCACGTCTACAAGAGAGTATCTGTTTTGAAAGATACTAACGGTCTGCACCACGAGAAGGCGGGGTCGGACATTAGGTGCTAGGCCTGGACGGTTCTATGCATCATCACGGGGGATTGGTGCATATCTCTCCTTCCAATGACTACCGTAGTAATATGATTAATGACTAAATCCAGATGTGCCGCAAGAATGCACTACATCGGAATAGTGCCACGTTTTACCACTATCCACCGTCGCGGCTGAAAAGTACTGTAGAAGTACAGTCTTTGGCAAAACATAACTATAATCTTCCTCCTGGGTCACCACAAGAAACTGTAGTAAATATATATACAAGACCCACTAGTTCCGCCTAAAGCACTACCAATATAGGTAAATGCCATATTCGCCATTACCTATGGTCAGGGGCAAGACAGTACCATATAGGTACAGCTCATCCCTGACTACCTAATGGCGAACAGTATTATAGGAGAAGCTCATCCATCGATCGAAACCTAAATTTAATCTATGTCCCGAACCGTCACAAACAAGGATATAGAATTCAAGTTGCCTCGACTCCCGAGACTGGGACTCAGTCCCGCCCTACCATCGGGGCCCTGTCCAGCATGACCGGACCTAGTCAGTCAGCAGGGCCCTCAACTTATGAAATCTTAGCCTGTCCAACAGTTGCCCAATCCGGTCAGCATAGCCTTCGACTTCATTTAGGCCCTCAAGCCCCCCGACGTCGACAAGGTGGCCCCGTATCGGGGGGGGGGGGGGGGGGGATCTTCCTGTTGAGTCACCAGTGGCGTCATCCGTTATCACGAGTTGTGCAGCCAAGCCGCCACATCTTTTATGGTAATATTTGTTACTCACGCTCATTCTTTCTTGTCTACAGGACTTTTCCTGTCATAATTTGTTACTGAATAGTTTATTTCAACAAATAGTTAATTCAATTTCGGTGTACTAGCAGTTAAGATGCCTGGCATGCTTTTGGGAGATCTAGTTCGAATCCCAGTCAGGACAACCAATTTTTTTCAACTCAATTTTTCAAATGTTCCTTGTCTACATGATTTTTCCTGTGATAATTTATTACTGAGAAGCCGTATAATAACTTTTGTGTATGATTTCGTGATACGCTAAGGATCTGTCTCCCGTGAGTAATTTTATCTTGCATCTACACATTTGTTAATATCTGAGAGTGTCATTATTCTAAATACCAATGTCTGAATATCGTCATTATTCTAAAGTGAAGTTGGCAAATTTTGCAGCAGCTTTGATACTTGGTGTGTAAAATGCTAAACATTATTGTGTTTTGAATCCTTTTTTTCTGTTTCACTCCATTTTTCCCCAAGTAAATATGTGTCGTCTTTTTCTTGTGCATTTTCATCTTTGTGTTGCTGATTTCTTGTACTGTAATGTAATTGGTTCTGTCAGTAATTTTGAAATTCTCTGGCAATCTGCACCATGGGCATAGAGAGGTAGGTACACCATGCAAATAGGTAGTGAAACTTGGACGCTGTGTAAACAACAGGAAACTAGATGCTTTTGATTCTAGATGCTTACGTAGTATCTTGGGTATTAGGTGGTTTAACTTTGTAACTAATGATGAGGTTAGGCAAAGGAGTCCTTTAAGCAGCATGTTGTGCAGAGAGAGACTCCGCTGGTTTGGTCATGTTGCGCTGTTGCTTGAGGGGGTATTTATATTTATTTATTTTTATTTTGGAACTAATACGATTCCTAGAAAAATAGTTTTATAGAAGTTTTTAACTTTTTTTCGAACTTTATTTTGGCAAATATTGTTTAAAAATGAAAATTCAGCCAATTGCGCAGTTGTGTTAATTGATGATATATCGTGATATATGAAAATATAAATTTTATTTTTGGGCTCTCATGTGTGCCCAGAAGCCTCAGAGGGAGGGGGAGACCTAGGATGCGGTGGGCAGACAATGTCAAACAGGACCTTGTTAGAATTGGCGTGCAATGGCCGGATGCAGCAAATGTAGCTCAGGACAGATATGCTTGGAGAATTAAACTGCACGGTCTGGTCGGAACTCTGTAGCCCATGGCTGCTTCAGGATGATGATGATGATGAGCATTCTTTCTTTGGTTGAGTTGATATGGATATTGTTGAGTGGAGTACTCCAACATCAAATGTCAAACTTTAGCAAAAAAAAAATCAACAGAATGAAGCACCATTTGGAGTTGTCACAGTGCGATCGACCTCTCTATCACCTAGTTCGCAAAAATTAAGGGTATCAAATTCAAAAATTAAAACATTCCGGAACACAACGGAACTCCGTTCCTCTGTATAGTATTTTTGCAATATCTCAGCTATTTCTGCATGTATCCAGTTCGCATTTAATGTTCAAAGTCAATTAAATATATATCGAATCCAAAAGTAAAAAGTTCCGGAACGCAACAGAACGCCGTTCCTCTGTAACTTATTCTTGGAATATCTCAGGTATTTTTGCATGTATCCAGTTCAGTCATTTAAGGGTGTCAAATCTAAAAATAAAACGTTCTGAAACGCCGATCATCTGTATTGTATTTTTGCAATATTTCAGCTATTTTTGCATCCAGTTGAAAGTTGGTGTTCGAAGCCATTTAGGGATATCATATTCAAAATTAAAACGTGCCTGAACACTATTCCTCTGTGTCGTATTTTTGTAATATCTCAGCTACTTTTGTATGTATTCAGTCACAGTTCGTATTCGAAGTCAATGGTATTGAATCAAAAAATAAAACATTCTGGAACGCCATTCCTCTGTGTTGTTTTTTCGAAATATCTCGGCTACTTTCGCATGTATCCAGTTCAAAGTTGATGTTCGATAATCAATTATGGGTCTGAAATCCAAAAACAAAATGTGCCAGAACGCCGTTCCTCTTTCATCATTTCAACTATGCTAATGAAACCAGTGGCATATCTCCCCACCCTGCCCACGCTCAGTAGAGGCCAGTCTTGGAATTGTTGGAATGTTCCACCAACAACCTCGGCTTAACGTCCCATCCGTCCGTCGGATGGGACGTTAAGCCGAGGCACCGTCTGCGGGAGAGCCATACCTTGTGCACGTTAAAGAACACACTTGATGGCCTTGAAGGAAGGCTACCATCTGTCTTCCAATAGCTGTTCCAGTGGGTCTCCTACCCCAACCTTCTCTGAGCCTTCAGGGTCCATGTGACCTGGCCATTTAGCCCATGGTGTGCAAAAAAAAGTGCCGCTCAGAAGTAAAACCAACCCAACCCAGTGACATCCAAGAGTCAACCATGTACCCAGGATTTAGGGTCGGGGGGGGGGGGGGGAGAGGTGAGAATAAGACTTGAGTAGGGTTTCCCAATTGCTAAAATATTTCAACGAACAGGAAAGTTTAAAACATTTTATACGGAATAAAATTTTATAGTTGGGTTATTTTATCTCTGAGCGGCACTTTTTTGCACACAATGGGCTAAATGGCTAGATCGCAAGGATCCTTAGGGGTCAGAGAAGGTTGGGGGAAGGGACCCACTGGAGAGCTGTTAGGAGACAGATGGTAGCCTCCTGTCAAGGCCATCCAGCGTGTTCTTTAAAGTGCTCGGAGCATGGCTCTCCCACACACAGAGCAACAGTCAACGCTTCATCCGACAGATGGTGGCTTTTCCAAGCCCAATGGAGTCTCCCACTGAACGAGGGCAGACAAGGAGTTTTGTAGATATAAATCCCAATGCTGGTCCAGCTGGGACACAAACCTGGGAATTGCATTTTTAAATAAAAATGTTTTGTACAATTCTTGAAAAAATGGGATGGCTATCCTTTACCCATGCAACTGCTGTTTGGAAAGTCTATTGTCCAGGAATCAAATCCAATTGTGATTATCCGAAAAACAAATAATTCTTCTACCTCTTCTTTTTGCATGCTTGTTATGAGATCAATCAGCGAAATCTTTCAGCATCTGATTATTGCTTACATTGCAACAAATTGTTTATCATAAGTACACTATGTAGTGCTGGCAGGTTGGAGTAAAGAAGAAAGCTCTGCATGTATTGCAAGTTGAGTATAAGATGTTTAGAAAGGAAAATATGTTGAAGGAATAAAGTTGAATTCAAACAGAATATACATAAACATTAGCTGGTATATCTCTCAGCTTTGAAAGGATTGTAGGATAAGTTAGATCAGTGGTTCTCAAGCTTTCTATGCCACAGCCTGCTTTTCATAATTTATGTATGATGGCCTTGCAGATCAGTAGTTGAGAAACACTGATTTAGATAATTCAGAATATTTTGATATATACTAAGATGTCATCTTATTATATGCGTCAAAGTCAATATGAAAGTAGTTTGTGCTCATAATCTGATACATGAATTAAAGCTTCATAGTGATTAAAATGATGCTGAATACCAATATTAAACACTCTGGTCCTACAAAAATCAGTAAAACACTTCACGTTTGAAGAAGATCCTAGATTTAGTTACACTGGTTATCTATTAGTGTTATCAAATGGTGACAACTAAAATGTGAAAATTGCTGATAGGTGAACTTACTAGACACTGCATAATATAAGGTTTAATCAGTTCACATTATAGAAAATAGTAGACATGATAAAATATTATAATGCAAAACACGTTAATAAATCATACCATAAGAAAAAATTAATGAAAAAATGTCTATATCTGTCAATCTCTAATGCTTGATAGAAAAGAACTAATTTGCCATTGATTCAAATTATATCAGTACCAAATTTTACACATTAAACAAATAAAATACTGGTTAACGATTTGAAATTATCAATTGCACTTTGATTTTTCTGTATTCATGAAAAAAAAAAGGTATACATTTTTGCTATGTTGAAAGTCAATTTCTCTACTTGAAAGCAAAGTTTTAAGTCAACCCGTGGCCGAGTGGTTAGCGCGCTTGGCTACTGATCTGCGGGACCTGGGTTCGAGCCCCGGGTAAGGCATGGATGTTCGTGTTGTTTTCTGCTGAGGTTGCCATCCTCTCAGATCTTCTACTGTGGCATATAAACTGACAGGCTCCTGTCAGACCACTGTGGCATGCAGCTGCTTGAGGGGGTATTTATTTATTTTTTATTTTTTACTGTCATTGCCATTAGGTGAACTATCTGCTGCAATACCATTTGCACTCTGTGCATATAAAAAAAATATCAATCAAAAGACACTAGAGACAAGATTTAAATGATCCTAATAAATATTAAATTTATTTTCATTAAAACATAATTACGTATCTACATAACCCACAAATTCATAACATTTTTATATCTGTTCTCTTTAAATATTTAAACAAAGTATTTGTACACAAACTATATTATGTAAGGCACCTAAATGACTCTATGGTAGATGCCATAATTTTTATACATACTAAAAACTTCATTGCACTCATTGAAAACTGCTTTACTATAAGAGATCTAAAGAAGTTCTGTAAGCTCCTGTAAATTCCCATAATAATGCTGAAAGACGACGACTTTGTTCCAAAATTGTTGAGGAAGATGTAGTCGCCAAATGAACACAGAAGAGTTCATAGCAGAAAATATGTTCAAGGGAAGCTGTAGGAAAACATTCTTCTATCAATTTCCTGAAAAATAAGTTCTGTCAATAAACTGATATTTTATAAAGTTAAATTCTGTGTAACGAATTAGAATCTCACAAAGTAATGATCAGAGTAATGAAACAGGTTAATCAGAATTTTGATATTTTTTCTAGTACTCAAACAAATTTAATCATTAAGAAAGCCATTTCACTAATAATTTCTAAAGCCAAAATGAACAACGTGACCCAGACTCAAGCATATGCACTGCGAAGTAGAATGCCAATTGTCATACTCACACATGAGAACTTAAGAATATGTTCTTTTCTACCGTTCTATACAATACAATTTGGCACTACCATTTCATTATTATTACAGCAAATTATTAAATAATAACACTGTGTATATAAATAAAATAAACTGATAATTTGTAAAATTATAAATTGAACTTGATAATAAAAATATTGGAATATGATAAAATAATAGTAGGAAATAAGTTTTTTCACTGCTCCTTACAAATTGA
This sequence comes from Ryuthela nishihirai, assembly GCA_038380435.1. Taxonomy (NCBI): domain Eukaryota; kingdom Metazoa; phylum Arthropoda; class Arachnida; order Araneae; family Heptathelidae; genus Ryuthela; species Ryuthela nishihirai. Next base: position 75,609,612 of record JAWZYU010000010.1, read on the forward strand.
GATTCTTTTAATGAACAAATTTTTGAATTTATATCTATAATTATACAAAATTTTCTCACATAAAAAAAACTATGTAACCAATTAAAAAACTATGTACCAATTTAAAAAAATACTGGATATAACAGAAAAAACCTTATTATCCTGACACTCAATCAGCTCTAATATGTAAACATTTCAAATGTTCATAAAAAGGATTAGATGCTGTGCCTTTGGTGTCCTGAGCTGACATATATAAATGAAAACTCTCATATAAGCATGTTTATCAAAGGGAAAAATCTGTATATATATATATATAAGCTCACCATTTACACTAAAAAATAGTCACCTCTATAATTTCTCACCTAATACTCTGTAACACCTCCCCTCACATGAATTACAGCAGCAATCCTTTTAGGTATGGACTTCACCAGTCATTTGATACAGTTTATAATCAATTCTAGTCCACTCCTCCAAAAATAGCACTTGTAGTTCAGAAAGATTACATAAATGCATAGTTCAGTGTTTTACCCTTTGTTCCTGACAGTCCCAAATATTTTTAATGGGATTTACATCTGGTGACTTTGTGGGCCAGTCTGTGTCCCAGTATTACCTCACGCTCCTTGCACCAGTCACAAACAGTTTTCACCCTGTGCACCCTGCAGATGTCATCCTGGAACACAGAGAGGCTATGTTGTGTTCATCCATCACATGAAACACAAAAGGCACCTGGTCATCCATAATCTGTATATAGCCTTCCTGATTCAAATGGGTTGGTCCTCAGAACAACCTCCAGATTAAATAACACTTTGGATACAGTCTGGATGACAGGCTTCATTACTCCTGTGATGCATTACTCCTGAACTTGCAGCAATGGAATACAGACATATATGGACTGTAATTTAACTGTAGATAACAGAAAACTTATCTGGACAGATACTCATCTGACCAGATAACAATTTTTCAGTCGTCTGCAGTTCAATGTCTATAGAAACAAGCCCACTGAACCGACCTGCTTTATGTGCAACTGCTCACGTAGGTCTCTTCTGAGACCTGTGCTAGCAGTTGCACATAACTCTGCTCCAAATACTCTGCTTCAAATACCTATGAAATGCAGTTCACTTTGCAATGTTCCTTCTGAAATAGGCTGATGTGATCCTTCATTGACTGTCTGTAGAAATTCCTGCCTGTTTGAAATCAGTTTGCAGTCACTAGTAATGATACTCATCAGCAGTCCCTGTCTGTGAGAACTGACTTGCAGCCACAGTAACGTCTACAATTAGTGGGCAAATTGGACGTACACTGTTTACACACTCGTTAGACTGTTCATTTTGAAACACCAGCAAATTCAGCTACTTCTTTCACATGTCCTTTAGCCCTACCAAATATAATAACATTCCTTTGCCACTGTCATTTTTCTTACCCATGATTCATTCTTTTACCATGTAATCAGCACTCCACAGAACTGACAACATTACAGAGCACATGGAAGGTCACATGCCTCTATACAGTGCAGAGGTGCCTACCAGAGGTGACTATTTTTTGTCTGGTGTGCTTATAAATTTTAAAGTTAATTATATACTGCTTTGTTATAAAATACTTAAAACCATATGCAATTTTAATAATTACATATTTGAAGAGTTAGCTGAAAATATTACGTTTCACTGGAAATAGGACCCAGACCCACAACTTTGAAAACATGTCAGGTGCTCTACCTGGAGTTTGGAATAAAATGGGGATCAGATCCCACTCCTGACAAAAAGCATTTTTTCCAGCTAAGTCGATGTGTTCCTTGATTACATTTCCTGTGCTTTACAATTATTGAATCTTGCATCAATAACACTATTTCTATATGGTTGATTACAAAAAAAAATGATTATCATAATACTTTCTTGCAGACAACTGGTCTGTTCCATTTCTGATCAATATGTGAATCTGAACAACAATCAATCAAAGAAAGAACAACTTATAATTGTCAGTTAGCTGGAGTTGAACTAGCTCAGTGGTATAGCATCTGACATGCTTTCAGTTCATTTTTTTCAGATCCTATTCTTGACAAAACTCAATTTTTTCAATTAACTCTACAAGTGTTCCTTAATTACAGAACAGTTCTTTTAATTTGCTATTATTGAATAATTACATATATTGAAAAATCACTATTTTTAATCGTGAATCAAAAATCAAAAAATACTGCAAAAAAAGTTACAATCAAATTATTTTAAATTAACTTAATTAAAAGAACTGTTTATTTGCCTTTTTATATGTGAAACAAATTAAATACAAATAACTAATTTCAAATTTATTGTTTTAAATAAGTGTAAAAGTGATTTGAAAAGCTGATTTTATCCAGGTGAGAGAGACGTATCCTGATCAGCTAAAATCAGTTTTTCTCCATAGCTTAAAATTTTACTTTGATCAACAGGCCTATGAGTTATTAATGATGAGTTTCAAATCAACTAACTTGTAAAAGTTGCCGCAGACTATTCCTTTTATAGGATAATTTTCTAGGTCAGGATAAACTTTGGGCTTAATTGCTCTTCCCTGTATAGGAATAAAATGAGAACATATTAATGCATAATTTTCAACTGAATATAAAACAAATAATGGTATCTGAAACTTTAAGCTATAAATGAATATGATTGAAAGCCTATGCAGATTCCTGTTGAAAGTACATAATTAAAGCCAATGTAATCCCATTTAACTATATGAAACATTCTTATCTTTTGCCTCTAGATTTGTATCTCTGCAAAATTTTCCGCCCTGCCCATGGTCAGTAGGGGACACCGATGGGGTTGGAAAGGCCGCCGTCCGTTGGATGGGACATTAAGCCGTGGCCTCGTGTGCGGGAGAGCCATATCCTGTGCACGTTAAAGAACACGCTGGATGGCCTTGACGGGAGGCTACCATCTGTCTCCCAACAGCTGTTCCAGTGGGTCCCCTTCACCAACCTTCTCTGAGTCTTCGGAGTCCATGTGACCTGACCATTTAGCCCATGGTGTGCAAAAAAGTGCCGCTCAGAGGTAAAACAACCCAACCCTCTAGATTTGTCTCCAAATCAATATTAGGTGCTGCTATCATTATTCCACTAATGGTTCTGTTTCTTTGAGCCTACCATTTATGCAGACTACCCATCAATGACTAAGAGTAAAAGATAAAATTCAAGAGACAAGATGTCAATGCCATGTCATATGAGAAATATTATTTTAAATCAAAGAAGAGTAACTGTGAAAGTCTGTTGCTACTAATTATTAGCACTTAATTAGAGGCTGGCGTTCAGTACTGTGGTGTAATTACTATGAGAACAAGATTTGCAACACAGAATGCAGATGGGCATCTGCTATCATGTCTGGGAAAGCAGGGATTTAAAAATGTCTCAAAGTGATAATTTCAACAAATGCACCCACAAATTTTGTGGTGGGTGAGATGGTAGGTGACAAGGACCAAATTGAGCTACTAAGACTCCATACTTCAAAACAAGAAAAGAAACAGTATTTACATCTATACTAGCAATATCTATCCACAGAAAAGAATGACAATATTAAGTATTTATTCCATGAGTATCCTTCACACAGAGAGTATATGATAATGCATCTCACTTCGAATTGTTTAGTTTAAATTGAAACAAACAGTTCTAATAGTGCTGAAGAAAGAAAATGTTAACTAAAGCTGGATTTCTTTATTAGAATCAAATTTTTTTGTATGATCCACTTAATGTGACTTTTAAAGACATTGAAAACAACAGCTTCTTCAAAAACGAGGAAAGTTATAATTCGAATGCTAGTAGTTTTATGATGTATTTGAGGATAAAATGTTTACAAACCAAGTTTATTCTTTAGCAGTTTGCCAACGTTTTATGAAATTTATATTTCTTGGAGAGCTAATGACAGCATATAGTTTATCTATTTAAAATATATATATTGTATATATATATAAGCTCCAAAATTATAAATAAATAAATATAAACATGCTTATACGTACCAGATCTTGGATAACAGTTATGATCCTTAACTTCTGGAAGTACCATTTGACCTATTTCTACTTCTCGAAGCATTTGTGTTTATTAATATTTGTATTGCTATGCAAATGATTAGAGTATGAAAATTTCATACTTTAAAAAATATATAGCTTTAATAGTATCACAAAACCTACATTTAAACTTTACTTTTTTTCAAGAAATAATAAAAAGAAAAATTATGAAAATAAATATATACCATTTTCACCTTATGCAAGTTTTTCCTCAAAATACTACTACTGTACTTTGATATCTTTACTGAAATATCTCAAACACATACTCTTATACATAAAATTTAAATTTTTGAAATCAGACTATCCCATGAAAGTTCTAGAAAAGGATTATTTCTTTAACATTCTATAAAAAGAGTACCCATATATAGATTATGTTTATATTGATTAACATATTTTCTCTTGTCTCAAAGTTATGCCCATTAGACATTTGATGTCCTTTTTTTGTCTAATTACTGGATTCAATTCCTGGAGGCCAAATTGCATATTTTGGACAACATTTAGGACATTTGGCTCAGAGGTGGCACAACAAGTTTTTTGGCAATCTGCTTGCTTACAGCCTGGCTGGGTGGTGGGAACTTGAAAACAAAGAGTTATTCAGTAGTAAAGTATCACAAGAGATGTCCTGCAGACATGGGATTCATGAAATAGCTGAAAAAATTTTATTTTGTCATGAATGGGAATCCCATTCACACGACAAAACTACAAATTTTCAGTTAACTATTTAAAAAATTACTTTTCATGATTGCTCCAAGATTAATGTAAACCAACTTCTTTTTTCTTGAAATCAGCCATCCTACATTTTGATATTTTAGCAAACTGCTTGAACTTCAAAAATGAGAATTCACAAGATAGATGGCTGCAAATACCAAAATGTTTTTTTATAGTAACTTTCAACTTTCTGTCTTCAAAATTATTAAAACATTTAGTAAAATAAATTGCTTACATCAATAAATTTTCATTATTTTACTTGAAAATGAGGGATGCTACTGAACTTTATAGGTTTTTAAACTACAGAAATATATCATAAAAATTCTATGGATGTGCATATTTCAATATTTTTTTAATACAAAAGATTTAGATGATTTGTAATATGTGGCTTGTGTTAATCTCATAACAATAAATACAAGGACATGCCATTGGTTGAATAGTCAAGTTCACTAACCATTGCACCAGTTAAGGCTTAATATTGTCTGTTAAATCAACTGAAAATCCAAAATTAAGTAGCTCTAAGTATGGGTTCAGAATGTAAGAATATTTTTACAAAAGACACAAGAGTATTCATCCTCATCACACATTCGTTGTGATATTTGTTACTGTCAGACAGTTGGTTTTCAGAAGATAGCACAAAACCTTTTCTTGTATGCTAATATCTATGAAAATAAAACTAATACTCATAATACAAAGACAATAAAAAAAGCATTAAATTATTAGTTTTTAGGATTAAAGTTGTTGCATTAATTTGATTATTCGAAGATAAAGAGACTTCAAAATATGAATAAATATGTGATTGATATTAAGAACACATTTATATTGCAATAGTGCAATTTATAATATAATGTAGTTTTCACACTTACAGTGGAATCTTCAAACCAAATGCAATAAAAGAAATTTAGATCATTTTCTGTCCAAATGGCACAAAGATGATTTGTCACATCTACATACTGACGACCTAATGCAACCATTTTCCAAATCTGTGAAAATATTGTCATTTCATAAATGTAATATTAATAAAATATTTTGTTACACACACAAACATTAAATTTCATTTTTAGAGCAGTGGTCTCCAAACCTTTTTGATCATGCACCCCTATATCAGCAAAAAAAAAATAGTACCCCCAATATGTATGTAGATATAGATATATTTATAAGAATAGAACTTAAATTAGATAAGATGAAAATAAAGATACCTCTCAGGGTTGCCAGATCATAAATCCATTAAAAGGCTAAACCTGACAATCATGCTCTCTCTGCACTCTACATTGTGTGTCCAGACATCTTTATGAAACTAAACAGAGTCTCGTTTATGTAAAATGACAATGAAATTTAAATATATTAGCAATTTTTTATTCATTTTCCTTTATTTTTTTTTTATCTGAAAATTAAAAACCTTTCTAAAAAGTGATAAATTAAAATCATAAAACTTTCTTTGCATCCTCTCCATTGATTGGCAAGTGCACCCCTTTGCATTCACTTCAGAGACCATTGTTTTAGAGGATATAAATAAATAAAAATAAATACCCCCTTAAGCAGCTGCTTGCCACAGAGGTCTGACAGGAACCTGTCAGTTTATGTGCCACAGTAGAAGATCTGAGAGGATGGCAGGACCTCAGCAGAAAAACGATACACACATCCATGCCTTATCTGGGGCTCGAACCCAGGTCCCTTAAATCAGTATCCAAGCACGCAAAAATTAATAGTTGGAATAATAAAGATCTTGCTATTCAACTGAGTTCTTTTGCTTACATAGAATCTTCTGTGCATGTTTGCAGATGATCACAATCATATTAGATAACTATTCAGAGAATTATTAAATTAAAAAAAAAAGCAATAACTAATGAAATCGGACAGTTTACATTTCCAATGATTAATTTTGATGGAAGAGATTACACTGGATTAATCCAATGGAGTGAATGTGCTATCAGAACTATGTCTTACATCAAATTATATATGAGGATATGTATAATCATGTTCCTTCAATATGCTTTGTTTTCGATCAGACGTTTGGGCAACTAAAAGCAATGTAAATTTCATTCAGCCCTACTAGATATTACATGTCATATTTAGGCTTTTTTAAAAGAAAAAAAAAACAAGGCAATGTTTTCACTTTATCATCTGTCTATCTGTCCATTTGTAGACATTCAACTTCTTTATGTAAAGTTTTTAGAGATGAATTAAAAATTCTTTTGGGTGGACAAATATGATGTAATATTATGATTTGCACTTTTCGTATCTCCCAAAAGCTATAATTGCCTCCTCTAACGGTAAGAAAAGTAGAAAATTTTCAAAATTTTCAATGAATATTGGAAGTAATGTAATAATGTCAGAAATTTGAAATTTTGGCTGTGAAATCTGAATGTCATGAAGTTTGCATTGGCAACAATGATTTTGACCTTTACCCCCAGAGGGTGTGGGAAAAGGTTTCTTTTTTTGAAGAGATAATTGTTCGTTTTTTAGAAACAAATTTAAAATTAAAGGTATAAACACAGTGTGCATAATTAAATTAAGATCAAAATTACTCTATAAACACTGTAGGTGCTATACTAATCATGTGGTATTGGGAAAAACAATCAGCTCTTTGACAACTAATGGTGTAATTGACAGTTGTATGTATTGGTGCAGGCAGTTCAGGTTAATTTGTCATACCTGAACTGCACCAACATATGACTATCAATTACTTCATTAGTTGTTAATGAGCTGAATTTAAAATTCTTTTATTGTTTGAATTGGATAGGTGTGTGTGTGTGTGTGTATTAGGGGGGCTTTGAGAGAATAATAAAAAATCCTCTTTGAGTTGAATAGGTACTAATAAAATATGATGAGTCATAGTTTTCAAATCCTACAAAAAGACTAATTTACATTGTTAGAGGGTGCTAAATTGTCATTTCATAAATGTAATATTAATAAAATATTTTGTTACACACACAAACATTAACTTTCATTTTTTTAGAGCAGTAGTCTCCAAACCTTTTTGATCATGCACCCCTATATCAGCAAAAAAGTTTTGAACAGCTTGAAGTAATATTACAACAATACATTTATGCTAGAAATTATAAATTCTGGTGATAGAATGTATTGATGAAGAATGATAAGCTAACTAACAGAAGTATATATAATAACCAGAAGTATAATATTCATATGTGTTTTAATTAAATTACAGTTCATTAAAATTCAAGCAGCAACTTTTTATTTTTAAAATGTGAGCATTTAATTTTAAAATTTTCAATATTTTATTATAGTAATAATAAATAAATAATTTTATTTTATATATGCTGACTTTAACCCTAGGGGATGAACGAACACAACTTTTTCATTTTAAGGGATGATAAATTCCTTTTGCATTGTATAGGGCAATAATACATTGTTATTTACATTTTTCAATCACCCATAGTATGAATTACTGCTGTTTTAAAGGATGCAAAATTTGGAAAATAAAAAACTTTATTTTTTTTGAATGAACATCCTATCAGTAGTAAAAAATCACAGGATAAATCCTGTAGACATGGAACTCGTGAAATGATGAGCTGAAAAAAAATTTGGTTTTGCCATGAGTGGGATTCGAACCCACGTCTCCAGGAAACATGACTATTATGCTACCACTTCACCACCAATGGCTAACCTTTTCTCAGCTTATGTGACCTTATAAACCTTACGGATTTTATTTATTTGATTTGCACTAGTGGCGCCATCTATCCAGGAAGTATATTCTAGTTTGATTGATCTCTCTGTTACACTTTTTCAAGGATACTCTTCATAATCCACTTACCTAAAAGCTCAACAAATAAGGATTATATGGACACACTAATGAGTGTAATCTAAGTAATATAAAAATTCAAGGTTTTGAAAGTTTTTCTATAGCAGCTTCTTGGGAGTTTAAAAACTATTAATTTGAGTTTGAAAAAAAATATTTTTGCACTAATAATCATTAAAAAAATAAACCTCAACAAAAACTACCTTATCTTTCAATGATGCCATTCCATCTAAATGGCCTTCTTGTTTTAAGACAACAGTTGGTGCAATAAGGCAATCACTACTTCTGTCTATATATATAAAGTGGATAAGACCTGGGAAATCTGTCATATATTTAAACGCAGTTAAAGTGTTACAACTGTAAATCACATCCAATAATCAGTATGATAGCAAAATGTCATCTATCACATATTAATAACTTGAATTTTGCATCTGTGTTAACTTACTGGCAGTGTATAAATTATTCTATGAATCACGCATAATATTTTAAATAAAAAATTATCTTTCAAATCACTTACTGAAGTTAAAATATATAGAATATTTCTAAAATGCAATTGCAGGTAAAAAATGATAGAGTATTTAAAAACATAAGAAGAAATGTATAGAGCTGGTCCTAGCTTTCTATAAAATACACAAACAGTTAAACGAGGGCACATCCACTGGTTTAGTAGTCAGATTTGCTGATCACTACATCAGGTACTGATGTATCTTAACTTGCAGTTAGGGAACCTTAGTAATATGACTAGATTACCAAAAGAAAAGGTAGGTATTTCATAAACATACAAGGAGGCAATTTGGTTTTACCTCTGAGCAGCACTTTTTTTTTTTGCACACAATAAGCTACATAGCCAGGTCACAAGGACCCAAAGGGATCAGAAAAGATTGCGGGAAGGAGATACACTGGAAACTGTTAGGCTGATGGTAGTCTCCTATTGAAGCCATCCAACATGTTCTTTAAAATGCATGGGACATGGCTCTCCCATACACAGGGTCACAGCTTATCTCATCTTGCAAACAGCAGCCTTTCCAAACCCATTGGTGTCCCCTACTGACAGGGCAGAGTTTTGTGGGGGTGGAGTTGCAGAGATAAATCTCAATGCTGGCCCCAAGAGGGACTCAAATCTGGGAACTGCTTATTAAAGGCATGGTGCACTACTGACTGAGCCATCCCTACTCCAGGGGATAATGTGGTGGGCAAACACTATGTTGAAAAAATTGTCCAGACACTTCCATGTTGAATGGAAAGCCACTTTCAAAGCTCCCTAACATTGAAAATAAATCTTTTACACAAAAACTGTTATTGGCAATAAATTGTAGATGCCACTCAAATCTCTCTAAATATATTTCCCGCAATATTCATTTAATATTTAAAGAATTAATGGAAGCTGAATCATTTATCTTCAACTTTTGACACTTGTGAAAAAATACTTCAATAGATAAAACACAACTCTTGTAACAATTTGTTCATTAACATAAATTAAATATCTGAGGTTTGTATGATGATTTTTTAAAGATTTCATCAATTTGGAGTCAATGTGACAGTGTAGTCTGCTGTTAAATAGTCCCGCTTCAATGACTCTTTAAATATTGATCGAAAATTGTTGAAAATTGACACTGTCACATTGCCTCCAAATTGATGAAATCTTAAAAAATCGTCATACAAACTTCAGATATTAATTTATGTTAGTGAATAAATTGTTACAACAGTTATGTTTTATTTATTGAAGTATTTTTTCACAAGTGTCAAAAGTTGAAGATAAATGCTTCAGCTTCCATTAATTCTTTAAATATTAAACGAATATTGAGGGAAATATATTTAGAGAGATTTGAGTGACATCTACAATTTATCGCTAATAATTTTTGCATAAAAGGTTTATTTTGAATGTTAGGGAGCTTTGAAAGTGGCTTTCCATTCACATAACATGGAAGTGTCTGGACACTTTTTTCAACATAGTGTATGATGTTATAACTTGAGAGGTAACTGGATGTGTGTAGACATGCAATTACAGAAAAAGTTTTTCACAGAAAATTCAACAATATCAATGTATTGAAGTACCTAAGATTTGAACTATCACATTCAAATTATATTATTTTTTTTCACATTCTTAGGAATGTTTAACAAGCTTCAGTGGAACACACAGTGAAAAATAGAGTAAAGCTAAGTATTGTAGATGCTGAAATAAATTAAAAAAAAAAACTCTCACAAAAGAAAGAAAAGCAATAAATTATCAGTTTGTTCTTTCAACTGGATTGTTAGTTGTTTTACCTCTGAATGGCACTTTTTTGCACACAACAGCCTAAATGGCCAGGTCACAAAAACCTCAAAGGCTCAGAGAAGGGGACTCACTGGACAGCTGTTGGAAGACAGATAATAACCTTCCATCAAGCCATCCAGTATGTTCTTTAATATGCAGAGGGTATGGCTCTCCTGCACATGGAGTCATGGCTTAATGTCCCATTTGATGGATGGCGGCCTTTTCAAGCCCATTGGTGTCCCCTACTGACAGAGGGCAGGGTGGAGAGTTTTGCAGAGATAAATCTCAATGCTGGCCCAGGAAGGATCCCAATCTGGGAACTGCAAATTACAAGCCTGGCATTCTACTGACTGAGACATCACCACCCCATTGTTCTTGCAATGACTCGATTATGTTATTAAAATTATTAAGTTGCAAGTTATGGTAAAGTACTGTATTATTTTCCATTACCAGCAAATAGGCCCAGATCGGTATCTGTTTACTGTTTTGATATCTATTTTTTTTTTACTTTTTTATTATTTTTTATTTTATACAGTCTTTAAAAAAATTTTGAATAATTTTAACACAGAAATATATATATTATTTTCCCCCTCCATTCTGATTACTAGCATTTTCAGGGGGGGGGGAGCAGGCATCCCCTAGATCCAGGAATGCTAGCAAATACATCATCATAATATATAGAGTTAATAATGTTCTGACAATCTTGAAGCTTAAAATTCTAAAAATTACAAATAAAAAATAAAACCACTAGAAAAATAGATAAATGCACAACACATAATGAGCAAATTAATTTAATTACTTCACTATATCCTAAAATATTGATCAAAGAACATAAAATTATGCATTCAGAAACATATCAATTTAAAATCTTTTAACATGTCACATTTATATGATATATATTCATATAACAGTGTAACATTCAATGAGAAAATGATTAATACAACATTCAAATATTACTTAAGATATCAAAAATATAAAATAATACTAAATATTACCATAATTGCTATTAAAATGTTAGTACGTTTTACTAGAAAATATCAGAACTCTAAACTACAGGAATATAGAAGATATAGGTGAAGGCCCATTTTGACAAATTTGAAATAAATTAGTAATTAGATATTTTTATTTTACTTTAATATATAATGATAGTAAGGAGAAAATGCATGTAAAGACAAATAAACAACATCTTAATAATTTTTTTGAAGAAACAAATTAACTGAATGAAATAATTTTATGCAAAACAATGCAGTAAAAAAAAATATGCCAGCTGGAAACACAGAATGATAAGATAGTATACCATAAGAAGGTACAAAGGAAGATACTCAAAATTAATCACATCAACAGTTTCCAATACGAATTTTAAAATTTTAGATATTTAATAATGAGGGATGAAAGTGAAATGTGAGATTAGTTGGTTTGTTGTTTGGAGTTTCATGGTGCAAGAGCTACAAAGGCTATACTGTAAAAAATGAGAGTAAATAAAAATACAAAAGAGATCAAACCCACAACAAAAGCTAAAAGAAACAAAAATGGAAAAGGCACAACACGAAAGAAAAGTGTATAACAAAAAATTTGTATAAAAACCAGGGTAAAAAGAGTCAACAACTGTAAAACAGAAAACAATGGGTGTATAGGGCCCATAAAATAAAAGCAACAAATCAGATGATCAAATAAGTAAAAAACTTTAAATACAAGTAAAATAACCAGTAAAATGCAAAATGTTGAAAACAGGTGTTAAAATTGAGTCATCAGATAAAAGGTGTCTGACTGTAAAGGGCTTGGATGGTAAATGGTAAGAATTAAAATAAATATGACGTTCACAGTTAAACACCTCACATGCTATTAATATGTGCTTAATAGTTAAAATGATGTTGCAAAACTCACACTTAGGTTTGTCATCTGCCCATAGAAAAAAAAATTAATGCATGATAAATGAATGACCTAAGTGGAACTGAGCAAGTATAACTTCCTCCTTGAAATTCCTGTGAAAGCATGAATGCCATGGTTTAACAATAAACTTGATCTCAAAGAATGTTTGTGATCTGTTTTGACCAAGATCACTATCACTGTTCCTGAAGATCAGTAGAGAAACACTGCCAGAAGTGCACACATGGAACTGGCAATGGAATGTCAGACAAGGGTGTGGTAGACTTGGCAGCAGCATCTGCCAAGTCATTGCCCTTGATCCCAACATGACCAGGCATCCAACAGAAGCAGATTACGGCAGTGGCTGCCAAACAATGAAGCTGCTGGCAGATCTGAGAAAGAACAGGGTGAGGCTGATACCTCACCGAGATCAAAGCCTGTAGTGAGCTAAACGAGTCAGTATAGAGAACACACCAACAATGATGCTTAGCAGCTGTGTGTCCAAGGTGGGGTTGATAGCATGCAACTCTGCAATGAAGATGGAATGTGGCCTGTGGTTGGGTCTGGTCTGCAATGATAGTATCACAGCAGACTATTGTGGATCCCACTGATGTGCTGGACTTTGAGTCATCTGTGAAGACAGGAAGAAGTCTGGGTGCTCAGCACAGTGGCTGGCAAAGAGTTGTTGGTCCTGTTTCCTATCCTGCAAAGGGAAAAGTTGCTGGAAGGGGAAACAGCAAGACATGGTGAAAGTGATTCAGCTATTGATAGGTAATGTTATCCAGACTAATGTGAAATGTGAGAAGTGGAAGGGATAAAATAAGAAATAGAAGAAACAAAAACAGCCATAGCAGATAAAGTAACAATAGAAATACAAGAAAAAGTAAATGTGATAGCCAATGTAGGGAAAGTGAATAACAAAAGTAAATCCCAATTTTGGCAAAATTAAATTGTATATATATATAGGAAGAATAAAAAAGAAGGTAAATAAATGTGCTAGATTGGGTCGATACTTTTTTTACCTTATGTTTTGTATTGTAAGATTTTAAAATTTACGTTTAAGAATTTGCTTTTTGAATGAAAAACAAATGAGATGAGAATAGAAAATATTGTAGAGTAGAAAGCAAATATGAGACTGCAAAAGACATTTTGAGATATTACTTGTTTTATCTCTATGAAATGCTTTTTGCAACCAAATTTTTATTGCTTTATGTGTACCTTTTATAAGGGTCTCACTAGCAGCATGGAAGGGGGAGAGCTGGATGGAGTGGCCATTGCTCCATCCCATGACTTACTCTCTCTAAATTACCAAGAAACAGGAATGCTTCTGCTGGCCAATAGGGCCAGCAGAAGCATTCCTGTTTCTTGGAAACTAAGTCCTGGCTTGGCCAGCAGTTCTGGGAATCGATGGTCATCTGAGAGACTGCCAGGTATTTGGGACCCTAAGCATGACTCTGACCCCTGTCACATAACGGAGCAGAGAAGGGACTTTCTTGCTGGCCATTGGAGGAGTAGGAATGTCATCTTGGCGGTGATGCAGGGAGTGAGACTCCCTGCATCACCTCCAAGATGACACTCCTACTCCTCCAACCTCAGGCTGAGTTTCAGCTTTGTTCTGTAGGTCCTTGTGAGACTGCATGAGGTAATTATGTTAATAAAGTAAGATATTTATCATGTAAATCAAGTTTGATATTAATGCCACCAGGAGTCTTCCTCATCCTGATAAGAGGTGAAAATAAATGCACCAATTTATACTCCTACCCAGAGTAATTCACTCAGTGGGCCCTGAGGAAGGAAATCTATATTTTTCTCACGAAAGACAAGGAATGGCAAGTGAAGAATATCTTAATATTGGCACAGTTAAGGTTTGAACTTGAAAATGTTGGGCTGCAATCCAGGAAAAGCGATCTTGAGCACCAATGAATTCAATTAATTTTTCAGACACACAAGCAAACTCTGATTTTGTATGTTAATTTAATTTTTTTTTAATTTTGTGAATCATATATTTAATGCAAAATTACTTTATTAGTGTATTATGCAAGTTTCTTAATATTATTGAACCTGTAACTTTGATTAGATTATCTGAGTGCTTAAATCTATTACATTTTGATCTAAAAAATAGTTACTATAAATAATATAATCAGTTTTAACTTCTATTTTAAGGATATGATGACATTGTAATGTTCTGCTCAGCCTTGGCTTCCAGGAAATTTGAGAAGTCTTTTAATTTTTTCCTGGATATATTCTGAAGATGTATAAAATCCTCCTTATAATCTGGGCTAGTTGGTTTTGTCTCCCAGTTTAATTCTGGTAAAATAATCATATGTTCAAAAGTACTCTGCAATATTTCACACATTGAGGAGATGGAAGCATCCAATCTGAAATATGAATAAAATACTAATGTTTATTGATAATTTATATGCTAAAAGAGCATAAATTTTTAACTTCAAATACATTTAACCAAATAGTTTTCATAATTGCTAACTTTTATTCAACTTGAATTTCCGCATTTCATTTAGCCTAGAATCATTAATGGTTAATTTACTCCGAAAATATTAATGAAGTGAAATTAATTAATTGTATTAACAAGGTGAAAAGCAAAGAGGAGCAAACCTATCAGTATGACACATAAAGCTATTAAAGATAACTTGTGTGATAATAAAAATTGTCACATTTTAAAAATAGTTATTCAATTACTCTTAACATTGATATATCAAATTTAGATGAAAAACTGTCTAGGTGCACAGCCAAATTGGTGGGTGGGTGGGTGGGTGGGGGGGGGGGGCAAGGGTCCCCAAGAAAAAGGCACCTCCTTTTGTACCTAAACCAGGTTATTATTTTAAATAAAATTAACCTATATTTGAACTTGTGCAAAATTTAAAATTGGTAACAACATTATATTCAAAGAAAAGAGCTATGATATTGGTGCTTTTATTTATTTACTCATTTATGTTTCATTCTGATAAAATGCCTCCGAATTGTTTAATCCAACCCTGGCTAGGTGGGATATGAATCCATGATATCAATATTAAGAGTGACTTTATAAGCTTTTCAGTGACAAAAAATTTGAGAAAGTTATTAAGTAACTTAAAAGAAGTTTGCTATCATTGGCACACTATTTTGCACTAAAAGTTCAAGCATTAACTTTAAGAACGCATATGGAAAGATCAAATAGAATTCGGAGAAGATCGAATAAAAACCACAAAAACTTGAAATTACAATATACAAATTATATGAAAGTTTAGGCTTTTTAAGATATGTACAAATGGAAAATTATTAATTAACAATTGTATATAATAATGTACAGTATTAAAACAACAATATTACCTTGGAGGTAGAACATTTTCATTTATGCTTTGAAGGAATTCAGTAATGCCACATAATTTCAGTTGCTCCCAATTACTTATAATTTTCCTAATAAATCTTTCTTTACCTTCTGGAAGCTATAAAAATATTTTTGAATCCTTTTAGATGTGAAAACCAAATTTTTTACACATTTTCAAAATTTTCTGTTTAATGTTGAACTAGAAATTTTACCTAAATTGCTTAGGTGCCCTAAATAGAGCCTTAAAAAATTTCAACTGTTCCAAACTTTAAATACATCTTTAATCAAAATAAAACAGTGCAGTAATAAAACCTGTGCAATACTTAAGCAACATTATGTAACTTCTATTTTGCAAAAAATGTATTTCATGTCTTTTGATATAAAAAAATATCTTTGTTTAACAATGTTACAGTAAGCAAGACTTTTCCTACATAAACCACTTTTTGTAATATTTAATTACACAAAAGTTCATTAAATTTGTTACATTCATTAATAGAACTTCTACATTTATTGTGTTTAAAGGGTTGGGCATTTTATTTCCAAATAACACTTTTCGTGAGCCGGAAAGGGGATGGAAATCTGCCAGCAGAGTTATTACGAGACAAAGGGAAAACTGCTGTCAAGGCATTCAGTGTGTTCTTCAACATGCATAGGGTATGACTCTCCATCGTATGGGGACACAGCTTAATGTTCCATCTGATGGATGGCAGCCTTTCAAAGACTATTATGTCCCCTTTCTCACTTAGGGCAGAGTGAGGGTTAGAGAATAAAATCTCAACATAGGCATAGTTGGTACTTCAACCAGGGATATATCAGATATTGTACCAATCAATCTTACTCCAATTGAGTCAACTCCCACCCTCTTAAATAACTAGGTACACCAAACCAAAGAGCCAAAACATTATGACCAGAGTGTCTTTATGCAAATTGAAGCAACTTCGGGTAAACAACAGCATGTGTGAAGGTCATGAAACAGTATAAATAACACCTGATACTGAGCTCTGTTAATCAGTGTTATCCTTGTTCTTAAGATGGGAAAGGCAGCAGACTTAAGTGAGTTCAACAAAGTCCAAACTGTAATGGTCAGACAACTAGGTCCGAGCATTTCCAAGACAGCAAAGCTTGTGGGATGCTCATGGTCAGCTGTGGTTAGTACCTTCCAAAAGTGGTCTGAGCGAAAAACCGCAAACCGCTGGCAAGGTGTGGGCCAACCATGGCTCATTGATGCTAGAGGTGAGCAAAGGCTATCCCTATATGATAGGAGCTAACAGAGGGGATACTGTGGTGCAACTCACCCATAATTTTAATGCTGATGATGGGAGTAATGTATCACAACACACAGTACATCAAACCCTGTTGAAAATGGGGCAGTGTAGCTGCAGGCTGCTCCAAGTGTACATGTTAACCTCGGTTCACCATCGAAAGCACCTACAATGGGCATGCAAGCATAAAAACTGGACCTTGAATGATTGGAAGAAGATCATCTGGTCCGATGAATCTTGTTCCCTGTTGCACCATGTGGACAGCCGGGTATGTGTGCATTGTTTACCTGCAGAAGTGTTGGTATCAGGATGCATTGTGGGATGAAAACAAGCCGGTGGAGGAGGCGTAATGCTTTGGGCAATGTTCTGCTGGGAAACTCTGGGTCCAGTCATTCATGTGGAGGAAACTATGACATATATCGCTTATCTAAACAACCAACATCATATTAGACAATGACCAATATCATATTAGGCAGGTGGTCATAATGTTTTGACTCTTCAGTGTATATAAATAACTACAGTAAAATAGTCTTTTTTTGAAAAGGTGATAGTTCAGAGGCATAACAGATGGCAGAAACCGAGCTTGATTCACAGAGTGTTGCATGATGAGATCATCTTTTGCCTAATTAAACAATATCCTTTAATATTTTATAGATAATAAAATTTTTATTACTACTTATAATAACAAAAATTACTTTTAAAAAAATCCATATTTCAAAATTTTTTATAATTAATCTTGAAGATGCTAGTAAATTATGTGTATTTTTTAATGCAAACCATGCTATTGTAAAAATCTATCTTTGTTTTTGTATAATATAAACTTGTATTTATTTTTAAAATTATTTATACAGTAAGAATAAAAAAGGTTAAATTATGAATTGATATAAATAACTTTGTATCAACAACTGCTACAATAACTAATCATATACATCTAATTTTGATAAATATATTCTAATACTAGTTGCAAAAATGCTACATAGCAATAAAATACATGCTGTGAAATCAGAAAAGCTTTAAAATTTTGTTTTCAATACAATGAAAAATTAAGTTCCAAAATTTCAAAAGGTGGAATAAAATATGAGATAATTAAATTGTTGAAATATTAAATAAAACAGTTCACATAAATGCTATGATATATTGTTTAGCACCTTTTCCATTTGCTATACATAAATGAATTTATTAGCATATGGTTATATTAGATTTGAACTTTTTTGGTCATAACTACAATGTTTTCTGTATCAAAAGACACAAAGACTTTAGAGGGAACATTGAGCAAAAATATTTCATTTGGCACATTTTATGAATTTAGAGCAGAAAACTCAGTGGGGTTATTAAATAATGATATAAACTCGACAGATTCAATCAAGTAACAACCGTGCTGATTTGTTACTTGATTGAATCTGTCGAGTTTATATCATTATTCATTATCTGCATACTTGTAATATATGCTTCCATCTATTGGCAAATATAAATGCCGCTTGTGGCTAAAAGTGCCAGACTAATGCCTGTGTGAAACATAAAAGGAATGTTCATAGCGCTAATTAGAGGAGATCTTGATCGGCAGCTCAGTGGTCCAGAGCACCTGACATATTATCAGGAGGTCGTGGGTTTGTATCCCACCAGGCTCAAGACAATTTTTCCTCTAAGATTTAAATCGACGTTAAAGTGCTGATTTGTTACTTCAGTGGGGTTTCTACATTTCTGCACCCTGCTCTCACTGAGGAAGTAGAGAGGGATTGGAAAAACTTTTGACAGTTGAACGAGATGTTGAATTATAGTTTCATGTCACATGATTCTTCTTTTTTAATTCTGGTTAGCCTTGGAGTCATTTAATAAACTCCTCATTGTACAGCAAAGAAAAAAAAATGCTTCTCAGGGAAAAATATCTCAACTTTTGGGCTTTAAAATTGACTGTAAAAACACAATATTATCCCTCTTTTAATTTGCTTTCATATTGTGTAATATTATAATGTAAAAGTAAAAGCTATAAAAGTAGTAAAATATATACCTTCAGTTTCTTGAGTGTATCAGCTATTTCTTTAACGCTGGCTTCAACACTTTCCATTGTATGATGATTTTCTCTCTTTAGCTGATGCATTTGAAATCTATTTAATGTTTCTATTAATGATGATAAACAACTTGATAATGGCCCCTTAGTACATATCTGTATTACATAAAAATATTTAATCTCTGACAAACAAAATGACTTAAAAATTCATAGTATGCAACAAAATGGTGATTAAATTTCTCTAATTGGAAACAATTTATTTTACAAACTACCATTTCACTTGGCACATTTTTAATTTAGTTACAAGTTTTAATGAATATAAAAAAGGATGCCATTTATGCAGTACTGATAAAGATAAAAGTTTTACAAAAAAATTCCAGTAGCATTCATCATTGTTGTACATGTCATGATTATGATGAATTAAGCCATTTGACAAATTAACCCAGTGAGTTCTGTATAGTGAATTTATAATTAATGTAATAAAACTACTATGTGTACTTATGCAGCATCTAAAAACAATAGGGCTGCAAATTC
The DNA here is from genome assembly GCA_038380435.1 of Ryuthela nishihirai. Classification (NCBI taxonomy): domain Eukaryota; kingdom Metazoa; phylum Arthropoda; class Arachnida; order Araneae; family Heptathelidae; genus Ryuthela; species Ryuthela nishihirai. The sequence continues at coordinate 75,629,331 of JAWZYU010000010.1, forward strand.
ATAATCTAGTTTCTACACATATACTACAAGTATAGTCTATATCTGTTTAAAATATAAATAATCTTAGTATAAAAATTTTAAAAACTTCCTTAGATAAAAAGTCAATTCTTGTTTTGGCTGGTAGGCAATCCTAGCAGTTCTGTTCCTAGGTCTTATTGAAGAGTTGCATCCTTTGGGCACATAATCCCATTTAATAATAAAACTGTGAAATATGACATGTCCACCAAATGCAACTCTTGAACAAGATCTAGGAAAAGAAGAACTTCCCGTGTAACCTACCAATCAAAGCAAGCTATGGAATGTTTACAAATTTTTAGACTAAAATGATTCATATTTCAAATAGATAGATAGTGCACTTTTAGAAATAAATGCAAAATTTACAGACTTTTAATAAGTGCAATATTTCCAGATATTTAGAAACGTTCAGAAATATTGTATTGTAAATTAAAAGTACCATATAATTTTCGAAAACAAATGAAAAAATTATTGTAAATATATATATATACGAGTCAACTACAGTAATTTAAAATGTACTTACATGCACACTAAATATCATTGATCTTTATCAAATATGCTTGACATTAATGGATTTTTTTTTTACTGCAGAACATACTTAAAATTATTTGTTTATATGAGGCGTGATAATTTAATTCGTGGACCGATGCCATAAGAACTCATATGTAGTGCTTTTTCCAAAATAACACTAGATGGCACTGTGCATGACTGCTGCAAAGGAGGCTCCACGTGCCAAGGTCATTTGATGTCAACTGCTGTTAAGACTGTGATTCAAGTTGCGTGTCATAGATGTTCGTTCAGAATGTCAGAAATTCAGACAGAACACTAGTATGTGATTCGTTATTGTGTTAGGCAAGGCCTAGGTGCTGCTGCGACTGTTGAAGAGATGAGTGAAGCCTATGGTAATGACTGTCTTCATAGGTCCGCCATTTTTAAGTGACATAAGCCATTCAAAGGATGCAAATTTGTTGCTGATGACTCAAGACCTGGCCAGCCTTCTTCCTCAATAACTCCTGAGCAAATCGAAAGAGCCCTGGCAATCCTGAATGAAGACAGACAAATAACACTTCATGAAGTGGCTGTGAAAATGTCAGTTTCATACAGAAGCGCTCACGCAATTGTGAAAACCCATCTGAAAATGTCACGAATCTGTGCTCAATGGATTCCACACAGTTTGACTCCAGAACAAAAACAAAAAAGGGTACAGCTGTGCAAGGAGATGCTTAATCGTTTTGAAAGCCAGGGTCCAACCTTCATGAGTCGAATTGTGATTTGCGATGAAACTTGGATCTTTCACTACGATCCCGAAAGAAAACAACAGTCGAGTCAATGGAAGCATTCCAATTCGGGTTTCTCATTCAGCTGGGAAACAAGTGTTTTTTGACATCAAAGATGTTCTTGTTACTCACTTTGTGCCTCATGGAACAACCATGAATAAGGAAGCCTACTTGAAGGTTCTCAGAACCAAACTTCGGGTGCCATTTGTGAAAAACATATGGAACTTTCTGGTGTGACTTGGTTTCTCCATCACAACAACACCAGGCCCCATATGGTTAATATTGTGCAGCCAGTGATCACTGCCATAGGTGCTGAGGTTCTGCCACATCCTCCACATTCCCCAGACTTAGCACCCTGCGATTTTTTCCTCTTTCTGCAACTGAAGAAAGCTTTGAAAGGGAAACATTTCGCATCTGAGGATGAAACTTGCAGAGCCACAATAACACTTCGCAGGCTTTCAAAAAATGGCTTCAAAGATGCTTTTAATGCATGGGTCCAATGATGGCAAAAATGTGTGAAGTTCAAGGGAGAGTATTTTGAGAAAGACAAATGTCAGGAAAATTCAGAGGATATTTAATGTAACTTTTTGCTTCTGTCCACAAATTAAATGATCACGCTATGTATCAGTTGTTAGTAATTGTTTCTAATTGTTTTGGTAGCATTCATTACATCATTTTTCAATGATGACCACTTCAAGAGCTACATTGTTTTCATCTTCAATTTCATTGGACATTTCCCTTTTGAGATTTTGTTGCTTCACTTATAATATTATCAAATGTCATACAAATTGCTTTGTACATCAAAATGGTTATGATCAGAGAGATCATAACCATTTTGATGTAACTCATAAAACAATTTAGGAAATTCTTCCTTATCTTTTATTTACAGTGAAATCTTGAATAAGCCTATCACATCACTTTTGCTATTGGATCCTCCAAATTTAAATGGGAGGATTCTAATCTGGTAGGTAAAAACAATTTGCAACTGTTGCTTGGTTGTATCATCCCAACTTTTAGGAAGGTAATGAATAGCATCAAACAAAGTGAGATAAAATGTTTGTTTGTAATAATTGTATCTAACAGATCTTTCACTACTTGCATAAAATAAACATTTAAAAGTTTGAATGATCCAAAGGTTGTCAAGTTGATGTTACATTTTCGGGCAGATTATTAATTTCAATAGTTTTTAGACCAAAAACGATGCACTACACTGAACAATTAGCAACTGCAAATATAATTTTTCTGGAAATGAAACTTTCTGTCAAATTTGTGAGTGGTGTTCTTAAGTAAAAGCCAGATATGTGTGAATTGCACAACAATGCTCTTTTCAACCAGGTTAAATTTCACCTCCATTGTGTACTCTGAACTTCATATATGCTTTCTTTTCACTGAAGTCTATGATACATATATGCCTTCTTTTCACTGAAGTCTATGATACAAAATGCTTTCTTTTTATGTGAAAATGCTGTTAAAGTCATAAGGATGTTTTGTTCTCATGCACAGAAAGATGGATGGACAAACGAATGAATAAAATAAAATAAAAACACTGCTTTTCATAATTAACCTTTTTATGCTTACCTGATATGGATGTGAATAACAGTGTTTTCTCTTTGACAACTTGATGCATTGCTTCATGGTACAGAACTTCTGTTAGAGTACATTTGTGAACAAGTTAACTTTCACACAATACAGTACTACAATTGAAGATTAAACCACATTTGAAGGATATAATTATAAAATGACAGGTTCTGCTCTTTTTGGACCAAGAGCTTGTTTATGTTGTTTTTGATTATGGTTTCATTTTTGTTTGTTTGCTGTGTGATAATTTAAGATAGATGCTGTCCAACAAGCTCACTTATGATTTATTTCCTTTTTGTGTTTATAAAGTCGATGAATTTAGGCTTAAAGGGTTTGGAGGGGCATGATACTTTATCATTGAAAGGTGATGAATCATTAGAGCTTTCAGCTCAGGGATTTTAAAAAGTAAATTAATTGGAATACACAAGTCAAGAAGAGATGAGATGTGCAGAAATCGATGGCAAACAACATTAAAAAAAAAGATAATTAGTAATAAGAAAATTATGATGGGTTATGCAATGCAATAAATTAATCAGGTCTCTTGTATTGGTTTGCTCTGCTATCATTTTCCTCAAACATCATTGGAGATTAAGCAGTTTTAATGCATTTTTAGAGCTTTATTTTCTTTATCTTAAAAGTACTATGTGCTGACCAAACATATAAATCAAAGTTTTGATTATTACAACTGCAATAGATTTTTTACCTATTAATTATTATCTTATTGATCTGATGATAATTAGCAACCTGGATTTTCATTTTCTGAAGGGAAATTTAGTATTCTGATGCAGCCAGTGAAAATGTATGCCTTTTCATCATGTGAAAATATTTAATTATAAAACTCATTTATGAAGGAGTTCTGAGCATTTAATTATGTCAGTAGACAAGCACTTACTAAATTTAAAAATTTTATAACAAGTTTTTTCTGAAATGCCAAAGTATATGATATAAACTCTTTTATTTTTAGAACTATACTATGTTCTTAAATATAGTTCATTAAAACTTAGATTTCTTACCTCATTAATAATAACTAAAGTTATTCGATTTGTGACATTAACAGTAAATACTATATGAGGCACAACAAGGCCATGTCGAGATCTCAGAAACACCAGAAGGCTTTTTATCTCATCTACTGGTAAAGTCTGGTTTTCTTTATGCACCTAATAATAAAGCATCAATTTCAAATTTTACTTATGATAATGTTTATAAATTGTACAAAAAAATTTTAACTACTGGGAATAGCAGTACATTACCAAAAGTATAAGTTTTTGTATGCATTCCATATTGAAATTTTGGTGATGTTGTGTAGGATAATACAAGAACATATTCCCTCTAACCTGGACATTATGATTATTTTATATTGGCGGGGGGGAGGGTTGCTCAGTCAGTAGCACACTAGGCTTGTAATCTGCAGTTCCCAGGTTCGAATCTCAACTCGGCCAGCATTGAGATTTATCTTCGCAAAACTTCCTGCACTGCCCTCAGTCAGTAGGGTGACACCGATGGGCTTGGAAAAGCTACTGTCTGTCAGATGGGACATTAATCCATGGCCCCTTATGCAAAGAGCCATACACTATGCACATTAAAGAACACACTGGATGATCTTGATAGGAGGCTACCATGTCTTCCAACAGCTGTTCAGTGGGTTTCCACCCTCCAACCTCTGAGCCCTCGGGGACCATGTGACCTGGCCATATAGCCCATTGTGTGCAAAAAAGTGCCACGCAGAAGTAAAACAACCCAACAATTATTTTATATGGAAAAATTGTTCTCGTTATGTGCAAAAATTTATTTATGGTAATTTTCAAGAATACATTAACCGCACAAATCAAGAACTACCTGTATATTAATTTATTGCCTAGTTACCACAAATGCTTAAATGCAGATGTGCACAAAAGTAAAACTACCATACTGAATTTCAAATGTATAAGTTCCCTTTCACCAATTTGCTTCTTATATATATAGAGAGAGAGTTATATATATAAGTTAATATGTTATATATCTTAGAACAAAACTCATTATCATCAAGGAGAGAACATTAGCATTAGAAATTTCCAGAACTGATGGAAATAAAAACCATAATTCTGAAAAATCTACTAAACAGCTTTAGTAGATTACTTAGCTGTTTAGTAGTTAAATCTACTAAAACTAGATTTTACTAGATTTTTAGTAAATCTAGTAAAAGCAGTTAAATCTACTAAACAGCTTTAGTAGATTTAATTATAAATAAAAAAGTCACAAAACCACAAAAACAGTTAATAAGCAGTGAGAATATGGTCAATAAAATAGAGAAATCAATAAGAAAATGAAAAACAAGACAAGATAATATGACAATGACAAGAGAGATAATATTTCACATAATGTTTCTCAGTTTCTTTTCCAGTTACATCCATGGTTATTTTATTTCATTTTTTGGTGAAGAATAACTTTAGTTGCCACTAAGCCAAAATCAAGCCAATTACTTTCTTAAAATGAAGAATTCTTTTTATTATTTTGCACCAAACTAAACAATGAATGTTATTAAGCATTAACTGTTTAGTGTTAACATTAACACGAATTATAATTTGTATTAAAATTTTCAGAATAAGGAATATATACACTGAAGTGTCATTGAATTAGGGATAGGAGATGTTATCCAAATTCAGTACCTCAAGTTCCACATTTAATTTGCACGCATATGTGGCTGAAACTCTGGTCATATATAGCTGTCAGCTTTGGCTTCCCCAAGCATTCGTTGTAAGAAGCGTAATGGGAAAGGCATGGGATTTAGATGCATTTCATAGAGGGCACATCGTAGATGCCTGACGAATGGGACACTATCTCCGAAACTGTCGATGAACTTGGATTTTCTTGTACAACAGTTTCAAGAGTGTTCCGGGAATATGAAAATTCCGGCAAAAAACAAGTACCGGACAAACTGCAAAGACAACCAGCCTTAATTGATCGTGGGCTTCGCCGTCTGACCTGCATTGTATGGACCGATAGGGGCCAGACATTATCTGAAATCACCTCCCATTTGAAAGCAAGTTCCAGCTGGGAAGTCAATGAACAGACCATACAACACTCACTTCATCGTCTCGGCTTTGGGAGCCATTGATCTACGAGAGTCCCACTTCTGACGGCATGACATCAGGCTCAACACCTTGCCTGGGCTAAAGAAAATCGAAACTGGACCATCAAAAATTGGCAAAGGATAGCCTGGAGTGATGAATCCCGATTTAAACTTCATTACACTGATGAGAGACTGAGGGTATGGCACCAATCCCATGAAGCCATGGATCCTGCATGTCAGGTCCAGGTTGGCTACTGCGTGGTTGCAGGAGCATTCTGCTGACTTTGAAATAATGAATTGGCCACCTAGAAGCCCAGATTTAAATCCCATCAAAAAATTTTGGGATACCATTGAGCAGAGTGTTTGGGCCCATATCCCATCAATGATGACCTTGAGAGAATTGTGGACATCTCTGGAGGATGCATGGATCACCATACTGTGGAACATTTACACAAGCTTGTGGAGTCCTTGCCTCGTAGTGTGGTGGCCATTATCAGGACCAGGGGGGCCCAACACGTTACTAGCTTGCTATCCCTAATTAAATGGCATTTCAGTGTATAGTAATCACACAACACTGCAACAAGAATATTGAAATAGTTTCCAAAAATGCCAAATATGAGGTAGAAAATTACCAACACTATTTGCAGCACATTTTTTGAAAAATTAGAATTAGGATCATATGTCACCCATTTTAGTGCTGTTTATAACATTAAAAATATGAAAGAAAATTACCACTTTTTCATCAATATTCTGAACATGTCCTATAAAGAAAAAAAATGAGGTTAGTTGAATAAAAAAGCACAAAAAAAACATAAAATTTTGCGCAATAATAACTTTAAAAAAGAAATTTTACAAGAGTTTTTCATTCACCAAAAAGAACAGAAATGTGGAAAAGAGTAACAAGATAATAATCATCATAATTCTTTTCACTTACAAATAAAACTGTAGAGTAAAAGTAGGAAAATGATATATACTCCATGAAAATGTTTTCTGAACAATATTCAAAATACAGAGAAATATAATAAAGGATTTTTTTTTTACAAAAGGGAGAATATTGAGAAAAAAAATTATATTAGATATGCATATAATAATATCGCAGAATCTTGCAATGGTATTGTGGAAAGTGAACTACAATTTTAAATATATGTATCAAATAAAGTTGGCTGGCAATATTCTAGAAGTACAATACATTCCAAATTAAAGTCAACTTATTTAATTTTCCTTTCCTTTAATTAATTTTGTTCATCTTTCCTTAAATACTAACATTATTCATTATAATGTTGGCTCAAATTTGCATTAAAGTTGTTGGGTCCAGTGCTGAAGATGAAGGAGTATTCACAAACACATCTCCACTGCACGTGACACTCAGTCAGTTGGCATTAGTTTACCTTTTATTAAGAAAAAGGATTCTGGACTAAATTATTTGAGCTTATTTCACACTAGCAGGAATCCCCATTCTCTTCCTGTGTCAGAAGAACCACAAGAGTCCTAAGTATTACATTATTCTATTGTATATGATGTAAATAATAATAATGGATTTAAATTATAGTTAGGAACATGATATTTTGATTAGTTAAGTTTGTGTTGTTATGGAGGGAAATGTGGTTTTACTCTCAATTCTGGTTCTGTAGGTATGGAATTTTTAATGCAACATTTGTTACATCTGTAGCTACCTGTGTGTATTTAAGACTGGATGGTCCCAAATTATTCAGCAATTCCTTCATAAACTTTTCAAGAGTCGGCTCCAAATCCTCAAGTTCCTCTGAATTCCAATAAAAAGCTCAATAGCTTTATGTGATGTAGAGTGGAAGATTTAGTGATTATCTTTAATATAAATGTTAACTTTTTATCATTTTATTATTATTATTATTGCTATTGTATTATAGTTTATGTTTCAATCCATGTATTTATGCTAAAATATGAGTTCAATCACTGGTATCATACTTTCATAATTAAAGTAGCTATTCCGAGGTTTTCGTAACATTAAAAAATATAATATTAATTCCTACAAGAAATTATACTTTGTTTCATTCTGTTTCACTTAATATCAATTTTCCATGAACAAATTAACAATGTTAAGTAGAGACCCACTGGTCTACCACATGTACAATTTATTTTAACTTACCTTTTTCATGACTTGTAGCATTTGGTGATATTCTTGCTGCACTTAATTTTGGTATAAAAAACTATAGTAAAAAAAGAGAGAATAAAGTTTATGTAGATTATAGATTTATAAAGTTTTAGTAGATAAAGAAATCTGGCATTTTATAATATAAAAAATATCAGTTCAGTCATGATTTAAAAACACCTGTTTTGATACTATCTTTTAGCTATTTTTAGTTGATTATGAGGGCCTGCCATCCTCTCAGACCTTCTACTATGGCATATAAACTGACAGGCTCTTGTCAGACCTCTGTGGCAAGCAGCTGCTTGAGGGGGTATTTATTATTTATTTATTAACTGTACTGTAAGAAATATAAGTCCAGCTCAAGTAAGCTCTAGTTAAAATAAAAAATTGGGCTATGCTTAAACATTTACAAGATTCTTTCCTTTGCCTTAAAACTGACAATTAATTATTATCTCACTTAACATATCCCTTCCATTAGATTATATTATTTATGCAATATTTATTTTAAAGGACCACTGTAAAATTTCATTTTCATTAGTTCTGACTGCATTAATCAACACAATAATTAAAGTTATGGATCCAAAACTTGAGAAGCCTACTTTTTCAACTTCAAGAGAATGTTAAGTCTTTATTTTCAGATCTTAAGATCAATTTTGAGGTGAGCATAGCAATTGCCATTACCCTTGAATTTGGGAGAAAATATCAACTTTTGTGTATGCTGGAAAATATTTTCTTTTAAATTTAATTGTTTTGCATTTAATACCTGATCAGAATCTGTAAAGCCTCCTGTGGCACCTGAAAATATGGGTGGAATGGAACAAATGGATGATTTTTCTTCAGTCACAATATTCTTTAATACTTGAACTATAACGATAAGTAGCAACAAATCTTCTGTAGATAGCTTGCTGGCATTACGACTGCATATAAAATAAAACACTGATCTTATATGAACATTGAGAAAAAATAGTTGTACAATAATTATATATGCATATACATTCCAATTATTTAATAAAGACTACTTAAATAATAGTTAATAAATTGAGATAGTGGTTAATATATGCACAATTGGCATTAATCTTTAAGTCACTATTAATTTATTGCACACGTAAAATGTAGGAAAAAAGATTACAGGCATAAACAAAACAACACAACTATTTTGCAAGTCTGAAAATATATAAATAACCTCAGATGCTATGATTTTATGCTAATATACCTGCATATATTTCTATACATTTACATATACATTCAGTTTACATAATATATATTTGATAACATGAAAAATGTCCTTTAGTCTTTATGCCATCAATTTCATATACAAGTAATATTTTGTTGCATAAAAGAAAAAACTACAGTATTATTACCTTGAATATAAGGCTAATAATTTTGCATCTACTACAAGAAACGAATGACAAAAAGATCCTTCTTTATGGGTTGATCTAATTTTTTCCATTGTTCGTTGCAGCAAATTAACACAGATAGAGGTTACATCTTCATTTACCAGCAATCTTTCAATAGCCTTTGAGGAAGAAAAAAAATAACTCAATATCAAAATAATAATATTAAAAAAATTGGAAATATTACTACTTTTTAAGCTTCTAAGAAAAATAAAATGTGCAAAATACCAAAGCCTATATTAAACCCTTAAAGTGGCAGATTATTTATCATTTCTGTCCAATACGAAAATTGAAAATGCTGTAGAATTTTATCCTGTGGTCATGTTATTATACACAAAATAATTTGTTAATTTTCATATTTAATTTAAAAAAAAACTTTCAAAAGCATATTTCTTTTTGCAAAAATATATAAAAACTTGTGGCAAAGTTCTCTGGGAACAATGATATCTTCAGCCACTTTAGGTGTTAAACATCTTAATCTATAATTAATCAGCAAGCTTTATAAATTATTCACTGAAATTGGTGTAAATCTTACTAATTTGATGGAAACAAATTGGATTAACAAATGCAGATTAATGAATATTTGAAAAATAACCAATGAAAAATATTAAAGGTTATATTGACTATAACTATATTATTACAGTTTTTAATACATTCCTTTTATTTTTAATTTCTTTTAAAAATAGTTTATCTGTGATTGAATTGAACAATGCTTCAGACAAAAAAGAATATAAGCACTATCTACAGCTAACAGAATTCTGATATATGCTTACCTAAAAGAATAACATGGACTATTCTTTATCTAATAGGACATTCAATGAATGTTTCCATCATATGAGCTGAAAATTACAAGCATTGTTACAGGGTCTTTATCATCATGGCTGCAACAGATGTATCTAGAATTAATCACAGCAAATGTCAAGAGTATTATGAGCATGTTCTACCAAGGTTTTACAACTGATGTATGGGAGTGGATTAAATTCATAGAAGTGATATATTTATGTGCTGTAGATGTGTTACTGTTAAGTTGGAACCTTGCTTGGGAATCATCAGGCTGATCAGTCAGATAATGTTGAAGAACAAATGCACACAATAACAAAGAGATGCCAGGAGCAAATTGTTAGAAAAGATACCCCCTCTTACACATATGTAGCAAATACTTGCTATATTTATATATATACAATTAGGCACTGGAACTTGTTTGTTGTCTAAGAGAAAGGTGGAGTGGGGGTTGACAAAAGGTGGATGAAGTACTGCAAATAAATTCAGGCAGAAAATGATTTTAGAAGTCAGGTTCAAAACATTACATCTAAATATATATACACACTTCTAGTATTTCAAGCCAATACATTTACTGTGGAGAAAGATAGCAGGGTCATTCTCAATATTTGTGTTAACAAAGTCAGAGATGTAGTTAAAATTGAGAACAGATTGTTCTAAAACAGTGCAATTTTTTAAATAGCAGGTGCAATTTTGATGTTATTTTAACAACGTTACAGGTATAATTAAAATTCAGAATAGATTGTTTGAGGATAGATCATAGTGAAGATTTTTTTCTTTTTAAAATGTTGTTACAATGTTCAGCAAGCATTTCAGAAAATAGGCACTTTGTCCTGTCAGTGTTTTTCTAGAAAAATATACTGTAATGGATAGGGAAGTATTAGGAAAAATGGAGTAGGTGGGTTGTTTTACCTCTGCATCAAAATTGCACATTAACACATTTTTTTTCACATAATGAGCTAAATGGCCAGGCCATGATGACTTCAAGGGCTCAGAGAAGGATGGGGAAGGATACTGAGTATATTTTTTGAACTAATGATGTAATAAGTAGTGGTATACATTTATTATAAATATACGTACTGGTATGTAATATAGTACCATTTTACTATGAATGGTACAGGTGTGTGTTCTGGTACACTCAATGCAAGAAAAAACCTGAGAAATCATCATATCCAGCATCACTACTCAAGCAGAATCCTCTTTTACTTTGTGGCCTCAGTAGTTCCAAGCACATTCACAATGTGTGCTCTTGGCACTCATATCATCACTATATCTGATACTCTCATATCATGATGAACACGAATTGCTGATGATTCTGAGAAGGTGCACCTACTTTCAAAATCAGCTGATTGTTTGCAGAGATGTTGTCACTACTTTGATCTTTTCATTATGCCAATGTGCATTTCAAGTTGCCAAATATTAATTCTTTATTCGTATTATCTGCATATATCTGTTAATCTAACAGAACCTTGAATGTTTTAGCTATACAGAAGAAAAAAGTTTTCATCATTTGGGTAATGCATTTTTCTGTAATAGTATGGAAAGATCACAGACAATCCTTTAGACCACAGAGCATCTTACTGATGTTAGCCATTTCCATCCATATTTTGCTTTACTTTTTCCCATTGCACCCTGTTTATATTTCTTCTGATGAACATTCAGTCTGTTTTGATAAATTAGGGATGCAAATCATGCATCCTTAATTGCATTGCCTTGTTAAATCATCAACTTATTTATTTTTTAATGAAAAGGGATAACAGGTAAAATAATAAATTGTTCTTGTTGTTAGCATTTCTATAAAAAAGCAATTCATATGAAACTCAAAACATAAGTGCAGTTTGAACATGAAATTGCCAAGTCACATATTTGACAAGATGGCCTTATTCTTTAAGCTGATGAAATTATCAGAAAAGAGCAAAATATACAAAAGAAACCCGTTTTCAAATATCCATACTGGTTTAGCATTTAGAGTCAAGTGAATTATATTATGAATTTTGTATTATCTTCAGAAGATTACTGTGTGGTCACTTCTGTTTTAATTAACAGATCTGTTTCATCTTTAAACACAATGCATACTTTTATATCAAGAATCAGTGTAACAGCGATCAAGGTGACTAAAGCACCAGTTTAAGAGTCATTGCAAAATAAATGCACACAGACTAATAATAGCAATGGCTTTTGTGGCACCGAGGGGGAACATTTCAGTTATATTTGTACCTCAATGATTACAACACCAACATATGTACATATTGAAACTGTGCTAAGAGGTTGAGAGGGGGGAGGAAGGGTTAGAAATTGGTATTTCAGATAAAATTGTCTTCTCCTCCATATTATATTCAGATTCTTCACTTGCAATTTATAATTGTGAAAGCCATCAATCATTGCCATATCTTCCACATTCCCAAAGACATTATTATATTAAGGCAACTTATTATATTAACTGGCATAGTGGTTAGGCAGCTAGCGACTGTTCCAGCAAGGCAAACTTTGTGTGTTGCATTAGCTCTAACTAAGGCAGTGGTCAACAGTGACTTCGGTCTTAGTAGGGCATGTCCTCGTATGAGAAGGTCTGTATTAAGCTAGGAGTAGCTTCTAGGATTCTTCTCTGTCCTATATGTCGCAAAAAAATCAATCAATCAATCATTTCATTGCAGGTAGGGACCTAATTTTATAACCCAACATGAGGTAACGCAAAAATTTGGGATCATATGGTCAAGTAACACAGGAATTAAAGGGTACCAAAATCTGTTAAAACAGATATAAAGCACCAATAGTTGCATAGAAATGAAGTCATGGGCTATGAGAGTGCACACTGATGTCAGCAATGAATTGTCAGCAATGTCTTCCTGTTGAATCTGGGCTAAAGGGTGTGGGTGGGAGGTTACTCACAAAAGTAACTTTTAGTGCAGTGAAAATCAGAATATACAGATTAAAAGTGACACCTGGGCAACACTGGGTAAATAAAGTTCAGATGGTATAAAAAAAATTAGGGAAACTCAAAATTTTTTAAAAGTGAGAATATATTTGGTAACTTACTTCCACTAGAAACATCTGTTGATTTGCTCTCAAAGCACTCCATTTGTCTATTAGTTGAGACAACAAGTGAAGTTTAGAAATATTTCTTCCTGATGTAGCATTCAAATTTTTCATCCTTAGATTCAACAATCAAAATAATCGAAATATTTTGTAAATAAAACTAACAAAAAAGTATTATCACTTTAGAAATTTACATTAATTGCAGAGTTTAAAATAAACAAAGTACATTAAAATAAAAAGAATAAAAGCTTCATGAAAAAATTTACATATTACATATATAGGGCAAAGTTAATGAATGGGGTTAAACCAGTGGTTCTTAACCTTTTATGCTTCATGTACCCCCTGGAAATGTGTATGTAACTGGCATACCCCTTGTATAGATAGATAAAACTATAGTTATAACAATGGTTATTTTTACTTTGTTACTAGATCTAGCAACTTTTGAGCTCTCACAGTGTACCCCAAAATATTTTACCACATACCCCATGTTGAGAACTCCTAGGTTAGACAAAGGACAGCTTGGGGTTTAGCAGAGATAAATTTCATCACTGGCACAGCTGGAAATCGAACTCCAGAACTGCAGATTACACGCTTGGCATGCTCCAGACAAAGTCAATCCCCACCCCTTGAAATCAGGCATTCATTTCTAAATTTCTAGACTCTCTTCTGTGTCCAAAATTTTCTTGATATAAATGAGCAGTGTCACAATTGCATGACAATGGCTATATCCCAAAATGGAGACCATGATGTATACATACATAATGACAGCTGTTGAATCATATTGCTCTTAAAACAGAATATATAAATCGTAGTGTGACCTCTGAGAAGATACTAAAACTGAGTACTTTGCTTTGGAATGACATGCCATTGCTGCTTCAACTATATAGTGTGAATAATTCAAGAAAGCACTGCATACTTGAATATTGAATATCATGATTAATAGGCAAAGCATTATAGTATTTGAGTAAAGTGTTTTTACAGTGGATGCTACTAACTTGGAAAATTTCCTGGATGAAAGAGAGTAGAGAAGTCCTAAACTTTAAAATGCAGTGAAAAAAAAAGTAGCACATTTTATACAGAATACAATGTCAGCTAGAATTTCTTTACACTGCAAACAACTATTAACACACATAAACAGCTATTAACATTAATTAAATAGAAACAGGCATCTCAACCTCAAAACGTGGTATTTAGTAGCATAGTGATTTCCTTCCCATTAGCTTTCTTCCACTGCTTATAACTAACTGTCACAATTAGTATCCCTTGACAACATAGCCCAATATATTAATGAAAGAACAATAAGTTAACACTTTTATCATTATAAATCGTTTTGATATATTCTGTATCTTCTAATCATTTTAAACAAATTAATTAAAAACAATTTGAAGTCTTTTGCAGGTTAAAAAAACAAATTTCCACCACTGAAGTGTACAATTTCTCACTTGCTGGATTTATTGTAGCATTTTTTTTCTGACCTGTAAAAAAATTTCTAATTGCTTAAAATTAATTTGTACCAAACAATTAGAGTTCTTTTAATATATTAAATAGATTACAATGCTACTAAAAATGTAGCTTTTGCAACTGATTACACTGTTTTAGCTCTTTTTTCAATCTGGTAGAATAATTGGCATAAATCTAGCAATTCATGATCTGACTCACCCCCCCCCCCCCCCCCCCCCCAAAAAAAAAAAAAAAAAAAAAACTTATTCCTTCAATATGATCATTTACAATTCCAGACAAGAGTCTAGTGTTTTCTTCAAAACCAGTTAATACCATATCTCAATGCATTTATTAATTTCAGAGCATAAACCAGAGCAATGAAACTTGTATCAGAATATATGCTAAATATTAAACATGCACTATGCATAACCACTAACATACCATGTACATCAAATTTCACTGAATAGTTAAAAAAAAATACATTGAAACCTCAATGATTCATCTTATTCTGCATTTTTTCTTTAGGTGTCCAAAAAGCTTGCCTCAAAGGCTAATTTTGCAAAATATTTTTACCACTCTTGCATACTTCTACTGTGAATTTTAAAGCATCATAAAATTTTGAACACTTCTCATCTTTTATAAACTTGTGCCTAAAAAAATAAAAATTCATTTGTGCTAAACACAAAAAAACAGCATAAAAATTAAGAAAATAGTTCTAAAATTCTCTATTTGTGAGCAAAAAAATTGCATAACTTTAAATTTGTGTGAAATACCATTAAAAAAACAAACTTGTTAGCAATGAAATTTTCTAAATAAATGTTAATATTTCATTAAAAAAATTTTATTTCAGCACTACAGAGTATACTTGAATAAAGGTTGAGTATACTGAGTATACTGATCTTGAAAGTTTGAAAAAATACCGAGTTTAATAAACTAAATGTATTAACAATTATATTCTTTCTAATTTCCTACCAAATCTAAAGGGTTAAAAATTAATAAACACAAATATTACATTTTTAAGGATGGACCATACAGCATCTTGACAAAAATAAAAAATACAGAAATCTGTTGCTGCACTGTCTCAAGGTCTTCCTTTTCAACACTGCTCACACCAACTGCTATATAATTCAGAAGCTGCACAAAAATAAATATTAATAACTAAATTTTAAAATCAAATTTTCTAAAATAATTTTGCAATATGGACATTTTATAATCACATAAGATTATCAAAGAAAAAAACAACAACATAAAACAAAAGTTATCCATGCTATTATTTGCAAAAATAAAAAATTATTTGAATTCTAATATATACAAAATTGGGAGCAGCATGGAGTAAATACCTAAAATTCCAATTATATATATTATTAGAAACACACGATAACAACAAAGCTAAATAAGGCCATATTTCATGGTGGCATACCAGATAACCTCGGGGTAATGTCTTAAGGGATTTTTTGTGAAAATTCATTAGCTTTCAATTATTGAAATTTATAATTAGATTTCATATTAATTCCTGTGTTTTAAGACTTTATGTAGTTTTTAATAATTTAAATTTTCAGAACCTATAGATATTTTTATGTCAAACCACAATTATTACACTTTGCTACCTAAAATACAAATGTGTGTGTTTGATTCAAATGAATATCTTAATTTTTACCTATACTAAATATCCATTGTAAGGGATGGATTCCCCCTTTCCTATTGATGGAACACAAAGTAAAGCTTCTTGGCACAGTCGCTCCCATGAAATTCGGAACTGGGCTGCCCGAGAAGGAAATGTCCGGTGGCCAAAGAGAACTGTTGATGCCAAAGTAGACAGTCATGGTGGCGGGTGATTGGTAAGGTCAATGGAGGTCACCTGATAGGTAGATGTTGGCTGCTGCCACGGAACTTGAAGAGAGAGTGCTTTTTAGGGATAAAACTTATTTAAAAAAAAAAACAGTAGAGAAGTAGAAATGCACTAATATTCTACACTGCCTTGCCAAAAAACTAAATACCATGCACTATTTACCATAACATCGATGTAGAGCATGGATATATAAAGGAGAAGGTCACATGTCAAGTCACATTATTCCTGAGTTGCCTTAAATATACACATCACAGCCACTGGCCAACATTTGGCCACCATATGGGAAAGATGTGTGATATAAGCCAAATACCAAAAATGCTATTATTGGTGGTCGATAGGCAGTGCCTGTCAAGGCATTTTGAAGCACCAAGCAAACTTACTTTTTGCCACCCTCAACAAATTTACTTTTTGCCACTCCACATACTTTTACTTAACCCCCCCCCCCAAAAAAAAAAAAAAAAAAATTGTTTTGCCACCTCAAGTAAATTTACTTTTTTGCCATTACAACTGATTTTTTTCATCACCTAAAGCATTACCATTTTTGTGGCTCCAAGTTATATTTTACTGCCTCCACATTTGAAATAAAATGCTAGCCAAATCATTAATAACTGGGTTTCAAAATTATTTACATTAACACTTTACGTTTATAACACTTTCATTTTGAGCTGAAATAGAACAAACCCTTTCAATTATTAACATGTCACTTTTAAGATTTGGCATTCCAAATGATTGCTTGGAATGCTCATGCTATTGGACCACCTTGTCGACAGGCTGGTGCAATCTTAGATAAAACTATGGAAATCACAGGACTGTCCAAGCCTACAATCTCTAAAGTGTATACAAGAGGTTCAGCAAATGGACTTTGACATCTGGCAGGTAACTAATAGAGTGTTACAGGGGCAGGTGAAATCAAATTGACATTAAATTGTACACAAAAATTATTACTATTCTAAATATAGACCAAGATCAACCCAAATCAAATTGAATAATATGTAGGGATCTCCTATAGTTGAACAGTTGATATTCATTCAGAAACTTTTAGTGTCAGTCAAAAATTGGAAAGCGAGCTTCAGTGATGTCAGGAAAGATGTGAAAGAACTGTAAAGGACCAGAAAAAAGTTATGTGGTCAGATGAAACAAAATATATGCTCTCTTTAACAAATGATAGCATTAGAGTGTGTTGCCAGGCAAGAGGCCATGAACACTTGATGTGTCACATCCACTGCTGGAGGGAAAGTCATGTAAGTAACATCTAATTTCTTAACTTGTTAGCTATGCACTCTTTACTGAAAAAAAAATCTATGGCTATCAGCTTTATGCAGAAATATTGTGCATTGTTTGGTTAAAATGTGTAAAGTGCCATAATAGTAAATGATTATTAACTTTAGAACACTAAACATGTCTTTGAGTTATAGTGCCACTAAACATTCAGAAAATGTGCTACTTTAAATTTACACTTGAAATCCAATCACTTTGGTAAATATGGAATGATCATTTTCAAAGTAGTGTTTCTGTCATTAACAAATTTAACAACCTCTAATGAAAGATTCAGCAAATGCAAATTGTGATACTTTATTAGTAACGTCCAAATGAGAAAGAATTTTCCATTGATCTCTTTATATTAACAAAGTTTTGTTTTTCACATACACACACACACCCTCTCTGTCCACCTTGGGTAAGGAGATAAGCTTCTGCTGTCAATGTAAACTCTTTGACCAACATACTCTCCACCAATATTTGGTGAGATGGGAAATGGCTCAGTCAGTAGCACATACCAGGTTCATAATTTACAGTTTCCAGTTTGAGTCCCAACTGTGCCTGAACTGAAAATTTTCTCTGCTAACTCCCATTCTGTCCTCTGTGAGAAAGGAAATATGTTTGGGCTTGTAAAGCCTACTATACGTCAAATGGAACATTAAGCCATTGCCCCATGCACAAGAGAGCCATCCCTGTGCAGATTAAAGGACACACTGGATGGCCTTGATGGGAGGCTTCCTCCTTTCAATCCTTTCATCTGTTTCCTAACACAGCTGTCCAGTAGATTCCCTTCCTCAATCTTCTGTGAGCATTTAAAGTCTTTCTAACCTGATCATTTAGTCCATTATATGCAAAAAAGTGTCACTCAGCGGCAAAAAACCCAACTCAACCATTATTTGATATTCTACAATAAATGGGCTGTTTAAGTGCTAAAATAAATTTTATTTATTTATTTAGTACATACACCAATGTTACTGTAGTGATACACAGTTTAGAACAGTGTTTATATTAAGGTTCAATGCAAGATAATTTTTAATTTATTAAATATTAACTATAAAATTTCATTAACTATTAACTATTAAAACAAGGAAATTAAATATCTAAGAGTTGTTGTGTTGGGTTGTTTTACCTCTGAGCGGCACTTTTTTGCACACCATGGTCTAAATGGCCAGGCCACAAGGACCCTGAAGGCTCAGAGAAGGTTGGGGGAGGGGACCCACTGGAACAGCTGTTGGGAGACAGATGGTAGCCTCCCATTAAGGCCATCCAGCGTGTTCTTTAACGTGCACAGGGTATGGCTCTCTCGCACACGGGGCCACGGCTTAACGTCCCATCCGAAGGACGGCGGCCTTTCCAAGCCCATCAGTGTCCCCTACTGACCGTGGGCAGGGCAGGGAATTTTGCGGAGATAAATCTCAACGCTGACCCAGCTGGGACTCGAACCTGGGAACTACAGATTACGAGCCTGGCGCGCTACCGACTGAGCCACCCCCACCCCAAATATCTAAGAATGGACATGACAAAGTGAAAACAATAACTCATTTTTAAACAAGTTAAAAATGATTTTAAAACTCTTTGAGATAAATGAATTTTAGTCTGTGTTAAATCAACTGTCCTATGGCCAAGTGGTTAGCACATTTGGCTATTGATCAAAGGGACTTGGGTTCGAGCCCTGGGTAAAGCATGGATGTTTGTGCTGTCTTTCTGCTGTCTTGCCTTTCTCAAAGACCTTCTACTATGGTGTATAAACTGACTGGCTCCTGTCAGACCTCTGTGGCAAGCAGTTGCTTGAGGGGATTTTTTTTAATTTATTCAAATATGAGCCACTATGTACTTATTTTGAAGAGTTTATTCAATGGTCTCTATCACAATTTGCACAACAGAGTATTATAGAAATAAATTTGTGCTTTATGGTTTACTGTTTTTAAATTTCATAAATGCCTAATATTCCAATGTTCATAAAAAATATTTTCTTTTTCATACATGATTCAGTAATTAAAACTGCCATCTTTTATATGACATTTTATATGCTCTGTGAAAAGCATTATTTGAATAGTTTTACTGTAAGATTTCATACACCAATTAATAGTATTAAAATACTTATTTGCTTTTACTCTAGAAACTATTAAGCTCACCTCATTGAAGACAAGTAATACGCCATCTTCACATTCAATTGATGTGTACTGATTACCAAACTGAGATTGCATCACTTTATAAGATGCAATCAGGGGAGAAAACAGCTGCACCACTATATTTTTACTCACTGTAGTGCGAGTC
Organism: Ryuthela nishihirai; assembly: GCA_038380435.1. Lineage (NCBI taxonomy): Eukaryota > Metazoa > Arthropoda > Arachnida > Araneae > Heptathelidae > Ryuthela > Ryuthela nishihirai. The sequence goes on from JAWZYU010000010.1 coordinate 75,649,411, forward strand.
TCTGTAGATTCCCTCTGAAATCATATAACAGCTGTTAGATACCTCTACCAAACACTACTTATTTTCCCAATATATTTCACCCTATTGCTTAATAAAAAAAAACATGCATTTGTCAAATGAATTTAAATTAGCTAATCATATCTTAATGAACAGAATCATTATTAATAGGCAACTTTGCTGCACATATGAGAGTTTGTTGATGATGGTTAAAATATAAAAATATATATTTGGAAATTGGCAAAACATTGATAAAAATGGGAGAAAAATGTCTCATAACTCTGATTTGGAGATTTATAAGCATGAAAGATTGTGCAAAACATATGTATAATACAGCATAATAAACATAAAGGAAGTTTTTGCTCTGTGCAAAGATATGAACAAATAAAGAAATATAATATTTTTTTACTTTCATTTCAATTTCATTAGCATTCCTTTAACAGAAAATTTAAAACAATGGCAGCTGAAACATCATTTCCATGGGAGAGTCCTTTTACATTGGAAATCCCAAAGGAGATTACTGTTACATTACATTCTTGTAATATTCTTACATTGATATGTAAAAAATATGCATTTTGCAACAAGTTTGAAGAACTTAAAAACATATTTTAATTCTTTTGTGGTAGATTTTATAGCCTTAAAAGAATAATAAAATATTTTAATACCATAAAAATTCAAAAAAGGATTTTTTTTAAATGCTATTTATTCTACTAATAATTTAATATATAGAGCAAATTTATACATAAAAATTTTTCATACCTAGAAAAGCAAAATTTATATTTAGAAAAAGAAAAAAAATTTTACAGTACAATTATTTAATTTTTAAAAATAATTTGTTACATATCATACTTCTACAATTCTTCAAATGCTTATTAACTCGGTTACATAATAGAATAGATTTATTATGTATTAATTAAACCTGAAGTTCTTTTTCATCAGGAGTCAGTACATGTCTCTTTGAGTTTGGAGTCAGTACACAACTTAAAGTCATTAGACTCTACTATATTAGAGCCTAATGAGCCAGCTTAAGAAGTAGTCTAAAGTCTGTCTAGATATGTGCTAGGATGTTCCCAAAAATTTTGATTGTTTTTATCATATTCATCTTGGTCTATATAGCCTAATTTGCATTACCCTGACATCTACTATATACAATGAAATATAATTTAAAAAGTTAGTTTATGTCTTCATTATAAGGAAATGGTTAAGAACTTCATTTAAAAAAAATTTACAGATGTAAAAACACTAACTAGGCAGCCACTAAAGGCAGATTGGAGGCTTTTGTTAAAGACATACAGCATATTCTTTAACTAATGTGGCTATTCCCTATACAGAATCATGACTTAACATCTCATCAGGCTGCCAGCAAAAACCCTGTTTCCTCAGATTATGATCCTGACTAGCTGTTTTTACAGACTGCACTCTCTACATCTAGATCTCTACCTCAAAGAAAAACATTATTTGCAATGAAATTGCCATTATTTTATTTAAAGAAAATTTCTATTCACCTGGAAACAGAAATAAAAAATATAATAATGTCACAGGGCTGCTACAGACATTTAAGGTTTTTTCAACCTGGCTATTCCTTGTGCTATTTGAGCCACAATGCATTTATAGTGACCATTCCTTGCCACCTTAAAAGAGCCATCTGTTTGATTACATCAAAGGTATATTTTTGATTGTAAAAAAAAATGTTTTTTTTTTGTCAGTGTTACAAACTCACTTTTAACCAAAAAGAAATATGATAACAGATTTGAATGATATATACCAACACTTCAATAGATTTATTTATTTTATGCATTGTTTTTCTCAAAGGACCATATGTCATTTTTAACAGGTATGTTTAACTTATAATGAACACGTACAATTTTTCCCTGTACAGTTAATAAATTCTTATTAACAGTTAATAAATTCATTATTATTAGTACAAAATACTCATTAGCAAGTTTCTATCATTTCTAAAATCTATTACCTCTGCCAGGCCATCTTTTATAGCTAAATGCCAAAGATGGGATGAAAGTGCTTGATCTGCTTTAAAAAACACCAGATCATTCAAATTATCAAACATTAAAATTCCCTTCATGTTTAAGTCACATCAAAAAGTATTCATGCTGCATCTATTGCTGCATCTATTGAGAAAAAAAATAATTCTGTTATAAACTCACATAATACATTTTAAAATTTGTACATCTTTAAAAAAAAAATAGTATTGTGGTTTATGATTTATTATCATACAAAAATACAAGCAATTTAACTCTCATCAGATTACAAAATACAATCTTACAGTTTAACTAAACATTAAGAAGAGTGTAATGTTTTGCATATTTTATTTAATGACTATGCTATTATTCTGCTATACATTTGCTTTAGTTTACGTATGTTTTATTATACTATATATATACATATGTAGTTTATGTATATATATATATGTAATATAATCTTTAACAATTAAGTTCATGTCTGTAACATAGCAAAATAAATATTAATATATGACAATTTCTCAGTATTTTACTAGATGAATTAAACAGTAATAATTAACATTTAACTGGTATAGCAGAATTAATCAGTTCACCCATCTCATCTCAAACCTGCTACATTTTTATGACTCAAGAGATTGTAAATCTTGACACAACTACAGTGAAGCTGAGGTAATTTTTAACTCTTTAATCTGCTTTATCAGGCTAGGGTGATGTGCAGTGACTTCACAGTGAAAGATTAAACGAAATATTGGTCTGTAAAATGAAAATAAGAAGTTTAGTTCATGGGTTCTTTAAAATCTGCTGTAATTAATATTTAAAAATTGTTAATTACACTTAATCAGTATATTCACATAGTACGAGTTTAGTAATGATTTCATTTGGATTTTCTTTAATGGATTTGAAGATTTTTGTAGCATTTTTCTAATGTGGGTGCATATTTGTTCCAACTAAAAGCCTCGTTTTTGTTTTTAACAAACCAAAATTCATTTATAACTTCCCTAGCCAGTTTGTTTTGGAATGCTTGTTGAAGCTTTATGTTGAATGTGGAGGTTTGCCCCTACATAGGATTTGCATATGAGAGTGCAGGTTTAATAGCCAACTTATTATTAGAGTTTGTTCTTAACATGTAGCTTAGAATTCCTATAAGTGAATTTGGGGCTGCATTTGACTAAATTTGCTTTACCGAGTACATGGATAATATTATGTTTTCGGTTTAGTCATTCATATAGGATGACTCCTACATTGTTAACAGGTGGCTTGGGTTGTTTTACCTCTGAGCAGCACTTTTTTACACATTATGGGCTAAATGGCTAGGTCACAAGGACTCGGAAGGCTCAGAGAAGGTTGGGAGAGGAAACCCACTGGAACAGCTGTTGGGAGACAGATGGTAGTCTCCTGTCAAGGCCATCCAGCGTGTTCTTTAACGTGCACAGGGTATAACTCTCCTGCACACGGGGCCCATGGCTTAATGTCCCATCCAACGGAACGGCGGCCTTTCCAAGGCCATCGGTGTCCCCTACTGACCGTGGGCAAGGCGAGGAATTTTGCGGAGATAAATCTCAACACTGACCCAGCTGGGACTCGAACCTGGGAACTACAGATTATGAGCCTGACGTGCTACCGACTGAGCCATCCCCGCCCCTAACAGGGTGGCTCTGAGGGATACAAGTATAAAAACATGAACTAGTGTAAAAAAATTCTTTTTGTGTGAAAAAAAAATCTGACTTTTTCAACTCTGTGTTTTTCCCAAAAATTTCAGCATTTTAATTGCTACCTGTGCATTGTTGTAGCTTATTGAGTCCAGATTGCTACCTTAGGATTCAGTAATGGTACAGATCATCAGCATATAACATAACTTTAATCCTCTCTGGCATAGGGATATCAGAATGTACAAATTAAAAAGCGAGTCCCAAAAGTAAGTCTTTAGTGACTCCAGCTCCAATATTTCTTTATGTTGAGAGTACAACACATATTTGGACTATGAAGATTTCATCAATAAAGCAGGCTTATATAACATTGTGAGTAGTATCAAAAGTTATTTTTAATAACTTAAAGATTAAGCCACCCAACTATACTCAGTCAAATGTCTTTGCTACATCCATGATGACCAGGGCCAAATCTAGGAAATTCACAAGGGGGGGGGGGCATTTCCCCTGTGAATGTTAGTAAGGGTAACTGAGGCAAAAATTATTACTTATATATGTTTCATGCATTTTACAAGAAAATTGCTATAGACCTCTTAAAGAGAAAGGGAGATACTACAATGGAAATTCAGTTTCAAAGAATTACATTGTAAAAATGAATCCCTCTTTACTTTTTTCTGGGCCAATTGAGTTCCTTGCCCCTCCCCCTCCCCAATGATGACTATGCTAGTTAAAAGTTGAAGGTAAAAAAAATATCATAATATGCATACAAGTTTTAAGCTACACCTATTATTATTATTTTTTTTTGCTTATCAAATGGGATATTTATCAGTCACTTTACAGATAAGATCTTTCAATACAACATACATATGCATTAATGGGCATTAATATTCAAGATTTTTTTCTTACTGAGCAAACAAGTTTCTTACCCTTAAAGTGCCAAAAGACACCATAGTTCCCAGAGAATTTTGCTGCAAGTTTAAATTTTTTTTGCCAAACGAAATTAGCTTTTTAGAATTTTTTTTCAAATTAACCACGAAAAATTAACACATTACATTCTGTATAATAACCTTACTAAGTTCTGTTAGATATGTGCTTCAGGATAAGATTGTACATTCTTTTAATTTTCATCATGAAAACAATTCAAAATTAACCCAGCACTTTAAGGGTTAAGCAAGGAAGTTGTGTGACTCAAGTCCCATCTGATTAACACACTTAGGATTACGTGAACATCTGCATTTTGTTTTGGTGGGCAGTTGCTTTTACTTCCAACTACCTGGATGGCCTTGACGAGAGGCTACCATCTGTCTCCCAACAGCTGTTCTGGTGGGTTCCCTCCCCCAACATTCTCTGAGCCTTTGGGGTCCTTGCGACCTGGCCACTTAGCCAATTGTCTGCAAAAAAAGTGCCGCTCAGAGGTAAAACAACCCATCACAACTTCCAACTACCAAAAATTCTTGGTATTTTTATATAACTGCCACCTTAAAATTGAATAAATTCTGTAAAAGCACAAATTAACATTAAAGCAATGTAAGATCAAAAATGAATTACATCATAATAAATAAGTAAAAATTCAAATTGATATTTACAACTTTATCACCATAATTAATGCTACTATTAATATAACGTTAATCATATGCATATTAATAATACCGAGTACCAATCCATAGATTAATAACACATAAATGATAATCGAAATATATGTTTTATAAAATATTTTAAGGGAAAAGAATCTAAAATAGTAACAGACTTATATCCTTGTACTACCTGTCATCCAAGTTTATGAGAAGATAATGTTGACATGCAATAGACACATGTGACTACAGCTGAACCGCCATCTGTGTCACGAACAGTTTTGTACTGCAAAAGCAGCCTGGCCTAATGGTTAACAAATTAGATATGTGTCAACTGAAAAGCTTTCGAGTTTGATTTTAATCCATTTAAAATATTAACACTCCTAACATATAAAACAAAATTCACTGTTATTTAAATATTCATATCTAAGCTCATTATATATATGTGCAGAGAAACATTGAAAATTTTTTAATATCGGAATATTTTTCTTGGCTCTTAAAATTAAATGAATCAGGGGTTCACTGAGGTTGGCAGTGCATCAGGTTTGTAATATGGTTTATTCCAGGTTCGAATCCCATTGTGCCGTTGTTTAGATTTATCTCTGCTAACCAAGTGAGAAAATGAACGATGGACTTATTAAGTCGCTGTTTATCGAATGGGACGTTAAGTCTTTGCCACGTGTGGAACAAGGGAGTATTAATTTTTTATTTTTATTTACATTAAAAACGATAATGATACCAATACTTATTTAGCTAAAGACTAGAGCTCAGGGTAATATAAAGGGTTGGGTTGTTTTACCTCTGAGCGGCACTTTTTTGCACACCATGGGCTAAATGGCCAGGTCACATGGACACCGAAGGCTCAGAGAAGGTTGATTGAGGGGATCCACTGGAACAGCTGTTGGGAGACAGATGGTAGCCTCCCGTCAAGGCCATCCAGCGTGTTCTTTAACGTGCACAGGGTATTGCTCTCCAGCACACGGGGCCTCGGCTTAACGTCCCATCCGACGGATGGCGGCCTTTCCAAGCCCATCGGTGTCCCTTACTGACCATGGGCAGGGCGGGGAATTTTGCGGAGATAAATCTCAACGCTGACCCAGCTGGGACTCGAACCTGGGAACTACAGATTACGAGCCTGGTGCGCTACCGACTGAGCCACCCCGCCCCAGGGTAGTATAAAGTAAGATGCGTTGGCTACATACCAATGTCTTCTCGTCGTAAGGCGAACTGTTATAAGTCATTTGGAGAAATTGTTTCTTGTAAAAGAACAGTTAAAGTTGTACTGTCTGCTATTATCGACGTCATTGTCAGGCAGTTCTTATGTAAAAAAGAGTAACGGTAAATGTTCTGATCGAAATAAAGTTCTGGTTGTTATAAGCATAAGGCCCATTTTAAAAATATATATTTTTGTTTCGATATTGTAGCGGCTGTCAATATTCTTCATTTTATCCTAGCAATTATTTCTCCAAAAGATTGGAGCGTCGTATACGAGCTATCAGGCGATATCTCTATTTGAAGCACGATAGCTAACTTACCATGAATGGAGATTTTATTTATGTAACAGTTGTAAAAAATCGATAAAAAAAAACGATTCTGTCAATCTTTAAGTTGGACATCGTAATTGTCGTCTTGTCGCAGTTTTTCCTATTGTAAAAAAAAAAACGTTAGTTTTTTCCTATTGTAAAAAAAAAAAACATTAGCAGCATATTCGGTTAGTTTCGTGAACTGCGTTCCTCCCGCAATGCCGAATTCTGTGGGTCCTTTGGTCTGGATCCGAATCTCTAATCTTTATGTCCAGTTTTTAATAAATTTGCTTTCCCACGGCCGTTGAACTGGAGCCAAGTGGCGTCAGACAGCCACTATTGAACCATCTCATCTGTGCCATTGAACTCGCGTCAGCAATCCATGCCTCTGTAAACCATGGAGGTAGGAAGCACAGGAGGGAGCATGTGAACCGATTCCCGTACTATTGCTGATGCCAACTGCGGACCTGCCACGCTCCCTTTGGTATCCAAAACATATTTGACAACGATTGCATTTCGTTCACTAGAGCTGTTCTGCATTTCAGTCCTGCCTCAGCAGAAAATTCGTTTAAAATTTTTCCTCTCAGACCTTCTACTATGGCATATAAACTGACAGGCTCCTGTCAGACCTCTGTGGCAAGCAGCTGCTTGAGGGGATTTTTTTATAAGCTGTAAGCTCCATCGATTGATATGAATACACAAATAGCACAGCGATACCTTTCTGAAGATCTATATCCCAGAATGCACTGCGCAGTTTGACATGGCTACATGTTCCCTCCTGTTATTTCCTACCTCCATGGTGTAAACTGTAGCATGTTTAATTTCATATTTTCCCGGAAAGGATATAAACAAATACTATTTCAAAATATTCCGGAACATAAGTAATGTATATTAAGTTTTAGTTTTGTAATTCAAAAATTTTAATTCTCGAGAAATTATGATTTAATAATTTAATTGTAGTTCACAGTTAATATGGCACTGTCAAGCACTGCTTCCAGTGCAAGAAACTTATTTAATGAATCGAAAGCTCGTTTAGCGGATCGTATTCAAGTAAACGTAAATAGTGCTGGTTCATTAGCCAGACAAATCATCCGTGGTTCAAAATCAAATGAGGTATATTATTGACTTTACATATTTAATATAAATGAATTTTTCTTCTGTTTTATTGTATTTGAACGTGTAGAAGACTAACATGTGAAAGAAGCGAGATATTTATTAGGTTTTTTTTAATATTTTCTTCGAAATATACTAAGCATATGTGTTTAAAAAGAATGTACAATTATGAAACTTCTAAAATGATTGTTTACAGTAGAATGTTTTAAATACCGTCAACATTCAAACTCTTGAAAGAAGTTTGCAGTAATATGGCTAAAATGAACCCACATACTGTCCAGGCAGTATGTTTATCATGTTCTCTAATAAATTCTCAAAGGTAAAATTATTGTTTATAAGCCAAGAAATACTAAGCACATTATTGTAAGCTTTATTTTCCAGAGATATGAAACTCATAACTATAAACCCAATGATCTATAGTTTTAAAAAAAATGAATGTTGATCATAGTGTCTTTTGGGTATTTTACTGAAGTATCTAGTCTCCTATTACAAGTTGTAATGATTAGAGCAACTGTCTTGTTGTGCAACAATTAAACCATTGATTGTGTGGTACCTAAAAGAATTTTATTACCTAAAAGCTTTTTAATTTAAAATTGTGATCCCTAAAATTATAACTTTATATCTAATAGATTTTATTAAGAAATATGTGGACATCTGGTCATCCTAGTTTGACAACTCACAATTATTGCCATTTATTATAAAATTCTAGCTTCAATTTTTTTCAGTTCCTGCATTACCAATTGAAATTCTTTATAACAATGTTGCCACTGCTCTTCTATTAGTAAAAGATCTGCTATGTTGTATAATTAATATTTTAAAAAATATCTAAAAATGAATGCTGGGGACAGTTATTCATCAGGGACAAAGCTGTTCATCCAGGGACTCTCCATAAAACAGGAACTTCTGGTCACCCTTAACTAGAAACCCTGTAATTTGTAAGATATACTATTGCAATAGCATAATTGTAATATACTGAAATAGTAAAACCAAAGGCTAAACCCATAAAAAGATATTTTTATGCAATGCATGTTACTAAACGTGGAATCTTGGGCCTGAATGTAAAAAAAAACAAGACTGAATAAACCCATATATAACATTTGAAAGCTGGCATGTCAATAAATATGAACCTCAGTTTTCCACTTAAAAAATCTTTAAGACTAAATAGGAAAATTTTTAAATGTTGCTAAACATGTAACCTTTGTTCCTTGCACTGCTGTAATTAGAGACTAAATTTTAGGGAGAAAGTTCTGGCAACTTTTTATTTTGATTTCTTATAAGCATCAAATATAATATTGAAATATAAATATTAATATAAATATTAATTGGTGGGGTTTATGGGGGGTATTTTTCAGTGGCTAGACTTTAAGTGACTAATATGAGTGAAAATCTTGACAAGGGTTCAGACCTTGGAGTAGTCAAGAAATGTAGATAACACACCTGAACAGATTCTTTGGTGTAACTTAATTTGTGTAGTGCTGCAAAGACCCAAAATATGATCATCACATTTGGCTCCCTTTCTGAATTTGAAAGTACTTCGGGTAGTTTTAATTGTCCACTTCTTAGGGGGGGTGGGGGGGTGGGGCTCTCAGTCGGTAGCGCGCCAGGCTCGTAATCTGTAGTTCCCAGGTTCGAGTCCCAGCTGGGTCAGCGTTTAGATTTATCTCCGCAAAATTCCCCACCTTGCCCACGGTCGGTAGGGGACACCGATGGGCTTGGAAAGGCCGCCATCCGTCGGATGGGACATTAAGCCATGGCCCCGTGTGCGGGAGAGCCATACCCTGCGCACATTAAAGAATACGCTGGATGGCCTTGATGGGAGACTACCATCTGTCTCCCAACAGCTGTTCCAGTGGGTCCCCTCCCCCAACCTTCTCTGAGCTTTCGGGGTCCATGTGACCTGGCCATTTAGCCCATGGTGTGCAAAAAAAGTGCCATTCAGAGGTAAAACAACCCAACCCACTTCTTAGGTTTTATGTTGTGTCAGAAAGTTGGAGATGATGCTGTAGGTTTGACACCACATAAAATTGCACAGATTTAAAAATGCTTATTTGTTCAGTAAGTATTCAATAGTTCTGTCGTATTTCATATATAAACCTCAAATTTTTTTTTCTTACAGTAGTCATATTCTTAGAGTAATTTGAAATCAAACAGAAATAATTTTTGGAACCCATTAAAGCCATAACTGTCATAAACAATAACTAATAGAAACTGTAATATTTCTTTTTTAATTAAGTAACATAGAAAGTTGTCATATTTCTTAACATAAACTTACAATTCTTGCCATAATTTTAGTTTTTCAAAAAGTTTTCTTAATTTTTTTGTAATAATAATCTGGATGTCATGAATGTAGAATAGTAGAATAAATTTTAAAACTGTAATTACATTTATTAATCTTTCCTTCATCTCCACAGCTTCTAAGTAATAATTTTCCCACTATGTGCTATATGAGGAAAATATATATTGTTTTATATCACATCTATAAGATGATGCCATGGTTTAGCTAAGAATTTGAAAGCCAGCAGAATTGAAAAAATGTTTATATAAACACTTGAATTGATGAGTTCTTAGAAAATACAATTTCACCAGAGGTGATTAAAAAAATAACTCTTATGGCTGTGTTGCTGTTTCCACACTTGAAAATACTCCAGATTAAGCCCACAAACAGCATTTTTAACTCTTCCCAGGTCCAGCTATTTTTTCACTCTGATCAGGCAAAAAAAAATTAGAATTTTTTTTGTCAATGTTGTAAATGAAAGGAATTATGGCATGTTATATGCCAAATTAATCAGCATTTAATGGATTTTCTGAAAATAAAATATTTAACAAAAACAATGACTAGTTTATTTTAATAGGACTTTTTTAGTCATGTAGTAAAATATGCAACTGGCAACACAAAAGTTTATTTAAAAAAACATAATAGATGGAAATGATTGTAATGCACATGTATAGAAAGGCTATTTATTTCTGAATAACAAAAAAAAAATCTTGTTTAAAGTAAATATTTCTTCCATTTTGTAATTTTTTTCTCCATACCTTACTTTGAGAAAAGTCCAGGCTTGTTGCAAAATCCAATAAACAAGTCAACTTTAGAATATTTTTAATAAATAACTGATCAACAGAAATAAGTCATGCTATATACCAAATTAAAGAGAGTTTAATTCTGAATTTTATTGAAGTTAAAAATATGAACATTGTAGTAACATATTAATTTTGATAACACTTTTTATAGTGGTATACTGAAAAAATAGGTACATATTTCATAATTACTTCCAAAATCTTCCCCTCCTCACAGATATTCTCTATGGTAGGGGTTCTCAATATTGGGTACATGGTAAAATTTTTTGGGGTACACTGTGAGAGCTCAAAAGTTGCTAGATCTAGTAACAAAGTCAGTGTTTTATTTTATTCCCATTGTTATACTATAACTATAGTTTTATCTGTCTATACAAGGGGTATGCCAGTTACATACACATTTCCAGAGGGTGCGTGAAGCATAAAAGGTTGAGAACCACTACTCTATGGCATATTAAACTGATAGACTCCTATTAGATCTCTGTGGAAAGCAGCTGCTTGAGGAGTAATTTATTTATTTTCATAGTTTTGTTTCTTAACTAGATGTATGCAAGTTTTTCAAAGTTACTGGACTGATGATAAGAGCAAGTAATATGCTGGTTTGGCAGAGCTGAAATGTTTTGAAGTTGCTTATCCTTTTTCAGCTGTTTTTATCACTGTGGAATAATATTATTTGAGAAGATTTCAAATCTGTCAAAAGGAAAACTGGCTGTAAAATATATATATAATTCAATGCATTTCTGCATATGATAACTACAAAACTAGCTAATTGGAAAAAAAAGGTTTTAAACTATAAAATGCACATAAAAAAGTGTCTACCATTACTTAATTTTTTGTTTCAGTGTGGAAAAACTAATAAAATGGAAGAGTTAGTTTGACTTAAATATCATCTTATACTGTTTTGTTGTAAGTAAAAAAAAATATAGCCTTTTTTTACATTTTGATGAAAAATCCTTAGGGGTAATTTTACTGTTGTGAAATGTGCAGTATTATGTAGATCTAGTTTTTGGATCAATATTTTTGCAAAAAGAAGTTTTTTTTTAATGACAATTCTTTCACCAAAAAAAGTAAAGTTTTTAAGTCATAATTTTTCATTACTATAAGGATCTGGCATTCACCTGAGATGCCAACAGGCAATCTGGCACCACAACCTCCTGGCTAAACCTGATTCAACAAAGAGTTTCAAAGAAGTAGCGGCAAGCTCAGGTGAATTAGCCAATACTAACATGAGCTCCCTCATCCCTCGACCTAGTCATGTGTACTGACCATACAGCATGAGAGAAAGAACAGAAGGGGACTTGGCTGCTACATCTCATTGAGGATGGTCAAGCAGGGACCATCACTCATGCATCTTTCATTGAACTTGAGGTCCAGGAACCCCACATTTGGTTGGCTGACTGGCTTGGTGTAAATTGTTTAAGACCAAAGTGTGGTTGAGGATAAGAATTGTACATATGAATTGTATATATGTACATAAATAAATAGATTTTATATAGTGATCTTGTAGTGCAGTAATTTTTAGCCACCTGGAACTTTACCTGCAATTTTAGAGTACCCAATTTAATGCTCCTACCCACATAGTCCATCACGCCCTCACATAAAAGAGAGTAAACAACAATTACCATTTATAAAACCTTTGTGGCTGGCAGCTGCTAGAGGGATAATTTGTTATTTCTTTATTAAACTTCATCACTGCTCTCAGAACTATATAATTCTCATTGTTTCAACTATATATTTTGGTTTTCAATGATTTTTCAATGATACTATATATTTTGGTTTTTGATGATTTTTTTAATGATACTATATATTTTGATACTCTATATATTGGGTTTTCTTTACAATTTTCACTAATACTCAGTTTTTTAATGCTGTTGAATGAGAATGAAGCAAACTGCTATTATTACCAAAATCAGAATTCATTAATGTAATCAGTTTCATTGCTGCATTTTGCTGGAACAAATAATAACATTGAATTATGTGTAACATCCGTTACTCTACTTAGCATCTTAATTTCCTTCTATTTTTTTTTACTCTCCTGATCTACTCTCCCCACACATTAAAGCAGTAATTAAAACACTCATAATACAAGTAACCCCTCAGGCAGCTGCTTGCCACACAGGTCTGACTGGAGCCTATCAGTTATATGCCATAGAGAAGATCTGTGAGGGAGACAAAACCTCCTCATGCTGAAAAGAATTAAGTAAAGTACCCCCTCAAGCAGCTGCTTGCCACAGAGGTCTGACAGGAACCTGCCAGTTTATATGCCATAGTAGAAGATCTGTGAGGATGGTGGGACCTCAGCAGAAAAATGACACTAATGTCCATGCCTTATCCGAGGTTCGAACCCAGGATCCTTATATCAGTAGCCAAGAGGAACTAAAAATCATGTTTCATGTAAATATTATATTATTTGGGAAGAAATTTACTTTTGATTAATATATAATTTAACAGTTTTTATTCATCAAGTATTCCAACATTAAGCCTTAATTGCATAGTCTGATCTAATTTTTTCACTATATCACTATAAAAAAGTCTTATTAAAATTAATGTCTTTAAATTTTTTGTTTTCATTAAATTAAGCATTAAATACTGTTTAATTTGGTATGTAATATTAATTATTTCAGTTGACTGGTTATTTGTTAAAAAAAAATCTAAAGTTGATTTGTTTATATGACTCAGCAATGCTTGGACTTTCCTCAAAATAGGGTACCAAGAAAAAAAATAATAAAAAAAAAATCTTTTTTTTATACTTTCTATTCATATGCATTGTATTTCTGTCTTAGTTTTCTTAAATAAATGTTTATTTGTGTTGCCAAATGCATTTTTTTACTACATGACTCTAAAAACAGCCCTATTAAAATAGAACTAATCTTTTTTTTTTTGGTATCTTATTTTCAGAAAATCCAGAAATAAATCTAATAATTAATTTGACATATAACGTGCCATAATTCCATTCGTTAGTTATTTGGCAAAAAAGTCATAAAATTAAATTTTTTTGGACTGATCATAGGGAGAAAATGGCTGGGCCCTGGATGTAAACCAGTTTTTCAGGCTGAACACTGAAAAGGTTAAGAGCAAATAGTATTGTGCATAAATATCCCATCTCAAGTTTCAGCGTAACTCAGTTTGTCATCCTCGGGGATATATGTTAGCCCAGTATACTATTCCTGATGACAATAGACCTTACTCATCACACTGTCAATCAAAGATGCCACAATCTGAAAATATGCAGTATGTCAGAAGCTGCCAGAACTGACTTGTGAGTTCATTCCATAATTTTTTAAGTAAATGAGACTGAAACTCAGACTGTTGAAGGCTAAATTTAACTACGTAAACAACATAAAGCAGATACACCCATAGCAAGCAAAGGCATGCACACTAGTAACTGTAAATATGTATATATGTCTGAAAATATGTGAAATTATATGTGTGTAATATTTGTACAGTGTAATAGGGGGCAGGCGGGTGAGTTGGTAGTGTGCCAGGCTTATAATCTTAATAATTCTCAGGTTGAGTTCCACCTGGGCCAGCTTTGAGATTTATCTCTGCTAGACCCTTACCTTTCTTTCAGTCAGAAAGAGGACACCGATGGGCTTGAAAGGCTGCCTTCCACAGATGGGATGTAAAATGCAGTGCTGTGTGCAGGAGAGCCATACCCTCTGCATATTAAAAAACATGCTTATGGCCTTGATGGGAGTCTTTCATCTGTCTCCTATCAGTTGTCCAGTGGGTTCCCTTTCCCCATCCATATCTGAGCACTCAGGGTCTTTGTGCGCTGGCCATTTAGCCTATTGTGTGCAAAAATGTTCTACTCAGAGGTAAAACAACTCAACCCAACAGTGTTATCATAAATGAATGATATAGTATTGCATTCATAATCACCTGCAAAAGAGCTAAAACAAGTAATTAAATAAAGTTTGCTATTATAATGATTCATGAAGACCAGGAAATATGATTCACAGTTTAAATATGATGAATACATAACACTCATATGTATTGGAAATGATGTGTCATGAGAATTGAGACTGCACAGGAGAATTTTTGTGATTCATGTATTGTGAACCATATATTCTTGACATCTTGATCTTTCATATAGCTGCATTAAAATTAATTTAGAGAAGTTGCCAATTTTAGTTTTAATTTTGAAAAGTTTTAATTACCAGCTTATAACTTAACCCAGTTTGCCTTTAATATAGTATTTGGTATTGTCTCAATATGATAATAAAGTTCTTAATTAAAAGTATAATAATAATTAGCCCTTATTATTACATTTTTCTTTGAGCATAGCAATGAAAAAACTTTTTTTTCTATTTCAGACCCTGATGCATACAGCAAGAAATTTTGCTCTCCAAGAGTATGCCATTGACAATTCTGAAATGGTAAATCATTTCTGATAGATGGATATTTTAATCATAGTTTATTGAGAAATATTTTAAATAATAAGCATAAAAAAAGTGTTTAAATGAAACCTGATTTTTCCATGCTTTATAAGCAAAGGCAGAGAAATTTGAAAAAAATCTGACCAACAGCAATTTTTACTACAAGCCAGTGCAAAGGCATATACCAACATAGGAGGATGAGGCAAAAACATTTTCCTACTTTTAT
Source organism: Ryuthela nishihirai (assembly GCA_038380435.1). NCBI lineage: Eukaryota > Metazoa > Arthropoda > Arachnida > Araneae > Heptathelidae > Ryuthela > Ryuthela nishihirai. The sequence goes on from JAWZYU010000010.1 coordinate 75,664,914, forward strand.
GTCTACTTAAAAAAGAGCATATATCAAAATTGACAAAAGAGCATTCCAAGGTGAAAGCTGATGTGTTTTACACTAGAAATATTTTACTGATGTGATTCCTAGCTTCAAAAGTATCAACTCATGGCAGAAAGTTCACTCACCATTGATGAATGGGCAAGTGGATTTCCCCAGCCCTACTTATTAGTATGCGTGTTTTCAGTTAAATACATGTAGTGGGTGAAATATGCATATTCAGTTGCCTATTTTTCTAAAGTTAAGTTGAAATCTTTAATTCTCTATTATCATAGAAAGTTATCATAGAAAATTCACTTTAGAACTTTATTGCCAAATTACTAATGAAAGGAATTATGGATGCTATATGCCAAATTAATACGCATTTAATTCTAGCTTTATGAAAAATAAAATATTTTACACAACTGACAAGTTTAATTTTAATAGGGCTTTTTTCAGTTATGCAAATAAAAATATTGAAAAATTTAAATGGACAAAAATAATTATAATGCAAATGATTAGAAAGGCTATTTCTAAATAACAGAAAAATATATGTTTGCTTCAAAGAGAAAAGTAACTGCTTTTTTTTTTCTTGGTATTATGTGAAAAGTCAGGCTTTTTGCCAACTGTGCTGAGTCAAATAAACAAGTCAACTTTAGAATTTTTTTTAACAAATAACCAATCAATAAAAATAGGTCAGATTATACCAAATTAAACATAATTTAATTTGGAATGTTATGAAAATAAAAATATTTAATTTCATGCAAATTTACTTACATATTAATTTTAATAAAACCTTTTTAGTCATATAGTAAATAAAAAGATTTGGCAAGGCAATTAAAATTAATTTTGGAAACTTGAATATAAACAGTTAAATTATATAACATGTAAAGGAAATTTCTTTTGAAATAATATAAAAATATCACCTGGTAACAGACTTATTTATATATATATTATATTTTAATACTTTAAAACATGGGCCAGAATTACACAAGATGACTTTGCACTGTTCATATCATGGGATTTTCTGTCTTCTTTATAGAAGTGAAGGAATACTCTCTTGGCTATTTTTTTAGCATCATGCTCCTTTTTTTTTTGGGGGGGGGGGTACATTTCAGTATCCTCAGAAAGGCACAGCCAAGAATTTGAAGTTGAGTAGGGGTAAAATAAAAAAAAAACATTCAATAAAAACTAATAATTGCTTAGAAATAATGTTTTGCCAAGGGAAAGGTTCTTCACCATTACATTGGGATGATTTAAAAACATCTCAGTGTCGTGGTGAAGAGAGGGGAGGGGGGCATTAAAATGCTCTTGATCATATTGTCCTCCCATATCATATTGTGCCAAATATAGGAGTAATGATTTCCATACTAATGAAATTCTATTTGCTTCTGTATCCAAGACCTCATTCATTCTCGTGAAAGTTTTACAGTGAAAAAGCAAGAAATAATAATAAAAAAACACTTAAAGTGATGTTAAGTAAAATATCATCAGCAACAAAGTGCAAGATTTCGTTGTCATATCTCCAAAAGATTGATAATGATATATAAATCTACAGAAATAAAATCAAAACATATCTATAAAAATGAAGGTTTCATTTTAAAAGTATAAATAAAATAAATTGAAATACTTGAAAAGATAGCCAATGTTGACAAAATTGGGATGACCTTGTATGCTAGGGGCAGGTGTTTCAGTCATTACCTCACCAGCACATAATTTGTAGTTTCCAGGTTCAGCTTCTACCGGTCCAGCATTGAGATTTATTTCCACTAACTAAAATTCCTCACCCTACCCTCAGTCAGAAAGGGGATACCGATGGATTTGAAAAGCTTGCCATCCATCGGATGGAGTGTAAAGCTATCGCCCTCCGTGCAGGAGTGCCATTCCCTGTGCACGTTGAACATGCTAGATGGCACTGATGGTAGTCTACCATCTCTCTCCTAACAGCTGTCCAGTGGGTCCCCTTCCCTGAACAGCATAATTTCACAGTCATGGTTTTGGTTTCAGTAGCAGGAAATCATGCACTGAATACTGGGATGAAAAATAAAAATATTTCTAGGAATATTGAAAAATTTTAAAGCAGAAAACGGAGAGTAAAATGGAAAAACAATAGATGAATATACTTTGTAATTGCTTCCAAAAGTCTCAGTTTTTGAAAATAGTTTTGGTTAAATTTCAAGAGATTTTTGAAACTTAAAAAAAAAAAGTGAATTCGCAATAGTTCAGATCAAACTTGTGAGCTTAAATCAGGGAGTTGCTTCAGCACAGAGTAATGTTAACAGATTGGCATGTCCATCTAAGAAATGGTGTCAGTTGCTTTAACAAATTATTTTTATCATAGCATAATAAAATATGCTTCAAATGAAAAATTTATTATTTTCAAGCTTAAATTATGTGTTTAAGCATTAAAATCAGTGTTTCATGCATTGTACTAAACACAGATATAGCCATTTCTTTGCTCTCATTTCGGAATTTGTCAATGTGTATAAGCAGTGAAGACCCTAGAAGGGTTAAATTTAGGTGTAGTTTTGAAAAAAATTTAATTTACTAAGAATTATCTTTTCTAGCAGTTGAATTGGACATTAGATTAAATATCAGTTATCTAAATAGTTTCTCAGTGTCTCTGTGCTATTAAAATAGGCCTTCAAGATATAATGTATTCATCAAAATGTCTACTCTCTGTTTGTACTGAATCAGATAGTTCATTGACTTAGAATGATGAAGCATAATGTTTTCTACATAAATTATTATTTATTTCTCTATAGAACTTGAAGAGAATGCAGTTGTTGACAAATCGTTTGCAACTACAGTAAGTGTGCTGTCTGATATTTTCTTTTATTTGTTATTCAAGATGTCATTGTAAAATATATTTCCATAATGTATTAGAAATAATATAGTAAAAATTATATAATTTATTACACAGTGGAGCTCAATTAAAGGTATTGGCAAATACTCCAGTAGTTTCTTGAAAAGTTGGGAATCGAAGTGAAGAAACAAAAGTAGAGTTAAACTGAAAATTCAAGAATAGTTTAGCAATGATTATATGCAGTTTTGTGTTTAATACTATATTTATGTTCAATGATTTACTGTTTGAGGTTTCCTATGTGCAGCCTACATAATATGAGGAATATCAGTGGGGGGGGGGGGGGGATAAATGAGTAAATATTCGCCATATCAGAAGCATCAATTATGTTCTGATAATCCTAAGGTAACAACACAAAACTTTAACAGTTTTTTGAACTGCTTTGCAAAAAACTTTTAGATTAAAGTTTTCTGGGGGTTGTGGATGAGAAATGTAATTGTGGAGTAGATGATTATAGCAGAAGATTTAGATGAAGCATGGATGAATGGTGATGGTAAGAGATGTTGCAATCTTTTTCACTTAATCCTCTTAAACCTTTTTTTTTTCTTTCACTGAATACTGATGGATCACTCACAATCCCATCATCAATTTCTTAAAACAAGCCATTTATTTGTGAATGTTATCAAAATATTAAAATTATGTTTCAAATTTCATTAAATTTTTATTAGTTTGAAGATTATAACAAGTATTATAAAGTAGTGATTAATGTAATGTATAGAATAAATATTTTGCATCAGTTATCTTCACAATCTTGATATGCAATGGATGGGTGAAGGAATGTTTTTTGCAAATAAATGAAGAACATTTAGCATACTTATTCCTGTGCTCTTTTTGTCAGCTGAGCATTCACAGTGTGAACATTGTCCATGCTATGCCCCTTTTTGAGCAGCTAAAGATATCTGAAAACTGCAACATGTTATAATACGTGGTGATTAGTAAGACATTTGCCCAATTCTATATGGAGATCACATTTTTCACTTTATTAAGATAACTCTTAATTTTAAGGAAGATATTACTCTGAATTTAAAGTCAATCAATTTTAGAGGAAAAATTGATCGACATTAAATTCAGAATGATATCTTCCTTAATATATGAATAAATATGCCAAAAAAACTTTCTAACTATTAATTGTTTTAAATTAAAAAAACTTCTTTTTTTTTTATAGAAAAATTGTTTATTTTCTGCAAAGATATTTATAAATGTTCAAAGAATACAAAACTACAAATATAGCAAAAAAAAATATTGCATATTTGAAGTAGAATTAACAAAGAATATTTGCAGCTAAACAAAATCAAGTAAGAGGATCCAACTTTTTTGTTGTTGGCTCTGAGTTATTAATTTATCTCCTAAAATAATTACAATGTTATATATATGATTAAAATTTTTTAATATTATATGGAACACACAAACAAAATAAAGGAACTTTATTTACACTTCCTTAAACCATTGGCAACTTTTATAAGATAAATTGCTGAATAAGCTGAAGATGTTGTCTGACTGACTCTTCTCAATACCTGTAGTTTGGGAGGACAATATATTTGGATCACTTTGCTTTCTTTCACTTTCACATTACACAGAGCCTAATTTAAGATTAACATTTGTGCAAGCACCTAAATAACCTTGATGGATGGGAACCATGGAATAGAGGTTAATTAGGTTAATGAGAGTATGATGGCACATTCAGAGATATTCTTTTATGTCATGATCTTGTTAGAAAGTCTTCAATTTTCAGGTTATGTCTTATCATTTATAAGAATAAAAATGGTTGGAAACATTTTAAAGCCCTTTAAACCAAAGCAATATTTTATGCTTAAAGGTTGAATTGTTTGTAAAAAAATTGATTTTAACAAAAATAAATGGAGCACAAGGTTAAAAAGAAGGAAAGTAATACTTTTCCAAGTTTGCAAAAAAAATTAAAATTTATTCTTGAATGCTCAGACTTGTTGTGAAGTTATCTCTTCAGAACATTTACATTCAGTCAGTTAATATTTTTTTATCATAAATTCTTTGTCCAAAACAAGTTTGCAAGTAATCTGGTGTAATATTGCAAATAAAGTGAGTGTATTTTGCAAATAATGACTGCCCCCCCCCCCCCCCCCCCCCACACACACACACACACACACACACACACACTCCAAAAGCAGAATGCATATTCCTACGTTATATAGAGCCACTGCATATGGCCAATTGATCATCATGGCTCATAAGGTTTTGCTATTGTTGCATATTTTGTGCATTGGTGTATAGTGCTCACCTTTGCTGCATTGAGCATGGAAACAAGTAGAGAAAGAAATCTTTTTTTCTACTTATTTCAAGTTACTGCTTACTACTCTGCTAATCTCAAGGACCTTTTTGGAACTCACTAACATTTTCCATTAGAGAATAAAGATATTTGCTGTAACAGAATGAGCAAATCATACCATTTATAGAATTTCAGAATCAGCCAAATATATATAAGTTTTAGCTAAATATTTAAATTAAATGTATTTTCATAATGTAGAACAATTTAAAAAAAATAAAAATTCAAACTAAAATATTTGTAATATAATTTAACTATTTTTAGCTACTTTATTAAAATGCTAATTCTAGAAAATTTTCATTCCATCCATTAAAAAAAGTTTTTTTTATCACACAAAAGACTGCAAAATCATGATTTTTTTTGTAATGGTTATTGAACACTTAAGTGCATGTTAAGTATTTTAAAATGTAGTGAAAGTAAATTAAAAAAAGATGCAATTTGGGGATGTATGTATCATGTATGCCATGATATATATATATATTTACTTTTACAGGCTTGATGCAATACAGAAAAGGTAAGTTTGCTTTTTAACTATTTATTAAAATATATATATATTTAAGCACATTTAGAGCTATGGGCAAGCAGGGGGGTATCTCTCTTACCTCTTGAACACCGCAGTGCCGTGAAAAATCAGTAATATAATATAGGGATGATTAAACCATAGCTCACAAACTTCATGCAGCTTTTGGAAAGTTCATTTATGACAAGAAGTATATTATGAAAGGAAAAAGCAAGTTTTCAAGAAATTTTCTTTTCTGAATTGGTTTGAATATCCCAGCTGTTGCAAATAGATTTTTCATGTTGGTACATTTATTTCATATATTAAATGCTGGAGCCTAAATAGTAGCCTGTGTTTGAATTGTTACCAGGTAAGCACAGAATTTGTAAATAGACTGAGTCTCAGAGATACTAGACTGCATCTGTGGGACTGTCCCACAGAGCACCAATTTGTCTCGTATCCCACACCAACCTTGCCTTGTGAAATTTATATAATCAAATGTTCAAAAAAATAATAGAAACAAAAAAACTGCACAGTAATTGTGCAAGTCTCAGCTAGTTTTAATTTAATTCATAGTCTGGCCTAAGATTGTAACCCAATACAAGCAATAAATTGTAGCCCAGGCTATTATTCAGACATTTATGCTATATTTTGTGTAATTATATATAGCTATTTGATGCTCTTTTTATATTCAATGCAATTTCAAATTACAGTAAAAAAAAAGGAAAAGTTTTGTAAAATCAGATTTAAAATGAAAGTTACAAAAACTAGAAATACAATTACAAATTTTTGGAATAAATGTATCCTCAGGATTTGGTTTATGGACTCCCATCATCATCTTGTGCTTTGAATCTCTCTTGTTTCAAGAATCCTCAGCATTGGTGGCACCTGGGGCGGGGGTGGCTCAGTCGGTAGCGTGCCAGGCTCGTAATCTGTAGTTCCCAGGTTCGAGTCCCAGCTGGGTCAGCGTTGAGATTTATCTCCACAAAATTCCCTGCCTTGCCCACGGTCAGTAGGGGACACCGATGGGCTTGGAAAGGTTGCCGTCCATTGGATGGGACGTTAAGCCGTGGCCCCGTGTGCGGGAGAGCCATACCCTGTGCACGTTAAAGAACACACTGGATGGCCTTGATGGGAGGCTACCATCTGTCTCCCAACAGCTGTTCCAGTGGGTCCCCTCTCCCAACCTTCTCTGAGCCTTCGGGGTCCATGTGACCTGGCCATTTAGCCCATGGTGTGCAAAAAAGTGCCGCTCAGAGGTAAAACAACCCAACCCATTGATGGCACCAGCGGCTCTCAGCATTGGGTTGTCTGACCATCCCTGCTGTAACATGTTGATTTACGAGCATATTTGTATAGTGCATTTAATAATCTTTTATGGTTTTTTTTTTATAGTATTTTTTTCACTTTTTAAGAGTAATATTCTCCCAGGAAATTTGTAAAATGAGTTCTTACCCACAAATAGAGCTTTAGTGCGGATGCTTATAATTAAAGCTGTAACGCATTTGCTTAACAAAACAAATGAGTTTAGTTTGAATTATCTGGTTTACTTTTTAGCATCTGAGTTCTGTAACTAATTCATTTGAATTTTGGTTTTTATTATTTTACATACAAGCAGTGGTGTGCTAGAGCAGGCTCAGCTCAGTTTCAACAAGCCAGAGTTCATCAAAGAGCAGAGAAATATAATTAGCTATTAATTAAAAATCCATATGGAGTTTGTATTAAATTATTCTATTGTAACCTTATTATAATTATATATTTTCAATAAGAAATTTATTATTTAAATTTCACATCATTCAGTTTTTCTCAGTAAAGTGAACCAGTTGCTAAATATTTGTCAGCTCACTCCTGCATACAAGTATATTATTTTGAACAAGAGAAGGGAATAATTCATAAACTGAAATTACTAGTTATCTCTACATTTTAACTGCATACTAGAAACAGTGGTTTATATCTTGATATGAATACTAGTAATGCTGGCTTTTCACAGTTATTTGTATTTTACATTATGGCTCATTTTTCCAATTTCCAGGGAGAATAGATTACATTCTAAGAAAAAAAGTTTATATATGTGCTGAAATATAATTACCAAGATTATTCTTAATTCTTTATGCCCAGGGTTCCAAAGAACATCTATTCTGCCTTGACAAATGGTATATGGTAATAAGTGAATTATCCGTATAATTCTGTTTTATACTATTGATATTATTAATGCTGTTGGTAGTTAGGTTTTAATAAGCAACCTTCTTAAATGTATTTCTTGCTTATTCTAGTGCTGTACTTATTGAGCATGTGAAAGAGCAGTTGCATCACATTCATTGTTGATGTGAAGAAAAAGCATTCTGTAAATTCCAGCTTCTTCAATTTATTTATTGTAGTAACAAGTGTGGCCATGTTACATTACAGCTAAGGTATTATTACTTAAAAAATAAATTTATTGAGTTTAAGATTGTTTTTCTTGAAGACTTGCATTAGTGTTTGCAAAACTTATCTCTTTGTTTTATAATTTTTATAAGTATACTTTGAGAAATAAAGATAATGGTATAAATTTTTCTTAACAAATTTTTGTAAAGTTAACTCATAGAATACAAGAGTTTGTCATGGGTCTTAATAACCTTTTAGTATCCAATCTGAGCTAAATTTATCATACATGATTATGAGTACAATACATTGGAAAATTGTACAAATGTTCTGAAGACATAAATGTGACGTATAGTTCAAAGAAAAGTTTTCGAGTTTATAAACAATTAATGAACCCCCATAATATTGTATATATTAAAATGATTAGATGTCATATTTAGTTCTTCATGGTTAAATTTCATGTTTTTCAGAAGTACCAATTCTTAGTGAAAGAAATTTATTAAATCCATGTTTCCTATTGTTAGTAATAAAAATGCTGAAATGGTGGAAATTGTAAATAGTAATGAAACTTTCTGCTTTATTAAAGCTCGAAATAATTAAAATAGTCTTTTGTGCATTCTTTCCCTTCTTTGTGTATAATATTTCTTCAAAAGGAGCCAAGCTATTATAATAATTATCAAAGTGCCCATAATATATAAAACTTTAGTCAGTAAGGAAGCTGAAGAAGGCAGTGATTGAGCATAGCCCTCTGTTTGTTTTTCAACTTTTTTTGGGTGTTTTTCAGTCTTTATCATTGTTTCGTCTTTTACTGTTTCCTTATCTTGCTTTTCTCTTTCATCACTCTGGGTCTCTGTTTCATCTATTTGTTTTTCTTCTTCATTTTCTTGCTTTTCAACCTTATGCTCCTTTTTTCTAGAACCTTTTGGAACTGGATGGAGAAAAAAATTCACTTTTTTTGAGAGAGTTAACAAAAGTTAAAAGATGCATTAACAAAGTTTTACTCAATTCATAAAATATATTTTAAGGTTTTTAATTAGTACTGTAGAACATTTTTGAAAAATCATATCAATACTTATGATAATACACTGCCCTACTAATGTATTAAAGGAGTTCATGTTATGTAAATGGGGATCTAACTTTGAAGCTCTTAACTTTTAAAATATGCATTCAATGGAAAAATATGGCAGAAAGTGCCTTAACTGCATAGTGGTTAGGGAGCCAGCGACTGTTGCAGAAGACAAACTTTGTGTGTTGTATTAGTTCTAACTGAGGTAGTGGTCGGAGCCGTTCCATGGTTGAGTGGTTAGCACTCTTGGCTACTGATCTACAGGACCTGGGTTCGAGCCCCGGATAAGGCATAGATGTCTGTGTCGTTTTTCTGCTGAGGTCCTGCCATCCTCTCAGACCTTCTACTATGGCATATAAACTGGCAGGCTCCTGTCAGACCTCTGTGGCAAGCAGCTGCTTGAGGGTGTATTTTTTTTTATGAGGCAGTGGTCAGCAGTGACTTCGACCTTAGTAGTGCATGACCTTGTATGAGAAGGCCTGTAAAAGCTAAGAGTAGCTTCTAGAATTCTTCTCTGTCCTATGTGTCACAAATGAAAAAAAGAAGTTAAAAATCTTAATCAAATCTATTTAAATCTCATTTTTGAACAATATTTGTTCAGTATTTAAAGAGATGAAAGCTGGAATATTTAACAATAAATTATTTTGTTTTATAGAAATAATTATTCATAATTGTCTAATAGTAAAAAAAATTATTATTCATACTTCCCGAGTGGTTGGCGCACTTGGCCACTGATCAAAGACATGGATGATTGTGTTGTTTTTCTGCTGAGATCCCATCATCCTCACAGACGCTACTATGGCATATAATCTAACAAGCTCCTGCCAGATGTCTGTGGCAAGCAGCTGCTTGAGGTATATTTATTTATTTAAAATTTATATTTATTGTGTTAAGTGGTTTGAAACAATACATATTATTTACGTTTTAATTCATTTCTGAGGTAAATTCTTATGATGCATTCCTGTTGTTAACTATTCCAGCTTCCATGTATAACTTAAATACTGAATGAATAATGTTGAAAATCGAGATTTAAATAGATTTCGTTAAATGTTTAATTAATCATCAGTCACATTCCCATTAAATGCACATTTTAGAAATTATACAGCTTTGAAATTAGATTCACATTGGCATGGAAATACTTCTGTGGGGCAATGTATAATTACTTTTATTATATGATAATAAATTATTAAAACAAGCTAAATTACCATTTACTGCATTTGTTTCAAAACAAAAAATATATTTTTTCATTTCGATATGGTTGTACTTATCCCCACCCTACACATGCACAAACACTGTGGATGCCCTTGGAGGAAGTAGGCATAATACAACTTTTTCATTGTAAGAGATAGTAGAAAAAGTCTTTGTGGTTTGAATATGCAATAATAAAATGTTATTATTTGCATTTTATAAATCTCCAATTAGTTAGTTGGAAACTTTTTTTTTTATCTTTGAAAACAAGATTTCCATATTCACAAGAGCTGATTTGATATTTAAGCAATTTTTTTTATTAAAAATGAACGAAAATGCTCATTAAGCTAAGATTGTTTGCTCTATCACTATATAAACAGCTGGTCTGATGTGACCTGCATACTCTTGATTGTTAAAAAAAAAAGTTCCTAAACCAATATCTTTTTTTTTTAATTGATTCCTACTTGAATTTATTACATTGATTTTTTTTTTCTTTCTGTCATCTTTTTTCATAATTTTGGGACAATTTTATTTTGCTCCTAAATTTTTTGCTGTATTCTCTCCTGAAAATATATCCTGGATCATTTGCTTTAATAAATATCTCTATCCCAAGATTGGGAGAGATATATATGAAATCACACTTTTGATACATATTTGTAAAACCATATAAAATATCACTGCCACAAAGATATATCTAAATTTTGTTAGGAAAAATAGGCAAGTGTGTGGGAAGAATGCAGTATCCTAGAGACAAAATTGTTAATCCAGCCAAGACTCATTTCAAGTAGAATTTTGTTAATGTTAATCTTTGGCATACAATTAAAAGGACCTTTTTGCTCAGAAATTAATTAAAAATAACTTAAAATTCTCTGTCGTTGAGCGGTAAAATTTTAAAGTTTTTCCTTCAAACTATTTGCATGTTAATAGTTCTAAAAACTTGCTCCTAAAAACTTTTAACATGCAAATAGTTTGAAGGATAAACTTTATTGCTCAACGACAGAGAATTTGAAGTTATTTTTAATTAATCTTTGGCTGTATAAAAAATATATCTCAAAGAGCCTGTCCAGGCATCATTCTGAGACAATGCTTCCTCTAGCTGGGATTGAACTGAGGACCTCAAGAGAAGTCAGTTATGCTGAAAAGGCAATGACTTCATAACATCAAGAGGCTAGTTCTGAATGGCAATGTTATGATAATTACATATGTGTTCCCTGTCGTAATGACAGACAGTTACAATGCTTTGCATCTATAGTTATAAATCCAAAGACATCAACTCGCAAACTGACATAGGAATGTAACATTAGCTAAACTTTGTTGCATCACATTTTGAAGAAACAGTTTCATAACAGATGATTATGACCATAGAATAGAGTTTTGTTAATGGGGACTGGCTCAGCAGAACATTAGACACCAGATCTTTTTTTTATTTGTCAGACCATGTGAACTGTCACACCTTCAGGTACAGGTCTGGTGAGAAGTCTGAATGGATACAGAAACATGCTTTCAATTTCCTCAGATTGTACCTGGTGTCATTGGTCAGTTTCCTTTCAGAACATTATGAATGATCAGATGTAACCTGATACACTGGAAAATGTGCTGTCCCCTTAACGATTTCTCCATATCTGTTCTAATGGAAAACCTATTTTCAATAGAATGGTACGAAAACACATATACAAGTAGTTGGGACTGGTTACACTGTAACTTACGTGGAAAATGGACAGAGGTCTTGTCAAATGGTCCCTATGCTCACCTGACAGGAAACCTTTGAACTTTTTTGTGAGGGCAACTCAAATCCAGGATCTATCAAAATTTCTTTCACATGATTCAGGATTCGAAGAATGTGATAGTGACTAAGCAAAGTGCTTAAACTCTCAGGTGCACATCAAAACATTTTGTTTTCTAATAATTTTAATATCACTTGTGGTCTTTAGAAAATTTTGACTTTTCTGTTGTATCATTTCACATAAATTTACCAATGTATATTCTGATGTCCAGAACTTTGTATAAATTGATACTGTATAATCAGTTGCAACTCATACTGACTGATTTCTTTATGTTACTTATTAAGTATACATGACTGAACACATTAAAGCTTTTTATAGTTGATTAAATATTGAATAAACTCAACTTTTTTGGTATACACCAAGTAATTACCACTTTTCAGTCGATTCAAATTTCCAGAGGAACTGACATGTTATCAGGAGGTCATGGGTTCATATCCCACCTGGCTCAAGACAATTTTTCCTCTAAGAATTTGAATCAACTCAAAAGTGGTAATTGCTTAGTTTTTTATAGTTCTTAACAGATACACTTTGAAATGAAGCTTTGTTTCTTACCTTTAATATTTTCATAAAACTTAGCATAAGGAATTATATTTTGCCTATCTTCATGTACCTGTTGATAAATTATGCATATAAATAACTTTAGTATGTTTTAGTATAATATATAAGATTTGCAAAAATGAGTATATTTTGTAAATAGCATTATGCGCAGTAGCTTGTTGGCCCATGAAAGCACTGCTTGCTTATCCCTTGTAATGTTCAGCCGCTTGTTCTTGGCCATTTATGCTATAAGGATAATATGCATTTTATACAACAATGAAAAAGTACTGAAACCATGGATATAATGCCAAAAATATTATCAGGGCATGAAACCTCTTCATCCCCTTATCCCCATTTTCAAAGTTATGTGCCTAGCTCCTGAGCTCACTAATCGCTATTGATTAGTCATATTATGATGACTAAACATAAGAAATTAGTACAGAAACAAGCTGGTACCGACTGTTATGAACTTGATTTAGAAGTTTACCATTAAAAACTTGTAATTCATATGACATTAATAATAGAATCACAATTAAAAAGACCTTGCTTAGAAAATAATTAAAATAACTTATACGTCTCTGTCATGGAACATTAAATTTTTGAAGTTTATCCTTCAATTATTCTCCTAAAAACTTTTCGATATACAAATAGAAGGATAAACTTCAAAATGTTATTGCTCAACAACAGAGAACTTGAAGTTATTTCAGTAATAGGATCATTATGTAAGTTTCGATTCCTCAGTAACTGCCAAAACTAGACATAAATGAACCTCATAAGCATGATTCTTTGTTCTTCAAATAGCTGTATTCAAAAAGCAGAATTCAAAACTTACTACTAGTATTTTTCATTAGTTCGAATTTTTGCTCTTAGTGGGTGCTAAAGACAGAAAATAAAAATACTACATTCTCTTTGAAAATGAGCATTCCATATTTGCCATAAGCAATATGTTATTCTTTTACATAGTTTAAATGTTGGATTCAAAACAATTTCATATCCCTTCGTTAAACCTGTCACTTTTTGCTGCCAACAAATTACATATTATAAAATACATATACGAGAGTTTGCTGAAAATTCACAAAGAGTACACAAATAAAACGATCTTGCTCAAAAATTAAAATAACTTAAAATTCTTTGTTGAGCAATAAGATTTTTTTTTTTAAAGTTTATCCTTCAAACTATTTGCTTGTTAAAAGTTTGAAGAATAAACTTTAAACAAATTTTATTGCTCAACGACAAAATTTTAATTAAAAAAGAAATTATTGAGAAATTGTTTCTTTTAAATTTTTTAATATTTGAGTTGAATCATGACTCAATATAACTAAAAAATGATTAAAATGGTTAAATTTTGTAATGTAAAAAGATTGTTTGCTCTATCACTATATAAACAGCTGGTCTGATGTGATAATATATATTATATATATAATATATATATCCTTTCAATATAAATTGTAAAATGTCAAAAAAAAAATCCTGTTTTTAGACCAACTTCACAGGATTTTTTTATAAATGTATTGAAGATAGAGAAAATCTTATTACTTACTCAAAGAATAGTATTTTTCATCAAGAACTAAAGTATTTTGATGCCAATAGAGTGGAAAAAATAAAAAATGCGAAATTAAAATTTGTTTACATCAAGTTTTTTATCAAGTCGTGAAGTAAAGCAAATTTTCATGTGTTTTTTTCCCTTCTATAGAATCATTTTATTTTGGAACAAAAATGTACCCATTAAAATATTTTGCTGTTCATAAAATGTTTTCTGTCCGTAAGCATTTTCTCTGAGGTTGGCAATCCTGTACATGGGATAAACACATAGGAAAAAATTGGGACCAAGTGGTCAAGTGTTGGAATGTTATGGGGGGATTTTCCAAACTTAAAACGACAGCAGCTTTTCAACAGTTATTCAAGTAACTTGTCGTTAATAGGTCTGGTGTATGTGAAATAAACCTAATTGTTTCATTAGTATGCATTGTTAAAAGGGATATCACCACCAGAAAATGGCTAGCTTGAAAAAAAATATGCAATTGTTGGAAGCATCCCGTGTTCTCACGACCTATTGAACCTATCGAGTTAATATTCTGCACATCCTGAGGCTACTCTTAAGCCTGTCAAAATTCCAACTTCCTAGCTTTTCTTTCCCTAAAGAGTTAAGACGACTACAGACGCACACACAATCGCTTTTATTAATATAGATTATGATGCCAGAGTTTCATAGTAATGCTTTAGCCTGACTTGACCCATTAGGTTTTTCTATTGTAAATGGTAGCTAGGCATAAACTGGAAGGAGACCTGTGTACCAATCCCCAGTGATGATGCACAGAACCGCCCAGGTCTAGCACCTAATGCCCGACCCCGCCTACTCGTGGTGCAAGCCGTTAGTATCTTTCAAAAGAGATATTCTTTTTTGGAAGGGAACGGAAGCGGAGGGCTGCTAGTTCAGTGTGGCCTACAGATCTGGTCATTTTTGGCCACTTTTTTCTCAAACCTGCTGAGGAGTGGTCAACTTCACAGGGTTCTGGTGCTGACCATTTATACCTACTATACTGGATTGTTTATGGATTTGAACTTGATTATGGATCCTTGCTGCACTAGTGGGCCTCTGTTGAGGGAGAATCTGCCACTGGGTTTTCTGTTTGCTTCTGGGTTGCCAGTCCTAAGTTAAGTGAACAGAAGCATGGGATACCTTATATCAGCTGGTGAATAATCCTAATCAGAGGCCATCGCAGGTACCTGAACCTCACTTTGCTAGTTGGGCATCGTCAAGCCTAAACTGGAGTAATGTGTCAGGCAGACCATATGGCTCTTGAAAAAATCCACTTGAAAAGGTGGTGCCTGAAGTTCCTACCAGCATCGGTGACTTCAGCCTTTAGCAGAGGAGGAACAGGTCTTTGTTCCATGCCTGCGATCAGGGGGCTGTTTGATATTGTTGGCCCTACCTATCTCAATAAACCTAGTTTCTTTAAAAATCATACTGATCATTTTCTCTTTACAGGAACGTGAGGACATTACATAGAGATTATTCCCTTGATGTCCTCACGCAGGAATTCCAGCGTTATAACCTAGATATTCTAGGCTTGCAAGAGACCAGATGGTAAACGTGAGATACTTAAAAATAACTTTAAATTTCTCTTTACAGGGAGGGAGGATGGAAAGCATCACCAAGGTGTGGGTCTGCTTCTCAGCAGACATGATAGTAATGTTCTTCTAAGATATGAGTGCATTAATGAAAGGTTTCTCACAGCTATATTTCAGACAAGCATTAAAGACGAATGTTATCTGCTGTTATGCCCCCACTGAGGATGCCGATGAGGATAGGTTTTACGGACAACTTCAGGATATTTTGAATTCTGTCAAGAAAGGAGATAATACCCTTGTTCTTGGTGACTTCAATGCCTAAGTTGGTACTGACCTTTGGGGAAGAGTAATAGGCTCTTTTGGTAATGGTAGCTGTAATGGCAATGGACAACGTGCCCTACAGGTAAGCAAACTCGATGGTTTCAGAATAACTAACACTTATTACAAACACCGTGACATACATAAGTACACATGGGTTTCACCTGATGGGCCGCATAAGAATAC
Organism: Ryuthela nishihirai; assembly: GCA_038380435.1. Classification (NCBI taxonomy): domain Eukaryota; kingdom Metazoa; phylum Arthropoda; class Arachnida; order Araneae; family Heptathelidae; genus Ryuthela; species Ryuthela nishihirai. Next base: position 75,681,078 of record JAWZYU010000010.1, read on the forward strand.
GATTGATTTTATATTAATTAACAGCAAATGGGCTAGTTCTGTTATGAATACCAGGGCATATAGAGGAGCTGAAATTGGATCTGACCATTACCTTGTTAAAAGTGTCTTGCAACTTAAATTTAAAAGGTGTCCTAAAGTTAAAAAATTTACCTTTAATACTGATGCTTTGAAAGACCCAATTATAGCTAAAGCTTACCATGATAGGTTACTTAGTCATTTTGACAGTCATGGTTTGCTTACTACTGAAGTTGAGGAAGAATGGGGCCATTTTAAACAGGCTTTTTTGGACACTAACAGTACTCCTTTAGGGTAAAAGAAAGAGAGGAGGCAGAATTATTTGAGTGATAAGGCACTTGAGCTTATTTCAGAAAGAAGGAACTGCAGGAATGTCCTTAATCAGTACCCTACTAGTCCTAATAGAAAGCATTACAGAGAGCTTAATAAACGTGTAAAGCATCAATTAGCTTCTGATGAGAATTTTTGGCTTGGCTGACAAAGCTGAGGAAGCAGTTAGGCAGCACAACAGCAGAGAGCTGTATCAGATAGTTAATGTTTTATGTGGTAGAAAACAGACTGGCATACAAGGATTGAAGGATAAACAAGGTGAGGATTCTGTCATGGCTAAGTGGGCTGAGCATTTCAGTGATGTTCTAAACAATTTCGTTAGTTCTACTCCCATTGTTTGCAATGATGACAAATGCATTGGTGGCTTTAATATTGGCCCTATAACACAATCTGAAGTTCTTTTGGGCATTTCTAAACTTAAACTTCATAAATCTCCAGGGGTAGATGAAATTACTACAGAAATGCTTAGAGCTGGGAATGTTTCGGTTACCACTTGGATGACTGAAATTTTGAATATCTTTTATGTTAAAGGGATGGTTCCTAAGGATTTTGCCAGAGCTATAGTTATAAAAAAAAAATAAATACCCCCTCAAGCAGCTGCTTGCCATAGAGGTCTGAACAGGAGCCTGTCAGTTTATATGCCAGAGTAGAAGGTCTGAGAGTATGGCAGGCCCTCAGCAGAAAAACGACACAAACAGCCATGCCTTACCGGGGCTCGAACCCAGGTCCCTTAGATCAGTAGCCAAGCGCGTTAACCACTCGGCCATGGGACGGCAACCCTATTTTCAAAAAAGGTGATCACAGTTCTTGTGATAACTATAGGGGTATCAGCCCACTCTCTGTTCCAGGTAAACTTCTTTGCATGATTGTGCTTAATAGAATTAAGAATCTGGTTGACAGGCAATTGCGTGATGAGCAATGTGGATTCAGAAGTGATAGGGGATGTGTGGATCAGATATTTTCACTTAGGCAGATTGTTGAGAAATGTTTAGAGTTTCAGAAACCTTTGGTTGCTAGCTTTGTTGATTCCAAAAAAGCTTTCGACTCTGTTGATTGTCATAATTTGTGGTTGATTGTGAGATCATATGGTATACCAGACAAGTTAGTTAACATAATGAAAGCTCTCTATAATAATACTGAGTCGTGTGTGTGAGTTGGTAAGGCTTGTAGCAATTGGTTTAGCATTACTCTGGTGTTCGACAAGGGTGCATTTTGTCTCCTTTTCTTTTTTAGTTTGGTAATTGATTATGTTATGTGAAATTCACTGCAAGGGAAAGATTTTGGCCTTAAATGGTCTGGAGATACGAAAATTTCTGATTTAGCCCTTTTGGCAAATGATGATGAGATGAACTCTTTCATTCGTGCTGTTGATGAGACTGGTAGTAGAGTAGGTTTGGTTATAAACAGAGAGAAAACTAAAGTGATGAAAATTGGTCAGGTAGGCTATGATTCAGTTAACCTGAATGGTTGCAGTCTTGAGTAGGTGTCACGGTTTAATTATCCTGGGAGCTATTTAACTGATACTGGTGATTCAGCATAAGATTAACAGAACAAATAGGGATTGCTGCTGGGACTTTTAAGAATCTATGGAGAGTGAAGAAATAGGTATATACACCTAAAGACTAAAATTAGACTGTATAATAGTTTGGTTCTTTCTAGGGTTAGTTATGGTAGTGAAACTTGGACACTGTAAACAAGATAACAGGAAACTAGATGCTTATACAGTATCTTGGGTATTAGGTGGTTTAACTTTGTAACTAATGAAGAGGTTAGGCAAAGGAGTCTGCAACCTCCTTTAAGCAGCATATTGCGCAGAGATTGACTCCGTTGGTTTGGCCATGTTGCCCGTATGGATAATTATAGATTGGCGAATAGGGTTATGAACAGTGTGCCTAAAGGCCTCAGAAAGAGGGGGAGACCTAGGATGCGGTGGGCAGACAATGTCAAACAGGACCTTGTTCGAATTTGTATGCAGTGGCCAGATGTAGCTCAGTACAGATATGCTTCGAGAATTAAACTGCACAGTCTGGTTGGACCTCCCGTAGCCCATGGCTGTTTGAGGATGGTGGTGATGATGAATGTAATTTTCGAATATTTTCGTTAAAATTGTTTTTTCTTGTTTTTACTTTTCTTTTTTACTGTGTGTTAAAAAAAAATTTACACCTCTCTTTGCTTTTGTTGAATTTAAATGTGAGAAACAAATATTTTTTATATTTACCAAGTCTGTTGTTTCGAGCTCCAAGACTGTCATTGAAATGATGTCATGATTATCTGTAAAATATATGAAAACTCAAATACTTTTGTTATAATCGTAATATATATATATAAAATTAAACGATGAAAAGTTTTATTCAACTATAGACAATTTCACAAAAGGGTCATAAAGATTTGTAACAAAATACTGATACGTTGTTATATAGGTATGTCATGCATGGGTGACATGTAGTTGGATTGGGTTGTTTTACCTCTGAGCGGTGCTTTTTTATGCACACAATTGACTAAAATGGCTAGGCCGCAAGGGAAATTGGAGAAGAGTAACCACTGTATAGCTGTTAGGAGGCGGAATCCTCCCATCAAGGTCATCCAGAATGCTCTTTAATGTGCACAGGTTATAGCTCTCCTGCAAGTGGGGCATTTCCCCCCCTCCTTGGAATGCGTTTTTTAAAAATATATTTTGCTATTGGTATAGCTATTTTTTGTAATAACTATTCTAAGAAATCGAACACATTATGTTAAAAAAGCACAATAATACTCTTGAATCTAAAAAAAATGTTTCTAGACCAACTGTTTTCTAAAATAGGCATGATGAGACGATTTGTAGACAAATGAATAGATCAGCATATTTTGAAGAAACAGCTCGCATATTGAAATCACGGAAAGACAAGCGGCAAATCCGATAATTGTTCTGAAAAGGATCACGTGAGTAAAGTCGAAGGGTACACTCGAGACAACTTGCTGCATGGTGCTTCTGGAAAAGCCTCGAGTCAGCCATAGTGGTCTCTGTTTAATTCATAGGTTTAATACAAGGAATATCTGCCAAGAACGCCTATGTGTTAGTACTATATGTGCCTAGTTAAAGCTTCTCGTTTTCGGTTGTAATATATAAATTTTTATGTATTTCTACCACTTTTTTGATTTATAAAAGCTCCCATATTTTAGCAATGCCTTAGAGAGGGCGCGCACCTCTCAAAGGCCGCCGCAATTTACAGCAGCAATGCGACTACAATTCGAAAGCAATCACGATACAATTGTCGCATTATGAGTTGCAAACTAATTGAATAATTTTGCCTCTTAAGAGGCAAAAAAAATGTTAAACTTATTTATATTTCATGCATTTTTCAAAAAACTTAGACCTGCAAAATGGGAGGAAAAAATGTTTTAATGTACTGGAAATCCAGTTGGGTTTGGGTTGTTTCACTTCTGAGCGGCACTTTTTTTGCACACCATGGGCTAAATGGCCAGGTCACATGGACCCCGAAGGCTCAGAGAAGGTTGGGGGAGGGGACCCACTGGAAGAGCTGTTGGGAGACAGATGGTAGACTCCCGTCAAGGCCATCCAGCGTGTTCTTTAACGTGCACAGGGTATGGCTCTCCCACACACGAGCCCACGGCTTAACGTCCTATCCGACGGACGGCGGCCTTTCCAAGCCCATACTGGAAATCCAGTCTTTTTTATCCACCCTCTTTTACATTTTCCTTCTTCAATTGTGTTTCTTGGCCCTATTTTCGTTTTTTTTTTTCTCTAGATCCGGACCTGGTTCAGAGACAAGAATTTTTTATCTCGACTTTTGTAAAACGAGGTAAAAACAGTTCAGAGTAGTAGTAGCTGAGTAGAAATATACGCCATAGTATATTATCCGTTAGTATTCTAATGTAATTCTGTCACATATCAATCATTGCATAATAAATGATTACTTACCAGACTCCACAATTTTAATAGAAATAAAATCCATATTGGACGTTTGCAAAAATCTAGCTTAATATCACGATCAAGATTCGATGCTTTACAATAAGCAAAATTTATATTCCTAGAAAATAAACCCAGAAGATTCACACAATTATCTTATTAACGATGAGTAATGGGATGATAAACGATGAAATAAAACTTGCAGAATAATCCAAGACCAAAAACCAAATAGGAGGATGACAGATGACCGCTTCGTTCCACAACATATCGCTCAAATCATTTGCAACAACACTCCGAAGGAATTGCCTGTGCAAATCGCAGGAAAATTGCAATTTTCGTGTCGCGAGACGGCCATGATCGCAGCCGAGTTGAAATTGCTGTGGTGTGCGGTACTCCAACTTTGTACATGCATTTTTAAGAAGCAACTGGAATCGCCTTCGTATTGCCGTTGCAAATTGTGGTAGCGTGCGCCCCTCCCTTACTGCATCGTTTGGGTGTAATAATTCCACTCGTAGAAGTAAATTAATGAAAAATTTCTCATGAAAACCCGTCAAGAAACAGCAATTTGCTGCAAAAGTTAAACAAGATAACTGAAAATCAACATACAATTTCTTTTTAGTTCGTTTACAAAAAAAATGAGCTAATGTTTCACTGTCTCGTCTTTGTTTATCTGCCCATCCATCCATCTCTCTGTCCGTCTGCCTATCTTTCCACCAGTCTGTCCTGTAGACGTTCAACTTTTTTGCATTTAGAGGTAAATGAAAAATTCTTTTTCTGGTTGGATAACTGGCAATGATTAGGATACACAATTTTCAAATCTTTGAATAGCGTCGCCTAACGGTGGAAAATGCTAAAATCTTAATATTGTAAATGATCTATTTACACTGGAAATCTGAAATTTTCATGCTAGAGTGTTAGGGTCAGGAGGTTTGGAGGATTGGGAGGTCTTACCCCCAGGGATGGATGGGAAAATGAAACTTTTTATTTAAGAGTTAAACGAAAATTTCTTTTTGTGTTTTATAGATACTAATAAAATATTACTATTTACATTTTCCCACTCACCCATTACTTGCAGTTTTCATTGTTATACAGTGCTAAAAATGAAAAATTAAAATTCCAAAAGCCGCCTCTAGCGGTAGAAAAAGTTGTAAAATATAGATCTTTCAATATATTTATGGTAGAAATTTAAAATTTTGGTGATAGAGTGTTGTGGAAAGTGGTTTTCCCTAGCAGTAATGATTTCTCCCCTTATACCCAGAGGTGGTGGTAAAATGCAACTTTTCTGTTTTAAGAGATAAATGAGAACTATTTTTTATTTTGAATAGGTACTAATGTAATATTAATAGTTTATTTTCCGAATCAACCATTAATTCGAATTCTCACTGTTAGATGGTGCTGAATATGTAAAAATGAAAATTCCTCCTGCTGAAAAACGAGCAACTCATATTTTCGAGATATGACATGTTATTCTTCTAATTATGTGAAATAAGCTTTCTTTTTTTATGAAAACGTATATCTTTTGTTATATAAAATTAACGTTATTCTAAAATTCCGGATTTATGATTGGAAATACCACGAGGCACTAATTTTCAAGTTTGTAGCCCACATAGATCAATTCATCAAATTTTGACTTCTGACCCTGATGGACTGGTCAAATCCAGAATTTCGCAAAGTTTCTAAGATTCCAGCTCGAAATACTTCAAGACACCAATATTAGCTCCTAGCACTCGTAGATCAAAATTTTTTACCTTTGACTTCTAGGGTCCCTCCAGATGCAAAGGTTTATAACGTTTTTGAGATTTGCAATACAAAACATCCCTAGGTATTTTCACGTTTCTAACGGTTGTAGACCAAGGTTTGATCTCTACAAAACACCTACTTGCCCTTAATGAACATTTCGGATATCAAGTTTCAGATTTTTTTTTCTGAAAACTATGACCCGGATTACTCCTAGTTGCAAATTTTCAAAGCTTTACTTTTGTTCTATAATACTTAGAATTATCATAGTTATAATTAGCGTCATTCCCTGTAACTAACTCCATCCACACAATCATCTATACACATGATACTAGAATTCGGTCTTGATTTCTAGAGTGTCACTCTGACCCCAATCTGACATTGAACACGACACTGGATCTGAAATTCTTCTCTGAACCATTTTTAGCTCTCTAGCACCAATATATTGAAATTTGACGTTTGACTTCGAAAGACCCTTCGGATACAAATTTTCACAATATTTCTGGGGTATTATAAGTTATTCTGGTATATAAGACTCGAAATATCCCTAGACATCAAATTTTAGCTCTCTAGCACCAATATATTGAAATTTGACCTTTGAAAGACCCTTCGGATACAAATTTTCACAACGTTTCTGAGGTATAAGTTATTCTGGTATATACGACTCGAAATATCCCTAGACATCAAATTTTAGCTTTCTAGTACCAGTTGATAAAATTTGACCTCAAAGAACTCTCCGGATCTGAAATCTACGGCCCGTACCAACCACCCGACGCCAGTTTTCACGTTCCTAGCACTCGTAGATTAAGATTTGACTTCTATTTACCCTCCAAGGGTATGGAGAAATTTCGGATTTTTCTCCATATCTTTGACCCGGAATCCCCTGTCACTAGGTCAATCAATCACTCACATTCGTCTTTATGTATTAGATAACGATTTATGATCGACCTGGGCGCGTCGTTGCTACGTGCCCAGCCGCCTTCGGGCGGTCTGACGAAGTCGCCTCGTGCGACCGTAGGAAAGAAGTTGGCCGTCCCGTGGCCGAGTGGTTAGCACGCTTCGCTACTGATTTAAGGGACCTGGGTTTGAGCCCCGGATTAGGCATGGATGTGTGTCGTTTTTCTGCTGAGGTTCTGCCATCCTCTCAGACCTTCTACTCTGGCATAATAAACTGACAGGCTCCTGTCAGACCTCTGTGGCAAGCAGCTGCTTGAGGGGTATTTTTTTTTTGTGTTGGGGAGGTACAGTACAGGAATTGTTTTGACTAATACAGTAAAAAATATAAATGAAATAAAAATAAATACCCCCTCAAGCAGCTGCTTGCCACAGAGGTCTGACAGGAGCCTGTCAGTTTACATGCCATAGTAGATCTGAGAGGATGGCAGGACCTCAGCAGAAAAACGACACATACATGCCTTACCCGGGGCTCGAACCCAGGTCCCTTAGATCAGTGGGGCGGGGGTGGCTCAGTCGGTAGCGCGCCAGGCTCGTAATCTGGTTCGAGTCCCAGCTGGGTCAGCTTTGAGATTTATCTCCGCAAAATTCCCCACCCTGCCCACTGTCAGTAGGGGACACCGATGGGCTAGGAAAGGCCGCCGTCCGTCGGATGGGACGTTAAGCCGTGTGCGGGAGAGCCATATCCTGTGCACGTTAAAGAACACGCTGGATGACCTTAACGGGAGGCTACCATCTGTCTCCCAACAGCTGTTCCAATGGGTGCCCTCCCCCAACCTTCTCTGAGCCTTCGGGGTCCATGTGACCTGGCCATTTAGCCCATGGTGTGCAAAAAAGGGCCGCTCAGAGGTAAAACAACCCAACCCTTAGATCAGTAGCCAAGCGCGCTAACCACTCGGCCATGGGACGGCTGTAAAAAGTATGAAATCCAAAAATGGTAGAAAAATAGCGAAAAAAGGTAGGAAATCAAGTATTGAAAAATATTTTCATTAAGTATTTTAACTCATTTTTTCATAAAAAAAAAAAGCTCCTGAGCTTCAAATTTGTTTTGTAATTGTAACTTTGTGAAAGCGATCATATTTCGCATTTTATATTCATATTTCTGTTCATAATTATAATAAAGAATGTACCATAAAATTTACTTTTCACTTTTAGCGGTTTTCTAAAGCGTTTCCAATCGTAAGCACTGAAATATTACCGTACCCTTTTTCGTAATCCATAACCATTCGAGTAATACCATTCAGTTTCACGTCTAACAATTCGAGAGACGACAAAACATGGCGTTTAATTTTGTGATGGCCAACTTCTATGGGATTCACTGGAACACCTTGACATTCGTTAGTAGTGGCGGGGTTTGATAGTTTAATTTCGAAATTTTAGATCCCTTTGTTTTATTGTTTCAAGTTAATTGGGAACAGGGAGACATAATGTGCTTCTTTACTTTAAATATTTATCAAAAGCAGACAAATGATAATTACACAAATATTTGTACATTTTTACAACCTTTAAAAATACATGTACTTTGATGAAAAAATATGAAAAAGAAAAACTCGCCAAGAAAATTTATTTTTGAGAAAACAATGTCTTGTTTACCTTTCCTTAAAGCTATTTAACATGGAACTTCACCAAGCATCTAGCAATTTAGTGTTTTATATTTCCACATTTGTACCGATAAATTTCAAATTCGAATACTGCATTGAATAAACCCTTTTTTAAAAATAAATCCTGGACGAATGATTCAAGTTAGACTTACCTGAAAGATCTCCGGTACTTGCAGACAAACCAAAGTAGTAGCCAGTTGGAAGGTAGACGCCATGTGATTTGAAACACTCTTTCCATTCTTCAGCATCAGTAGTATCGGAATAAACCTAAAATATGACTGTAATCATTGTGGGGATTTCCTTTTTATTAAATATATGCTGATGTGCATAACAAGAAATATTTGAAGTAATAACTTCATATACCATTGTGATCAATGAATAAGATATCAATATGCAATTCTGAAAGAGTGCACCACTTTTTCTTCCATCTGTAAAGTTTGAACATTAAATCAAAAACGATTCTATTAAAAAGTTTAATGCTTTCAGGTTTTACTAGAATCGTAAACGAACGAAAAAAAAAAGTAGACTTCTAATAAGGGAATATAAATTCGGTTATTTTACCTCTAAGTATCACTGTTTTGCGCACAAGGGGCTAAATGGCCAAGTCACAAGGACTCAGAAAATTTTGAAGAGGATCCATGAAACAGCTGCTAGGAGACGGAAGCCTTTCATCAAGGCCATCCAGCATGTTCTTTAATATGTACAGAGAATGGCTGTCCTGCACACCGGACTTGGAACACTGGTTAACATCCATCCCATCGATAGACAGCTGCTTTTCAAGCCCGTCAGCATCCCCTTTCTCACCGAGGGCAGAACGGGAATTTGCGGAAAAAAATTCTTGACGCAGTTAGCATAATAAGTAAATGATTCATGACATGAAAAAAAAAAAATATTCCAGATAGCTGGCCGAATGGTTAACGCACTTGGCTACTGATCAAAGGGACCTGGGTTCAAGCCCTGGATAACGCATTCATGCTTGTGTTAGCTTTCTGCTGAGGTGTCACCTTTCTCACAGATTCCGCAAAACTCCCCGCCCTACCCTCGGTCAGTAGAGAACACCGATGGGCTTGAAAAAGTCGCTGTCCTTGCGGGAGAGCTATACCCTATGTTTCCCCCCTCAAGCATCTGCTTGCCACAGAGGTCTGACAGGAGCCTGTCAGTTTATATGCCATGGTAGAAGGTCTGAGAGGATGGCAGGACCTCAGCAGAAAAACGACACATACATCCATGCCTTATCCGGGGCTCGAACCCAGGTCCCTTAGATCAGTAGCCAAGCGTGCTAACCACTCGGCCACGGGACGGCACCCTATGTTTATCTGTTAGAAAGGAGCGTCGCCATATTGCTCCTACTCGTAAGCATGCGTTCTCTGTGCTAGCGAACGAGACATTGTGTAAAAAAATGGATACTTGAAAGCTGGGAAATAGATAAAAGGAATAACATTTCATCGGTAAGAAATGATAAAGTTTTTCTGTAGGATTTTTTAACTTTCGTTATTTTAATTATATTGGAAAGAAGCATAAGCTACTGCTACTATTGCTCTAATTACCGCTGGTTTAAAATATCCCACCCACCCACCCCCTTTTTTTTTGGAGGAGGTTGTTCTTGCATTGCTTTTGATATGTAATTTATTATCATAATCTGCTTAAGGAGATTTTTTTTTAGGGTTTTCCAATTACTAAAATATTCCACCAGACAGGAAAGGTTAAAACGATATTCTACATGGAAGAAAATTTCATCGTTTTTTAAATATGTGTTTATTGTCGGACAGAAGCATATTGGGCCCTGGTGCAACGGTTCTCTGTGGGGCCCCAGAGCTACTTTAGAAGTAAATTAGGAAAGCAAGCATTGGCAATTTAATCTTTGCAACATTTCTCAAGATTCTCGTTTGAATCTGTTACAAATAATTGGTCGATTTTTCTAGAATTGATCCTATTTGACTTAATTAACCATTGATAACTCGCATCTGTGTCAAAAATGAATTCGCTAACTTACGTTAAATAGGCACTGATATGATTTTGGTACAGTCGCTCAAAAAAGTATCCGAACACTATGGTTGACTTCAGAATTCAGAAAAAATATCTGGCAACGATTTTTTTTAGAAATTGGTGATCTGGCTACCTTCGTGTCACATGTGATACGAAGAAAAAAGTTTTTAGAAATTGGTGATCTGGCAACCGTGTCACACGTGACACGGAGGTTGCCAGATCACCAATTTCTAAAAAAATCGTTGCCAGATATTTTTTCTGAATTCTGAAGTCAACCATAGTGTTCGGATACTTTTTTGAGCGACTGTACTCTCAAAGATATATACATATATAATATAGATTAATTCTTTACGTACATAATAAAAATTAAATTTGTTTGGAAAAGTTTACTTACTTATTAAAGAAAGATTACTGAGAATGAACATCTGCTAATTTCGTAATAAAAAAATGTTCCAAAGTTATGCAAATCAGAAGAGTATACTCATGATAAATATACCATTTACAACATTTAATGGATGTAAGTAATCGCATTCAAAAAATCACTCTTGAATTCCGTGATAGCTCTACAGAAGGAAATACTAAGTACAGTCGCTCAAAAAAGTATCCGAACACTATGGTTGATTACAGAATTCAGAAAAAATATCCGACGACGATTTTTTTTAGAAATTAGTGATCTGGCAACCTTCGTGTCACTAATTTCTAAAAAAATCGTTGTCAGATATTTTTTTTGAATTCTGTAATCAACCATAGTGTTCGGATACTTTTTTGAGCGACTGTACATCCTATCCAAAGCGATTTTCATAGGTCACTTTTCATGTGCAATTTCACAGAAACACTATATTACAGCTTTCTAACATTTTACAGAAAGCAACCTGTAAAATTTTTTAGACAAAACATTTGGAAAACTTACAAATTAAAATAATTTTAATGAATCAAATTTTAATCTTAGCTATTAGCTATTATTAGCTCAGCTAAGATTCTGACTTTCCTTACTTTAATTTCTTTTTTCAAATGTTTTTCGTACTCATTCATTTTTTATAGAAAAAAAGGAAAGTCCTGATACTTTTCTTCTGTCATTTTACTTCTGAGATAATTTTTTATAAATTGTAATTTGGAAATGACTGCTCCGATGTTCCTACAATTACTAGTAGCGTTAAAAGGTGGAAGGGGACATCTGGAAACGATGAGTTAAGAGATAGTTTTGAATAATCAATATCTTATAACTTCCCTTATAGTAGAAATTTTTGGCATTCAGTTTCAAGATAGTCCTAAATGATAGAAGCTGAGCCCCAAATTAATACATTAAGTCCGTTTTATATTCTCTGCTGGGAAGCTCTGAAGCTTCCTCTCAATCACTTACTACTTATAAAGTTTTGGATGCAGGGCGACGAAGTTTTCAGTGATCTCATTTAAACTTTTAAAACGCCTTTTTAGTACCATAATGGTTCTGTCGAAAGTAAAATTTAATACCTCGATTTTAAAACCGTTTTGTTCATTCTTAAGCCTCTGGTACTCACAATCCATATATTTGATTTTAAGCACACGAGAAGTTCGGAATCTTGGTTCTACCCTACATTGTTGCCATCTTTCGTGCACTCTTATTTAAATTGTTGCTCAATTCCTAGAATCCTTCCCGACCCATGGCCGAGTGGTTAGCGCGCTTGGCTACTGATCTAAGGGACCTGGGTTCGAGTCCCGGGTAAGGCATGGATGTATGTGTCGTTTTTCTGCTGAGGTCCTGCCATCCTCTCAGACCTTCTACTGTGGCATATAAACTGACAGGTTCCTGTCAGACCTCTGTGGCAAGCAGCTGCTTGAGGGGGTATTTTTATAATGCAGTGTGCAGCAATTGGGAGAAATTTGAAAGGTCAAAATTTGAAGATTGCAAAAATTTAGACAGTATCTATTGATTGCAAAATTTTTGATAGTATTTCTAGGAGAAAACCGTGAGAAAATATCTGTATCTTTTTCTTAAACCCTGTTTTCTGGACATCAGCTGTGCTGCTTAATCGATCTTTGCTATTTCTTACACGGAAATATACAGCGGAAATGTAAAATTACTCCCTCTCCTTTTGCAAATGTTTCCCCTGCTCTGTAAACTGACAAAAAGAATTTGCTATCAGTGCTTGTAATATCTTTAAAAAAAAGGTAAACTTTCATCTTTCTATTTTTTGGGCCAACCTAAGGTCTGGTGCAGCTGCATCATTGGATGAAACGCCCCTGGTCGGACGGTTATACAAAAAAAAATGTTTTGGATTTCAAAGCAGGTAGACAAGTTTTGAGATTTTGTATAAGACGACCGGATTTTCGGGGGGACTCCCCATCTTTTCTCTCCTGGTACGTCCCTGACTCAGAGGTAAGAATAAGCCAAATCTGATATAGCAGTGACGGCGAAAAGATTTCAAACATTTGTTAACAGCTTTATTAATACCATTCAGAGAGCAATTAAATAAATTATCCCTTAAGCAGCTGCTTGCCACAGAGATCTGACAGGAGGCTGTCAGTATAATATGCCATAGAGCTGGTCTATGAGAAGGCGAGAAATATGTCAAATATAATATGCCATAGAGCTGGTCTCAGCAGAAAGACAACACATGAAAGAAAATACCCATACTTTTTATCAGAGATTTGAACCCATGTCCCTAAGATCAGTAGCCAAGCAGACTAACTACTCGGCCACCAAGATGCCGATGAACAAACTATTAATGTCTTAAAAATAAATTTCTTAATAAGGGGATATTGCACTCTCAATCTCCCCCCAACCTCCACACACTTTCGTTACTAGACAATGTATACAATACTATTATTTCAATAACGTTTAAAAAGTACAGAACTATTTTCACTTAACTATTTGGAAACATCATGTATCGGTATGCGTTCCGGTTCAATGATTCGGAAACATGAGGCATCGGTATGGTGTTCCTGTTCAATAATTCGTAAACGTCGAGTATCGGAACTGCGTTCCGATTTAGTTTAGCACTGCTCTTGGCAACTGTTTCCCTCTTGCGAAAAAAGTCACGCTTCGCCACTGCACGACTTAAGTTTTAAAAATTCGTTCACTGGTTCTTTTAGATACGTTTGCCAGTTATATCATGCTCTAGTGATATTTTTGATTGTTAACAATAATTTAAACGTTATTGAAATAATAGTATTGTATACATTGTCTAGTAACGAAAGTCTTAGCTTTCATATTATCCTATTTATTTTAATACTTTTCAGGAATATAACTTTTAAACATTTATTTTCGCAATTACGAAAAATACTTACTGTTAAAACATTGCCCAAATAAGAAATTGCGAGTTTTGTATCGTATGCCATATTTCTTGCCTTCATCTGGCAACCGCCAATTTGGGTACTCGTTCCATCTACGTCGTGATTGTAGTGCAGAGATCCGTTATTAACCATGGCTGATAGATATGGATGGTTATGCCTTACGCCACGCTGTAAAGTGAATTGTAAATAAGTAATATATCTTTTATGCTGAAACAAATAGACAGTAACAAATGATAGAAAACTGAGGGATTTCAATTATCAGTTGCAAAGAAAGAAACAGTTATAAACGATCATATAATCTGACCAGTGGTGAAGAGTCCATGAAAGTAATGCCTCCATTATAATCTCTAATAGTTAAAAAAAATTAAATATATTCGTAATGTAAAATGTAAACTACTGAATAAAAGTCGAGGTATTTTCATAGTTTTTAAACGTCATTCTAAATTAATTTTATATTTGTGTAATAGTCCTCGAATTTTCATTATGTATTGGTGTATCGCCTGTAAATGGTAGCTAGGCGTAAACTGGAAGGAGAGCTGTATACCAATCCCTAGTGATGATGCACAGAACCGGCCAGGTCTAGCACCTAATGTCCGACCCCGCCTTCTCGTGGTGCAGGCCGTTAGTAACTTTCAAAAGAGATATTCTCTTTTGGAAGAGAACGGAAGGGGAGGGCTGCCAGTTGAGTATGGCCTGCTGATCTGGTCATCTATGGCCACTTTTTTTTCAACCCTGCTGAGGAGTGGTGAACTTCACAGGGTCCTGGTGCTGACCATTTATACCTACTAGACTGGACTTGTTTATGGATTTGAGCTTGATTATTAATCCTGGACTTGCTGCACTGGTGGGCCTATGTTGAGGGGGAGTCTGCCGCTGTGTTTTCTGTTTGTTTCTGGGTTGCCAGCTCTAAGTGAACAGAGGCATGGGATACCTTATATCAGCTGGTGGATAATCCTAATCAGTGGCCATCGCAGGTACCTGAACCTTACTTAGCTAGTTGGGAATCGTCAAGCCTAAACTGGAGTAATGCGTCTCAGGCAGGCCATGTGGCTCTTGAAAAAGTCCACTTGAAAAGGTGGTGCCTGAAGTTCCTACCAGCATCGGTGACTTCAGCCTTTAGCGGAGGAGGAACTGGTCTTTGCCCCATGCCTGCGATCAGGGGGCTGTTGATATTGTTGGCCCTACCAATCTCAATAAACCTAATTTCTTTAAAAAACCTACTAATCATTTTCTCTCTGCAGGAACGTGGAACGTGAGGACATTACATAGAGATTATTCTCTTGATGTCCTCATGCAGGAATTCCAGCGCTATAACCTAGATATTCTAGGCTTGCAAGAGACCAGATGGACAGGTAAAGGTGAGATATATAAAAAATAACTTTAAATTTCTCTTTACAGGGAGGGAGGATGGAAAGCATCACCAAGGTGTGAGTCTGCTTCTCAGCAGACATCATAATGATGTTCTTCTAAGATATGAGTGCATTAATGAAAGATTTCTCACAGCTAAATTTCAGACAAGCATTAAAGACTTGAATGTTATCTGCTGTTATGCCCCCACTGAGGATGCCGATGAGGATGAGAAGGATAGGTTTTACAGACAACTTCAGGATATTTTGAATTCTGTCAAGAAAGGAGATATTACCCTTGTTCTAGGTGACTTCAATGCCAAAGTTGGTACTGACTCTGACCTTTGGGGAGGAGTAATAGGCCCTTTTGGTATTGGTAGCTGCAATGGCAATGGGCAACGTCTCCTACAGGTAAGTATACTCAATGGTTTCAGAATAACTAGCACATATTACAAACACCGCGACATACATAAATACACATGGGTTTCACCTGATGGGCTGCATAGGAATATGATTGATTATATATTAATTAACAGCAAATGGGCTAGTTCTGTTAGAAATACCAGGGCGTATAGGGGAGCTGAAATTGGATCTGACCATTACCTTGTTAAAACAACAACTTTTTTGCAACTTAAACTTAAAAAGTGTTGTGCTAGGGTTAAAAACTTTACCTTTAATACCGAAGCTCTGAAAGACCCAGTTATAGCTAAAGCTTACCATGATAGGTTACTTAGTCATTATGACAGTTATGGTTTGCTTAATACTGAAGTTGAGGAAGAATGGGGCCATTTTAAACAGGCTTTTTTTGAAACTAACAGTACTCTTTTAGGAAAAAAAGGAGCAGAGGAGGCAGAATTATTTAAGTGATAAGGCACTTGAGCTTATATCAGAAAGAAGGAACTGCAGGAATGTCCTTAATCAGTACCCTACTAGTCCTAATAGAAAAGATTACAGAGAGCTTAATAAACGTGTAAAGGATCAGTTAGCTACTGATAAAAATCTTTGGCTTGATAGCTTGGCTGACAAAGCTGAGGAAGCAGTTAGGCAGCACAACAGCAGAGAGCTGTACCAGATAGTTAATGTTTTATGTGGTAGAAAACGGACAGGCATACAGGGATTGAAGGATAAACAAGGTAAGGTTATAGAAGGTGAGGATTCTGTCATGGCTAGGTGGGCTGAGCATTTCAGTGATGTTCTAAACAATGTGGTTAGTTCTACTCCCATTGTTTGTAATGATGATAGATGCATTGGCAGCTTTACTGTTGGCCCTATAACACAATCTGAAGTTATTTTGGCTATCTCTAAACTTAAACTTCATAAATCCCCAGGGGTAGATGAAATTACTACAGAAATGCTCAGAGCTGGGAATGTTTTGGTTACCACTTGGACGACTGAAATTTTGAATAACTTTTATGATAAAGGCATGGTCCCTAAAGATTTTACCAGAGCTATTATTATCCCTATCTTCAAAAAAGGTGATCGCAGTTCTTGTGATAACTATAGGGGTATCAGCCTACTCTCTGTTCCAAGTAAAGTTCTTTCCATGATTATGCTTAAGAGAAATAAGAATCTGGTTGACAGGCAATTGCGTGATGAGCAATGTGGATTCAGAAGTGGTAGGGGATGTGTGGATCAGATATTTTCACTTAGGCAGATTCTTGAGAAATGTTTAGAGTTTCAGAAACCTTTGGTTGCTAGCTTTGTTGATTTCAAAAAGGCTTTCGACTCTGTTGATCGTCATAATTTGTGGTTGATTGTGAGATCATATGGTATACCAGACAAGTTAGTTAACATAATGAAAGCTCTCTATAATAACACTGAGTCGTGTGTCAGAATTGGTAAGGCTTGTAGCAATTGGTTTAGCATTACTTCTGGTGTTCGACAAGGGTGTATCTTGCCTCCTTTTCTCTTTAGCTTGGTTATTGATTATGTTATGCGAAATTCACTTCAAGGGAAAGATTTTGGCCTTAAATGGACTGGAGATACGAAAATTTCTGATTTAGATTATGCTGATGATTTAGCCCTTTTGGCAAATGATGTTGATGAGATGAACTCTTTCATTCGAGCTGTTGATGAGACTGATAATAGAGTAGGTTTGGTTATAAACAGAGAGAAAACTAAAGTGAAAATTGGTAAGGCCAGGTTGTGATTCAGTTAATCTGAATGGTTGCAGTCTTGGGCAGGTGTCACAGTTTAATTACCTTGGGAACTATGTAACTGATACTGGTGATGTGCGGCATGAAATTAACAGACGAATAGGTATTGCTGCCGGGACTTTTAAGAATCTATGGAGATTGTGGAGAAATAGGCGTATACACCTAAAGACTAAAATTAAACTGTATAATAGTTTGGTTCTTTCTAGGGTTAGTTATGGTAGTGAAACTTGGACACTTTGTAAACAAGATAACAGGAAACTAGATGCTTTTGATTCTAGATGCTTACGCAGTATCTTGGGTATTAGGTGGTTTAACTTTGTAACTAATGATGAGGTTAGGCAAAGGAGTCTGCAATCTCCTTTAAGCAGCATATTGTGCAGAGAGAGTTGGTTTGGCCATGTTGCCCGTATGGATAATTATAGATTGGCGAATAGGGTTATGAACAGTGTGCCTAGAGGCCTCAGAAGGAGGGGGAGACCTAGGATGCGGTGGGCAGACAATGTCAAACAGGACCTTGTTAGAATTGGTGTGCAGTGGCTAGATGCAGCAGATGTAGCTCAGGACAGATATGCTTGGAGAATTAAACTGCGTGGTCTGATTGGACCTCCGTAGCCCATGGCTGCTTGAGGATGATGATGATGATTGGTGTATGCCAGGACCAACACTTTAAGTTAGATGAGCTTGGGTTAAAATTTTCGAACCGAAAAATGTTGAGTCCAAACCATTTTAATAACACTGTACAACACCGAAAATTCAAAATTGTTTTCGGAAATGAAAACAGCCGTTTTTTTACTAATTTCGAGGCACTAAACACGATTATGACATTAAAAATTGGTGATTGGCTCTTGTTTTGAAAATATAGGGGTTGCGTCCACATACAGTGTATACTGATTTGAGTCTTTCGCGCGCTGTACGAAGCGCTAAGGTGACACAATACCAAGGAACTATTGCATCATTTTGTAGTTACCCTTCCTCAGTTATCGTCCGTTCATGATTGCATCTGGGTGCTGTATGTGAGCGATATGCCTCGTTCCTGTGTGAACAATGCAGACCATTTTTGTTACATTTGTGGCGCAGTTACTTTTGCGTCACAGAAGCTTGAAATAACGCCTGTCATCGAAAAGTCCTACCACCTTTACTAAGATTGAAGATTAACAGAGGAGCTAGGCTCCGCATATAATAGTGCGTAATAGTTGTGCAACACATCTTCGCGGCTGGCTCAACGGCAAGAAGCGGTCGATGCCATTTGATATTCTTACGATATGGCGGGAACCGTCGAACCACGTGACTGACTGTTACTTTTGTGTGACACCTCCTCTGGGAAGTAGTATTACTAAAAAGAAAGAACAGACATTAAACTACCTCAACTACTATCTGCCATCCGCCCAGTGCCATATGGGGAAAATCCGGCCTTTCCCGAGCCACCAGAACATTACAATGTGGACCCAGAGGAGGAAGAAACAGTAACACAGGAAGTGACATCTGTAGAGCCCGACTTCACATCCACAACATCGGATTCACCACACAATTCACACACAAGATCACGCAGAACGATTTGAATGATCTTTTTAGAGAACTGGAGCTGTCAAAGCGCAAGGCGAAACTCCCAGGATCCAGACTGCAGCAGTGGAATCTCCTTGATAGAAATTTGAAAGTCAGTGCGTATCGTAGCTGCCAAAAAGATCTAGTATTGTTCTTTACCATGGGTAGTAACCTGGTTGCTTGCAAAGATGTTGACGGTTTATTCACATCCCTCCACGTGACACATACTCCAGAAGAATGGAGTTTTTTTTTATAGATTCCTCGAAACTAAGTATGAAAGCCACTCTTCAACACAATGGTAACGTGTTGCCTTTTGTTCCAGTAGGCCATGCTGTTAATATAAAGGAAACTTATGGCAATATGGAACAATTGTTTCAATACCTAAATTATGACAAATACTAGAGGTCATAATTGCCACTTTTTTTTTTGTGCGGACGTTAAAAGTCATCGCTGTAGCTCGATATAGAAAGTTCTGCTGCTTCCTTTGCGAATGGCATCACTTTATTGTGAAGAGAATTGGTCTTCTCGGCAATCACTGGAGCCAGGGAAAAAGAATATACAGCATCATCTGCTGATATAATCCACGAAGATTTTGTTACCACCTTACACATAAAATTGGGCCTGGTGAAGAATTTTGTTAAAGCAATGGATCAAACGCAAACTGCCTTTCTGTACCTTCGACAGAAATTTCCAAGATTAGTGATGCAAAGATAAAAGAGGGTGATTTTACCGGTCCAGATATTCGCTCACTGCTATACGATGAGGTATTTGATCGTATGATCACTAGTGATGAACGGAGAGCATGGCATGCCTTCCGATAGGTGGCGACGGGTTTCTTAGGGAATAAAAAAAGCAAAAGATTTCAAGGGACTTGCGGAAAAACTGCTGTCCTCATATCGCAAACTGGGATGTAGTATGTCTTTAAAGGTAGATTGCTTAAGTTCTCATTTGGATTTCTTTCCAGAAAACAGTTGCTCTGTGAATAATGAGCACGGGTAACTTTTTTATCAGGAAACTACTACAATGGAAAAGAGATGTTAAGGAAGATGGGTGCCATCGATGATAGCAGATTACTGCTGGAATGTGATGCGAGATTCTCAAGATTTAGGATATAAGCGGCAGACGAAGAGGCGGCGTTTGCTGTAGACCAGTGTCTCGCAAACTTTTTTACTCTGCGGCACACTGAATCTAATTTTTTTTCCGTGGCACACTGAATCTAATTTTTTTTTCCGCGGCACACCTAAAAAAGAATAAAAGCAAACTCTATATAATCGTCATTATATTTGCGCTTTGTTGACGTCATCAGCCTGGTTTTACTTGAAGATTTGCTCTCGTTCTTTAAATTCATAACTCGGTGTTTGTTTTAAATATTTGTCCATTCTATGGCTTGAAATAATCAAAAATTAATACCAAAATTTGGAAAAAGCTTGATAAATACTTACAAGATCCCAGTTGATAAAATCTGAAAGATTTTTATTAAAGCACGTCGATAACACAAGTCAAGTCAAAATGAAATCTTTGGAATATCTAGTGTCAATTTGAAAATCTCTCGCGGCACACTTGGAATCTCTCGCGGTACACAGTTTGCGAGACACTGCTGTAGACCGATATTCAACCTTTAACGAATGACGTAACACAGGTAAAGTGACTGTATCTCGAAAACCGTAGGCAATCAAACATTTTTGTTGTCAATATACAAATAGCACCTCGACTTACATAAGAACAGTTGTTTGTACTTCCGGAACACACCAAAGGGCAAAATTTGTTGTTCAGTGTAATTAGCGAGTGAGCGCAGTTAGAGGAAAGAATATTTCTCTTACGTATCGTAAAACACGTCTACAGAGATACACCCATTAAACCATATTTTGATTCTTCGCATTATAGGGTATTTCAAAATTTGAAATAAATATAATTATTTTGTGACGAAATCTTAATGTTATATGGAAAGAAAAATACTAGAATAATTCCTAGAGATTCAAAATTCTTGAGTAACATTAACTACCAGAAATAAAACCGTTGCACATCCTGAATTTTAGTGGCCACTTCAACCCCTGTTTGATCTCGAATGTGACACCGGATCTGAAAATCCCTCTCATTTCTGAGTTCTGCTGCTCGAAATATCCCTATTCACCAATTTTTAGTTCTCCAACACAAAATACACAGTCGTATCAGAATAAGATGACCATCTACCATGCATATACTATGGTAGGTGGTCATATTATTCTAATAAGACTGTATATATCGGAATTGACCCAAAGGATGCATCGAATCCAAACTGACATAATTAATGAGATCTACAGCTTGACCTTTGACCTCGAAGGACTCATCACATTCAAAAATTTCACATTGCTGAGATCTATAACCCAAAATCCACCCAGTACTAATTTTTAGCTGACTAATTAAAAAAAATTAACTGATTAAAAAACTACTAAAAAACTAATTAAAAAATCTAAATTGACCTAGGAGGACCCTCTGGATCCAAAATTTTGTAATGTTTTCGACATTTACAACCCGGTCATCAATCACTCAAAACTGTCTATATACCCCCAGCCAACATTTCACACGCTTGTAGCACTTGTAGATCAAGGTTCGACTTCTACGGGACCTCTATTTGACCTTAAAGGACATGTCAGATTTCGGATTTTTTCCCCTAGATCTGCGATTAGAATTATTCCTAGGTACAAATTTTCAGAGCTGTACCACTTCGAGTTCGAATCAGTGTGATCCCCTGTCAGCCGTGAATCGGTCAAGTCAGTCATCAATCACTCAAAACTGTCTATATACCAATTTTGAGATAATAATGCTACGAGCGATTTATTTATTAAAGAAGATAATATTTAAGAAAACAGACTGCATGACGCTTATTAATTTTTTACCGTTACAGAATAAAGTTATAAATTTAAATTATGACCGAGCCCGAAGTCGTCTGTGCTTTGGGTTGGGTTATTTTACCTCTGAGCGGCACTTTTTTTGCACACCATGGTCTAAATGGCCAGGTCACATGGACCCCGAAGGCTCAGAGAAGGTTGGGGGAGGGGACCCACTGGAACAGCTGTTCGGAGACAGATGGTAGTCTCCCGCGTGTTCTTTAACGTGCACAGGGTATGGCTCTCCCGCACACGGGGCCACGGCTTAACGGCCCATCCGACGGACGGCGGCCTTTCCAAGCCCATCGGTGTCCCCTACTGACCGTGGGCAGGGCGGTGAATTTTGCGGAGATAAATCTCAACGCTGACCCAGCTGGGACTCGAACCTGGGAAGTGCAGATTACGAGCCTGGCGCGCTACCGACTGAGCCACCCCCGCCCCGTCTGTGCTATTTTGAGCCAGAACTCTTCTCTAGTAAGTACCAATTACAAGCATTGATGCCATCATACGGCGCATGCTCCAGTCCACTCTAGACTCCTTAGCTAAGCAGAAATAATTGGGAGCTGGAAGCACGGAAATAGATTCCTTCTTGGTGGCAGCCGAGGGGTGATCATAAGTCTCGAGCCTGGAGAGGACCACTTAGGGATGTATGGAAGATTTTGTAGTCCAAAAATGACACTCTTAACAGTACTAATGGATTATTTAGCAATCGATATCATTTTTAATGTCATTTGGTCTCTTGAGGTCGTGAGGGTATTAGGGCCTTGCTAGAAAAAAAACTGGTGACCAAACTTTACCTTCCTAATTCCTTCAGGAATGGTGGGGCGGGGGTGGCTTAGTCAGTAGCGCGTCAGGCTCGTAATCTGTAGTTCCCAGGTTCGAGTCCCAGCTGGGTCAGCGTTGAAATTTATCTCCGCAAAAATTCCCCGCCCTGCCCACGGTCAGTAGGGGACACCGATGGGCTTGGAAAGACCGCCGTCCATCGGATGGGACGTTAAGCCGTGGCTCCGTGTGCGGGAGAGCCATACCCTGTGCACGTTAAAGAACACGCTGGATGGCCTTGACGGGAGGCTACCATTTGTCTCCCAACAGCTGTTCCAGTGGGTCCCCTCCCCCAACCTTCTCTGAGCCTTCGAGGTCCTTGTGACTTGGCCATTTAGCCCATTGTGTGCAAAAAAGTACCGCTCAGAGGTAAAACAACCCAACCCAACCTTCAGGAATGAAAAAAGGCTGGAAAAAAAAAACACTCGCAGGCCTCTTGGGGGGGGGGGGGGGGGCATGCCACCCCCAAATCCCCCTCCTTATGCCTCCACTGTGGCACCATTATTGATAAAAAATCTGTCTGCTTTATTTTACGAAGTTTTCTTTTAAGATTTCGGCAAACATAGGCAAATGCCATAAGGTTTAGCTTATTTGCCATATTTTTAAAGTGATTTTTTAAAAATTAGTTTATATGTTAATACGTTTATTAGGCCATTGTTCCGAAACATTACGTTGGTTAATTTGATCGAAACCTAGCTCAGTCTATGCCTCTACTTATGAGAGTATGCAAGCTGGAAGCAATACTTCAAAACCCATCCTTTATAAATAGCTGCCAGAATCCCAAATTTACGAAGCGATAATATTATTGCGAGATTTTTACCAATGATATATAAATACGAAAAATCAGATTATAATAAATATAGATATTACATGTATTTACAATAAATGAGTATATTTCTAAATATTCTAATATTTATTATCGAATAATATATTAGCAATATTTAATTAGTTCTCCTTAGAGAACTAAATTGCACAGTCTTGTTGGACCTCTGTAGCCCATGGCTGCTTGAGGATGATGATGAATATTTAATTCATAATAATTTATAAATATAATAAGATGATAATATACTATAATTACATGAAATATATGAAAATTTATATAGATATATTTACTCAAATATAGATTGTCCCAGACGAAAAAAAATTATATTTACCCACGAAAAATGCAACTCGGAAGTTTTTTTACAGAAGCCAATTTTGCTGATGTAAACAAATTCTCTTTTCAAACTAAAAATTAGTTTTATTCGATAATTTTAGTTTAATTGCTTTTGCAAAATATAGATTTCATATGTTAAAAGAAAATAAAGAATTGTGTAAGAAAAGTAAATGGTGAATAAATATAATACTATATATAAAAATAATAAAAGTAATTAACAAATTTAATTGTTAATAAAATAATATAAATAATAAACAATGATATATATAAATAAAAAAGACGGTGTTATGGCTTATTCTTCAGGGCTGCTTTCAGCAAATGCTTGATTCTTTCAAACGCCACACAAATCACTTTGCACTACACTTTGCAACTATATAAGGTTGTTATCGATGATTCAGTTTTTGCCTAAAATTTTAGTTTTATACTTTAACATATTTGCATCTTAAGTACAGTGGACCCCCGATATAACGCGCATGTCGGGCGGGAAACAACACCCGCGTTATAAGGTGAACCGCGTTATACCGAGCGGCGCGGTGGCGACACAATAAATTTCACACTGTAAGCTTTTCTTTTACTCATCATGCATACAATAATTAAACACTATTCAAAATACATGCAGGAACTCAATACATACACAATTACTCAATACGCAGTAACAATAAAATGCGATACTCACTAACGCCGCACGGACCTGTATAAACATGTTTGAACTTATCGCAAACATCGCCAGCGCTATAACCGAGTGCGCGGTATAGCGAGCAGCGCTATAACGAAGGTCCACTGTACAATTAAGTTTCTTTTAGTTGACTAATGAATACCAATTTTTGATGATTGTTGAATGAATGCTATGTATTTTTGTTCATTAATGCATTATAATATGTATTTTAAAATGAACGTTCAAAATATTATATGCATATGTCTTTTATTCATCCAATGATCTTGCCCTCCTTTGTCCCAGTTAGTACGGTTAATAGACGTTCTACTGCATCGAAACAGAGCCATCATTTATCTCTGTTTCAATGAAACGGATTATTAACAAATTAAGATGTCTTTGAACAATCAAATTTTGATCATCGCAGAAAACATAAAAGCAAATGATAAAAAGAAAACTCCATCGTACCTTATGTTGATTTTCATATGTATCCAGGAAAACGCCCAATCCAGAAAAGTAATCTTTACTCCCAAACACGGGGCCTAAAAATTTTTAAAAGTTAAAACTGTGTTATATAAATATATTTTAGTTAATAAATAAATGTAGCGTTAAAACTATTGTAAATATTCAGTAACTACACAAGTAATATATCGCCTCTAATGAATGTGGAATGCTCGTTTCGAAGAGAATGAAAGTTTTCATTTTCCCACTCTAGCACCCTCTAACGGTGGAAATTCGAACTAACTGGTGATTCGAAAAATAGAAATATTTCCTAGCACCAATCCGACACAAAGATTTTTTTCTTTTTACCTCTTAAAACAAAAACCTCCTCCTTACCAGACTCCTGAGAGTGCTGCCTGTGTAAACCACTTCACCATCATATTCTACCTCCCAAATTTCGAGCATGAGCAGATCGTTTGTAGTAGTCATTTAAAGTTCTTCCATTTTCCAAGTTTATCGTTCTGAGCAGTGGAAATAAAAATAATGGCGGATCCGGAAAGGAGAATACTAATATTTCGTTAGTAACTACAATATCCAGACCAAAAAGAATTTTTATTTATTTGTTAAATGTCTGTAAAACGGACAGACGGTGGGAAACAATAGAACAAGTGAATAATAGTCGGGTTTTTGAAACCGAGAAAAATATCGGAAGTGTAATTCCAGCACTCATCCGAGACAGAACAAACTGCACCTGTGTCATTCACCACACATCTTAAAAGGCAAAGTTTTCGCATTTTGTGTTTCTATTCGTTTATCAGTTTTGTCGAGCACTGACGTATTACATTTATTCATTCGGAATTTTTCAATTACATTAAGGACCTGGTGATTTTGTTCTTCTAAATTGTTTTAAACATGTATGATGTCAGTCAAATAGAAATATTTCTTAATGTAATACGTCATGCTCGGCACTTATGAATTTTAAGCCGCATTTTAAGCAATCATACTGGGTTGTTTTACTCCGGAGCGACACTTTTTTGCACACCATGGACTAAATGGCCAGGTCACATGGACCCCGAAGGCTCAGAGAAGGTTGGGGGAGGGGACCCACTGGATCAACTATTGGGAGACAGATGGTAACCTCCCGTCAAGGTCATCCAGCGTGTTCTTTAACGTTGGGTTGATTTACCTCTGAGCGACACTTTTTTGCACACCATGGACTAAATGGGCAGGTCACATGGACCTCGAAGGCTCAGAGAAGGTTGGGGGAGGGGACCCACTGAGAACAGCTGTTGGGAGACAGATAGTAGCCTCCCGTCAAACCCATCCAGCGTGTTCTTTAACGTGCACAGGGTATGGCTCTCCAGCACACAGCGCCACGGCTTAACGTCCCATCCGACAGACGGTGGCCTTTCCAAGCCCATCGGTGTCCCCTACTAACCATGGGCAGGGCTGGAAATTTTTGCGGAGATAAATCTCAACGGTGACCCAGCTAGGACTCGAACCTTGGAACTGCAAATTACGAGCCTGGCGCGCTACCGACTGAGCCACCCCCGCCCCGATCATACTGTCAAGTTACTTTCAATCAGGACCGGATTTTTAGGGACCCTTGAGGCGTGCATGCATCGGCAAGTTCCCTTTGAAAAGGCTAGTGAGGGTAATGGAGGGGAAAATTTTTTAAAGAAAACTTTCAAAACCTCTAAAACGAAGGAGAAAATATACTCTAATGGAATTCCAGTCTCTTGTTCCTCATCCACCACCATTTCAATTTTTTCAGGCTTGTATTCCAACACTTGCCCCCCCCCCCCCCAGGTCATTTTATTTTGTTCTAGATCCGGGTCTGTTCTCAATATATAATGGACTGCATTCAATGCGAAGCAATAAACCAGACATAGTGTAATTGCTTATATCGTCGTTGTTTTTACTTAACTGTTAGATGCTTTTGACACCAGAAACCTAAATTTCATTTGAAATGGCTTCATCTTCGTCTGAAAGGAACCATATTCGCGAGATTGTTGCAATCCAGTGAAACGTTTACGAGATACTTATTTTAAAAGAAATTCATCAGACAGATAAACAAACTCACCAAAACAGGGACATACTCAGGGAGATTCCCCCCCCCCCCCGCAAACCCGGTCGTCTTTTACGAAATATGAAAGTATCCAAAATATCAGAAATATCCAAAATAGAGGTCTTTGTATAA
Source organism: Ryuthela nishihirai (assembly GCA_038380435.1). NCBI lineage: Eukaryota > Metazoa > Arthropoda > Arachnida > Araneae > Heptathelidae > Ryuthela > Ryuthela nishihirai. The sequence continues at coordinate 75,708,063 of JAWZYU010000010.1, forward strand.
TTTTATTTTATCTCCAGAGTATATATCCGAAACTAAAAATAGATTTAAAAAACAGATATAAAATTTTATTCCATATAGAATATCATTTTAACCTTTCCTGTCCGTTGAAACATCTTAGTAATTGGGAAACCTTAAGCAAGTCTTATTCTTAGACTTCAGTCTGAACCTGCTCCCATATACATAGCAAAAAGTTGCAGTTAACCGTTAGTTGTAGAAAGAACTATAAAAAGTATGAAAGCTTACCTAAAATTTCGTTCTCTTTAGTATACCAAATGGCTAATCCATCTCCATACAGAGTTTTGCCTTCTCCGTGGATGTGAAAATGAAGTTGGATTTCCCAATTCCGAGCGAAACATGCCTAATGAAGTGAAAAGAAACAGATTTATTTTTGGCTGTTCTATTATGACGCAATAACAAGTAAAACAGTTCGCAATAAAAAATATAAAATCTTATTTTAAACTTTTCATCTACACAAGAAACTAAAAGTTACTAATATAAAGCTGCAAAATTGAAAATTTACCTCATTAGTAGCTCAAAATAATGAAAATAATATTTACATATATGCCAATAAAAGTATAGAATATTCAAAATACTTTTTCTCATCTACCTGTGCAAAATTTTGCGAATGCACATACCTAGTATTCGGCAATTCCTTATATAACACCATAGTTGTGTTCCTGAAAACATGCGTGTTATGCGAAAAAGATTAATGTGGGGACGAGTTTCTCATTAAAAATATTAAAAATATTGAAAAAAGCAGTAAGATAAATTAGACTGTCATTTCACAGTTTCATTTCATTTTTTAATTTTTATTTAAAAGTAAAATATGTAGGTACGTCTGTACAAATATGTGTTAACATTTTAGTGACCAGATTTTAACATTGGTAAAGCGGGACACCATGAGCGGTCACCATTGGTAAGCGGGACACCATATTTTATTGTTAGTTTATAAATTAAATTAATTTGATTGTTATAAAGTAACTATATTTTAAAAATTATTTTAATTTTAATCCTATATTTCTTTCTAAATAATAACAATACTAACTTGTATTATTTTTCCTCTGAATTTGCCGTAACGTAGTCGTAAGTGTCACTTACAAGGCCGGCGCTAGACTTTTTGCCGCCACTATAAAATATAAATAATACGAGTACTGTCTGCTAAATTCAAGAAAATTTATGTATTTATGAAATAAATAAATAAATTACTCATCTAAATTATCTGAATAGCTGATTTGTTGATGTCACTTGTTTAACTAGCACTAGCACGCAGTACGGTGTGTATCGTCTGAGAGACAGTTACAAAATGTTTTCGTCGTTGCCAATACCAAAAAATGCCATTGTTCATTAAGTCTAAACAATGGTGGTCGAATTCTAACAACTGATCAACAATGCGAACTTTGATAATCAGTTCTCGATAATCAGTTCTCAACAATTATTTGTTATGATTAAAGTTTAACATTATAAAATTAACAAAAATAATATAAAACTCATGTCCTGACGAAATAGCCACATGGCCGCCGAAAACCGTATATTCCCTTCCTGTTCTCCCGCCGTTCCCTAGCTCGTCGTGCATTCTTTCCAAAAATCGGGACTTTTTTAAAACGCCGCGGGACAAATTGTTAAAAATCGGGACTGTCCCACCAAAAGCGGGACGTCTGGTCACTATAGTTAACATGTTTGTAAATATGCGTTACCTGATACTGTATACAGTAAGTATTATTAGTATGAATGTACAGTATATTTGTTCGTGTTTGAATGTGTTCGGCAAATTTCCTTAACCCTTTCACGACTAAGGGAAATATTTTTCCCATTTTAAAATTGGTGATTGTCGTATTTAATTATAACCTTATCTGCAATTTTTATACAGAATGTCAAAATAGAACGTATGCCGAACGCAATTACGTAAACGGGAACGTTTAGAAAACAAAAACAGAACTGTCAGGACGCATAATATATGTACTATGTGCAATGTCCATCTTTGCCTCACTACCAAAAGAAATTGCTTCGCAGAATATCATAATTAGCACATCATTTTGTATAGTAATTTTATTTCAGAATTTTGTATTATTTTAGTTAACATTTTGTTCTAATAAACCAATAAATAAAAGACATTGCATAATAAGCCTAACTATAATTTGTGTTACCTTTATAGTCCATTGGGAAAAATATTTCCCATAAAATTCCAAAAAAACTACACATTGTTATGTATTTTTCTTATGATTTTTATTTATTTTGCGTCTAAACAAACTAAAATAAACAGTTACATACTAATATTTACTCTTAGAAACCTTATGGTCCTGAAAGGGTTAAACGTAGGCTTAACAAAGATTCCCTAACCGAAAAAAACAAAGCTTACATAATACGAAAATAAAGAATGAAAAAAATTTATAGAATGACGATAATTAGAGCCCCGCGCGGATGTCGATATTTGCATTTAAAAGTGCTTCAGGCATAAAATCGCGGGTAAAATATTGATGTTAACGCCGATAGCGGATAAAATCTGAAGGAATGTGGGCGCATGTTACTCTTATTGATGGCTAATATGAGTGAAAAAAACTTGATAATGAAGAAAAAAAGCTAATTTGAAAATTCGATGATATTCACTTTAAAAAGAAAAAAAAAAATACATTGCGATTAAGTCACAAATTGAAAAAATATTTTTTGTGAAAAAAGCGAGATTTGCAACAGACAAAGCAAATATAAGTTCAAAAAATTACTTGAGTGTTGCTTAGAAAACTGAAATTAAACTGTGAAAATTTAAGTAGTGGTCATAAAATTTGCAGAGTGAAATCTAAAGGAGAAAAAAAACTTCATTTAAAAAAGCAAAATTTGCTCAGAAGAATTTCCAAATTTTCGTTATTTATAATGTAATTTTTAATCTAATATTTAGTAAGACATATTTTTCTGAAATGCAGGTCCTTTCTACAAATAAAAAATTCTTCACATCATATTTCTTCAACCCAGAAAATACGGTCTGTTAAGTTTTATGTACCAAATACTTGATGAAAGTAAAACTACTTCAATACATACAAAATTGTTCCACATTGCACCTCGTTTGCTAGATTCATCAGGAGTCAAACGGATATAGCTTGGCGTCAGTTCAGAACTCCCAATTAGTTTCCAGTAGCCTAATACCGTTCCTAAATAAATAAATATTTAATAAGAAAACAAAACGTGCAAATAATATTTTACTTTTAAAATTACACTATTTAAGGATCAAAATATATTCTAAAATATTTCAATAAAAAAATTGTAATTTTGTATCCTCTTAAAAAATATAAGAAGTAGCTATAATTATTAACAATTGAAATTTAATATTAATATATAAATTGCAATGTGAATGTTGACATAGCGTGAGTGGCAACGGGATTTATGAGACGATGATTTTTGATTCGATAGTTTTCATAGAGCATTGATTACGTGACAGATGATTCACAGATATTTGATGAGTCAACATCGAAAAAAAAGAGAACAAAATGTTCTCTTTAATACCGGTTGGAGTAAAGCTTTATGAAAGGAATACATACTCAGTGTTCATCATAAATATCAGCAGGAATTTTTTAACTGGAGTACAAATTAATGGATATATATTTCAAGATATAAATATTTGGTCAGGCTGTTCATTAATGATCGCAGTTTGAATACAGCAAATCATGTATATATTATAGCATCATACCACTAAGGATCCTGAAATCAAGGAAAACTTATCATTGTTAAGGTAAAAAAAAATCTTTTCGTTTTATATAAAAATAGGGATAATAAATTATAATAAAAATAGGGGACGATTTTTTATGATATTTCATTTTATTTATGATAAATTATAATAACATGGACATTTATAATAATGAATTAAAAATAAGATATTCTTCGTAAAATAGTGAAATCTTAAAAATTCAAAATTAAATTTTGCTGAAGACAAAAAGCATAAATTTTCGAAATTTTCGATACACCTGTATACCCCCGCCGATTACCTATATGTCATTTAACTACAGGCCCAACTAGATAAAAAAAAGGGGGTGGAGTTGAGGAGGAAGAACTGGATTTCTATTGCAATATAATTTTTTTTAGAGATCTTTTAAAAATCTATTGAAAAATGCGTGAAATATGCAAAACTTTAATAATTTTTTGCGATTGCTAACATTCTCTAACATTGCCTTTGCTCTCATTCTCCCCCCCCCCACCTCCCCCAGATCCGGCCCTGTCCCGTTTAATCACAACCACTGAGTATAAATTTCCTTTGGGATTTCTAGGCTCTGTAAATTCAAAACAATTGTTTAATGGGCAAATTTTGTGAAGATTTCCAACAAATCTGAACCTCGTTTTTTAACAAAATTCAGTCAGCATTTCAAGAGCTATGGAAATCTGAATATTTAATAACAGGTGCCAGATGTAAGAATTTACTCAAAAGTTAATTCCAACTTGAATAAAATAAAAAGTATTTTGGGCCATTAAATACCGTAAGAAAATATTTTAAAAGTTTAAGTAAATCATCAGTTTTTGTATGTTTTTTAGAACTATCATTACTGCCGTTAAATATTCAAACTTCTACTCTTTTTAAATATGGAAAGAATATTTTTTTAAATTGATATTTAGATTTTATTGAAGTATTAGATATAGAAGTTGTGGAGCTTTTGAATTAGCTACCCATTAATGGGATTTGTTGTCGTAAATCAGTGGCCACCGAGCGTAATATTTGAATACATTACTCGAAGGAGGTAAAATCATTCAAAAACTCAACGAAGAGATCATTAACATATATTATCTTGCACTTCTCTTTTTTATTGATTGCTGATTAAGACAGCTCTTTTTTAATGAAAAGAGAAAAGAATTACATTTACAGTTTCTTTTGCCCAAAGTGTAAAGTGCTATTTCGCTTATTAAACCTTTTTTTTAAACTGGTAGAAAGTAACCAAAAAGGGAGAAAAAAAAACAGATTAAAAATTCTTTGCATTTTTTTAAATAATAAAACTGAACCATCCTCCTATTATTTTCAGACCATTTCGATTTTTGCCGACAGACATGTGTTAAAACTGTTTTAAATTGCGAATGCTAGCAAAACAGACGTAAAAGGGATTTATAAAATATGAGTTTCCCTCTATTGCACCTACGGTGTGGAGAGAAACTATTTTCTGGGGGAGGAGAAGAAGCATAAAGTTAAGCTGTGTAATTTTTATTTATACGAAAATAATGCTTGCGTTACATTACTGAAACACCAGTAGGTCATTCCGAACCATTTGAACTATTACTTAGTAGTAGTGTTATTGTTAACACAAACGAAGAAATGAATTAGAGCTAGAACATGGTGTATTAGCATCATTTATTTTCGATCCGTACTACGGGCAAAAATGGCTTCGACAGAAAGAATAATTATCTTCCCCACGTATCCTTACGGATCCGTACAACTGGCAAAAATGGCTTCGACAGAAAGAATAATTATCTACCCCCCCCCCTACATTCGAAAAATAAATATTTTAAATAAAGAATGTTTTTACCATCAGCAAGTCCTGTGATTGAATGTTCTTGCTTGACAACCTGGGATTCTGAGAAGGAAATCAAAATAATATACAAGAAAATAGCCATGAATGCTGATGATGAGCTCATAATTGATTTTGAAAACTGAAAACGTGTCCACGCTAATGAGAGTCGTTTTCTATATTACGAAGCTGAAACGCGTTTTCATTGTTTGTTCAGCTGTCTTCTATCTGTGGAACTGTTGCCAGGTTTTAGCCGTGAAGAAGGCTAGAAATAACGAAAAGGCGTTTGTTTCGGATTAACTAGAGGCTCTATAGGATTGACTAGCTCTCATAGATATGTTTCGAGAGAATGAAATTATACCATATTTTAATTTCTTTCTGAGTTAAAATTTTACTTATTGTTTATTATGAAATCTTTCTAATGCTATAGTTTCGTAAGGTTATCCGGTCTAACGGTTGATTTGGCTGTGAATATAATGTATACGCAGTAAGACATCGATGTTCTTTTAACGCGTAGTAAGAATGTGGATTGATAAGGCCTGAATAATAACTGTGGTGAAATTATTAGGAAAAACTCCTTTACCGTAGAAAATATTCAATAAACAGTCTGCCATGTCTCAGCAGAATCATTCCCAGTTCTAAGCACATAAGCAGTGTTCATTAATTCCGGTGACTTGGGTATTTTTAATTTTGAGATAGCCAAAATGCAAATAGCATATTGTGCTGAGCACTAAATAAAGACCGATAACTTGTGATCTTATTTGTTATTATGTTAAAATCACACTTAGAGAGAATCGGCCTCACCGTGCTTTCAGTGTGTTTCAGAATGTGACGTCATGTACCATCTACTTCTTTTGTTGGTCTAAAATAGAAGGCAAAAAAATCATTTGATTTTGATTTGATTGAATTGATTTGAAGAATTTTTTTTGAATTGAATTTTTTCAAGGAATAATTTTTCCTTCAAATATAATAATAAATTTTTAAATACAAAATAAAAAATAATTATTCCTTCAAAATATTTTTGTGCGGCTGTAGGGCTATACAAAAATCATTGAATATTATATGTAGGCAGTCGTAACGATCGTATTGTGACAGTTTGTATTAAATTTACATAATTAAATATCATGGCAAAATCATTTTGTATTTGAAATAATTTAGTTATAATCTGAAACAACTTTTATTACGATGCTTGAAGGAATGGACCACGATATTTTCTCATAGGAACTGGCAATCCATTTAAATCAGTTTTAAGTTCATTCTTGAAGTTTAAAAAACTTCGAGAAAACTTCAAGTTTTCTTGAGTCTTGAAGGTTCCAAACTGAATCAATTTCTTTCAAATGGAGGAGGATTCTTCTACATTCCTGATGATTATGTCTAGAGAAATTAGGCTGTTATTTCTAAAACTTTATACTTCTTTGCAAAATGCATCAATATTCTGGAACGCGAATTGACTTCTTTAGTGGAAAATGGCCGCGTGCTGTTTGTGCTATTGAAAAATATCCCAATGGTGTAAAAGTTTTAAGGCCTCTGTGATGAGATATTCTAGAAGCTAATTTCAGCATAGTTTATGAACTATAACTACAAAATATCTTTCCAGATCAACGCATCAACGATCTTGAAAAGATTGAAGACGAAAAGTGAAATAATCGACATTGCTCCTGATTTACTGAGGGGCGGGGGTGGCTCAGTCGGTAGCGCGCCAGGCTCGTAATCTGTAGTTCCCAGGTTCGAGTCCCAGCTGGGTCAGCGTTGAGATTTATCTCCGCAAAACTCCCCGCCCTGCCCACGGTCAGTAGGGGACACCGATGGGCTTGGAAAGGCCGCCGTCCGTCGGATGGGACGTTAAGCCGTGGCCCCCGTGTGCGGGAGAGACAGACCCTGTGCACGTTAAAGAACACGCTGGATGGCCTTAACAGGAGGCTACCATCTGTCTCCCAACAGCTGTTCCAGTGGGTCCCCCTCCCCCAACCTTCTCTGAGCCTTCGGGGTCCATGTGACCTGGCCATTTAGCCCATGGTGTGCAAAAAAGTGCCGCTCAGAGGTAAAACAACCCAACCTGATTTACTGATGCAGATTCAAGAAAACGAAAGTAATCAAGAAATCCGAATTCCTAATAGTTATATTGATATTACGTTAACGTTAAAAGAAATAGCGAACGATTTAATTGTCCTTCTGTTAAATAAGCTACAAAATATAGGAGGTTAAAAGAATTTTGACAAAGATTATTGCGATGGTACTGAAAAAAGTTTTAGTCATAATTTATATATATTATACAGATCAAAATAAAAAATACTCTATTCAAAAACTAGTGAATTAATTTTTCTCTATATTGGTAAATTATTTAAGCATCTTACAGTTTGACAACAGGTTTTTGTGATAAATGCATATGGAATGTGTATTTATGAAATGTGTATTTTTTAAAACTTCTTATTTAATACGAATTTGAAAATGAAAATAACGTTCAAAAATTTTATCATGTAAAAGCCCTCGTAATACAAGACAGAAAAACAATTAATCCTCCAGTTTTCTTGTAACTTCTAAAAAACCGCATTTCGAGATGGTGGAAGACCTATAACAATGGAAATTCGACCTAATGGATGATTGGGAGAGTGAAGGTATTTTATTGCTATAAAAAAATTTCACTCTCCTAAAATTCTCTTCCCAACCCTGGAGGTAAGGTCATTCCTGAAAATCGGTCCCTATAGAAAAAGTGGAGTACCGGGGAGAAGGGCACAGCCGCCCAAGATCGAGTCGAGACACCCTTTGGTTTATCAAAATTTTCCCACCATTTGACCTTTTTTTTTAAATGCAATATATATTAACATTTTTGTTCGCCTCCATCCCCGTTGCTAGCATTGTCAAAGGAGAGGGTGCATTCCCTCTTATCTGGCTTTGTTGCTAATATATCACACCCTACCCTGGTAAACCCCTCAAGTAGACTGTCAGTTTATACGTCATATAGATCTGTGAGGAAGGCGGCTTCAGCAGAAAGACGACACAAACTTCCATGGATTACCCCGGAGGCTCGAACCCAGGTCCCTTTCATCGGTAGCCAATCTCGCTAACCACTCAACCACGTTAAACTTGTGAATTTTTACATTTTTTTTCGAAATTTTTTTAAAGATCTCTAAAACCGAGGGGAAAATGTTATACTAAAATGGAAATCCCATCTCTTATCACTCCCTCCCCTTATGAATTTTAAGCAGCAATACTGGATATATATATATCTTTTCTGTCTTTTTTTGCTTTACATAAAATAAAAATACCTCCTCAAGCAGCTGCTTGCCACAGAGGTCTGACAGGAGCCTGTCAGTTTATATGCCATAGTCGAAGGTCTGAGAGGATGGCAGGACCTCAGCAGAAAAACGATACATAGAATGTAAGAATTTATAAGCAAATGCAGACTGTTCATTTATAATTTTATTACATAACTGAAGATACATACATTTACATCACACATCTATTGGCACATAAATGCTTTACAATTCAAAGTGATTATATTTTTGATAGGAAAATATATTTTGTTTCACACAAGATTTAGCAATAATCGCAAAATTCCTGTTAAACTTCCACCTTTTCCGAAAAGAAACTTAAGAAATATACGGCAAAATAATGAAATAGTTATAAAATATTTTCCCAAGCACGTTTACCTCAAGGTAGTTTTTATTGCACGTCATTGTTTATTATTTTACAAAACAATTGAAAAATAAGATATTTCATGATAAATCCGGGCTCAATAAATTATATCTGTTTTTGAATTTAAATGCCTTGGAACTTTAATATACACTGGGATAAAAAAAAAGATCAAAAGCTAAGTAATAAATAAAATTATAGTTTTCATAATTAGCATATGAACACTAACAAGCGTAGAAGTTTCATGCAGTGAATACAAAAGAAAAAATTAGATTGCTAAGTTGAGTAAGCACTCTATAAGCGATGGAGGAATTGAGAGGCTTCTCAGTAAAGTTATGGAAGCCTACCTTACCATGTTAAGGTATTGGAAGCTTACCTTAACATTGGTGAAGTGTTTAATAGGCCCTATTAATGATGAAAAGTATTACTATGGTGCTGTAAATGGTAGCTAGGTAGTCATTGGAAGAAGAGCTATGCAGCAATCCCCTGTGATGATGCGTAGAACCGGCCAGGCCTAGCACCTAATGTCCGATCCTGCCTTCTCGTGGTGCAGACCGTTAGTACCTTTCAAAAGAGATACTCTCTTGTGGAAGTGAACGGAAGGGGAGGGCTGCCATATTAGTGTGGCCTACCGATCTGGACATCTATGGCTACTTTTTTTTCTACGCTGCTGAGGAGTGGTCAACCACATAGGGTCCTGGTGCTGACCATATACACCAACCTGAACGGAATTATGGCTCTGAGCTTGATTATGGATCCTGATTTTGCTGCAGTGGTGGGCTTCTGTGGAGGGAAGATCTTCCGCTGTGTTTTCTGTTTGTTTGTGGGTTGACAGCCCCAAGTGAATAGATTCACAGGATATGTTTATCAGCTGGTGAATAATCCTGAGCAGAGGTCATCGCAGGCAGCTGAACTCTACTTCTATTAGCATCGTCAAATTCTACATTGGAGGAAGTCTTCCAGTGTAGATGGCTTCAGCCTTTAGTGGTGGGGGAACGGACCTTTGCCCCATGTCTGCGATTAGGGGGCTGTTTGATATTGTCGGCATTCCCTCTCTCAATAAACATAGTTTCTTTAAACATCCCATTAACCATTTTCTCTCCATAGGTAGTTGGAATGTGAGGACTCTGTACAGAGCTTTTTCTCTTGATGTCCTCACGCAAGAATTCCACCATTATAATTTAGATATTCTCGGCTTGCAAGAGACCAGATAAAGGTCAGATTCTTAAAAATAATCTTAAATTTCTCTTTTCAGGGAGGGACGACAATAAGCATCACCAAGGCTTGGGTCTGCTTCTCAGCAGAAACGCTAGTGATGCTCTTCTAGGATATGAGTGCATTAATGAAAGGTTTCTTACAGCAAAATTTCAGATAAGCATTAAAGACGAATGTTATATGCTGTTATGCCCACACTGAGGATGCTGTTGAGGATGAGAAGGATAGGTTTTACGGACAACTTCATGATATTTTGAATTCTGTCAAGAAAGGAGATATTACCATTGTTTAAATGGATTGGAGATACGAAAATTTCTGATTTAGATTATTCTGATGATTTAGCCCTTTTGGCAAATGATGATGAGATGAACTCTTTCATTCGAGCTGTTGATGAAACTGGAAGTAGAGTAGATTCGGTTATAAACAGAGAGAAAACTAAAGTAATGAAAATTGGTCAGGTAGGCTGTGATTCAGTTAATCTGAATGGTTGCAATTTTGAGCAGGTGTCACAGTTTAATTATCTTGGGAGCTATGTAACAGATAATGGTGATGTGCGGCATGAGATTAACAGACGAATAGGGATTGCTGCCGGGACTTTTAAGAATCTATGGAGAGTGTGGAGAAATAGGCGTATACACCTAAAGACTAAAATTAGACTGTATAATAGTTTGGTTCTTTCTAGGGTTAGTTATGGTAGTGAAACTTGGACACTTTGTAAACAAGATAACAGGAAACTAGATGCTTTTGTTCCAGATGCTTACCCAGTATCTTGGGCATTAGGTGGTTCAACTTTGTAACTAATGATGAGGTTAGGCAAAGGAATTTGCAACCTCCTTTAAGCAGCATATTGTGCAGAGAGAGACTCCGTTGGTTTGGCCATGTTGCCCGTATGAATAATTATAGATTGGCGAATAGGGTTATGAACAGTGTGCCTAAAGGCCTCAGAAAGAAGGGGAGACCTAGGATGCGGTGGGCAGACAATATCAAACAGGACCTTATTAGAATTGTTGTGCAGTGGCCAGATGCAGTAGATGTAGCTCAGAACAGACTTGCTTGGAGAACTTAATTGCACTGTCTGGTTAGACCTCTGTAGCCCATGGCTGCTTGAGGATGATGATGATGATTAATGATGCTTAGGTATTTGAAATGTCACCCTGATGTAATACATATTTTGCAGCAGTGGTAAATTTTGCTTACAGATCCCAAAATTATTAGGGTCTGTACAATGCAAATGGTCGACATAATGGTTACAACTTCAATTGATTATGTTTATTCAATTTTATTACAAATAATATTATTATTTATACTGCTTCCGGATTAAATTTAATTTTGATGGCATTTACCGCCAACCGTATTGTCAATGAACCATTCAAAAACCAATGAGAGTAAGAAGTTTTCCTTCTTGCAGAATTATTTTATTAGCTTGCTGAAAGATGCGATTATTTGGAAGAAAATAAAGTAGAACTATACATAGATGAAAATGAAAGGAAAAAAAATTTGATTGTTTCAGAATTTTAGTAGGAACTTTTTTAATTACTATTTTGTTTCCATTTCAGTTACATGAATTTTTTAATGTTAATTTAAAATTTAATATTTATACTCTTCCTGTTTTGCTTTAAATTTAAAAATATATTGAACAAAAAATGCTAAAACATGGTACAGTCGCTCAAAAAAGTATCCGAACGCTATGGTTGATTACAGAATTCAGAAAAAATATCTGGCAACTATTTTTTTTAGAAATTAGTGATCTGGCAACCTTCGTGTCACGTGATATTTTTTCTGAATTCTCTAATCAACCATAGTGTTCGGATACTTTTTTGATCGACTGTACTATTACAGCTTTGTTGGTTGCAGACAGGTATTCGCTTTTGAAACTTAACAGCTCATATATTGAATGGGATATATTAAATGTACGGAGGAAGACAAAACAAAATTGCACGATTTCTATCATAATGAAATAAACTTTACTCATTTTATCTTTGGTTTCTTTGAACAACTTAGTCCTTCATAAACTAGGAAGAAAATAATGTATTGCCTTTTCTAATGTCATGCTTTCAGTTGTGAGACAAACACAAAAGGTGATTCTTTTACGGCAACTGCAGTGGCAGGCTGTCGGGATCCATCCGCCAATTCAGTGGTTGAAGAAATCCACTTCTGCCTTAACACATCTTCCTGTGGACACATCCATTGCACTTACTTTCAGTTCAGTGTCGCCAAAGATCATAACAGTTTGAATCTCTCTCCTCCCTGATGGAGAAGAAGGTGGACTGTACTTGGTGTCCGACAAATCGAGAATGAGAGTCCCGCATCTTTGAACTCCGCGATCTGTGATGAAAGCTGCATCATCCCTCTCACTGCAGTAAATATGAATCACACTGCAGGCCTGGCCGACCCTTGCCGGAGTGTACTTCCGAATCACCATGTCACCAACAGACACTGACTGATCAGACACCACAAATTTATCAAACACATCTGCACACCATTCGACACCGTCCTTCACAACTAATTTGTCTTTGGGATGCACGCCGTGTACAAACCTGTTCAAGACTCCAACCCCGTAAGTCAGTCTCGACCGCCTTGCATTGACTACTGTTGGGTCGAGACCAAAGAGCACAGCACCCTTCAGAATGGCCAGACTCACACCTTGCGGAATGATCACTTTTACCCTATTAGAGAAGGCATCTCTAATATTCTTCTGCAGGATTTGGGATTCAGCGAATCCTCCAACAAGGAACAAATATCCGATATTTTGCACACCTGGTTTATCGAGCACAGAGGATATGTGAGCTCTAATAGCATCCAAAGTAGGCTGAAATAAGCGCATCATGCAGACTGGTTCCAACCTTAGCATACCTTGAGAAGACCACTTAATTTCCTTGTTCCCGTATTTCTTAATGGCATTTTCTACCTGGAAAAAAAATGCAATGGCGTTAAATATTCAATGTATGTAGCTTGCAAAATTTTCCTTAATTTATTACTCTTTAACAGTGGTTCTCAACCTTTTATGCTTCGCGTACCCCCTGGAAATGTGTATGTAACTGGCGTACCCCTTGTATAGATAGATTGGGTTCGGTTGTTTTACCTCTTAGCGGCACTTTTTTGCACACCATGGGCTAAATGGCCAGGGCACAAGGACCCCGAAGGCTCAGAGAAGGTTGGGGAAGGGGACTCACTGGAACAGCTGTTGGGAGACAGATGGTAGCCTCCCGTCAAGGCCATCCAGCGTGTTCTTTAACGTGCACAGGGTATGGCTCTCCCACACACTGGGACACGGCTTAACGTCCCATCCGACGGACGGCGGTCTTTCCAAGCCCATCGGTGTCCCCTACTGACCGCGTGTATAGATAGATAAAACTATAGTTATAATATATAATAGTATAACAATGGGAATAAAATAAAACACTGACTTTGTTACTAGATCTAGCAACCAAAAAAGTTTACCTCGTACCCCATGTTGAGAACCTCTGAATAATTATTAAGAAATGTTAATGAATATATATCGACTCACATTCTAGTAACAAAATATGAGTGTTTCATTTTTCCACTGTTCACCCTGAAGTGAATAATGAGAGAAATATATCTTAAACATATTCATGTTTTGTCTTTTTATAGTCAGTGTTTTCTTACAAGTTTACGATTCTTACAGGTTTACAATTCTATAAGACTCAGTAGCCTTTCTGTGACAGAGTGGTTAGCGTGCTTGGCTATTGACCAAAAGGACCTAGGTAAGGCATAGATATTTGCATTGTCGTTCTGCTGAAGTCTCAGTTCCCTCACAGACTTTCGACTACGACGTAAAAAACTGACGGATTCCTGTCAGACCTCTGTTGCAAACAGCTGTGTGAGGTGGAGGAGGTAGTTTTTTATGTCTCATTGTTTAATTCTAATTTAGAATTAGATAGCTTCCAGTATTCCCAATGACAATTCCACCCTGGATTAAGTTTCTGTAAGTCTGAATAAATTATCAATTTAAAATTTATTTCCGATGGATGGATGGTGTTGAACCAACGAAGGTTGCCAGATCACTAATTTCTAAAAAAATCGCTGCCAGATATTTTTTCTGAATTCTGTAATCAACCATAGTGTTCGGATACTTTTTTGAGCGACTGTACTTGTAAGAAAACACTGACTATAAAAAGGGAAAACATAAATATGTTTAAGATATACTTATCTCAGTATTCACTTCAGGGTGAACAGTGGAAAAATGAAACACTCATATTTTGTTACTAGAATGTGAGTCAATATATATTCATTAACATTTCTGGGGGACTCCATTCACCCACGCGATAATGTAATTTTCTGGCGTAGCTAGGGAAAATGACAACAGTAAAAATTTCCAGGGAAAAGAACATGAACCTTTGAATGCGGTATCATAAACTTCATTGAATGTTCTTTTCAATACATAAAAATGGAGGAATAATCTTTGGACTCTTTTCCCCACACGTTGGTACATGCCTTTGTTCTGGCTTGTAAGTAAAAACTGCTGGCCTGTCGATTTTTCCGAATATACCCACCTCTGCTTATTAAGCAGCTGATCTTTCTAATTAATAATTAAATCAGTAAGTGTTCGCAAGGTTGACTGAACAATTCGGTACGAAATTTTTAATGCAAAAAAAGAAACATCGGTATTCCATTCACACGAGAAAAATTCCTTATTTGAATCGGGCAAGCATCGAAGACGACGAATATCACAGTTCTTTCACACCATTGTTGGTGGTGTAAAATTTCTACGAAACCAAAATTTTTTTTTAATCATAAATTATTTTAAAGTAACAAGGCTCTTAACCTTTCATTATTTATGAAAACCTCAGCGAAGATTTCTGGAAAGAATTGCTCAAAGGAACGGGAAATAGTGAAGGCCATGAAGAAGTGTAGTGTGTGGAATAGTGAGAGAGATTACCTGGATTTCACAGTACACCTATCCCTCGATTTACACGGTACTCAGTTCACACAATTTTGGCTTTGCATGGTCAAACAATGCAACCAGTTTCGATTTACACGGTACTGACTGAGACGTACATAGAAAGGAAATCTCAGTCAGTCGTGTAAATCGAAACTGGTTGCATTTTTTGACCGTGCAAAACCAAAATTGTGTGAACTGAGTACCGTGTAAATCGAGGGATAGGTGTAATCGGTGCATCTGAGAAAGAAAATAATTTCTACTAAAAACAGTAAATAGTAAAAATGAGATATAAAGAAGAACATTATTAGCAGAACTTTTAGTTTGCTTTTCGCAAATTTGTACAAAACAAAATCTTTGTTTAAATTTTTTTCAGAAGAAACGTGCTTATATTGTTAATACAGTTTATTCATTATTTTGACTTGTTCGTGTCATGGTGGCCGAGCGATTAGTGGGTTCGACTACTGATCAAAGGGACCCGTGTTCGAGCCCATGATAAGGTACGAAGATGTTTTCTCTGTTGCCTTTCTGTTGAGGTTTCTTCTCACTCGCAGACTCTGGTGTATTATTACTAATATCTGTCAGACCCCTGGCAAACACTTACTTGAAGGGTAAGGTTTTCAATTATATATCGACTGAATATTCTTTTTAGGTGTCGGTGATCACATAGTCATGTAGAGTGTCCCAAATTTAAGCATTTCACTTCTCATTTTATCCTTAAAAAATTTTGAGGGAGTGGAGCACAAGATCCTAGTGGAAGTTATGCTCCTCATCCCCTGAATCTCTGATATAGTTTTCTGTTTCATTTCTTGAATTTCATGATTATATTTAAAAACAGATTTTCATTATTAAAAAAAAATTAAAATTATTTTCCAACAGATAACGGTGGAAAGTGAGCGTTTCAAGTTTGACTAAAGTTTGTCACCCCCCTCCAAAACAAAATACCGCTTCGTGGTCTTAAAAACCGAAATGAAATGGTTTGAAAACTTCTGACATATACTCCTCTAAATATATGAGTATTTGTATATACGTACATGTAAATCGCAAAAAAAAACATTACTTATTGCTAAAAGATATCAAAATTCTCAACGCTTACTGAATTGCTTTTTGTCTTCTTGTAGTAATCAATAAAAGAGAAAGGCAACGAGATATTAAGTGGAGTTATCTTGTAAGGACTGGAATTTCTCTTCCTCGCCTCGAAGGCAATCATCAAATCCACGAAAGCGGCAGGTCTCTTCGTCTTGAACTGCTCCATGAAGTCAGCTCCAAAGATTTCATTCAGAAGCTTCTCGAATTCAATGTCAATGCCAACTGAACCGTACGGCCCTCCTGTGGCTTTATGCAACTCTTTGATGGTGCCTTGCTCATCTGCAATCTCGTGAAGTGTGATGTCGACAGTGCCGCCTCCACAATCCACTACCATGTATCTGGTGCCTAGGGAAAGAAGCCAGATAATAGTTAAGTCTAAGAGAACAACGCGAAAGGCAAATACACATTTTTTTGTTTTGTCATTTGTAGCTATTGTCAAGTTTAATTTGCAGTCAGCTGCCGAGTGGCTAGCGCGCTTGGCTTCTGACCTAAGGGATCTGGGTTCAAGTCCCGGGTAAGGCATGGATGTCGTGTTGTTTTTCTGCTGAGGTCCTGCCATCCTCACAGACCTTCTACTATGGCATATAAACTGACAGGCTCCTGTCAGACCTCTATGGCAAGCAGCTGCTTGAGGAGGTATTTATTTATTTATCGCATGGACTTATTTGATGATGAAATTCAGCTGTGTGAAATAACATATTGCAGCACAGCATGTGTACTGAGATGTTCAATGCAAATTAATGAACGTATTTAGACCTCTGTGGCAAGCAGCTGTTTGAGGGGGTATTTTTTTATTCATATTAAAGCACTCGTTTTAAGGTTTCAAATGAAATATTAATGCTAACCAAAACGTTCTGGTGAATACGGAATAATTGTTTTCAAAGAGAATGAAACATGTCATTTTCCAACTATAGTGCCTTCTAACTCTGAATATTCAAACTGATGAAGATTCACAAAATACGAAGGGTAATTTTTTATTATATATTTTATTAGGGCCTATTAAACATGAGTTCGGGCTCAACATTTTCGAGTCAGAATCCGTCCGATCCGAAAATGAGTGAGCTAGGCGCGCCTGGACTCAACTATATTGATCGCAAAAATTAGGGGATATTTCAAAATGAATATGAAGCGATAATAAATCCCCTAATTTTGTGAGCAGTATATTATGATAATTATTGAGTCAGATCCCAGTTGGTGGAAAAAAGTTTTGAACACATCTTTAAAAATAAAGTGTATAAATGTATATCACTAAACCATTCCGTAACTACCATATAAACTTTAATACCATTATTTGAAGAACAAATTGAAATCTTATTTGAAATCCGAACTATTAAAAATATTTCGTAGAAACTGAGAATTCTTGAGTAACATCATTATTAAACTCAAGGGACCAACTCAAATGATGATGGTGATTAATGATTGAAGGATAAGTATCATCAGTAATATATTGACAGTGAAATAGAACTAAAAAGACTCAGTAGAGGCCGTCCAAAGCTTTGGGCTGTCTCAAGTACAGTAGCTCAAAAAAGTATTCGAACACTATGGTTGATTACAGAATTCAGAAAAAATATCTGGAGCGTGTACAGCAACTGTACACGCTCCAGTTACCGTTCACAGCAAACTGGAGCGTGTGCAGTTACTACACACGCTCCAGTTTGCTGTGAACGGTAACTGCACACGCTCAATATTTCTGTGAGTGGGCCCACACGATACAGGTTTTTGTGAGCCCACACGTTCCAATGTGCTGTGAACATTAACCGCAACCACTCCAGTTTGCTGTGAACGGTAACTGCACACGCTCAATATTTCTGTGAGTGGGCCCACACGATACAGGTTTTTGTGAGCCCACACGTTCCAATGTGCTGTGAACATTAACCGCAACCACTCCAGTTTGCTGTGAACGGTAACTGCACACGCTCAATATTTCTGTGAGTGGGCCCACACGTTCCAATGTGCTGTGAACATTAACCGCAACCGCTAGAGTTTGCTGTGAACGGTAACTGCACATGCTCAATATTTCTGTGGGTGGACCCACACGATCCAGGTTTTTGTGAGCCCACACGTTCCAATGTGCTGTGAACATTAACCGCAACAGCTAGTTTGCTGTGAATGATAACTGCACACGCTCAGTATTTCTGTGAGTGGACCCACACGATCCAGGTTTTTGTGAGCTCACACGATCCAATGTGCTGTGAACATTAACCGCAACCGCTCCAGTTTGCTGTGAACGGTAACTGCACACGCTCAGTATTTCTGTGAGTGGGCCCACACGATCCAGGTTTTTGTGAGCTCACACGATCCAATGTGCTGTGAACATTAACCACAACCGCTCCAGTTTGCTGTGAACGGTAACTGCACACGCTCAATATTTCTGAGTGGGCCCACACGATCCAGGTTTTTGTGAGCTCACACGATCCAATGTGCTGTGAATATTAACCGCAACCGCTCCAGTTTGCTGTGAACGGAACTGCACACGCTCAATACTTCTGTGAGTGAGCCCACACGATCCAGGTTTTCGTGAGCTCACACGTTCCAATGTGCTGTGGAGATATTTTTTCTGAATTCTGTAATCAACCATAGTGTTCGGATACTTTTTGGAGCGACTGTACAGGCCAGATCATTAACTCGACCAGAGTTGCCAAATACAAGCGCGAACGATGTCAGAAGGTGGACGATTGTTTACGGCAGTGTCTCGCAAACTGTGTGCCGCGGCACAGTAGTGTGCCGCGAGAGATTCCAAGTGTGCCGCGAGAGATTTTCAAAGATTTCATTTTGACTTGACTTGTGTTATCGACGTGCTTTAATATCGAAGTGCTATCGACGTGCTTTAATAAAAATCTTTCAGATTTTAGAAATTGGGATCTTGTAAGTATTTATCAAGCTTTTTCCAATTTTTGGTATTAATTTTTGATTATTTCAAGCCATAGAATGGACAAATATTTAAAACAAACACCGAATTATGATTAATTATATTTATTATTATATTTATTTTAAATAAAATCCATTTAACGAAACTTCAATTTTCCTCTTTTTACGTAACCATCAAAAATTCTTTTTTAGGTGTGCCGCGGGAAAAAAATTAGATTCAGTGTGCCGCGGAAAAAAAATTAGATTCAGTGTGCCGCAGAGTAAAAAAGTTTGCGAGACACCGGTTTACGGTCTACCGATACAGCAGTTAAATGTCCCTTTTTTATTTTCGTGCATAACATGTAAGTTGCCGGTATTTTTTTCCCACTTAGTTTTACTTTGTTACATATTTAAATAAAATAATTTTACTATTTATTTAGCAAATAAATTAGTATTTTTGTATGTATTAAAATATCCTCTCTAGGTTGAATTGCTCTCACTATCGTGGATTACTGGATCGTTTTGGCTTGTTAATCTTTCTGGATCGGGTTAGTTAAGAGCAGTGGTACAGTCACTCAAAAAAATATCCGAACATATTAGTGATCTGGCCTTTTTGTAACTGAGATAGGGAGGAAACACTAAAGGAAAGATTTAGGACATTCGGCCTGCAGGCCTGCACCTCTCATACACCCATTTTTTGTTAATGAAATAAGTGTTTCATCAGAACAGGAGGGATCATCAGTAAAAGTAACGATATTTACTGTTTTAATATTATGGGTTGTTTTACCTCTGAGCGGCACTATTTTGCACACCATGGGCTAAATGGCCAGGTCACGACCCCCGAAGGCTCAGAGAAGGTTGGGGGAGGGGACCCACTGGAACAGCTGTTGGGAGACAGATGGTAGCCTCCCATCAAGGCCATCCAGTATGTTCTTTAACGTGCACACAGGGTATGGCTCTCCCGCACATGGGGCCATGGCTTAACGTCCCATCAGATGGACGGCGGCCTTATCCAAGGCCATCAGTGTCCCATACTGACCATGGGCAGGGCGGGGAGTTTTGCAGAGATAACTCTCAATGCTGACCCAGCTGGGACTCGAACCTGGAAACTGCAGATTACGAGCCTGGCGCGCTACCGACTGAGCCACCCCCACTATTATGGGTAATTTGAATTTAGATTATTAGCAGATGAATTCTAAAATCAAACAGGCAAAATTAGGATATTTTCTTATGAGTAACAACTAAATTGTGGTATAGCTATAGACAGAATATTTTTACCCGAGCTAGATAAAAAGAATTCAAAATAAGTCTATTTCATAGGACTAAATTTTACTCAAAATGTTTACCGCAACTTTTTCGTGTTTTAAATAAGGAACAGAATATTGATTAGTACAGTGAGGGATAAATAAT
Source organism: Ryuthela nishihirai (assembly GCA_038380435.1). Classification (NCBI taxonomy): domain Eukaryota; kingdom Metazoa; phylum Arthropoda; class Arachnida; order Araneae; family Heptathelidae; genus Ryuthela; species Ryuthela nishihirai. The sequence goes on from JAWZYU010000010.1 coordinate 75,728,631, forward strand.
TTCAGCACTCACCTAAGCTCTCTACAACAGCAGGCTCTAAACTGCCTTCAACTGGTTCTTTGATATTGGGCAGTGACAGACGCTGAGGAACAGGCACAGCAGGAACCAACTGATGCATCCGAAGACGACGACAGTAGATGGATGCTGCTTCCGGCTCCAGAGCTATCAACAGCTGTTCTGGGAGATCAGCAGAGGCAATGCCTGCCTGAAAATTGAATAAGATATCACATAAATTAGGTTTCTTACTTCAAAGCACTTTTTTTTTCAAGCAGTACAGTTAGCTCAGTCTGTAAATGAGACTGGGTATATCCAGGAAGGAGTCTGTCGATCTCCTGTGATGATGCACGGAACCCACCAGGCATACACCTAAAGTAAATTTTGAGAGGGGCCCAAAAATTAAACAAATTATGACAGAAAGGGAAAGAAATCAATATAGGTACATAATTTTTAATCTTGGTAAAGTATAAAATTTCATGTAAAATGATAATCAATGTGTTAAAAGCAAAAGTTACACTAAAAAAGTAGTTTCTTATGTTTTTATCTGAGAAATTTTTACACTATCTTAGAATTTCGGAGGGAGTTATTTAAATTATATCAAGTTTGGCACTAATTTATTTTTCGTATTATTCCAGCAGTTGTTTTTCTGTTCTCCATATCTACTGTAAATGGATATTCAATGACTTTTTAACTCCTTTGAGTGCATATCATCTGTACGTGGCCTTCATAACTGTTATTAAAGTTGATAATAACTATTTTCAACTCTACTCTACCCATTCACGCCTTCTCTTAATTTTAAAAGAAATTATGTGTGGAATAGAATAGATCTAATCGACATTTTTGCTTACCTCATAAGCAGCAGTCCTCATAAATTGTTTGGCCGGTTGCCGCCAGATGGCAGGAACGGTCACGACCCATCGTATATCGTCGTTGGTGATGTTGGTTGCAGATTGATCACTGAGCTCTTGAATTGCGTGTTCTTTGAAATAACGTAAAGCATGTGCGAATACAGTTACTGCTGGCACAGTTTTACCATTCGCGGCTTTGATTACTGTATCTCTGTTCAAGTGCTGAAAAAAAAAATGAAATGAATTATTATACTATATGAGGGTTCTTGTAAAACTTTAGTGAGGTAATAATCTAACAACTCCGGTATGGTCTAGTGGTTAGGATACCTGGCTCTCACCCAGGAGGCCCGGGTTCGATTCCCGGTACCGGAAGATACATTTTTTGTTTTATCCAATGCGATATTAAATATCACCTGAAGATAGCTCTCCTTATGAGATGGAGATATTTTCTTCTTTTCGAAACAAAAATGCATGTATCATCAAAATGTGTTGCCAGATTGAGCCGCGAAGCCTGAGGTACTTTTTTCGTATAGTCTTTTATTAGCGAGTAAAACTAAAAAGATTTGATTATGCTAATCTTTTAATGACGGGAGGGGTGTTATATAATAGAAATACCAAAGCGTTTTTCCTTCTGATACAGAAAATATTTCTTAAGCTTTTAAAACTGTTACTTTTCCTACCAACATTCTGATCCTATAAATTGCATTCTTCGTGGCCATATTTTTTTTGGAATCTGCAATTTGACCATCGTTATATCTGTGGTAATACTTGAACTGTAAGTTTTGAGTTCTATTTTTGAATTGTTATTAGTTATTTGTCGATAGAGAAATAAAATCGGTTCCATGGCCGAGTGGTTAGCGCTGCTTGGCTACTGATCTAAGGGACCTGGGTTCGAGCCCTGTGTAAGGTATGGATGTATGTGTCGTTTTTCTGCTGAGGTCCTGCCATCCTCACAGACCTTCTACTATGACATATAAACTGACAGGCTCCTGTCAGACCTCTGTGGCAAGCAGCTGCTTGAGAGGGTATTTATTTTTATTTTATTTACATTGGATCGTGTGAGCTCACAAAAACCTGGATCGTGTGGGCCCACTCACAGAAATATTGAGCGTGTGCAGTTACCGTTCACAGCAAACTGGAGCGTGTGCAGTAACTGCACACGCTCCAGTTTGCTGTGAACGGTAACTGGAGCGTGTACAGTTGCTGTACACGTTCCTGAGGTCCTACCATCCTCTCAGACCTTCTACTGTGGCATATAAACTGACAGGCTCCTGTCAGACCTCTGTGGCAAGCAGCTGCTTGAAGGGGTATTTATTTATTAATTTGTGCTGCGATAAATGAAAGAAGATACTCCAAATCTTAGTATCCTCTCGCTTAATTGTTCAAGTTAGAATTTCAATACGACTATGGTTGTGTTACTTTCAACTGCATCAATCGCTCTAAAAACTATCTCGAAGGGATTCGATTTCAGAGTAATCTCATAAATAAGTGATTCTACAACTTTTTTTCCTCAAAAGTAAATTAAATCTTGTTATCACACCAAATCACATAAACAGAAATATGATGCAAAAAATACGATACTCAAGAAAACTTTACAGAGTAGTAAATATTTTGATATATTATTTAGTGACGTATCAACGAAACTGATAAATTCAAAGTGCCTTTCTTTAACATATAGGGCTTGCAGTTACACATTATAGAACATTATAGTATACCACAGAGTAGGGGTGGCAGCTCTAGCATATAAACAAAATTTATATATAAGTATTTTATAGCGAATAATTTTTAATAACTATCATAATTTCAACATATATATATACATTCTTATTACCTCTAATATTCTTAGGCAAAACATATATAAGCTGCAGTATATGCTAATTAACGTCCTTTTTGTTACACGTAGAGTCACCCACCAAGGAAAGCCAATTTAGAGCTGCACAATGAACTGTTTAAGCATCATATTGGCAAAATGCGCAACGAAAGTTGGTTTGAACTTTTCGTTGGAGAGACACTAACATCAGTTGCAGAAAATTATTTCTGATTTATGTTGTAGACAGTTCAGTCGAAGCAAAAATAAATCAGGTAAAAAATCAAATCCTCCGTAAGCTCAAAATGTCATTCATTTGGATCAGATGGATTAAGGAGAGGGAATTATAGGAATATAATTCCCCCTTCCCTTGAGAATTTTGGGTTGGATTGTTTTACCTGTGAGCGGCACTTTTTTGCACACCATGGGCTAAATGGCCAGGTCACAAGGACCCTGAAGGCTCAGAGAAGGTTGAGGGAGCGGACCCACTCGAACAGCTGTTGGGAGACAGATGGTAGCCTCCCGTCAAGGCCATCCAGCGTGTTCTTCAACATGCACAGGGTATAGCTCTCCCGCATACGGGGCCACGGCGTAATGTCCCATCCGATGGACGGCGGCCTTTCCAAGCCCATCAGTGTCCCCTACTGACCGTGGGCAGGGCGGGGAGTTTAGCGGAGATAAATTTCAACGCTGACCCAGCTGGGACTCGAACCTGGGAACTAGCAGATTACGAGTCTGGCGCGCTACCGACTGAGCCACCCCCGCCCCAAACACTCAGAAAATACAGTATAAAATTTAGTTTATTAATGAAAATTAAATATAAATAAATAGTTCAAAATCAAAATTCTTGCTTATATCTCTGTAGCTGGTAATAACATTTTCACCAACAAACTCAACGCCTTACTATTTCAGTAGCCGATTGAGCTGTAGATAAATTATGGGGACTGAGCTTTATCCCCGGATAATGCGTGGAGGTTCATTTTCTTGTGTTGTCTTTCTGCTGAGGTCTCCCCTTCCTCGCAGATGTTCTCTGTGGCATATTATACTGACAGGCCTCTTTGGCAAACAGCAGCTTAACAGGTAATTTATTTTTTCACCTAAAATACTATGCTACAGACCTGGCTCATCTTTACACATGGTTCCTTCACACACACAATCTCTAAAACCTTCAGTAAAGATCTCTAAAGAATAATCTTATCAAATCAGGACTAACACCTAGTTAAAAATCTCGTAAAAAAACTTTTCTTGCCTTCTCATTCACAAGGAAATACGAAGCAGAATACTCTTCCAGTCTCCTATTTAATGGATGAGTAAATTTTGAGGCCGTTATGCAAGACAGAACCATTTCTGTTTCTAATACAAATGAACGTTCTTCCTGATAAAGAACACTTAAGAATCTTTTTGAGATGAGCGCCATTCGACCTGTTTCTGTAACATTGTGGTGCTCATCCTTCAACGGTGATTGCTAAGATACGAGTATTCTGACTTTCAGAATTCGCAGATGGATCATGAATTTGGTTTCTTTTTAAAATGCAGTTAATACTGGAGGATAACTCGGATATCTTCGGAAAACTCCGTCGGTGAGTAGGGGACACTGATGGGCTTGGAAAGACCGCCGTCCATCTCAGTGAGTAGGGTATACTGATCACCTTTCCAAGCCCATCAGTATCCCCTACTCATCGAGATGAGACGCAAAGCCATGGCCCTGTGTGCAGGAGAGTCATACCATGTGCACATTTAAGAAAATGCTGGATGGCATTGACACAGGAGGCTACCATCTGTCTCCTAACAGCTGTCTAGTGGGTACCCTCTACCCAACCTTCTCTGAGCCCTCGGGGTCTTTGTGACCTGGCCATTTAGCCCATTGTTTGCAAAAAAAACGTGCCGCTCAGAGTAAAACAACCCACCCACATTTGCCCGCCGTTATTTGCACATTGTTACTGTTTTCGCGAATTGTTTGTTCAATATAGCTCATTTTGTCAACTATGCTTAACTTTTGGACGCTAGTGTAGTAGACCTCGGGGTGAACGGTCGCAGGACGGGGAAGGAAATCTTTAAGTCAGGGGAAAAATTTATACATATAAATCAATGTTTTAAATTAAACATGTTTTTGGAACTTTTCAGAATTTTAATAATTCGATATGTTTACGTTTTTTCTAAGTACGCTCATTATTTCATATAGAGTCTAATACTAACGGAAATGAAATAAACCAGCATTGACTCAAAAATGTTTTCACCCTAAGTGAACTTACTTTTTTTTTATCCACTCTTCCTTTAAGAAAATCACTTTTTGCTGTATCAAGGAAACTTATTTTTGCCACTCTTTTTTGCATTATTTAACACTTTATTGCTCAGCAGCCGTCCCGTGGCCGAGTGGTTAGCGCGCTTGGCGACTGCTCTAAGGGACCTGGGTTCGAGCCCGGGTAAGGCATGGATGTTCGTGTTGTCTTCTGCTGAGGTCCTGTGATCCTCTACTGTGGCATATAAACTGACAGGCTCCTGTCAGACCTCTGTGGCAAGCAGCTGCTTGAGGTTTTTTTTTTATTGTTCATAGCATTTTCACATTGAGATTAGAGCAGACGTATCCAATCTTTAGCATACCGTCGTTAAAAAATAAAGCGGCCGCTTCAAATACTTGTGCTCTCAGGGTTGGGTTGGGTTGTTTTACCTCTGAGCGGCACTTTTTTGCACACCATGGGCTAAATGGCCAGGTCACATGGACCCCGAAGACTCAGAGAAGGTTGGGGGAGGGGACCCACTGGAAACAGCTGTTGGGAGACAGATGGTAGCCTCCCGTCAAGGCCATCCAGCGTGTTCTTTAACGTGCACAGGGTATGGCTCTCCCGCACACGGCGCCACGGCTTAACGTCCCATCCGACGGACGGCGGCCTTTCCGAGCCCATCGGTGTCCCCTACTGACCGTGGGCAGGGCGGGGAATTTTTGCGGAGATAAATCTCAACGCTGACCCAGCTGGGACTCGAACCTGGGAACTACAGATTACGAGCCTGGCGCGCTACCGACTGAGCCACCCCCGCCCCCATGTGCTCTCAGGGAGGGGTCATCTCTCGAAAAGGTTAAGAGAAGGGGTCACAAGCAAGAACCAATGCACCGTTCCAATGAGTTCCGTTTTTGAGAGTTACTCATTGCTCCCCTCCCCACAAAAATGTGGCTCCTGGTATCGCCAGTGTCCCTATTTAATCAGCTTGTTGGCAGAAATATGCAATGGAAACAACTTCAGAATATTAGGAAAAATAGGGATGAATTTGCACCCCTCTCTGGATGCAGCAATGATCTTGCAAATTCTTTAAATGGAGCGCTTCAGATAAGGGTCGTCTTAAGGCTTGGGCACACTGGGCAGTTTCCCAGGGGCCCCACGATTCTGGGCTTAATTTTATTGACCGTTCACGCTTGGCTAGTGATCTAAGGGACCTGGGTTCGATCCCCGGGTAAGGCATGGGTGTATGTGTCGTTTTTCTACTGAGGACCTGCCATCCTCTCAGATCTTCTGTGGCATATAAACTGACAGGCTCCTGTCAGACCTCTGTGGCAAGCAGCTGCTTCAGTAGTTATTTTTTTACATTTTCATTCCCGTAGGTGGGTGGGTAGGGGCCCCAGTGCATTGCTTTGCCGGGAGGTCTACAATGCGATTAAGACGGCACTGTTCAGATGTTTGAAAAAACATCACTCTCCTCTGAAAATCTTCCTTTTACCCTTCTTATGTCCACAGGAGCGGGGGTGGCTTAGTCGGTAGCGCGCCAGGCTCGTAATCTGTAGTTCCCAGGTTCGAGTCCCAGCTGGGTCAGCGTTGAGATTTATCTCCGCAAAATTCCCCGTCCTGCCCACGGTCAGTAGGGGTCACCGATGGGCTTGGAAAGGCCACCGTCCGTCGGATGGGACGTTAAGCCGTAGCCCCGTGTGCGAGAGAGCCATACCCTGTGCACGTTAAAGAACACGCTGGATGGCCTTGACGGGAGGCCACCATCTGTCTCCCAACAGCTGTTCCAGTGGGTCCCCTCCCCCCAACCTTCTCTGAGCCTTTGGGGTCCATGTGACCTGGCCATTTAGCCCATGGTGTGCAAAAAAGTGCCGCTCAGAGGTAAAACAACCCAACTCTTATGTCCACAAACTGATAAACTGATATATCCGTTTTCAAACTTACTAAAGTTGGTCTTAACATATTTGCTCTATTTGCGTTGTTTTCCTTGTTTTATTGAACTTGTTTAGAGTTAAATGTTATTCCTTCGGGTACATAATATGGGCTATTTTTGATCAAGTTTATTTTAAAAAATAACCTGTATGCATGAAACGAGTTAAGCCTGTGTTATTGCCCACAGCGAAATAAATTTGGGGTTCGTTTAGTTCCCAAAGGTCGATGTAAATATTTCCTCTTAGATGAGTTTGAGCATAAGAAAAAGTGGCAAAAGACGTTAATTAATGTAGGCTGAGAATGCTGACGAAAATGTTAAAATAACCCCTATAAAGAATTCACAGCAGTTGATAATAAATAATGAATAATAATGTTTTGTTAAGTAAAGAAAAAAACTATCGGCTAAATTAAAACCCCATCTGGTCGTACTTCCGTTTTGTGCAAGGTCATCTTGAACTTCTCGAAGTAGAGCCAGCGCTTGGCATCCTGTGAATCAAGGTCGTGGTAATGGTCTCGCGCTGAATACCCAAAAGAATGAAATTTCTCTTCTGGTGTCAACAGCAAAGTGGTCGGAGTTTTTTGATTCACCACACCTGGGTCACCACCTGTGAAAAGAAGAAAATTCGCATCATTAGCATTACCTCATTCTTATTCTTATTTCTGATTCATCTCTGCATTTAAGCTAATCTACCTACAGAATTATGTTTCAGGAAACAGTTTTAAAGCGGAATTCCTCAAATTTGGAACATCATAACTTTAGAAAAGGAAGTTCGATTGCCGCGAAGAAATATTGTATGCATAAAAATGTTAATTTCATTTAAAATCCGAACTGAGAGAGCTTTTAAAATTTGATGCTACATAAAATATGAACTAACACAATTTAAGTAACATGTTTTCTAACCGTTTCATACAGCGCTGCATATATATTAAAATAATAAGAAACAAAAGTATGAAAATATAAAATTGTCACTGAAATAATCTGGGTCCTGCAAGATACTGTAAGCTTTCCTGGCCATCAATAAAATATTAACTATTATTTGTAACCTGTAAACAAAAAAATAAAAATTTATTATTTAAAAAACACCCAGTTAGTCCAAACAAAACAACAACAGAAGACACCAAGATTAGTAGCATTCCTCCTTAAGAAGAGACAAGAAGTTGTACCGATGCAAAATAAACTCTTGGCAATCCTCCTCACCTGTGAAGTGAATGAAATACGGCACCAGAGCATGGTTAAGGTTTCGGGGAGGTCCCTAGGAATAAGGGGCCCTAGGCCTAGTCGATAATCAGGGCCTGTATTGGTACTATTTATTGCCTAGAAATTTCAGGATGACAAAACTCGCTAAGGGCTGTTATGCGTCTGAAAGTAGTACCATGAATCTGGCAACCAGTTATCACTTGTTCTTCACAATGGAAATGGCGGGAATATGGTTTAAGTATGCTGATTATAAATAAGCATAAAAATGCATTTAATTGTTGTAATAAACTTTGTTTAAAAAAGTTTATTTAAAGGAAAAAAAAACTAACATTCGCTTTAGATCATGCTAAGTTCGTGTTTGACATTGTCTGCCCATCGCGTCCTAGGTCTCCCCCTTTTTCTAAAACCCTTAGGCACACTTTCAAAATCTTGTTTGCCAATCTGCAGCTATGCATACGGGTAACATGGCCATACCAACGCAGTCTCTCTCTGCACAATATGCTGCTCAAAATAGGTTGATGACTCCTTCTTCTAACCTCATCATTACTTACACAAAGTCAAACTACCTAATGCGTAAAGATACTGCGTAAGCATCTAGAATCAAAGACATCAAGTTTCTTGTTATCTTGCTTACAAAGGGTCCATGTTTCGCTACCATAACTAACCTTAGAAAGAACCAAATTATTATACAGCCTAATTTTAGTCTTTAGGTGTATACGCCTATTTTTCCACACTCTCCATAGATTCTTAAAAGTTCCAGCAGCAATCCTTATTGTTCTATTTATCTCATGCCGCACATCACCTGTATCTGTTACATAGCTCCCAAGATAATTAACCTGCCTACCACTTCTGAATCCACACTGTTCATCATGCAGTTGTCCATCAACCAAATTTTTAATTCTATTAAATATAATCATGCAAAGCACTTTACCTGGAACAGAAAGTAAACTAATTCCCCTATAATTATCACAATAACTGCGATCACCTTTTTTAAAAATTGGAATAATTTTGAATTCAATGATAGCTATAGTAAAATCCTTAGAACACCTTTATCATAAAGAATATTCAAAATTTCAGTCAATCATGTGACAACACAAATGTTCCCAACTCTACTAGGCATCCATTTCAATCCACCCCTGGGGATTTAGGCAATTTTAATTTAGAGATAGCCAACGCGACTTCAGAATGTGATACAGGGCCATCATTAAAGCCAGTAATGCATCTATCCTCATCACAAACAATGGAAGCAGAAATAATCAGATTATTTAGAACATCTCTGAAATGTTCAGGCCACTTAGCCATCGGAGAATCTTCACCTTCAACCACCTTGCCATGTTTTTATTCCTCAGTCCCTGTGTACCTGTCTGTTTCTTCCCACATAAAATATTAATAATCTGGTACAACCCTCTGCTGTTGTGCTGTCTAACTGCTTCCTCTGCTTTGTCAGCCAAGCTATCAAGTCAAAGATTCTTTTCAGCTGTTAACTGATCTTTTACATGTTTATTAAGCTCGTTGTAATGTCTTCTATTAGGATTAGTAGGGTGTTGATTCATATTAATCCTGCACTTCCTTCTTTCAGAAATAAGTTCCATAGCCTTATCACTCAAATAATTCTATTTCCTCTGTTCCCTTTTACCCAAAAGAATACTGTTGGTTTCAAGAAAAGCCTATTTAAACTGATCCCATTCTTTCTCAACTTCAGCAGTAAGCAAACCACGATTGTCATAATGAATAAGTAGCCTATCATGGTATGCTTTGGCTATATCTGGATCTTTCAGACCTTCAGTGTTGAAGGTAATTTTCTTTACCTTAGCACATTTCTTAAGCATCAGCTGCAAGACAGTTTTGACCAGGTAATAGTCAGAACTAATTTCAAATATAATCTATCATATTCCTGTGCAACCCATCAGGTGAAACCCATGTATATTTATAAATGTCTCAGTGTTTGCAGTATGTGTTAGTTATTCGTAAACCATTAAGTTTACGTACCTGAAGGAGACGTTCTCCATTGCCATTGGAGCTACCAATGCCAAAGGGACCTAAAACTCCTGCCCAAAGGTCAGAGTCAATACCAACTTTAGCATTGAAGTCACCTAGCACAAGAGAAATATCTCCTTTCTTCAGAGAATTCAAAATATCCTGTAGGTGGACATAAAACCTATCCTTCTAGTTCTCATCAGAGTCCTCTGTGGGGGCATAACAACAGATGACATTCAAGTCTTTAATTTTTATTTCAAATTTTGCTGTAAGAAATCTTTCATAATGCAATCATATCGTAGAAGAGCATCACTAGCGTATCTGCTGAGAAGTAAACCTACTTCGATCCTCCCTCAAGATTATTCTGAATTAAATCAGTTCGAACAGGTTTTAGAATTAGTTAGGGCGTAGTTAAAAAAAAACTGATCTGTAGACTTTTGGGGGCTACTAGGAATAAATCTAGTCGGTCTTATAATAAGTCTAGTAGTCAAGGCGTTCTCAAAACGTCTTCAAGTTGGGTTGGGTTGTTTTACCTTTGAGCGGCACTTTTTGCACACCATGGACTAAATGGCCAGGTCACATGGACCCTGAAGGCTCAGAGAAGGTTGGGGGAGGGGACCCACTGGAACAGCTGTTGGGAGACAGATGGTAGCCTCCCGTCAAGGCCATCCAGCGTGTTCTTTAACGTGCACAGGGTATGTTGGGTTGGTGTCCACCACAGGGTATGGCTCTCCCGCACACGGGGCCACGACTTAACGTCCCATCCGACGGATGGCGGTCTTTTCAAGCCCATCGGTGTCCCCTACTGACCGTGGTCAGGGCGGGGAGTTTTGCGGAGATAAATCTCAACGCTGACCCAGCTGGGACTCGAACCTGGGAACTACAGATTACGAGCCTGGCGCGCTACCGACTGAGCCTCCCCCGCCCCCAAAACGTCTTCAAATGATGGCTTTAAACTGAATAGTAAAGCAAGCTAGTCGTGAATAGTGATGCATCCAGGAAAACAGTTTGCACTCACCACTGCGAGCTTTTATATTTTTGAGTCCTCTAATTTGCCCACTCTCCCTCTGAAGTTAATATCTCCGTCTGTGGAGACACATGATCCTATTGCACTTTTCTTATAAATAGAATTCGGGTATTTTGTCACCCGCTTACCTTCCCATTTCCTCATCATGTGGATGTTGTCTGAGTCTCGTGTCAAACTGAATGCATAGCCACTGTAAGTGGTGCCAAAGTCTATCGCCACCACCACGAAGTAACTCTGTTGTGGCGAGCACACTCCTGAGTCCGTAGAATTGTTGCTTGGTTTGATGACGCCGTCCAAGGAACCGTTGGTCAGTGGGTGGACACCAGATGATACCATATCTGAAATAAACCGGAAAAATATATTATTTATAAGAAAAAAAAATAATGGAATTTCTTATTTTTGTTACTGTGTGATTAATTTGAAGTTTTTCATAAACTGTATACAGCAGTGGCTCTCAAATCATAGCACGAAATTTGATTTGTTTTACCTCTGAGTGACATTTGTGTGTAGAGAATGGGCTCAATGGCTAAGTCATGTGTCCCAGAGATGAGCAGAAAAATGGATAGGGGAAGGAGATCCAGTGTACATCTGTTAGGAGACAGATATTAGCTCCTGTCTAGCATGGTGTTTAATGTGTACAGGGTAGGACTTTCCTGCACACTGAACCTTGACTTAGCGTTTCATTCGGCGGACAAATGTCCTTTCTAAAGCCATAGTGTCCCCCTTTTTTCCAAAGCTAATGGTTCTATCCGTCATGACAGGTTCCACCTGGTTCTATCCGTCATGACAAGAAAACACTCTGAAAGAGACAGTGACGAATTATTCGTTCTAAAAGTACAATCTACCCGGCTCTCTAACGGTAATGTTATTGAAATACAAACATTAGGCTAAATTATTTATTAATATTCCTCGCTGTGTAGTTGTATTGTTTACTTTAATGCATTGTAAACAAGGAAACACAAATGTATCCGAAATACTGTACTTCTGTTTGGAGTGTTTATTTCAAACTCCACTTTATTACATTTATTAATCCTTATGGGAATAATTGCTTTGTTATTGGTTGATTCGAATCGCATTTTTCAAGAACGTAACTCCCAACTAATGAGGAGGTGTGATTGTTTTTGAGAGCAGTCCATTAGTTTTTGAATCTATTGTGGAGAGAGATGCGTATGACGAAAAAGTAAAGAATGTTAAAACTACTCCTTTTGAAATGCTAACTATTTCCATCATCCTGGAAGAGAGAATTTTAAAAACTTGTGAGAAAAAAATCCATGAATTTTAGAAAGGTTAATAAAACATACGGTTTTATTACATAGAAATTTATATTTTATACCGCAAAATCATGATTATAAATACAGCATAAATCTACTGGACATCTAGAGGGAGATGGAAGCTTTTCGTCAAGACCATCAAGCACGTTCTTCAACATCCATAGAACATGGCTTTGGGCTTCGGCACCATGGTTGAACATATCTCCATCTCATCTGACGGACAATGGTCTTTCCAGGCCTTTTCAAGGACCTGGAAATCCTATTTCTCACAGAGAGGGATTTTCAAGGATGAGGAAATCCTATTTCTCACAGAGGGGGGGGGTGGAATTAGCGATGAGAATTTGATAGAGATTCGAATCTGGTAATACCAGGTTAAGAGCTTGGTGCATTAGTTAGCAAATAAACTGACTTACCCAAAGTGGCTTGATCCATGTTAGGTTTAAATCCCCTAGGCAGAGAATCATAGTTCCTTGGAGGTTTGGGTGGTGCTGGACTTGTATCTCCACCACTGGACTTTTCTTCATCTTGAAGGTCGTTGGCTGAAGAACCATTCACGTTCAGATTACCCTCGCCAGCAGAAACTGTTGGAGAATCCTTGTGAATGTCTGCCGACACTTGTTCCAATCTTAACTTCTGCTTTGGTCCAGAAAGAACCATTTCTTCGATCAGATTGTCAGACTGCACTTCTTGTTCTTTGCCATGAGGTCTCGACGAATTCGAAGCAACTTCGTGGTGATAGAGAGGGAGAGATTTCCGATCCTGGAGTTGAATGTTTTCAGCGGTAGCGATCTTATCACGAGGCATTTCACGGAACTTAGGAGAGCATTCCGCTGCTAAATTTTTATCAATTTCGTTGATAACTTTCATCGCTTCAATGTCCCCTGTTTTCTTAACTCTGTTGTTGGGAAGTCTGTCGTCGACAAATTCTTCATTCTCGTCGTCAGAGACATCTGCAGCAGATTCTGGAATCTTCCCACTCGGGTGACTAGCCATTCTTTTCAGCACTTCCTTGACTAGCTTTGGGCTGCGTAAAGTAGGCGAGCACTTCGACTGCTTTTGAGAATTTTGATCTTTGGCATTGCGATGACTGCTATCGGTTCTTCCATTTCCAACATCGAAGTGTCTTTCACCGTTTTCGTTGGGTTTTGTTCTCTCAGCGTGACCGCCATTTTCATACGCCACGTAAGCCCCCCGTCTGTTTTCTGAAGATACGGAGGTCACTTTTGGGATCTGATGATGTTTCGTTGACTGATAATCTACAGGAACATTCTTTACTGACAACATTGTCCGGCAAAAGTCTTGTAAACCAGTAACGGCAATTTCTTTAGACGATAGGTTACCTCCGTAATTGTACCTCTCTAAACGTCGATATCTCGGATCGCTGAAGTATACTGGTTTATACCGGTTTTCAGATTTCCATCGGACGTTTGCATCACTGTTTGCCTGATGAACAGTTTTCTTTTGCTGGACTGGAGGAGGTCTTGCCGATGTTGGAGGGGATGTCGACACTTTTCTGTGACTTTCGACTCCAGCCGGTGGCGGATACGTTTTCCTGTTGCCCTTTGGGGTGTGGTACACACCAAACACTGTACCTCCTGAACACTCCTGGCAACGAAGGGATTGGGAACCAGAATTCTGATGGTTGCCACTCTTCCGTGGGGGTGTTAGGTAATCCGCGTGCTGAGTGACATATTGGCCTAAGAGAAAAGTAAACAAAGAGCACAATGTGAAAAATATATTTAATAATCTACATATTCCGTTTAACAAAAAAAAATACGTTGTAATATGCATTTGTACCTATGCAAAATGAATATTGCAATCCACAAATGAGGGAATCTCGTGAAATCTTGTCATCGGTGAAGGACATCACAAGAAGCAAATGATTAAAGCTAGTAATAGAAAAAATAATAAAAAATACCCCCTCAAGCAGCTGCTTGCCACAGAGGTCTGACAGGAGCCTGTCGATTTATATACCATAGTAGAAGGTCTATGAGGATGGCAGGACCTCTGCAGATTATCAGCCTGGCACCCTACCGACTGAGCCACCCCGCTCCATGTTTAAGAGGCATCGGATCATTTGGATACACACAGTTGTACTACAAGTCACCCTATTCCCAGGTTCGAGTCCCAGTTGGGTCAGCGTTGAGATTTATCTCCGCAAAATTTCCCCGCCCTGCCCACGGTCAGTAGGGGACACCGATGGGCTTCGAAAGGCCGCCGCCCGTCGGATAGGACGTTAAGCCGTGGTCCCGTGTGCGGGAGAGACATACCCTGTGCACGTTAAAGAACACGCTAGATGGCCTTGACGGGAGACTACCATCTGTCTCCCAACAGCTGTTCCAGTGGGTCCCCTCCCCCAACCTTCTCTGAGCTTTCGGGGTCCATGTGACCTGGCCATTTAGCCCATGGTGTGCAAAAAAGTGCCGCTCAGAGGTAAAACAACCCAACCCAACCAACAAGTCACCCTTGAATTACCTTATCATGGCAAAGTGATCCCGCAGTGCAATTCCGAAATTCTCGATCCTTCTAAGTTGTCTTATATTATGGCCAGGTGCTTTGGTCTGATGGAATCCAATTGGGTTGGGTTGTTCTACCTCTGAGCGGCACTTTTTTGCACACCATGGGCTAAGGCCAGGTCACATGGACCCCGAAGGCTCAGAGAAGGTTGGGGGAGGGGACCCACTGGAACAGCTGTTGGGAGACAGACGGTAGTCTCCCGTCAAGGCCATCCAGCGTGTTCTTTAACGTGCACAGGGTATGGCTCTCCCGCATACGGGGCCACGGCTTAACGTCCCATCCGACGGACGGCGGCCTTTCTAAGCCCATCGGTGTCCCCTACTGACCGTGGACAGGGCGGGGAATTTTGCGGAGATAAATCTCAACTCTGACCCAGCTGGGACTCGAACCTGGGAACTGCAATGGAATCCAATGAAATGACATCAACTGTGTTGCACGAATCCGACGTTATGACCAACACGTATGATGATAGCTCTGGTGGACAGCCCTACCTACGCCAAATGATATAATCCTCACCCTCATCATCATTTGGCGATACGTTTGACATTGCCATACCCTTGACATGTTCTGTCCTTGTCACTGCCAAGAATACGATGCAAAACGTCTTTTCACTCCAACATTGCCATACCAAAATATTGGAGCCACATACCAAAATTTCGATGTTATCCTAATGGGAATCTCACTTCAAAGCTGTATAACTTGTAAAATATGAATTTAATGAAAAAAAAAACTAACTAAAGATAAATTAAAGATCAAATCTATTTAAATTTCATTTTTCAACAATATTCGTTCAGTATTTAAAGAGTTATGGAAACTGGAATACTTAACACTAAATTATCTTGTTTTGTAAAAAAAATCGTTCGTAATTGTCCAATATTGAAATAATCGTTAAGCAAAATTCTAAAATGCATCTTTATTTTATTAAATAGTTTGAATCTAAATTTAATTTCTGAAATAAATTCTTATGACTCATTACTGTTGTAAAATATTCTTTCATAACTCTTTGGCGAATATTATTGAAGATTGAGATTCAAAGAGAGATTATGATCTTATCTTCTATCATCTTTTTCCATTAAATCCATATTTTAGAAGTTATAGATCTTCAGCCTTAATACTGGAACTAAGTGACTGAGAAATATAAATGTTTACAAGGACTTGGCTATCAAGCTGATGAACGTCTTCTGACAAAGTGAATTGCGCTACCATTTCACTGGTGTAATATCAACGGACAATCTCGTTTCCTGCGTTGCAATGGCTGCTCTCTCTCGGATACCTCAGTGCCAGTGGCATCACGCAAGGCTTAAACTGCTGCGCCTTATGGCGGTTAATTCAGTGTTGTGTAATGAGGACATTAAATTTAAAATGTAATTGAATCAGAAAAATAGAACATCGCCTCTAGACAAGCTCGAACTGAGGGTGGTGGGCAAGGGGAGGGGAGGGGGTCATTCCTCCCCTTCTTTGAGAATGCTAGTAACTGGTATAGAAGCCAAGAGAAAACACACACGGCATATGTGTATTACATGCATTTTTCAAGAATATTTTAAAGACCATTTAAAAAGGGGAAAAAATCATATGATGGAATTGCAAATGAATCCCTCCCCCTTTTTTTTCCGCTCGATCCAGCCCCCCCCCCCCCCTATCCCCTTACTTTTTTCTAGATCCGTACTTGCCCCTGACGAACATGTAATGCTCGTTTTTCAAAGAGAATGAAGTTTGCCATTTTCCGATTTTAGTGCCCTCTGACTGCAAAATTTCGAACTAATAGATGATTCAAGAAAAGCTATTGGCAAATATTTCATCAGTACGTATCGAACCGAAAAGCATTATTTATCTCGGAAAACCAGAAAGTTGAATGTCCACAGTCGGACGACAAAATGGAACCAAGGAACCAACAGCTGATTTTCAAAAACGAGCTGCAATGGATTATTCAAATCGAAATCAGGCTAATGGATTTTCCCTACCCTGCGAATGAAGTGTGACTTGCAGTTTCCAAATCCCGATGGTTTTCATTTCCACCGTTAGAAATGACTAATTTTAGAAAATGGCAAACCTTCGAATTATCTTTTAAACGATGAATTATCTTTTAAACGATCTATTCATGCAGGAAATTTAGGTGGTAGAAATGTGGCGATGAAAGGGCTCACTCTGAGAGCAGGAATTGTCCCCTTATTCCCAAGGGGGGTGGGTTAGTTGGTAGCGGGCCAGGCTCGTAATCTGCAGCTCCCAGGTTCGAGTCCCAGCTGGGTCGAGATTTATCTCCGTAAAACTCCCTGCCATCGGTCAGTAGAGTTCACCGATGGGCTTGGAAAAGCTGTCGTCGATCAAATGGTATGTTAAACCGTGGCCCCTGTGTGCGGGAGGGCCATACCCTGTGAATGTTCAAGAACACGCTGGATGGCCTTGACGAGAGGCTACCATCTGTCTCCTAACAACTGTCCAGTGGGTTCTCTCCCCCAACCCTCTCTGAGCCTTCAGGGTCCTTGGGAGCTGGCAATCAAATATATATGATTACATATTTTGGAGCTGGCAATCAAATACATACAAACTCTACTTTGATCGTACTGAATTGCATGCGTGATTAATTTGTTATCACATTCTAAATTCAGTTTCACATTCTGAAGCCAAAGGCTCGATGAATGGATGATGAAGATCGGGATTATGACACGTGCATCGCACTTTGGACATCACCGATGTAGTGAGTACGATCAAAGTAGAGTTTGTATATATTTGATTGCCAGCTCCAAGTATGGATTTTGGGAGCTGGCAATTTAGCCCATTGTGTGCAAAAAAAATGCCACTCAGAGGTAAAACAACCCAACCCCAGGGAGAGGGGAGGGGGTAAAACGCAATTCTTTTGCTTTACGAGATTAATTAATGATTCTTTCTAAGTTGGATAGAATGAAATGTTGCTCTTTAGATATTCAGAATCATTTGTTTGAATTTCCACTGTCAAAGAGTGCTAATGCCGAAAAATGGCAAATTACATTCTCTTCCCTGCGAAGTAAGCATTCGTCACATGCAACATGTTGTTCTTTTAGTTTTCTTTTGAAGATTGAAATGCAATCTATATTTTGATGTAATGAGAACACATAGGAAGACTTCAATGCAGATCCTACGCATGCGTGATTGATTTATGTCATAACAAAGTTTCACATTCTGAAGCCAAAGGCTCCATGAACGGGTGATGAAGATCGGGATTATGACACGTGCATCGCACTTTGGACATCACCGATGTAATGAGTAAGATCAAAGTAGAGTTTGTGCTCCATCAATTTTACCAATATTTAAATTCCACCACAGGATGTAATGAGATCTCTACACTTGCAAGCCATGATCACAATATTTCTGCTTTGATATTATTCAAAAACTTAATTTTTCAGTGTATGTAATATTTTTAGATGTATCTAATACACCGAATCCCCGACTAACAGGATATACGAGTTCTTCAAAATATTCATGTAAGGCGAAATCGTGTTAATCAGCCACGAATTTCTCTTAAGAAATAATATAAATAAGGGAGATGCGTTTCACTATCTTAACTTGGTTAATATGTTTTTAATTCTATTCCTTTATTATGACTATGGTTAATGTTTTGTGTTTATGTCACTCATTTTAACAGCAAAAATACAATGATAAAGGTGAAAACAAGAAACGGCTAAATGCAGTTTTATTTCAACACATGGTACAGTCACTCAAAAAAAGAATCCGAACACTATGGTTGATTACAGAATTCAGAAAAAATATCTGGAGCGTGTACAGCAACTGTACACGCTCCAGTTACCGTTCACAGCAAACTGGAGCGTGTGCAGTTACTACACACGCTCCAGTTTGCTGTGAACGGTAACTGCACACGCTCAATATTTCTGTGAGTGGGCCCACACTATCCAGGTTTTTGTGAGCTCACACGATCCAATGTGCTGTGAACATTAACCGCAACCGCTCCAGTTTGCTGTGAACGGTAACTGCACACGCTCCATATTCATTTCATTATATATTCATACGCATTATATATATTCAAAAAAATACGAACACTAGGTTGATTACAGAATTCAGAAGAAATATCTGGCAACGATTTTTTTTAGAAATGAGTGATCTGGCAACCTTGATCACTTTTATTTGTTCAGGTTTATTTCTTATTGTTGCTGTATTTTTGAGCGACTGTACACACGTTCCGCAAGAAATTAAAAAAAATAAGCTGCTAGAACAGCGGGGGGATGGGGGTCAACATACATTTACCATCTTTTGCAAGAATAAATAAAAATAAATACCCCCTCAAGCAGCTGCTTGCCACAGAGGTCTGACAGGAGCCTGTCAGTTTATATGCCAGAGTAGAAGATCTAAGAGGATGGCAGGACCTCAGCAGAAAACGACACGAATACTTACGAAAAAATATAACAGAACGGCGTTCTGATCCGTTTCGGTTCAATCTACTTACTTGCCAAAAATCAGAACAAATAAAAAAATGTAAAATTTCGAGCCTCCAAAGGATGGATTTCGATCCTTTTTAGTAAATAGACAGAAGTGACTTGCTTCTTTTGAAAGAGCACCCTGGCCACGAGGGAACACTGATAGTGACACTCTACAGACAGACCTTTTTCACGTGTGAAAATCCTTGACCCACTCTGTCGTCGGGGTCAAATACGCGGTCTTCGAACAACATTTCTCTCCTAAGGGGAACGGGGAAGGGAAACAGGGGAGGAATTTCGTCTTCTTCTAACGGAATGTCAAACTCTCATTAGCTTATTTCATCGAAAGAATCTCAATGTTAAAAAAAATCATATCTAAAGTATAGTTTAATTGAGCAAGCATAAAATCAACATTAAAGAAGGAAACACACAGTGACTGAGTAAGTGTTGGGGGGGGGGATATCTAAGGCTTGAAGAGGGTCCAATGCAGTCTCTGATCTGGGCAATTCGTATATTTCTGATCATTTGAATCTCTTTATCACATTACTTATTGGTAGAGTGCCAGGCTCGTAACTTCAGTTCCCAGGTTCGAGTCCCATCTGGACCAGCCTTGAGATTTATTTCCGCAAAACTCTATGCCCTGCCCACGGTCAGCAGGGGACACCGATGGGCTTGGAAAGCTGCCGTCCGTCGGATGGGACGTTACGTTCTGGTCCCGTGTGCGGGAGAGCCATACCCTGTGCCCGTTAAAGAACACGCTGGATGGCCTTGACGGAGACTACCATCTGTCTCCCAAAAGATGCCCAGTGGGTTCCCTCCCCCAACCTTCTCTGAGCCCCCGGGTCCTTGTGACCTGGTTATTTAGCCCATTGTGTGCAAAAAATTGCCGCTCAGAGGTAAAGCAACCCAACCCCCACTTATTGTTTTCTTCTTTCTCTCGCATCAAATATTTTTAGGCTAGCAACTTTATAGTGCCAGGACCTGACTTTGACCTTCTGAGATTCTAACTCAAGATATACATTTATAAATGTTTAATATTAAAAAATACTATCAAAAACTACAATTTCTAACTTCTAATCTAAATTCGCAACTGCTATAAGTAAAACTTTAATTTTTCTGAGGCCCTTCATATCGTGAGGACTTAAGCTATAGCTTAGGTCTACTTAACTTATATGTGTTCGACTCTGCATAGTGCAATTATTTTAAATGTGATTTAATAATTTATTTCTATATTAAATTATAATTTTTAATACGAGATGAAAAAAAATGTTTAAAGCCACTAAAAGCAAGAGTACAAACAAAGTAACAAGTACAAGTAAACAAAAGAAAGTACCAAAAACCGTAACCGAGAATTTTGAACTAATCTCTAGAATAAGTCTTCTGTGGTCAAAATGAAAACTTACCACATTCGTTGCGCACATGGTAACGAAAGCAAGTCTTTCTTGCATCTCTTCTTCGAGTTGAAATCCTTTCTCTCTGGTCACCCCTCTCCACTTGCACCCTCTCACCTGCAGCTCCTCCCTCCCAGATTCTCTCCTACGCCTTCCGCTGTAAGCTGACCCCAGCCACCCAGCACATGATGACCGCCGTCTGCTTGGGGTCGCTCGTGTCCCAGTTCATGAGTAGGGGAGGAATGTGTGTGATGATTCATGTTAACCTATGAGGAAAAGGCAACTTTCGAGCCAGTGCCGGACCGTGGCTGTAATGGGGTGTGGCGGCGGGAAATTCGAGACAGCTCGTGACGAAACTAAACGGTCGGGTTGCAAAGCTACTTACCATTCGTCGCGAGTTTCGGTTGGACTTTATTCAACTGAACGAGTTTACCGAGGAGAAGTCTAAGGTTTCCATTTAACGCTCGACAGCCTCCGAAGCACTCTGCATGAGCATCGAAACAGTGGTGTGGTGAATAACAAGAAGATTTATGGTCTGGTGTCTCTGTATCATAAACGTAATCTCGAAGGTGGTTCTGCAAGATTTACGCATCTCAATGAACTTTGAATTCTTAAAGTATAGCATTGCTATTGAAGCTTTAACCATACATTTTTGGGTTTGTGGACTTGTGAAAGATCACATAATGGTTAGTCATTTTGCAGTTACATTTGCATTTATATGACCGAGGAGTCAACGACATGGTGAGCGAAAGAGACTTGGGTTTGAGTCCCAGATGAAGTCCCCCTCCTAGGAGCATTTTAATAACCGAAATGTAAGGTGGAAATTAGCACAGATATATATTACACATGTTCTGCAAGAAATTAAAAAAACAAGCCACTCTAACGGAGAGGAAATGGGGTAAACATAAATGGATTATATTATATTGTTTTTCTGCTCACAGATCTTCCTTACGACAGTAGTTCGTTTGTTGCGGACAAGATCGTTTTTTCACAGACCTTGTACTATGGCGTATAAACTGATAGGCTCCTGTCAGACCTCTGTGGCAAGCAGATGCTTGAGGGAATATTAATTTATTTTAAAGCCAACTAGTCACTTCAAAAATCCAGAGGTCCTCTTTTATTGTTTAACTTGTTTGTGGTGCAAACAATATACACTGGTTTCCATAAATTAAGGAAAATCCCTATGTTAAGTCAATGTTGTTTGGTTGGTTGGTTGTTTTACCTCTGAGCAGCACTTTTTTGCACACCATGGGCTAAATGGCCAGGTCACATGAACCCCGAAGGCTCAGAGAAGGTTGGGGGAGGGGACCCACTGGAACAGCTGTTGGGAGACAGATGGTAGCCTCCCGTCAAGGCCATCCAGTGTGTTCTTTAACGTGCACAGGGTGTGGCTCTCCCGCACACGGGGCCACGGCTTAACGTCCCATCCGACGGACGGCGGCCTTTCCAAGCCCATCGGTGTCCCCTACTGACCGTGGGCAGGGCGGGGAATTTTGCGGAGATAAATCTCAACGCTGACCCAGCTAGGACTCGAACCTGGGAACTACAAATTACGAGCCTGGCGCGCTACCGACTGAGCCACCCCCGCCCGTTAAGTCAATGGGAAGCTGACGTATTGCAAATAAAGATCTCAATCAAATAAATCAATATCTCGATTTTCAACAATATTCGTCCAGTATTTAATGAGTTATGGAAGTTTGAATATTTAACAACAGTAATGCCAGTCTTAAGAAACTTATACAAAACTGAAGAATAGTGAAAGAATTCTTTGCACAAAGTTCTAAAATACAAACTTATTTTATTAAACACTTTGATCCAATACTTATTACTAAGTTTCTTATTACTAAGTTTTAATTAACTTCCGAAGTCAATTTTTGTGGCTAGCATTGTCATCGCTAAATATTGAAACTTCCATAACTCATTAAATATACTGAACGAATATTGTTGAAAATCGAGATATTGATTTAATTGATTGAGATCTTTATCTGCAATCGCATTTTTCAAAACAAAACACTAAATTTAGAAGTTATAGAGCTTTGACGTTAGCTTCCCATTGACTTAACATAGGAATTTTCTTTAATTTATGGAAACTATGTATTTGTTTGCGTAATAAATTTTCTCTATCTCCAATGAATTATATTCTGAGCTCTACTTTTGCGCATACAATGCACTAATTTGCTTAAAAGTCACAATGACCCCAATGGTTTAGGCTGGGTGGGGAACACAGACTTGTGGATAGGGAAAGGGGCTAGATAGCTTTCAGTAGAAACGTAATTAACAAACATTCTTTAACTTGCATACAGAGTCACAGCTTAACATCTCAGCCGATGGACGTCTGCTTCTCGAAGCCCATCGATGTCCTCTTGCCGTAACCAGTGAGGGATCAGCGTTGAGATTTATCTCAGCAAAATTCCCCGCCCTGCCCACGGTCAGTAGGGGACACCGATGGGCTTGGAAAGGCCGCCGTCCGTCGGATGGGACGTTAAGCCGTGGCCCCGTATGCGGGAGAGCCATACCCTGTGCAAGTTAAAGAACACGCTGGATGGCCTTGACGGGAGGCTACCATCTGTCTTCCAACAGCTGTTCCAGTGGATCCGCTCCCTCAACCTTCTCTGAGACTTCGGGGTCCTTGTGACCTGGCCATTTAGCCCATGGTGTGCAAAAAAGTGCCGCTCAGAGGTAAAAGAACCCAACCCGTAACCAGTGAGGACAAAGCAGAGAAAATCTCAGTGCTAATGCAGTGTGGGGGGGTGGGGGGTGGAGGGCTTGAATACCTCAATAACAGGTTTCGAGCCTGAAAATATTAGTTGCAATGCAAACTATGATAAAAAAAAGACTAAAGAGATTTTTTTTTAAAATATGCGAAAAGAGCAAGATAAATTAAATTTCGAAATTTGCTGTATATAAAGTGTTACACACGAAGAAATAAATAATTGTAGGTTTTCGTTTCCTTTTTTGATTTAGCAAAATTTACTATTAAAAAAGTACTTAAAATTAAAAAAAAGTACTTGAAAGATCTTCTGCCTGATGCAATGTCTGTAGGTGACCTACAGACATTGCATCAGACAGTAGGTGACCTACAGACATTGCATCAGACAGAAGATCTTTAAAGTGGACTTTTGCCATGTTAATATTACAACAAGACAGAAAAAAAAAAATCTTAATTTTGAATTCTTCTATGAGAAAGTTTCTCCAAAGATGAAAAGTCGTTCACAAAATTTTAAATAAGTCTATTTACTGATGTTAAATGTTAACTAATAATCGAACTTGAACGCTGTTTTCTTTTTCTACATATATTATGAGTTTATTATTCAGTCCGTTACCGTTAATGACAAATTCATAAAAAAAGAAATTGAGAATATATCTCATACTTTCTTTGGCAAAGAATTTCCATTTTTTTGCCTCCAGTGATATAACTGATTCGGTTGTCGATGGTAAAAATAAATATGTCTGTTGCTTCCAACGTTTATTTTACAGGATTTTTTTTTGACATATAGGACTAAGAAGAATCCTAGAAGCTATTTATTATTCTTATTTCCTTTGTTGTTGGCAAAAATCACCAAACGAGAAAAGGCGATGACAATTTCATTGCAGTTTCGTCCTAGATAGATCTGCTGCAACCTGCTGAGAAATTCCGATCGTATGCATTGGCCACATGCCTTTTCCCTGACCCACCTCCCCACCCACTGCCCCCATACCAACGGGTCATGACCTCAAGTATCAGTTGTCGTCTCACCGAGACGATTTGTTTACTCACTGCAGGAGCTGAGTGCAAGTCTGGCCTGTTGCCAGATAACTTGTCACAATCATGGGGAAAAAGCGTCATAAAAGCGCCTTAAAATATCCTAAGAATTGTTTTCAAGTTCGATCCATTTTAGTGGCATCCATGCTAGCGTAAAGGGATTGACATACCCTGGAGTCACATTCAACAGATCCCTAACTTTGAAAATATGATTTTTACGGGAAAATGTCACTGGATAAATTATAGATCTCAATCATATATTTCTAAATTTCGATTTTCAGCAATATTAATTTAATATTTAAAGAGTTGTGAAATATGGAATACCTAATAGAAGAAGCTCTGTTACTCTCTATTGAATAGGTAGTAGGTTTTCTTTAAAATGGACGAAAACTAAATCGTTACACAAAACTCTTAATTACATTTATTTTATTCAACTATTTGCAGTACAGAAACTATTCATGTAATTATCTTTTGGGGTAACCTCTTATTACTATCAAAGCTGCTAATAAAAATTTTCAGCTTCCATAATTCTTTAAATATTAAACGAATATTTGAAGAAATTGTGATTTAAGGAGATTTGAGTGAAATCTTCAAAATATCTCCATTAACAATTTTCGCAAAAAGCTTCTTTTCAGATTTAGGAAATTTCGAATGTAACTGCGTTCGCACGACATGGAAGTGCACCATGGAAACACAAGACACTTGTAACACAGGAATAAAAAAAATAGAAACTTCATGTTTACGAGAATTTTATGTGCATATTTAAATTGCTTTTAAGCCATTTACACCATGACCTCTGTGGCAAGTAACTGGTTGAGTGGGGTATTATTTTATTATACCCACAGCAGAAAATATACCTATTTCTTCGATTCTAAGACGCCATCGATTGTAAGACGCACCATAATTTTACTACCACCAACAGAAAAAAAAAGCTTTGGTTCTAAGAAAAAAATAAAACGCTAAAATATATCTAACAAATATTTTTATTATAATAGAATTCAATTTACTAACAACAATAGTACTTCTTTATCACTCCCAGGTTCGAGTCCCAGCTGGGTCAGCGTTGAGATTTATCTCCGCAAAATTCCCCGCCCTGCTCACGGTCAGTAGGGGACACCGATGGGCTTGGAAAGGCCGCCGTCCGTTGGATGGGACGTTAAGCGTGGCCCCGTGTGCGGAGAGCCATACCCTGCGCACGTTAAAGAACACGCTGGATGGCCTTGACGGGAGGCTACCATCTGTCTCCCAACAGCTGTTCCAGTGGGTCCCCTTCCCCAACCTTCTCTGAGCCTTCGGGGTCCCAGTGACCTGGCCATTTAGCCCATTGTGTGCAAAAAAGTGCCGCTCAAAGGTAAAACAACCCAACTCTTTATCACTAGGTATGTTATTCATCACTTCCTCCTGAATCAATTTCAGAATCTGATTCCTCTGAGCCGTCTTTTTTCCATTATCCCATAATATATCGACTTCTAAGCCATCCAGAGCGTTGGTAATGCAACATTTTTTAAATGAGTGCTGCACTATTCTTTCTGGGATTAGCTTCCAACTGGTGATACCCGTTCCGCCAATTTTGATGCCGGCGCTTTCTTAATTTTTCCGGAAGGTTGTCAGTCAACAGCCAGGTTCCAAGCTCACTATAATTCACTCACAGAGCTCCACTATAACGAAATGACGGTGGCTTCACACTTGGAAAGCGCGGGAAAATACCCACCCCACTTTATTCTCCAATGGAATTGGGAAATGCGATAGCGGTCGAACTTGGAGGTGGGGTTTCCGCGTAAAGACAAAATGTGTGGTGCCGTGTGCAATGCGCGGAAAATTTGAAAAATAAAACTGTGATTCTAAGTCGCCATCGATTCTAAGACGCACCCCGTTTTTAGAGACGTTAATATGGGAAAAAAAGTGCGTCTTAGAATCGAAGAAATACATCTTAGAATCGAAGAAATATATAATAATATAGCTAGGTGCCTACGCTGTACTGTTACAGTTGTAACCAATAACTAGAGCACTGTGTGGACAGGCTCCTGTCAGACCTCTGTGGCAAGCAGCTGCTTGAGGGGGTATTTATTTAACCTTTGAGGTTTTACAAATGCTTCAGGTCTGGTGTATGCTTGTGAGTAAATCAGCCTAATGGTTTGTTAATGAAAAATAATTAACTAAAAAAAATACTGTGAAAAAAAAAAGACTCAGAAAAAGTTACTAAATATTAGATGAAACATTACAAATACAATTTTGGAATTATCCGTGATTATGGGAAGGCACTCCTTTTCGTTACCCAGTGCCTCTCTTCTACATTTCACTCTCGGTTGGGTTTTTCCCAACCAGAGTGAAATGTAGAAGAGAGGCACTGGGTAACGAAACACACCATGGGCTAAATGGCCAGGTCACATGGACCCCGAAGGCTCAGAGAAGGTTGGAGGAGGGGACTCACTGGAACAGTTGTTGGGAGACAGATGGTAGCCTTCCTCAAGGCCATCCAGCGTGATCTTTAATGTGTACAGAGTATGGCTCTCTCTCGTCTCTCTCGCACACGGGGCCACGGCTTAAGGTCTCATTCGACGGACGGCGGTCTATTCCAAGCTCATTGGTGTTCCCTACTGACCATTGGCAGGGCGGGTAATTTTGCGGAGATAAATCTCAACGCTGACCCAGCTGGGACTCGAACCTGGGAACTACAGACTACGAGTCTGGCGCGCTACCGACTGAACCCCCCCCCCCCCCTCTCTTTCACTGTGTAAACATCATGATCTCCACGATTGAATTTTTCACAGATTGAATTCCAGTTTTCTACACAACACTCGATTATTGTTTTGCACTTATGTTTGCGTTGTCTGAAAAAAGTCGCTTCTTTCACATAAGTTTCCATTTGCACCCAATGTTTTTTTTTTCACCCAATGCATTTTTTTTCAACTGAATATCATCATCATTAAATTTTCTCAGCAGCAACTTTTCATTATCTGAAGTAGTTTTTTACTCACGCTAACCATCAATAATGACTTAACGTTTGGCAATTTTCCTACAGATTTTATCCGCTATCCGCGCTATTATTATTCTTTTACAGCGGAACGCTTTTAAATGCAGATAGGTGGCCGAGTGGTTAGTGCGCTTGGCTACTGATCTACGGGACCTGGGTTCGAGCCCCGGGTAAGGCATGGATGTTCGTGTTGTTTTCTGCTGAGGTCCTGCCATCCTCTCAGATCTTCTACTGTGGCATATAAACTGTCAGACCTCTGTGGCAAGCAGCTGCTTGAGGGGGTATTTTTTTATCTGCATCCACTCAGAGCTCTACCAATGACATTCAATTATACATCGCAAAAATAGAAATAAAAGCAAATTGAGCTGTTGACCAAAATAGAACAGAAATTGGTGATTCCTAAAATAATGTATTTACAGGTCTTTCGATTAATATTGCTTTTTGCTTTCGGAAACAAAAATTCTTTTACCAAATATGATTTAGAATCTTAATAAAACTGTTTGAATTTTAACTAAAATCTAGATTCATAACTCAGTTCAGAAGTCTGCTTTATTAACTACTAGAAGAATTACTCAGCTTTGTCTTAATTTACAGATTTGATAAACACAGATGATAAACGACTCAACGTAGGAAGATTCCATTTCACATAAAACTAAGAGATTTCTGCTAAATATTTATTGAACAGAGAAATTTATATGAAATATTTTTTTCTAAAACAATTTACAGCATTGCTCTGGTGTTTAAATGGCTTTTTGCTTTCCAGAAAATAAAATATACAAGTTCAGTTAACATCCTTTGGAACTTAAAACAAACGAGATTCAATTAGGTACTTCTCAATAAGCCGTCACGTGGCCGAGTGGTTAGCGCGCTTGGCTACTGATCTAAGGGACCTGGGTTCGAGCCCCGGGTAAGGCATGGATGTATGTGTCGTTTTTCTGCTGAGGTCCTGCCATCCTCACAGACCTTCTACTCTGGCATAGGGACCTGGGTTCGAGCCCCCGGTAAAAGGGTTCGAGCCTCCGGCCTCTGGCTAAGGGACCTGGGTTCGAGCCCCCGGCCTCTGGCTAAGGGACCTGGGTTCGAGCCCCGGGTAAGGCATGGATGTATGTGTCGTTTTTCTGCTGAGGTCCTGCCATCCTCACAGACCTTCTACTCTGGCATATAAACTGACAGGCTCCTGTCAGACCTCTGTGGCAAGCAGCTGCTTGACGGGGTATTTATTTTACAATAAATATCCTAATATTTCGACCCCTGATTGGGGTCGGCATCCGAGGATGTTGTTGGAACTTTCTTCTTTTTACATTACTGTATGCCAGATTTTGGGTAAGAGGCTTCCTTACACATCGTTCATGGCGCCTAGTTAATTTTTTTTACATATATGGTATTTCGTAGGCAGGGCAATATTTGGGATTTAAGAATCTTTCCTTGAAAGAGCGTTTCCGCATTAAATTCCTCGTCACTAGTGGGCACATTATAATAATAATCCATTTCCGTATAATTGAATACATAGAAGTGTCAGATGGTGCACATACTCATTCCTGTTGACTAAAAAATAAGAAATGAAAAGCAAATGACTGTACAAAAATTAACATATATAGAAACAATTGTTTGGGTTGTTGGGTTGTTTTACCTCTGAGCGGCACTTTTTTACACACCATGGGCTAAATGGTCAGGTCACAAGGACCCCGAAGGCTCAGAGAAGGTTGGGGAGGGGACCCACTGGAACCGCTGTTGGGAGACAGATGGTAACCTCCCGTCAAGGCCATCCAGCGTGTTCTTTAACGTGCACAGGGTATGACTCTCCCACACACGGGGCTACGACTTAACGTCCCATCCGACGGACGGCGGCCTTTTCAAGCCCATCGGTGTCCCCTACTGACCGTGGGCAGGGCGGGGACTTTTGCGAGATAAATCTCAACGCTGATCCAGCTGGGACTCGAACCTGGGAACTGCAGATTACGAGCCTGGCGCATATAGAAACAACATAAGCTATAAGGTTCAGAACCTGAAGCATCGAAGAAATGGTGACAAGTCCACTTCTTTCAATTTTCTGCTGAAATTTTTACATTTGATTTGGGCATAAGTGTAATTTCATCATGCATTGCTAGTAGAATCAGGCCAGAAAGAAAAAATAATAGCGTAATGATATATTCATTTAAAATATCGATTTCTAAAAACCTATTCAACCTATCGAATTAATATTTGGGACTGTACAGTCGCTCAAAAAAGTATCCGAACACTATGGTTAATTACAGAATTCAGGGAAAAAAATCGTTGCCAGATATTTTTCTGAATTCTGTAATCAACCATAGTGTTCGGATACTTTTTTGAGCGACTGTACATCCTCGTGCTACTCTTAAGCCCCTGTCAAAATTTCATGGCCCTATTTTGTGAAGAGTTATGGCGGTCACAGACACATCTTGTTTCATAGCAGCTGTAACACTTACAACTGAAACATTTTCTTCGATACGACGATTTAAACAAAAATAGGAATTCTCCAATTAATAGATGCTAAAAATTAACATAAAGTGTTAAAAAATGACTCATAATCTGTGTATATTAAAGAAAAGCTGAAATTTTTAAAGCTTCAATCATCTTTCCTTCACAACAGTCATTCTCTAATGTTATTTTCCTAAGCTACAGCGTTGAGATTTATCTCCGCAAAATTCCCCGCCCTGCCCACGGTCAATAGGGGACACCGATGAGCATGGAAAGGCCGCCGTCCGTCGGATGGGACGTTAAGCCGTGACCCCGGAGAGCCATACCCTGCGCACGTTAAAGAACACGCTGGATAGCCTTGACGGGAGGCTACCATTTGTCTCCCAACAGCTGTTCCAGTGGGTCCCCTCCCCCAACCTTCTCTGAGCCTTCGGGGTCCATGTGACCTGGCCATTTAGCCCATGGTGTGCAAAAAAAGTGCCACTCAGAGGTAAAACAATCCAACGTTAAAGAACACGCTGGATGGCCTTGACAGGAGGCTACCATCTGTCTCCCAACAGCTGTTCCAGTGGGTCCCCTCCCCCAACCTTCTCTGAGCCTTCGGGGTCCATGTGACCTGGCCATTTAGCCCATGGTGTGCAAAAAAGTGCCGCTCAGAGGTAAATCAGCCCAACCAACCTAAGCTACAGTTCCGTTAATTCGGCCTCCTACCATAAGTAAAAGTATCAAGAAAGAGAAAGTTTTAAGTACTGCATCAATAATTTTGAATGCCAAGATCTAAACAGACTTCCACGTATTGTCTTACAGAAAACTGTTACTAGAGCAAATTCTAGTAACAATTCTCCGTCATTAACTTATTTTAGAAGTTATCGAGCTTCCATTCGCCGTCTTCTCGACATCACAGAGAAATGATTTTATTTTCTTAGACCTTGGCGATGAAGTGCAGTGAGGCGTACTTTGGGCTTAGACGTATTGTTTCTGTATGCTGAAGCAAATAATTAGCTGAAGCCACAGGAAAAGTTATCGATCACTTAGCTAGCCCTCTTCTCACTCTGCCGCTGTCATTAGAGGCAATTGCTGACTTTCATCAGAATTTCAGAAAAAATATCTGGAGCGTGTACAGCAACTGTACACGTTCCAGTTACCGTTCACAGCAAACTGGAGCGTGTGCAGTTACTGCACACGCTACAGTTTGCTGTGAACGGTAACTGCACACGCTCAGTATTTCTGTGAGTGGGCCCACACAATCCTGGTTTTTGTGATCTCACACGTTCCAATGTACTGTGAACATTAACCGCAACCGCTCCAGTTTGCTGTGAACGGTAACTGCACACGCTCAATATTTCTGTCAGTGGGCCCACACGATCGAATGTGCTGTGAACATTAACCGCAGCCGCTCCAGTTTGCTGTGAACGGTAACTGCACACGCTCAATATTTCTGTGAGTGGGCCCACACGATCCAGGCTTTTGTGAGCTCACACGATCCAATGTGCTGTGAAAATAACCGCAACCGCTCCAGTTTGCTGTGAACGGTAACTGCACACGTTCAATATTTCCGTGAGTAGGTCCATACGATCCAGGTTTTTGTGAGCTTATTAAAAAAAATTAAAATTAGTAATCTGGCAACCTTCGTGTCACGTGACACGAATAATTTCTAAAAAAAAATCGTTGCCAGATATTTTTCTGAATTCTGTAACCAACCATAGTGTTCGGATACTTTTTTAAGCGACTGTACATCCTCGTGCTACTCTTAAGCCCCTGTCAAAATTTCATGGCCCTATTTTGTGAAGAGTTATGGCGGCCACAGACACATCTTGTTTCAGTGATGCGTAGCACTGCATCGAAATTGAGTTTAGATTTAAACGCAACACGGAATATATAAACACGGGCTTGCATTACAGTAAAAAAAAAGGTGGGGGGGGGATGAAGGGATACTCCGTTTTCTGGTCCCATTGTCATCATAATCATGTCGCGGAGGACACACACATGAATTGTTGAACTGGTGCGAGAAGCATTCGACTCAGTTCATGCAAGTGTGACAGAAATATTCAAACCCGAACAGAAGTAAAAGTAAATGATGGGTTTATGTGACGTGTGCGTGGTTGTTATTTTGCTGAGAATACCGTGAAAAGGAAGAACCTTTCAGAGTTAAGGTCATCGCAAGTGAAAGGCATCGGGAACGTTGGCTATCAGCTGCATAAAATGCCGCAGTCACGAAAAGTCTTGCTTCGTTTATTGTCTCACTTAGAAAGGAATGTGTCCTTTTCGTTGCTTAGAATCGATTCATCCTAAATACCGTAAGGGATATTTTCCTCAATATTCCCTCTGTCTGTATAACTCACAAAATTCACCATCTATAGAGGGGCGGGGGAGGCTCAGTCGGTAGCGCGCCAGGTTCGTAATCTGTAGTTCCCAGGTTCGAGTCCCAGCTGGGTCAGCGTTGAGATTTATCTCCGCAAAATTCCCCGCCCTGCCCACGGTCAGTAGGGGACACCGATGGGCTTGGAAAGGCCGCCGTCCGTCGGATGGGACGTTAAACCGTGGCCCCCGTGTGCGGGAGAGCCATACCCTGTGCACGTTAAAGAACACGCTGGATGGCCTTGACGGGAGGCTACCATCTGTCTCCCAACAGCTGTTCTAGTGGGTCCCCTCTCCCAACCTTCTCTGAGCCTTCGAGGTCCATGTGACCTGGCCATTTAGCCCATGGTGTGCAAAAAAGTGCCGCTCAGAGGTAAAACAACCCAACTCACCATCTATAGTTATATTGTTTCTCAAATGGGAAGGGAGAGACTCTGAGACTGCGCAATTGAATCTTCGACAATTCTCACAGATCATAGGTCAATGGCCTGTCAATCACCATACAACCAATCTGTGACGTAATTCTCGAAGAGCCAACTGCGCAGTCTTATCGTAGCCTCCTTAGTTGTCACTTCATGTTACCACACTCTTATCTATTTGTCTGAATGGGAGAGAAGGGATAGCAAAGACAAAAAATTAAAAAAAAAGTCACTAATTGGAATTCACTACTTATAGCATCCCATCAGTAGGAGGCGAGGTCTCTGCAAGGCTCATTGGTGTCATGTTGGGGGAGAAACTCCGAATAAATCTCAATGAGGAATCGAACTTGGGAACATTAGATAGTCTCGCCCCCGACTGAACCAGTTCGCCGTCAAAGCTGTAAGCTACAATGCAAGAAGTTCATTCAATTCATTTTAGAGTGGGGCGGGGGTGGCTCAGTCGGTAGCGCACCAGGCTCGTAATCTGTAGTTCCCAGCTGGGTCAGCGTTGAGATTTATCTCCGCAAAATTCCCCGCCCCGCCCACGGTCAGTAGGGGACACCGATGGGCTTGGAAAGGCCGCCGTCCGTCGGATGGGACGTTAAACCGTGGCCCCGTGTGCGGGAGAGCCACACCCTGTACACGTTAAAGAACACGCTGGATGGCCTTGACGGGAGACTACCATCTGTCTCCCAACAGCTGTTCCAGTGGGTCCCCTCCCCCAACCTTTTCTGAGCCTTCGGGGTCCATGTGACCTGGCCATTTAGCCCATGGTGTGCAAAAAAGTGCCGCTCAGAGGTAAAACAACCCAACCCATTTTAGAGTTGAAAGTTGCAGAACATTTAATTTTAACATTACAATTTCTGAAAAAAAGGGAACTATGCGCTACATTTAGTAAAATCATTTTTTTTTCTCAGCAGAGATATTAGAGTATGACTCATTAGTTGCCTATTCCCTGTTAAATACAATTTTTTTTTGCAACTCATCGAACTTTTTTTTTTTAAGATTCAATGTTTTATTATTGGCATGATTAATATTTACCCTTTGTTGATCATTTCATTCCAATAACTTTTATTCGCATCCTCTCTACAAAACGGCATTGAATTTATAATAATTGCTTCTTATGTCAAATATTTCTATAATTACACTTTTCATTCCGATAACTAAATATAATTGTATCTTATTTTTAATATTTGAAATCATTATAATTATAGCATATTTAATAAAATAAACTTTCCATTCAAACTATGCATTTAAATTTTTTAAAATAATATATATTCATCAGCATATAGTTATCAAATTGGAATTGCCTTAAATGCATTATTTAAATTAATATCAGAGGCGGAAGACTGTTTTTTATGTTCTTCCTATATTCATATTTTATCCTGATAGATTACATAACTTTTGAGCGTGATTTGAAAGAAGATAAAAAAACATTTTCACATGCTTTGCTACGAAAGTTTGGATTATAACGATCTGCATCGATTCATTTTTTTTCTTACCTTTGGGCCCACAGACCGGCAAAGGCCATTCCACTTCCATCGTTATGCAAATGTCCATTGATAACACTTTAATGTCCACGCTGCTACGGGAAACCACACGTCGTATATCCTGAACAACCGGAAATGGAGAAAAGGGCCTTGAGCTTGCAAAAGACGGCCAAAATTACTCCTGAAAATCCATCAACAAGTTGAACAAACGAATACCGATGATCCTCGGTCCGTCACGAAATTTCAAGAGTTCTTCAACCATCGGAATACGGGGACGACCCCTTCCACATCGACGACAATCCTCCAGACTTTCTAAAGTCCGCTCTATTTTGGAGAAAATGAAAGGAACCGTTTCTGAACACTCACAGACACGACATTCACGGATCTCAGTCACCTTGTCTGAATCTCTCCGTTTCGGTGGCAACATCTACCACTTCACGCACCTCATGGGTGAGACGGTTTGTGGGCCTGCGTGTACAGGAGGGTCTTCCTGCATGCAAGCGCCTGTGTGTCGCGCAGCGAACCGTTTCTTTTCATAATCAGGGTCATCTTTTGTTGGGCTGGCAACGCTTGGGTGTCAGTAAGACAACGGCAATGTAGGTTGAAGAAGAAGAAGACGAGGAGGTCACAGTAGCCCGCACGTCTGCCGGAGTGTCCCTTTAGTGGTGGTCGTCTTCCTGTGCCAGCCACCGCCTCAAGAGGGCGGTAATTAGTTGCCAAGATGGCAACAGTAACAGAGCTGGCCGTCGGTGGATTAAGAGCAGTGGCTTTCCTGCCCGGAACAGCACTGACCTCGTACCTGGCTGAGTAGACCGTGAAGAAGACCTCTTCCGGGACCTCCATTAGTGCGAGCATCGCAACAAAATGCACGCAAATGGCCAATCACGAACACACGTGGCTATTGTTGGCAAGTACACTTTGTTGACTTTCGGCCATTGAAATTTCTGCTTGAAGCCTTTTCACTGCTGCCTCAATTCGCTTGAATGTAGAATGCAGCTCTGAACAGACAAATATAGGGTAGCAAAAATACTACTGAGCACGATTTCTGTCATTAATAATTTGCAGTCCATAAAGGTCCGAGTGGTTAGCACGCTTGGCTACTGATCAACGGGACCTGGGTTGGGTTGTTTTACCTGTGAGCGGCACATTTTTGCACACCATGGGCTAAATGGCCTGGTCACATGGACCCCAAAGGCTCAGAGAAGGTTGGGGTATGGGACCCACTGATACAGCTGTTGGGAGACAGATGGTAGCCTCCCGTCAAGGCCATTCAGCGTGTTCTTTAACGTGCATAGGGTATGACTCTCCCGCACACGGGACCATGACTTAACGTCCCATCCGACGGGCGGCGGCCTTTTCAAGCCTATCGGTGTCCCCTACTACCGTGGGTAGGGCGAAGAAATAACATGTCCTATCCCCCGGGATAGGGCATGGATGTTTGTGTTGTCCTTCTGCTGAGGTCCTGCCATTCTCACAGACCTTCTACTATGGCATATAAACTGAAAGGCTCCTGTCAGACCTCTGTGGCAAGCAGCTGCTTGAGGGAATATTTATTATTTATTTTTATTAGGCATAGGACTCAACGTGTTATCAAATTGTTGATGTAAAATTTGAAAATTATCTTGAACGGTTAGTTGTTTTTTTTATCTGAGCACTACTTTTAACACACACGATAACTGAATGGCAATATCATAAAAACCTCAATAGGGGATCAGACCTCGATATGTATATATAACAATTCACTGTGCATTTACACTAACTGTAAGACTATTTTGAATGAATGTAAAATTAAAGAATTATCCTTTTAATGTTTCCCACATGAGAAATTGCATTTAGTTTACAATTAAAAAAAAACCGGATTGTTCCATTTTATGAACAGAAGAACGCAGGGCGGATCTAGGGGAAGCGGGGGAGGGAGGAGGAGAGGGGAGAAGGAATTTTAAAGAGAATGAAGTTTGTCACTTTCTGACATAGCACTCTTGAAAATTCAAACCAAATGATGATTGGTAAAATCATAATAAATATCTTATCAGCACCTATCGAACCCAAAATTTATATATATATTACCTCTTAAAACAAAGATGCTATGATCCCCCTTCTAGAATAAGGTGGAAATCTTTGCTGTTAATGTCAATCCCTTGAGCACCACACTCGTACAGTCGCTCAAAAAAGTATCCGAACACTATGGTCGATTACAGAATTTAGAAAAAATATCTGGAGCGTGTACAGCAACTGTACACGCTCCAGTTACCGTTCACAGCAAAGTGTTACCGTTCACAGTAAAGTGTTATCGTTCACAGCAAAGTGTTATCGTTCACAGCAGTTACCGTTCACTTCAGTTTGCTGTGAACGGTAACTGCACGCGCTCAATATTTCTGTGAGTGGGCCCACACGATCCAGGTTTTTGTGAGCTCACACGATCCAATGTGCTGTGAACATTAACCGCAACCGCTCCAGTTTGCTGTGAAAGGTAACTGCACACGCTCAATATTTCTGTGAGTGGGAACACACGATCCAGGTTTTTGTGAGCTCACACGATCCAATGTGCTGGAAACATTAACCGCAACCGCTCCAGTTTGCTGTGAACGGTAACTGCACACGCTCAATATTTCTGTGAGTGGGCTCACACGATCCAGGTTTTTGTGAGCTCACACGATCCAATGTGCTGTGAACATTAACCGTAACCACTCCAGTTTGCTGTGAACGGTAACTGCACACGCTCCATATGCATTGCATTATATATTCATACGCATTATATATATCAAAAAGTATCCGAACACTATGGTTGATTACAGAATTTAGAAAAAATATCTGGAGCGTGTACAGCAACTACACGCTCCAGTTACCGTTCACAGCAAAGTGTTACCGTTCACAGCAGTTACCGTTCACTTCAGTTTGCTGTGAACGGTAACTGCACACGCTCAATATTTCTGTGAGTGGGCCCACACGATCCAGGTTTTTGTGAGCTCACACGATCCAATCTGCTATGAACAATAACCGCAACCGCTCCAGTTTGCTGTGAACGGTAACTGCACACGCTCAGTATTTCTATGAGTGGACCCACACGATCCAGGTTTTTGTGAGCTCACACGATCCAATGTGCTGGAAACATTAACCGCAACCGCTCCAGTTTGCTGTGAACGGTAACTGCACACGCTCAATATTTCTGTGAGTGGGCCCACACGATCCAGGTTTTTGTGAGCTCACACGATCCAATGTGCTGTGAACATTAACCGTAACCGTTCCAGTTTGCTGTGAACGGCAACTGCACACGCTCAATATTTCTGTGAGTGGGCCCACACGATCCAGGTTTTTGTGAGCTCACACGTTCCAATGTGCTGTGAACATTAACCGTAACCGCTCCAGTTTGCTGTGAACGGTAACTGCACACGCTCCATATTCATTGCATTATATATTCATACGCATTATATGTATTAAAAAGTATCCGAACACTATGGTTGATTACAGAATTCAGAAAAAATATCTGACAACGATTTTTTTAGAAATTAGTGATCTGGCAACCTTCGTGTCACGTGACACGAGGTTGACGAGCTAAAATCATCCCACTCCCTCAAAAAATAAGAGCTGATGGTGTAATTGTTATCATACTTGGCATATTTCTGGGAGATGTGGGTTCGAATCCCACTCAAGGCAAAAACAAATTTTTTTCAGCTAATTATTTCTAGTTTCTTTCTACAGGATATTTTCCTGTGATATTTTATTACTAAATTTACGAATGCTTTCTAATTAGCAGTCATTGTTTTCCCACCTTAAAAGCTTTGAAGTAGTTAGTATCATAAAGATGAAATAGTTATGTAGATCATCCCCCCACCCCACCCCAAACGCAGCTAAATTACATTTCAAGAGCGGAAATAACAACTGTATCGAAACTGTGCACGGAAAACGTTTCCCGGAAGGTCATCCTCAAGGAACAAAAATATTCAGATGATTCCAGAATCTTGACCTGCTGTGATAATTAAAACAAGGGCAGAAGCAAAACGATTGCAACGCATCGAATCTTCTCTGTTCAAGCGACGGACGAAGAAAAATTGACTCGAGAAAATAAAACCGGAAAGAAGTCATTCTTCCATTCTCTTGTTATTGTGACACGCAAAACTGCCACGTCATAGGAGCTGCAACATCACTTGTTCGCCATTGGATAACGGCGATCAGTGATCTGTAAAGTGCGAAACAGTTACGGTTAGGATGGTTAAGTAATAAAAACTCTGCCACGTGTCTCGAGATTGGCTCTTTTGCCTCTGCGCATCTTCGCACACGACGACGAAGCGGCCCAATGTCCAGGAAGGATTAAGAGATGCACAACAGATCCACTGGGCAGTTGTCAGGAGACGGAAAGAAATCTCTTGCATTATGTTCTTCAATTTTCATGTGGCTCCCGTCAAAGCGTAGAGGCGGGAAAAGGATGCACTTGGCAGTTGTTAGGAAAGAGATCGGAATCTCCCTCCCGTCAAAACCACCCAGCTGTTAATCCAAGTGTAGTTGGGACTCGAACTTGGGAGATTACCAACTTCGTGCCCTACCGACTGGGCCAGCCTACTTATCTAAGTTGAGTAACAATCTCTAGATTGATTGGAAGTTGGGTTGTTTTACCTGTGAGCGGCACTTTTTTTGCACACCATGGGCTAAGTCACATGGACCCCGAAGGCTCAGAGAAGGTTGGGGGAGGGGACCCACTGGAAGAGCTATTGGGAGACAGATGGTAGCCTCCCGTCAAGGCCATCCAGCGTGTTCTTTAACGTGCACAGGTATGGCTCTCCCGCACACGGGGCCACTGCTTAACGTCCCATCCGACGGACTGCGGCCTTTCCAAGCCCATCGGTGTCCCCTACTGACCGTGGGCAGGGCGGGGAATTTTTGCGGAGATAAACCTCAACGCTGACCCAGCTGGGATTCGAACCTGGGAACTACAGATTACGAGCCTGGCGCGCTACCGACTGAGCCACCCCCGCCCCAGATTGATTGTAAGAGAACGCCGTTCCAGTATAGGTGTTTTCCAAAAACGTTCTAGCGAAGTAGATATTTACTCTCCATTTCAGTTATGTCTTATCAATATCATTTTCTTTTTAAGATCACTAGAACGTCTTGTGAAGAAAATATTTTTAAAAACGTATGCAATACATATATATATGGTTATTATTTTTTTGTCTCCTGCTAAAACATTTCAAATGGGGGTGAGATCAACCATGTGACTCCCTAGATCTGTCCTTGGTGTTAGGTCATTATATTTTCTGGGGGAGGGGCTCAGTCGGTAGCGCGCCAGGCTCGTAATCTGCAGTTCCCAGGTTCGAGTCCCAGCTGGGTCAGCGTTGAGATTTATCTCCGCAAAATTCCCCGCCCTGCCAACGGTCAGTAGAGGACACCGACGGGCTTGGGAAGGCCGTCGTCCGTCGGATGGGACGTTATGACGCGGCCCGTGTGTGGGAGAGCCATATCCTGTGCACGTTAAAGAACACGCTGGTTGGCCTTGACGGTAGGCTACCATCTGTCTCCCAACAGCTGTTCCAGTGGGTCCCCTCCCCCAACCTTCTCTGAGCCGTCGGGGTCCTTGTGACCTGGCCATTTAGCCCATGGTGTGCAAAAAAGTGCCGCTCAGAGGTAAAACAACCCAACAACCCAACCCATTATATTTTCTACCACACTAAAGAATATTTTATTCAGAAACCTGCCCGCGATAGTAAAATATGTAGCAAGGTGTTTCTGTTTTTTTTCCACATATAATTTTCGTTTGAGAGATCTCAAATGCATTTGAAACATAAAAAGAGAGCTCATTCATTCTATCACCCTCTTACGAAGCGTATTTGACTTGATTTCTGCCTTGGATCATTCTTCGATTGCATACTTCTGAACTCTGGAGAAAAAAAAAAACTCCAATTTACATTCTTCTCGCACAATTTTTCGATCAGCTGACAACGAAAATGAGGGAGAGACTTTTCGCCGCAATTCCTTCCTTCTATTTAATGCTTTTTTTTTTGTCTCACTTCATTTCCGGAATGCACGAGGGTGGAAAACGAGGTTGTTGAACTGAATGCAGAGATCGTCCTTTCTCTGTGAGATGAAGACGGAGAGACAGAAGAAGTTCCCAACTGCCATCACACAAGAGAAAACAGTGGGGGATTCAGGATGTTTATGCTGCTCTTTCGAAACGAAGTCATCCCTTGAGGAAGCGTTGCCGATGATTACCGCTGATAGCCACGTGACGAAATCACGCTTGAGTTGAGGAGCACAGGAGGAGGAGGCGTCTGCCATTCACCGAATGTGTTTCTTCGGTTGCCTGACAACGGATCGATGCTCCTTTAACAAAACCGCCCACAGTGGAAACCCCTGCAGGGAGGGAATCGGGTCAGCGGGTTAATTCATTCATTACGGAAATGATCATTTGCGGTTGGTTAGGAGGAAAGGGTAATGGACCGAGAAATTTTATCGGAGGAGGATGGACAAAGATTCGAGGGATCATTTAACGCAGGGGGTGATGAAGTCCTATACTATGGAGAGTCATGTGTTACATAGGGATTGAAGCATGTGGAGAATCATACACAGTGGACTGATGGGATCGAGGAATGATACGGAGAATCATACACAGTCGGCTAATGGGATCGAGGAATGATATGGAGAATTTGATGGGATCGAGGAATGATATGGAGAATTTGATGGGATCGAGGAATGATATGGAGAATTTGATGGGATCAAGGAATGATATGGAGAATTTGATGGGATCAAGGAATGATATGGAGAATTTGATGGGATCGAGGAATGATATGGAGAATCTGGACTGATGGTATCGAGGAATGATATGGAGAATCTGGACTGATGGGATCGAGGAATGATATGGAGAATCTGGACTGATGGGATCGAGGAGTAATATGGAGAATCTGGACTGATGGGATCGAGGAATGATATCGAGAATCTGGACTGATGGGATCGAGGAATAATATGGAGAATCTGGACTGATGGGATCGAGGAATGATATGGAGAATTTGATGGGATCGAGGAATGATATGGAGAATTTGATGGGATCGAGGAATGATATGGAGAATCTGGACTGATGGTATCGAGGAATGATATGGAGAATCTGGACTGATGGGATCGAGGAATGATATGGAGAATCTGGACTGATGGGATCGAGGAGTAATATGGAGAATCTGGACTGATGGGATCGAGGAATGATATCGAGAATCTGGACTGATGGGATCGAGGAATAATATGGAGAATCTGGACTGATGGGATCGAGGAATGATATGGAGAATCTGGACTGATGGGATCGAGGAATAATATGGAGAATCTGGACTGATGGGATCGAAGAATGATATCGAGAATCTGGACTGATGGAATCGAGGAATGATACGGAGAATCATACGCAGTCGGCTAATGGGATCGAGGAATGATATGGGAATTTGATAGTATCGAGGAATGATATGAAGAATCTGGACTGATGGTATCGAGGAATGATATGGAGAATTTGGACTGATGGGATCTAGGAATGATATCGAGAATCTGGACTGATGGAATCGAGGAATGATACGGAGAATCATACACAGTCGGCTAATGGGATCGAGGAATGATATGGAGAATTTGATGGGATCGAGGAATGATATGGAGAATTTGATGGGATCGAGGAATGATACGGAGAATCATACACAGTCGGCTAATGGGATCGAGGAATGATATGGAGAATTTGATGGGATCGAGGAATGATATGGAGAATTTGATGGGATCGAGGAATGATATGGAGAATTTGATGGGATCAAGGAATGATATGGAGAATTTGATGGGATCGAGGAATGATATGGAGAATCTGGACTGATGGGATCGAGGAATGATATGGAGAATCTGGACTGATGGGATCGAGGAATGATATGGAGAATCTGGATTGATGGGATCGAGGAATGATATGGAGAATCTGGACTGATGGAATCGAGGAGTAATATGGAGAATCTGGACTGATGGGATCGAGGAATGATATGGAGAATCTGGACTGATGGAATCGAGGAATGATACGGAGAATCATACACAGTCGGCTAATGGGATCGAGGAATGATATGGAGAATTTGATGGGATCGAGGAATGATATGGAGAATTTGATGGGATCGAGGAATGATATGGAGAATTTGATGGGATCGAGGAATGATACGGAGAATCATACACAGTCGGCTAATGGGATCGAGGAATGATATGGAGAATTTGATGCGATCGAGGAATGATATTGATTGATGATATGGAGAAATTGATGGGATCGAGGAATGATAATGATATGGCGAATAATATGGAGAATCTGGACTGATGGGATCGAGGAATGATATCGAGAATCTGGACTGATAGGATCGAGGAATGATATGGAGAATCATACACAGTCGGCTAATGGGATCGAGGAATGATATGGAGAATTTGATGGGATCGAGGAATGATACGGAGAATCATACACAGTCGGCTAATGGGATCGAGGAATGATATGGAGAATTTGATGGGATCGAGGAATGATAGGGAGAATTTGATGGGATCGAGGAATGATAGGGAGAATTTGATGGGATCGAGGAATGATACGGAGAATCATACACAGTCGGCTAATGGGATCGAGGAATGATATGGAAAATTTGATGGGATCGAGGAATGATACGGAGAATCATACACAGTCGGCTAATGGGATCGAGGAATGATATGGATAATTTGATGGGATCGAGGAATGATATGGAGAATCATACACAGTCGGCTAATGGGATCGAGGAATGATACGGAGAATCATACACAGTCGGCTAATGGGATCGAGGAATGATATGGAGAATTTGATGCGATCGAGGAATGATATGGATTGATGATATGGAGAAATTGATGGGATCGAGGAATGATAATGATATGGAGAATAATATGGAGAATCTGGACTGATGGGATCGAGGAATGATATCGAGAATCTGGGCTGATGAGATCAAGGAATGATATGGAGAATCTGGACTGATGGGATCGAGGAATGATATCGAGAATCTGGACTGATAGGATCGAGGAATTATATGGAGAATTTGATGGGATCGAGGAATGATACGGAGAATCATACACAGTCGGCTAATGGGATCAAGGAATGATATGGAGAATTTGATGGGATCGAGGAATGATATGGAGAATTTGATGGGATCAAGGAATGATATGGAGAATTTGATGGGATCGAGGAATGATATGGAGAATCTGGATTGATGGGATCGAGGAATGATATGGAGAATCTGGACTGATGGGACCGAGGAATAATATGGAGAATCTGGACTGATGAGATCGAGGAATGATATCGAGAATCTGGACTGATGGGATCGAGGAATGATATGGAGAATCTGGACTGATGGGATCAAGAAATGATATGGAGAATCTGGACTGATGGGATCGAGGAATGATATCGAGAATCTGGACTGATGGGATCGAGGAATAATATGGAGAATCTGGACTGATGGGATCGAGGAATGATATGGAGAATCTGGACTGATAGGATCGAGGAATGATATGGAGAATCATACACAGAGGTATAAAAGGGATCGAGGCAGATGGAGAGTCATACATAAAATAGGTAGTGAAGCAGATAGAGAAGTATCCGTTACACAGGATCGAATCGAGAATAATACATTATATAGAGAGCGAAACAAATAGGGAAGTCACATAAAGAAGACAAGCGCACTTTACATACAAGTCAGGGCACTCCCAAAGGTACAAGGCGGACCTGGACCAATTCTATTTTCATTGTACTCTCAGTGGGAGAGAAAAGGTCAGTGAGCTTGAAGAGGATGTCTCCCATTAAGTGAAACATTTAAGTCTTAGGTTCATGTTAAGGAGAGATGCAAACGCAACGGTTCAGGTTTCAAATGCTTTTCAACATTTGTTCGGTTGGTTTTCTTTCAATAATCGTGCTCTAAATCTTTAGGTTCTTGTGACGTCACCATTTAGCCCACTGTGCAGAAAAAACCTTTTTCAAACATAACATGAACTACCTCGTGGGTTAAAATTGGTGAATACGAAAAAAAGGCACAAATAACTTTAATTGAGCGTGAAAAAAAAGTGTATCTTAAAGTTATGTACCACAATTTACATTTGAGAAAAATTTTATCTCATCCCAGTATGATTGGTGAGATGTAAATCTAAGGACACTATCAATATTTTCCTTAAAAAAAAACCTCAGGCGTTTTCTGCAGTTAATTATCTGTATCTAAAGGCTGGGTTGGGTTGTTTTACCTCTGAGCGGCACTTTTTTGCACACCATGGGCTAAATGGCCAGGTCACATGGATCCCGAAGGCTCAGAGAAGGTTGGGGGAGGGGACCCACTGGAACAGCTGTTGGGAGACAGATGGTAGCCTCCCGTCAAGGCCATCCAGCGTGTTCTTTAACGTGCACAGGGTATGGCTCTCCCGC
Organism: Ryuthela nishihirai; assembly: GCA_038380435.1. Taxonomy (NCBI): domain Eukaryota; kingdom Metazoa; phylum Arthropoda; class Arachnida; order Araneae; family Heptathelidae; genus Ryuthela; species Ryuthela nishihirai. The sequence goes on from JAWZYU010000010.1 coordinate 75,773,039, forward strand.
ACACGGGGCCACGGCTTAACGTCCCATCCGACGGACGGCGGCCTTTGCAAGCCCATCGGTGTCCCCTACTGACCGTGGGCAGGGCGGGGAATTTTGCGGAGATAAATCTCAACGCTGACCAAGCTGGGACTCGAACTTGGGAACTACAGATTACGAGCCTGGCGCGCTACCGACTGAGCCACCCCCGCCCCGTATCTAAAGGCAATCTGCATTGAAAGTTCGACAATATTGTTGCGGATCACAAAAATGGATAGCCACTGAGCGTGAGTATTAAAAATTATATTTCAAAACCAAATTAAATACAAGGCAAATTGTTACAAAGGAAATATGGATGAAGTATCTTATTAACAAATCAACTATTAACATGCACAAGTCATCAATCTTCCTGCATGAGCACACATCAGCTCTGTGTATTTTACTAAATACTACCTTTTACTTGATTTACCAGGTCACCCGAAGATCTTCACTCGTAAACCAATTCTCGTCCTGTGCTAATAACTTTTCACACACTAGCCGAACAAAAAGACAGTCCGTGTAGACATTCGAAGTTAGCCATAAAAGTTCCCACTTTTATACTTCCGCGTATACACAACACATCGTTACTTCTTGATACTTAACGATAAAAGATCCACTTTTATCCTTCCGCGTATACACAACACATCAAGTTACTTCTTGATACTTAACGCGCACTGTCTCAGAACAGCCCACCGGCCATTTTCGAACTCTTCGACCGTTACAACACAACGACCGTTAACGCTCCACTCTTCTTCTCCAAATTCTCCCAAAGTTCTTATTCGTTGGCTGAAACTTTTTGCTTTCGGTTGCCAGATTCCTTCTGTCGTAACACTGCCCCCTTCCTAGGTCTTGTTCGTCCCGAACAATTCTGGATTCCAAAGTTTCTTCAGTTCTTCGATGAAACGGGGCCAAACGATCCACGTGAACCACCTTGCTCTTTGTAGCTGGACGTCGACGAATGCGATATTCCACGTCTGTGTCAAAATGAAAGCGAATCTCATTATGACTTAGATTTCTTTTCTGACTGAAGCCTCGTCCACAAACATAATACGTGTAAGGCCTATAGCCCTTGTGAACACGTTTATGTCTCCGCAGGGAGAAGAATCGACTAAGAGTTTTCGTGCAAAACCTGTAAAAAGTTTTCTTCTTTGTCGAAAGTTTTCTTCTTTGGATTTTTACTTCTATCAACAGTAACAAGGAATGAAAGTCATTAGTGACATAAAATCTAGGGAGGAGTTTCATCCTCCAGTCTGACCCTTTTGTCAGTTGACTTTCACTTAATTCAGAACTGTCGTGATGAACCTTCAGCCATATTTCACCTGATTCAATTTGATCCCCAAGGTGCTTCACAATTATATCAGCTCCATAATTCTTTTTAGCGCTTCGGTCCATCTCCTCCTTCCATACTCTTGCTAGGACTGCAGCTTCTAATCCGACAACCTTACCTGTTTCTCCTGTATAAGTGAAATCAGTGATGTGTCGGGCTGCTAGCAATATTTTTTCTGTTTTACCTTCGCATAGCCAGCTTGCAACATCTTCAGATACTCCTTGTTCTATTAACATGTTACGAAACTTGTTCAAAGCATTGCCGTTATGCAGAACCTTGAAGACACGTGATGCTTCATCTACCCTATTATCCACAATGTTCACCAAACGCAGAAGTTCTCCTCCTAACTCTTCGACGAGCTCTTGCAGTTCCAAGGATCCGTTACCAAGGAAACACTGAACAGCTTCCATCACTTCCAGAGAGTTGTCAACAGAGTTTTCAAGAGGTGAATCCATGTTGCTGATAACAGCTGAACTCTTCATTCCACGAGCTTGTGATGCTGCAACCATTTTCTTAACTAAATCAACAGCGTCTTCTGTACTGATGAGATCAATAGCTCCTTTTCCGAATTCAACATCATAAGCCAAAGCGCACACTCCTTCAGCCAGCTTTTTGGACACAATTGAGCATCTCATTAGAGGAACGCTATCTACGGTAGCCGTCAGATCCTTGCAGCGGTAAATCTCCTTATCTGTTGACACCAGCTCCTCTGTCTGTACTACGATGCAGCATCCGACGTCTTCCATCATCTGCTCGATTTTATCTTTAGTGCAGTCGACTGTGAAGCCAGGGATGGATTCCAATTTGTCCAGAGTATCTCCCGTCAATTGGAGAGCACGACCGGAGATCATAGGGACCTTGAGACCTAAAGCAGCAAGTGCAGGAGCCAAGACAAGACTCACTTTGTTGCCGACACCTCCTGTGCTGTTTTTATCTACCATCCGATGGCGCCACTCGGGTCTCCAGCAAAACACATGACCCGAGGAGGTCATATTTGCTGTTTCTTCCGAATTCACTTTCTTGGAGCTCTCATTGTAATTAGCCAGGGAAATATCAGTCATGATTGCCAAATTGTTCATTCTGGAGATCAGCGACGAGTTCTGTAACATGATATTGTCCACTTTAGAACTCTTGTAATCGTGATAAAACTTTTCTATATCCTTATAATCTAAATGGTTATAATGTCCAAATCTGCGCATTGACTGTTCAGAAAAGAAATTCAGCATGGTTTCGTTGAGATTGTCTGAGGGCTTTATTTCTCCCTGATCGTAACTCTGAGGCTTAGTTTCATCCAGAAAGTTAGTCTTTGAAGTACCGTCTCTGCCTGAAGCTCTTTTACTAGCATCACCTGTTACGCTTCTAAGCCATTCTTCGGAATTCCTCTTCCTTAAATCCCCACTTTCTATAAACGATTCGAGTGTGGCTATATGCTTCGGTAAAATCTCTCCGACTTCCCCGGTAACGTCGAATGGCACTTTGTATCTATTCTGAATGGACGCCTCTTCTTTACTCGGACCACTCTGCGAAACGTAAACTCTGTTTCGTTCCCCCTCATTACCACTCGTTACTCTGCCTTTGCGATAATTGTCCATGACGCATTTTGCTGACGGCGAGGAATAGAATACCTTTCGTGTGGATCTCTCTTCAGATCGTGCCAGACTTGTATACCTAGGTATTTTGAAGTGCAAAGCGTACTGTATAGTCTCACAGCTCTCTGATCTGTGTGATTGTTCTTCACAGTTCCTAGACATGTCACCAGCGACATAGACACTCTGCCATGCATTACCAGTAGTTGCGTGGTCAAAGGCATTATCTGCGCTATCTCTTCGATTCTTGATTTCCAGTAGCAGATCCACATTTTTATATGCGTTGCCTTTCTCTTTTCCATGTTTACAATCTAACTTAACACTATCAAGATCATCTTTTTCACTGACAAATCAACATTTAAACTATTGCATTGTCTATTGAGTTCGGTTTTATGATCCTTGAAGTGATCAATAATCTTACCAACTTGAGAAGCCACTTCAGCTCTCATCTCAGTATTTTGTGCGGCCATTTCGGCTTTCAAATCATCTATTTTATCGCTTTGGGCAGCTATATCACCTTTAATATCAGTATTTTGTGCGGTCATTTCGGCTTTCAAATCATCTATTTTATCGCTTTGGGCAGCTAGATCGCTTTTAATATCAGTCATCTGCGTAGTCATATCGGCTTTGAAGCTATTTATCAACTTTACTAATTCATCCATACTTCTAGTTAACGGCATTCAATAAATTATCCCGCTTCTGACACCAAATGTTGCGGATCACAAAAATGGATAGCCACTGAGCGTGAGTATTAAAAATTATATTTCAAAACCAAATTAAATACAAGGCAAATTGTTACAAAGGAAATATGGATGAAGTATCTTATTAACAAATCAACTATTAACATGCACAAGTCATCAATCTTCCTGCATGAGCACACATCAGCTCTGTGTATTTTACTAAATACTACCTTTTACTTGATTTACCAGGTCACCCGAAGATCTTCACTCGTAAACCAATTCTCGTCCTGTGCTAATAACTTTTCACACACTAGCCGAACAAAAAGACAGTCCGTGTAGACATTCGAAGTTAGCCATAAAAGTTCCCACTTTTATACTTCCGCGTATACACAACACATCAAGTTACTTCTTGATACTTAACGATAAAAGATCCCACTTTTATCCTTCCGCGTATACACAACACATCAAGTTACTTCTTGATACTTAACGATAAAAGATCCCACTTTTATCCTTCCGCGTATACACAACACATCAAGTTACTTCTTGATACTTAACGCGCACTGTCTCAGAACAGCCCACCGGCCATTTTCGAACTCTTCGACCGTTACAACACAACGACCGTTAACGCTCCACTCTTCTTCTCCAAATTCTCCCAAAGTTCTTATTCGTTGGCTGAAACTTTTTGCTTTCGGTTGCCAGATTCCTTCTGTCGTAACAATATTTTAGTCGAATGATTTGAAAGTGACTGATTAAAACTACTGATTTGAGAGCTTCCAGGAAAAAACTTAGCTGATAAGTCATCAGTCTTAAAACGTACTTCTACCAAATCCATTTAAATGATTGAAAGAAATGTTACGGATAAGTGCTTTGAGAAGACATTTTTTAATGAGAATTACTGAAATGCGAAGATTTAAATCAGTGATAACTGTATTTGTTTTGATAAGAAATCAACTTCCTTTGAAAAAACGGATTTGGGCAATGTGCAAATTCTCACGGAACTCAAAAATCTGCATTGAAAAAAAAAGAAATCTTCAGGAAAGAGAAGACGAAGCAAGGAAGGAAATTTGCATAGCGTTAAGGAAGTTAAGGAAGACATTTTAAAATTTGGCTTAAAGATTAGTTGCGTTGAAGTATTGCATGTCGCTGAGGAAAGTCATAGCTCAATGATGTGATATTTTAGATGTTTTGCTGCGATTAAAACATTATTGCATCAGGACCGTACAAGGAACATGTACGTTATGAAGCTTAGTGTTCCTAAGGCTATAAAACATAATTTCAATTCTCTTAATACTTAACTGGATGATTGTACTAACGGTGGTCCAATGGCTAAGAGGGAAGTTCAATACGAGGTATACACCCAACTGTGTGTACCGGCAACTCTTTGCCAGCCATCGTGCTGAGTACCCGGACTTCTTGCCTGTCTTCACAGATGGCTCGAAGTCCGGCACATCAGTGGGATCGGCCATGGTCTGCTGTGATGTAATCATTGTAGACCAGATCCCACTGCAGTGTTCCATCTTCTCTGCAGAGGTGCTCAGCCTCGCCTTGGACCACGTGGCGACTAAGCATCATCGTCGGTGTGTGCTTTACACCGACTCGCTTAGCTCGCTACAGGCTTTGATCTCGGTGAGGCATCGGCTTTGGTCTCGGTGAGGCATCGACCTCACCCAGTTCTTACTAAGATCCGCCAGCAACTACACCGTCTGGCTGCCACCACCACCATCCATTTCTGTTGGGTGCCCGGTCACGTCGTGATTAGGGGCAACGACTTGGCAGACGCTGCTGCCAAGTCAGCCACGCCCCTGTCCGACTCTCCGTTGCCGGTTCCCTATCTGGATTTCCGGCAACGTTTTACCATCGAGCTCCGGGCACAGTGGCAGAGATCTTGGTCGGAACAGCTTACGAACAAGCTCTTTGAGATCAAACCTATCATCAAACCCTGGCAGTCTTGTTATCGTAGGAATCGCAAGGAGGATGTTGTACTTGCTCGGCTCCGCTTAAGTCATTCGTTTCTTCTACGGGCGGACGACGTACCTAAGTGCGAGTTTTGCGACACCATTTTAACTATCCAACACATTTTACTCTTATGTCCATGTTTTAACTTCGAACGGACATTTGTTATCTGATCATTGTTGTTTTAACGCTGTCTTTGAATTTTTTTTTTTTACAGGATATTTTACTCGGATATAGTTTTATTCCAATATTTAACCCAGGTTGCTTACACTTGGGTTACTTTTATATTTATAACTTATTTATACATTTGTTTCTTGTTGTCAATTATGTTTCCTTTTATTGCTTTACATTCTTTAGTACATGTTTGTGGTTTCTTTTAAAATTTGGTTAAGGTTTACACGACTTTTATCTTTTTTCTTATGGACATTCGTATGGCGCATTATAGCCTTAGTTGCTAATGCGCCATTAAAACCCAAACAACCAACCAACCAATACGAGGTAAATCCAAATCGACGTTGCTACTCGAATGCGTAGCTAGGGAAATAACAACATAAAGATAAAAAATAAAGATAGATATTAAGGGGGCACAAATCTATTATCTCGTCTAGAACATCGTATACTTTACCGTAGGCTAGCTCGGCAGAAATGTGTTTATAAGTTGTGTTGGAGCATATCTATTCAATTGTATGGATCATTCAATGAATTGAGTTGTTTTATTCGCCCCCCCCCTCCAATCCAAATGACATTCTTTTTATGCTTCACAATGGGTCCTTGCACTCCCTAATGGATTGTAGGGACCCCATTGGGAAATCCTTAGAGGCAGATGGGGGCAGCAAACAGAGGAAGGGGGGGGGGGCACCGTCTCACTGTTCTGTGCTCCAATGGCGCAGAATTAGAAAACTTGCCAGCGAAAGTATCAAAAGAAGAAAAAGTCGTAGTTAAAAAACATAAAAACACAATGATAAGAGGAGAAAGGCTCTTTATGAACATAAATTGCATCACCTCCAACCCAATTATCTATATATTTGCCGAGATCTTGGCCCTGACAGCATATAATTCTATTCAGGGTTGCGTTCAGGCATTTTCGGGCCCTAGGCGCCAAGTCATATCACGGCTTTCCCACACTTCCTCACCCTAATCTGAGGGCTCATTCCCGATCCCTCAGATTGACTGGCCTTAGGCACGTGCCTAATTCGCCCTTTGCTAAGACGCAGCTCTAGTTCTATTCAATGAAGAAGAATAGTCTGTAGATAGTCGGTGATGTTGCTTGTCAGTTGCATTTGATCTTGGCAATGGGTTGGGTTGTTTTACCTCTGAGCGGCACTTTTTTGCACACCATGGGCTAAATGGCCAGGTCACATGGACCCCGAAGGCTCAGAGGTTGGGGAAGGGGACCCATTGGAACAGCTGTTGGGAGACAGATGGTAGCCTCCCGTCAAGGCCATCCAACGTGTTCTTTTACATGCACAGGGTATGGCTCTCCCGCACACGGGGCCACGGCTTAACGTCCCATCCGACGGACGGCGACCTTTCCAAGGCCATCGGTGTCCCTTACTGACCGTGGGCAGGGCGGGGAATTTTGCGGAGATAAATCTCAACGCTGACCCAGCTGGGACTCGAACCTGGGAACTACAGATTACGAGCCTGGCGCGCTACCGACTGAGCCACCCCCGCCCCTCTTGTCAATGAGTGCAAAAATTAATGACGACTGACCCTTCCAGCGAAAGTGTCAAACGAAGAAAAAGACCTTTCAAGTTCGAACCCATTTCTGACATTGTTGAATCGCTCTTGTGATTATTATTATGCGGAGCGATTTCTGGCTCAACCGATAACATTTCAGTTGTGTCAGTGGGTTGTTAGCCATTCCTTTGATCTGTCGCTTGATCAAGCAGCCAGAACACGAGCAAGTGCCTCCTGAGTCACGGCTCAACAGCGCGTGGACACGAGTCCAACGCTGCTTGCCGAGGGTACGATATCCCCGAAACAGTTTCTCAGGAGAACAGGCGGAAAAGATCAAGCATGTGCATCGGATAATGGCACCTTGAACAAGAAACAATGGCAACAGTCATCGTCATCACGGATATATCATCAATAGCTCGCAGAGAAAAATAATCTGTAGCTACAAGTGCCTAAATGACTTTCTAAACCTATTTCTTCAATTCATTCTATAGAATTTAGAGGATCCATTTGATTAACGATTTACTTTTGGGTTGAGTTGGGTTATTTTACCTTTGAGAAGCCCTAGTTTGCGCTAGGTCGTTGTTGTTTTACCTCTGAGCGGCACTTTTTTGCACACCATGGGCTAAATGGCCAGGTCACATGGACCCCGAAGGCTCAGAGAAGGTTGGGGGAGGGGACCCACTGGAACAGTTGTTGGGAGACAGATGGTAGCCTCCCGTCAAGGCCATCCAGCGTGTTCTTTAACGTGCACAGGGTATAGCTCTCCCGCACATGGAGCCACGGCTTAACGTCCCATCCGACGGTCGGCGGCCTTCCCAAGCCCATCGGTGTCCCCTACTGACCGTGGGCAGGGCGGGAAGTTTTGCGGATTTTACTTTTAGGTATATGACGTTCTGTTTGGGTATTCTAACAACTCTTGCTAGAGATAAATGTACATATTTGGAAAATAAACTAATCATAGTCTGATGCAAGTTGGCAAGGAACAAACCACCATTTTAGTTTTAATGCAGTTTAACAACAGGTGAAAATGATTTCAATCGATTAATTTCAGATCATATAACTTAAACATTACAAATATTGAAATTAGGGATAAAAATAAAAGACCTCTCATACAGTTGCTTGTTCCAGAGGGCTCACAGGAGGTCGTCAGATCTCTGTGGCAGCTGCTTGAAGTGGCATTTTGTTTTTAATGTTTATAAAAATGCATGCATACACACCACATTGCGAAAAATGTGAGGATACTTCCGTATTTCATCAACGGAAGGCCAAACTCTAAATTTCTTTAAGTATTACTCTTCTAGTATAAATTTAACGGATTCCAGCATTTGATTCTTTTTAAAATGTGATTAATTTTTAGAGTAGCGCAATAAGGAATTGAAGAAGTTGGGTGCTCTATGTTTAGTCGGATTAGGCTTGCAATAACTTAACTGGTATACCGAAGGGTAAGTGATCCCTAGGCTAGTGGTTCTCAACCTTTAATGTTTCACATACCCCCTGGAAATACGTATGTAACTGGCGTAACTCCTGTACAGATAGATAAAACTATAGTTATAGGTCCTGCCATCCTCACAGACCTTCTACTATGGCATATAAACTGACAGGTTCCTGCCAGATCTCTGTGGCAAGCAGCTGCTTGAGGAGGTATTTATTTATTTTATTTATTTAGAGTATAACAATGGGAATAAAATAAAACATTTATATATAACATATATCTAGCAAATTTTGAGCTCTCACGGCGTACCCCACGTCGAGAACCCCTACCCTAGGGGATAGCAAAGATCTTTACGGTATTGACAATAATTTTGTATTTTCATTTTACAATAAACAAGTTTTAAATAACAACTTCAGTTTAAAAAAAAGAATCAATATTCTGATTCTACTTAAAAAAAAATCAATATTCTGATTCTATTCATACATGATCCACAGAGCCTACAAGTAACGGAAACCAATTCAGTAATGTATGGTAAGACAGTTTCATGAATATTTATTAAAATATGCAATGAAAATATATGTTTCGAATGTTCGACGAAGGAGATGGGGGAGGAGGGGGGGGGGGAGATGCGTATGCAGCCACGAAACCCCCTTGGATGCTCATTGAGGTTTTATGCAAAAAATTTATAATATTCAAATTCAGCAAAAATTGGTGTTTTACACTAAGCAACTGATATGACTGTATTAAAAAATTGCAGATTATTATATTACATCATGTAAACCTATAATTATTAAATTAATGAATTTTTTTTTAGTTGTTTACAAAGGTTAAGCTTAAATTTTGTTTTAGAAAGGAACTCATTTGTTATTTATGGAATGACTTGGTGTAATGTTATGATGAAGCAGTTGTCAAATATTTAGGGCAAAGGCATATCAAAAGGTTCACAAAGGGGAATATTTGCCTTCAATAAAATCCAGAGAGATTCATCCAACAGAAAAGAGTATTAATGTTCAATAATAACGGAAGTCTAATGACGTGAAGATGTTCAAGGGAGAAGCAACAGTGGGAAATTTTTGCATTTTTAATTTTTAACTATGAATTGAAATTGTTAATATTAATCAACGAACTGGGTGATAAGAAAAATTATATGAAATTGTTGCTCTCTATGATTTTGGTTTGGTTTGTTTTACCTCTGAGCGCACTTTTTTTGCCCACCATGGGCTAAATGGCCAGGTCACATGGACCCCGAAGTCTCAGAGAAGGTTGGGGAAGGGGACTCACTGGGATAGCTGTTGGGAGAGAAATGGTAGCCTCCCGTCAAGGCCATCCAGCGTGTTCTTTAACGTGCATAGGATATGGCTCTCGGCTTAACGTCGCATCCGATGGACGGCGGTCTTTCCAAGCCCATCGCTGTCCCCTACTGACCGTGGGCAGGGCGGGGAATTTTGCGGAGATAAATCTCAACGCTGACCCAGCTGAGACTCGAAACTGGGAACTACAGATTACGAGCCTGGCGCGCTACCGACTGAGCCACCCTCTCCCCCTGCTCTCTATGAAGTTGAAGAAATGTGGTGCACCAGATCTGGGAACGGCTAATAGTCAGGGGTCTTAGTGTGAGGGACATATTTAACCTTCTGATAAGTTCCATATCCGCGAAGAAGCTGAAATACAGATATTTCAATAGATTCAAAATATTGATCTTCGTGCTTTTCTTTTCGTAACATCTGCTGAAATCGGAATTCTGTTAAAAGAATCATGCGCGGTGGGGGGGGGGGGGGGAGTAAAATGCGTAAATTAGAGCAGTCATATGAAAGAACAATCCATTATAGAAGATTGCAGTAAAGTCAGAATCCGCCACGATTTGGGTCTGGCGTAATGATGCGAGGATAAGACAGGATAACTTTAAGGTTAAATCATCAGATGATTAATGATAAACGAAATATATATAAATATCTACACGAAAGGTAGGAATGGGAGAGAGTTTCTCAAAAATCAAAAGGCAGACGTGATGTTACAAAGTTTGGAGTCTCGTGACTTAGATGAAATTAGGTTTCTTTTAAGTTTTAGTCTTCAACTTTATGGAATGATGTTGTAGATTTGACGAATTATTCATTCCAGCTGCTACTGATAGTGTAAAATGTAGTCTTCACACTTCGTGAGATTTCCATCTGCCTCCTAAAAGTTTCACTACTCAGCTCTGATTCTTGAAGTGCTTGTGACCTGACTATTTAGTTAATAAAATGATATATATATTACAGTCGCTCAAAAAAATATCCGAAACTATGGTTGATTACAGAATTCAGAAAAAATATCTGGAGCGTGTACAGCAACTGTACACGCTCCAGTTACCGTTCACAGCAAAGTGTTACCGTTCACAGCAGTTACCGTTCACTTCAGTTTGCTGTGAACGCTAACTGCACACGCTCGATATTTCTGTGAGTGGACCCACACGATCCAGGTTTTTGTGAGCTCACACGATCCAATGTGCTGTGAACATTAACCGCAACCGCTCCAGTTTGCTGTGAACGGTAACTGCACCCGCTCAGTATTTCTATGAGTGGACCCACACGATCCAGGTTTTTGTGAGCTCACACGATCCAATGTGCTATGAACATTAACCGCAACCGCTTCAGTTTGCTGTGAATGGTAACTGCACACGCTCAGTATTTCTATGAGTGGACCCACACGATCCAGGTTTTTGTGAGCTCACACGATCCAATGTGCTGTGAACATTAACCGCAACCGCTTCAGTTTGCTGTGAATGGTAACTGCACACGCTCAGTATTTCTATGAGTGGACCCACACGATCCAGGTTTTTGTGAGCTCACACGATCCAATGTGCTGTGAACATTAACCGCAACCGCTCCAGTTTGCTGTGAATGGTAACTGCACACGCTCAGTATTTCTATGAGTGGACCCACACGATCCAGGTTTTTGTGAGCTCACACGATCCAATGTGCTATGAACATTAACCGCAACCGCTTCAGTTTGCTGTGAATGGTAACTGCACACGCTCAGTATTTCTATGAGTGGACCCACACGATCCAGGTTTTTGTGAGCTCACACGATCCAATGTGCTGTGAACATTAACCGCAACCGCTCCAGTTTGCTGTGAATGGTAACTGCACCCGCTCAGTATTTCTATGAGTGGACCCACACGATCCAGGTTTTTGTGAGCTCACACGATCCAATGTGCTATGAACATTAACCGCAACCGCTTCAGTTTGCTGTGAATGGTAACTGCACACGCTCAGTATTTCTATGAGTGGACCCACACGATCCAGGTTTTTGTGAGCTCACACGATCCAATGTGCTGTGAACATTAACCGCAACCGCTTCAGTTTGCTGTGAATGGTAACTGCACACGCTCAGTATTTCTATGAGTGGACCCACACGATCCAGGTTTTTGTGAGCTCACACGATCCAATGTGCTGTGAACATTAACCGCAACCGCTTCAGTTTGCTGTGAACGGTAACTGCACACGCTCAGTATTTCTATGAGTGGACCCACACGATCCAGGTTTTTGTGAGCTCACACGATCCAATGTGCTGTGAACATTAACCGCAACCGCTCCAGTTTGCTGTGAATGGTAACTGCACACGCTCAGTATTTCTATGAGTGGACCCTAACGATCCAGGTTTTTGTGAGCTCACACGATCCAATGTGCTGTGAACATTAACCGCAACCGCTTCAGTTTGCTGTGAACGGTAACTGCACACGCTCAGTATTTCTATGAGTGGACCCACACGATCCAGGTTTTTGTGAGCTCACACGATCCAATGTGCTGTGAACATTAACCGCAACCGCTCCAGTTTGCTGTGAACGGTAACTGCACTTCTCTTACTAACTCATATTATAATTTAAATTCATTTAAATACCAATAGAAAACATAAAGCCTTTTTTTTTATCAAACGATATGAGCCTTTGTTTCAAAATCTTAAAGAAGAGACCCATCGATTGTCATAAAAATAAAAATTAACCTAACAAGAATTATTGCATTTACATTTTTCTTTTTTGCTTCAAATGAACCTACCTTTGTAGAAAATTTACTTTCATTACCTTTATAGGAAAAGTCAAATAAAAAAAGAAAATAACCGTGTGGATATGATTGGTTGCAATACAACCTCTTCAAGGACACTTACCAACTAATGGAACCAAGATGCTTTAGGAATAACAAAAGCTGTAACTTCCAGCCATTAAGTTCGTTATTTTCCTCTTATTGTCACACTAATGCGAGCTATCATAAAAATTGATTTATTTTCCCTAGGATTAGGCATGAATGTATGTGTCGTTTTTCTGCTGAGGTCCTGCCATCCTCTCAGATCTCCTACTATGGCATAGCACCTCTGTGGCAAGCAGCTGCTTGAGAGGGTATTTATTTTATTTACATTGGATCGTGTGAGCTCACAAAAACCTGGATCGTGTGGGCCCACTCACAGAAATATTGAGCGTGTGCAGTTACCGTTCACAGCAAACTGGAGCGTGTGCAGTAACTGCACACGCTCCAGTTTGCTGTGAACGGTAACTGGAGCGTGTACAGTTGCTGTACACGTTCCTGAGGTCCTACCATCCTCTCAGACCTTCTACTGTGGCATATAAACTGACAGGCTCCTGTCAGACCTCTGTGGCAAGCAGCTGCTTGATGGGGTATTTATTATTATTTATTTTTAAAGCATTTTAGGGTTAAAGATTTCATTAACTTATCTGTCTAATAAACTGACTGCAAGTACCTTTCTTTTAAGAAGCTCAAATTACGGGGAATGTAAATGGAAGTGCTTTATTTATTTTTTCATCCTGTGTTGTTATTATCAGTTGTTATTATATTACTTTTGCGACCAATGAGTGATATAACAATGCTCTTGATTTCATTGTAAAACAATCCACTTTGTTTTTGGTAAATAAAACCATGGCTGAGTGGTTAGCGCGCTTGGTTACCGATCTAAGGGACCTGGGTTCGAACCCCGGGTAAGGCATGGATGTATGTGTCGTTTTTCTGCTGAGGTCCCAGGTAACTGCACACACACTCAGTATTTCTGTGAGTGGGCCCACACGATCCAGGTTTTTGTGAGCTCACACGATTTGACGTGTGGGCCCACTCATAGAAATATTGAGCGTGTGCAGTTACCGTTCACAGCAAACTGGAGCGTGTGCAGTAACTGCACACGCTCCAATTTGCTGTGAACGGTAACTGGAGCGTGTACAGTTGTTGTACACGCTCCAGTTACAACTACTTATTACTTTTTTTACTACTTATCCCCCAACCCAAGTGGGTTGGGTTGTTTTACCTCTGAGCGGCACTTTTTTGCACACCATGGGCTAAATGACCAGGTCACATGGACCCCGAAGGCTCAGAGAAGGTTGGGGGAGGGGACCTATCAGTATAATAACACCTTCTTTCACCTTCCCTGTGGCCGAATGTTTCGCGTGCTTGTTTACTGATCAAAAGGATCTAGTTCGAGTCCAAGGTAAGGCATGTCAAGTTCTTTCTTTGTGTTGTCTTTCTGCGAAGGTCTCGCCTTCTTCGCCAGACCTGTCTTTATGGAGTATTAAACTGATAAGCTCATGTCAACTCTGTGGCCAACAGCAGCTTGAGGGGTTAATAATTTTCTTTTATTTCAGTTAATTAATCTTTAAGAATCCTTTGGTTAGTAACTTAGGACAATAACAATCCATGCTCTTGAAACCCAGATTATTATGCTACTGAAAACTAAAAGTATTGATGTCATTAAACAAAAAAATGCTATAAATAAAATTGAAAACCTTAATTTTGACCACTGGCAAATTCTCCAAATGACCACACTATACGAAATGATTCTTAATGAATGCTTAAATGCTGAAAATTAAAAGGAAAGACCGAGAATATACAAACTGAGAACTCTATTTAAATCTGGGGGCGGGGGTGGCTCAGTAAGTAGCGCGCCAGGTTCGTAATCAGCAGTTCCCAGGTTCGAGTCCCAGCTGGGTCAGCGTTGAGATTTATCTCCGCAAAACTCCCTGCCCACGGTCAGTAGGGGACACGGTGGGCTTGGAAAAGCCGCCGTCCGTCGGATGGAGGTTAAGCCGTGGCCCCGTGTGCGGGAGAGCCATACCCTGTGCACGTTAAAGAACACGCTGTATGGCCTTGACGGGAGGCTACCATCTGTCTCCCAACAGCTGTTCCAGTGGATCTCCTCCCCCAACCTTCTCTGAGCCTTCGGGGTCCTTGTGACCTGGCCATTCAGCCTATTGTCTGCAAAAAAAGTGCCGCTCAGAGTAAAACAACCCAACCCATTTAAATCTGAGACAAGAGAACAGCAATCAAATAGCTTTCGTCTGCTAATCGCTGCATAACAATAATCAATGACATTTTTTTTCCCCAATTGTCCTCCTGTAGTATCTTTTTGGCTATGCTAAATGATTGTTGTCCTTGAACGTCCGTTGTTTCGTTTGTGTTGTGTGCGACTGAACGTGACAAAAGACTTTCCTAGCAACCAAAGCAACAATACCTTCGATATCAGACTCTTTTATCATTACTGACACATCACAGACTTTTACCATTGGTGAGACACGTGACAACCCGTTTGGATAGCGCCTAACAGATTCCTCCAGGAGATAATATAGAATTTTCGAGTGTTTTGCAAACAACTTCAAACGAAATTATTTATTTTGTCTCGGAAATGTGACAGTTTTTTCCGTTTTTTTTCCACCCAATTTTTTTTTAGTAAGTAAATCGATATGAAGCTTACACACTTTTATATTTATGGTACTCCATGATAATCATTTATAATTCTGCTGCTTTTTCTGCTTCTCGCTTTCCTTTTTTTCGAAGCACTAAAAAATGACCTGACTTATATTTGGCTTTGGTTGGGTTATTTTATCCCTGAATACCATTTTCTATCACAGAATGGGCTAAATGGCCAGGTCACAAACACCTTAAAAGGCTCAGAGAAGGAACCCCACTGGGCAGCTGTAAAACTCCTGTCAAGGCCATCAGGCCTATTCTTTTATCCTTTACCACCCCCGAGGAAGTGCTCATGGTTTTCACTCTCCTGCCCACAGTGCCACGGCTTAATTTCCCGTCCGACCTCCTTTCGAAACTATCAGTATTCTATTTTTCACATAGGGGCGGGGGTGGTTCAGTCGGTAGCGCGCAAGGCTTGTAATCTGTAGTTCCCAGGTTCGAGTCCCAGCTGAGTCAGCGTTGAGATTTATCTCCGCAAAACTCCCCGCCCTGCCCACGGTCAGTAGGGAACACCGATGGACTTGGAAAGACCGCCGTCCGTCGGATGGGACGTTAAGCCGTGGTCCCGTGTGCGGGAGAGCCATACCCTGTGCACGTTAAAGAACACGCTGGATGGCCTTGACGGGAGGCTATCATCTGTTTTACAACAGTTGTTCCAGTGGGTCCCCTCCTCCAACCTTCTATGAGCCTTCGGGGTCCATGTGACCTGGCCATTTAGCCCATTGTGTGCAAAAACAGTGCCGCTCAGAGGTAAAACAACCCAAATCCATTTTTAACAGAGGGCAACGTGGGGGTTAGAGGGAAGTAATCTCAAAGCAGGTGCAGTTGGGACTTACATTTCTCAAGGCTTCCACTAACATTTAACCCAAGTTTTAAAATGGAACGAAGTGTATTTTTTTCCTAAGGTGAAAAAACGATAAATTGATAGGTTAGAATTAAACCTTATTCTCATCATTAATAAAGTATAATTTTCTTTACTCCTTTAGTATTATTAAAAGATTTTATTAGCTATTAAAATAGCCCATTTGCTGATTCTAGTCTGACTATCTTTGAATCTAAGCACATCATTGCAGTAGCCTGACCACATCTAATGCAGCTGTTCGTACATTCGGCTCCTAAAATATTTACTTAAACGCCTCGTGGGTTTCAACTGCTGTAAAAGAACGATGTCTAGCCGTAGAAGTTACCAGGAAAATCGCAGCAAAAAGTAGGTCAAATATGTCTGAAAGTTATCGAAAAAAGATGAATTCGCCACTAAAGGTTGGGTTGTTTTACCTCTGAGCTGCACTTTTTTGCACACCATGGGCTAAATGGCCAGGTCACAAGGACCCCGAAGGCTTGGAGAAGGTTGGGGACTCACTGTTCGGAGACAGATGGTAGTCTCCCGTCAAGGTCATCCAGCGTGTTCTTTAACCTGCACAAGGTATGGCTCTCCCGCACACGGGCCACGGCTTAACATCCTATCCGACGGACGGTGCCCTTTCCAAGCCCATCGGTGTCCCCTACTGACCGTGGGCAGGGCGGGGAATTTTGCGGAGATAAATCTCAACGCTGACCCAGCTGGGACTCGAACCTGGGAACTACACATTACGAGCCTGGCGCGCTATCGATTGAGCCACCCCCGCAGGCCATGGACTCTAGGAAATATATTCCATTGAGGAATTTGTTCCCAGGCAACTAATGAAGCTGACGAAACACGCTTAACTCAGAATACTATGTAACTCAGAATCCTAGTAGTAAATTCACAAAATGAGAAGGGAAAGAGGAAATAATTTTTAAAAACTATATTTGGAAAACAATATTTTTAAAGATTACTAGAATAATGAAAAAACATATTTTGTCTGATATGGCGAGAATAATTTCTAGAAAAAAAAAAACAGAGCACATTCTGTTTCCCTCTTCCCTAACTTTCCTCTTGATTCTGACCTGGTCTGAACTAACCAAAGGAATGTTACATTCATAACAGATGGTGTATTATTAAGAAGAAAATTAGCAGTAGGAAAGAAATAACAGCAATGGGAGTATAAACAGAGGCGGAATGAATTAAGGAAATGGAACCAACTGAGGAAGAAACTTAGTAGGAATATGAAGAAAGAGGCGTCTGAATAATAATACCAAACACAGTTTCGTCGTTCCTCATAACAGGCTCTCAATCCGCAGTTCCTGTGTTCGTGTCCCAACTGCGTCAGAGTTGAAGTTTATTTCCGCTAACCCCCCCTCCCCCAACTAGCCCTCGGAGATAAAGGGTTGTTGGGTTGTTTTACCTCTGAGCGGCACTTTTTTGCACACCATGGGCTAAATGGCCAGGTCACATGGACCCCGAAGACTCAGAGAAGGTTGGGGGAGGGGACCCACTGGAACAGCTGTTGGAAGACAGATGTTAGCCTCCCCTCAAGGCCATCCAGCGTGTTCTTTAACGTGCACAGGATATGGCTCTCCCACACACGGGGCCACTGCTTAACGACCCATCCGACGGACGGCGGCCTTTCGAAGCCCGTCGGTGTCCCCTACTGACCGTGGGCAAGGCGGGGAATTTTGCGGAGATAAATCTCAACGCTGACCCAGCTGGGACTCGAACCTGGGAAGTACAGATTACGAGCCTGGCGCGCTACCGACTGAGCCACCCCCGCCCCCCGGTGATAAAGGGAACACCGACAGGCTTTCTCCAACTTTCTTTGAGCCTTTGGGGCTTTCTGTCCTGGCCAATTAGCTCACCCTGTGCAAAAAAAAGAGCGCCACTCAGAGGTAAAACAACCCACTCTATAAGATATAAAAACAATATCTCCTCAAGCAGCTGCCTGCAACAGAGGTGTGACAGTTTAATACGCCATAGTGAAACTATGTGAGGAAGGCGATACCTCGACAGAAAGAGAACGCCAAATATTTATAAAAACTAGATGAAATCCACTACAAACAGCATAAAGGCAAAAAATGTAAAATTTGGGGAACAAAAGTGTATACAACTACATTACACGCCACACTTTTATAGGAACCCTAGAGGGGTGGCTCAGTCGGTAGCGCGCCAGACTCGTAATCTGTAATTCCCCGGTTCGTGTCCCAGCTGGGTCAGCGTTGAGATTTATCTCTGCGAAATTCCCCATCCTGCCCACGGTCAGTAGGGGACACCGATGGGCTTCGAAAGGCCGTCGGATGGGACGTTAAGCTGTGTTGCGGAAGAGACACACACACCCTGTGCACGTTAAAGAACACGCTGGATGACCTTGGCGGGAGACTACCAGTGGGTCCCCTTCTCCAAGCCTTCGGGGTCCTTGTGACTTGGCCATTTAGCCCATGGTGTGCAAAAAAGTGCCGCTCAGAGGTAAAACAACCCAACCTTAAAAATAGGAACCCTAGAGGAAAAATGATGTAAAAAGTGCATTTTTATTTAGATAAAATATTTGTTTTAAAATAATAAAAATACGCTTTATTAATGAATTCTTATCTGTAAATGTTTGAAAAGTAGGTCAGGCTACAATTTAAAAATTCTAGCTTATAATCGAGTACAGTCCAAGCCCAGACTCTATTAAGTCCTCAGAGTTTAATAAGTCATATACGGTAATAAACAGCGAAGATATTCCCAGACAAAAAGGGGCGGGGGTGGCTCAGTCGGTAGCGCGCCGGCTCGTAATCTGTAGTTCCCAGGTTCGAGTCCCAGCTGGGTCAGCGTTGAGATTTATCTCCGCAAAATTCCCCGCCTTGCCCACGGTCAGTAGGGGACACCGATGGGCTTGGAAAGGCCGCCGTCCGTCGGATGGGAGTTAAGCCGTGGCCCCGTGTGCGGGAGAGCCATACCCTGTGCACGTTAAAGAACACGCTGGATGGCCTTGACGGGAGGCTACCATTTGTCTCCCAACAGCTGTTCCAGTGGGTCCCCTCCCCCAACCTTCTCTGAGCCTTCGGGGTCCATGTGACCTGGCCATTTAGCCCATGGTGTGCAAAAAAGTGTCGCTCAGAGGTAAAACAACCCAACCCAACCCAGACAAAAAGCGAAGAAGAAGACATTTCCCAGACAAAATGAATAATTTCGCTTGAAGTTATTTGCAAAACACTCGAAAATTTCTATATAGCAAAGACACACACATTCGTTTTAGCTCATTATAGTACAGGAGATAATACAGACTCAACAGAAATGAGGTTCAGAGACATCTGAAGGTGATGGAGGAGGGAACTCAAGACAAAGTCCCGCAGATTCCGGGACTTGTGACATCCCTGTCTGAGACGTGACCACTATCGACAAATTCTGCGCTATTACCCGGATACAATTCAAGCATACACTACTATTTAAGCCCGGGGTTTAATATGTCGTATAACTGCTATTTGTTTACACCAGTGAAACTTCATTATAAAATCTGCAACAAAACGAGAAAAATTAAAAACGTTTACTGACCTGTTTTTGTCTCTTCCTGTGCTTCGCATCCAATATTAGTGAAGGGTCTGTTCGGAGGGGTTTGTGATTGTCCAGGCTTTTTCACCGGAGATCCAATCACAGTGATTGCCCGACCGGTGACCGGAGTCCCACTCCGAGTCCCAGTGACCCCGTGCCCTATCCCCTCGGTCTGGGGAGACACGCAGGGTGATGTTGCTTCACAGTCACTCTTGGTTACCTGCACCAACCCATCCAACTCTCCCTCGACGGGATCGACCAGTGACTCGGGCAGATCATCCAGGAGTTCCGAGGGAATACGGCGAAAGATGCGGTTCACTGATGACGTTCCCACGCTGTCGACGTGCGGTTTCTTCTGACGAAAGCAAACGCCGGAGAAAGTGGGGCCAGAGACCGACGCTTCACGCTCACTGCGAGCCGAGGTGCTGTGTATCGTCCCATCTCCATGCATTTTCTGCTGCAGTGAGCTTATGAGCACAGGCTTAGTAATGCTTCGTTCGATGCCGCTGCAGTTTCCCGCCATTATCCACGCTATTTGTTTTCGTTATTCCTCATTTGTATGTGGATAGGACCTAAGGACACTCATGTGCAGACGACAAATTGCTCTGATGCTCCCAACAGGGCCAATTTTCCGACATGAACTATCGCAAGTTTAAAATAAGGGAGAAAAAAAATGAAAGAATTCGAAACTAGAAACGTTGGGTATCTGACACGTGACAGTGTGGCATCTCCCGCCTTGACAGCGCGTGTTGTTTTGGTTGACACCAATGAAACGCATTCCTGGGTGGCCTTCGACGTCATTCGCTAAGCTTCCGCGTTTCCATGGCAACAAGGAAAGCCCGCTCCAACTTTGGAGCACGAGATAAACTTGTAATGTCTGGTATTATCCTGAAGAAATGCTGGCACTCGAAGTCTGCTTTTTATTTCCTCCCAAGTGATCAAAATCACATTATGTATCGTTCCTCGGATTCATTTGATCCCTGCTCAATGCAATCGACTTTGACGTACGACTGGGTTTTGCATCTGTAAGCGAATCGGATCTACAGCATCTCAAATGGCCAAGCGTACCGGCCGGGGTGAGGAACGCAACGGTTGAAGGAAATGGTATCTGGCGTCACTTCCGTTGTATCCACGCACCGAATGCCCAACGTCTGAAGAGAGACGGGCCACGCGCCTCACGACCACGTGAAAAGCTAATCGCCGAAACCTGACTCTCGAACTTATCTTGATTGATAACAAAAGAATGAGAAAGTCAAAGGGGCGACGGAAAAAAATGTAGTTCGTTGTGACATCGGTTCAAGGCTAGCAAGTCCGCAGCTCGCAAATTTGTTTTGCCGTAGAAATTGGTCTGAATGATTACGCACAACATAGTCACGAAAATACTAAGATCAGTTTTCGATAAGCGAGACTTCATTTAAAGCATTCATCTAATGCTTAATTGTTAAACTTAATTGTTAAATTAAACTCTGTGTTTTATGGACCTGGTGATCTAAATTCATCTGTCGTCTTTTCGTGTATGAGGCTTCTTGCCTACTTGTACAGTCGCTCAAAAAAGTATCCGAACACTATGGTTGATTACAGAATTCAGGAAAAATATCTGGCAACGATTTTTTTAGAAATTAGTGATCTGGCAACCTTCGTGTACAGTCGCCCAAAAAAGTATCCGAACGCTATGGTTGATTACAGAATTCAGAAAAAATATCTGGTAACGATCCTTTTTCTTTTTTTAGAAATTAGTGATTTGGCAACCTTTGTGTACAGTCGCCCAAAATAGTATCCGAACGCTATGGTTGATTACATAATTCAGAAAAAATATCTGGCAACGATTTCTTTTAGAAATTAGTGATCTGGCAACCTTCATGTCACGTGACACGAAGGTTGCATCAATCATTGGGCACATGCGAAAAATTCATCCAGTTACAAGGAGGCCAGTAAAGTGCAAAAGTGAAAAAAAAAATTTTTGTCTGTGGGATAGCAAAAAAAAAAATGCAATTTTAAAGTTCGCAGCTTACGATTTTATTCATCGGTACAGATTTAAAACTTTTTTTAAACTCCAAGAATGATTCATCGAACAGTCTCCCACGTTTAAACACGTAAACGAGGAATTTTTCACGCTTACCCAAATACCTGATTAAACATCGGTCGACACAGTTTGGAAGTTTCTTATTCCCTCGTATGAAAGCATGATCATCCTTCAACGGATTGCTCCTTTCAAAAAAAAACGAAACTTTCTTTTTTTTCCTTTTAAAACATCCTATGTAGGGCACTTACTGAATTAGAAACTTTTTTTAACGGAATAATTCCTTTAAAGAGGTAATGCAATTTTAATATTCGGCTGAAAAGGTGCAGCGAAACTTAAAAAAATATGGAATTGTTAGAAAAGGTGAGCTGAAATAACAATAATAATGTATAAATTGTAATATTTAACATAAAAATAACGAAAGAGACATGAATTGAATGACCGGCTGACCAATGGCTGCATGGTCCCGGTTGATTTTTTTTTCACTTATTTAAGGTATTCTTTATTTTATTTTTTAACGTCTCAATTGACGTTTTTGCATAAGTATTGAAAATTTCGTTATATTTTGTCGTTGCTACCATAGCTTGCGCCGCCCAGTGCCCCTATTTAGAACTGGGCTCCAGTGCCCCTGATTGCTTTTTCCGACTTAGAAATTTAGAAATTAATGAGTTTCTCTTTCGATGTCCCGTCAAAGACGTTCAGCATGTTTCATAACACGTGTAGGTGTTGTTCGCTATCATCTTAATACAAATAATAATAGGGCGCTCGAATTTTTGTAAGCTCAACAATTTTACTTAAAAATTATATTATTTTACAGGGCTGTATCTAGGGGAGGGGCAAGGGACCATTCCTCCCCCTTCAAAATGCTAGTAAGTGTAATAATAGAGTCAAAAATTATTAAGCTTATTTAAATTTCACATATTCTTAAAGAATTTTTATTCTTTTAGTATTGATTCACGTACTGTGATTTCACGTATGGAGCTGATTTTCATAATGGAAGTGGAAGTTAGTTTATTTTATTGAACATTAACTGAATTGCACTCGGCGCTAATCGGATCTCATATTTAATCTCTATATTCTGTTTTACACTACACGTTAGTTAGTTTTGTCAACAATGTCCCCCCCCCCATCCCAATTCTTTAAACACGAAGGATTGCCCGGGTTGGGTTGTTTTACCTCTGAGCGGCACTTTTTTGCACACCACTTAGGGGTCCATGTGACCTGGTCATTTAGCCCATGGTGTGCAAAAAAGTGCCACTCAGAGGTAAAACAACCCAACCCACTTGGGTTGTGGGAAAAGTAGTAATAAGTAGTTGTAACTGGAGCGTGTACAGCAACTGTACACGCTCCAGTTACCGTTCACAGCAAACTGGAGCGTGTGCTGGAACATTAACCGCTCCAGTTTGCTGTGAACGGTAACTGCACACGCTCAATATTTCTCTGAGTGGGCCCACACGATCCAGGTTTTTGTGAGCTCACACGATCCAGGTTTTTGTGAGCTCACACGATCCAATGTGCTGTGAACATTAACCGCTCTAGTTTGCTGTGAACGGTAGCTGCACAAGCTCAATATTTCTGTGAGTGGGCCCACACGATCCAGGTTTTTGTGAGCTCACACGATCCAATATGCTGTGAACATTAACCGCAACCGCTCCAGTTTACTGTGAACGGTAACTGCACACGCTCCATATTCATTGCATTATATATTCATACGCATTATATATATTAAAAAGTATCCGAACACTATGGCTGATTACAGAATTGAGAAAAAATATCTGGCAACGATTTTTTTAGAAATTAGTGATCTGGCAACCTTCGTGTCATGGGCTAAATGGCCAGGTCACATGGACCCCGAAGGCTCAGAGAAGGTTGGGGGAGGGAACCCACTGGAACAACTGTTGGGAGACAGATGGTCGCCTCCCGTCAACGCCATCCAGCGTGTTCTTTAACGTGCACAGGGTCTGTCTCTCCCGCACACGGGGGTCACGGCTTAACGTCCCATCCGACGGATGGCGGCCTTTCCAAGACCATCGGTGTCCCCTACTGAGCGTGGGCAGGGCGGGGAATTTTGCGGAGATAAATCTCAACGTTGTCCAGGTCGATGCTGACATCGAAACGCGATTTCATAGCCCTATGCTTCGTTTCTTCTTTTTTGTCTTCTTTTCGTTCCTTTTTTTTCTGTTGTGTCCATTGCTGCGTCATATCATTTAGATAGATAGATACCGGTGTGCCCCCCCCCCCATCCCCCAAATATATGCGTTTCAGATTTCTTTTGGAATTTTTATTCTTTTGAAACATTTAGTAACTCTTAAACATTGATTCAGAATATACCACTAATTTTGATCTATTTATTGGTTGCCCTTTTATAATATTTAAAAAATAAATAAATAAATACCCCCTCAAGCAGCTGCTTGCCACAGAGGTCTGACAGGAGCCTGTCAGTTTATATGCCAGAGTAGAAACTTACTGATTACTTATTTTTTTAATCATTTGAAAAAAACTAATCGCCCGAAGCATATTTTCAAAATACGCCACTGGTACCCCTAGAGTAATACTCCCCCAGACCAAGCACAATTTTCAAAATACTCCACGGTCTCCTTAGAGATCAACCTTGAGTTTTAATCATCATAGGAAGTTTTTCCGAAAAGCCATTCCCCAGAATAGGTGATTCTCGTCAATGCACGTGTAAGATTTACACGTGCATTGATTCGCTGCATGCCACAGAGGTCTGACAGGAGCCTGTCAGTTTTTATGCCATAGTATAAGGTCTGACGTCACCTTCAGCAGAAAAACGACACATCCATGCCTTACCCGGGGCTCGAACCCAGGTCCCTTATTAGGTGACTAGTAGCCAAGCGTGCTAACCACTCGGCCACGGGACGGCCTAACCTAAAGCCGCCTAAACACGCCAACAATATCACATTATTTCGATATCATGACCAAGAAGGAGGCAATGACTCTCGTGTGATTATCGAATCTGCCAGAATTCGATGATCCCCGCATGAATATTATATTCGAGAGTCAGGTAAGAATATTCTCCTATTCTTCCCACAGTGGAGGATTCACTGTGAAACGTCTTCTGTTCCAGCTGCCCGTATGACTCGGCAACATTTCTTTCACTTGTATGACCAGTCTCCCACGTGACCATTAGTTTATAAATCTTAGTCAGTACAATGCTTAGTCAAATTTACAAAGTTCTAACTCTTCTTCCGAGTGCTGCAATTTTTATGCTGCGCAGTGTATTTTCAAACTGATCATTTTTAATTAGTTATAATTACATTCCAATGTACACCATTGGATTTACAGTCCAATGTATATTTGTTATCATTATATTTATAATCCAATGTATTTTTGTTATCATTATATTTATAATCCAATGTATTTTTGTTATCATTATATTTATAATCCAATGTATACTTTATAATATTATATTTCCTACAGCACTTTTATTACATACCAGAAATCAATGGGTGCCTTCGGTACCTCTTGATTTCTAGACTGTCACTTCGACCCCTATTTGACCTTGTTGAGACACTGGAATTGAAAATTCCTCTCATTTTTTAGTTCTACTGCCGGAAATAGCCCTATTCGCCAATTTTTAGCTCTTCAGCACTGGTATATCGAAACGTGACCTTTGACCTCAAAGAACCTTTCGCATTGAAAATGTGACATCATCATCATCATCCTCAAGCAGCCATGGGCTACGGAGGTCCAACCAGACCACGCAGTTTAATTCTCCAAGCATATCTGTCCTGAGCTACATCTACTGCATCCGGCCACTGCACACCAATTCTAACAAGGTCCTGTTTGACATTGTCTGCCCACCGCATCCTAGGTCTCCCCCTCCTTCTGAGGCCTCTAGGCACACTGTTCATAACCCTATTCGCCAATCTATAATTATCCATACGGGCAACATGGCCAAACCAGCGGAGTCTCTCTCTGCACAATATGCTGCTTAAAGGAGGTTGCAGACTCCTTTGCCTAACCTCATCATTAGTTACAAAGTTAAACCACCGAATATCCAAGATACTGCGTAAGCATCTAGAATCAAAAGCATCTAGTTTCCTGTTATCTTGTTTACACAGCGTCCAAGTTTCACTGCCATAACTAACCTTAGAAAGAACCAAACTATTAAACAGTCTAATTTTAGTCTTTAGGTGTATACACCTATTTCTCCACAATCTCCATAGATTCTTAAAAGTCCGGCAGCAATACCTATTCGTCTGTTAATCTCATGCCGCACATCACCAGTATCAGTTACATAGCTCCCAAGGTAATTAAACTGTGACTCCTGCTCAAGACTGCAACCATTCAGATGAACTGAATCACAACCTGCCTGACCAATTTTCATCACTTTAGTTTTCTTTCTGTTTATAACCAAACCTACTCTACTACCAGTCTCATCAACAGCTCGAATGAAAGAGTTCATCTCATCAACATCATTTGCCAAAAGGGCTAAATCATCAGCATAATCTAAATCAGAAATTTTCGTATCTCCAGCCCATTTAAGGCCAAAATCTTTCCCTTGAAGTGAATTTCGCATAACATAATAAACAACCAAACTAAAGAGAAAAGGAGACAAAATGCACCCTTGTCGAACACCAGACGTAATGCTAAACCAATTGCTACAAGACTTACCAACTCTCAAACATGACTCAGCTTTCATTATGTTAACTAACTTGTCTGGTATACCATATGATCTCACAATCAACCACAAATTATGACGATCAACAGAGTCGAAAGCCTTTTTGAAATCAACAAAGCTAGCAACCAAAGGTTTCTGAAACACTAAACATTTCTCAAGAATCTGCCTAAGTGAAAATATCTGATCCACACATCCCCTACCACTTCTGAATCCACATTGCTCATCACGCATTGCTCATCACGCAGATTCTTAATTCTATTAAGCACAATCATGGAAAGAACTTTACCTGGAACAGAGAGTAGGCTGATACCCCTATAGTTATCACAAGAACTGCGATCAACTTTTTTGAAAATGGGGATAATAATAGCTCTGGTAAAATCTTTAGGAACCATGCCTTTATCATAAAAGTTATTCAAAATTTCAGTCATCCAAGTGGTAACCGAAACATTCCCAGCTCTGAACATTTCTGTAGTAATTTCATCTACCCCTGGGGATTTATGAAGTTTAAGTTTAGAGATAGCCAAACTAACTTCAGATTGTGTTATAGGGCCAACATTAAAGCTGCCAATGCATCTATCATCATTACAAACAATGGGAGTAGAACTAACCACATTGTTTAGAACATCACTGAAATGCTCAGCCCACCTAGCCATGAGAGAATCCTCACCTTCTATAACCTTACCTTGTTTATCCTTCAATCCCTGTATGCCTGTTCGTTTTCTACCACATAAAACATTAACTATCTGGTACAGTTCTCTGCTGTTGTGCTGCCTAACTGCTTCCTCAGCTTTGTCAGCCAAGCTATCAAGCCAAAGATTCTTATCAGTAGCTAACTGATCCTTTACACGTTTATTAAGCTCTCTGTAATCTTTTCTATTAGGACTAGTAGGGTACTGATTAAAGACATTCCTGCAGTTCCTTCTTTCTGAAATAAGCTCAATTGCCTTATCACTTAAATAATTTTGCCTCCTCTGCTCCTTTTTTCCTAAAAGAGTACTGTTAGTTTCCAAAAAAGCCTGTTTAAAATGACCCCATTCTTCCTCAACTTCAGTATTAAGCAAACCATGACTGTCATAATGACTAAGTAACCTATCATGGTAAGCTTTAGCTATAACTGGGTCTTTCAGAGCTTCAGTATTAAAGGTAAATTTTTTAACCCTAGCACAACACTTTTTAAGTTAAGTTGCAAGACACTTTTAACAAGATAATGGTCAGATCCAATTTCAGCTCCCCTATATGCCCTGGTATTCCTAACAGAACTAGCCCATTTGCTGTTAATTAATATATAATCAATCATATTCCTATGCAGCCCATCAGGTGAAACCCATGTGTATTTATGTATGTCGCGGTGTTTGTAATATGTGTTAGTTATTCTGAAACCATTGACTTTACTTACCTGTAGGAGACGTTGCCCATTGCCATTGCAGCTACCAATACCAAAAGGGCCTATCACCCCTTCCCAAAGATCAGAGTCAGTACCAACTTTGGCATTGAAATCACCAAGAACAAGGGTAATGGAATTCCATTACCCACGCCACAAATGGCGTGGGTAATGGAAGCATCACCCACGCCTTGGTGATGCTTTCCATCCTCCCTCCCTGTAAAGAGAAATTTAAAGTTATTTTTAAGTATCTCACCTTTACCTGTCCATCTGGTCTCTTGCAAGCCTAGAATATCTAAGTTATAGCGCTGGAATTCCTGCATGAGGACATCAAGAGAATAATCTCTATGTAATGTCCTCACGTTCCACGTTCCTGCATTGAGAAAATGATTAGTAGGATTTTTAAAGAAATTAGGTTTATTGAGATTGGTAGGGCCAACAATATCAAACAGCCCCCTGATCGCAGGCATGGGGCAAAGACCTGTTCCTCCTCCGCTAAAGGCTGAAGTCACCGATGCTGGTAGGAACTTCAGGCACCACCTTTTCAAGTGGACTTTTTCAAGAGCCACATGGCCTGCCTGAGACACATTACTCCAGTTTAGGCTTGACGATGCCCAACTAGCTATATAAGCTTCAGGTACCTGCGATGGCCTCTGATTAGGATTATCCACCAGCTGATATAAGGTATCCCATGCCTCTGTTCACTTAGAGCTGGCAACCCAGAAGCAAACAGAAAACACAGCGGCAGACTCTCCCTCAACAGAGGCCCACCAGTGCAGGAAGTCCAGGATCACTAATTAAGCTCAAATCCATAAACAAGTCCAGTCTAGTAGGTATAAATGGTCAGCACCAGGACCCTGTGAAGTTGACCACTCCTCAGCAGGGTTGAAAAAAAAGAAAAAAGTGGCCATAGATGACCAGATCAGTAGGCCATACTGAACTGGCAGCCCTTCCCTTCCGTTCCCTTCCAAAAGAGAATATCTCTTTTGAAAGGTACTAACGGCCTGCACCACGAGAAGGCGGGGTCGGACATTAGGTGCTAGACCTAGCCGGTTCTGTGCATCATCACTGGGGATTGGTACACAGCTCTCCTTCCAGTTTATGCCTAGCTACCATTTACAGGCTACGTGATATAATTTCTGAGATATACGACTCAGAATATACCCAGGGATCAATTGTTAACCATCTAACACAGGTAGATCTATATTTGACCTTTGATCTTGAAGGACGTATTATTCCAAAAATCACAATAATTTCTGAGATCTATCCCCCAAAATCCCCCAGGAACCAATTTTTAGCTCTCTAGCACTCGTAGATCTGAATTTGACCTCGAAGGGCCTTATGGATCCGAAATTTCATAGGCACCATGTTTTCATTAGACCCACAGACACCAATTTTCACGTTTCTAGCACTCGTAGAACAAAAGTTTACCTGTACAGTCTCTCAAAAAAGTATCCGAACACTATGGCTGATGTCACGTGACACGAAGGTTGCCAGATCACTAATTTCTAAAAAAATCGTTGCCAGATATTTTTTCTGAATTCTGTAATCAACCTAGTGTTCGTATTTTTTTTAAATATATATATAATGCGTATGAATATATAATGCAATGAATATGGAGCGTGTGCAGTTACCGTTCACAGCAAACTGGAGCGGTTGTGGTTGATGTTCACAGCACATTGGAACGTGTGAGCTCACAAAAACCTGGATCGTGTGGGCCCACTCACAGGAATACTGAGCGTGTGCAGTTACCGTTCACAGCAAACTGGAGCGGTTGCGGTTAATGTTCACAGCACATTGGATCGTGTGAGCTCACAAAAACCTGGATCGTGTGAGCTCACAAAAACTTGGATCGTGTGAGCCCACTCACAGAAATATTGAGCGTGTGCAGTTACCGTTCACAGCAAACTGGAGAGTGTATAGTTAATGTTCACAGCACATTGGATCGTGTGAGCTCACAAAAACTTGGATTGTGTGGGCCCACTCACAGAAATATTCAGCGTGTGCAGTAACTGCGCACGCTCCAGTTTGCTGTGAACGGTAACTGGAGCGTGTACAGTTGCTGTACACGCTCCAGATATTTTTTCTGAATTCTGTAATCAACCATAATGTTCGGATACTTTTTTGAGAGACTGTACGTGATCTCCACCCGTGAGGCAGGACCGGCGCAACACTAAATACCGGGCGAAACGAAATTCCAACGCCGCGAAGCTTTTCCAATTATAAAAAACATTATTTTGCATTAGTTTTTGTAATTGCTTATATTGTTTTTTATATTATAAAAATATTTTTTTCTATAGAGCCTGGATTTACACCTCAAATGCTCCTAGGCGCAAACAGCAGTAGGGCGCAATTGCATATACGGTACTTTTCAAGAAAAAGGTTTTTTTTACGTTTAAATCCATAAAAATAGGCAATTTCAGATGTTTGGTAGCAGTTTTTTTACCAAAAAGTGCAAAATGAAAATAATAAATATTACATAAAATCACACCCAGATGTAGAAAGAAAAAACGAGATAAGGGTAAAAAACGCAATCGAGTCGAAAAGATGCAAAAAAAAAAGGTGGAGGGAAGCAACAGACTGGATAACCAATGCAGTATAAACATTTCCCCTTCCAATTTACAGGCTTTAAAAATTTCCGTGAAAAATGAATGAAATATAAATAAGTTTATAATATTTTGGCTCCATTACCCTTACTAGCTCACTGAAAAGGGGGAGCTATGACTCCTTTTATGATCATTACACTTATGGGAATTCCGACCTTAATTCTTTACTATAAATATATATTTTTAAATACATCTATAATAAAAAACATGGGCGCCTACGGTGCCCCTTGTGCTGTGGCGCCCAAGACGATTGCCCGTCCCTTGCGCTGGCCCTCATCGGAGGTCAAATTTCGGATTTTTCCCTAGATCTACGACCCGGATTACCTCTAAGTGCAAATTTTCAGAGGATCCCCTGTCAGTAGTCAGCCATCAATCACTCAGACTCGTATCTACATACATATCTTCACCAAAGAGGTTTTATTAAAACTCTGGTGGATTTTTTGAGATGTAATTGTCTAAAAAGCCTTAGAATTTCTAAGTTTTTACAGATCTTAGTTATCTGTTTCAGTAAGGTTGAAATTATTCTGTAGATCAGTGGTTCTCAATCTTTTATGCTTCACGTACCCCCTGGAAATTATTCTGTAGATCAGTGGTTCTCAATCTTTTATGCTTCACGTACCCCCTGGAAATTATTCTGTAGATCAGTGGTTCTCAATCTTTTATGCTTCACGTACCCCCTGGAAATGTGTATGTAACTGCGTACCCCTTGTATAGATAGATAAAACTATAGTTATAGTATAACAATGGGAATAAAATAAAACATATATATCAGTGGTTCTCAATCTTTTATGCTTCACGTACCCCCTGGAAATTATTCTGTAGATCAGTGGTTCTCAATCTTTTATGCTTCACGTACCCCCTGGAAATTATTCTGTAGATCAGTGGTTCTCAATCTTTTATGCTTCACGTACCCCCTGGAAATGTGTATGTAACTGCGTACCCCTTGTATAGATAGATAAAACTATAGTTATAGTATAACAATGGGAATAAAATAAAACATATATATCAGTGGTTCTCAATCTTTTATGCTTCACGTACCCCCTGGAAATGCGTATGGAACTGGCGTACCCCTTGTATAGATAGATAAAACTATAGTTATAGTATAACAATGGGAATAAAATAAAACATATATATCAGTGGTTCTCAACCTTTTATGCTTCACGTATCCCCTGGAAATGTTTATGGAACTGGCGTATCTCTTGTATAGATAGATAAAACTATAGTTATAGTATAACAATGGGAATAAAATGAAACATATATATCAGTGGTTCTCAATCTTTTATGCTTCACGTACCCCCTGGAAATGTGTATATAACTGCGTACCCCTTGTATAGATAGATAAAACTATAGTTATAGTACAACAATGGGAATAAAATGAAACATATGTATCAGTGGTTCTCAATCTTTTATGCTTCACGTATCCCCTGGAAACGTTTATGGAACTGGCGTATCTCTTGTATAGATAGATAAAACTATAGTTAATAGTATAACAATGGGAATAAAATAAAACATATATATCAGTGGTTCTCAATCTTTTATGCTTCACGTACCCCCTGAAAATGTGTATGTAACTGCGTACCCCTTGTATAGATAGATAAAACTATAGTTATAGTATAACAATGGAAATAAAATAAAACATATATATCAGTGGTTCTCAACCTTTTATGCTTCACGTATCCCCTGGAAATATTTATGGAACTGGCGTATCTCTTGTATAGATAGATAAAACTATAGTTATAGTATAACAATGGGAATAAAATAAAACATGTATATCAGTGGTTCTCAATCTTTTATGCTTCACGTACCCCCTGGAAATGCGTATGGAACTGGCGTACCCCTTGTATAGATAGATAAAACTATAGTTATAGTATAACAATGGGAATAAAATAAAACATATATATCAGTGGTTCTCAATCTTTTATGCTTCACGTATCCCCTGGAAATGTTTATGGAACTGGCGTATCTCTTGTATAGATAGATAAAACTATAGTTATAGTATAACAATGGGAATAAAATAAAACATATATATCAGTGGTTCTCAATCTTTTATGCTTCACGTACCCCCTGGAAATGTTTATGGAACTGGCGTATCTCTTGTATAGATAGATAAAACTATAGTTATAATATAACAATGGGAATAAAATAAAACATATATATCAGTGGTTTTCAATCTTTTATGCTTCACGTACCCCCTGGAAATGCGTATGGAACTGGCGTACCCCTTGTATAGATAGATAAAACTATAGTTATAGTATAACAATGGGAATAAAATAAAACATATATATCAGTGGTTCTCAACCTTTTATGCTTCACGTACCCCCTGGAAATGCGTATGGAACTGGCGTACCCCTTGTATAGATAGATAAAACTATAGTTATAGTATAACAATGGGAATAAAATAAAACATATATATCAGTGGTTCTCAATCTTTAATGCTTCACGTACCCCCTGGAAATGTGTATGTAACTGCGTACCCCTTGTATAGATAGATAAAACTATAGTTATAGTATAACAATGGGAATAAAATGAAACATATATATCAGTGGTTCTCAATCTTTTATGCTTCACGTATCCCCTGGAAATGTTTATGGAACTGGCGTATCTCTTCTATAGATAGATATAACTATAGTTATAGTATAACAATGGGAATAAAATAAAACATATATATCAGTGGTTTTCAATCTTTTATGCTTCACGTACCCCCTGGAAATGTGTATGTAACTGCGTACCCCTTGTATAGATAGATAAAACTATAGTTATAGTATAACAATGGGAATAAAATAAAACATATATATCAGTGGTTCTCAACCTTTTATGCTTCACGTATCCCCTGGAAATGTTTATGGAACTGGCGTATCTCTTGTATAGATAGATAAAACTATAGTTATAGTATAACAATGGGAATAAAATAAAACATATATATCAGTGGTTCTCAATCTTTTATGCTTCACGTACCCCCTGGAAATGCGTATGGAACTGGCGTACCCCTTGTATAGATAGATAAAACTATAGTTATAGTATAACAATGGGAATAAAATAAAACATATATATCAGTGGTTCTCAACCTTTTATGCTTCACGTATCCCCTGGAAATGTTTATGGAACTGGCGTATCTCTTGTATAGATAGATAAAACTATAGTTATAGTATAACAATGGGAATAAAATATATATATCAGTGGTTCTCAATCTTTTATGCTTTCCATGCCCTGGAAATGCGTATGGAACTGGCGTACCCCTTGTATAGATAGATAAAATTATATTTATAGTACAACAATGGGAATAAAATGAAACATATATATCAGTGGTTCTCAATCTTTTATGCTTCACGTACCCCCTGGAAATGTGTATGTAACTGGCGTACCCCTTGTATAGATAGATAAAACTATAGTTATAGTATAACAATGGGAATAAAATAAAACATATATATCAGTGGTTCTCAACCTTTTATGCTTCACGTATCCCCTGGAAATGTTTATGGAACTGGCGTATCTCTTGTATAGATAGATAAAACTATAGTTATAGTATAACAATGGGAATAAAATAAAACATATATATCAGTGGTTCTCAATCTTTTATGCTTCACGTACCCCCTGGAAATGTGTATATAACTGCGTACCCCTTGTATAGATAGATAAAACTATAGTTATAGTATAACAATGGGAATAAAATAAAACATATATATCAGTGGTTCTCAATCTTTTATGCTTCACGTACCCCCTGGAATTGTGTATGTAACTGGCGTATCTCTTGTATAGATAGATAAAACTATAGTTATAGTATAACAATGGGAATAAAATAAAACATATATATCAGTGGTTCTCAACCTTTTATGCTTCACGTACCCCCTGGAAATGTGTATGTAACTGGCGTACCCCTTGTATAGATAGATAAAACTATAATTATAGTATAACAATGGGAATAAAATAAAACATATATATCAGTGGTTCTCATCCTTTTATGCTTCACGTACCCCCTGGAAATGTGTATGTAACTGGCGTACCCCTTGTATAGATAGATAAAACTATAGTTATAGTATAACAATGGGATAAAATAAAACATATATATCAGTGGTTCTCAACCTTTTATGCTTCACGTATCCCCTGGAAATGTTTATGGAACTGGCGTACCCCTTGTATAGATAGATAAAACTATAGTTATAGTATAACAATGGGAATAAAATAAAACATATATATCAGTGGTTCTCAACCTTTTATGCTTCACGTACCCCCTGGAAATGTGTATGTAACTGGCGTACCCCTTGTATAGATAGATAAAACTATAGTTATAGTATAACAATGGGAATAAAGTAAAACATATATATCAGTGGTTCTCAACCTTTTATGCTTCACGTACCCCCTGGAAATGTGTATGTAACTGGCGTACCCCTTGTATAGATAGATAAAACTATAGTTATAGTATAACAATGGGAATAAAATAAAACATATATATCAGTGGTTCTCAACCTTTTATGCTTCACGTATCCCCTGGAAATGTTTATGGAACTGGCGTATCTCTTGTATAGATAGATAAAACTATAGTTATAGTATAACAATGGGAATAAAATAAAACATATATATCAGTGGTTCTCAACCTTTTATGCTTCATGTACCCCCTGGAAATATTTATGGAACTGGCGTACCCCTTGTATAGATAGATAAAATTATATTTATAGTACAACAATGGGAATAAAATAAAACATATATATCAGTGGTTGTCAATCTTTTATGCTTCACGTACCCCCTGGAAATGTGTATGTAACTGGCGTACCCCTTGTATAGATAGATAAAACTATAGTTATAGTATAACAATGGGAATAAAATAAAACATATATATCAGTGGTTCTCAACCTTTTATGCTTCACGTACCCCCTGGAAATGTGTATGTAACTGCGTACCCCTTGTATAGATAGATAAAACTATAGTTATAGTATAACAATGGGAATAAAACATATATATCAGTGGTTCTCAACCTTTTATGCTTCACGTACCCCCTGGAAATGTTTATGGAACTGGCGTACCCCTTGTATAGATAGATAAAATTATATTTATAGTACAACAATGGGAATAAAATGAAACATATATATCAGTGGTTCTCAATCTTTTATGCTTCACGTATCCCCTGGAAATGTTTATGGAACTGGCGTATCTCTTGTATAGATAGATAAAACTATAGTTATAGTATAACAATGGGAATAAAATAAAACATATATATCAGTGGTTCTCAATCTTTTATGCTTCACGTACCCCCTGGAAATGCGTATGTAACTGGCGTACCCCTTGTATAGATAGATAAAACTATAGTTATAGTATAACAATGGGATAAAATAAAACATATATATATACACACACACATTAAATTTTGTATTCATAAATTACATATATCGATAAACACAAAAAATGACATTTTTGCCCAGAAGTGTTGCCAACTTAGCGACTTTGTTACTAGATCCAGCGACTTTTGAATCTCACGGCGTACCCCAAAAAATTTTACCGCATATCGCACATTGAAAACCCCTGCTATAGGTAAAACGAACAAACTTTCGTGATTTTCATTAGATATAAAATCCTAATAATCAAGTATCATATCCATTCGACTACATAAGTACCGATTCTGTGAAATCTGATGAGAATTATTTCAATTTTTCTTAATATTTAATTTTACGGGCACTCATCTCTGCAAAATTCCCCGCCCTGCCACGGTCAGTAGGGGACACCGATAGGCTTGGAAAAGCCGCCGTCCGTCGGATGGGACGTTAAGCCGTGGCCCCGTGTGCGGGAGAGACATAGCCTGTGCACGTTAAAGAACACGCTAGATGGCCTTGACGGGAGGCTACCATCTGTCTCCCAACAGCCGTTCCAGTGGGTCCCCTCCCCCAACCTTCTCTGAGCCTTCGGGGTTCTTGTGAGCTGGCCATTTAGCCCATTGTGTGCAAAAAAAGTGCCGCTCAGAGGTAAAACAACCCTCCAACTAACTGAGCCTTCGAGGGTCCTTGTGACCTGGTCATTTAGCCCATGGTGTGCAAAAAAGTACCGCTCAGAGGTAAAACAACCCAACAACGCAACGGACACTCATCGGTCTTGACCTGTTCTAATTTTGTGCTTTTCCTTGTGCTCTCCTTTCCGGCGATTACAGAATTCCAGTATCCGGTGGTTCTGTCTTCCCCTTTCCTCCTTTCACACTCACAGACAAACACGAAAATTTCTTTATCATATTGTAAACATTGTTCTTATGCTCTGAAGTATAAGGATTAGATACTCATTCTTAACCATGCTCTATATTTTCAAGTTAAAATCCTACGAAATTCGGAAACAAAAATGAGTCAATATATTTTTAGCTTTATTGAAATCCAAGAGAGCTGAAATTTATGGGAGAGAAGGAAACTTTATCTCTCTACTTGGGCATGAAATAGAATGAAGAAAAACATGTTTCGCTTAAGGCTCAGCTTTAGTTGTTAAGTGGAGAAATAAGAATGATAATTCAGCATGAAAGTTAAACATGTTTTCCTTCAAGTGCCTTCATAGGCGAGCTAAGGTGCAAACTTTTAGTGAAAACCATGGGCGTCCGTAGAAAATTTTCCAGGGGGAGGCAAAGCTTGGAGACAAATAATTACATCAAATTTTTTTTATTTAATTATTTAATTTTTTAGGTTTTTTTTTCACAAGTAGATTATAGAATACAGTATTACATCAAAAAAAATACATACATAATGTATATAAATTAATTACGTTTAAATTGTTACGATTATAATTTGTAGAATTTTTTACTCGATCCTAGGGGGAGGGGGGGGGCAAGTGTCCCGTTTGCCCCCTCTGCGGACGCCCATGGTGAAAATTAACTAGGTCTCCTTCCTTTCAGAATGCTACTAAGGGTACTAGAGGCGAAAAATTATCATACTTATTTATATTTCATGCATTTTCCAAGAAGTTTTTAAATACCAGAAAAACGGAGGAGGAAATGTTATACTGCACCGGAAGTCCCGTCTCCTGCCCCCCACCCCTTTGCATTTTCCCACTTCATTGTGTTTCTGCCCCCCTCACACACACACACACAATCGATTTCTTTTCTAGTTCCTGGCCTGCGTAAGGGGATAGGGGTAGATGTCGTGCTTCAGTCGCACCCCCACAAGAAGTTCAAATCAAAACGAAAAAGAAAAAAAAAGGAAAAAACTAATTACTGTAAAATGAAATAAAAATAGCCCCTCAAGCAGCTGCTTGCCACAGAGATCTGACAGGATCCTGTCAGTTTATATGCCACAGTAGAAGATCTGAGAGGATGGCAGGGCCTCTGCAGAAAAACATCACAAACGTCCATGCCTTACCCGAGGCTTATGCCTTAGATCAATAGCCAAGCACGCTAACCACTCGGCCATACTAAAAATAAATAAATACCTCATCAAGCAGCTGCTTGCCCGAGATGACTGGCATGAGACTCTCAGTTTATACGCCATAATATAAGGTCTGTGAGGATGGCAGGACCTCAGCAACAAAGCCCAAAATAATCGTAAATTTGAGTTTTGAGTGCGATATAATTTTGAAAAACCGAGGATCCTCCCACCCAAGCCGCAACCAATTATCCTGGATGCGCGCCTGGCCACAATTTCCCATTCCCAAAATTTTTACAAACATTTTTGACGTTATATTATTAGTCTTAGCTGGCATTTCGGCGTATTACAGACAGGGCAGGACTTGGCCTTCCGAAGCCGTAAACCATGTAAAGTTTAAGAGCCCCCAAAACATCAAAAGTATAAATATATTTATTCATCTCAAAAAATTTGTTGAAGTCTATATCTACATTGTATCTGTGTACTTACTATGGATGTATAAATATATATTTATTTTTCTGACTGAATGGAATATTTAAAAACATTATTAAAACTACAAGTTATAAAAAATAAATAAATACCCCCTCAAGCAGCTGCTTGCCACAGAGGTCTGACAGGAGCCTGTCAGTTTATATGCCACAGTAGAAGGTGTGTGAGGATGGCAGGACCTCAGCAGAAAAACAACACAAACAGCCATGCCTTACACGGGGTTCGAACCCAGGTCCCTTAAATCAGTAGCCAAGCGAGCTAACCACTCGGCCATGGGACGGCACAAGTTATAACTCTTAATAAAAATTCGCAATTGGGACATGGTAAAATTGGCATAAGTCCATCCCTGGTTACAGAGATATGGCAGCCCGAACTTCATATCTTTGTGAATTTCAGCAACATTGAGCTTTTGAATTTTTCGATTTCCTCTAGTTCGTTTATTGCTTTTCGACTTACTGAAAAACGATAGTCAGTTCTTATGCTATTATTCTGAGCTTGGGCGTCGGAATTATAGGGGAAGAGGGAAAGTTACCCCCCCCCCCCCATCAAAATTTTTATTTATTTTCTACTATGGCATATGAACTGACAGGCTCCTGTCAGACCTCTTGGCAAGTAGCTGTTTGAGGTTGTATTTATTTTTTATTATTTTTTTTCTTTTATTTTCGAAAACATATAATTTATTTTTATTTATTAATGTAAAAAAAAATTTATATGTGTTTTCAATAGTAAATTTCTTTTTCGCATTGTTTTCCGATATCCTTATTTGTATTCTGGTATGATGTATGCATGATAGCTGTATTCGCTACTACTCTCGTTAATAATTAAATTGACTAATATTTCAATCTTGAAACACTGATTTGTTCAGAAATTGAAACGTTTATTTCCTACGCCCATGATTATGTGGGGTATTTTAAAGAGATATTTTCCATGCATTGAACTCTAAGAATTCAATATCACGGACACTTTTAGCCCATATTCATTTCTTTTTGTGTGTATCTCTCGTTTTGTGTGTTTGGCACATTTCGGAGGAGTTTCCTTCCTCCTCAACTTCGATAATTAAATTCCCTTCAGGCTGGTTTTATTCATTCCTGTTCCGTTTTGAGTTTCTTCTGCTTTGACTTTGTTCTTAGTCTACTGTTTCCCATTTCATCGGGGTTAATAATCTCTTTCCTTCTTCCTGTTATTCAGACTCTTTACATTTTTTTTTCTAAATCGGATTCTGCATGTTTTTTTTTTCTTATAAATTACGTTTCATTTTCATTTATTTCCATTTATATATCACTCTTTCAGTCTGCAAGTTCATTTCGAACTTCATTTTGCTTTATTTTATATTCCATATCCTAATTAAATTCTGAATATGTTCATCCACATCTTGAACTATGTATCCGAGTAACAGCATCGAGAGCAATTTCTTCGCCTTTGCTTTTCGTTTGTCTCAACGAGATAGAATAACTGATTTGTCTCTTCGTTTTCGTGATGTAGCGGAAAGCGGTTTCGTGCTGCCATCTAGGGATCGACATTAGCATTATCATTATCCAAAAGCTAACGGTCACAAATTAAAATCATTACAAAACTCCCACATTGCAATTCTTGTTAAGCTACATCTTATCACCAAAGTTCTGAAAATATCATCTTCATTGCTTTATACGCTGAGAATGCAAAGTTAGGTCAAGCGAAGTGATT
Organism: Ryuthela nishihirai; assembly: GCA_038380435.1. NCBI lineage: Eukaryota > Metazoa > Arthropoda > Arachnida > Araneae > Heptathelidae > Ryuthela > Ryuthela nishihirai. The sequence goes on from JAWZYU010000010.1 coordinate 75,812,964, forward strand.
CGAAGAGCCACACTCTTTAGAATCACGAAGCAGGTTGTACTTATATGGAACCACTGAAAATTCTCGCTATTTTTTTATAAATAGTGGGTTTTCAGATTTTAATTTCGAAACAGATTGCTTTATACGAATAGATTCTACCAGTTGAGGCGTCCCAGTTTATTAACTGCTATTTTTTTCAATCGCAATTTTAATTTCAATGTTATTTTTTATAATAAAAAAAATAAATACCCCTCAAGCAGTTGCTTGCCACAGTGGTCTGACAGGAGCCTATCAGTTTATATGCCTTAGTAGAAGGTCTGTGAGGATGGCAGGACCTCAGCAGAAAAACGACACATACATCCATGCCTTACCCGGGGATCGAACCCAGTCCCTTAGATCAGTAGCCAAGACCTATACGAAACACCGGGGACGGCGCTACCGCAACGTGCCACTTGTTCAAATCATGGGGCAAATGCACTGAGCTACATATATTTAGGGGCGGCAAACATACAAATAAACTAACGACCATAGCTGCAGTAAGCTTGACCGTAATAAATATGACCCATTTTTCAACAGATGATTTTCAATTACTTTTTAAAACAACATTTTATTTAGTTCAGTGTCTCGCAAACTTTTTTACTCTGCGGCACACTGAATCTAATTTTTTTTCCGCGGCACACCTAAAAAAGAATTTTTGATGGTTACGTAAAAAGAGGAAAATTGAAGTTTCGTTAAATGCATTTTATTTAAAATAAATATGATAAATATTTGTCCATTCTATGGCTTAAAATATTCATATTTTAAATATTTGTCCATTCTATGGCTTAAAATAAACAAAAATTAATACCAAAATGTGGAAAAAGCTTGATAAATACTTACAAGATCCCAGTTGATAAAATCTGAAAGATTTTTATTATAGTACGTCGATAGCACGTCGATATTAAAGCACTTCGATAACACAAGTCAAGTCAAAATGAAATCTTTGAAATATCTAGTGTCAATTTGAAAATCTCTCGCGGCACACTTGGAATTTCTCGCGGCACACTACTGTACCGCGGCACACAGTTTGCGAGACACTGATTTAGTTAAATAAATCATTAACATCTTAGATCCGCAAAATAGTTAGCACCGAACCTGCGAAATATATTTAGGTAAAATCACCTAATCACCCAGTCAGTAACAAAAGTTGTATCCAGAACAGTTATATGAATAATTTTTTTAATTTTAAATAATTTTTGAGGTTTGAGTCCCACCTGGACAACGTTGAGATTTATCTCCACTAAACTTCCTCTCTACCTTTGGTGAGAAAGAGGACCCAGTTGGTTTGGCAAGGCCGTTGTCAGGCGAATGCGATGTTAAGTCGGCATTCCTTGTGCAGGAGAGAGAGAGAGCCATGGCACGTGTGACCCTGTTCATGTTAAATAATACGCTGATGGTCATCTGTCCGCTAACATTTCTCCAGTGGGTCAACCTTTACCCACCTTCTCTGAGTCCTCAAAGGAGGTCTTAAGTCTAAATTCTTTAGGGGGATCATTTAGAGCTTATGAAGCTTTTATAGTTCAGTATTGCGCTACTGATCTACGGGACCTGGGTTCGAGCCCCGGGTAAGGCATGGATGTTCGTGTTGTTTTCTGCTGAGGTCCTGCCATCCTCTCAGACCTTCTACTGTGGCATATAAACTGACAGACTCCTGTCAGACCTCTGTGGCAAGCAGCTGCTTGAGGGGGCATTTATTTATTTTTTTTATTTACTCTTAGTTTTAGTAAAGGATTATTTAGCAATCATGATCATTTTGAGCAGTCTATCATTTGACCTAGTGTACTAAAGGTGTCAGTCGCTAATCCTCTCAGGAAGGCAAAAATGGCTGGATGTTGGAATGAAAGAAAAAGATACTTGGAAGTCTCTCATAGGTCAGAATGATAATTTAATTAGTCCACAGAGTATATAATAAGGCAAAATAAAGTTCGAAGTGAACTCTCAGGAGAGAGAGAAATGAAGACTCTGCAGGGAGCCATGGCTTCCTTCTTATGATAGCTACTCTGGAGCATGAATTCCTTTCACCACTTTCTGTATATAATTACGTGATGAAGTAACTCTGTGACACAGTAATAACTTAAAATAGTTCAGACATTCACTTCGTTTTCTTTATTCATGCAAACATTACCTCGGTTTTGTGAAAGGTAATCCGGTTAACGAACAAAGTCAATGTCCATTTGAAGGATAGCTTGGTCCTTATTATTGATAGTACCTCATTGTTCCTGAAAGGGTCTTGATCTGGGGAACTAGAGTACACAGATAAGTCGAGAGGGATATTTTTTTAGTTCTGCAAAGGAACCAATTATATTTAATAATTCATATTATCTTATTATTTGAATGAAACAAATGTTTCAAACATTGGTGCTCCTTTTACATTGGAGCCCCTGGGTAGTGACTAACATGATAAATCTGGCTCCAGTTGCCAGCAAACTGGCTTCGGCTTAAAATCAGATCCAATGGAGCAATATTACTAGCCCATCTGTGTCGCCTTTTCTCATCATGACAAAGCAGGAGTTAGTGGAGAAAATCTGAAATCTAGTGGACAAAGTGGGAACTCAAGCCTGGAAACAAACTGGCCCTGCTGACTGAGCCAACCTCTGACATTCATATTAAAGGAGGAAAGGAAGGAAAATTTTAGGGAATCACCTACAGCTCAGATATCCTTATTACATTTCGGGCTATTCAATAAAATGTTTTTGAAAAACGATGCGAAATTGAGATGAAAAAAATATATTTAAAGTGTTTTGGTAAAGTTATAATACATGTGGTTACACGCTTTCCTGCAGATAAAATGGACCTGGGCCAAACTCTGAATAAAGCAAGAATGTTTCTTCTCTTACCTTGTCTTTATCCAGAGATCTTGGCTTCCTCACAGATCATCTCTATGGCATAGTATAAAGCTTATGTCCAACCCATGTGGTAAGTGGCTGCTTGAGAAGAAAGGTGTAGTTTTAACTCTGCAAATCAACGCTTGAAAAAGTTATGTAAACAATACCATGGGATATGTACTCTAGGGAAAACAATATCCTGAAAAATTAATATTGAAATTACTAAAATTAAGTCGTGTATTTGAAAGCAGCGTTATACATTATCAACAAATAATTGACTATGAAGAAAAAAGTTTATTTTGGACTGCCGGTACACAATTGCTTCTGATGTGGCATTTTTTTGGGGCTCATGAGGTCTCTATTTATCAGACAGAATACACAGTGATCTTCATCAAATTCTGCACTTATATCAACGAGTCTAACTTCAGGATTAAATTCCCCTTGAGAAAGCTAGTAAGAGCAATGAAGGCAAAAAAATTTATTGAACTTGTGCACATTTCACCATTTTTCACGATATTTAACAACCTCTACAACGAAGTCTAAAATGTTACTCTACGGTGGAAATCCAGTTTTTACTTTTTTCAGGCCCAATTGCTTCACTTGCTCCCCCTCCCCAATTCTCCTTTACATATTTTTTTCTAGATTAAATGTGATTTCAAAAGAGAAAGGAGAGATTAAAATCTAGGCTTGGTATTCACCATTTCCAACATACAACGTGAAATTCTGTTAATGATAAATGTTAGCGATAGCTAGAAATTCTTTTAACACGAAATATTTACACTGGTTAACCGTTTTTAGCATAAGCATGTGTTACAGAGTACAAAAACAAACTACTATGTGTCAAGAATGAATATGGTGGCTGACATTTCGATACAGTTACAAAATATACAAAGATTTATGTACATTCTAAATCAAAATGCACTTTAAATATAAAACCACAGTCAGTGAGCTCTCCACACTCGCAAACAGTCACTATATTCTGCTACAGCAGCCACAAACCAACAAGCTGCATCAGCCCACATTGGTCTAATCACTGCAAAAAAAAATAGGTAAATCAAAATTCAGACGTTCTACAGGGTGGCGCAAAATAAGCTGACCATTAAAACAAAATTAGAACTTTTTAGTTCTTTTTAAGTTTATAATATTTTGTGTTTATCTTACAGATAACCCTTGAAATAAATTAATTACGGACACAATTGCTCAGCAGACCAAAATAGTCACAAAGTTCTTGGAAAACAATCGGTCAGTAGTTATAATGCAACGAGCATATAGACAATTTTATAACTTTCGCGAATTTTTTTCTTCTTTCCAGAAGACGCTCTGCTCAAGTGGCGATCTCTCATCGCTCGCTGCAGTGGATTTTTCGTAAGGACTTGAATCACTTTCCGTACAAGATTCGATTAGTCCAAGCCCTTCATCCTGAAGACAAGCAAGGGCTCTGGATACATCAGTGTCTTCATAAACCTCGCAAAAAATGATGAGAATTTCATTTCAATTTTGATGATGAGCGATGAAGCACATTTTCCCTTAAGTGGCTTTGTTAATAAACGAAATGTCAATTTTGGGGCATTGCGAACCTAAGAATAAATCACCAGAGACCACTGCATCCAGCTAAGGTAATGGTTTAGTGTGCCATAACAGCCGAACGCATCATTGGATTTTATTTCGTTGAGGATGATGATGGTGTTGTTCAGACGGTCAATGGAGAGCGCTATAGGACAATGATTGAAAATATTTTGATGCCACAGCTACCACAATATGTGGTTCCAACAAGATGGCGCCACGGCTCACACCGCTGGAGCCACAATGGACCTCATAAGGCAGCATTTTCCTAATCGCACGATATCGAAAAATGATGATGTGAGACGGCCACACGCTCACCGGATTTCACCGCCGCCAACTTTTTTCTTTGGGCTATCTCAAGAATAAAGTGTATGTCAATAACCCTCAAACCATAGAGGCCCTAAAAGAGAACATCGGGCATGAGATAGCCGCAATATCTCCTGAAACTCTGAGAAATGCCACGGAAAACGTCGTGAGAAGAGCACATGTTTGCGAGAAGAAGGGGGTGATCATGTCGCCGATATGATTTTTCACTTATGATGTAAAACATTTCCAAGAATAAAGCTTTCATTTACCATTTAGATAGTTCATTTATTACATTTCGTTCTAAAGTTAACAGAAAACAAACTGTTCGGCTTATTTTTCTCCTAGTTCATCATGCACCGAACCTCCACTGTTTGCTTTTTAGGTATTGTCACATGATGTTTTTCTAACCAATCTGCCAATCACATTCTCTCTAATGTTGTTTTAAATGTGCAAGATTTAAATGCAGATGTGTTTGCTTTATCTTCTTTCCTATGGATGCCAAGATTATTTTTCAAGAAGCAGAACCAGAAAACAGCAATTGTGAAAGAAAAGAGAAGTTGAAAAAGTTCTTTTGATTGCCAACTGTTATTTGCTAAACAAAATAACTTCTGTAGCTTTAGTCAGTAAAACAAGCCAAAGAATCTTATGAAGTTTCAGCTGCTGTTTTAGATATTTATTAAGCTATCTTTTGGGACTAATAAGGTTTTAATTTAGTATATCCCTGCTCTCTTTTCTTTCAGAAATTAGCTGCATTATTTTATCACTGAGAAATTTCATCCCTTATGCTCCTTTCTGCACAAAATATAGGTAGTGTGCCAAGTTCATAATTTCATATTACCGGTTCAGTTGCCAACGTGGTTATTCCGTAATTCAATCATTCATCGGGATCTCAACATTCCACCAATAATTCAGTGTATTAAAGAATCATCAGTCAAGTTCTTCTAACAAATGGAGCAAAATCCATTTCTCATTATATCCAATTTGTGTAACTATGAACATTTTCCTGAACATAAATTGAAAAGGTCTCGAGCTATTCTCTTTTAAACAGTTACTGTAACCTTCGAGATTGGTTGTCCCAGTGTACCTTTCTTAGGATTTCTTCCTAGTTATTCTTTTATTGCAATTAGAAGCACTACATTTCATCCGATGAAGGAGATTATGGGCTTTTTATAGGCCTGGTGCCCTATTTATGTTAATTAATGATCCATGATGCACAAAAAAATATGCACAAGCAAACTAGCCACTGAAACATATTACTCCTTTTAGAATCGATGAGGCTAAATCTTGTTTCAATGGTTCAAGTACCTGAGATGGCTTTGATCAGGGTCATCAGTCAGCTAATAGAAAGGATCCTTTGTAGCTGTTCAGCTGGAGTTGAAAACCTATAATCCAAAACACAACTGTATATTATCCTTCAAAAGAAGCCCATTAATGCAATGTGCAGGATCACATAGCTATACTTGTTAGGTCCAAAATCGAAATCGTAACTATTAGACAGTTTGGTTAATACAGAATAGCGATGTTATCTCAATTCATTAATTTCATTAATAACCTATTCTCTTGAATTGCAATTTTCATTTTGCTGTTATTTTTAACATACAGTGACACGAAACACAATTGCAGGAATCAACTTTCCAGATACGATAAAAGAGAGAAAATTATAACAGTTATCTTTAATTTATTATTTATATTTTTTTATTATTTTATTTTATATATTAATATTAATTATTATTTTATTAATATTTATTATATTAATAATTATTTATATAATTATTAATATAATATTTTTTATATTTTTTATGAATAATTTTTGTTTATAATGAATGTTATTTTCTAATTTTTAATAACCTGTAGCATCGAGCATAGATATAACAAATACCCCTTTACTCTGTCTATGACAGCGAGACCCACTTTGAAGCTGAAACGCCTCCTCAGTGATGAAGCAAACAAAAATATTAAAATGTGCCCAAAAGTCAAAATCAGCATAAGTGAAATCTGTTAGTCAAACTGATCCTGCAGCCTTTCTCTTCAGTTCGCTTTCAAGGGAGAGAATACCTTAACGGCCTGCACTACAAAGCCCAATTTTAGATTTTTTTTAAGTACTATGTCTGGCTGATTCTCGGCATCATCAGAAGGGAATAGCCTATAGGTTTCCTTCCAGTTATGTATAGCCATGTATAGCTAGACGAGAAAAATATTTTTCATAGTAACAAACGTAACCAATAGGCCACTGCGGGGTTGCAATAAGAGAAGGAATCTGGCACTATTTAAAAGAGCATGGTTTCCTGTTTATTTACGGAGAATTAAGTGACACCGAGTATTTCACAGTAATAAATTTTATTGTTTCTTCCTGGAAGTATAACTGACAGGAGAATTATAGGAAATGATTCTTTGTGTTAGCCAAGTACCTGTTTTATAGTTCTATATATATAAATAATTGTTTTGTTTTGTGATAATTCAATAATGTTTAGGCCGGTGTTACAGCTGGCATCTCCGGGAATTTGGAGTGCTTCACGTTTAATGCTTAAAAATGTTTCTCAATCTCGTGTAAGTCTGAAACGAAAAATGTTCGTATTCGAAGCTTAAGTATTTAAAATAAATAGTATTTTAATAAATTACTTTAATAAGTAGTATATATGGTAAACAGATTAAAGCAACAAAGCTTATTTCCCTAAATTTAATAAAAGATATTATTTTCTTTTATCTTATTTTTTGTGTTTCAACAGAGTTTATTTCCCTAAAATTAATAAAAATTTAAAATTTTAAAATTTTTGAAAATTAATATTAAAAGATATTTCAGGAGAATTTTAGTTGTTTTATCTCTGAGTGGCACTTTTTTTTTGTAGTTTGGTTAAATGGTTAGATCACAATACCCCAAAGGTTCATCAGCAGGAAGGAGACCCATTAAACAGCTGCAAGTGACTCAAGCCTCCTATAAACCTATCCAACATGTTCTTTAATTTGCTGAATAGCCTTTTCCAAAAAATATTATTCACTTGCCTCTCATAGGGGCAATGTGGGGGTTAAAGGAGAAAATCTCAGTGCAAGTATAGTTAAGATTCGAACCTGGAAACATTGAATTATGGATTGTGTCCCAAAAGGAAACATCTCCAGACAACACTGATCACCTTCCATGTACAAGGAAAAGAAAATTATCAATTGTTACATTATGTATTTTAAAATCTTTAAAAAATTTTTTTTCAACAAGATTATGTAGTCATCTTAATGATTTATTACTATTAAAAGTATTAATATATTTAGCCTTCAGGGTAGTTTGAGTATCTGTGCTTTGTAGAGGAAATAAGTTCCTATAGCACCATCAACACAGCTTTTTGTCAAATGGGTTTTTCTAGCATATTCTTATAGCAAGAAAAAATGAGAAAAATGCACTTTACAGGTCTCAGCTTTTTTCCCCCTACAATGTAACAATACAGTACTTTCTGATCAGCTCCCCCTACCTTCTGTATACCTCAATATAAGGATCTCTTTAAAAAAAATTTTTTATTGCACTGCCTTTTTATTTTCCCAATCATAATCTCAGAACCAAACTCAATCCACACAGGCACCAGTTATAAAAGAGAACTTTTCCACAAAACAAAAAAAAAACACTCTATGATACTGAAAAATTTAAGTCATTGTGCTTAAACATTTGTTCACAGATACCTCATGCAAACCTTAAATGAGGTTAGCAGTATTGCCCTCAGTAACCATTTTCCTAGCACAGTCCCAATAATTTCCTAAAATAGTTTCATTTTAAAATTTTGTAATCCTGGATAATGAATTATCCAGATTAGAAAATCTGGGCAATCAATTTTTGCTTATTCTCATTTTAAACTCTCTGCTAGTGTTTTTTTTAATTACTTGCTACTTTTTTTTTAACTTAATGATTAATAAATTTACCAAGCAAAATTATAGAATGAATAAGAAAATACCCATACAATTGTAGTAAAAATTATTATTTGTGTATGGAATTGTTTTAAATTTTTTAGAGTACGTTTAAAATGGAAATAAGTTAATGTTTGTATTTAGTTAGAACTTTAACAATATCACATCTGTTTCAGATTTTTACCAAGAATACACTGAAGACAGGTCAGATGTCTTTAGCACAGCTGATATGCACACGTCCTTTACATAAAATCATGCCATATTTTGTTTTAAGTCACAGTAAGGTAAAATGCTTATTTTTGAAATATTTCTATATCCATTGTATTGTAAATTTATTAACAAAGCAGAGTTCACAAGATAATGGAAAAATGTTGATACTGTGATAAATTACAAAAGTTAATAAAGCTTAAGCTCTCTACAGTGTTTTCCATGCTTATTTGCTGGGCCTATTAGAATTGTTTTAACTGTACAGCACAGATAAGATGCCAGTCATTTAATATCAAACTTCCCAATCACTTTAACTATTACAGTGTCAAGTTTTTGAAGCTGATTAGAAACTTCAGATTATAATACACTGAAGTGCCATTGAATTAGGGATAGGAGACATTATCCAAATTCAGTACTGCAAGTCTCGCACTTGCTCGCATGCATGGCTGAAACTCTGGTCATGTATAACTGTCAGCTTTGGCTTCCCCAGGCATTCGTTGTGAGAAGCGTAATGGGAAAGGCACTGGATTTAGATGCATTTGACAGAGGGCAGATCATAGGTGCCTGACAGATGGGACACTCGATCTCCGAAATTGTCAATGAACTTGGATTTTCTCGTACGACAGTTTCAAGAGTGTTCTGGGAATATGAAAATTCTGGCAAAAACACAAGCACCTGGACAAACTGCAAAGGACAACCAGCCTTAAATGATCATGAACTTCATCATCTGACTTGCATCATATGGACCAATAGGGGCCAGACATTATCTGAAATCACCTATCTGAATGCAGGTTCCAGCCGGGAAGTCAGTGCATGGACCACACAACACTCACTTCATTGTCTCGGCTTTGGAAGCCGCCGACCTATGAATTCCCACTTCTAACAGCGCAATACCCTGCCTGGGCTAAAGAACATCAAAACTGGACCATTGAAAATTGGCAATGGATAGCCTGGAGTGATGAATCCCAATTTAAACTTTGTCACACCGATGGGAGACTGAAGGTATGGTGCCAACCCCATGAAGCCATGGATCCTGCATGTCAGGTTGGACATCTGTGGGACCTTTGGTACTTGTGCCGATGACTCTCAATGCATCCTGGTATGTAGAACTCGTGGCTGACCATTTACTCCCATCATGCATCCCAATGGAGATGGCATCTACCAGCAAGACAACTGTTCATCTCACAGATCCAGGATTGCTACTGCATGGTTGCAGGAGCATTCTGCTGAGTTTGAAATAATGAATTGGCCATCTAGAAGCCCAAATTTAAATCCCATTGAAAATCTTTGGAATACTGTTGAGCAGAGTGTTCGGGCCCATGTCCCATCAGCAACGAGAGAATTGTGGACAGCTCTGGAGGGTTGCCATACCTGTGGAACATTTATGCAAGTTTGTGGAGTCCTTGCCTCATCGTGTGGAGGCTGTTATCAGGGCCATTTGAGGTCCAACACGTTACTAAGTTGCTATTCCTAATTCAATGGCACTTCAGTATAGTTAGAGTGATTGAGAAGTTTGATTAACTCATTCTGGCTAGTGGTGGAATTAATTTTAAGGTGCTTTCAGAAACTTAAAATAGCAAAAATTCTAGGAAAAAACAAGTAAATTTTTTTTTTGTTTTACAAAAGAGGCATAATTTTGTGTACATTTTCATTTTAATGTCAATAAAATTAAAAAGAAAATTTGTATTTTGCAAATTTTTCTATTATTTCAATTTAAACAGTTCATAATATTTGGGTTGTTAGTTAAATCTTCATTTAGTTTTTCCTAAATTTTTTAGTCCTTTATGCAAATAAGATGCTTAGATTTTGAGGATTGGCAAACTGTAGGACTAAAGACAATAAATATTTCATATATTGGTGACAATCTATTATAAAAGATGCAGCATGTATGCACAACCACTCTGATGAACTATTTCTAATAGCAGAAAGTGTTCATTATACTAACACATACCATGTTGAAAAAATACAACAATTGTTTATATAGCATGCATATTGGTATTGTAATTGACTGTTTTGTCAATGGAAACAGGAAAGTTTCAGCTCATAATTTTCAGAAAAGTTGCCACTGGTTCTTATGCAGCCAATGCGTGATTACATTCTGCTGTTTGCATATGATCTTATGCAGCAAATGCTTGGTTACATACAACTACCTGCATATGATATTAGCAATGTTATAAAATCAATTAACAGTGTTGGCAAAACTATTAACAGAATCCTGTATATTTTTCCTGTTACTATAGAGAAGTATGTCCATAGTACAGTAGATCTGGTCAATCAGGTGACTGATATGTTTTATCACTTGAAGAATATACCAACATTAAAGTGATATTAGCTACAATGCACTAGTATAAGTGATTTTGCAGACCTATTCATGTGAATGTTGGCAGTTGACACCGCTTATGGTTGTACAAGCACAATCCTGATTGCTAACAATATTTTAAAGTGTATTCAAGAAGTAAAACATTGTATTATAGTTTTACATATATATTTCCACAGTTGGTTAGAAAACAAAATCTGATACATAATTTGATCAAATACTCATCATATTTTCATTGAAATGAATTACCTCTGGTGTTAATAGTAAACTTATGCATGCTTACTGCAGAACATTACTGGTGTTCCAGGCTCATGTTTGGTTATTAGGAAAGGTAAACTTGTCCCAGGAAAAAAAGAAAAATAACATTTATGTGAACACCTTGTGAGAAAAACTTTGCCTTATAAAAATATAATTATTCATTGTATTATTACTTTTATTATGATTGCTTTTTAATAAATTGTATTTTTATTTTATTTTATTTATTTATTTTTTTTTTTTTTGTGGGAAAGATGAAAATTGGCTTGAAATCCTAGTTTGTAATCTAATTGTTATTTTACTCCCATATTTTTAGATGAAGCTTCATGTTATTTCAGGAATTTAGCCAATTTTCATTGTTGGATTTGTAATTAATAATATTGTTGCAGTTAAAATAAGTGCTTGACTCTTGAGTTAAAAAGGTTATCTTTCTTTTTGGTACAAACATAAAACTAATTACAGTCAACCTCATTCTAGTAAATTTACTTTGGCTCATATTAAATATTATATAGGATGTAATAAAAGATTATAACTTTTCTCAGTTACTTAATATGATTAATGTGGAAAAACAACTAGAAACTTAACTCCATGGCTTTGATTAATATAATTGGTAAGAGCAAATGCCTTCTAGTTTTCAGCAGTGGACCAAGCATTATAACTGATTAAAATAGATTTAAATCCCATTCTTGTTATCCCCCCAATTTTAAAATTCCTGTTTTCAGCAAGAAAAGTAATATTTTAGAGAATTTTGTCTGCAACAGTTTGTAACTTATCTGAGCAGTTGAAGAGTTCACCCAAAGCATAATGGCTTCTACTTTTTGTGGTAACATTGATAGTGTTACTAATTTTTCTGTCACATTTAGATATTCCTTAATTTCAAGGATTTGTATTTCATTCTTTCAGAAAGTTGTAAAGAAGACTCTTCAAATGTCACGAAGTAGCGTTACTATGATAGGAGAACAAAAGGTAGCGGAACTTTCTCCCAAGGCTTGCTGGTGGGTTGGCAGTTGGTTAATTGCCTGCAGTGGAATGGTTGTAGGTTCTGTAGTCTTAGGAGGAATAACCAGGTAAGTGTTATTTTTAATTTTAATAAATTTCAATAACAAATTCTTCAAATAAACTTCATGTGTTTGAATTCTAACATAAAGCATTATTTTTCCAGAAGTAATAGAAATTAAAATGGTGTAGAGTTTCAGTTTGCCATAATTTTTTTTGTTTTGAATTTTAAAAGAAATATTGAGCTCAATTTATAAAATAATTTTTAATTTTGTATCTTGAATACCTCATAAAATTTTCATGCAGATAAAAGAAACAGCTGAAGAATATTCATAGCTGCATAAAAACAGTCACCAGTTATTTATGCATATTATATTCTTATTGTATTTTCTTCCAACCAGTGCCATGGAATGGAGGATTTTTTGTCCCATATTTGAATAATTGCATCTCTGGCTGAAAAGCAGCCATCTTAACCAAATACACTAAAGACCTATGTTATCAGTACATTACTCACTCACTCACTCATTTAATTTCATTTCATCATTTCATTTTAATTAAAAATAATAGTTTTTTTCATTAAAATTATAAAAAAAGTAAGTTTCTTTTTGAAACAAGTTGGTATATGTGAAAATTTAATTGCTTATGCATATTGTCTACTCAGGGCAGAGGATGTGTGTGTGTGTAATGGGGGGATGGGATTAGAGTGTTAATGCAATAAGTAAGATTCTGGCCCATAACACTCTTAAAAAGCCTCATCCAGCTCACTGATGAGAAAAGGTTGTCTGATTTAAAGCATGATAACTAACATATTTTATTTCAAAATATTATGCATTCACAATATTTTATCAGTAAACATTATTTTTGTTAAATAGATAAAGGTCAGTTATTTTCCATTGTTGAGTGAAGCAGTAGGTGATGTCTCTGCTGCATTCAGTAGGAATAGCAGAGATATTGCATTAAACATTGCTATCAATGATAGGATTTATTTGTGCAGTGGAATAAAATATTTTAAAGATAGAATACAAATCTCTTAATTGTTTTAATGTGTATTCACCCTCCATCTGCCTATGCATAAATATGTTGATATTGTGCAGTCTCAATATGTTTAGCGAGCACATTCAGAGAGTAATGAAGGTAATGGTGAACTTGAATCTAATAAGTGGAAAACTAGTACACATCTAAGTGTGGAAAGTTAAAAGTTCTTAGAATGTAAAGTTTTATCTTAGTCTTAAAACTTAATTACTTTTAAATTTAATATTGGATGTTAGATCACATTTCTGCCAATAGTGATATTATTTTTTGATGTTGGTTTACTTTTATTTAAGTGTTTTTAATTATTTACTTTATTTTAGAAATTTAGAAATTATTTTACTTCCTTTTAGTCATTGTTTAAAATTCAAAAGTCTTTTTTTATAGAGCATTTCTGATATTATTTAATATTTTGACTTTTTTTTTGAAAATATGAAAAGCATTTTCAGAAATGTTATTGTTTTTTCAATCCTTTAATATCTAATCTTACAGATTAAGCAAGTCAGGACTATCAATGGTTGACTGGCATCTGTTTAAAGAATTCCCACCTATAAGTAGAAGCCAGTGGGAAGCAGAATTTGATAAATACCAACAGTATCCAGAGTTCAAAGAGTAAGTATGTTATATCATAAGGAATTAAACATTTAAATGCTTGTTAAAGTAGGAAACTATGAAATATATTCTATAATTGGTAACAGATAAATCATGAATAATCCAAATGAATTATTTTGCTGCTAGTATCTTCATCAGCCAGCTTGCTAAATCAAATCTAAATAAGCATTTTATCCAAAAGTAAAAATAATAAATCAGAAAATTATAGTTATATCACAGGTAGTAATAGATAGGTAATATTGGATAAAGGAGTTGATGCCACCATTAAAATACTATTTTCTATGTCGGACATATGAACTAAAAACAGAAAAGTAGAAATAACAAAAAAAAACAACTTTATAACTTTCATCCATCATACTTTACCTTGTCACAAATAAATTATTTGAAACAGATGGAAATCTATCCTTTTTTCTTCACACATAAAACAAATTTTCTATGAATTAATTTATCACGATTAATTGCTGTACATTAACAGAATAAAATATTAAGAAGAGTGCTCTACATATCTGATTAGTTAAAGTTCATCATAGTAGCTACTTAACTACGATTGATATGTTCCTGACATTGTACCCCCCATGGTACTATCTGTAAGCTCTCATTTATCTTGTAAAGGGGCTCAATAGAAAAGGAACAATATTTACAAGTTATTAGTGATGAACTTGATGGAAGTCAGCTGGTACAGGTACAGGTTACGATTAAATCTCTTCAGTTGTTCTTTGAAGAATGACCAGGTTGGTACAGGCTTGTTATCATCACTGTTAGTTGTATTCTTGTGATGCACTACCCTTTCTTGCCTGGTATTTGGTGATCTTAATTTGACACTTGGTACAATTTTACCCATCACCTCAACTGTTGTATTCCAGTCCTTATGAGATTTGCTGTATTCATTTGCTTTAACAGCCACTAGATTTAGAATTCTCTTATAAGTTTGTCACTTCATCACTGGTTATGCCGTGATAATACCATGTTTGGTTGTTTATTTAACAACCAAACACAGCATTAGCTCAGACAATCTTAAATTAAACAACCTAGAATTAGAACAATTAACATATAAAGAAATGGCAGCTCACAAACAAAATTTCAACTTTCATACACCAAAAATATGTTAATTCACACCAATCAACATAGGCTCTGCAACACGGAGATTCCACCCCTTCCAGCAGCATGGAATCTCCTGTTGTGTGAGCAGATGTGCACACACAATGAGCAATAAACCATGACATCAAATGAGACACGTATTTAAACAGTAGAACATCTGAGGAAGGGAGCTAAGGATGCCATAACTAAGAAGGTTGGCGAAACGCATAGCTGGATGAGGGGGCTTGTTGGTTTTAAACATTTTTAAACTTTTGTTTTAGAAGTTTTTTTAATAAGTCTTGGGGATGTGCAAGTAAATATCAGTATAATATTAACCAGTGATGAACTTATAAGAGAATTATAACATCTAGTGGCTGTTAAAACAAATGATTACAGCAAATCTCATAAGGACTGGTATACAGCAGTTGCAGTGATGGGTAAAATTGTACCAAGTGTCAAATTAAGATTACCAAATACCGGGCAAGAAAGGGTAGTGCATCACAAGAATACAACTAGCAGTGATGATAACAAGCCCGTACCAACCTGGCAATTTTTCAAAGAACAGCTGAAGAGATTTAATTGCAACCTGTACCTGTACCAGCAGACTTCCATCAAGTTCATCACTAATAACCGGTAAATATTGTTTCTTTTCTCTTGAGCCCCTTTACAAGATAAAGGAGAGCTTACAGATAGTATTAATGGAGGGTACAATGTCAGGAACATATCAGTTGTAGTTAAGTAGCTACTATGACAAACTTTAGCTAATCAGATATGTAGAACACTCCTCTTGACTTAATATTTTATTCTGTTAATGTACAGAAATTAATTGTGATAAATTAAATTCTATCAAATTAGCTGTGAGTTGTAATTTATAGTTCTATGAATTATATGATGCATTGGTAAGAGAACTGGATTTCTGTCTGAGTAACATATCCTTGTATGGACAATCAGGACTACCTTGAAGCAATTCAAACACACACAAAAAAAAATTGATTTATTGATTGTCTTTTCTCTGCCCTCTGTTGCTATAAGATAAAAAATGTGGAAAACATATTCCATGAAGTATGAATATGTTATCCACATTTATAGATATCATATTAATTATATATGCTGTTAAATGATGCAAAATTCATGAAAGGGTTAAAACAGCAATGTGCTTGCTATTGATATCTCCAGTGGATCCCCTTTCCCAATATTCATTGAACACTTAAGATCTTTTTAACTTGGCCATTTAACCCATTTTGTGCAAAAAAATATTATTCTGAGATAAAACAACCCAGTCTATTGATATCAATAATTCGATACAATACTATAGCAGTGAAAAAAAGTTGAATCAATATGAAAAGCAATTTTCAAAATATTCTTACCTTTAAATTCAGTTTAAGTTTACATTAATTAATAGTTTTTATACATTACTGCATTTCAAAACAGCAAATCCTGTTTCCTGCAACCAGTAGTAGATAAAGAGAACTGAGCAGCATGAGAAATGCTAGTGCTTAGGTATAGTCTCCATAGCATTGGGGAGTGCATAATCTGAAATATCTTCATGCTTCTCTATGAGTTTCAGAGCTACTTGGCAATCTTCGAAATGTCCCCATACAGGGAACAAATGATTTGAGAGGCAGTAAACTAGCTCTGGTATCAGCAACTATGGTGAATTACTCATCCTCTGGTGATTTGGATATTGTATTTGTCTGCATGACCCAGTTTAGGTATTCAAGTAGATGCTAAAAGTGTTTAAGATTCAAGCAATTTAAAAAAAAAAGTCAGCTGCTTACCATAGAGGTCTGACAGGAGCCTCTCAGTTTAATATGCCATAGAGAAAATCTGTGAGGAAGGCGAGACTTCAGCAGAAAGACAGCACAAGTGAGAAAACATCCATACTTTTTCTGGATCCTTTTTATCAGTAGCCAAGCATGCTAACCTCTTTGCCCTTTGTTTTTTTTTTTTTTTTTTTCACTCCACAAAATTCAACTTTTATCCAAAAAATCAGTCTCTTTTATAGGTTAATATGCCAAATGATATTTTCCTAAATGCTGATTAAAAATCCATGAAGAATTGAAGACAGGGAAATTGATTTTTAAAATTGACATTTCTGTTTTATAAACAATCAAGAAATTTACTTATCAGCATTGTTTATCACTTTTTTTACTGTACATTTACATTTGCGTGCTAAGGTCAGTCATCATAAAATTATGCTGTTTTGTAGAGTACCTGCCTAAACTAGAGGTGCACAAAGGCCTCCCCTCCCCCCCCTCAGTGTTCAGTTTTATCTAAAAGTGACTGAAAGTGGTTAACAAGAAAAAAATTAGCTGAACTCAGTCCAGCCTCTTTCCTTCGTTATATTTTGATAAGTGTAAAAAGAATAGAATTTACATTTTTGAAACTTTATTAAAATTAATATAGTAGATGATATTGATACAGTAAATTAAAATGATATATTTTCTCAGTGAGTCATATTGATGAATCTGCTTCAGGGGCATCCATTCTGGTTGATATTGAAGGCTGTGTGATTTTGAATTTTTTTTTATCACATATAGGACAGAAGAATCCTAGAAGCTACTCCTAGCTTTTAAAGGCCTTCTCATACAAGGACATTACTTATTAAGACTGAAGTCACTGCTGACCACTGCCTCAGTTAGAGTAACACAACACACAGTGTATGCCTTGCTGGAATAGTTGCTACTTCCCTAACCACTATGCCAGTTAAGGCTTTGTGGTTAGGTTCCACTTTATGTGTACTGGTTTCTGGTTCCACTCTACATGTACTTTTCATTAAGAATATATTACATTTCATTAAGTTGGTTGAATTATTTTTAAGTAATGATTATTTTATTAATTATGATAATTGCTAAATCAAGCAAAGAGAATATTTTATTTATTTATTTTTTTGTTATTTTTCATTTTTTACATTTTGTCTAGTTACATTCTGCAGTGATTAGTGTGCTTGGCTGTAGATCAAAGTGATATGGGTTTAAACCTGATAATACATAAATGTATTTTGTGTCATCTTCCTGCAGAAGTCTCACCTTTCTCACATCTATTCTATACATATTTTACTGACAGGCCTCTTAAGCCTGGTCTGTGGCAAGCAGTTACTCAAAGGGTAATTTATTTGTTTTTCTAAATTTATTCAGTTGCAAATTTTTTCTCTGATGCTGGTGAAAGTTTTGGCTTTAATCATTTAAAATGAGAAGTTTCCTACTACTATAAGTTTTCCTTTCAAAATATTGTAAATTTATCAAAATGTACTAAATATATTTTATCTAGATTTTAAGTTTTTTTTAAAGATTATTTTTCACATTTTTGTAACCCTAAAATACTCTATCCTGAACTGCACATAATTACTAATCTTCAGTAAATAATGTGGTCTTATGTTAACAGTTGCTTACAAAATCAGAAGAATACATTACATCTGGTGAATATAGGATGCTCATTTTCAATGAGATTGAAGTTTTTTATTTTCCACCTTTTAGGGGTGGAGATGACTCACTTGGTAGCATACCAGGCTCATTATCTGCAGTTTCCAGATTTCTGCAGTTCCCTCCTGGGCCAGCATTGAGATTTATCTCCACAAAACTCCCCACCCTACCCTCAGTCAGTAGGGGATACGATGGACTTGGAAATTCCACCATCTTTTGGATGGGATGATAAGTTATGACCCTATGTGTGGGAGAATCATACCCTGTGCACATTAAAGAACACCCTGGATGGCCTTGATGGGAGGCTACCTTTTGTCTCTTAATGGCTGACCAGTGGGTCCCCTCCCATCAACCTCTGAGCTCTTCATAGGATGCTCATCATCCTTGTGACCTGTCCATTTGGCCCATTGTGTGCAAAAAAGTGCTGCTCATAGGTAAAACAACCCAAATTTCCATCTTTTGACACCCTCTAACAGTAAAAATTCAAAGTAATGGCTGATTTCAAAAGTGTATATAGTAATATTTTTATTACTGTATATACAACATAAGAAGACTTTTTTCAGTTATTCTTTACCGGAAAAAGTAATGTTTTTCCCACCACACCTTGGCTACAACGACAAATCATTGTTGCCAATGTGAAACTGTTGACCATCATACTTGACCACCAAAATTTTGAATTTCTAGCTTAAACTTCTCCAATTTTTTCACCACTAGAAGACACTATTAATACTGGATTCAGAAACTGATGATCAGTTCAGTTAGAGGATTCAGAAATGCAAATCATAATATTTCATAAATACCTATCAACCCAAAAATAATTTTTCACTTGTCTCTAAAAATAGAAATGTTGAATGTCTATAGATGGAAAGAGACAGATTGACAGACAAACAACAAAGTTAAAATATTAGCTGTTTTTTTTTAAAACATGTAGTTTTATTTATTGTCTTTAAGCTATTTTTGTATTACACACAAAAATGTTTGTAATACACTACAGGAAATAAAAGATGCAACACTTGCAAGAAGTTATGCAAATGTGACAAAATTTAGGGAGGCGATAGTATATGGAAATGATTAGGTTTGCAGGACGATTGAAACGATTGGACAGGCGCGGAGCAGTCAAACACAGATAAAGACAACTAAAGTTCCCTGGTTAACAAAATGTGGAAATTGTTGTAAACCGCTAAAGAGATGCCCTTATGCAGATGTCGACAGTCTTTCCAACAGTTAACAGACTTTGAGTGTGGAAGAATCATCAGTCTTAGAGAAGCTGGTTTGTAATACAGAGATTTAACCATCCTTGTTGGCTGCAATCCTAGCACCATCATACAAATATGGCACCAGTGGGTTCAAAAAGGATACAACACATGCCAACAAGGATCAGGAAGATGACGTATGACCACAGAGTGACAGGACCGTCATTTGTGATGAATGGCATTGTGTGATAGATTCGCGACTACAGCGCAATTGCAAAGGGACTGGCAACAGGTAACACATCAAATACCTACAAGGTGGACAGTAAACAGCAGACCTTTACAGTTTTCACTGCAAGCGTATCGTCCAGCGCTGCATTTGCCCTTCACATCTGCCCACATTCAAGCACTTCTTCAGTGATGTCACCTCCAACTGAACTGGAATGAACGAGAGTGGAGTACTGTGATGAATCTTGTTTTGTCTTGGTCAGCATGATGGTAGACAACATGTTCACCATCATCCAGGGAAAAGGAATGCCAGCAGTGCATGCGACATCATCACACAGCTCCAGCACCTGGTGTCTTGGTGTGGGGTGCCATTAGTCAGACATCTCAGTCAGACTAAATATCTCAGTCAGAACTGGTCATCATAAGAGGATCTCTAACTGCCCAACAGTATGTTGCCAACATTTTGCAACCAGTGGCTGTCCCATTTGTTGAGCAGCATGGAACCTTTTAACCAGCAAGAAATAATGCCCATCCTCACACAACCTTCATTAGTCTGCAGTATCTACACGAGCAAAACATTCAGGTACTACCATTGCCAGCATGCTTGCTGGACCTTTCCCCTATTGAACAAGTCTGGGACATGGGCTGACAGCTCCAACAACACCCAAAAAGTGCACCAACCGCTGTCACTGAAATGGAACAGTGACTTCGTGCTTATTCGGCATTCTATCCCTCAGGAGGACATTATAGAACTGTACGATAGCCTTTCCCACTGTGTTCACGAATGCATTGCTGTTCCTGGGCAGTTCAACATCATACTAAGTATACCATTTTACTGGGTATGTAAAGTAAAGTGGCAATTTTCCATATTTTTTTTGATAATGTAATCAATCACACATCTCAGAGTATGCTAACAGCTGCCTGCATTTCAATAAAATGGCATTAATCCTTCCAGGTGTCGCATTTTTTTCCTGTAGTGTATTTTTGTGGAAAAACAACTACAATTGGTGAGTTTTGACAATGAGCAGGATTCAAACCCATACCTCCCAGTTATATGCCAGGTGTTATATGTCCAGTTATATGTAAGTGGGAAGCATGGATTCAAATCCCACTCATTGGAGAAATTAATTTTTTCCACGAATGTATTTCTTGAATCCTGTGCCAACAGGTAATCTGTGTATTACCATTGATTGATTAATATTTGGAGCTGTGTGAAATTCAAACCACTCATTATCAATAATATTCAAATTTGACACATGTTATCGAAAGAAGTACTATAGGTATATTTACATAGATAAGTAAATTTGAAGTGCATAAACTAGATGAGGATCTGCATTTTGTAATTATAAATCTCAGTATTATCCTCTTTATTTGTGTATAGTAAATAAATTAATTGTTTCAATAGCAACAAGAAATATAATTTTATTATGCTAAAATAATTTACTATATATTATATTAATATATAAGTGTAATATATGTATTTTTAGGAAAAACCAAGATATGAGCTTGGAAGAATTTAAACGGATCTGGTACATGGAATACGCACATAGAATGTGGGGCCGTGCAGTTGGGGCAGTTTTTCTCTTGCCTGCTATCATATTTTGGAAGAAAAACTGGTTTACAACAGCAATGAAGAAAAGAGTTACAGCTTTTGGAGGATTAATCTTATTTCAAGTAAAACTTTATGCATGTTTTTAATCACATCAATTTAATTTGTTTTATATACATATAACTAAAGTGATTTATTAGCTAACTCAAAAATATTTTTGAAAATGCTGTTTCCTTGTGTTTTCTTTCTGCTGAGGTCTCACTTTCCTCACAAATCTTCTCTATGGCATTGATACACTGACGGATTCCTGTCAGACTTCTGTAGCAATTGACTGGTTGAGGGGTTGTTTATACCTCCCATTCTAAAATTGTTCTGATGCTTCCATGTACACTAAATTTGAGTCTCAGTCTTTTTTAAAAATGCATTTTTAACTAAAATCAGTGCTGAGAAGATCCTGATTTCCAAAAATATTGGATCATCATTTATAGTACAATGCAGAGTGGTTAGCACGCTTGGCTGCTGATCTACGCGACCTGGGTTCAAGCCCCGAGTAAGGCATGGATGTTTGTATTGTTTTTCTGCTGAGGTCCTGCCATCCTCACAGACCTTCTACTGTGGCATATAAACTGACAAGCTCCTGTCAGACCTCTGTGGCAAGCAGCTGCTTGAGGGGGTATTTATTTTTAGATAAATGTAGCAAAAGTACAGTACTAAAAGTCTGAAATGCATACTGGGTACTCACAAAGCTTTTAACCACTTTCAAATAGCAGGTGATATCAGATGTTGTTGCTAGGTGCCACACAACATGTTACACTTGAAAGTATTTAAAAGTTTCATGAATAATTAATATGATTTGATGCAAACTTTTAAAATGGGACAAATGGATTTTTGCAGTTAACAGTGTTTTTAAATTAATGAACTTCAACAAAATAAAGCAAAGTAATAAATAAGCCACTGCTAAAGAAGGAGCAGACGCAGAACATTATTTAGCTAACCTCCTACCAAGCTATACTGCTCACAAAAATTGGGGATATTTCTTCGCTTCATATTTATTTTGAAATATCCCCTAATTTTTGTGAGCAGTATATTTTCTTATGTTCTGATAAAAGTACAGGTTTAATTTTTATAAGCAGGGATGGACAAATACTGGGTGCCAGGTCACTGCAATGGCTAGTTATTTCTACCTTGCACCTAGATATTTTTCTACTTAGGTACCTTAATTTTTAAGGAGAGAATGCAGGTGTGTTTATTTGGAGCCTAAAAGTAGTTACAGCTATTTATAGTCAATTTATAGGCAAGATAGAAATATGTACAATGGGTAAAAAAATTTACCAACAATTTAAAAATTCAAATATATGTGAAGAAGATGTTGCTAATTAATTTTCCAGTGAGTGGTAAGAGGTCAAAAGTTATGAAGAAAGATATGAGTTTCAGTGAGCTTTTAAATAAGGTTCTCTCGAATTGTGAAAGGTTTCCTATTTTAGGAATTTTCCTTTTCCTATTTTAGGTAAAGTGTTGTGTATTTAGCAGTTCTTCCTGTTTCAGCTGTTTGCTGTGAAAGAGGATTCAACTTGAACCTTATTCAAATCAAATTTAGAACATTAATGGAAACAGACATTTAAATGACTTCATATTCATGAATATGAATGGACCATATGTAAAAGAATTTGATTCTTCCAAAGTTCAGAATTATTGCTGTTTTAATTCAGAAACTGCTAGACACACACACACACATATATATATAGCCATAGGAGGCAATCTAAAAAATAGTTGTATCTAAGAAATATTCCCATTGTACTTTTTAAACTTTAATTTAGTATTTTTTGCTTGGAAAATAAGCCTAAATGCATAACAGATATTTGCCTTTTTGATTTTTAGCTAAAAAAAATTCTACAAATTCATAATTTACTAAACTTCATACCCCCCCCGCTACCCCCCATACATGCATACAAAATACTGGCACCTACATGTTCAGGTTGGTTCCTATATATATCCATCAAATTTGTCCAGGCCTGTTTATAAAGACAGTATTTTTATATAATGTTTTCTAATGAAAAGTTGAATCTGCTTTCAGTGCATATAAGTAACTGTTCATTCATGTTATGTGGAAGTCCACAAATGAATGAGAAAACACACATAATGAGTTGTAGTTTGATTGGGAAGTAAAAGTTGTCAGTATTGTATGTATACACATTGGAAGTATTCATAAAGTGCATATAATTGTTGCATATTTTTAATTTTATATATTGATTTCCATTATTTACTCCACTGACCTCATTTCACCCTAGATGACAAAGGGAACATAGTGGGCCTTTAAATGGATGGTCACCATTCAGTGAATGGGACATTAAGCCATTTCCCTTTATGCCAGAAAGTCATAACTGCAAATGTTAAAGAATATGATGGGTGACCTCTTTCGGAGACTTCCATCTGTTTTTTTGTCTGGTGAATCGCCTTTTCCAACCTTCTCTGTACCCTTGGAGTTCTTGTGACATGGTCATTTAGCCCATTGTTTGAACAAAAGTGCTGTCTTGTGGTCAAGTGGTTAGTGTGCTTGGCTACTAATCAGAGGGACCTGGATTTGAGCCTTGGGAAGGCATAGATGTTTGTGTTGTCTTTTTACTGAGGTCCCGCCTTTCTCACAGATCTCCTCTATTGCATATAAACTGATAGGCTCCTGCCAGACCTCTGTGACAAGCAGCTGCTTGTGGGGTATTTTTTTATTTATTTATGCACAAGAGTGCAAATCAGAGTAAAACAACAATGATAGACTTGATTTCTGTCTCAGTAGGCATGTTCTTTTATGAGAAAAGTAATTAGAAGTAATTTCTTAGCTTTTCAGTCATGTAATGCATGTACCAAAAATGTATATTATATCTAATATGTAGTGTTAAGTATTTAAATGTCTTTTGATCTTATGATTTCAATTATTAATGGGTATATTTTTCATATACCTGATTACTGCCAAAGCAGATATATATAACAGATAAAAAATTCTCTTCAAGTAGTCTACTTTGCTTCAGAGGTTTGATAGAAGCTTGTCAATGTAATAAACCATAGAGATGATCTGTGAAGAAGGCAAGACATTAATGCAGGGATAAAAAACTTTTATATGGAGTTAGAAGCCTGTAGCAAAGGTTTTATCTATAAAAGTGTAATGAAGTAAAGCTAAAAAAAAAAGGCACCACATTGCACCAGTATTTTTCGAGCCCAGCTTTAAGCCATCATAAGAAATATCCATATTTTATCTGAGACTCAAATCCAGATCCCTTTGCTCTGCAGCCAAACATGCTAATCATTTGGCACTGAGATATAGGTAGACATATTTCAGTATCTGTAATTGTCTTGTGATTAGATGCCTAAGTAAAATGCAGTCCTCCAATGGTTAGAAGTTACACATCCCTGATTTGCTTGAATGTTTAATTGACATACTTGATTAGCTCATGTATATTTACCCCAATTTTTTCCCATTTTTTTATTTCATATTGTGGGGTGGGTGGGAGATATATGAGAAATTATGAGAAGTGTTTTTCAGTTCGAAACATTAACATGTTTATTCTAAGAGAGCTGTTAGTAGTGTTACTTCACAGACAATCACTACAGATAAGCAAGCTTCTATATAGTGAATCCATTGTTTTTACAGTTCAATAAGACATGTTTTAGGATTAAGTTTTATTTGTTTTCAGCAATTTCAAAATGTTTTGAATGGATGAATGCCATGTGATTTCTTTTTTCCAAACTAACAACATATTTTTTGTAATTTTAAGCTAAACTTGTGAAAGTTACTTACAATTTTAACAGATGATAGAAGTAGCATACAAGATGCATTTGAATTGGAAAAGAAGTAACAATGTAAATTTAAAGTTAGATTCAATACTGATAGGCTCCTGTATTGCTGTAACACTAAAAATATACAACATATTTGCAATTGAGTGATAAGTATCAAACACAAATTAAATATAACAAGCAAAAACCTTTGCAGTGAGATGGAAGACAAAGATACTAAAAGGTGATTACTTAATAAAATTCTTGTAAAAATTCTCAATGTTTCTTCAGTTGAAAGATTATGAACTCACTTTTAACATCAAATCAGTGCCATAGGAAAAATTATCCCAAGCCATGTGGTAATGAACTCACAACCAGCTGTCAACACATCTGGCATTCCAACTGCTCAGTGGTCTTACAGTGCAGCACATAAATATAATTTCCTGAATTCTGTATTTTATTGTGCTACAGCTTTAAACTCTCACCTATATTACTTTCACCTACTGATGTGTAAAGTTGTCTTTTTGTATCTTTGTCTTCCATCTTGTCACAAAAGTCTCTATTTGATATAAGTAATTTATTATAATTAACCTGTATTAATTGTAATAAACACTCTTAAATGTTTTTCATATAACTGGATAATTTTATAGTATTAAAATATTTTGCTTACAAAATGTATCATATTATTTCAGGTACTTAATGTTTTAATATGTTTCTTAAAAATGTATTTGCTATGATTTTAAGGAAATTAGACAGTATTTTAGAGATAAACTTTATTTTCTCTCTTTCCTTCCAAAACTAGGGATTGTTAGGTTGGTATATGGTGAAAAGTGGATTGGAAGAAAAGCCAGAGCCTGATGGTGTTGCCAGAGTCAGTCAATATAGGCTAGCTGCTCATCTTGGCACTGCTTTTGTTTTATACAGTTTGATGCTATGGTCAGGCTTGAATCATCTTTTGCCTCCCCAACAGGTTAGTTAAAAAAAAATCATAGTTATTTTTGATGTTCTTTGAGATACTTTAATTACAGATAAGGAAATTTGGTTTATTGAAAAACAAGTTGTTAGAAGCATTAGTTTCATATTAATATTAAAAGTTGTACACTTATAGTGTTAATTTAAATAGTTTATTATTACTTTATTAATAATTTTTATAATATCTGGAGGTATTGTATTGGTCATTGTGAATGTAAGCAAGTTCAAACATGAGTGATTTAAAACTTGAAGTTAGCTGTTTTCTTTATGGCATTAATAATAATTTTACTGAATTGGGAAAAGTATGTTATTTTTTCAGTGTGTCAGGTTAGTAGCCTGAAATCTGTAGCTTCAACTTTATTATTGTCATCAAAGAATTTTCTCTACTTGTATTTATCCTGTCTTCAGTGAGAAATGAAAAGACAAGCTATTAAAATCCACTCTACATCTGATAGGCAATTAGCTGCAATCCTATATGAAAGAGAGACATTTCTATACATTGAACAATATGCTGAATGACCTGATTGCCAAATCTTACCCTTATCTATCCTGAGTCTTGGGGATCCTTGTATTGTGATCATTTAGTCCATAAATGCACAAGCCTTTCAAACTGTACCCTTCTCTTTTTCTTAACTGCAATCGTGGCCCCGTGTGCGGGAGAGCCATACCCTGTGCACGTTAAAGAACATGCTGGATGGCCTTGACGGGAGACTACCATCTGTCTCCCAACAGCTGTTCCAGTGGGTCCCCTCCCCCAACCTTCTCTGAGCCTTCGGGGTCCATGTGACCTGGCCATTTAGCCCATGGTGTGCAAAAAAGTGCCGCTCAGAGGTAAAACAACCCAACCCTTAACTGCAATTAGCTGTACTCCTTTTTTTTCCAATTACACCATAATTGTTAAAACTTTGGCTGATGTGGAAAACACACTGGATGTAGTCCAGTTTGTTTACTATATCAATAAAAATTCAATTAATTTCCAAGTGAATTAAAAATTGACAAACAAACTTGACTATGTCTTCTATGTTTTTCAGTCTTCAATCCCTGCAAGAAAATAAGAATGTAGATTTTCAGAATTATTAGAATCAGTATAATATCATGCAAATGTAAAAAAAATAATCTCTTCAAGTAGTCCACTTTTCACTGAGGTATGACAGGAGCCTATAATGCACCAGAGAGATCTGCAGAGAAGGTGAAACAGCAGAAATAAAACATCCAAACCCTATTAGGAATTTGAACCTTTGATATAATAAATAAAAATGATAATAGATAAATAATTATAAATTAAAATGATATATTTCTCAGTGCTCTTAATGAAATGAATGAGCATCGTTCACAGCTGCAAGGACACAGCCATCATGAGTGTAGACTGTTACACTAGTCCTGATTCCATCTCCTCACTTACATTTCACGATAAGCTGCATTGAATTTCTTCAGATCAATTGATAGTTCATAAACAATGGTTATTTTGTCACCCAAGGTCATCATCATTATCCTCATCCTCAAGCAGCCATGGGCTATGGAGGTCCAACCAGACCGCGCAGTTTAATTCTCCAAGCATATCTGTCCTGAGCTACATCTGCTGCCACTGCACACCAATCACCAATGCACATGTGGCCACTGCACACCAATTCTAACAAGGTCCTGTTTGACATTGTCTGCCCACCGCATCCTAGGTCTACCCCTCCTTCTGAGGCCTCTAGGCACACTATTCATAACCCTATTCGCCAATCTATAATTATCCATACGGGCAACATGGCCAAACCAGCGGAGTCTCTCTCTGCACAATGCTGCTTAAAGGAGGTTGCAGACTCCTTTGCCTAACCTCATCATTAGTTACAAAGTTAAACCACCTAATACCCAAGATATGGCATAAGCATCTAGAATCAAAAGCATCTAGTTTCCTGTTATCTTGTTTACACAGCGTCCAAGTTTCATTACCATAACTAACCCTAGAAAGAACCAAACTATTATACAGTCAAATTTTAGTCTTTAGGTGTATACGCCTATTTTTCCACAATCTCCTTAAAGTCCCGACAGCAATCTCTATTTGTCTGTTAATCTCATGCCGCACATCACCAGTATCTGTTACATAGCTCCCAGGGTAATTAAACTGTGACACCTGCTCAAGACTGCAACCATTCAGATGAACTGAATCACAACCTGCCTGACCAATTTTCATCACTTTAGTTTTCTCTCTGTTTATAACCAAACCTACTCTACTACCAGTCTGATCAACAGCTCGAATGAAAGAGTTCATCTCATTAACATCATTTGCCAAAAGGGCTAAATCATCAGCATAATCTAAATCAGAAATTTTCGTATCTCCAGCCCATTTAGGGCCAAAATCTTTCCCTTGAAGTGAATTTCGCATAACATAATCAACAACCAAACTAAAGAGAAAAGGAGACAAAATGCACCCTTGTCGAACACCAGATGTAATGCTAAACCAATTGCTACAAGACTTACCAACTCTCACACATGACTCAGTGTTATTAGAGAGAGCTTTCATTATGTTAACTAACTTGTCTGGTATACCATATGATCTCACAATCAACCACAAATTATGACGATCAACAGAGTCGAAAGCCTTTTTGAAATCAACAAAGCTAGCAACCAAAGGTTTCTGAAACTCTAAACATTTCTCAAGAATCTGCCTAAGTGAAAATATCTGATCTACACATCCCCTACCACTTCTGAATCCACATTGCTCATCACGCAATTGACTGTCAACCAGATCCTTAATTCTATTAAGCACAATCATGGAAAGAAATTCCAGAAACTTATTTCAGAAACTTTACCTGGAACAGAGAGTAGGCTGATACCCCTATAGTTATCACAAGAACTGCAATCACCTTTTTTGAAAATAGGGATAATAATAGCTCTGGTAAAATCTTTAGGAACTATGCCTTTATCATAAAAGTTATTCAAAATTTCAGTCATCCAAGTGGTAACCAAAACATTCCCAGCTCTGAGCATTTCTGTAGTAATTTCATCTACCCCTGGGGATTTATGAAGTTTAAGTTTAGAAATAGCCAAAATAACTTCAGATTATGTTATAGGGCCAACATTAAAGCTGCCAATGCATCTATCATCATTACAAACAATGGGAGTAGAACTAACCACATTGTTTAGAACATCACTGGAATGCTCAGCCCACCTAGCCATGACAGAATCCTCACCTTCTATAACCTTACCTTGTTTATCCTGCAATCCTTGTATACCTGTCTGCTTTCTACCACATAAAACATTAACTATCTGGTACAGCTCTCTGCTGTTGTGCTGTCTAACTGCTTCCTCGGCTTTGTCTGCCAAGCCATGTAGCCAAAGATTCTTATCAGCAGCTAACTGATCCTTTACATGTTTATTAAGCTCTCTATAATCCTTTCTATTCGGACTAGTAGGGTACTGATTAAGGACATTCCTGCAGTTCCTTCTTTCTGAAATAAGCTCAAGTGCCTTATCACTGAAATAATTCTGCCTCCGCTGCTCCTTTTTTCCTAAAAGAGTATTGTTAGTTTCCAAAAAAGCTTGTTTAAAATGGCCCCATTCTTCCTCAACTTCAGTATTAAGCAAACCATGACTGTCATAATGACTAAGTAACCTATCATTGTAAGCTTTAGCTATAACTGGGTCTTTCAGAGCTTCAGTATTAAAGGTAAATTTTTTAACCCTAGCACAACACTTTTTAAGTTTAAGTTGCAAGACACTTTTAACAAGGTAATGGTCAGATCCAATTTCAGCTCCCCTATATGCCCTTGTATTTCTAACAGAACTAGCCCATTTGCTGTTAATTAATATATAATCAATCGTATTCTTATGCAGCCCATCAGGTGAAACCAATGTGTACATATATATGTTGTGGTGTTTCTAATAAGTGTTAGTTATTCTGAAACCATTGAGTTTACTTACCTGTAGGAGACGTTGCCCATTGCCATTGCAGCTCCCAATACCAGAAGGGCCTATCACCCCTCTCCAAAGATCAGAGTCAGTACCAACTTTGGCATTGAAGTCACCTAGAACAAGGGTAATATCTCCTTTCTTAACAGAATTCAAAATATCCTGAAGTTGTCCGTAAAACCTATCCTTCTCATCCTCAACAGCATCCTCAGTGGGGGCATAACAGCAGATAACATTAAAGTCTTTAATGCTTGTCTGAAATTTTGCTGTAAGAAACCTAGACCAGACCCACGCCTTGATGATGCTTTCCATCCTCCCTCCCTGTAAAGAGAAATTTAAAGTTATTTTTAAGTATCTCACCTTTACCTCTCCATCTGGTCTCTTGCAAGCCTAGAATATCTAGGTTATAGCACTGGAATTCCTACATGAGGACATCAAGAGAATAATCTCTATGTAATGTCCTCACGTTACATGTTCCTGCAGAGAGAAAATGATTAGTAGGATTTTTAAAGAAATTAGGTTTATTGAGATTGGTAGGGCCAACAATATCAAACAGCCCCTTGATCGCAGGCATGGGGCAAAGACCTGTTCCTCCTCCGCTGAAGGCTGAAGTCACCAATGCTGGTAGGAACTTCAGGCACCACCTTTTCAAGTGGACATTTTCAAGAGCCATATGGCCTGCCTGAGACACATTACTCCAGTTTAGGCTTGACGATGCCCAACTAACTAAGTAAGGTTCAGGTACCTGTGATGGCCTCTGATTAGGATTATCCACCAGCTGATATAAGGTATCCCATGCCTCTGTTCACTTAGAGCTGGCAACCCAGAAGCAAACAGAAAACACAGCAGCAGACTCTCCCTCAACAGAGACCCACCAGTGCAGCAAGTCCAGGATCAATAATCAAGCTCAAATCCATAAACAAGTCCAGTCTAGTAGGTATAAATGGTCAGCACCAGGACCCTGTGAAGTTGACCACTCCTCAGCAGGGTTGAGAAAAAAGAGGCCAAAAATGACCAGATCAGTAGGCCACACTGAACTGGCAGCCCTCCACTTCCATTCCCTTCCAAAAAAGAATATCTCTTTTGAAAGGTACTAACGGCCTGCACCACGAGAAGGCGGGGTCGGACATTAGGTGCTACACCTGGCCGGTTCTGTGCATCATCACTAGGGATTGGTAAACAGCTCTCCTTCCAGTTTATGCCTAGCTACCATTTACAGGTCATCAACCAAGGTACACCCATATAAATCAAAGAGAATAGTTAAATTTTCATTTTTCACTTTAGAATCTTTTTAAGGTCGTAAATTATATTTGTTTCATTCAGTGTTAATGAAGTTTGAAGTTGCTTCCACCTACAGTGGAGGACAGGGATTGACTCGGTAGCATGCCTGGCTTGTAATGTGCTGTTTCCAAGTTCAAGTTCCAACTGTGCCAGCCTTGAGATTTATCTCTGCTAATCTGCACACTGCCCTGTGTAAAAGTGGACATCAGTGAGCTTGGAAAGGTGCTGTCTGTACGATGGGACATTAAGTTGCAGCCGCATGTGCAGGAAAGCCATACACTGTGCATATTAATGAACATGCTGGATGGCCTTGACAGGAGGCTACCAACCATCTTCTAATAGCTTTCCAGTGACTCCTTTTCCCCAACCCATCTCTGAGATCTTGAGGTCCTAGGATGGAAATACATTTAGAATTTCATTTTTTTCCTATATGTATTTTGCAGAGATACACAAATATTGATGGTTTTAAAAAAAATTGCAGTAATGTAAAAGTATAATACCTGAATGGTAAACTCTAAATAATTTAGTTTCCCTTCTAGTGATTTGAAATTATAACCTGTAAGATCGATTTTACAGGCTTTTTCTTTCTCTAATGTTTCTTAAATTATTTTTTATTGCTTCTCAAATGTGTACTGCAATTATGCACAATATTTAATATGGGAACAATCGGAAACAAAACTGCTGTGATCTCTAATGGCAGATATATCAGGAGAACTTTAATGTTACCTAGTTACCTTCAAAATGCAATTTTTAAAAGGTAGGACTATTTAGCAATACTTTTAATTACATATCAACCAAATAAACTAATTAAGGTCAGGAAATAGCAATTTTTAACCAAAATTTCTGCCAGAATTTAGAATTCACTTTTCCATTGCAGTTATGCAGCTTCATAGTAAAGTGACTTATTCTCAAATTCAGTGCCTTCAGTTAAACTCTAAATGCTTTAAAACATTTTATTGACATTTTTTTCATAGTTCTTTATTACTTTTCAGATGCATTTTTAAATTTTTATTTAAATTATCTTTTTTCCAAAGCAAAATTATTTTTTATGATACTGCTTTTCTTAAAAAATGGAAATGGAATGGATATTTTACTATAGATCAGTTTGGCTCAACTCTTTTCTTTCCTTGTACCATTGTTGTTGTTGTTGTTTTACCTCTGAGCTGTACTTTTTTGCACACCATGGGCTAAATGGCCAGGTCACATGGACCCCAAAGGCTCAGAGAAGGTTGGGGGAGGGGACCCACTGGAACAGCTGTTGGGAGACAGATGGTAGCCTCCCATCAAGGTCATCCAGCATGTTCTTTAACGTGCACAGGGTATGGCTCTCCCGCACACAGGGTCACGGCTTAACGTCCCATCCGATGGACGGTGACCTTTCTAAGCCCATCGGTGTCCCCTACTGACCGTGGGCAGGGCGGGGAATTTTGTGGAGATAAATCTCAGCGCTGACCCAGCTGGGACTCGAACCTGGGAACTACAGATTACGAGCCTGGCACGCTACCGACTGAGCCACCCCCACCCCTTTCCTTGTACCAAGAGCAATTTTCAAGCTGAGCATGAGAACCAAGTAAATCTCTAAACTAGACTATCACTATGCAGAATATTCTTTTCTTAAACATAACCTCTTTGGGCGATATTTTCAAGAATTAATAACCAATTCAATCACACAAAAAATTATTTCAAAGGGCAGTTTTAAAAATTCCCCTCCAGCAGTTCCTACATTTCTTATGAATTCATGCTCTTCACAGTCAGACAACTATGCCTTTCTATGTAGGACATCTAGAAGAAATGCAGCATCAAAGACCTATTAAATATTTTTTTCTTTTTTTATGTGCTGATTTTACATATTAATCATGTATATGTGCAACAATAATAAAACTAAGAAGCAAACATGAGTAATCATTCCCTAGATAATATTCCATAGATGTTGGCTGTGAATCACACTGCTTTAGATAATTGGAGATTTTTGGTTAGTTTCTATACTGCACATTTCTTACAAAGTCAACTGTTAAGAATATGATAAAAAAAATTGCAAATGTAATTTTCATGTAAGAAAAAGTGTTGTTTTATAACACTATAATTCAATTTATCATTTCAGATTCAATCAGCAGCAAAGCTACAAAAATTCTGGAGGTATGCTCATGCAACTAAGTCTGTGATATTTTTAGCTGCTGTTACTGGTACGTTTCATGATTTATAGTTCTATGTAAAAAGTTACATTCAAATTGTTTTCCTTTCCTTTATACTTTGTAATGTATCTTTGAAATATAACTTCAATTGCTGTTTTTTTTCTGTAATAATTTCTTAAATTATTCCAAATCTATGAATTAAAACTAGTATCCATTACTTATTTTCTACTTTTTAAATATTTTGTTATTTATGAAATGATGGTTGACTATATACGTCCAATTATAGATACAATTATAGATAACGGTACAATTATAGATAAGGTAATTCATGTAGAATGTACATATATGTACTAAATTCTACAGATGGCTGTTGCCTCTAACTCATAACCATTAAAACAATGCCAGTTGTATGTGAAAGTAACTAATCTTTCTTATGCATTAAGGCAAACTATTGAACCTGCAATTTGTGGATGACATTTTCACAGAATTTACATGAGCTCAGTTATAATTGCCCTAAAACACTGCCCATCAGATCAGAAGCAGCTGTCTTAAAATCTAGTAATACCTGACTACTTCCCTTACTTATTATTTTTGTCTAAAGCTTGTGGAAATTCAACTGAAAAAAGCTGTTTTGTCAATTCGTTCAATTATTTTAAGACAGTCCATTGACATCAGAAATTCTTTTCTTAACCCTTTCCATGTTCGAACAGTGTTAATCAGTTTCATCTTTAGAATTCTAAAGACCCAGAAAGTAAGCTTCTGTGCCACAGTATAAGGTTGTAAAACACAATTTTTCTGAATAGAAATCAGAAGGTTTTAACTGTTTCTAATCAAATATTGAAAATGTGTCTCCTTCCCCTACTCTGCTCTGAGCACTCTGTGTCAGTGGATTGTTTCCCCTCAGCAGTTCTTTTTTGCATGCAATGGGTTAAATATCCAGTCACAAGGACTCTAGGGACTCAGAGAAGGTTAGGGAAAGAGATCCACTGGACAACTGTAGGATACAGATGGAAGCCTCCCATTAAGGCCATATAGCATGTTCTTTAATGTGCACAGGATAAGGTTTTTTCATGTGGGGCCATAGCTTAATGCCCCATCTGACAGACAGCAGACTTTTCAAGCCCATCAGTATCTCATTTCTTCTGAAAGCTGAATGAGGGTTAGTGGAGATAAATTTCAATGCTGGCACAGTTGGGATTAGAACCTGGGAACTGCAAATTTTGAGCCTGACATACTATCAACTGAGCCACCCCCACTCCAAACCCTCAGGGAACTTGCAACATGGTCATTTAGCCCATTGTGTTTATGAAAAGTGCCATTTAAAGGTTAAAGAAGAAAGACACAACCAGTTTCTTACTTAGACAAACCAATCTATTGTTGACATAATTCTCTACTATAGAAATAGGTCCGCCGTCCCGTGGCCGAGTGGTTATCCCGCTTGGCTACTGATCTACAGGACCTGGGTTTGAGCCCTGGGTAAGGCATGGATGTATGTGTTGTTTTTCTGCTGAGGTCCTGCCATCCTCTCAGATCTTTTACTTTGGCATACAAACTGACAGGCTCCTGTCAGACCTCTGTGGCAAGCAGCTGCTTGAGGGGGTATTTTTTTTATTTTTTTTTTCTGATATTTAAGATGGAATTTTTCATTCAGGAATCTTTTTCTACAATGCAAACTGAGAAAATGACACAATCACTCCAAAATATTCTTGTTCAAGGTGGTTCACAAGATTATATTTTATCATGAAAGAAGTTCATGAGATTAAATTAAAAACATGAGATTAAAAAAAAAACCTCAAGCAGCTGCTTGCCACAGAGGTCTGACAGGAGCCTGTCAGTTTATATGCCATAGTAAGAAGGTCTGTGAGGATGGCAGGACCTCAGCAGAAAAACAACACAAACATCCATGCCTTACCTGGGACTCATGGAATGAAAAAGTTGGGAAATGCTGCCCTATGTAATGCTAGAAGTATTGACAGATTGAATTTCAAATGCTAAATTTAGTTTAAAATAAATAGAACCTCATGAAAATTTCATAATATTTCAATCACAGGATATGTCTACAGGACATATCCTGTGATTCTTTACTACTGAAATAGAACCTAAGTTATTTATGATCTGATAACCATGAAGTCACTTAATTGTACATCTAAAAACAAAATAGAATGAACAACTGGGAAAGAAAATTCTCAAGCATGCACTGAACTGAAGAGAACATGGCAACTTCTAATGACTGAAAAGTCATTAGTTTCTATATTGTAACTGTATAAGATTTTGTAGCTTACTAATTTGTATCAGACATTAAATGCCATTTTTGCTGAACTCGAATTTCAGCTGCATTATTTTCACAGCCATTTTCATGGTTACTTGATGTTCTTCTGCAGTACTTAAAATTTTAAGCCCAGAGTTTATACAGCTGTAAAAAATGCTTGCATAGGTTTGGACCTATGCTGATGTATTGGCTCTGCTATGATGCAATAGCTTTAATTTGGTGTATGTGCTGCATAGATACATGCTTTCATATTGAAAAGGGGATTGCATATTTTCACAGTTTTATAAATATACATAACCAGTATTGATACATAATAGAAATATTAAATATTTTTTCATATTATTTATAGTATTTGCTACTAAAATTTAATAGTTATTTAATGTAACACTCCAATTTTTTTATGACTGCCTATTTTTGTAACATTCAATTCTTAGGGGCATTTGTCGCAGGAATAGAAGCAGGATTAGTGTATAATTCATTTCCCAAAATGGCTGATCGCTGGATTCCAAGTGACATATTGTCTTATTCCCCCAAATGGAGAAACTTTTTTGAAAATCCTACAACTGTTCAGTTTGATCACAGGATTTTGGTAATACTATATTCGTTTTTTTAAAGTTGCAATATGGAAAATGCAAAATAAATAAATCATGTTATTAATATTTAAACTGCTTAATTTTGAACAGTGCCAAATTTAAAAATAATATATTTGAACTAAAATCTTTTAATAACAGTAAAAATGATAGCATGTTTTCCAGTAGAAAAATTATTAGCAGCAACAATATACTAAAAGTAATAACCACCTTTTTTTCTAGGGTGAAACAGTACTTTGTGCAGTCACTGGCTTATGGTGGTACTCACGAAACCTTCCTCTGCCTCCAAGGGCAAGACTAGCTGTGAACTGCTTGTTTGCAGTGGGAATGTTGCAGGTTAGTTTTAGCAAAAACTTTACATTCTCAATAAAGTATTTCTGTATTTTAATTCAGTAAGTCAAACTTGTGAAGTTGATTAACTGTTTTATGTTAGGTCAGAAGTAATCAATCTCTTTCTGGAATTTGCCACATATCCCATTGGAAATGTGTCACATGCCAGCTAGAGCTTGTAGACTTCTCCTGCATTTTCAAATCAGGAAGTGTGCCATGCAAATCATAGGTTGATCACCATTATGCTGGTTTGCTCCCTGAGATTTAAATATTGGGTGCTAGATAAACAGTAGCAGAGCTCTGTCTTAGATTTATGGTTGATGAAAGTCACTAACTGCAATTAACCTACTGTTTTAATAAATAAAACTAAAAGTTTTAAGCTTCAATAAATATTAATTTTATCTTCATTAGAGATGTCTTATTGGGTGAAGTAAGTGATGCTAAGTTTCATGTGACTTTTGCAAAATTAAATAATAATGAAAATATATTCCCTTTTTAATGTATTATAAAGTATTCCAAGACAGTTCCATAAAAAGTAAATTCTGTTTTGTGATTGAGCCAAAAAATTTGTTATAAAAATATTTCACATGTTGTTTCCTTTTCCACATTGCTTTAACTGATATTTCTTTAATGTCCATTTCTTTAATGGACTTTAACTGACTTTAATGGACTTTAACTGATATTTCTTTAATGTCCATTTCTTCTAAGATCCATACTTCATGAACAGCATCACTGGCATTGAATCAATATCATTGAAGAAATATGGCAGACATGTTGAAGCACATTGAAAAAAGCACCTCTACCAAGCTATGGACATTTGTCCTCAACAAAAGGCATACATATGTTCACTTGTGTGACTTTAATTGAAATAATTTGACTGTTTTATAGCAATAGTATAGCTTTCATGAGAGAAGCCATGGAACTTGACTGTAACAATGAAATAGAATTAGAGTTTATTAGGTATATAAACCTACATAATATAATATTACACATATATAATCCTTATTATATTGTTAAGTTTTTAACAGGTAAATAAGGGCTTCCAGATGTGTTGTGATTTCAAACATTCAAGCAGTTGAATCATTTAAGAGTTAATTTGAGCACATTCACAGTGAAATGATTATAATACTAATAAAATCATAAGCTTGTGTTCAAAATAATTTATTTGTTTCATATTACAATTATATGAAATTAATGGAAAATTCAAAATGCAATTTACAAAATAAACTAAAATTTTATTAACTAACCAAGAATTAATGCTAAGTATCCATCAGTATCATGTGAGTCTTCAATAGCATTAGACCCTAGAAGATTTGAAGGATATTATAAAATTCTAAATTGCTTCATAAAGCCCAATTTTTCTCACTATAGTACCATTTGATGAACTAACATGTTGATAAAAAGCAAATTATTTGATAGAAAAGATGAGAATTTTTAGTATTATCTGATTTTTTGCTTTCAAACAAAACTATTTCTAATGAAGGTAGTTACCTGATGTGCTATTCACATACTAGTTTGAATTGCAAAGAATAATTAATCAGTACCATTTGAAAGATACTAAAACTATAATAGGTATATGTTAGGAATCTGTGAAAATTGCAGATGTCATTGGTTATAATTTTAATGCTCATAATATAAAATTAAGTTTTACATATATAATATCACCATTTTGTTAAATGAATGTCAAAAATACTTGGTATTTTTTAATTGTAAATATTAAAAGATACGAGTTTATCCTTATTTTTAAGTTTAGCTGAAAATGAGTTGAATTTAGATTAAATATAAAGTTATTTATTAAAGTTAGAATAATGCAAATTATTTAAAAAATCTAAAGTATAATTTCGTGAAAATGCCAGCAATATGCATTATTTTGCTGCATTTTATATAATAGATTTATTTATTCCTGAAAGTAAAAGTAACCTGGTTTCATAAAAACTTTACCTAATTTTTGTATGTTTATATCATAGATCAAATATTAAACCAACCAATAAATATAGTCAAACTGTATCACAGGTTGAAATTTTATCTTGATAAATACATTGGGACAAGTGAAGTGGATAATTTATGAGTTTTCAGGGTTTTTTTAAAAGCAACGAACTTAGTCCAACTGTATCATGGATGCACATTACAGATTTAAGCTTGATAAATGCTTTTGGATAAGTATGATAGTTCAGTTTTTTCAAAATGGGCTCAAGGATGATGATGGGTTTACAAAAGAACTGCAGTTAAGTAAAGGATGGGTAATAATTAAATTTCATTTAATGATAATTATTAATACTGGGAAATTTATATATAACTATGTTAAGATGGAGGCATGATGTCAATTCAAAGATAATGGGAGCTGTGACTGCAATTGTTCTCAGTGATAATTGGATGTTTGAGAGCAAAGAATCTGCTTTTTGTATTGTAAAAAGAAAACCATCAAACTTAAATATGACCTCCTCTTAATGGACATTGCACAGAGAAGGATCTTAGAAGTTGGTAGTTTGTACTGGTTTTCTCGTACAAGGATATGCTGTACTAATAATACCAAAGTCACTGCTAACCACTGCCTCAGAGATAACACACCAAATTTGCATGTTGCAACAGTAGTAGCTTCTTAACAATTTTGCTAGCTAAGGTCATTAAAGGGAAGGTTTATAGTTCATATGTTTCATTTTATAATGCTGAAAGGTAGATTCGTTGACAGCACTTATTGGTCTCTTACTGTATCCCTTTAATAGAATAGTAAAACTCACTGTAAAACATTATTACTTTAATTAACTATAGTGAGATGAGAAAATGACCAAGAAGAAATGAATGTCTACATTGTGCTTTTGCCAATGCTTTAACATTCTACTATGCATTGACTTTTATCACAATCCTGTACATTTTCTATTTTTAAAAATACTGTGCATTATTTTTGCATTTTGGGGGAAAAAATAAGGTAATATATATAATTTCAAAGTTTACAGCTTATAATTTAATTAATATGCATAGGAATTATTGTTTTAAACTTATAAGTTGGACTATCTCTTCTCTCCTGTTTCTGTGAATGACAAAGGTTGGGTTGGGTTATTTTACCTCTGAGCGGCACTTTTTTTGCACACCATGGGCTAAATGGCCAGGTCACATGGACCCCAAAGGCTCAGAGAAGGTTGGGTGAGGGGACCCACTGGAACAGCTGTTGGGAGACAGATGGTAGCCTCCCGTCAAGGCCATCCAGCGTGTTCTTTAATGTGCACAGGGTATGGCTTTCCCACACACGGGGTCACTGCTTAACGTCCCATCCAATGGATGGCGGCCTTTCCAAGCCCATCGATGTCCCCTACTGACCGTGCTAATGGGGAATTTTGCGGAGATAAATCTCAACAGCTGACCCAGCTGGGACTCGAACCTGGGAACTACAGATTACGAGCCTGGCGCACTACCAACTGAGCCACCCCCACCCCCGAATGAATGACAAAGAGATGCAAAATTTTAGTGTTCCATCAAAATATAATCCCTAAATATATCTGTGGAGTTCAAATGAAAGAGCCCAATGATAACTTATTAATATAACCATTGTGAAAACTTACAGTTCCTTAAAATACTGAATATCACTAAGATTTCAATGACTAGAATTTGATTTCATTCACAGTTTTCCTAAACAGAGCACCTTTCAGTTAGTTTTTTTGTTTTCTGAATGGAATGCTGTTCTGAATCTGGGGAATTGCAGTGATGTCATTAACCATTTGACATTGCATCAGCTGTCAATATTGCTGTATGTACCTAAAATTTTAAGAGCTTCATTCAAATAGGTTGTGATTTGTCAGTTGTCTACAAAATCATTATCTTTAACAAGACTATATAGTGCTATTGTATTAGAAGATAAGAGATGAATAAAATAAAAACAGAAACTGTTGTGTATTTAAAGGCATTGAAATCCTTCATCAGTAACTGTGCAGCTTCTTTGGGTAAAATACAAACATTCAGTAATTCAGAACTTAAATTATTTCTCTCTCACAGAGATATCTAATCCTTAAGAAGTCTTAGGCTACAGAGGTCGAACTAGACCGTGAATTCTGTTCTATAATGCAGGTATCCCAAGCAAGTTGTTGTAATTAACCACTGCATGCCAATTCTAATAATCTTCTCTTTGACATTGTCCAATCATCTCATTTTAGGACTATCTCTTAAGCCTTTAGGTACACTATTCATAACTTTGTTCACCAATCTGTAGTTCTGCATTCAGGCAACATGACCAAATCAACACATTGTCTCTTTAAATAAGATCTGCTTAAAAGTGATTGATGACTCTTTAGTGTAATCTTGTCATTATTTGCAAAATCAATTATAATCGCATTTAATTTATAAAAAGAGTACATTTAAAATTTCTAACCTTTATTTAAATATTGTATTATGAAGATATTCTTTTTTTTTTTTCTTGAACAGAATAAAATGAATTATATACAGATAATGGTTTAAATTTTTACAGGTAAGCCTTGGAATTGCTACATTGCTTTTACAAGTGCCAAAACCATTAGCTGCAAGCCATCAAGCAGGTGCATTGGCATTACTTTCTACTGCTATCTGGTTAACTCATGAACTTAAATTGTTAAGAAGAATCCCAAAATAAATTGGTGCGAAAATTTGTTTTCATATAATGATGAAACTACAAAGTAGTAAAATTTAGTATTATATAATAAAACGGTGTGCATACAGTTAAATGATGTAAGCTAATCATGCTTAAATTAATAAAAATAATTTGTAATTATAATATTTCAATTATTTATGGACATGAAACTTGAAGCTGTCACAGTTTTACACACTAATATTTAGAGTTGTCACTCATAACAAGAAAAACCTTGGCAATGATATCTTGATACCCACTGTCTAAGTACACATAGAAGGTATAGTATAGTCATTCTCTTTGATATTGTCCAACCATCTCATTCTAGCAAAGTTGTTGTATGTAGCTACTGCATAGGATATTGCATGATATTTGCTTGCAAATCAAGATTCATGTTACAGAGGTAATAGTGTTTATATTTATTTAAAGTTAATTGTTAATAAAATTGGCAACCTTTAGTCAGATCATGTACAACCTGCACAGTGGTTTCATTCGTTTCATCAGCAACAATACCATTGCAAAACTACTCAATGGCTCATGCATATGGATTTATATATTCAGGTAGTGGCATTTATTCTGTGTTAAATGTTAACTGCATGCCCAAAATATGTAAAGAATACATTTTTATCTACTATTGCATGAAAACAGTTTTTTTTTTAT
The DNA here is from genome assembly GCA_038380435.1 of Ryuthela nishihirai. Lineage (NCBI taxonomy): Eukaryota > Metazoa > Arthropoda > Arachnida > Araneae > Heptathelidae > Ryuthela > Ryuthela nishihirai. The sequence continues at coordinate 75,854,930 of JAWZYU010000010.1, forward strand.
GAAGTTCACTATATTGTTCTGTTCAATGTGGGTTATCAGCATGAAACCTGCTCGGCTCACTGCTACCATCAAAGGAAAAAGGCAATAGTAGGTTGGGCCACAGAGGTTGGGGAGCAAGTGCAGAATACCTGGATAGCCACAGTAGGTGCATCTATGCATGAAGTAGACCTGGATAGCCACAGTAGGTGCATCTATGCAGCTCCCAGTGCATTCCATGTATTTGAGTTCAAGATTCATCACATCGTGAACACTGTTTCTGTTCGACTGATTGAAGTCTTATGGCAAATTTTAGTATTTTTCAGATGTTTTATATTCTTTCTCCTATTTTTGTTTTCATTTCTGGTGAAACAGCATTTTTTGTTTTTACATTTGCAATTAACCATAATGCAGAAATTGGACATGATTTTGAAAAAGCATTAACTTTCTGGAACAGCGGGCATTATGCAGTTACCTAATTTAATTAATGTCAGTGGATAAAAAGGAAAGAGTATTACACTTTTAATCCAGAGTTTAGTTTTAACCAAATGTAAAAACTGAATGAACTATTTTATGATCATGTTTGTTGTTTTCTTAAAAATGGTTGGAGTAAATATGACTTTTAGTGATCTTAAATAATTTAGGCATCACTGTGCAAAGGTATTAGAAATCTAAAACCATGTACACTGTTTCTCTTCAAAATTTCGTCAACAAATAGTTGATGCTGTTTTGTGATTTCCAGGGGGATTGGGTATGCAAATGAGGTTGTTTTTAACATTTTTAAGAAAGGGAAATCCCCCCCCCCTCCATTGTCACATCTCTACGATAAAATCGTTTATGTATTTACCATATAAGAAGACACTTTGGATGCTTTGATTGCATCACCTGTCTGACCTAAGATGAGATTTTTCATAGGTAATCCCTATTCCCGCTCTGAAGGTATAGTGCACTTTGAACTGGTTTTAGATGCACATGCCATCAATGCTGACCTGTACTCAGCACAACTGGAGCATATGTAATCTGTGATGCTTCAACTCTACCCAGTATTGGCAAACGGATATTAGATACTCCTCTATCAAGACAATGCAAAACCGCCTACAATTTGAAAAGGGAGATTCCCAGACGGCATTTCTCTGCTTGCTAATGATGCAAATCACTGCACAATGCACAATGTCAGAGCCTGCACCTCTGTTTAAGGGAGTAGTGATTACTCTTCTACCATGTTTTTGATGCATGCGCATCTATAGAAATTGAAGAATTCAATGGTAAATCCTTAGATGTGTCCACGGTCAGTAGGGGACACCGATGGGCTTGGAAAGGCCGCCGTCCGTCGGATGGGACGTTAAGCCGTGGCCCCGTGTGCGGGAGAGCCATACCCTGTGCACGTTAAAGAACACGCTGGATGACCTTGACGGGAGACTACCATCTGTCTCCCAACAGCTGTTCCAGTGGGTCCCCTCCCCCAACCTTCTCTGAGCCTTCGGGGTCCATGTGACCTGGCCATTTAGCCCATGGTGTGCAAAAAAGTGCCGCTCAGAGGTAAAACAACCTTAGATGTGTGCGTTACAACAGAAGGAACAGCAATTTGCAAAACTGTAGATGATGTGTTAGCTGCTATAGAACATCATAGTGAACTAAAACTTGAAGAATGTTCGACTTCAGTTGATGGTACATCAGTTACAATGGCTATTTCTAGCTCTTGCATCTTTAATAATGTATCTGACAGTAATGAAGTAAATATAATGACTCAATTTCTTTTGATGATAAAATCTGATGCGAGATTGATAATCAGAAATAGATATGAGATAAATATCTGTAAATGGTAGCTAGATAGTCACTGGAAGAAGAGCTATGCACCAATCTCCTGTGATGATGTATAGAACCGTCCAGGCCTAGCACCTAATGTCTGACCCTGCTTTCTCGTGGTACAGGCCACTAGTACCTTTCAAAAGAGATGCTCTCTTGTGGAAGTGAATGGAAAGGGAAGGCTGCCAGATTAGTATGGCCACTGATCTGGACAACTATGGCTACTTTTTTTTTTTTCCTACCCTGCTAAGGAATGGTCAACCACACAGGGTTCTGTGCTAACCATATAAACTTACTGGACTGGATTAAGACTCTGAGCTTGATTATTGGATCCTGAAATGACAAGGATTGATGCACTGGTGGGCTTCTGTGGAGGGAAAATCTGTCGTGTGTTTTTTGTTTGTGGGTTGACAGCCCCAAGTGAATAGGTTCACAGGATATGTTTTATCAGCTGGTGGATAATCCCGAGCAGAGGTCATCTCAGAACCATGAACTCTTGCTCCTATGGCCATCATCAAATTCTACATTGGAGGAAGTCTTCCAGTGTAGATGGCTTCAACCTTTAGTGGTGGGGTAATGGGTCTTTGCCTCAGGCCTGCGATTAGGGGAATGTTTGATATTGTTGGCATTCCCTCACTCAAGAAACTATGTTTATTACATTGGTAGCCATCTACATTGGAAGACTTCTCTTTAAACAACTCACTAACCATTTTCTCACCATAAGTAGTTGGAATGTGAGGATTCTGCACAGAGCTTATTCTCTTGATATCCTCACATTAGAATTCCACCGTTATAATTTAGATATTCTCGGCTTGCAAGAGCAGATGGACAGATAAAGGTCAGATTCTTAGAAATAATCTTAAATTTCTCTTTTCGGGAAGAGAAGATAATGAGCATCACCAAGGTGTAGATCTGCTTCTCAGCAGACATGCTAGTGATGCTCTTTTAGTATATGAGTACATAAATGAAAGGTTTCTTACAGCAAAATTTCAGATAAGCATTAAAGACTTGAATATTATCTGCTGTTATGCCCCCACTGAGGATGAGGATGAGAAGGATAGGTTTTACAGACAACTTCAGGATAATTTGAATTCTGACAAAAAAGGAGATATTACCCTTGTTCTAGGTGACTTCAATGCCAAAGTTGGTACTGACTCTGACCTTTGGGGAGGAGTAATAGGCCCTTTTGGTATTGGTAGCTGCAATGACAATGGGCAACGTCTCCTACAGGTAAGTAAACTCAATGGTTTCAGAATAACTAACACTTATTAGAAACACCGCAACATATATATGTACACATTGATTTCACCTGATGGGCTGCATAAGAATACGATTGATTATATATTAATTAACAGCAAATGGGCTAGTTCTGTTAGGAATACCAGGTCATATAGGGGAGCTGAAATTGGATCTGACTATTACCTTGTTAAAAGTGTCTTGCAACTTAAACTTAAGAAGTGTTGTGCTAAGGTTAAAAAATTTACCTTTAATTCTGATGCTCTGAAAGATCCAGTTATAGCTAAAGCTTACCATGATAGGTTACTAAAGCCATTATGACAGTCATGGTTGGGGCAGGGGTGGCTCAGTCGGTAGCGCGCCAGGCTCGTAATCTGTAGTTCCCAGATTCGAGTCCCAGCTTGGTCAGCGTTGAGATTTATCTCCGCAAAACTCCCCACCCTGCCAATGGTCAGTAGGGGACACTGATGGGCTTGGAAAGGCCGCCGTCCGTCGGATGGACGTTAAGCCGTGGCCCCGTGTGAGGGAGAGCCATACTCTGTGCACGTTAAAGAACACGCTAGATGGCCTTGACGGGAGGCTACCATCTGCCTCCCAACAGCTGTTCCAGTGGGTCCCCTCCCCCAACCTTCTCTGAGCCTTCGGGATCCATGTGACCTGGCCATTTAGCCCATTGTGTGCAAAAAAAGTGCCGCTCAGGGGTAAAACAACCCAACAGTCATGGTTTGCTTACTACTGAAGTTGAAGAATGGGACTGTTTTAAACAAGCTTTTTTGGAAACTAACAGTACTCTTTTAGGAAAAATGAAGCAGAGGAGGCAGAATTATTTGAGTGATAGGGCACTTGAGCTTATTTTAGAAAGAACTGTGGGAATGTTCTTAATCGGTACCCTACTAGTCCTAATAAAAAGCATTACAGAGAGAGAGCTTAATAAGAGTGTAAAGGATCAGTTAGCTGCTCATAAGAATCTTTGGCTTGATGGTTGGCCGACAAAGCCAAGGAAGCGGTTAGACAGCACAACAGTAGACACTGTACGAGATAGTTAATGTTTTGTGTGGTATAAAGCGGACAGGTTTCTACCACATCCCTATATAGGAATTGAAGGATAAACATGGTAAGGTTATAGAAGGTGAGGATTCTGTCATGGCAAAGTAGGCTGAGTATTCCAGTGATTCTCTAAATAATGTGGTTAGTTCTATTCCCATTGTAATGATGATAGATACATTACTGGCTTTAATGTTGATCCTATAACAGTCTGAAGTTATTTTAGCTGTTTCTAAACTTAAACTATATAAATCCCCAGGGGTAGATGAAACTACTATGGAAATGCTTAGAGCTGGGAATGTTTCAGTTACCACATGGATGACTGAAATTTTGAATATCTTTTATGATAAAGGCATGGTTCCTATGGATTTTACCAGAGCCATTATTATCCCTATTTTTAAAAATCGTTTAATATATTTTAAAGATCGCAGTTCTTGTGATAACTATAGTGGTATCAGGCTATTTTCTGTTCCAGGTAAAATTCTTTGCATGATTGTGCTTAATAGAATTAAAAATCTGGTTGATGGACAATTGTGTGATGAGCAGTGTGGATTCAGAAGTGGTAGGGGATGTTTAGATCAGATTTTTTCACTTAGGCAGATTCTTGAGAAGTGTTTAGTTTCAGAAACCTGTTTTTACTAGCTTTGTTGATTTCAAAGAGGCTTTTGACTCTGTTGATCGTCATAATTTGTGGTTGATCATTAGATCATATGACATATCAGACAAGTTAATTAACATAATCAATGCTCACTATAATAACACTGAGTCGTGTGAGAGTTGGTAAGGCTTGTAGCAATTGGTTTAGCATTGCTTCTGGTGTTCGACAAGGGTGCATTTTGTCTCCTTTTCTCTTTAGTTTGGTTATTGGTTATGTTATGTGAAATTCACTTCAAGGGAAAGATTTTGGCCTTAAATGGTCTGGAGATGCGAAAATTTCTGTAGATTATGTTGATAATTTAGCCCTTTTGACAAATGATGTTGATCAGATGAACTCTTTCATTCCAGCTATTGATGAGATTGATAGTAGAGTAGGTTTGGTTATAAAGAGAGAGAAAACTAAAGTGAAAAAATTGTAAAGCAGATGATGCTATAGTTGCTTTGAATGGCTATACTCTTGAGCAAGTGTCTCAGTTTAATTATGTTGGGATATATACTGTATAGCAGATACTGATATGCGGCACGAGATTAATAGACGAATAGGGATTGCTGCCGGGACTTTAAAGAATCTATGGGGAGTGTGGAGAAATAGACATATACCTAGATTAAAATTAGATTGTATAATAGTTTGGTTCTAAACCAAAGATTCTTATCAACATCTGATCCTTTACACGTTTAATTTTTAGTAGTGGAACTTGGACGCTTTGTAAACAAGATAATAGAAATTAGATGCTGTGTAAGCAGTATCTTAGGCATTAGGTGGTTCAACTTTGTAAGTAATGATGAGGTTAGGCAAAGGAGTCGGCAACCTACTTTAAGCAGCATATTGTGCAGACTCCGTTGGTTTGGCCATGCTGCCTATGTGGATAATTATAGATTAACGAATAGGGTTATGAACAATGTGCCTAAAGGCCTCCTCGCCTAGGATGCGGTGAACAATGTCAAACAGGACCTTGTTAGTACTGGTGTGCAGCAGATATAGCTCAGGACAGATATGCTTGGAGAACTAAATTGCACGGTCTGATTGGACCTCCGTAGCCCATGGCTACTTGAGAAGGATGATGATGTATAAATAAAACTTTCAATGCAAGTTTTATTCATAACGAGGATTTTTTTTTGTTGGAACCAATGGCCATTCTTTTAGGAAGTTGTTGGTTTCGATTTATATGGGGATATCCCGGAACCTATCTACGTGTAAATCGAGGAATGGGTGCAATCTTATTTTATTAAATTGCTTTTGTGTCCAAAAGGAAAAGAATTTATAAAAAGAATAGTCCGCTTTTTGGGGCAAAGGCATAATAAAGTCACGAAATCCATTTTTTTTCCAGCAGATCTCAATTCGAAAAGGAGCCTTACCTCATTACCCCCATCCCCTCAAAAAAATTTCTGGATCTGCCCTAGAATTCATTCTGAAGCAAGAAGTATACAAAATATTGAATCTGTTTTTTTAAATACATATTGGAGATTAAAAGTTCAAAGCTATTATTTCCCGATACCCGTCTGGGAGAGAAGGACAAAAGCAAAGCAGTTTTGTCTATGAAAATGCCTATTTAATAGTTTGGATAACTTCTTTTGGATAAGCGATATCCCGGAACCTATCTACCGTGTCAATCGAGCGTTTTTTTTTTTAAAGCAAAACTTCAGATCTCGATTTCATCGTGTACATGTTGTAAGCTTTAATTTCGATTATCAAGCACACCTATGGTCGAGGGTATAGTAAAGCAAGAGAATCTGTTTCTTTAGCAATATGGGGCAGGAGTTGTTGGCTCATTTGCAAACCGATTTTATATTTAGATCTGAATGTATATTTAGTTCATCCATCTCAGAACTTTTAAACGGCAGTTTCCTATGTATTTTATTTCCAAAATATGCGTAGAATTAAAATATCGATATATAAACTCAATGCTTAGTAGCCACTAGCATAAAGTGTGCACTATAAGTTTTCTTTTAGCAGCATTGTTTTTTTAGGGGGGGCGGCAGCAAGAAAAAAAAACTCGGCAACAGAAATAATATACAATTTCTTTATCTGTTCAACATGTTACATATATTTACAATAGATTATGCAATTCATGTATTATACATAGCTGATATCCACAATGTACAACGCTCATTTCGCAGTCTTTTCTCATTAAGGCACAATTATATGTAATGATAAAAAAACTGTTTTCCAGAAAGTATTTTTCACTTTGTTTACAGGAGATAAATAAACTGGAAAAATAGCAGCTTTTACCAAAACAGCTTATCCGCTTAAAACATAAAATAATGACTCAATTCCACATCAATAAGCTACTTTTATTAGACAATAACTATAGTGATAAATATTCAAGGAACCTAGTGAAATAAATTTCAGTAAAATGATGCGCCATTCAGTTTATGTCATTCAGTTCTTTCATTTTGGGTATCAGTTATATATACATCCAGTTTCTTTTGATATATATTCTGAAACAGGCATCCCTCTTTTTGAGAATAATATCAAATTTTAAATTTTTTATTTGCGGTATTACTAATTACAATGCAATCTTAATATCATTTACTTCAACCTTCATGTTACATCCATTATCATTTGATTCTTAATGATAAGGTGCACAAAAGTCGCATCTGATGAAGCATTAGACCCTTGTCATAATTTTGAATGTAAAATTTAATTAAGCATTTAATTTGTATGCCTTAAAATTATGTATTATGATATGAAAATTACCTTATAAAATTGAAAGCTTTAACAACTCTTTGTGATTAAATTTTTAAATATTGCAATTATTCATATTCTTTAACATTTTTACATACCAACAAAAATTTAATTCAGTCTCAAATATATGACCAAAACAAATTATTCCTTGAAATGTAATTTTATCAGTATTAATTTCTGCAATTTTTCTAATGTATCTAGTGAAATCCGAATGTTGAGAATATTTACAAATTGATTTGTCAACAAAGAACTGAGTTGGGTTGGGTTGTTTTACCTCTGAGCGGCACTTTTTTGCACACCATAGGCTAAATGGCCAGGTCACATGGACCCCGAAGGCTCAGAGAAGGTTGGGGGAGGGGACCCACTGGAACAGCTGTTGGGAGACAGATGGTAGCATCCCGTCAAGGCCATCCAGTGTGTTCTTTAACGTGCACAGGGTATGTCTCTCCTGCACACGGGACCACGGCTTAACGTCCCATCCGACGGACGGCGGCCTTTCCAAGCCCATCGGTGTCCCCTACTGACTGTGGGCAGGGCGGGGAGTTATGCGGAGATAAATCTCGATGCTGACCCAGCTGGGACTCGAACCTGGGAACTACAGATTACGAGCCTGGCGCGCTACCGCCTGAGCCGCCCCCTCACACAGAACTGAAAGTAAGCATTTATTTTCATCATGACTGATTTACCCCTTTTTATATGGATTAGGATATGTATGCTTACGATAGTATTACTTTGAGTAACAAAAATTATAAGTAACAGTTATGATAAATTGTATCTGAAAGGTCTGAGCCCTATTTGCTGCACTTACCTAATTCACTAAAACATTTTTAAAAGTGTTTATTTTATTGCTACTTTAATCAGATAGTAGCTGATAAGTAGGCTTGTGCCATTAAATATTGCATATCTGGTCATAATACCTTTTTAAGTTATTTTGATTTGGAGACATGCAGAATTTTTAAAATAGTGACAGTGCTTGGGTTAAAAGTGATACCTTCAGAGAAATCTCTGTAAACAGATTTTAAGCTGCAGCTGATGGTATTTCTTAGTTTTCAGGTGTAAAAAAGTTAAAATAGTGATTTATAAAAGTCAACATATCTGTAAATTACACTTGAATATTTCATTAATAGCAATACTTCTTAAAACTGACAGCTTCTGTATAATGGTGCAACCAATGCATTTGCAAGTTATTTGAAGTTTAATTATTGGTCACCAAAATTATGGATATGAGAAACTGCTGAAACATGTTCTACTGCAGACTTTCAGACATTATTTCCTGCTACATTATTCCTAACTACAGGTAATACCTTTTGTTCACAAAGTGTTACGTATATTGGTAAAAAACAGAGATAACTTTCTTTATAAAATTGATGGTTGTAATGAGTTTATGTATTTTGGTCCTAACCAGTTAAGAACAGTAAAAATTTATTAGTAAAAGTGTACATTGCTTCCAAAAGTGGTTTTTGTTTGATGCTAAAATTTCTGATCATTAGAATATTCCATAATGAATTATTTTTAAAGTTTTTTATTTAATAATTGGCTGGAGTTATTAGCTCATGTAAGGAATACATATATCAAGCAGCTAATTGTAAGCTTTTATCAGCTGGTTATTAAGAGTCATTTTAAAACTTGGCTATCTTAACACAGTGGTTCTCAAACCTTTTGCTCTGGCAAAACCGTTTTGCTTAAAACAAACTCTAAGGAACTTGTGCATTTTTAAATTGGGAAATTACTTGATTTTATGTTAAATAATATTTTTGAACCACATAAACACCACAAATAATTGACTGCCCAGCAGAAGTTACAAATAGTCTGCAATCCTTCCTGTATTGTGTCCAAGTCCATATCTATATCAGACTCAAAGTTCAAATTTTAAATCCTTTTATATTATAAAATCCAGATACAGTTCAAGAAATTTCCTTACAATTGGCATAGCCTGAAGGCAATAACATTAAATACAATATTATGTACAGTATTCTTGGTTATTATCAATAGAAACATTAAATTTAGAACCAGCATTTTTATTGTATGTACAGACCCGTGAATAAGGGGTCAGAGTTATGGAGCTGGATACTGACATGGAAAGATTTGCATGAAGTACTGTTTACCATTACAACAGTCTTCTTTGTGAAACTGGTTTCTGGTTTAAAAAAACCTATTCTCTAATGCATTATTTTTATATTTACAGTTCTAATGAATAAAATGGATTTTCGTAGTACATTATCAGTTGATATGGCTGACTTCTTAATAATTGTAGATGCTTATATTTACATTGATACTTTTGCCATTGTAAATAAATGCAAAGTTTTTAATTCAGAAACTTTCAGATAGTAAAAAAAGTTTACAATATTTAGCTGTTGAGCTATTATTTATAAGTAAAAACATTTTTAATGTCTTTAGTTTTAACCCTGATATTACAAACTTATTAAAATGGAAAATTTATTACTGAAATAGAAGTTATATCTCAATATATAAAACAATAAGAGTAAAGTACACCTCCATATTTTTTCGAAGAAATCATTTCGTTTCTTAAAAAAGGGTGTTTTTAACATTTTTCATAGGCAGAAGATGAATTGCCACTACTATTGGCAAAATCAGGTAGGAAAGTTTCATTAAACATAATTACTACGTTTGTGCTACAACAATGATCAAATAAGTTAAATATCTTCATGCATAAACTTAAATCACACAGTTGTGGAATTTGTGTAGAATCTTTAATAAAATATTAAGATACTGAATTATATATAAATAAACATTCTCTATTGTAAAGTTCTATATTATTAAAGCACTTGACAAATTTTGCTATTATTTACATAATATACCTACAAGTAATAACTAAGAGCCTTAACATAAAAAGGAAGAATACTATACATTAAAAACTAAAGATATACTTATAAAAATTCTGAACGTTTTCTTAAAATTAGAACAAAATAAATGCCATGTTTAGAAAACAAAAGTATAGTTCATGAATAAAGCACAAATATTGCACTATACAGTAAAACATATTTTCAGTAAAAATAATCAATCCTCAACTAATCCATGCTCTGAGGATTTTGAAATTGAAAAATGGTGAAACAGTTCTACCAAACACTGATTAATATTTAATTCACCACATCAATCTTTTTTTGTTAGATTAAAATTTCATTGCAGTCAGGGCTTGCAATCATTATAATGAGTTTATATTCGATATTTTGTGAGATTCAGCAAATAAATATAATGCCATCTTCAAGTTCTCGTATTCTGGAGTTTGGTGGATCAAGTATGTTATCAGAAAATATTTGGAAGGAAAAGAGAGAGGCTTTATTGATCTACAGATCTGAAAATATCCAACTTGGATTATGTTGATGATTTGGCTCTCTTGGTAAATGTGCAAGATCCCCTTCATCAGATGGTTAGAATAAGTTTGGTTATCAAAATAAAACATCTAAAGTGACAAAAATTGGACAGGTAGCTAGATTTCAGTTTTTTTTTTTTGAATGGTATGGTTGTGCTTTGGGACAAATTTCTCCATTTAATTAGAGTGCTGACAGGGGAAAAACAGAACTGGAGTGCCTACTGGAGCTCTCATGAATCTGTAGAGAGAAAGTGTAAAAAAATATGACAATACACCCAAAAGTTAAATTTAGGCTTTCTAACAGTTTGTTATGGTAAGGAAATTTGAATAGTCCATAAGCAAGATAACAGGTAACTTTATACTTTTAACTCCAGATATATGCACAGCATCTTGGATGTTAGACAGTTTCAATATGTAACCAGTTAGCTCTGCTTCAATGTAAGTTGCTAGTATGTGAATTGGTTATAAAGCAGTTGAAGAATAAGGGAAGAAGCTGATATAATATGATTAACATATGTTTTGGTGCATCTTATAATGTACCTCACAGAAATTCATATATTAGCACATTAAGGATAACATCAGCACAATGATTCAATTCATATTATGGTTCATCCTTGTTATTCAGTTTACTATGGTATTGACTGAATGTAATGCAAGAAACGATTTATGCAATTTAAACTTGTTTTCAAACTAGATAGCTCATCGGGCATTTCAGTGATCTAAATAATGTGGTTAGTTCTACTCCCATTGTCTGCAAGTTCTAGTTTTAATGTTGGCCTTATATCACAATCTGAAGTTATTTTGTCTATTTCTAAACTTAAACTACATAAATCCCCAGGGGTAGATGAAATACTATGGAAATGCTTAGAGCTGGGAATGTTTCAGTTACCACATGGATGACTGAAATTTTGAATATCTTTTATAATAAAGGCATGGTTCCTAAGGATTTTACCAGAGCCATTATTATCCCTATTTTTAAAAAAGGTGATCGCAGTTCTTGTGATAACTATAGAGGTATCAGGCTACTTTCTGTTCCAGGTAAAATTCTTTGCATGATTGTGCTTAATAGAATTAAAAATCTGGTTGATGGACAATTGTGTGATGAGCAGTGTGTATTCAGAAGTGGTAGGGGATGTTTAGATCAGATTTTTTCACTTAGGCAGATTCTTGAGAAGTGTTTAGTTTCAGAAACCTGTGGTTACTAGCTTTGTTGATTTCAAAGAGGCTTTTGACTCTGTTGATCATCATAATTTGTGGTTGATCATTAGATCATATGACATATCAGACAAGTTAATTAACATAATCAATGCTCACTATAATAACACTGAGTCATGTGTGAGAGTTGGTAAGGCTTGTAGCAATTGGTTTAGCATTGCTTCTGGTGTTCGACAAGGGTGCATTTTGTCTCCCTTTCTCTTTAGTTTGGTTATTGAATAAAAAGTTCTTTAGTTATGATTATTATTAAGATTCAAGAGACAAAAGAATTATCTCCATAAATTATGGCTGCGTGAGTATATATTTGTAATATGAACAACTTTTTCATGGTAAACATGATTCTACTGTGCCACTTTGATAGTATTGAATTAGTCCTTGGTGACACTGCAACTATTGGATTTGGGTTGTGTGATGGCATGGTTAGTAGCTTTGCAAGTCTGATCATGAATTAAATAATTTTTTTAAAACTTATTTACAGATATTTAAATTATTGTACTTGTTCTGCCATGAATTAGTAAGTTTATTTAGTTTAGAACCTTAATATCATTGGCCATAGCGAATAAATCTGAGAAAAGAATTTTTATTACTTCAGTAGAATTCTAATGTTTTTTAAATTAAATTTTAAACCACTTGATTCATGACAATAACAAGGATAGTATAAACTTAATATAACCATCTTTGTAAGTATCATTATATTTTCATTAAGAAACTGTTTTACATATACAAGAACAGTAGCACTACTAGGTTTACTCATGAAAATAATATTTTTACTTTTAAATTCAATCCAAAAAAGAGGAAAAACACGGGATATTCCAGATGATGTGTCCCTAGCTATGCCATTGCTCAGTATAAATTCACCTTTTATTTTCTATACTGTAAACTATAGAATTAGGTGATAGTTATATGCACAAGTTAAATACACTCACATGGAATAAATATAATGCCATAGGTAAAATGTTACATTGCAAAATTTTACAGCCTTTATGTATGTACTAGGTAAGTTTTATGTCATCTTTTTTAATTTGAATTTTTTTTTTCTTAATTTACAATTCAGAATCATGCCTAAACTGTAAACTTTATTTGCAAAATTCATGGTGATAATCTGAAAAATCAAAATCCATACAATAAATCTGAAAAGTTTTGTGAAACAAAGACAAAACATTAAAAAAGTTATGATAGGCTGAAACATTAATGCAAAACTTCCGAGAATAAAATACTTAACCATTTATGCTACATCTTTAAAAAATTGCATACAGCAGACAATTATGCTACCTTATCAATTTAATTAACTTTTCTATTAAAATACTAAGTCTAAAATTTAGACAAATGAATTCACAGCTATCATTGATTTAAAGAGTATCTATCTACTATTTAGCTGTTTTATGTAACAGGATGAAGATGAGTGTAGAGGAAATTTGTCTTGAGCCAGATAGGATCTGAACCCACAACATCCTGATGATACAAGGTATTACTGATTATATCAGATGCAACACAGATTCCAATTTGCTCAACAAAAATGATATCAGCCATGAGGCTCTTGTGGCATGGTTGGTTGTGTGCACATGTTTTGGATGGATCTGAAGAAATAGTCTCTCCAAATGCACTCAAAAGACAGTGATTGACCAGATGGTGTATAGCATATCAGCAGAATAAAAAGAGAAATTTATCAGTGGTCAGTCATCAGGAGGTCATGAGTTCAGATGCCACCCAGCTCAAGACAATTTTTCCTATACACTCATCTTCATCCTGCTAAGTAAAACAGCTTGATAGTGGATAGATACTCAGTAAACTAAGTCTAAAGCTTTATTTTTCTTTTAACCATTAATTTAGTATAAAATCCTGATATTTTAGTTCTTTGCATGTAAACCTAATTTTTTTAAATGCAGTCCTGACGTAAGCAATTTAAATATATAAATGCAAAGTTAGGGCAAACTATGCTAACTTAGTTATAAGGTGTTTTCAGCAAGTGAAAATTATACCCAACTAAAATTAGAAGTTTTAATGACACATAAACAGGAAATTTTCAAATGTAAAATATAAATGACATTTACATCTGAAAATTTTCAAACAAGAAGAAATAGTTCTGTGCTCCTGGAACTTATAAATTTTGTTCTGTGTTCAAAGCATCTAATGCTAAAAATTGTATTCTGTAATGATTTAAAAGATAAATTACTTATTTCTTTTGAAGAAAGTGATATGAAGCAAAATGCATTTCCAAAAAGTACTGACTAAAATTGAGGTATTTACATTTATGCTGCATTGCCTTAGTTAAATAGGATAATATTATACATTTTATATGTAGATGATTTTTTAAATAATGATTTTTAAATAAAAAAATAAAGATTTTTAAATAATGTGAAATTATAATTTAGGAGATATGGTAACAAAATATGACAAAATATGAGTTCTTTAACTATATTTTAATAATCATAATTGAGTTACACTGATTACAGTGTGTTTCACTTTCCTGTATATACTTGCCAAAGTTTGTACTTGCAACAAAAATTTAAATTCTTTTTTTAAAATAATAAATTACCCCTCAAGCATATGCTTGTCACAGAGTTATGACAGAAGCTTGTCAGTTTAATAAGACATAGAGAAGATCTGGAGCTTGAGCCAAGGTCTCTTTGATCAGTAGCCAAGCATGCTTTTATTACTGTAATAAACTTAATTTTGTTACTGTAATAAAAGCATGCTTGGCTAATGATCAAATACAGATTTCTAATAAATTTTCCAGTAAATAATAGAGCGGGGGTGGCTCAGTCGGTAGCGTGCCAAGCTTGTAATCTGTAGTTCCCAGGTTCGAGTCCCAGCTGGGTTAGCGTGAGATTTATCTCCGCAAAATTCCCCGCCCTGCCCACAGTCAGTAGGGGACACTGATGGGCTTGGAAAGGCCACTGTCCATCGTATGAGACATTAAGCCGTGGCCTCGTGTGTGGGAGAGCCATACCCTGTGCATGTTAAAGAACACTCTGGATGGCCTTGATGGGAGGCTACCATCAGTCTCCCAACAGCTGTTCCAATGGGTCCCCTTCCCCAACCTTCTCTGAGCCTTCGGGGTCCATGCGACCTGGCCATTTAGCCCATGGTGTGCAAAAAAGTGCCGCTCAGACGTAAAACAACCCAACCCAATCCAATCCAGTAAATAAAGACATTTATACTGTATATGTCTACCCCAAAATAAGTAATCTAATTTAAAATTCATATTTAAATTTTGCGAATAAAATTGCAAATAAAATTATGTTTATTGTTTTAATGATTTGCTTTTTCCATTCCATATATATATAAATAAAATGATCAGACAAAAATACTAAGATGTTTTCAAAAATAAAATTTTGCAATTCATTAAAATCAAAGTAGAACTCTGTAGAATGCTGCACAGTAAAAATATTACTAAATTACGAATGTAGTTTAACTATGTAATCTTGAATATAGAAAATCTTACAGGAAATATAAAAATAAAAATAAATATCCCCTCAATCAGCTGCTTTCCACAGAGGTATGACAGGAGCCTGTCAGTTTATACGCCACAGTACAAAGTCTGTGAGGATGGCTGGACCTCAGCAGAAAAAACAACACAAACATCCATGCCTTACCCTGGGGCTCAAACCCAGGTCCCTTAGATCAGTAGCCAAGCACGCTAACCACTCAACACACTAATTATTATATTATTTGCTTTGGGATGCATATTTGTGGCAATTCTACCTAGGTATACTTTTTGCTTAGATTACTACTGTACATTTTTATTTTGGACCAGTTTTGTATGCAGACTGAAATTTATACCTACTGGGAATTTCCTTGTGTTTTGAAGCAAACTGCAAAAAGATTGCTGTATGAACTTTACTTAAAATTAAATTTGGCAGCATTGTCAAATGTGTTAATTTTTACCATGTAAAAAATAAAAATATATAAAGGAAGTATGAGTATTAAAAGCTGATAATGTAGTTCATATAAATTATTCAAACCATAACAATTCAGCAAATATTTGCTATACTGGTGAATCTTAATCAAGTAAAACAAACAAGCTCATTTTAATAGACTCTAAACACCCATGCATTGATCTGCTTATGCAAGTATACAGATATAAGCAATATCATTTAATCCTCAAATTCTTTTGAAAGATATCTTTTTCATTAAACAGAAGCAGCATAACCCCCAAAAGGGTTTTTTATGAAAATATAATATCTCTCTTAAAAGTGTAAGAGACTTAATTAACAGTATTGCCTATGTAGCCGTCCCATGGTCGAGTGGTTAGCACACTTGGTTACTGATCTAGGGGACCTGGGTTCGAGCCCTGGGTAAGGCATGGATGTATGTGTCATTTTTCTGCTGAGGTCCTGCCATCCTCTCAGGCCTTCTACTATGGCATATAAACTGACAGGCTCCTGTCAGACCTCTGTGGCAAGCAGCTGCTTGAGGGGGTATTTATTTTATTTATTTTTATTGCAACAAAAAACTGCAAAAACAATGTGTTTACAAGTTATCAGTATCTGAGAATTTGTGATTTATCAGCACTGAAATGCGTTTTCTTTATCAGCTTAAAATTACTATATGCAGTTTCTTGCTTATTACTTATACAGTTCATAAGAAGTAACTATCAGTTCCAATAATTTAACATAAGCAATCATAATTAAAATACTTTAATTTTCAGGTGTGTAATATTATTTTATTTAAATATTAAATTCTTATACAATTTATACAAAAAATTAGCTTTATTTTCAAACTGCATAATTTTAAAACATAAAATATGTAGGTAGTCAAAAAATTTGAATTTGTATTGCTACTTAAAAACGTTACAAAGTCTTTGAAGCTACCATAATATTGAAAGTTAAAATATCTGCACTATTCACAGATCCTAGTTTTTAACAAGAGAAATATAACTTGTATATTCAAATTGTAAACATTACACTTTAGCTAAAGCATAACAGCTGCCTTTTAATATTAGTGTAATAAACTTTAAAATTGATTTGGCTACTATTCTTAGCTTTAAAAACAATTCTATAATATATATTAAGAGCAATTAAAAAACTGTGTACAAATTTGACAAAATATAGCTACTTTATAATTTTATGAAATTGAAAAGCTCTTCAGCTTTAGAAAATGCATAAAATCATGGTAAAAAGTTGACTACTTTGATGATGATCCATTTAAATATATAATCATAGCACTAAAGCTTTACTTGGTCTTGGCATTTTTCTTGCATAATTTGAGATCTCATTCAGTATCTTAAATTATACCAAATCTTTATAATAGTCAAAGAACTTATAATCAAATATAGATTTTAACTGAATTTCATCAATACCCATTTTACAGTTTTTTTTTAAATACCAAAGATGCATATTTTAATAATTTTGAAATCGATATAGGAGAATATGGCATACCTTTGTTTATTGGTTCATCTGTAAGAATATATACAAATTTCATATCAAATGCATTTATCTTGGCATAAGTAAAACGACTATTATTTTCTTTACCATAAACAACATATGAGTATCATTTCAGGATTTATATAAATCACTATCATTCAGCCTGTTTTTATGTAATAAGTAGACTTTTATCGTTTCTAATCTCTCTTATCAACACAGTATTACTGAAGCAATCATCTCTGTACATGTAATATATTTTTGCTGTTTACAATATTTGTATTTAATTACACTGAATGATTATTAGAATGGAAAACACATACAGAAAAATAATTAAGCATATTACTTAGTGTGCAAATTGTTTTGTTAATAGGCACATCTGCTTTTCTGAATGACTGGTGAATTGTTTCAAAAAATGACATTTGCTTAGAATGGACCTGCATATCACAAATGCCGCAAAAGCATCTCCTTTCAGAAACCAAATTTTCTTGGTTTTCTTACTGTACAAATGCTCCAGTAGAAGGATCTACTGCCAGTACAGCCATTTCTGGAACGACAGAAAATATAAAGCAGTGTTTTTACCAGTTTCTATGCTATGCTGCCAATATACTGACTAGAGCCATTACACCAATACCTCCACATATACAAGCCATCTGCTTCATGGATTCCCTGAAAAATAATCAATTACTTAATTAAAATGATGTGTTAAAATTATCATTTAACATGTTAAATACATATAGCAAATGAATTGATCAATGGGAGTCTGTAGCATTTCACATAGATATATATATATTTTAGAAATATAAGATTAACTTTTTTGGTTTATTTATAGATAAATATGTAAAGATTATAATAGATAGATTTTATTTTTTGTTACAAATTGACACAGGCACTAAGCATGTCTTAGGGTGTGTGTGGTTTAAATATGTCTAAATATTTTTTAATAATAATGGAAGCTCCAAAACACAAAGGATAAAGATAACCTAGAACTATAGCCTTTATTAATTGATCGTGTTTACAAAGGAACTTTATACCTCAATAACATTAAATTGTTTCACCACTGACAAATTATGAATAGAGAACTACTATTATAAATTTTTATTTATATTTTTCATATTCACAAAAGAATGCATAAATAAGAGGTAATCATAATAAATTTTGATACTCTAAACAATAACTTACCAAGGATCACTTTCTTTCAGCAAGTCTGGCAGAACATTTACTAGGGCTATGTTTAAGAATCCACCAGATGTGAAAGGGAGAATCCACGATGTGCAAACACCTAGAACAATAATATTTAACTGATTTTCTGAGTATTAATAAGGATTGAAAATGTAGTGTAATTTAGTTTTTATATGGGAAAATTATCACTATAAATGTGTTTGGCACTTTGCCTTGGAACAGCAATGCAGATGTAAGCATCAACTATTCAAAGCAATTTAATCTAATAAACTCGTGTAGCTCCAAGGTAAAGTGCTTGGCTTTATATTGATACCATTCCCATTATTCACTTTGTGTTGCCAAAATGATATTTTTAACTACACTTTTAAATAGCATAAATTGATTAATGCTTTCACTGTGGAAAATATCAAATAATCTATAATTATACATAAGCTATATACTAAATAACATGCCAGGCATGATACTGGGAGAAGTAGGTTCGAATCCCACTTGTAGCAAAACAATTTTTTTAGCTATTTCATGAGTCCCATGTCACAGGACATCTCCTGTGGTACTTTACTACTGACATACATACTAAGTGGACAATACTACTTACCAACTTTGTCAGCTGATTCTGAAGATAAAGCTACCACCGCACCTAATATCCCAATGGTTGCTGTCGACATCTGTAGGAATAATAAATTATTAGATGAAAATAAAATAAAGCATTTCTCTGTTTAAGAAATTTATATCTATTATATATATTATAATTTTTCCCTATATGCAGTCAGGTACAAATCAAGGTATAAATGGAATTCTCCAAATTCTAGTCAGTAAAAAATTTAGATTAAGATTCGATAAATTATGTTTTTTCTGCTTATTTAGTGTTTTTAAGCCATTATATTTCATGCAATAATTATATACTTTACCAGTAGTAAGCAAAAGATATTTCACTCCTTTTTTCATTCTATTTATGTTCTATAAAGCAGTTCAATAATTAACTTTGTTTAAAATCCTCCTTTAAAAAGTACATTTCCATACTTCTTTAATGAAAGGTATTAGTTATCATTTTAGTGTTTCAGCTCTTTTATTAGTAGTTCTTAACCACGACTATGCAGTGGACTTCTGACTAAATATATTTGACTAGATTGCCTACTATTACCACAATTAGTGGAAGATGGCCTTAAATGTTCACTATAGAAATGCTTGGAGATTTAATACTGTGTATTGTTTCATTTTAAGCTGTCCCATGGCCGAGTGGTTAGCGCGCTTGGCTACTGATCTAAGGGACCTGGGTTCGAGCCCCGGATAAGGCATGGTTGTATGTGTTGTTTTTCTGCTGAGGTCCTGCCATCCTCTCAGATCTTCTACTTTGGCATATAAACTGACAGGCTCCTGTCAGACCTCTGTGGCAAGCAGCTGCTTGAGGGGGTATTTATTTTTATTTATTGTTTCATTTTAGTCATCTGATTAACAGCTTTTCCAAGCTGCTCAATACAGTAGCTAAATGCTAAAGACATAGCACAATGAGTTCATATGACATTATTCCTTTTATTGGGATTTAATTGATAATTTTTTTTTGAAAATATAAGAATTATCATTGATATTTTAATTGCTGCTTTGATAACTGAGTATTGTTCAGCAATTTCCTAAGGTGGCCTAATTTGTATAATATTAGATCTAATTGTAGTACTGGACATGCAACTAAAGATTAAATTTGGAATCCTACCATTATTAATCCTTAAAATTTAGTGGGGTAGAAGTTGGTTCAGTTGGTAGCACAAAAGGCTTGTAATCTAATGTTCTCAGATTTGAATTTTCCCCATGCCAGCATTCAGATTTTCTTTACTAAACCCTGCTCTGTCTTTGGCAATAAAGAATGATGACACCAATGGGCTTAGAAAGGCCACTATTCCTTGGATGGGGACATTGAGTCATACCTTGTGCAAGTTATCATCATCTTCATCATCATCATCATCCTCAAGCAGCCATGGGCTACAGAGGTTCAACCAAACTGTGTAATTTAGTTCTCCAAGCATATCTGTCCTGAGCTACATCTGCTGCATCTGGCCACTCACACCAATTCTAATAAGGTCCTATTTGAAATTGTCTACCTACTGTATCTTAGGTCTCCCCCTCTTTCAAAGGCCTTTAGGCACAATGGGGGTTCAAAACCCTATTCATTAATCCATAATTATCCATATGGGCAACATGACCAAACCAGCAGTCTCTCTCTCTGCACAATATGCTGCTCAAAGGAGGTTGCCGACTCCTTTGCCTAACCTCATCATTAGTTACAAAGTTGAACCACCTAATGCCTAAGATACTGCATAAGCATCTAGTTTCCTGTTATCTTGTTTACAAAGCGTCCAAGTTTCACTACCATAACTAATCACCCCCCCCCCCTCAAGCAGCTGCTTACACAGAGGTGTGACAGGAGCCTGTCAGTTTATATGCCACAGTAGAAGATCTGAGAGGATGGCAGGACCTCAGCAGAAAACAACATGAACATCCATGCCTTAACCCAGGGCTCGAACCCAGGTCCCTTATATCAGCAGCCAAGCACGCTAACCACTTGGCCACGGGACGGCTAATCAAAACAATATAAAAAAATACCCCCTCAAGCAGTTGCTTGCCACAGACATCTGACAGGAGGTTGTCAGTTTATGTGCCACAGTAGAAGGTCTGAGAGGATGGCAGGACCTCAGCAGAAAAACAACACAAACGTCCATGCCTTATCCAGGTCTCGAACCCAGGTCCCGTAGATTAGTAGCCAAGCGCGCTAACCACTCGGCCACGGTAAATAGATTAATTTTTTTTAAAATATCTATCTTCCTATATGGCCCTAAAAAGTAGAAAATAAACCTAAAGCATATCAATGGTGCAATCAGTCACTGAGTTTGTATTCACTTCAAAGGAAGATAGGATGCTGGCAATCTTGTGTAGGTAAATTGGCATCCTATTTTCCTTTGAAGTGAATATGAACTCAGTGACTGATTGCACCATCGATATGTTTTAGTTGTATTTTCTATCTTTTAGGGCCAATAGAGAGATTTTTTAATTTATATTTTTGTCATTGAAAATACCTCCCTTCAAAAACTTTCATTTGATATGTGAATCTTTTCCCTCTCTTTTGGAGTCATGTTTGAGGTAGCCCATGACATTGGAGACATCATAAGCTTTAATTTGAGATATGACTCGTTAAAGTCAAACCCCTACAAACATTTTGCCCCCCTTTTATCAGGGGGGAAAAATTCGAAAATAGTTTATGATAGTCATTATATGAGCTTTCATTTGACACCTAACTCGTAACTATAAGCCCTCATGTTCAGAAAGATATAGTAGAACGACTTTCACATTTCCCGTTTTTTAGGGGGGAAGAAAGCACAGGGGTCAATTTTTTATAGCCTATGACACTCTTATGTGTCAGAAGCTTTCATTTGACACATTGCTTGTTACTTTTTGGACTTGCGTTCAGGAGATATAGGGGAGCAATCATTTTCATATTTCCCTCCCTTTTTAGAATGAAATTATTATTTATTTTAATTATTTTTTGGAGCCTATGACATTCCCTGCATCAGAAGCATCCACTTGACATATAACCTGTTACTCTTGGCATTCATGTTATAGAGATATAGTGGAAGAATAATTTTCTTTCATTTTTTTACAGCCTATGATACTCCCCGGAGTCACGAGCTTTCATTTGACACATAGCTTGTTGCTTTCCACATGCATTCAGGAGATATAGGGGAACAATTATTTTTATAGGGGGGAAGAAAGCATTGGGGGGTCAATTTTTCATACCCTCATTTTTCCCTGCATCAGAAGATTTTATTTGACATATAGCTTCTTACTTTTGGCATTCACATTCTGGAGATATAGAGGAAGAATAGTTTTTGTATTTCCCCTTTTTTAGTGGGAAAGAAAGCATGGGAGGTCAATTTTTTATAGCCTATGACACTCCCCATGTCACAAGCTTTCATTTGACACATAAATCATCAAGTTTCTCCATCATGTTCGAAATATATGTGGAACAACATTTTGTCAAATCCACAAACTGACAGATGTCAAAGTGAAAAGCAATAGGAAGATAAGTAAAAATATGCTAGATAGCCTTAATGGAAGACTTCCATTTGTCTCCTAACAGCTATCCAATTGATCCTCTTCCAGGTCTGAACCCTTGGATTTGTCATTTAACTCACTGTGTGCAGAACACACAGTGTCATTTAACTCACTGTGTTCTGAATGGTGCAAGCACCATTCAGAACACAGTGATTCTGAATGGTGCAAGCACCATTCAGAATCAAAATAACCCAACCCTAATGTTTAACTGAAATTATTTAATAAAGATACCATTCAAAGTTCATCAGTTGCATAAGTTCACTACCAATACTTTTTAAAATGGCAATAATAGTATTTTTTATAACTTTGTATTACAGTACAACTATTGTTTGTACTTGTAAATACTAAAAGCTCCATCATTATTCTTTACCATGTAAATATATATACATACAATTTAAATTAAAATATATATATAAAAATTACCTGAGCTTTGGCAGCATCCCATGGATGAAAACCAGATTTCAACAATATTGCAAAATCACCAATTTCATGAGGAATTTCATGCAAAAGAATTGCAAAAGTGGTCAAAATCCCCATCTACAAAAAATAGTTTTATATTTAAAAACAATTTTAAAAGGTATATATAATACACTGTTTCAACATTTTAACACTATCATTATCAAAAGAGTGGCATACAGCAGATAATAACTCATGAAGAGCATAGATTCATATTGTCTGAAGTAAAACAGAACCCTCAAAGCTTGGAAGAGATTAATTTGAATTTCATATGAATATTATAGAAATTTTCAAATGACCAGAATCCCCTAAAGTACACATAAAATCACACAAAAATCCTCATTTAGCCAAGGCCTTACCAGACTGTGCAATTTTCCTCTCCAGACATGTCTGCCCTGAACTACAGCTGCTGCATTTGGCCACTACAGGCTAATTCTAGCAAAGTCCTGTTTGACATTGTCTGCCCATTGCATTCTAGTTCTCCCTCTTTTCCTGAAACTTTTAGGCACACTATTCATAATCCTGTTTGCCAATCTTCAGCTATGCATACGGGCAACTTGGCCCAAACAATGCAGCCTCTCTCTGCACAAAATCCTGCTTATAGGAGATCGATGATTCCTTCTAACCTCATCACTACTTACAAAGTCAAACCACCTAATGCCCAAGATACTGCACAAGCATCTAGAATCAAAGACATCAAGTTTCTTATTATCCTGCATACAAAGGGTCCATGTTTTGCTACAATAACTAACACATACTTTGTTAAATCCTAAATGATGATGACTGTTCTATGTGCCATATTCAAGTCACTCAATGTAATCCTATTGTTGCAAATTACACTTTCCACAAGTGCACTAACTATCATGCTATGTCCAAAATCGCTCAGGTCACTTGCTTTGCCCATTCTGATGCTCAATCCAATTCTGATGCTCGAAGAGCTGGTCTGCTTGATTTATACTGCACATTACAGTCACATGATGTATTACAAACTATTTATGTGACAAGGGAGTTGTGTACCTAATAAACTGGCATCTCAGTGTATATGCTAGGTGGCCAGTGGTGTGCATGCTCCTGACCCAACATCACAGGAAGAACCATCTAAAATTGGTACAGACATCATGTGAACTAAACCTAGGAGCAATGGCAGTCTGTGCTTTTCAGAATGAATCGAGATTTGCCCTCCACAGTGACTGGTGGCATCATTTGATATGGAAGGACACAGGAACATGTATATCCATGAATTGAACACCTGTGGTGGTAGTGTTATGGTTTGGGAAGGAATATCCTTGGGTGGCTGCACAAATCTGCATGTATTTTCAATAGGCTACATCATTTGTTGCAGGTACAGGGATGAAATATTCAACTCCTTTGTGCCAACATATGTGGATGCAATAGATACATTTCTCCTACAGGATAATAATGCCCTCCCTCACCACTGTTGCCTTGTCAACTGCTATCTGGAAAATAGCACTATTAACTATATGGAGTAGCCAGCCTGATATCCCTACCTAAATCCAAAATGCATGGGATACTTTGGGAGATGGGTTGCTCCCCTGAATCCACTCCTGCAAGACTCCTGGAGCTTTGGAGGAGCAATGGAGATTACTATCCACGTCACTGCTGGATAATCTTGTCAACAGCATGAGACATTGCTATGAAACCTTTATAGTGGTAAGAGGTGACCATACTCCATATTGAACCACTTGGGTCATCTTAGCTGACCTTCAACTTTTCATCATGTAATGGTATTCATATATAATTTTAGGAATTAACCCTTTGCACTTGAGAGGTGACTCTCAGTCGCCACTTGGTTTGATGCAGCAACTCAAATGGCAACTGAGAGGCAACAATAACTGGTTTATAAACAAGAGATCCTTTGCACTTGAGAGGGAACTCTCAGTCGCCACTTGGTTTAATGCAGCAACTCAAATGGTGACAATAACTGTTTTATAAACAGATATCTTTCCTCTTTACATTTTAGATGTGTAAATCTATTGTCTATGTGCACTTCATAGTACAGCATTGTGTTTCATTAAAATTATTATTTTAAACTTAGTCTGTTTTTAGTGGTTATAAAAATGGAGCCAAATGATGAAATTAGTTAGATTTATTTATTTTTATGTTAGTTATAAAAAATTTCATCTACTTTTTAGCAAAAAAATTTCGAGTTGCTACTTCCCTATAGTGAAAAAACCTTAGAGTGCAAAGGGTTAAAAGTGTTATTTCATTTTTCCAACTTACATACCTATCTTCTGATTCACAAGCAACAGATCCAATGGGTCTTTGAGAAAAAACAGGTTTTCAGATTGTTCCTTAATTTATGGAAACTAGTATATTATTTATGAAAGTTATAGATTATAAGATGTTAAAAAATTATAAAAATCTGTAGACAACATCTGAATTAAAATATAAACAAGGATACAAAGCAAAACAATTAAAACTTTTTCATACTTACCTTAATTCCTACAAGAAAACTAGCTGCTACAGCTAAGCCATGTGTAAAATTATCTATGCTGTTGGCCATTAAATTTAAATAACCTGCTATCTGAAATGAAAATAAAATGAAACAGTTTTAATTCTGTACTACGGAATAAAATATTATTGTTGAAACAAAAAGCTATATTATGAAAAATGACATTAAAAGAATTATGGAAATTTTCCTTTCCTGTTACATAAAACAAAGAAATCCAAACTCTTATACATATTCACAACATAACATCTTTAGCATCATTCACTGTGAATGTAAATCTCTCTTGGGGAAATTGTTTCTTACTTAATATATATGATGCAATATTTCTGCACTACAGAGCCAGTTCAATAGAAGAGGAAATTTTGGTATGAATATTTCTGTAATCATTTACTTTAATTGATTTTTTATACTCATAACAAATGAACAATGGATATAGCAAAACTTACTTGAACTGTATTGCTTAAAAGTAGTGGTGGCTTGCAATTAAAAGTTTTGGTGGGGCACTTTGACTACTATAGGAAGCACCTGGATGTAGGAAAAAATTGGGGTGATGCTTGATATTGAATTGGACTAAAAGAGGTTGATAATGCATATATTCTTTTTCTTTTTCAGCTTTCTCAAAATGCATTATTTAACAAAAAACAAACTCGAAAAGTTGTTCTTGTCCTTTCTACTCCAATATTTTACCCCTCCACAGTAATAATTATCTATTATAAATATTTTTTGTCTCCTTTATGTCTCCCTCCATTAAAAAAACTATTCCTGAAATTTATCTCTAATGTAATAGGTTTACAATTTTTTTTTAATTCTGTTCTGATTATAAATTTATATTTATTATTTTGATCTGAATTACTCATTGTAAATTATCACTTGAAAAGTTATCTATTTTGGTTATATTTTATTTCAATATTAATTTTATATATATATTATTACATATATTAGTTTATTTTACAACAAATTGTGAAAAAAAGTAATGGAAACTGAAAAAGTGATAAAAAAAATTTAGAAAATTTAGTTCAATTTAAAATCATGGCTTATTTGCATTATTTTCAAGCAGAATAGGTATGAAAACATGAGAATTACACTGCCTGGCCAAATTATTATGAACACCTACATAATATTTGCCATATGTATCATGGCACAGTTCCCAAATTTAAAAGTTTTCCATTCTCTGTGCATAGTTCTCATTGAAATGGTTTTTTGAAATACAATTAGTGGTCATCTCTCTCAGCTGATTAACACTTGTTGCAGCTCTGTTTTGCCACACAGTTCATGCCAAGAAACTGTACCTGTGTCCCAGAGCATTTCCATTTTCCATACACTTGAGATATTATGCCTTGTGATTTTCTGCTGAGTTCCATCACTTCCATTACCGATACTCTTGCCCATCAAGCTCTAATGATGAGCCCCCTTTCAAAGTCAGTCAGATCTTCTTTTTTACTCATGTTGCATTTGACTTTGCTTCTCATCATGTCTTTAAAGCTTTTATTGAACTTTGTAGTGATATAGAATACTTACACCAGTAAGAAATTTTTCATACATTCACATGTTTCATGGTATTTCATGGTATTATGAACAATGTGCAACACGTTGTTCATAATAATTTGGCCAAACAGTGTGTGAATATAAAATGTTCCACTTTTTGAGTGGACTACCTGTTTAATTAATCAGAAAGCAAGAAAATCAATAATTATCTTTGTTATTTGGATGTTCACCATAGAATATCATGCTTACACAGCCCAAAGGTGATTTTCATGTTTCCAAAATTATTGATTAAAATCAATATAAAAGATTACTGTGCCTAAAAATATATGTTTGAACAACTTACATGTATAGGTGGTATAGTCTTTTTCATTTCTATAGACATGGGATCATTAGGTTTTGTATTAGTTATTAAACATCCATTTTTTAACATTCCATTTATGGCACTCTTGGAATTATCATGTACAGCACTGCCCCCATTGCACATACTTGAATGGTTAACTTTTTCCATATACTCTTGTTCTTCAATATGGAAATCTAGAGCCACTTTTGTTACATTTTCTTTCTGTAGAGAAAACACAATTTAGTATATATGTATAAGATTGGCAAGTGATAAATCTTGACAGCTATCATACCTTTTAGCCAGCTACATAGAACAACTAGTTATTTTTTTTTCTTTTATGAAAAGCGATTTTATAGCTTTTGTGCTGATTACAAAAATAACCCAAAAATTTTTTATCACCCAAATTTTTGATAAAAATCCAAATAAGATTTTATATAATAATCTAAATTAATCAAAAGTTTTATATATAATTTTAAATATTTTTAAACTTACTTAAAAGTTTTTGACAATGCTTTATTTTTTTTATATGCAATATTTAGTGCTTTATCAGCATCCAGCATGCTTGGGTTCTAACTTCATTTGATATTTTTTTTCTTTAGCAAACATGCCCTAATAATGCCCCCTTTCATCATACTCATTGCTAATGACTTCAGTGTTCAAGAAAAAGTGAGATTGTGGCAAAAGTATTTTTAGGGGCATTTTGCATTTATGTTGTTTCATAAGTTTTAAGCATTTTTTCCCATGAGGTAGATGTAGTTTTTGGTTCTGGTATATTGCTCAGAATGCTGTTGAGTATTGGTTTCAAAGTTTCCATTCCACTCTATTAACTTTATACAAAACATCATTGAAACTGCTTCTTTTGCAGAACCAGCTCAAGCAAGGTAAGCTTGCACTTTCACCCCCAATGCAAAGTCCCTTTATAGGCATTGCATTTTCATAGGCACCCTTTTGGAGAAGGTGTTCCAATGCGGTGCTTACATCACTTAACAGTTGGTCTTTTGTTACCTCTATAATGTGTGAGCTCACAAAAATATTTCTTTGATCAGATTAGTGTCATCAGTCTTTTTTTTAATTACTGCTTTAAATTGAAATTCTCTTTATTTTCATAGCTTTCACAAAACTCTCCATCAAACCAATAATAAAAAAAATAAATAAATACCCCCTCAAGCAGCTGCTTGCCACAGAGGTCTGACAGGAGCCTGTCAGTTTGAAATCAAACTGTGGAAAATATATACATATTCTAGGGTCCATCAGCTGCTGATAAGAGATTTTTTTTTTTCAAGAACCAAATTTTTGCTAAAGTGGCCATTCTTTAACAAAATAGTGTCTGCCCTTTGCTCGATTTTTTTCACTCTCAGAGAAAGTATCATCACACTAATATAGCAATGGTTTGTTGGTGGTGTTTAGAAATTTAAAGAGGGTAAACAACTTTAAAACATGATGAAAACTGTGGCCACTCAATCATAAAAAAAGTTTAAAAAATAAGATAAATTTGTTAAATGAAAATTTTTCTTCCAACTGTAAATAGTGAGTCATTGAAATTTAAAATTTATTAAAAAAAACACTCCAAAATCCACCTATTGCAGTGCTCTGAGCTGTGTGTGGTCCTGTTTGTTGGTAGCCCTCTTGGTGTTTCAGCAGTTGTGGTGAGTTCTTTGTAGGAAGTGGTGTCCATTTTATCATTCATTGCTAAAAATAGCATGTGATGGACTACTATAATTAAATTAATTATACTAATTTCCTGAATATTAACGTTAATTTTTGTTTATTAGAACAATTTTAATTTAAAAATGGATGATAAAAAATTTTAAATATATCATCATAATTAGAATAAACAATCTATTTACATACTTCATATGTTGAAGTATCTTATTTAACATACTTCAACAAAGGAACAAAATGTTGAAAAACATTACTAGAACTTTCATTAATATATATATGTATCACAATGTGTGCAATTTATTTACCTCTATGGCTATCAATTAATTGTCCTACTAAGAAGTTAGTTGTTTTGCCTCCGAGCAACACTTTTTTTGCTCATAATGGATTAAATGATTAGGTCACATGGAGTTCAAGAATTTGGAAAAGGATCTAATGGACAGCTTTTAGGAGATGGATGACTTGCATCAGGGCCATCCAGTGTGTTCTTTAATGTGAACAGGGTATGATTATCCTACATACATGACTTGATATCTCATCCAATGGACAGTGGTTTCCAAAGCACATTATTTTTTTCACCAAGGTTAGAGTTACATATTACAATCAAAAGTGGTAATTGGCTTGGGTTGTTTTACCTCTGAGCGGCACTTTTTTGCACACCATGGGCTAAATGGCTAGGTCACAAGGACCCCGAAGGCTCAGAGAAGGTTGGGGGAGGGGACCCACTGGAACAGCTGTTGGGAGACAGATGGTAGCCTCCCGTCAAGGCCATCCAGCGTGTTCTTTAATATGCACAGAGTATGGCTCTCCCGCACACGGGGCCACTGCTTAACGTCCCATCCGACGGACGGCGGCCTTTCCAAGCCCATCGGTGTCCCCTACTGACCGTGGGCAAGGCGGGGAATTTTGCGGAGATAAATCTCAACGCTGACCCAGCTGGGACTTGAAACTGGGAACTACAGATTAAGAGCCTGGCGCGCTACCAA
Source organism: Ryuthela nishihirai (assembly GCA_038380435.1). Lineage (NCBI taxonomy): Eukaryota > Metazoa > Arthropoda > Arachnida > Araneae > Heptathelidae > Ryuthela > Ryuthela nishihirai. Next base: position 75,884,923 of record JAWZYU010000010.1, read on the forward strand.
CTGAGCCACCCCCGGGTGGTAATTGGCATTTTAGCAGTTATCCAGTTATATTTATAACATTTTATAATATGTGCTGATTGCATTTTTTTTTTGCTGGAAAAAAAGGAGTAATTGAAACTTTAATATTACTTTAGTTGATTTTCAATATTAAGTAATGTTTTGGATTAAAATACTAATGTTTATTTATTTTACTGTTATTTTTAACATCAAACACATTAAGCTACATGTAAAATTCCAGACAAAAAACAATCAAATAACTTATGTTTTACAATTTCTCACATGGTTTTGTTTTCATGTATGATAATAGATAAATTACAATAATTAAATGTAAGAGGCAAAAAGGAAGATCAAGCATTGACAGAAGCACAAAGCAGAATAAATTTTTTGTTAATGTCTGGCAAAAGAAAGCCTTCTACCAAAATATACTAAAAACCACAATTCCAAATTCTCTGGACAAAAAAATGTAATTATCTATTTCTATGGCACATTCCAGACTGATGCTGGGGGTTTTTCTCGTGATGTGACTATACTTTTCTCCTTAATTCAACCAGCATATATTTCCTAGAGCAGTAGTTCTCAACCTTTATGCTCCACATACCCCCTGGAAATGTGTATGTAACTGGCATACCCCCTTGTATAGATAGATAAAACTATAGTTATAGTATAACAATGGGAATAAAATAAAACATATATATAACATATATCTAGCAACTTTTGAGCTATCACGGCATACCCCAAAACATTTTACCAAGTACCCCACATTGAGAACCCCTATCCTAGAGTAATCTTTTGTGCATTAGACTATTCGCTCTTTGACACGTATTTTGCTACACATTGGATTAAATGGAAAACAAAAGATGAGAACAGAGTTGGGTTGTTTTCCTCTAAGCTGCACTTCTATGCACACAATGGGCTAAATGGCCTGGTCAGAAGGACACCAAAGGTTCAGAGAAGAAGAGATCCACAGGGCAGCTGTTATAGGAGACAGATGTGAAGCCACCCATTAAGGCCAATCAGTGTGTTCTTTAATGTGCACAGGGTATGGCTCTCCTGCACATGAGGGCATGGTTAACATCCCATCTGAGAGATGGCAGCCTTTCCAAGGCACTTTTCCATGTCAGGTGCCTATATTAAGAAATTGGATTTCAGTAATCTGGCTGAGATGCAGAAAGAAATCTTGGTGGTATGAGCCAAGTGGATAGACAAACTAAAGCAGACCAGAAAGCCATTTTGGTATATTTTCTAAAATTATTCTTGTCGTATAGTGCAAAATAAGGTCTTTCTTGAATTTTGGTGTCCTTTTAAAAAATATTTCTTCATTTTGTTTATAAAAATTCTCCAAGAAGGATTATTAATCCCTTGACATCCTTTTCCTTGATATGACCCTCTAGATAATAAATACCTATTGTTAAACTCCAAACAATTGTTTAATAATTCTGTTTAAACTAAAAATTAAGCAACCAAACAAAGCGATTCTATTTAAAAATGTCATGTATTGGATGTAATTTACTGTCTCTACAAATTTCTAAGGAGTACAGTATCCTCAACAGCAACAATGAAAATAGCTTAACCAGCATGTCCTAGTGTCTCATACTATATAAAAACACTTCCCTAGCTTATAGTAACATTCATTAACCACTTTATCAGTAGGGATTAAATATAACTCAATCTCCTCTGTCTTTTTCCCATCATGATTGATTCATCAGCCATGATGGGATTTTTCATCATCTGAAAATTTCAGTCCACTGATGAGAGTTTGGCTGTCTTGACAGGTTCCATTCAGGTACAATTTATTTAAAATTATTTAAAAAATAAAATGATAAATAAAAAAATTATTTCCAAAGAAATTGTCATTATTAAGATAAAAAATAAAAAAAAAACTATTTATTGTGTTTTTAATTTTGGAACTGGTAAGCAATGAAATATTTAGTTTTTGATTCAGGTGGTACTTTAATATATTGGTTATGTGCCAGCTGTTCTTATCGTTTGAGCTACTGTGCCCAAAGCTTTCTTGTGTACAGTTTGGTGAGGAAAAAGTATTTCTTTTCAGCATTCATAAAAATTGATGACCAAAATAAATAAAAAACTGACCTTGACTTCATCAGAAGTTGTAAACATGATCTGCAGAATGACAAAAGAAAACATTCCCAGCAGCACCCATAAGCCTAGCGTTGTATGACTGGAGTGAATCTCAGGACCCACTGGAAATAAAAAGATATTTTAAACAACTGTTATTAAAATTTATTCGATGGTTATGAAACACAGTTGTAAGTTAATGTAATTAAAAATAAAATTTTGAGCTTTTCCTAGGAGTTTTACTCTTTGGTGATGATTAGGAGATTAATTTATTACTAGATAAATGCAAAATACACAAAGAATATAATTAGTTCTATGCAAAAAACAAAGAACAAGAGTACTACTAGTTGTATGTGAAATGCACATCATCATTGCATATTCATGACTATTCCAGTACAGTTAAAGACATAATTATTGTAATCAAGATGCTTATTATATAATTGAGATTTCTGGCATTAGAATAGCAGAAACTTGAGGTGATGTGAAAGTAATGAAAATATAAAAAAAAACTGTGACATAACTTGATTCAGATATGTGTATAGCATATATGTTATTTTTTTTGTCTTTTTTGGTTATTAAATTTTTGAAATAGGGGGCCCAGGTACTTTTTAAGATAATTATTCAATAGGATTAATGGTTAATGTTTAAAGGGATGAAAGCTTGTGATGTAATGTCTATATGTATCTTTCAACTGTTCATTCAGTCTAGCTCTTCCTTTAATTGCTTAAAATTTGCTCATAGAGTAATCAACTGAATTTCAACAATATCTCCCTAAATCAATTTTATAACATCATAGTGCTATTTGATGAGGAGCATTAAACACTTAATTAAAACTAAAAACATTCAAGTCATGTGTTTACAGGAAGTAACCACTAATAATATTCCTAAATTTAATGATTTTATTTCATATGTACAGAAAAATAGTATAAATTCTAAAGGTATTGTAACATATGTTAACAAAAATATTCCTCAACAAAAAATTGATGTGCCTATACTTAATGATAAATTAGAGTGCTTAATAATTCAAACAAAAATTAATAATAACATACTGAATATAGTGAATATTTACAACCATGGCATTTTATTCAATACTAACCAATATCTAAAATTAATAGATAATTTAATAGGAGAATTAATAATATGTGGGGATTTTAATTCCCACAATAAAGGCAATTCAGACAAAAATGACTATAAAAGCATTCATATTTATTAAAAATTCATAGAAATCAGTAAATTAATTATTTTAAATAACAATTATGCTACTAGAATAATTAAAAATCAAATAAACTCTATAATTGACCTAACTCTATGTACAAACAAAATTAATAAAGATTTAGAATGGGAAATTTCCTCAGATAATTATGGTAGTAACCATTATCCTATATACATTAAAATTATAAATCGTAATAAATCAAAACCATATGTTACAATTACAAACTGGAAAATTTTTAGTAAGGAATTAAATGATCTAGAAATAAATAATAATAACTCTGATTACATTACAATCATGGATAAACTAAAAAAAAATAGTAAATTAAATACACAAATAGTTTATAAAAAAAATTCCAAAAAACAATATACATACCATATTTATAAATAAACTAATAGCAATTTGGTGTAAGGCCGAAAGAAATATGAATAATAAGAAAACATTCACTGCATGTAAAAATTACAAAAGATTAGAAAATGCAATTTTAAAAAAAATTAAAAATATTTTAAAACAGAATTGGAGACTATTAACTGAAAAATTATCACCTTTAACATCAACTACAACTTTATGGAGAATATATAAGAAACTATACAATAAAATAACACCTGCAAATCCTTTATATTCTCTAGCATTGAAAAATAATGAAGATATACAAGAAACCACAGAAACAATTGCTAAATATTTCATTGACTTACATTATAAGCCAAACAATAAAATTGATAAATTATATAATAGTTCTAATATTTTTCATCAGATCTTTCATTGCAAATCTACAGAATTTTTAAATGTTCCTTTTGCATTTTCTGAACTTAAATTTGCTATTAAATCATTGAAAACAAAAACTACTCCTGGCCCTGATGGTATTTCTAACAGACTACTCAAAAATCTTCCATATAAATGGTTAAAAGTTTTATTAGATGAATTTAATAAATTTTGGCATTATAAAAACTATCCTGAAACTTGGTATGAAAATTTCTTGGTATTTATAAAAAAAAAAGCACACAAACGTGCTGATGAATTAAATTCTTATTGGCCAATATGCCTCAGTTCCAATGCTTTAAAGTTGTTTAAAAGAATGATGTTTAATCGATTAATCCGGTTTTTTGAAAAAAAAATAATATTCTTAATAAAAATAATTTTGGTTTTCGACCTGGAAGATCTGCTCAAGATTTAGTTTTAAATATAATCTCTGATGCTGAATATGCTATTAAAAATAAATTATTTATGACTGTTATGATAATTGATCTTGAGAAAGCCTTTGACTCTGTGTCTCACATAATGGTTTACTACATAAATTAAAAAAAATTAAAATTTTGTGGAAATCTTTACAGTTTTTTCTTAAACTTCATCAAGAATAGAAAATTTAAAGTTAAAATTGGAAACAATACCTCCTCTTCATATCAATTTAAAAATGGTTTGGTTCAGGGTGATATTTTGTCCCCACTATTATTTAACCTATATTTAAATGATTTACAAGATATTATTAATAATGATATATTTTTTGGAACTTATGCAGATGACATCATCTTCTGGTCTTACAATAAAAATCCATATATTTTACAAAATAGATTGCAAAAATGAATAATTTTATTAAATACTGTGATAAATGGAATTTGAAAATAGCTACAAATAAAACAGTAATATCTTACTTCCACAGAAATAAAAAATTACCTGAAGATTTCTCAATTACATTAAATAATAATAATTTAAATATCTCTGATAATTTTAAATTTCTAGGTATACATATGGATTCAAAATTAAAATAGATATAATATATTGACACTGCAAAAGATAAAGCAAATAAACTTTTTAATTATTTAAGATATCTTGGAAGTACAAAATGGGGATGCTCAACTAAAAATTTACTATTAATTTATAATTCTATCATTCTCCCAAAAATTTTATATGGCATAGAACTAATAAATAATATTTCTAAAACTAAATTAAAATCATTAGAACAAATCCAAATAAAAATATTAAAATTCTGTCTGGAACTTCCTCAGAACACAAATGGCTTGAATGTCTATGCTGAAACTGCATTACCTCCCATACACATAAAAAAAGAAATATTTATTAGAGAATTTATTATATAGAATAGTAGTTAAAAACAAAAATCATCCTATAATTTATAAAATCAAAGAAAATTATCCAGATATTTCTATAAACTCATCAACAAACAAAAATAAATTAATAAATATCATAAATAATAACCTAAGTGGAGACTATATTATACAAATTCCTTGCTGGACCTCAACATTTCCAATTTTAAATACTAATATACCTGGAATTGAATCAAAAAATTAACTGATACAATTATTTTGAAAACATTGGCTGAAGTTTATATAAATGATAAATATTTAAACTTTATTCATATATTCACAGATGGGTCATTCAACTTAGATAAGAATGCTCTTTCTGGTGCCTTTTGGTGCCCTGCTGAAAATTATGAATATCTTTTTAAATTTACTACTCTTTATCCAATTATTATTGCAGAACTATCAGCTATAATTTTGGGCATTAATTGGGCCCTAAAATTTTAGAAAAAAAATATAGTTATTTTTACTGATAGTAAAGCATCAATAGAAGCTCTATATAACAATCCTCTTAAAAGCAATTTTAAAATTTTTATTAGTGACATTTTAATATTAATAAAACAACACATTACACAACATAATATTATACATATACAACGGTTACCATCACACTCTGGAATTAAACACAATGAAATTGTAGATAAATTAGCCAAAAAAGCCAACAATATTAATCCAAACTTACAAACCCCCTTCCTCGTATACATTCACAAAAAGCTATGCAAGAAACAGCTAATAACCGATATTCAAAATTGGCATGATTCCAATGCATCCAATACACACAGATACAAAATATCTAATAAAATTAATAAATTTAATGAATATGGCTTAAAAAAAAAGAAACGTAATTCCAAAAATAAAAACCAACTCTGCTCTAACTAAATCACTGCTTTATAGGATGAAAAAATCTGATAATCCTGTTTGTGATAGATGCTCAATATATGAAAATTTAGATCACATCTTATTGCGTTGTAAAAAATATACATTAGAAAGGAATATATACTTTACAAAATTAAATCAATTAAATATTACAACTTTTGACTTAAAGACATTCTGGAACCAGTCAAAAATGCAGACAAAATTATTTGTTACAATTATTTGTTGGCCTTTTTAAGATCTGTTAGTCTGTTTGATTCATTATAAAAAAAAAATCTATAAGAAAAATATAAATATAAAAATGAACCAAAAAAAATGGAAAAAGATATTAAAAAAATGAATGAAAAAAAATGAAGAAAAGAAAAAAAAAATAAATAAAATAAACAAATAAAATATAAAGATATAATTAATTATGGTCTCAGAAAGTTTCACGGAATGAGTTTGTGTTCGGGAGTTCTCCAGAACACAAGAATATTCAGTTTGGAGATTTGAATCATCATCATTTCTAAAAAGCAAGATAAAGAGTCAAACAATTAGAAATATGCAAACCAACTATTCAGTTGTTTTACCTCTGAGTGGAACTCTTTTGCACACAATGGCCTAAATGGTCAGGTCACAAGGACTCTGAAGGCTCAGAGAAGGTTGGAGGAGGAGACCCACTGAAACAACTGTTGGGAGACAGATGGTAGCTACCTGTCAAGGCCACCCAGTGTATTCTTTAACTGGCTATTTGATAATACTGTATTAATAATAGGGTGGGGATGGCTCAGTCGGTAGAGCACCAGGCTTGTAATCTGCAGTTCCCAGGTTCAAGTCCCAGCTGGGTCAGCATTGAGATTTATAGCTGCAAAACTCCCAGCCCTGTCCACGGTCAGTAGGGGGATACCACTGGTCTTGGAAAGGCCGCTGTCCGTCAGATGGGATGTTAAGTCGTGACCTGTTTGTGGGAGAGCCATACCCTGTTCATGTTAAAGAACACAGTGGATGGCCTTGACAGGAGGCTACTATCTGTCTCCCAACAGCTGTTCCAGTGGGTCCCCTCCCCCTTCTCTGAGCCTTTGGGGGCCTTGTGACCTGGGCATTTAGCCCATGGTGTGCAAAAAAGTGCCACTCAGAGGTAAAACAACCCAACCCAACCCTGTATTAATAATTGGATATCGGTGGCATAACACATATTTACAAAATCTAGAAACATATGATGGATAATTTAGTTAAATGAGGCCTTTGATAATTGGTTAAAAATTATGTCGTTCAATATTATTTTGTATACTTACATTTTATATACTTATATAATCTAATTTAACATAAATAAGAAACAAGATTGGTATTTAAAGCTATAATAAGTAAGCAGTGCTTACAGCTTTCAATATGATTCCAAGCTTCAGGAAGTAAATGCAGAAACACATCTCCCAAGAGGCCACCAACAGCAAAACTCAACAGAAGTCGTAAAGACTTGGCTCCACCTAGAAAAATGGAAAGTGGTGAATTTTTATCCATTACAAAACAATAAGTGACAAATAAAATGTTTTTGGAAAATACTTATATTTTTCTTTTTTTAATATGGTTATACTAAACTATTTGGTGGAGGAAAGGTTGTTAACCCTTTGTGCGTGTCCAAGCTAGGTATACCGTTTTCACTTTTCCCATTCTTGAGGCCCAGAATCGGTCTACCGTTCTTGTAATGCAAGATCGTATATTTTATTGTTTTTTTTTTAACACAGAAATCGGCATTTTTTAAAATTGTTTCTAATCAAATCTTGAAAGTAAAATTTCAGTCTACGATATATATTTTTCCCTGTTGCTTCTGCTCGAAAAAAATTATAAAATTTTTTCAAAAATACACTTATTTAAGCCTGTAGAGATCGCACCGCACATGTAAATAGCATCAAGTATCGACGATTCAGTTTATGGCTTTATTCTGCCTTTCCGTAGTTGATTATTGATCGGTTTTTGATTTCCGGTATGTTGATCTACTTATATCTGTAGTTGAGTTGTAATACTTTCTAAACTTTTAATGTAAGTGTTTGATTTTATTACTACCGGAAGTTGCGTCATCCCTGAACCAGAACGCTTTCAGTCAATATTTTAGCAGACTTTCGATTTCAAAGAAGTTTTTTTTTACTCTGGTGCTTCTGGAATTATTTATTACTGCTTTTCAAATGTACGCTGAGGTTATAAAGAATAATTTGAAATGATCGAAAATGAAGCCGCTAGTGATCTCTAATGGCTGATATCGGAAGAATCGTAGGATTGCGCTATTAGCCTAAAAGCACATTTTTTTAAAAAATAGAACTTATTTTAGCGATAATTTTAACCAAATACACTAATTAACATTAAGATATTTCGATTTTTAACCGAAATTTTAAAAATAAACTTTTCCGTAACAGTTATGCAGCTTTATACTAAAACAATTCATTCTCAATTTCAGTGTTTCAGTGAAATTAAATGCTTTAATATAGTATACTAACTTCTTTTGCTTGGATGAGAAGGTGGGAGAAGTGGTTTTTAATATTTATGTATGCTTTGGTGCTATACTTTGAAATAGGTTGCAGACCTCTGCATTGCTTATATATGTACTTTCATGTGTTAGATGTGACATTTCTTCAGTTTGTCAATTAAGTTACCAAAAACCTTTACATTCTGACATAAAGCAATTAGTGGTGGGAAAAAAACCATAAACCAATGAAAGAATTTTAAAATTTCTTGTTTTTCATTTTAAATTTATTGCAACAGATTGAAATAGTAGAACTAGTGATTTCATTTAAAAATTTAAATTGACCAAGTTATATACAGGTGCAGAAACTACATGCATTGTGTACTCATGGGCTAATGCCAGGTGCTCGATATGTATGTAACATGTTTGGTTTTTAAGCTGCAACAAAATTTCAAACTATATCGTTTTCTGTAATAATTTTAATATTTAATTGGCATTTTTTTAGTTCGAAACCTATCATGTTAATAGACTGCCACCGCATGAAGATTGGCGAACAATTATTTGCCGAAATAAGTGGAATAATTACAGTCAGCAATTATCATTGAGGCGAATAGCCAAGTCGTTTACCTCGCAACAACCTTAAACGAACAACCAAGGTCAACCGGGAACTTGAACGTTGACATTTGTTTATATTCGTCCCGAAGAAGCAATGGAAAAAAAAGAATACGACACCAGGGCGCAGAGATAAAATGATTGATGCGCTGCGAACAAATGTAGAAAAAATGCCAATGCTACTGCACCAGTGAAAACGAAAAATATGAATTTGTGGTTGGAAGTTACATCATCTAGATCTGGTATACAGGGCCGGATATGCACGTTTTCCACCTAAAAAATCAGGAGTTGGGGTTAGGTGACTGGATTAGATCAGAACGATGTTACGGTGTTATATTTTAATCAAATCTTGATAAATACTGTACTAGCAAATTTCTTGTTGAAATTCAACGAATCTCTTAAAGCCTCTCTTATAATTAAAGAGAAAAATAAAAATTATTTTAAATTCGAACTCATGTTTTATCATAGGTAAAGAATTTTTAATGCAACGAGGAATTTAATCCATATGAGAAATTTGGTAGTGGGCGACCAAGTATTTGGGAAGTTATAGGGGGGAGATTGTTGGAGAGTCAAAATCGGGTTTTCTTACAGGTAAAGACTTGAATTTTGAATGAGTTGTGGTTGAACGAGCTATTCAGGGATGTACCCAAGAGATTTTGTTTCGGAGTGGGGGGTCTAAGAATAAGATTTGAGTAATGTTTCCCAATTACTAAATAATTCCACCGGAGAGGAAAGGTAAAAATTATATTCCGTATGGAATAAAATTTTATAGTGTTTTTTGTGTTGTATTCATACTGTTTCGGCATCCTTACAGATTTTCTCAATGGCGTATTACACTGAAAGCCTTATTGAGACCTCTGTGGCAAACAGCTGCTAGAGAGGTAATTTACCTTTTAACGTCAAGGAGGTTACTATTTAATCTCATCGAAGGAAAACAGTACATAAATTTAGTTAATACCATTTCCTTTTAAGACACAGTTCCGATATTAAAAAAGTTTTTCAGCTGTAACAAATTATATTTGTATTCGTTTGTTAAATATGTATTCTTGGCTCTACATTGTTGTTTCGGTAGACTTTAAATAAGGCGTATTTTAATCCCGTAAAGAATGTTCGTACCCAGACTCGACTATGCATCCTATCTCCTGTATGCTTTCGCAGTTTGGAGTTACCAATGATATCACCAAATTGCAAGTCTTCCAGAAAAGTTCCTTGGAGCAGTTACTATTGCACGTTTATAAGAAATTCCATCATTAACCGAATTGAAATTTGATTAAAGATCAAGCAACAGAACAAGAGAAGAGCTTCTTCGCTCAAACTGAGCACAACCCAAATCCCTCTAATTAAAAATTTGGCATGGGTTGGGTTTTCCTCTGAGCGGCACTTTTTTGCACACAATGGTCTAAAATGGCCAGGTCACAAAGAATCCAAGAAGGTTGGGGAGAAGGGATCTACTGGACAGTTAGAAGACATGGAAGCCTCCCGTCAAGGCCATCCGGCGTGTTCTTTAACGTGCACAGGGTATGACTCTCCCGCACGCGAAGCCACGGCTTAACGTCCCATCCGACGGACTGCGGTCTTTCCAAGCCCATCAATGTCCCCTACTGACCCAGGGCGGGGAATTTTGCGGAGATAAATCTCAACGCGGTCCCAGCTGGGACTCGAATTTGGGAACTGCAGATTACGAGCCTGGCACGTTACTGACTGAGCTCACCCGCAAATCTTAGAAGTTACGACTATGAGTGTTAACAGCGCTTTAAGCGTCCGAGATCAGTTCTACTTTAAATACACAACTTTCGGTTCATCTGATTCGTTTTAAATATTTCCATATGATTCATTGGGTTCAGAGAAAGGAGCATATGTTCTGCCTGACTGTGACAAATGCAATGGTGACTAACGAAATCATTGTTGGCTGCTTTCCAAACGTGAGCATTTGATTTTCCTTCGTGGGTTGGGTTGTTTTACCTCCGAGCGGCACTTTTTTGCACACCATGGGCTAAATGGCCAGGTCACATGGACCCCCGAAGGCTCAGAGAAGGTTGGGGGAGGGGACCCACTGGAACAGCTGTTGGGAGACAGATGGTAGCCTCCCGTCAAGGCCATCTAGCGTGTTCTTTAACGTGCACAGGGTATGGCTCTCCCGCACACGGGGCCATGGCTTAACGTCCCATCCGACGGACGGCGGCCTTTCCAAGGCCATCGGTGTTCCCTACTGACCGTGGGTAGGGCGGGGAATTTTGCGGAGATAAATCTCAAAGCTGACCCAGCTGGGACTCGAACCTGGGAACTACAGATTACGAGCCTAGCGTGCTACCGACTGAGCCACCCCCGCCCCCTTTTCCTTCGTGTGTTCAGTACTTGTGTCTTCTCCCTTAATAAAGTCTCAAGTAGTTTTAAACACAGTTTGTGGCAGTTATTTTGAGTATTTTCGTCAGTAATTGGTAAATGACATTTTCTTTCTGCTTTAAAGTTGTGATAGCTGCTGGTGACGAATGTAAACGATCTAGTTTAATGTCTACTTTAAACACCATTTTCGACATTGGCCTATGTAAAGAAACGGGATAAAAAAAAAAGTCCTACTAATTTTATCGAATTAGAGCTAAGTAAAAGCATGGAAAACCAAATGTTCCAGATCACTAAACAAAAAAAAGTCTTCAGAACAAATAACCCCACTGTAAACAGTATCATGCCTTGATTTAAATCTCTCTGCAACTTCCACTCTCAGGTTACACAAGTATATAATCTTATCTGTTGCGTTACTTGCATGCTTCGAATATTTTTCAGGCCAACAAAAAACGAGCAGTATTAAAATTAGGAAACAATTGCTGAAGCTTGAAAAATTCTTAAATGAATTTAAAGTAACAGAATAGTGCCTTACTTGCAACACCAACTGAAAGATTTTAATAAATAGAAAAATGGGGTTACATTGTCGAAGGAATTATATGAAGCTCTGCTTCCGAGATTTATGCAGGGAAAAGAAAAAGGCGATTCTGTATGCAACCTTACCTTGAAGCAATAGACACGGTGGGAAGGCACGAATATTCAGTTTTGAAAAGTTGCAGAAGAATATCGAACATTTCCAATTAGTTGTGATGAAATCCTGTTGCATTCCCATATGAGGATTGATGTATATTGTTTTGACTAAAAAATATTATGCAAACTAGTAAACGGCTTGTCAGAAATGATGATTTTCTTGATATAAATTAAAATATCAGTGTCATGGACGTGTCGAAGCTTGGAATTTAAAAAATCTTACATATAACTAACAGATTTACTCTGCGTTGGTCGGGTCCTTAATTAAACTCTCTAAATTATATTTAGAGATGACACTTCCACAACATTGCAAGCTTTCATTTGACATACTAATGTTTTTCTCTCGTACAATGCAACTTTTTAGCTTTAAGACAAGAGAAAAACAATTTTGTGTGCCATGTGTTGAATTTTACTGATGTACCTGTCATGTCTCAATGATGAACATTGGTATATTTGATGTGGATTTCAAATATTTATTTGTCTTGTAGTTACTATCATCAGTATATGGTATTCATTGTTATCATTTTCCTTAACAAGCTGCATGGGTTTATATTTCTAGTTATTATGAAACACTCTTCAGCGTTGCACTGAAATTTGTAATTTTTTTTTTATATTCTTATGTCTTTTACAAACTATGTAATACACTAACATAGAGCTCACATATTGTACTTATTAATTTTCACTTGTCTACTAGTATGTCTCAATGATAGACATTAGTTGTCACAAACTATTTTTTGAAGCATACGGTATTAATGAGTTATTAATATATTTGATATGGGTTTCAAATATTTGTCTTGTAGTTTCTATCATCAGTATATGGTATTCAATATTATAATTTTTGTTAATAATCTGTATGGGTTATATTTCTTGTTATTATGGAACATCCTCAATGTTGCACTGGAATCTATAATTTTTTTTTATATTTCTGTGTATTTTCTTACAAATTATATAAGATAATAACATAGTACTCCCATGGTGAACTTATTAATTTTCACTTGTCTACTGGTATGTCTCAAATCTTTCGTTTTGGTGTTTATATTGGGGTTTATTTCAATTATGTGATACTGATGATTTAAATCTCAGTAAGAAAATAATTCTAGTCTTATTAATAAAATAATGGAATTGCACTAATGATTTGGTCAGCTGTGAATGAATTCTGATCTCAAAAACTTTCTTCTTAGAACATAAACTATGTGAAATTTAAATGTTTTATATGAAATATAACCATATTTTTAGTGACAGATATGGGATATTTATAAATATTGTTAAACCCGATCTGAAGTTAGTATGAATATATTTTGCTAACCTGAGAATAGATATTGATCTCTTCCAATATGTTTGCAAATCTAGCTCATATATTTCGTTTCAAAATATTTTTTACAAAATTAAAAAAAATCAATGAAATTATGCTTTAAAATTCAGTTTTATTCTCTTTTCTTATAATACCGTTCACAATTAAATAAAATTAATAAAAAAATATGTGTAACTACGTTTAGATAATACGTTTATTGAATATTTTTGACATCGAGAAATGAGGGGTTTTTTTATGTCTGTGAAAATAAAATAGTTCCTGCAAGAATGAAATTCTTTTCCGCATTTATGATAATTTGCTTTTTAATTGATCTTTGATTCAATTCGGTACAGGAAATGAAATCATTTAAATAACGCGCACATCGAATTGAGAATCAGATCCGCTGATTTAAAGTTATGATGAGATGCACGACGTCATTAGCCATGCCGGTCACGTGACATCAGGCTTTCTCTTCAGATAGCTTTGCTCCTACTGACTGTGGGCAGGGCGGGGAGTTTTGCGGAGATAAAGCTCAAAGCTGGCTCAGCTGGGACTCGAATCTGAGAACTACAAATTACGAGCCTGGCCAACACCATCTAGAGGACTGAGCCACCCCTATCCCTAATTTCTACGGCGTACTTCAGATACTAGTATAAAGAGTTCAAAGGGGCCCATTCACTTGTGGGCCTCGGGCAACGCCCCCCTTTGCACGACCCTAATCTCGTGCAACGTAAAAAAAACAACTTATTCCCATCGATTTAAAAAAAAAATATTTTTTACTTCTTAGTAAGGGAAAGCCGTAAGTAAAGAGTGAAAATTTATTCGTTTGTTTTCGTTTTTTATGTGTGTATATTTTTGGCCGCAGAAAAAAGTAGAAAAAAAAACAACTCCCCAGCATATAAAGTTTAGTAAAACCTGTTTTTGACAATTTAACACGTGGAAGTATTTACAAGGCTTCCATCATCTTTGATCCCGTTATTTCTTCAACCTGGAATCCTACGAAATAAATAACTACAACTTCGAAACTTATTTCTAACCTATTTAGTAACTTTGTCTAATACAGGTTATTGTGAATGGATACATAAGAACGTATAATTTGCAATAATGCTCCATTACCTCTTAAGTAAAAGTCATGTGCTAAAACCTATCGTAATCTCCGATTTTAATCTGTGGTTTGCATAATTCTATTATGAATAATGGGCACACTTTTCTCTATGCCTACGACGAAATGAACTAAATTCTTGAACTGGAAAAGTTCCACTACTTGGTTTCGGATGGTTATACATATGACAATCGTTGCACTTGATTAAAGTGATTCCAATTGTTTCACAACACATGGAAATAAATACCGAGTGGATTTGGTTCAGACGTTACTGAAGTACAGCTGCTGGCTTCATCAAGCGTTCCTCCAAATTAAGACCTCAAAATATAACACTAATTATTAGAAGCTATGACTTCCGGAAAGGAAGGCGTGATTCAGCACAGATTTTGCAATAGTGCGCAATGTCCACCCACTGACTCAAAACGATAATAACAACAAAACATATCCAGCTATCACTACCACACAACAATTCTTCCGCTTGAACCAGCCCTAATGCAACAACACCATGCTACTACGACAAAATGACCGTTCAGCTAGCTTTGTCGATAGCCAAATGTCATTGTTATTAGGGTCCGGTCACGCAAAAGCGGTTTGCCGTTTTAACATTTCCAAACTTTCTAGCGTCTTACTATATACGCTTTAGTTTGCTGTGAGGCCACCTCCGTTGTTGGTAATGCGTTTGTTTAAAAAAAAAATACCCACTCAAGCAGCTGCTTGCCACAGATGTCTGACAGGAGCCTGCAGTTTATACGCCATAGTAGGTCTGTGAGGATGACGGGACCTCAGTAGAAAGACAACACAAACATTCATGCCATATCCGGGGCTCGAACCCAGGTGCCACTGGTCGGTAGCCAAGCTCGCTATCCACTCGGCCACACCAGATATTTTGGTAATGCTAATAACGGTAAACGGCTTTCTGTTTGGCCGCATTCTTATTGTTAGAGAAAGCATCCCATTCGTGGCTCACGAAGATGCACTATACTTTAGGCTTGATTGGCGACGAGTATGGAAACGAGTTGACCGTGACCTGGAAATCCAATAAGGATAACTTCCGCTCCTTGTGTAGCGTGTCTAACAATCTGCCAACTGGCACTCGACACCAATAAGCACATCACGACAAGAAGGAATGAGAAGAATTGCTACTTATCCCCATTTGATGACAGAAGTCCTTATGGATTTAATCTTTTTTTGGGGGTATTCTTAGCCTAATACTTAAAACTCAAGCTATTTTCTGCGGAAAGGAAACAATTATTGTTATTTATGGCCTAGAGTCAGTTCCCTAGATTACCACATGTTCCGGATTTGAAATGATTTGAAAATTTTATGGTTAATATAAAAAAAGCCCATTGAGAAATATCGTATCCCATTTCTGTGCCACTGGTTAGTAAGCTGTTGTTTAGAGAGCAGAAAAGTCACATACCATTAAAGAACACACTAAATGGACGCAATGAAAGGATTCCGCTTTCCTTACCAATTCAGTGGATTTTTTTATCAGTTCTCAATCTCTTTAAATATCCATTTTTCAACAATAAAATAATAAAAAATAAATACCCCCTCAAGCAGCTGCTTGCCACAGAGGTCTGACAGGAGCCTGTCAGTTTATATGCCACAGTAGAAGGTCTGAGAGGATGGCAGGACCTCAGCAGAAAAACAACACAAACGTCCATGCACTTATCCGGGGCTCGAACCCAGGTCCCATAGATCAGTAGCCAAGCGCGCTAACCACTCGGCCACGGGACGGGGTTTAATATTTAAATAACGATTTAACTGAAATATTTCAAAGCAAACGCCGCAGTTACTCGTCCTAAACACTCTTCTTCCAAAATTAATGAAAAATGGATTCATTAAACTTCTAAAAAATATTACAAAATTTTTAAAAAAATTTACTAGTTTAGTAAATGATATCATAATTGTAGCCAGGATTAGCCAAAAATTTTGGAAGAGGGGGGCAGGGATGAAATGTTTGTTAATGTATAATAGATAAATTAATAATTTTGTTAAAATAAAATTTCCTTAAGGGTTGAGTTTAAGCGCCATCTCCCGCCACTAATGGTAGCATATATTTTCAATTTCTAATTACAGTGATATTCCTTTATGGTGTTTCAATCCTAACTGAAAGACCATTATTTATTTTGGTTGGTTTGGATTATTTTCTTCTGAGCGGGGCTTTTTTGCACAAAATGGCTAAATGTCCTTGCGACCTCAAGGGCTCAGAGTTGGATTAGGGGAGGGAACCCACTGGATAGTTGTTAGAAGACAGATGGAAACCCTCCGTCAAGGCCATCCAGTTTGTTCTTTAATTTACACCGAGTGTGGCTTTACTGTCCATTATTTATATTTCCTCGGTTGTTTTTCCTTAATTTAATGTTCAGACTTCATGTTCTCTCTGGGGCGAGGGTGGCTCAGTCGGTAGCGCGCCAGGCTCGTAATCTGTACTTCCCAGGTTCGAGTCCCAGCTGGGTCAGCGTTGAGATTTATCTCCGCAAAATTCCCCGCCCTGCCCACGGTCAGTAGGGGACACCGATGGGCTTGGAAAGGCCGTCGTCCGTCGGATGGGACGTTAAGCCGTGGCCCCGTGTGCGGGAGAGCCATACCTTGTGCACGTTAAAGAACACTCTGGACGGCCTTGACGGGAGGCTACCATCTGTCTCCCAACAGCTGTTCCAGTGGGTCCCCTCCCCCAACCTTCTCTGAGCCTTCGGGGTCCATGTGACCTGGCCATTTAGCCCATGGTGTGCAAAAAAGTGCCGCTCAGAGGTAAAACAACCCAACTCATGTTCTCTCACCCTCATAAGTAAAAATATAAAAGTAATTTAACTACCATTCCGTAGCAGTAATTATATAAAATCATATTAAATGTTTGTTTAAACTTGCTAGTTGTCAGTGTTACATTTCAAAAACTTCAACCTCCACATTCAATTTTCATCAGCACAGTTCGTCCCAATTAAAACAGAAACTTGTTTATTCGGTATGAATGAACAATGCTACAAAGCTCAGTATTGTGTGCTTATTATCACAGTTATAGCTGTGTCGAGCAAACAGCAATGACAGTCAGCCACGTGGTTGCCTTCATCAGCTGAACGGTGCATTCTTCAGCTCTCTGCCTCAAATGATGGGCGTACTTTTCTACATCCTTCTTTTCCAGCTGGTGAAGACTACAGCAGATGGTAAATGGCATTCATATGCCACATTCTGGTAACCGACTTGCTGACAGGCACAGGACCCAGTGATCTCGGAAACAGACATCGCTGGTGCATTTGATTCAGAAAAATGTGTTACACCTGCAAAACTGGGAAAGCATGCTGATGTGCAATAATTAAATCCAGAACGTACAGATGTGTTCTACATTTGCGTCATTTCCTCAAGATATTGTTTTGATACGCAGCAAATTGAAAACGAGCTTGTTCAGATGTAGGTTATTTGTACTGCGTTATTTGTGCAACCAACAAGTACTGTGTGTGCTTGTAGATTGCACAAATAACCTGATTGGCACGCGGGCAACTACATTTCCAGAGGGAAAGAAAAATTTAAATATTTAAATTAAATAAATAAAAAAAATAAATACCCCCTCAAGCAGCTGCTTGCCACAGAGGTCTGACAGGAGCCTGTCAGTTTATATGCCACAGTAGGAGATCTGAGAGGATGGCAGGACCTCAGCAGAAAAACGACACACACATCCATGCACTAATCCGGGACTCGAACCCAGGTCCCTTAGATCAGTAGCCAAGCGTACTAACCATGGCAATAAATAGAAGTGCTTGAACATCGATAGTCTTGAAATACTATTACTATTTTTTTTATATTTAAACGTTTTAACTTTAATTTTAATAATTTAAACATAAATTTAATTATAAATAACATAAATTTTATTTAACTTATTTTTTTTAGTTAAATGTTTTAATGTTAACTTGATCTTGTTGATCATTTCACAAAATCTTTCTGCGAACAGTTTCTTTACACCCAAAAGAATTTTCCGTTAAATCAGGGTTTTTTTCGACATTGTTTGAATGATGGACACTTAATAATGAAAGATTTATCGAAACAATGAGGTTGAGATATGTTAAGTAAACAATATATATGTAATATAATTAATTGTAAGTTTTTCAGCATTGTAAAAGGTATAGGTTGTTTGAAACTGCTTTTATTATTTTATAATGTTCGTGAACTTTATTTTCTCTGGGTGGCAGAAAAATATTTCTCGGAACACTCTTTAAAAATATATTGATATAAATGATTATTTTAAACTTTCTGAACATTCGAAGAAAGCAAAATCCTCAGAAATTCTACCTTATGAGAAGCAGACAAGGAATTTTCAATTATTTTATGAAAACAAAAAAAAAACTGGTCCTATTCTCATTTACGAAAAGACGGAATTAACTGTGCACATAACAAATTATATGCCACAAATTTAGTAGATAGACTTACACAGTCGTATCAGAATAATATGACCACCTATCATACATATACTATGGTACGTAATCATATTATTCTGATACGACTGTGTATATCAGGGTCCATATAATGCAGTCTATAATATGATTCCAATAAGCACATAATCCTGAAACGCAATGTGTGAGAAAACTCCTTAAAAGCTTAAAAAAATCTACTACAACTAAGCCAAACTACATTAACGCCCACTTTTAAATTCCTGTTGTGAATGTAGGAGCGGTGGTAGGAATCTAAAAATACTTCTCCCTTTCTCTTAAACCTTCCTTCCAACATTGCATTCGAATAAGTCTCCGAGGTTTAAGTCCCGCTTTTGGCAGTTAACAGATATTCGTATACACCAGCGCAGGTGAAAAGGGGCGATAAGGTTGGCCTGTGACCGCCATGCTTCCCACGGTCATGTGGACAGTGGGCTGGTCTGCCCACGCTCCAGTCGAACAATCCGGAATGCTCGCGAATTCACTGTCAGTTTCCGTCGCCTTGAGTGGAGGCGTGGTGTTATAATAGTGCAATAATAACCAGAGGGGAATGAAGATAAGAATTGCTTTCCTACGTTTTGTCTGAAACTGGGTTTAGTATTTTGTCTTCAGATAGCGAATGCCATTAAAAGCATCTTGCAGACATTCTTACCCTTCATTATAACAGCAGATTTTCTTAAACTTCAGGATAAGATTAAGTTTTGTTTGAAATTAACTCATATTAGTGATAATCATAAGAAAAGTTTAGTTTCAACAATTAGATAAGTGAGTTTTTTCACACTTACCTTATTTGTTATCTGTTAATGATTATAAACATGACAACAAATGAAAGCGTGATCGCTAACTACGAGACACGAAATATCGCACACAGTGTTATTACTACGTATATGTATTGGAATACGGTGGATTTGAAATGATGAGAATATAGCCAAGAGGGCAGAATTTTGCCGTGTGTAACTAGAAGAACGGATATCGCCTCTGGCGCATACGACAATTCGTTGGGTTGTTTTACCTCTGAGTGGCAATTTTTTGCACACCATAGGCTAAATGGCCAGGTCACAAAGACCCCGAAGATCTCAGAGTAGGTTGGGGGAGGGGATTGGATTGTTTTACCTCTGAGCGGCACTTTTTTGCACACCATGGGCTAAATGGCCGGGCCACAAGGACGCCGAAGGCTCGGAGAAGGTTGGGGGAGGGGACCCACTGGAACAGCTGTTGGGAGACAGATGATAACCTCCCGTCAAGGCCATCCAGCGTGTTCTTTAACGTGCACAGGGTATAGCTCTCCCGCACACGGGGCCACGGCTTAACGTCCCATCCGACGGACGGTGGCCTTTTCAAGCCCATCGGTGTTCCATACTGACCGTGGGCAGAGAGGGGAATTTTGCGGAGATATATCTCAACGCTGACCCAGCTGGGACTCGAACTTGAGAATTACAGATTACGAGCCTGGCGCGCTACCGACTGAGCCACCCTCGCCCCTACGAAGATGGGAAAATATAACGAATAATGTACAATACCCCCTTCAAGCAGCAGCTTGACATGGAGGGCTGACGGGAGCCTGCCAATATAATACGGCGCAGAGAATACCTGTACGGAAATTGAAACCTCAGCAGAAAAACATCAGAAAAGAAATATCTATGTCTTATCCGGGCTCGAACCCAGGTCGCTTTGATATAGCCAAGTACTCTAACCACTCAGCACAGGGAGGATGGATATCACATTAGAACTCGACACTGCAGCCACACAGGCCGTGCTGGATGAAAAACTAATCTGGTGAGGCATACTGCACCATAACGAATCTGAATTGCGATCTAATGAGTGAGAATTTTTTGTCTTCAGAGTGCTTATCGGTAGAGATTCTAACTAAGTATTTCAACCGTCTTAGCAGAGGTAAGGGAAAACTATCCAAGGAAACGTTGGCTAATGCTTGCTTGTTTTTCTGCACGATCGAGCATGGGGTTAGAAGTCTTTGCCCCTGATCCAGTCGTTGCTTATTTCTGGCAGTAAAGCCGTCGACAGGGTCAGGGCATTACCTTCTAGATAAGGAATGATAGTTGTGGACTACTATTACGTTGCTTACATAATATCCTGGCCTACGTGAGTGAGGTCACATTCGGCAAGTTTTTGAGAGTCGAGACTAATCAGTAGAATCGTCGAAAACGATCGGTACTTCGAGCCCATTCTAAAATAAATTATATTTACTCTATTTTTATTTAGTTAATTTGAAAGTTGCCTTTATGCCCTTTTTTGAAAGTCGTGAAAATGAAGTAAAAACCTCATATGCTACATTCCTCTTTTTAAAACATATTTAACACTCCAAAAATGCTACCGAAAAAACTGAATTTCGTCGTGAGTGGGATCTCGAAGCCACATCTCCGGAGCACAAAATATTCCTTGAATTCTGTGTTTACCAGTTAATTTCTGTGCCTCTACAACTGATTCTTGTATGTAAGTTTTCTAAGCAATACATTGGACCGTTAAAAACAATAAGGTTGTTTAGAGTAATGAATTTTTGAACTTCTTACTGGTTGTATGATTGGGTTTTATTTTGCAGTTTAGGATTTGGGTTGTTGTTTTACCTCTAAGCAGCACTTTTTTGCACACTATGGGCTAAATGGCCAGGTCACATGGACCCCGAAGGCTCAGAGAAGGTTGGGGGGAGGGGACCCACTGGAACAACTGTTGGGAGACAGATGGTAGCCTCCCGTCAAGGCCATCCAGCATGTTCTTTAACCTGCACAGGGTATGGTTCTCCCGCACACGGAGTCACGGCTTAACGTCCCATTCGACGGACGGCGGCCTTTCCAAGCCCATCGCAGCCCGTGGCCCGAAATTCCCCGCCTGCCCATGGGCATGGCTGGGAATTTTGCGGAGATAAATCTCAACGCTGACCCAGCGGGACTCGAACCTGGGGACTACAGAAACTGTATAATGTGCAGTTTAGGAGTTTTACAAAGACCTCCGATGGGTAACTCTGACTAATACAGAGTGTAATGGCGAAATCAGTGCTGTTAGTCTAACTCTTTTATATCATTCACTCCAGTTGCGATTGTTAAAAATATAAAAAATTTTGTTTTGTTTACTTGTAACACAACAGCTAGGAAAGAATTATTTGTTTGAACATTTCTAACTAAAAGAATTATTTCTGCACAAGTACGGAACTGCAATTATAGTTTTGATTATTCCGTGGTATTTTGTAGCAGCGCATGGATGATCTTTTTTTTTCTGCTGGAGTCTCGCCTTTCTCAAGATCTTCTATGGCCTATTACAACATTGAAAGGATTCCGTCAGAACTCTGAGGCAAACAGTTGCTTAAGGGGTTATTTATTTTTTTTATATGTAGTTTCCCTTTTTTGTAAAAGGTAAATTTGTGAAGCATATACTGTATGTCATTCAAGAAAATTTCCGTTTACTTCATGAATCAGTTGTATTACGCTAATGGAATGGAAAAAATAAAATTCGGTTTTAAATTGGGTTGGGTTGTTTTACCTCTGAGCGGCACTTTTTTGCACACCATGGGCTAAATTGGCCAGGTCACATGGACCCCGAAGGCTCAGAGAAGGTTGGGGGAGGGGACCCACTGGAACAGCTGTTGGGAGACAAGTGGTAGCCTCCCGTCAAGGCCATCCAGCGTGTTCTTTAACCTGCACAGGGTATGGTTCTCCCGCACACGGATTCACGGCTTAACGTCCCATCCGATGGACGGCGACTTTTCCAAGCCCATCGGTGCCCCCCTACTGACCATGGGCAGGGCGGGGAGTTTTGGGGAGATAAATCTCAACGCTGACCCAGCTGGGACTCGAACCTGGGAACTACAGATTACGAGCCTGGCGCGCTACCGACTGAGCCACCCCCGCCCCGGTTTTAAATTGGAACTCGGGTTTTATCTAAAGTGGAAACTTGAATTTTTAATGCAACATGGAATGGCAAGTGGGAAACCCATGTGGGGAAATTACGGGAGAAGGGGTGTTAGATATCCAAACGATCAACTAGAAAAATTAGTCTGAGCTTCAAAATCGGGTTTTATCAAAAGACGGAGATTCGCATATTTAATGCAACTAGGGATAGCAAGAGGAAACAGGGGTGTGAAATCGGAGACCAGGGCCTCACGTATTTGCGAAATTATGAGACCTGAAACTTAAAAAAAGGTATGACAAAATTTCAAACAATGAAACTGCGCCCGATTCTATTGGCGTGGTTGCATTGTTGGAAAACGAGCTCCGCCCATTTCGTTCAAAATTTCCTTTCGAACGAACAATATTCTTTTGGAATTCAAAAGGTTGCGGAAGCTGAAATATTAAATCAGTTAAAATAATAGACCCGGAGAATGAATTCAAAGAAGTTAAAAAGAACAATAAACATTTTATTACAGTTTACTAAAATGTATCGGCGTATTTTTAGCAATTTGTGTAGTGATTGTTACAAATTTCAAGAATATTTTCAATACGATCTAAGTTATTGTTAAATATTCCAGCTGCATGACTCTTTATTGAACATATATTGTTCAAAGTCGACAATTAGATTCTATTGAGATCCTAATCAGTTCCTTTATTCCATAAAAGGCTTATTTAAGAAATTATTAAGCATTGAATCTGACTATAACATGAAACTGTTTCCATAAAAGGCTTATTTAAGAAATTATTAAGCATTGAATCTGACTATAACATGAAACTGTTTCCATAAAAGGCTTATTTAAGAAATTATTAAGCATTGAATCTGACTATAACATGAAACTGTTTCCATAAAAGGTTTATTTAAAAAATTATTAAGCATTGAATCTGACTATAACATGAAACTGTTTCCATAAAAGGTTTATTTAAGAAATTATTAAGCATTGAATCTGACTATAACATGAAACTGTTTCCATAAAAGGCTTATTTAAGAAATTATTAAGCATTGAATCTGACTATAACATGAAACTGTTTCCATAAAAGGCTTATTTAAGAAATTATTAAGCATTGAATCTGACTATAACATGAAACTGTTTCCATAAAAGGTTTATTTAAGAAATTATTAAGCATTGAATCTGACTATAACATGAAACTGTTTCCATAAAAGGTTTATTTAAAAAATTATTAAGCATTGAATCTGACTATAACATGAAACTGTTTCCATAAAAGGTTTATTTAAGAAATTATTAAGCATTGAATCTGACTATAACATGAAACTGTTTCCATAAAAGGTTTATTTAAAAAATTATTAAGCATTGAATCTGACTATAACATGAAACTGTTTCCATAAAAGGTTTATTTAAGAAATTATTAAGCATTGAATCTGACTATAACATGAAACTGTTTCCATAAAAGGTTTATTTAAGAAATTATTAAGCATTGAATCTGACTATAACATGAAACTGTTTCCATAAAAGGTTTATTTAAGAAATTATTAAGCATTGAATCTGACTATAACATGAAACTGTTTCCATAAAAGGCTTATTTAAGAAATTATTAAGCATTGAATCTGACTATAACATGAAACTGTTTCCATAAAAGGCTTATTTAAGAAATTATTAAGCATTGAATCTGACTATAACATGAAACTGTTTCCATAAAAGGTTTATTTAAAAAATTATTAAGCATTGAACCTGACTATAACATGAAACTGTTTCCATAAAAGGTTTATTTAAAAAATTATTAAGCATTGAATCTGACTATAACATGAAACTGTTTCCATAAAAGGTTTATTTAAGATATTATTAAGCATTGAATCTGACTATAACATGAAACTGTTTCCATAAAAGGCTTATTTAAGAAATTATTAAGCATTGAATCTGACTATAACATGAAACTGTTTCCATAAAAGGTTTATTTAAGAAATTATTAAGCATTGAATCTGACTATAACATGAAACTGTTTCCATAAAAGGTTTATTTAAAAAATTATTAAGCATTGAATCTGACTATAACATGAAACTGTTTCCATAAAAGGTTTATTTAAGAAATTATTAAGCATTGAATCTGACTATAACATGAAACTGTTTCCATAAAAGGTTTATTTAAGAAATTATTAAGCATTGAATCTGACTATAACATGAAACTGTTTCCATAAAAGGTTTATTTAAGAAATTATTAAGCATTGAATCTGACTATAACATGAAACTGTTTCCATAAAAGGCTTATTTAAGAAATTATTAAGCATTGAATCTGACTATAACATGAAACTGTTTCCATAAAAGGCTTATTTAAGAAATTATTAAGCATTGAATCTGACTATAACATGAAACTGTTTCCATAAAAGGTTTATTTAAAAAATTATTAAGCATTGAATCTGACTATAACATGAAACTGTTTCCATAAAAGGTTTATTTAAGATATTATTAAGCATTGAATCTGACTATAACATGAAACTGTTTCCATAAAAGGTTTATTTAAAAAATTATTAAGCATTGAATCTGACTATAACATGAAACTGTTTCCATAAAAGGTTTATTTAAGAAATTATTAAGCATTGAATCTGACTATAACATGAAACTGTTTCCATAAAAGGTTTATTTAAGAAATTATTAAGCATTGAATCTGACTATAACATGAAACTGTTTCCATAAAAGGCTTATTTAAGAAATTATTAAGCATTGAATCTGACTATAACATGAAACTGTTTCCATAAAAGGTTTATTTAAGAAATTATTAAGCATTGAATCTGACTATAACATGAAACTGTTTCCATAAAAGGTTTATTTAAAAAATTATTAAGCATTGAATCTGACTATAACATGAAACTGTTTCCATAAAAGGCTTATTTAAGAAATTATTAAGCATTGAATCTGACTATAACATGAAACTGTTTCCATAAAAGGTTTATTTAAAAAATTATTAAGCATTGAATCTGACTATAACATGAAACTGTTTCCATAAAAGGTTTATTTAAGAAATTATTAAGCATTGAATCTGACTATAACATGAAACTGTTTCCATAAAAGGTTTATTTAAAAAATTATTAAGCATTGAATCTGACTATAACATGAAACTGTTTCCATAAAAGGTTTATTTAAGAAATTATTAAGCATTGAATCTGACTATAACATGAAACTGTTTCCATAAAAGGTTTATTTAAGAAATTATTAAGCATTGAATCTGACTATAACATGAAACTGTTTCCATAAAAGGCTTATTTAAGAAATTATTAAGCATTGAATCTGACTATAACATGAAACTGTTTCCATAAAAGGTTTATTTAAGAAATTATTAAGCATTGAATCTGACTATAACATGAAACTGTTTCCATAAAAGGTTTATTTAAAAAATTATTAAGCATTGAATCTGACTATAACATGAAACTGTTTCCATAAAAGGTTTATTTAAGAAATTATTAAGCATTGAATCTGACTATAACATGAAACTGTTTCCATAAAAGGTTTATTT
Source organism: Ryuthela nishihirai (assembly GCA_038380435.1). Taxonomy (NCBI): domain Eukaryota; kingdom Metazoa; phylum Arthropoda; class Arachnida; order Araneae; family Heptathelidae; genus Ryuthela; species Ryuthela nishihirai. Next base: position 75,911,431 of record JAWZYU010000010.1, read on the forward strand.
AAGAAATTATTAAGCATTGAATCTGACTATAACATGAAACTGTTTCCATAAAAGGCTTATTTAAGAAATTATTAAGCATTGAATCTGACTATAACATGAAACTGTTTCCATAAAAGGTTTATTTAAGAAATTATTAAGCATTGAATCTGACTATAACATGAAACTGTTTCCATAAAAGGTTTATTTAAAAAATTATTAAGCATTGAATCTGACTATAACATGAAACTGTTTCCATAAAAGGTTTATTTAAGAAATTATTTAGCATTGAATCTGACTATAACATGAAACTGTTTCCATAAAAGGTTTATTTAAGAAATTATTAAGCATTGAATCTGACTATAGCATGAAACTGTTTCCATAAAAGGCTTATTTAAGAAATTATTAAGCATTGAATCTGACTATAACATGAAACTGTTTCCATAAAAGGTTTATTTAAGAAATTATTAAGCATTGAATCTGACTATAACATGAAACTGTTTCCATAAAAGGTTTATTTAAAAAATTATTAAGCATTGAATCTGACTATAACATGAAACTGTTTCCATAAAAGGTTTATTTAAGAAATTATTAAGCATTGAATCTGACTATAACATGAAACTGTTTCCATAAAAGGTTTATTTAAGAAATTATTAAGCATTGAATCTGACTATAACATGAAACTGTTTCCATAAAAGGTTTATTTAAAAAATTATTAAGCATTGAATCTGACTATAACATGAAACTGTTTCCATAAAAGGTTTATTTAAGAAATTATTAAGCATTGAATCTGACTATAACATGAAACTGTTTCCATAAAAGGCTTATTTAAGAAATTATTAAGCATTGAATCTGACTATAACATGAAACTGTTTCCATAAAAGGTTTATTTAAGAAATTATTAAGCATTGAATCTGACTATAACATGAAACTGTTTCCATAAAAGGTTTATTTAAAAAATTATTAAGCATTGAATCTGACTATAACATGAAACTGTTTCCATAAAAGGTTTATTTAAGAAATTATTAAGCATTGAATCTGACTATAACATGAAACTGTTTCCATAAAAGGTTTATTTAAGAAATTATTAAGCATTGAATCTGACTATAACATGAAACTGTTTCCATAAAAGGTTTATTTAAGAAATTATTAAGCATTGAATCTGACTATAACATGAAACTGTTTCCATAAAAGGTTTATTTAAGAAATTATTAAGCATTGAATCTGACTATAACATGAAACTGTTTCCATAAAAGGCTTATTTAAGAAATTATTAAGCATTGAATCTGACTATAACATGAAACTGTTTCCATAAAAGGCTTATTTAAGAAATTATTAAGCATTGAATCTGACTATAACATGAAACTGTTTCCATAAAAGGTTTATTTAAAAAATTATTAAGCATTGAATCTGACTATAACATGAAACTGTTTCCATAAAAGGTTTATTTAAGAAATTATTAAGCATTGAATCTGACTATAACATGAAACTGTTTCCATAAAAAGTTTATTTAAGAAATTATTAAGCATTGAATCTGACTATAACATGAAACTGTTTCCATAAAAGGTTTATTTAAAAAATTATTAAGCATTGAATCTGACTATAACATGAAACTGTTTCCATAAAAGGTTTATTTAAGAAATTATTAAGCATTGAATCTGACTATAACATGAAACTGTTTCCATAAAAGGCTTATTTAAGAAATTATTAAGCATTGAATCTGACTATAACATGAAACTGTTTCCATAAAAGGTTTATTTAAAAAATTATTAAGCATTGAATCTGACTATAACATGAAACTGTTTCCTTAAAAGGTTTATTTAAGAAATTATTAAGCATTGAATCTGACTATAACATGAAACTGTTTCCATAAAAGGTTTATTTAAGAAATTATTAAGCATTGAATCTGACTATAACATGAAACTGTTTCCATAAAAGGTTTATTTAAAAAATTATTAAGCATTGAATCTGACTATAACATGAAACTGTTTCCATAAAAGGTTTATTTAAGAAATTATTAAGCATTGAATCTGACTATAACATGAAACTGTTTCCATAAAAGGTTTATTTAAAAAATTATTAAGCATTGAATCTGACTATAACATGAAACTGTTTCCATAAAAGGCTTATTTAAGAAATTATTAAGCATTGAATCTGACTATAACATGAAACTGTTTCCATAAAAGGTTTATTTAAAAAATTATTAAGCATTGAATCTGACTATAACATGAAACTGTTTCCATAAAAGGCTTATTTAAGAAATTATTAAGCATTGAATCTGACTATAACATGAAACTGTTTCCATAAAAGGTTTATTTAAAAAATTATTAAGCATTGAATCTGACTATAACATGAAACTGTTTCCATAAAAAGTTTATTTAAGAAATTATTAAGCATTGAATCTGACTATAACATGAAACTGTTTCCATAAAAGGTTTATTTAAAAAATTATTAAGCATTGAATCTGACTATAACATGAAACTGTTTCCATAAAAAGTTTATTTAAGAAATTATTAAGCATTGAATCTGACTATAACATGAAACTGTTTCCATAAAAGGTTTATTTAAAAAATTATTAAGCATTGAATCTGACTATAACATGAAACTGTTTCCATAAAAGGTTTATTTAAAAAATTATTAAGCATTGAATCTGACTATAACATGAAACTGTTTCCATAAAAGGCTTATTTAAGAAATTATTAAGCATTGAATCTGACTATAACATGAAACTGTTTCCATAAAAGGCTTATTTAAGAAATTATTAAGCATTGAATCTGACTATAACATGAAACTGTTTCCATAAAAGGTTTATTTAAAAAATTATTAAGCATTGAATCTGACTATAACATGAAACTGTTTCCATAAAAGGTTTATTTAAGAAATTATTAAGCATTGAATCTGACTATAACATGAAACTGTTTCCATAAAAGGTTTATTTAAGAAATTATTAAGCATTGAATCTGACTATAACATGAAACTGTTTCCATAAAAGGCTTATTTAAGAAATTATTAAGCATTGAATCTGACTATAACATGAAACTGTTTCCATAAAAGGTTTATTTAAGAAATTATTAAGCATTGAATCTGACTATAACATGAAACTGTTTCCATAAAAGGTTTATTTAAGAAATTATTAAGCATTGAATCTGACTATAACATGAAACTGTTTCCATATTTCTGTCCTGTACCTGTATTCCACATAAGTACGTTGTACTGCGATCCACCAAGCGCTTGCAGTAGATTATTAACTTTTCCATGCACAAGTTAATCCACAACTCAGCAAACCGCATCTTTCCACAGTTGGTCTTATGCAGTCGACGTCATGCACTGATTGCTTTAAAGAAGCAGACCCCTCGTTGTGTGTACCAGACATTTGTGCGCCTCGCACGCACAACCTATCCCACGCATCGAGTGCCACAGCCATCATCCAAAGACCACATAATGGAAGATGTGGAACGCTGATTTCGACATTCATATTCTCTGCTGCGCTAGATGAAAATGCTCGTAAACCTCGTGCTTAGCTTAAACTCAACATGACCTTCGCCATTCAAAATAACAAAGTGTGCATATTCCGACAAGGGATAAGGAAAGCTACAAGTGATTTCGTTTCCTCCCGGAAAATGTCAACGGTTTCATTTACCTTGATGGGCAAGGGAGATGATAAGACTGCTCTCAGAGATATTTAAGCTGTGGGTGGATTAAATTTTGTCTGTAGTTCATAATTTGAACTATGGGAACCAAACACCCCTGACCAAACCGTTTTGGCCAAAATTGCCAAAAGTTGGCAAAACGGTTTGGTCAGGGGTGTTTGGTTCCCATAGTTCAAATTATGGCTAAGGGATGGAATTTTATCCCCCTTTATGTTTGCGTCAACCTTCCATAGAAAATGGGATGAACGAGACGTAAACTGTGAGCTGTAACTGCGCCTGTAAATGATGCATATTATTATACGGCGCTATCTAGAAAACCATTCAAAATTAAATGGCTCTTAGCAGACATAACATTGTAAAAATTTTAAAACAAATAAATTACCTCTCAAGCAGCTGCTTGCCACACAGGCCTGATAGGAACCTTTCAGTATAATTCATCATAGATAAGGTCTGCAAGACATAGCAGGAAAACAACACAAATAAAAAAAGCATCAGGCCTTACCCGGGACTCGAACCAGGTCTCTTTGCCCAGTACTCAGGTGCCCTAATTATTCGGTATTATCGCGCGCATTCATCGAAGCACGATCATGCTAACATAAATGATGAGAAATTCTTATTATTTCAACTAAGGCAGAGTTTCTTTACATTTCTCTCTATCATTTAATCCTCTTCACTTTTTTCCATTGCATCCATCTTTTTATTAACCTTTCTGATGCTAACCCTGCTTACATGTTTTTCGGCCGTGTCATTTATTCTCCATATTAGCCCATACCATTTGTCTCTTGTTTTCAATCCAATGGCAGAGCAGTTAGGTTTGCTGAGGAACAAAGGGATCGGATTAAGACATTACCGTTTGTTTTCTGATAGATCTCGATTATCCGGAGTCGGATTCACCAGGCTGTAACGAAAAAAATGTATCCTCGAAAATAATACGGGAGATCGAATATAGAGCAATATAGAATATAGTATAGATCGAATATAGAATATAGAGCAATCGTTAAAATGAGATGCGATAAGGTTTCATAGAAACATTCGCCGAAAGGCTAATAAAGGAAAAAAAGCAAACCTTCTTAAATCCTATTTTAAATGAAAAAAAAAATAACTCCATGCTATGATACTTTATAAAATTTTTAAGGTTTTGTTCGTTTTATATGGATGTCGGATTAACCGGCAATTCGATTATCCAGGATTTTTTTTTTCATTCATTCTGGATAATCGAGAGTCTAACGAATAGGGTCTTTTTGCTGTTGTCTCGTCTTCCTCGTAGTTTTATTATTGTGGCGGATAACACTGATAAGGCTCCTGTCAATCTTCCGTGGAAAGTGGCCTGATTTAGGAGTAATTTATCTTTTTAATCAATTATTTTCCATTTCTTTTAGGATCGCTATATTTTTTTTCTCCTCCTCGTGTTACAAAAAATTTCCTCCAGAAGTCCATTTTTGTTTTTAATTCAGTAAGAATTGGAGCAGGAATTAGCTCACTTTGCATCGTACCAGGCTGGGATCTGTTTTTTCCAGGTTCGAGTCCAGGATTGAAAGTTTCTCCTTTAATTACTACTCTGTCCTCAATGAGAAAGGGACATCATTGCGCTTGAAAAGGCTACTTTTCCATAAGATGGCATGTTTAGCCATTACCCCGTGTGCAGGAGAGTTGTATCCTGCGCTGGTTAAATAACATGGCCACAACGGGAGATTTCCATCTATCCAGTGGGGGGCGGGGGTGGCTGAGTCGGTAGCGCGCCACGCTCGTAATCTGCAGTTCCCAGGTTCGAGTCCCAGATGGATCAGCGTTGAGATTTATCTCCGTAAATTCCCCCCCCCCCCCATTTACATAGCAGGAAAACAACACGGTCGGTAGGGAACACCGATGGACTTGGAACGGCCGCCGTCCGTCGGATGGGACGTTAAGCCGTGGCTCCGTATGTGGGAGATCCATACCCTGTGCACGTTAAACGGCGCCACGGCTTAACGTCCCGTCCCGCGGACGGTGGCCTACTGACCGTGGACAGGGAATTTTGCGGAGATAAATCTTAACGCTGACCCAGCTGGTTAAGAATCGAAAGTTAAAGAACACGCTGGATGGCTTTGCCGGGAGGCTACCATCTGTCTCCCAACAGCTGTTACAGTGGGTCCCCTCCCCCAACATTCTTCCATGTGACCTTTATATTTTTGCGAACTATCTTGTATGGCACTTTCCTTGTTCGGTGGGGCGGGGGTGGCTCAGTCGGTAGCGCATCAGACTCGTAATCTGTAGTTCCCAGGTTCGAGTCCCAGCTGGGTCACCTTTGAGATTTATCTCCGCAAAACTCCCTGTCCACGGTCAGTAGGGGACACCGATGGGATTGGAAAGCCACCGTCCGTCGGATGGGACGTTAAGCCGTGGCCCCGTGTGTGGGAGAGCCATACTCTGTGCACGTTAAAGAACACGCTGGATGGCCTTGACGGGAGGCTACCATCTGCCTCCCAACAGCTGTTCCAGTCGGTCCCCTCCCCCCAACCTTCTCTGATCCTTCGGGTCCTTGTGACCTGATCATTTAGCCCATGGTGTGCAAAAAAAGTGCCGCTCAGAGGTAAAACAACCAATCAAAAACTATCCAGTGGAGACCTTTTCCTCTCGAGCTCTAAGCCGTTGGAGTCCTTGTCACCTAGCCATTTAGTCAATTGTGTGTAAAAAAAGTGCCTCATGACGACCAAACCCAATTCAGTAAGAAATCTGAGAGAGCTGAATAGGTTTCGCACTCCTAGTGACATATACGAAGAACACAACCGAATATAAAGGTCTAATATTTAATTTTAGACCTTAACTGAAACAGCCGTCCCGTGGCCGAGTGGTTAGCATACTTGGCTGCTAATCAAAGGGACCTGGGTTCGAGCTCTGGGTAAGGCATGGATGTTTGTATTGGTCTTCTGCTGAGGTCTCGCCTTCCTCACATATCTTATGGCGTATAAACTGGCAGGCTCCTGTCAGACCTCTGTGGCAAGCAGCTGCTTCAGGAGTTATTATTATAACTGAAATGTTAGAATAACGAATATTTATTCACATTTCCAATCTATTTTTTCTTTACTTTAAATTTCAGTGCAGAGTATGTTTCACATCATCATTATTACGTTGTCCGAATATGAGGGGGCGGGGGTGGCTCAGTCGGTAGCGCGCCAGGCTCGTAATCTGTAGTTCCCAGGTTCGAGTCCCAGCTGGGTCAGCGTTGAGATTTATCTCCGCAAAATTCCCCGCCCTGCCTACGGTCAGTAGGGGACACCGATGGGCTTGGAAAAGCCTCCGTCCGTCGGATGAGACGTTAAGCCGTGGCCCCGTGTGTGGGAGAGCCATACCCTGTGCACGTTAAAGAACACGCTGGATGGCCTTGACGGGAGGCTACCACCTGTCTCCAAACAGCTGTTCCAGTGGGTCCCCTCCCCCAACCTTCTCTGAGTCTTCGGGGTCCATGTGACCTGGCCATTTAGCCCATGGTGTGCAAAAAAGTGCCGCTCAGAGGTAAAACAACCCAACCCGAATTTGAGAAGAGGTTTCCGATAGCAACTTGAGTCGCTAGAATTGATAAGCAGCGATGAGCAAGTGCTAGCAGAATAATAAAACTTTTTTTCTACCACTACTGGCAAGAATCATTGATTCGAGAACGGGCTGAACGTGGCTTGTTTTCGAAAGAAAAAAAAAACGCTTCTGAAGCTCGAATTCATAAATTTTCTTCCGAGTTCCATTTTCAGCTTAACTCAGCTCGAAGTTTCAAGTGCTCGCCCAGACCATGAAATAATTAGATAACAAGACGAAAAACAAAAGCGATATTTTGTTCATTTGATGAAACAGCGACTTACTTAGAGTTTGTGTCTAGGAACATCTCAGTGAGCCAGTGAGGATGCTGGATGTAATCTGATCTGTTAAATTTGTTCCGTAGAACTCCATAAATAACAAGTCTACGATACGAGGGTTGTCTGAGTCACGCAACGGATTCGTAATCTAACATTTCCATTTTTAAGTCCAACTGTGCTTGCATTAAAATTTATTTCCGCTAACCCCCACTCTGCCCTCGATGAGAAGAGGGCATCGGTGGACTTAGAAAGGTCGCCCCATCCATCGGATGGCAATTAAGCCGTGGCTCCTTATACATCAGTTGGATTGGATTGTTTTACCTTTGAGCGGAACTTTTTTGCACACCATGGGCTGAGCATGCTTTTTTGCACATGGGCTGAGTGGCACTTTTATGTACACAATGGCCAGGTCACAAGGACCCCGAAGGCTCAGAGAAGGTTGGGGGAGGGGACCCACTGGAACAGCTGTTGGGAGACAGATGGTAGTCTCCGTCAAGGCCATCCAGTGTGTTCTTTAACGTGCACAGGGTATGGCTCTCCCTTACATGGGCCACGGCTTAACGTCCCATCCGACGGACGGCTGCCTTTCCAAGCCCATCGGTGTCCCCTACTGACTGTGGGCACGTCGGGAAATTTTGCGGAGATAAAACTCAACGCCGACTCCAGCTGGGGACTCGAACCTGGGAACTACAGATTACGAGTCTGGCGTACTACCGACTGAGCCCCCCCCCCCACCTTATATATGAGAGCTATGGCCTCTTTATGTTAGAAAACACGCTGGATGACCTTCAAGGGAGAACCCCTCCCCTTCCCCTTCACTCCACCTTCCCTGAGCCCTTGTAACTGGCCATTTTATCCTATTGTGTACACAAAAGTGCCGCTAAGAAACAAAACAATCCAACCTCAGATATCAGTTGATTGATAACCAAAATACAGTGGTTGGGTTGTTATGTTGTTTTACTTCTAAGCGGCACTTTTTTGCACACCGTGGGCTAAATGGCCAAGTCACATAACCCCGAAGGCTCCGGGAAGTTGGGGGAGGGGACCCGCTGGAATAGCTGTTGGGAGACAGATGGCAGCCTCCCTTCAAGGCCATTCAGCTTGTTCTTTAACGTGCACAGGGTATGGCTATCCCGCACACGTGGCCACGGCTTAACGTCCCATCCGACGGACCGCAGTCTTTCCAAAATACAGGGGAATCCTACATTTTGGACAGAGGGGGAACAGGAAAAATGAAATAATGAAATTTTGCAAGTTGGGTCAAAGGAAAGATTTTAATTTTTGTTGTACGGGATTTAATAATGCATCAGTAACTAGGACTATTGCAGTCAAGATTGGAACATAAAAATCTGAAACCTCACGGCTTCGAGGAGAATTACACAATTTCAGATGAAGATTAATCTACCCCTCTTTTCTGTAATACCCGTATTTCAACACTGTCTTTATTATTTAACATTACACGCGTCTGGGGTATTTAACTGTCGGATAACAACCGGAAGTGACCCGAGGCGTAGAGGTCAAGGAGCCACACCCCCCACAGGAAACCCCGAAAATCCCCAAAAACGCCCCATTGGTCCCGCAAGCTCTAGCTGTCCGCAGTATCATGACACGTCCCAAAATGGCCCTAAAAGATCCGGAAGTGACTCCAAGAACAAACCGGAAGCGACGTAAAAAGCCCCAAAGGTCAAGGAAGCCCCCACAATGCAAAGCGCCAAAATCTCCTCCCCAAAACTCCCTTCTAGCTCAATACCACCCAAGGTGACTAAATCGGGGGAAAAAACGTCCTAGAAATCCCCCCAAAAGAAGTTTATAATGTGCCAAGCAAAATAGCATTTTAAATTTGCGGCTTAGTTTCTTTATTGATTAATAACAAAAATAAATAAATACCCCCTCAAGCAGCTTCTTGCCACAGAGGTCTGACAGGAGCCTGTCAGTTTATATGCCATAGTAGAAGGATCTGAGAGGATGGCAGGGCCTCAGCAGAAAAACGACACATACATCCATGCCTTACCCGGGGCTCGAACCCAGGTCTCTTAGATCAGTAGCCAAGCGCGCTAACATTTATTTAAATATTACGTGGAGGTCAACTGCATTTTGACCCTTGCCGAAAGCTCATGCCACTTTGATTAAAATTATCTATAATTTGTTAATGGCAAATTTTATAATATAAATTCAAATTTTTAAAAAAGAGTTGATGGTGATACTTAAAAAAATTTTTTTTTAACTCTGAGATAAAAGTCTTTAACGGAAGATATTTTTTTTTGCAGTTAGCTGTTCACAATTTCCCTGATCCTATTTGTAAGCAATTACATACAAGCTCAAGTACAACGGCTACAATAAAGAAATGCAAAAAAACTGGTTTTTAAAAAACTTACTTGCAACTCGTCTTTTCAACCTTTTGTGATAAGTTATGTAGCGCTTACCAGACAAAGAAATAACCCAAATAAAACTTCCAGTTTAGCTAGTGTCTAAAAACACTCAAAATTTCTTTTTCTCCTCATGTTACGTTATTATACAAAATTGCCTGCATAGTTCCCGTCTCCGAATGCAGTTTCAATAGTCAACCACAAAACCAGGTTCTGGTGCTGACGACGTGAATTTGACTGCTAAAGAAGAAATAGGTCGCAATGACAGACTGGGAATTCGCGTTGACTTCGGTTTTCTCCGTGTTCTGTCTAACCGTGAAGTAGTTTTGCCATTTTGTGCTTTCTTTTCTTCATCCGGGATGGAACCAGATTTGTAAGACCCCCCCCCCCCCCCACCATGCCAGCCACCTCAGTGGCCAACGTCAAAGTATGTCAACAGGCCACGATACATCGTGACTGTTGTATATAGTTTTATCTTTTATTTTTATTAAAAAATCACTGAAAAGTTACTTTGTTATTGTTTGAAAAAGTCAGCTTGATACTTGAAAAAGAAAAGATTTTCTTGTTATAGGTGCGAGATAAAAAAAAACTAATTTAATTCATTGCATCGCATTAAGGCAACAGAATACTTAAGAATCAGTTTCAGGGTAGAGTTGCATTACAAGCAACAGGAGCCCCTAATTATTTTTTTTCGCTAAAACGAATTTGTGGGGCGACATTCTAAATACTTTGGTATCTTTTTCCCTTCAGGTATGGGACGAGAGTTCCAGTCCCAGCTGGGTCAGCGTTGAGATTTATCTCCGCAAAATTCCCCGCCCTGCCCACGGTTAGTCGGGGACACCGATGGGGCTTGGAATGGCCGCCGTCTGTCGGATGGGACGTTAAGCCGTGGCCCCGTGTGCGGGAGAGCCATACCCTGTGCACGTTAAAGAACACGCTGGATGGCCTTGACGGGAGGCTACCATCTGTCTCCCAAGTGGTCCCCTCCCCCAACCTTCTCTGAGCCTTCGGGGTCCATGTGACCTGGCCATTTAGCCCATGGTGTGCAAAAAAGTACCGCTCAGAGGTAAAACAACCCAACCCTTCAGGTATGTACAATTCCATAAAAGGCTTCTAACCACCCGATCGACGCCGGCCCCTGTAGCAGAGTGGTTAGCGCGCTTGTATAAATCCCCCCCCTCCCAGAAAAGGAAGAAATATGCAAACGATTATTCTACTAGTATATCTTCCGAACACGAGTGGGCGGGGATCGTATAGTCGGTAGCGTGTAATCGGATCTCCCAAGTTCGAGTTGAACCAGTGTTAAGAATTTCCTCCATGAACTCTAATTCAGCCCTCTGTGAGAAAAGGCACACCTCTGGGCTTGGGAATGGTACCGTCCACCGAATGGGTCGTTAAATAGTGGCCCCATGTGCAGGTTGGTTGGGCCATTTTACCTCTGAGCGGCACTTTTTTCGCACATAATGGGCTATATGGAAGGTCACAAGAACCCCGAGAAGGTTAAGGAACCCACTGGACATCTGTTAAGAGACAGACGGTTGTTTCCAGTCAAGGCCATCCAGCATGTTCTTTAACGTGCACAGAGTATGGCTCTCTCCCGCACGCGAAGCCACGGCTTAACGTCCCATCCTACGGACGGCGGCCTTTCCAAGCCCATCGGTATCCCCTACTAACTGTGGGCAGGGCGGGGAGTTTTGCGGAGATACTTCTCAACGCTGACCCAGCTGGGACTCCAACCTGGGAACTGCAGATTATGAGCCTGGCGCGTTGCCTACTGAGCCACCCCCGTGAGGAGAGTAGAGGAATGGATTTCCATTGCAGCATAACATTTTTTTTTGCTCCGTTTTAAAATTTTTTAAAAATTAAATACCCACTCAAGCAGCTGCTTGCCACAGATGTCTGACAGGAGCCTGTCAGTTTATATGCCATAGTAGAAGATCTGTGAGGATGGCAGGACCTCAGCAGAAAAACGACACACACATCCATTAGAGCTCTTTAAAAATTTCTCAAAAAATACGTGAAATATACACAAGTTTCATATTTCTTTGCCTCCATTGCCCTTAATAGCATTCTCAAAGAAGGAAATCTCACCTCGATTTAAGAAGTATTTCGTAAAGAATTGTACAGCAAGGCCGGCTCTAGGCAGTAAGCGAAGAAAGCAACGGAATCGGAGCTCCGGATTTGGGTTGTTTTACCTCTGAGCGGCACTTTTTTGCACACCATGGGCTAAATGGCCAGGTCACATGGACCCCGAAGGCTCAGAGAAGGTTGGGGGAGGGGACCCACTGGAACAGCTGTTGGGAGACAGATGGTAGCCTCCCGTCAAGGCCATCCAGCGTGTTCTTTAACGTGCACAGGGTATGGCTCTCCCGCACACGGGGCCACGGCTTAACGTCCCATCCGACGGACGGCGGCCTTTCCAAGCCCATCGGTGTCCCCTACTGACCGTGGGCAGGACGGGGAGTTTTGCGGAGATAAATCTCAACGTTGACCCAGCTGGGACTCGAACCTGGGAACTACAGATTACGAGCCTGGCGCGCTACCGACTGAGCCACCCCCGCCCCGGGAGCTCCGGGAAGTTGCCAAAATTTTAAAAGATACTTTCTATGCTCTGTTTTACATAAGAATGGAGCAGTAAATCTTCCTCAAACAGTTTATCGTCCAATCATGGCTTAATATTCCTAACCACGAAAATCAATTTACATCAAGCAATGCATCAATCCTCATTAGGGACTTGTACGGTAAGTGTTTTAGAAATTATGCTTCATTATGTATTTCACATTTATCCGAAATTAGAAACAGCATTTTCTATTGTTCACTTGCACAAATTAGAAATAATAAAAATTTACATTGCAAAAAGTATTAATTCTTACATGAGGCGTGAAATTATTTTCTATGGCAGAGCATTATGATATCTGAGAGTTGTTCTTGCTAAAACTCACGTGGATGTGGCATCTTTTTCATTGGCTCTTCCATTCTTTATGTGAAACAGAGTATAGATCGTTCATTTGCATCAATATATTACATACTTTATGCAAGGCTTTGTTTTACCCTTTCGACGCTATTAGCACTTATATACAAAACTAAATGGGGAAAAAAACCAAGAAAACTAAAAAATTTGTATCTGCACGTCGCTAGCATAGATTTCTGCTTCTCGAGGGAGATTGGTTGGGAGTTGATGCAACAGCCTAGTGACATCTCTTGATTACTGCCCCCATGTGGAGAAAGTCATTGCTTGCGCATGTTAAAGACACGCTGAATAATAAAATAATAAAAATAAAATAAATACCCCCTCAAGCAGCTGCTTGCCACAGAGGTCTGACAGGAGCCTGTCAGTTTAATACGCCTTAGTAGAAGGTCTGTGAGGATGGCGGGACCGCAGCAGAAAAAATTTTTTTCCAAAAAACCATTTTTTTTTTGCCATTTTTTTTTTTGTTTTTTTTTTACTACTGGAAACGTATCTCTCAGCTGTTCGGAGACAGATGGTAGTCCGTGAAGGCCATCCAGCGTGTTCTTTAACGTGCACAGGGTATGGCTCTCCCGCACGCGGGGCCACGGCTTAACGTCCCATCCGACGGACGGCGGCCTTTCCAAGCCCATCGGTGTCCCCTACTGACCGTGGGCAGGGCGGGGAATTTTGCGGAGATAAATCTCAACGCTGACTGGAACTGGTGGCAGCTGGGAAACTGGTGAAAAAGAACTGGCAGCTGGGAACTGGTGAATGTAAAATAGCATTGTTTTTTAACATTAGATGTCTGAAGAGCATTCGGGATTAAATTATTAGATTAAAACACTTTATATGGCTTCAATTGCCCAAGAAATAATCATCCCACATTCTATACCTTCGAAAAACAAGGCTGTAATGTTTTCTCCCGCGCTATTTAATTTTCCCACCACCACCCTTCTTAAAGAGGATGATTGCCTTCCATGACAGCTAAATAAACCGAAAGCTGACTTGCAAGAACCAGTTTCTTTCCCACCACTGTCATTAATCATTCCACTTTCTCCAACATTAAAATCTTGTTCTCCTGAGTGCAGAGTTTTCATTTCTCCATTTTGGCGAATCTATGCTGTTTACCTGTGCCATTAGAATGCGGACAGCACCGAGAAAATCAGATTTGTAGTGTGAAGTTCCCGAGTTCGAATCCCAACTTTGGCAGCTTTGATATTTTATCTCCGTCTTTCCTTTGCAACGAAAAAATCCCTTCATTACCTTATGCTGTTAAAGACTGGTACCTATAATTAACATGTAGATCATTAACTTTTCCCCGTTTCATTCCTTATTTCGCATCCTCAAAAAAAAACACTTCCATTCACTAATTTCAATTCACCAGGGAAACTCTAGGCTCCGTCATGTGCATGGGAGGTTTGTATACGTTAAACAACCTTGATAACAGATTCCCCATCTGCTTAGGATCTCCTTAACTCGTAATGTTTGGATTTGGGTTGTTTTACCTCTGAGAGGCCCTTTTTCGCACACCATGGGCCAGGTCACAAGGACCCCGAAGGCTCAGAGAAGGTTGGGGGAGGGGATCCACTGGAACAGCTGTTGGGAGACAGATGGTAACCTTCCAGCAAGGCCATCCAGCATGTTCTTTAACGTGCACAGGGTATGGCTCTCCCACACAGGGGGCCACGGCTTAACGTCCCATCCGACGGACGGCGGCTTTCCAAGCCCATTGGTGTCCCCTACTGACCGTAGACAGGGAGTTTTGCGGAGATAAATCTTAACACTGACCCAGCTGGGACTCGAACCTGAGAACTGCAGATTACGAGCCTGGCACGCTACCGACTGACACCGATGGGCTTGGAAAGGCCGCCGTCCGTCGGATGGGACGGTAAGCCGTGGCTCCGTGTGCGGGAGAGCCATATCCTGTGCACGTTAAAGAACACGCTGGATGGCCTTGACGGGAGGCTACCATCTGTCTCCCAACAGCTGTTCCAGTGGGTCCCCTCCCCCAACCTTCTCTGAGCCTTCGGGGTCCATGTGACATGGCCATTTAGCCCATGGTGTGCAAAAAAGTGCCGCTCAGAGGTAAAGCAACCCAACGCTACCGACTGAGCCACCCCCGGTTTGGGATCCTTTCGACTAGGCCAGCTTAGCCCTTGTGCAGAAAAACTGGAAGGTACTTTAATCCAACACTACTGGTGTTCACTTCTACCAGATAAAAGCAAAATAGCGTCTCTCTTAACATTATAAATATATGAAATGCTCGTGTGCTTGCTTCGTATCATTTTACTATGATTCCAGCCATTCATGATCTGGCAAGTTAGATCGTAACGATAAAGGGCGCAATGCACTTGCGACCTGCGCTTTCTATTACGTCCCCGATCTCGTGTTTGTCACAATCTCTAGGAAGTATCAACTAACTGGAAGTTATATGAAATCGTGATGTTCTCTACATAACAAATCGATGTGTATAGAAGTAGACGAATAGGATGATGAATGAGCACTCCATTGGCAGCTAATGATGAAAAAAACATTGAAGAATTATATAACTACTGATAGAAATAAGATATACACACATAAAAAAAAATGAGTAAACTGTGGCTAAAGTGCAAAAGCTTTCATCACAGAACCTCATTTAATCACAAGGGTTTTGAAAAAAAAAATCATATTCATTTGTAAAGATTGTTGTGGTTTAAATCAGTCTTTGAAGCCCATTCATCACAATGAAGATTTACCAACTCCATAGGACGAGATATTTCTGCTTCTGTTATTCTACTTGCTCTACATGGACAGATGAATAAGAGGGCTTGTCTGATCGAGCTCTGGTTTTTAAACGATTTATTTACTTTTCCTGTAACCTAAGCACGGCTTAAATATAGAAACAGCCATATGCAAAATACACGGAAAGCTGGAAAAAAAATTTTTTTGTATGTTTATATTAATGTAGCTTTTTTACTTTTCTATATCAGAAAATAGCCGTCCCATGGCCTAGTGGTTAGCGCGCTTGGCTACTGATCTAAGGGACCTGGGTTCGAACCCTGGGTAAGGCATGGATGTTGTTTTGTGTTGTTGTGTTACCTCTGAGCGGCACTTTTTTGCACACCATGGGCTAAATGGCCAGGTCACATGGACCCCGAAGGCTCAGAGAAGGTTGGGGGAGGGGACCCACTGGAACAGCTGTTGAGAGACAGATGGTAGCCTCCCGTCAAGGCCATCCAGCGTGTTCTTTAACTTGCACAGACTATGGCTCTCCCGCACACGGGGCCACGGCTTAACGTCCCATCCGACGGACGGCGGTCTTTCAAAGCCCATCGGTGTCCCCTACTGACCGTGGGCAGGGCGGGGAATTTTGCGGAGATAAATCTCAACGCTGACCCAGCTGGGACTCGAACCTGGGAACTACAGATTACGAGCCTGGCGCGCTACCGACTGAGCCACCGCCGCCCCAAGGCATGGATGTATGTGTCGTTTTTCTGCTGAGGTCCTGCCATCCTCACAGACCTTCTACTATGGCATATAAACTGACTGGCTCCTGTCAGACCTCTGTGGCAAGCAGCTGCTTGAGGGGGTATTTATTTTTTTTATATCAGAAAAAATGACTAATTTAACGAAACATCAAAAATAAAATATGTTAATGGATTATTTAAAAACAAGTTCATCAAAAGTTGTATTTTTGCTTTCTTTCATCAAGAGAATTTTTAATAAATTTATTTATCGATATTTGATTTTGCACATCCATTATTTTCTACTGCTACTATTGCAAACTATCGTTTTCTCCAGTCCAGTTAGACGTTCCAAGCTGTTCCAGTGGGTCCCCTCCCTCAACCTTCTCTGAGCCTTCGGGGTCCTTGTAACCTGGTCATTTAGCCCATGGTGTGCAAAAAAGTACCGCTCAGAGGTAAAACTACCCAACCCAATAGACGTTCTTACTCATGCTTGATCGGGAGGATTGAATTTTTTTTACATCGGAGAAGCACTTTTTTTCACACAACGTGGGGCGGGGGTGGCTCAGTCGGTAGCGCGCCAGGCTCGTAATCTCTAGTTTCCAGGTTCGAGTCCCAGCTGGGTCAGCATTGAGATTTATCTCCGCAAAAACACCGATGGGCTTGGAGAGGCCGCCGTCCGCCGGATGGGACGTTTAGCCGTGGCCCCGTATGCGGGAGAGCCATATTCTGTGCACGTTAAAGAACACGCTGGATGGCCTTGACGGGAGGCTACCATCTGTCTCCCAACAGCTGTTCCAGTGGGTTCCCTCCCCCAACCTTCTCTGAGCCTTCGGGGTCCATGTGACCTGGCCATTTAGCCCATGGTGTGCAAAAAAGTGCCGCTCAGAGGTAAAACAACCCAACCCAACTTTGGAAAGTTGGTTGTTGAAAAAAAAAGTAGAAAAAAAAAAATCATAGTATACTACTATGATTTAGATACGTTTCCATCTGTCTCCGAGGCTACCATCTGTCTCCGAACAGCTGTTCCAGTGGGTTCCCTCCCCCAACCTTCTCTGAGCCTTCGGGGTCCATGTGACCTGGCCATTTAGCCCATGGTGTGCAAAAAAAGTGCCGCTTAGAGGTAAAAACAACCCAACCTAACCCATTAAAAAAATGCGGAATGGCCTTCATGAGATATTTCATGGGTAAGTACCCCATGGGCACGCCCTTCACCAAAGGGCATGCATGACCTGGCCTTTAGCTTATTATGTATAGAAAAAAGTCCGTTCAGTGGTAAAACAACACAACCTACGAATTTCATCATTGTACGATTGCACTCCCCAGACAAAATCCATTGTATTATTTTACTTTTGTGCCCCGCGAAAATAGATTGTATCATATAGTTTAAAAAACAGCCATCGGAGAGGAAGTATCCATGGCTTATTTAGATACGTTTCCTCCACTGTAAAAGACGAAAATTAATTGAGGTCAAAGTCTGGGTTTGTAACTACCACTCTGTGAGAGTTAGGTTAGTCATGTGTCCAGTTTTCGCTTTCTTTCCAAGACGAGTAAACAAGTCGGCGATAATATGCTGCGGAGATGTCACATACAAACTTCTGCAAGGTTGCACCTGCGGGGTAGATGGTGGTGGTAACTGTAGCGCACGCAGATCAAGGCCATGCAAAAGCATTAGCGGAATGCATCTTTCAACTTCAACGCTAAGAAGAGGAAAAGAAGAGGAAAACGAAGAGAGCAGCGAATATCCTTGTTGACCTGTCGTTGACCTCCATTCCAACCCGATACCATACAGCGCTGTTCTTGGAGCAGTTGAAAGCTCGGCGCTGATGTTGGAAGAGGCAGACAAATGAATAGAAATAGAACTGATGTAACACCACAGTTAGAACTCTGGAGTATGATTCGATTATTTATCTGTCAATTCGAATTCGATGTCCACAGCAAGCACTGAGCTGTTTTAAGGGCTATGCAAAACACGAAATTCGATGGATTCAATTCCGTACAGATGTTACAGATGGATCCAGAACATTTACCAAACAAAATACTCTTGCATGCATGATCCTTTCAGTTGGATTGTTTTAAGCATTTAGTTTTCAATCCTTATGTCTGTTAATCCCTGCTTTTGCTTATCTAATAAAGCAGAATGTGTATCTTCACTTTACCACGAAGTTAATTGTAATCTGTGCTAGAAAAAAACAACCACCACGAAAGGCATTCAACGATATTTTAAATGGTAGCCAAGTGGTTAGCGCGCTTGGTTAATCAAAGAACCTGGGTTCGAGCCCTGGATATGGATGTTGTGTTGTTTTACCTCTGAGCGGCACTTTCTTGCACACCATGGGTTAAATGGCCAAATCACAAGGACCCCGAAGGCTCAGAGGAGGTTGGGAGAAGGGATCCACTGAACAGCTGTTGGGAGACTGATGGTAGCCTCCCGTCAAGGCCATCCAACGTGTTCTTTAAAGCGCACAGGGTAAGGCTCTCTCCCGCACACAGGGCAACGGCTTAACGTCCCATCCGATGGACGGCGGCCTTTCCAAGACCATCGGTGTCCCCTATTGACTGTGGGCAGGTCGGGGAGTTTTGCGGAGATAAGTCTCAACGCTGACCCAGCTGCGACTCGAACCTGGGAACTGCAGATTACGAGCCTGGCGCGCTACAGACTGAGCCACCCCCGCCCCTTTTCCTACGTACTGTTATGTAATTGATCTCATTCGCCAAATGAAATCAAATACATAACAACACTTAGGCTGCAGCGATGTATTGGGTTTTCCAAATGCGAAGACCACTGGCCTATAACAATTATACAAATATATATTCTGGAAACAGCAGAGTAAAGAAGAGCAGCAATTCATGCAAACAAATGTAGTGCACTGCCATGAAATGTTCTGCAGACGCTTGCATCTTTCGTAAAAGAACAATATACCATTATGTATTCTTTCAGAAGTATAGTATACTATGCTATCAAGCATTGTTGAATCACTATGTCTAGCATTTTACGCCGTGTAGTATAAAAATTTATACAGAAATCATAGCAGTCATCCTAGTCCTATAAATATTGGGGAAAATGAGAAAAATAAGTTTGAGATAAATTTGTTATATAGTTCTACTCAGGCTCGATTCTAGAAGAAAGTCTAAAGGAGAGGAGGAAAGAAACGCAATCGAGCCGAAAAAATGTAAAAAAAAAGGGGAGGGACCGGATTTTCGATGTAATATAACATTCCGCCCTCAAACGGAGGGCGGAATGTTATACTGCATTATATTATTGGATATTTTTTGCATTCTCTGTTTGAGGGATAGGGATGGCTAAAGCGGTAGCGAGGCAGGTTCGTAATTTCCAGGTTCGAATCCCACCTGGTACAGCTTTGAGATTTATCTCCGCTAACCTGCCCTTTGTCAGAAAGGGGGGCACCGATGAGTTTGGAAAGACCGCCGTCCGTCAGATGGGACGTAAAGCCTTGGCCCGTGTATAGGAGAGCGACACCTATACATGTTAAAGAACACGCTGGATAAAACATGCTTGATGTCAGCCATGCAACTGTCTCTTAACCCCTATTCAGCAAGTTCTCATTCCCCAACCTTTTCTGAGCCCTAGGGGTCCTTGTGACCTGGTTATTTAGCCAATGGTGTGCAAAAAAGTGCCGCTCAGAGGTAAAACAACCCAACAGATAATAAGTATATTACAGAATTTAAACAAAGTACCATTAACATTTAGACAAAATGTCCTTAAGTTCTGGTGAAAATTCTTTGTTAAGCAACTAACTAAAGAGCAGATAGCATGATCAGGTCCTTTCAGTGATACGAAGGGGTCCAGGGCATTTTTGTTGTTGTTTTACCTCTGAGCGGCACTTTTTTGCACACCATGGGCTAAATGGTCAGGTCACATGGACCCCGAAGGCTCAGAGAAGGTTGGGGGAGGGGACCCACTGGAACAGCTGTTGGGAGACAGATGGTAGCCTCCCGTCAAGGCCATCCAGAGTGTTCTTTAACGTGCACAGGGTATGGCTCTCCCGCACACGGGACCGGCTTAACGTCCCATCCAACGGACGGCGGCCTTTCCAAGCCCATCGGTGTCCCCTACTGACCGTGGGCAGGGCGGGGAATTTTGCGGAGATAAATCTCAACGCTGACCCAGCTGGGACTCGAACCTGGGAACTACAGATTACGAGCCTGGCGCGCTACCGACTGAGCCACCCCCGCCCCCTGGGTCCAGGGCATTTGGAAATTTCGGAGCACCTGGAGACCCAAAATTTAAATAAATCACATTGGAATCGAAAATTTTGGGCTCCACGTGCTTGGGTTTCATACTCGAGATCCACTTTCCCCCACCCCAAGAGCGTTGCTGAATTATTCATGTTAATTTCAGGCTTTTTGGGTTATTTTACCTCGGAGCGGCGCTTTTTTACACACCATGGGCTAAATGGCCAGGTCACAAGGACCCCGAAGGCTCAGAGAAGGTTGGGGGAGGGGACCCACTGGAACAACTGTTGGGAGACAGATGGTAGCCTCCCGTCAAGGCCATCCAGCGTGTTCTTTAACGTGCACAGGGTATGGCTCTCTCCCGCACACGGGGGCACGACGTAACGTCCCATCCGACAGACGACGGCATTTCCAAGCCCATCGATGTCCCATACTGACCGTGGGCAGGGCAGGGGGAATTTTTCGGAGATAAATCTCAACGCTGACCATGCTGGGACAAATTTTAGGCCGACTGTATAAAATATTAACTGCTTTTCATTAAAAACACAACATTAACCATAAATATTAGAAAAAAAAAATACAAAAAGAAAATATGCAGAAGTACAAACAGGATTTCAGATAACGAACGAACAAATGGCAATATTAAAAATGATTTCTAAGTTTCCCGAAGTTGAATTTATCAACGGAGTAAGAAAAAATAAAACCCTCCTATACAAGATAAACTGCTTTCTGCCAACTGCACGCTTTTGGAATAGAAACCAAATTTACTACAAGATAGCATTTTTTAATCCTGCAGATTCCACTAGCAGCAATAGAATCATTCGTCATCTTGACAATTGTTTACTCGAAATACCGATGTCTGAGTGCCATTATTTACGATTTGAGCAAAAAAGTAACCCTCGACAACGAACCTCTTGTTTCATTCATCGTTGTCGATATTTTATGTTCATTACTTCATATTTCCTCTGTTACTAAACTAAAATATTAAATGCAAAATTATTTTGACAAATTCTTCATCCAAATTTTCCAGCTCTGCTCCATATCTTGGGGTGCTTGTGTACAGTCGCTCAAAAATGCATCCAAACGCTATGGTCGATTACAGAATTCAGAAAAAATATCTGGCAACGTCATTTTTTTTTGAAATTAGTAATCTGGCAACCGTACACGAAGGTTGCCAGATCACTAATTTCTAAAAATATCATTGCCAGATATTTTTTCTGAATTCTGTAATCAACCATAGCGTTCGGATACTTTTTTAATATATATAATGCGTATGAATATATAATGCAATGAATATGGAGCGTGTGCAGTTACCGTTCACAGCAAACTGGAGCGGTTGCGGTTAATGTTCACAGCACATTGGATCGTGTGAGCTCACAAAAACCTGGATCGTGTGGGCCCACTCACAGAAATATTGAGCGTGTGCAGTTACCGTTCACAGCAAACTGGAGCGGTTGCGGTTAATGTTCACAGCACATTGGATCGTGTGAGCTCACAAAAACCTGGATCGTGTGGGCCCACTCACAGAAATATTGAGCGTGTGCAGTTACCGTTCACAGCAAACTGGAGCGGTTGCAATAACTGCACACGCTCGAGTTTGCTGTGAACGGTAACTGGAGCGTGTACAGTTGCTGTACACGCTCCAAATATATTTTCTGAATTCTGTAATCAACCATAGCGTTCGGATACTTTTTTGAGCGACTGTACTTTGCCAGCAAGAAGGGTAACAGCCATTACACAGGTTGGTCCAACAGAAATAAAATAAAATAAAATAAATACCCCCTCAAGCAGCTGCTTGCCACAGAGGTCTGACAGGAGCTTGTCAGTTTATATGCCAGAGTAGAAGGTCTGAGAGGATGGCAGGACCTCAGCAGAAAAACAACACGAACATCCATACCTTACCCGGGGCTCGAACCCAGATCCCGTAGATCAGTAGCCAAGCGCGCTAACCACTCGGCCACGGGACGGCTACTCTTAATTAATAACACAATTAAATTAAAATATACATAAAATCGCACTAAGCGCAATGTTGCTGGAATTAATTCCATTCTAGCAGAACCTTTCCCAAACATAAAGGCAAAGAGCAAATGAATTGTTGACTCACTTGGAAACAGAGCATAAACATTTGTCACGAAATCATTTTAGCGAAGTTAAATTTTATTCTGTTGGTAAGAGTCGTCAAGTAGAACGAACTTCTTTTCACAATAGGAAATTTTTTTTAATTGCTGGGAAAAATTTCTCTACACATATATAAAAAAAAGCACAATATATAAATATACGAACTACAAAAATTCCGTTCGAGTGGTTTTCGCTGTAACGGAGCCTTACAATGCGAAATCAACTTGAAAAATCATTGAAGTGTGCGTCAATCTAAAAAAATCCAGAAGTTGCTCTCCTGCAAAACAATAACTCACAATGCTTGTTACAGTTTCCAGCCAACTGAGCGAAGGAATTGAAATATTCAGATCAACCAATACCCAATACATCCTGCGATAGAATTTAGGCCAAGCAGCCAAGGAATACAAGTTAACTCCGTCTAGTTTTCTTTCTGCACGAGCGTGTGCGATTATGTCACATGGTATACAACCATCCTATTATTTTCAGTCACGTGTTGCCTGGCGAGTTTCCTTTGTCCGAATAGCTTCGCTAGCATGTTAATAACGGTTTCTCGCGCGGAAGATGCGTTCCTATGTGCAGCTAATGGCAGTAACACGATATTGTTGGCATTCTTGACACAATGCAGCGTTCCCATCTCGACAAATGTGTCAACAAAAACAACTCGGTGGCTTTGTTTTTATTCAGACACATACCTGCAAGCTCTGCCATTCTTTCACGAGATTCGAACAAGAGAAGAAAATAACACTTTTAGAAGATGAGGATATATAATAATATTATTTAAAAGAAGTTTTTTTTTTGTAAAAAACTTGGTGAATGTCTTACATAGGAAATGTGGAATGAATTACAGATATGGCACGTTTTCCAAATAATACACTATAGTAATGAGAGCTTAATTAATTAAATCCTTATATTTTTTTTGGTAATCGGATATCACATTTTAATTTATTTTTTTATGTAACATTTGTCACGTACATATGAAAACATTTTTTGTTTTCAATTTTGAAAAGGATATTTATCAGAGATTCTGTATAGTGTGTACTAACCATATCTAGGCAGTTTTATAAATAACTTACACAATTGCTGATTTTTTAACACTTACTTAGAGTGGCGTACTGGTACATTTCTAATGGTGGTGTGTGTATGAGGGGGGAGGCTGGCATGCTTGAGCCTGATATTCGAGGGCTACTTTAGAAATTATATTATTCAAGCCCTCAAATATTACATATATATCTTAATATATATAAAAAATATAACTTTATAACCCCAGTGCTTTTCTATTCTTGAACATGGGTGTCAACAGAAAGTTTTCATGGAGGAGCCAATTTTTTTGGGGGGAGGGGAAAAAAATCCAACAAATAAATGTTTTAAAATAGAAATATTTGAGTTGAGCTTTGCCATTAATGTGTCCAGTTGCGAATGGAGCAATAATTCATCCATCATACCATAATACAACTAAGGATGCCAGAAAAGGAAAAGGCGGAACGTTATTATTGAAAATGCATGTAAAAATGTTTCTTCGTATTAATAAAAATAAATGATATGCTTCCAAAAACAAAATAAATAAAAATACCCCCTCAAGAAGCAGCTTGCCACAGAGGTCTGACAGGAGCCTGTCAGACCTCTGTGGGGATGGCAAGACCTCAGCAGAAAAACAACACAAACATCCACGCGTTACCCGGGGCTCGAACCCAAGTCCCTTTGATCAGTAGCCAAGCGCGCTACACCCCAAGATTTACATTTTGTTGGGTTATTTTACCTCTGAGAGGCACTTTTTTCAATGTGCTAAATGGTCAGGTCACAAGAACCCCGAAGGCTCAGAGAAGGTTTGGGGAGGGGACCCACTGGAAAAGCTGTTGGGAGACAGATGGAAGCCTCCCGTCAAAGCCATCCAGCGTGTTCTTTAACGTGCACAAAGAATGGATCTCTCGCACACGGGT
Source organism: Ryuthela nishihirai (assembly GCA_038380435.1). Lineage (NCBI taxonomy): Eukaryota > Metazoa > Arthropoda > Arachnida > Araneae > Heptathelidae > Ryuthela > Ryuthela nishihirai. Next base: position 75,935,892 of record JAWZYU010000010.1, read on the forward strand.
CACGGCTTAACGTCCCATCTGATAGACGGTGGCCTTTCTAAGTCCATTGGTGTCTCCTACTGAGCGAGGGCATGGAGTTTTGCGGGGATAAATTTCAATGCTGGGACTCGAACCTGGAAACTACAGATTGCGAGCCTACCGACTGAGCCACCCCCGCCCCTCTCGATGCCTTCACCAGTGGATTCTTTCAGAGTTTCTCTTAATCCTTCTCGAGTGGATAGCTTGAAATGAATGTCCACATGGTTAAATCTCACCGATATATGCGAAAACTGTTAAGCGTTTAAAATGGTAGGAGTTTGAGTTACGGATGTTATTTAGCCGTGGTTGTTGAATAATTTTAATTTTGAATCAGAACTCATACAGCCTCTGGCGAATGTGAGAATCTCGATTACAAGGAGAATGAGGTTTTTCATTTAAGGACTTAAAAGTTTTGATTCGAACTAATGGATGAATGGCAAAATGTAAATAGCAGTATTTTTTTATTAGTACTTATACAACAGGAAAATAATTTCCCTTTTATTCCTTAATATGAAATTACTTTCCTCACACATCTCCCTGTGCACGTTAAAGAACACGCTGGATGGCCTTGACGGGAGGCTACCATCTGTCTCCCAACAGCTGTTCCAGTGGGTCCCCTCCCCCAACCTTCTCTGAGCCTTCGGGGTCCATGTGACCTGGCCATTTAGCCCATGGTGTGCAAAAAAGTGCCGCTCAGAGGTAAAACAACCCAACCCTCACACATCTCTTAGAAAAGGAAGCAGACTGTTGCTGCCAATGAAATAGATATATTTCGGTGGTAGAATATAATGAATAATATTCTACCACCGAAATTTCAAATTTTTACCATAAACAGATCACTTGCGAAATTCGTTAAAAGTTTCTGCCTTTCTATATTTAGTACCTTCTAACAATGTACATTAAACCTACCTAAGGATCTGAGAAGGCAAATTATATTTCATTCGTACCTGTCGAACTAAAAAAAAAATTCTCTAATTACCTCTTAAAACAAATCAGTTGCATTTCCCACCCCTTTGGTATAAGGGACCAAATTAATGTTACCAGTACAAACCTCAAGACCCTCACACATTCCACCATCAAAATTTCTAGCAATCAATACATCGCTTCCCAATATTTGTTTAAAATTTTTGAACTTTTTCCACAGTTAGTGGGCTTAATTTAAACTTTTGCTTGATACTGAAAGTGCCTTGGGGAGGGGGGTGCTCAGTCGGCAGCGCGCCAGGCTCGTAATCTGTAGTTTCCAGGTTCGAATCCCAGCTGGGTCAGCGTTGAGATTTATCTCGGCAAAATTCCCCGCCCTGCCCACGGTCAGTAGGGGACACCGATGGGCTTGGGAAAGGCCTCCGTCCGTCGGATGGGACGTTAAGCCGTGGCACCGTGTGCGGGAGAGCCATACCCTGTGCACGTTAAAGAACAAGCTCGATGGCCTTGACGGGAGGCTACCATCTGTCTCCCAACAGCTGTTCCAGTGGGTCCCCTCCCCCAACCTTCTCTGAGCCTTCGGGGTCCTTGTGACCTGGCCATTTAGCCCATGGTGTGCAAAAAAAAAATGCCGCTCAGAGGTAAAAACAACGCAACCAGAAAGTGCGGATTGTAATATTTCCTCAATTACCTATCCAAGTCAAAAATTATTTTTATCTCTAAAAACGAAAACCTACAGACAGACGACAAAGTGACATCATCATCTCGTTTCTTTGAAAAAGAGATAAAAACTGTTCGCTCGAGGTGACAGATATCCGAAAGGTAATGTGTTGAATTATAATAATAAACTCATTATTAATTTTAGTTTCAAAATAATCATCCATGTCCGCTCAAAGCAGACAGTCCAACGTGATAGTGTGGAATATTTTGAGCCGACCGTGCTTAGGAGTCCTTGTGACCAAACCATTAGACTAGTCGTCCAATATAAAAATATAATCTGAAATGCAGAATGTTGCACTGTTTCAGCGTACAAACAGTGTAGTTACCATACTTTTCAGTGGATTACCGAACTCTTTCAAAATATGAAAAGGCCTTCGAGAAGAAAAAAACTTCACAGACTGAAACCAAGCACGCTGTGAAAGTTAGCTTGTAGCTCCAACTGCCGCCACGTGACTAAGGAGTTATAATTAGACGAACCCAGTGTACATGATTTAAAAGATCATTTCAGTGTTTCCTGTTTTCCAGTAGCTGAAATATTTTAAGTTTAAACATTCTCGCACGTTTTTCAAATGGCTGTAGGAGGTCTGGACGTTTGGGTTGTTTTACTCTGAGCTGCACTTTTTTGCACACCATGGGCTAAATGGCCAGGTCACATGGACCCCGAAGGCTCAGAGAAGGTTGGGGGAGGGGACCCACTGGAACAAGCTGTTGGGAGACAGATGGTAGCTTCCCGTCAAGCGTGTTCTTTAACGTGCACAGGGTATGGCTCTCCCGCACACGGGACCACGGCTTAACGTCCCATCCGACGGACGGCGGCCTTTCCAAGCCCATCGGTGTCCCCTACTGACCGTGGGCAGGGCGGGGAATTTTGCGGAGATAAATCTCAACGCTGACCCAGCTGGGACTCGAACCTGGGAACAACAGATTACGAGCCTGGCGCGCTACCGACTGAGCCCCCCCCCCGCCCCCAGGTCACATGGACCCCGAAGGTTCAGAGAATATTGGGGACGGGACCCACTGGAACAGCTGTTGGGAGTCAGATGGTAGCCTCCCGTTAAGGCCATCCAGCGTGTTCCTTAACGTGCACAAGGTATGGCTGTCCCGCACACGGGGCCACGGCTTAACGTCCCATCCGACGGACGGTGGCCTTTTCAAGCCCATCGGTGTCCCTTACTGACCGTGGGCAGGGAATTTTGCGGAGATAAATCTCAACGCTGACCCAGCTGGGTCTCGTTGGACTCGAACCTGGGAACTATTGATTACGAGCCTGGCGCGCTACCGACTGAGCCACCCCCGCCCCATAACTGTATTGGGTAATCTGTAGTTCTACATGTGGACAGCAGGGCTTTGAAGGTGAACAACTGCATTAAAAGAAACTGAAAGAATTTTAAATTTAACATGGAAATATTTCGTGTTACAGAACTGTGGCTGAGTGATTAGATGAGTGGGGTGAGTCCGAGCTCGCATGAGGTATGAATGCTCTGCTGAAATCTAACCTAACCTCACACATCTTCTCTATGACTTATTACAGTTAGGCAGGTTCCTGTCAGATTTCTGTGGCAAGCTTCTGCTTAAGGAATAATTTTATTTTCTTTTAAAGACAAATTCTATCTATTAACAGTTAACGTTTTTAATTCAATGAATCACCTTTTCGTTTTTTCCCAAATCATTCATCTGCATTAACGATAATACAGAGATATACGTACAACAGTTGTCGATATAGTATTGTCATAGTTATTGTCTAAACCTTTGCGAACAGCAAATGGTTTTTGAACATTCCCATTTAGGGCTCAAGGTTGACACAAGGAGAGTTAGAACGAAAATGTAACAGCAGCAAGCAAGGCTCCCCATGGTTACTGACGTTGACACGATTTTGCTCTCGGGAGCTACTCAAAGGCAAATGAAATAGCAATCACTTTGATCTAAAATTTGTGAGGAGGCACTTTAGTTCGATTCTAAAATCGGCAAAAGTTACTCGCAATGGGTGACTTTAGCGCTTTTCTGAGTAATGTGTTCTCTTTTTATTAATAAGCTGATAGTGTTGGTTAACTATTAACTACAACTGCAGGTGGCATTTTACACGGCTAATTAATCAGTTTTGACAAATTTATTTTTAAGAATTAAAGACAATTATCGTATACAGGGTGTCTCAAAAATATAGGTACAAACTTTTAGGGGAGGTAGATAACATCTTAAGGAATGAGAATTGCATAGGAACCCATAACCGGAAACGTCACCTAAGTCAATAGGCGGCGCTGTTCATCAGTGCGCTAGAGGGGAAATTTCGGATTTCCTTATTCGAGCGGTAGTCGGCTTACGATGAGCATGCAAAGGTATTCGAACAGGGAGCTGGCAGACATGCACTTAGTGTATGGAATAGCTGAGGGCAACGGACGAGCCGCTCAACGAATGTATCAAGAACGCTTCTCACACAGACATGTACCGGGCCACCGTTTGTTTGCGCGTGCGCATCAAAATTTGTGCGATTATGGGTCATTAAGAGGTAGCAGAAGTGAGGGCAGGTCACGATCGACGCTTACTCCCGCCATGGAAGAAAGTGTGTTGGATGCCGTGGAGACTAATCCTAGTACCAGCACACTTGCCGTTGCCTCTGCCTTAGGAGTGTCTCGTTGCAGTATACAGCATGTTTTGCACGGCGAGTCCTTACATCCCTTTCATCTCCAAAGGGTTCAATTACTTCTCCCCGCAGATCATCCTGCACGTGTGCGTTTTGCGCAGTGGTATCTCCAAGATGTGAATTTCCCAGCATATGTTTTGTTTACTGAGAGACCAGTTTCACTCGGGATGGCGTATTCAATCAGCACAATGCGCATTTGTGGGCTCACGAGAACCCCCACGTGTGCGCACCCATGCGGCACAACATCGTTTCGCAGTAAATGTGTGGGCAGGTTTGGTCGGCGACTGCTTAGTCGGGCCATACCTTTTACCATCCCCCATGACCTCCGCGAAGTATCTGATCTTTCTGGAACAGGTTCAACCAGGCTTACTTGCCCATGTTCCAGCAAATGTGAGACGCAACATGTGGTTTCAACATGATGGGGCGCCTCCCCATTATGGAAGGTATGTTCGTGCGCATTTGAACATGTCTTTTGGACAACGATCGATTGGGCATGCTGGACCAGTTGCCTGGCCCCCACGCTCACCTGATTTAACGAGCGTTGATTTCTTTCTGTGGGGGGCCCTCAAAGCTACCGTGTATGAATCGCCTGTGGAGTCTGACATGGATCTCGTGTCAAGGCTCGTCTGCGCTGCTGCTACTATCAAAGAAACTCCAGGCGTGTTCGACCGTGTCCGGCAATCAATGCTCCGTCGGTGTCACGCATGCATCGCGTCTGATGGTGCAAACTTCGAGCATCTGTTGTAACATTATAAAATGTATCATCTAGTACGCCATTTGTAATAATTATGTCCAATAAATGTTTTCCCATTAATTACTGTCTTGTGTCCTTTCAGATCTTGTACCTCTGCTACCACTTTCCCATGACGTTTCCGGTTATGGGTTTCTACGCAATTCTCATTCCTTTAGATGCTATCTACCTCCCCTAAAAGTTTGTACCTATATTTTTGAGACACCCTGTATATATCTTTGCATTATCGTTACTGCCGGTGAATGAAAGCGATTAATTTCGGGAGCCTGAAAAGGTGATTCATTTAGTTAAAAAGTTAACTGTAATTGGTAGAATTTTTCCTCTTTAAAGGTAAAATACATGTGCCACTTTCATGTAAGGGCTTTGCACCAACATGCTACCTATGCCATTGAATAAGTATTAAAGATCGAAAAGGTTCAGATATGCTGCCCTTAATTTGAAGCAGAATAATTATTTAACGTATTGTTAAATCAAACAAAACTGAAAGGTTTAATTTTTACGTTTTCCATTTTCCTTCGGGATTTGGGTTGTTTTACCTCTGAGCGACACTTTTTTGTACACAACGGGTTAAATGACCAGGTCACAAGGACCCCGAAAGTGCGAATCGTAATATGTCTTCTCTTTCAGAGAAGGTTGGGGGAGGGGACCCACTGGAACAGCTGTTGGGAGACAGATGTAGCCTCCCGTCAAGGTCATCCAGCGTGTTCTTTAACGTGCATAAGATATGACTCCCCCGCACACGGCGCCACGACTTAACGTCGCATCCGACGGACAGCGGCCTTTCCAAGTCCATCGGTGTCCCCTACTGACCGTGGAACGACCTGTTGCGATTTTCTTCCCGTTTGCTTCCCTCGGTTCAGAGGGCAACAAAACTGACGCAACTTTAGTGGACATGCCGGGGTCTAGAAAAAAATCGATGGAGCGCAAGAAATGCAATCGAACCGAAAAATGTAAAAGGGGAGTCCAAGAGACTTTCCAATGCAGTATAACAGTTCCATCCGTTTTAGAGGTTTTCAGAAAAAAAAAAATTCTTGAAAAATGTATTGGTCGTCCCACCACGTTCAGGCATAATCGAATTCCCGGTTAATCCATTCATAAAAAACGTAAAAAATCTTCAAATTTTTTAGAAAATGTCATATCATGGATTTATTCTTTAAAGTAGGATAGCAAAGAAGTTTGAGCTTTATTTCATTCGCCTTTCAGCAAATTCTGCTGAAAACACTGATGTGAGAAACCTTTTCATGTCGCCTCATATTTCAGCGACCGCTTTCTTGTATCCCATTATACATTCAGCACCCCGAGTCATCCGACTCGGATAATCGAGAGTTTACTGCACTCAAGTGCTCCAGTCTGTAAGTAAAATTTGTGGATGTGTATTCAATTTTTACCTGACTCGGATCACCGACGATCCCACAGAGTGGTTCTAGGGTTAATACTTATCGACCCAACCCCTCCCTTTTCAACATCTCAATCTCAAATTACTCAACTGTAAAAAAAAACCTCAAGCAGCTGCTTGCCACAGAGGTCTGACAGGAGCTTGTCAGTTTATATGCCATAGTAGAAGGATCTGAGAGGATGGCAGGGCCTCAGCAGAAAAACGACACACACATCCATGCCTATATCCGGGGCTCGAACCCAGGTCCCTTAGATCAGTAGCCAAGCGCGCTAGCCACTCAACCACGGGATGGCTTACTCAACTGTCCGATCTCAAATTTCTCCTAATGTCTTCCTCTTTTGCCATTCCGCATTTGCGTTAAAAATCAGTCTCTCCCTATGATAGAATTTGAGTTCGAGCTTAAATCTCCTTTTCTGCTCTATCATTTTATTATTCCAGCGGACACAAGGTAAATATACTCCCAGACAGTGCCAACCAATTCTCCTATGCTCCAGATTTGTCTCTAGCTGCAAATAAACACGGTTAACGACAGCCGTGAAGTTAATGATTTATAACTGTGAACAGTAGTCATCTGAAATATGGCCCGAACTACTAGATACTACTCCAACTACTAGACCCAACTACCGACTACTAGATGGGATAAAACATTGATATTTAGGACTACTTTTTTAAAGTTAATTTCGATTGTTTCATACATGGGATAATGCGATTAATTTGTTTTATGTCGAGAACGTGATTAAAATGGTCATGGACGATTCTCCTGTTAATTCGGCTGGTAGGCAATGACGTCCATCCAACTTTTTAATAGAGATTTATTTTTAACTCGCATCTAAGAATATAAGTTTACTTCAGGTCCAAAAAACTTTGCTGCTCAAAATTATGATAAGACGAAAGATTCCCAGAATGTTTTTTTTTTCATTTATCTCAGGGAATGTCGCACCTCTTCCATAAATGTTTTTCCGTGTACAAACAACAGCAAGCCATTGTTCCGCACCTAAATGCAGTAAAATAGGGCGTTGGCTAAAGTGGTGGCCCGTTACACCCGATAGTGAGAAAGGGTAAGGAGAATGAACACACAATCTCGGCCATTGCCCTCAGTCTCTGCGGGATTTGAAAGATAATAGTGTGACTGACGTCCTTTTTGCTACATGCTAGTGCTTCTTGTTCACTGTTATCAACAGTGTCAAGTGATGGTTGATCCAGTCATGATGTCTGGATGTTGTGTATGCACTTGACATGACAATCCAACCGTAGGGGTTGATGATTTCCTGTTGAGGAAGTTCAATTCACTGTTTCGAATGAATCTATGAATACAGATCCCAAATAAACATCTTGAAATAACTGCAATAACAATTTTACGTTGGTGGGGAAAAAATGACTGTTTTTGGAATACCTGACTAAAGTCAAAATTGAGGGAAGCAAAAAGGATGCCACTTTTAGCTTTAAAACCCACGGGATAGAGAGCTATTAATTTATAGAGGTTTCTCATGTAACGTAACATCCATCGAGTCAGAGGATACACACAAACATATCTAGTTCCCTAACCATTATCTCAGTTAAAGCTTTGTATATTGAAGGCAACAAAATGGATAGTAGCAGTCCTGGCAAATACAACTTCAGGATTTTGTGTAATAAAGAGGAAGGAGACAAAATCGAATCAATAGATTTTGACTAGAAGGGAGGCAAACAGCGTCTAATCCAGATGTTTACACCTTGGAACCCGTCTTCTTTAAATTGCTTATCAGAATTCATTCCATACATTTTCAATGCACAAAACTTAGTATGACTGTAATTCAGTAATAAAGTATCACATGAAAAAGTCCTGTAGACAAGAAACTCTTGAAATAATTACTTGAAAAAATATTGTTGTCCTGAGTGGGAAACGAACCCACACCTCCCAGAAGCATGCCGGGCATCCTGGCAGCTGTATTCAATTATGTATATATATTATGACTGTTGTTTTTATTATGTGCCCCCTCTCAAATGTGTTACTGCTAAATTTTCTGGATCCGCCACTGAAGTAAAAGGAACAATTTTATATCATTTGTTTTTTACTCATTAGATTACTGCATTCAAATAAATTACTTTTCCAAGTTCCATCGATGGAATTTACCCCCTTGGGAAGAAATGGTGAAAGGGCGCATGCGCAAATTCTATCACTAGAAAGGGATTGTTTTCCAATTGCTCTTACATTAAAGACGGCCATTACAATCAAAGATAACGCATCTATTTACTGAATGCAATATTATTGAATGTTTGGAACCCATTTTGTTTCAAAACAGTCAAGTGTATTCACTCACTGTTTAAAATCATTCTTCATATCTTCTTCATATCCTGAAGCATCATGATTCACTGAAAACAACTGATGCCAAACAAACACTCGATGCTTTTTTTTTTGAACTAACTGACCTTCTAAAAAGCCTCGAAAGCGACCATGACAAGTAACGAGAGCAGAAGCAGGGATCATAACTGAGCACGAAAACGTTACGTGCAGTTGCTCTGTCTGTCTCTTTGGTTGACTGGGTCCCTGGATGAGGGCGGATCACTGACATTGGACAAGGAAGTTCTAATAAAACTTCACACATCGTAACACATAGAGGCTAAACGGAAATTTCTCACTGCATATCATTATCTAGGTGCTCGTTATCGAATACATGAATAGAGACACCTATGTTGCTTATTCGGTTAGTTTAGCTGTAACGAAATTATGATTAAAAATAATGTGTTCCATTTAATTGCAGAAGTACTTGGAGTTTTTCATTAAAAAAAAATACCCCCTCGCAGCTGCTTGCCACAGAGGTCTGACAGGAGCCTGTCAGTTTAATACGCCATAGTAGAAGGTCTGTGAGGATGGCGGGACCTCAGCAGAAAAACAGCACACACATCCATGCCTTACCCAGGGCTCGAAACCAGGTCCAGAAGATTAGCCAAGCGTGCTAACCACTCGGCCACGGGACGGCTCTTAACATAAAGGGAACATAAAAAGGGATGCTCTCTCCAGTATTTGGACTACGGTTGCACCTCTACAGTTTTGGGCCGGAGTCTGAAGAAATTATGCCTTGTCTAAAGACTCGCTAGTCAAGATTGGTCAAAATCGTAGAATGCGGGATTTTTATCTATCCTAGCTTACAGTTCTCATTTCTTCGGTTTTCGGGCGAAGTCTCTGCCGGTTTATAATAGAGGCCCTATGTAGGTAGAGGTTGACCATCTCAAAATTGGACGCCATGTTTTTCAGTCGCTCGGATTTTTTGGCTTACAAAGCTGGATGGTATTGCACGGATACTTATGCATTCCGGAAAAGGGTAAGGTAATATTAGATACAGATTTCAGGGCTCACGATTGGAAGCACTTCAGAAAACTGATAGAAAGGAAATGTAAATTTTAGGGATTTTTTTTTCAAAAAAATCGCAATATCGACACCTATTCAACCCTAAAAGATTTTTTTCGTTTAGCTCTAAGAGTAAAGAAATTATTTTCTATAGATGGACAGACAGGTGGAAAGACAGATGGACAGACAACAGTTAACAGAGAGACGGACAAATAGACGAACAAATATTGGCATAGGTGGACGACAAAGTGAAAACATTAGCTCGTTTTCAAACGAACCGTAAAAGAAATTTTTTGTTGGTTTTCAATTAGCTCATTTCACTTTTACAGCCGTTTGCCGTCTTCTGATGGAGTTTCTCGGAAAAAAATATTAATTTATTTCTTTGAGTGAAATTTTTACACCCAAATGCAACGCAGTGAGGCATTCATAAAATATGACAGCTTTTATAGAGAAAAAAGTGGTAGAAATATATAAAACTATGGCAACTTAGAAGTTTTAACTTGGTACATATACTAATTCATAGGCTTTCGTTTCACGGTGACAAAATATGGCGCCCATAAACGCACGTGACTCGATCAACCAATGGCAGTGAATCACCCATCATCTTCTCTCACTGGGCGGCCTGCGGCCAATAGCCCACTTGCCAAAATGTAAGGTTACACCCCTTTTCTCTGTATTCTGCAGCACCACAGCATATTTAGCTTATGGGCCGGATGATAAGGGGGCTGAGGCCCCCTTTACAAAATGGTCCAGAATGGAAGAAGGAAATGTAATAGGCCTGCCTCTAACTATACAGGACCTCTGGGTTTATAAGAATGGAATACCACAACTTAATTTTCATATGATGCATTTATTTGCAGCTTACAATAAGATCTTTAACCATTCTTGTGCCAGAGCGATAAAATTCTAAAATTGTGTGATTTGATGAGTTTTTCTCAGTGGTTTGCCGTCCCGCGGCCGAATGGTTAGCGCACTTGGCTACTGATCTAAAGAGTCTGGGTTCGAGCCCCGAGTAAGGTATGGATGTTTGTGTTTTTTTTCTGCTGAGGTTCTGCCATCCTCACAGACCTTCTACTATGGCGTATTAAACTGGCAGGCTCCTGTCAGACCTCTGTGGCAAGCCTAAAACTTCGTGTTTTTCTTTTTCAGTTCAGTAAACCGACACTGATTTGAGGATGACAACAATAGGCAATGACATTATGCATTTATGTGTGTATAATAAAAAAAATGAAACTAAGGAAATATATTTTATTTTTACTGATTATTTAACTGGTCACGAGAATATTACATACAAACCTTTAATACTTGTGTTCACCATAAATGTGTAGCATATTTTTAGGGTTTAATGTATTTTGCGCAAAATTTTGGAAAAAAAAAAGTTCTCAAAATTTTGCATTTCAGTCAGATATGAAATATTTGATGAGCACCAAGTGGGTATTTATACAATAAAAAAAAACATAAAAACGCATTTCGTACTTTCAGTCGAAGGAGTCTTTAATTGGGTTGTTTTACCTCTGAGCTGCACTTTTGTGAACACAATGGGCTAAATCTGAGCTGTAACTAGACAAGTGTATAGGCACATGGCCAAGGACGGGGGAAAGGGGAGGGCTTGGGTTGTTTTACCTCTGAGCGGCACTTTTTTGCACACCATGGGTTAAATGGCCAGGTCACACGGACCCCGAAGGCTCAGAGAAGGTTGGGGGAGGGGACCCACTGAAACAGCTGTTGGGAGACAGATGGTAGCCTCCCGTCAAGGCCATCCAGCGTGTTCTTTAACGTGCACAGGGTATGTCTCTCCCGCACACGGGGCCACGGCTTAACGTCCCATCCGACGGACGGAGGCCTTTCCCAAGCCCATCGGTGTCCCCTACTGACCGTGGATAGGGCAGGGAATTTTGCGGAGATAAATCTCAACGCTGACCCAGCTGGGACTCGAACCTGGGAACTACAGATTACGAGCCTGGCGCGCTACCGACTGAGCCACCCCCGCCCCAAAAAGGGGGAGGGCACTGAACCACATAATCGCAAAAAAAATTGTCAATTGCCGTGTTAAAATTGTAGGCTCTGATTACCGAACTCACCAAAAATTTTCAACAACAGAATATAAAAGATATAATTTTATTTCTTTCACTTTTTATTCACTTATTTATTCAAATGTGATGAATGAATTTGCTGAAATGAAAGCAAATTCAATTAAAATAATTATTTTCGTTTAAAAATATATTACATATCTGCAATATTAATAATATATGAAAAATATATATAATTTATTAATAAACTTTACTGTTGTACCGTATTTATTTTTATTATTATTTCCATAAAAAATTAGGGGGCCTAAAAAGAAAACTTTGCACAGGGTACAAGAAAGGCTGGTTATGGTAGTGGGCTAAATAGCCAGGTTAAAGGGCGCAGAGAAGTTGGGGGAAGGGAACTCACTGGACAGCTGTTAGGAGACAGATGGCAGTCTCCCATCATGGCTTCTCTTCTGCATCATCTTCTGCACAGATTAAAATAGGGAACATACATTTTTATAAATGGCCCCTTTCAAAGTAGTCTCCCTCTAATGATATACAAATGTCCTAATATTATTGCCACTTTTGGAAGCTTTACCGGAAGTCTTCAACTGTGAGTCAGTTGAGTATTGCTTTTAGATTCTATTGGAATTCATCAAATCTTTATCCTTTCAACTTTGCTTTGAATTTCAAGAAGAGGAAAGTCGCATGGGCAAGGCCAGGTGAATATGGGAGGTAGGTAGTCTCAGAACTTTTTTATTAGACCTTGAAATACAGTGCTTTTATTAATTTAAACCCAAATTATAGGTCATACAAATATAAAGCACAGTTATACATTAAATATAAATGCAGCTACATTCATTCAGTTTAATCTTATTCCAAGTGATTGAAAAAGTTTTTTTTTTAAAGTGTCTCAAAAACTTGACGATTTCTTGTCAGTTTTACTTACATACATAGTTTTGCACATTTATATAATGCGTCATTTTTACTTTACAACTAATATTCATTTGATGTATAACTCATTTTAACCTTGGAAGAGGGGATGACTCGGTAGCATGCCAGGCTCCTAATCTGCAGATCGCAGGTTCGAGTCCTAAATTGGATCAGCGTTGTTCTATCTTTGCAAAACTCCCCACGAATTAGGCCGAGCCATGGCTTTATATCTGGCCCTGTGTGAAGGAGAGCCATATTGTGCATGTTAAAGAACATGCTGGATGGCCTTGACAGTAGGCTATCATCCGTGTACTAACAGCTGTCCAGTGGGTTCCTCCACCAACATTCTCTGAGCCCTAAAGGTCCTTGTGACCTAGCCCATTTAGCCCATTATGTGGAAAAAAGTGCTACTCAGAGGTAAAACAACCCAACCCTTTTATTCACTATCTTTTATGGTTGATTGTTAAAATTTTTTGAGTACAATCAATTTTTCTATAGTTCTCCCTATTCAGGAATTATCATGTTACTTTAACCCCTTCTTTCTCAGCCGATGGGGAAATGCCAATCACTTAACATTTTATAATTTGTGATTAGTACCACAAAAAGTTATCAAGACACCACAATCATTTGCTAGCGTTTGTTAACAGTAAAATATCTAGCCCAAAACAAGGCTGCACAAATTCCAGAAATAGTTTTTCTGATACTACAAGGATGTCTCATGGCTCTCCTCTCACCACAATGATTTCGCCAATAAAGTATTTTTTTTTTCTTGGTAATATTTAGCAATAATTTAAAAATATAAGTTCAGTGTATTTCTCTGTTTTATTATGATGATTATGGTATAAAAAATAGTGCAGATATTCAAATTTTATGGATAAAAATTGACATCAGTTCTTAAATCATGTTTTTATTTTATTTAATTTAAAAAAATGAAGTTTTCAACAATGATTTTTTTCCCCCAAAGGAAGTCAGAATAATGGTTTGTTGTGATGATTCATGTTGAAGTTGATCAACATGAAGGGGCAGTTTTTTTGTTTCTAAATATTTGACTGCCAATTAAATTTAGAAACTAAAATAGAAGTATTTCTATCTGTGTAATGCATTAAAACGAATGAGGAAAACAGAATATTAGGGGAATTTATAACATCTAAATGTTTAAAGCATGGATGTTGTATGTCATCAACTTCATTTAAGATCTATATTGAATAAGCTATGAAATAATGGAATAGAAAATCCGAAAGAATAGGTATACTATTTAGAGGAAAATACATCTTTTGTTTTTAGAGATAATCAGGAGTAACTACACAGGCTAAAGGTGATAGAATATAATAAAAAAAAATACACCCCCAAGCAGGTGCTTGCCACAGAGTCCTGACAGGAGCCTGTCAGTATATACGCCATAGTAAAAGGTACTGTGAGGATGGTGGGATCTCAGTAGAAAGATAACACAAACATCTATGCCTTATCTGGGGCTTGAACCCAGGTCCCTTTGATCAGTAGCCAAGTGTGCTAACCACTTTGCCACGGGAAGGCCGACTTAGAATACATAACGAGAAAATTAAAGGAAGATGTGAAATAAAGGATGAAAAGATGTTTAAAAAAAATAAAATATCAGGGAACAGAAGATAATGAAAAATATTTTGAAATGGATGGAGAAATGGGGAGAAAGATGAACATGTTGAAGTATTTGGGGTCTTCCTCAGAATGTATGGAAGATGTGAGCAAGAACAGAAGAAGCAAAAAAAGCAAATATGAATGCTAAATTCAGTTTTATGAGATAGAAGTAGATCATCAAAGAATAAAAGAATGATTTTTCACCCAACTGCAATAATATACTAGCATATGGATCATATAGATGCTGACAGAAAGGTTAACATTAAACCGCAGTCGAAATGGATTTCTGGAGAAGATGTGCACAGAAGACAAAAATGGGTAAAATGAGAAAATTATGAGAGTAGGATATTGGGGTGTATAGAAATAGAGAGAGACCAAGATAATATGGACATATGAATAGAAATATGAACACACTGGAATAAGATGGCATAGAAGAAACAATATGGAAAAGAGATCTTTGAGAAGATTACATGGATAGAAAGAAGTGCAAAAGGGATGCTATCTACAGGCAATCTTAATATAAGGAAAACTTGGGGGAAGTGAGTAGGTAAACAATAGTTCTTGATCAGGCAGTTTTTTTTTTTTTGAGATATTGAGGAGTATGTGAAAAGCAAGTAGCTAAAGTAGGGGTGACCAACATTTTCTACTATGTGCCACATATTATATTGGGAATGTATCACATGCCACCAAAGGCAGGTCACATTTGGAAGAGCAAGAAAAACAGGAGGCTTGTCACTGATAAGAGCTGTACACAACTGGTAAATTTGCCAAAGGCTGACCACCCCTAAGCTGAAGCATTATTGTCAACTTAATGGATAACAAAATGTACAGTTTGCTATTATTTTACTAATATTTCCAAGCTTAATTTTTTATTAGTTTTTACTAGCTTCTTTGGCAAAAGAACAAAGACTGCAACTCCAGTGATGCTTGATAGCATCTTGATGAATCCATATCAATTTATTTGATAAAGATGACCTATGGAAACATTTATACACTTTATACAATATAAGTTAAAAATTTAGAGAAACTATTTATAAGTAATAAATAGTAACACATTTATTGAAATTATGCATGATCTTAACATCAGTTTAAGTACTGTATATAGAAAGTATGACTTTAGCCCAAATGTCATCCTATATGTCATCAATATCAATATCTTATATAGCATTTTTGGTTTTCAATGGTAATGAGGTAATGATAAAATATTTTTTGCATCCTTGAACATATTATGTAACATTTTTTAAATTTGCATACCTTCAAAAATGCCAGGATCAGAAAGATTAAAAACTTGAATTTGTGTTTGAAATGGATTAAAACATTTCATTATTAAAATTTTAACAGCTCTAAAACAATAAGTTTAATAATTTACACTATTAGAATTTTAGGAAGGAAATTATCTCTGACAACATATTCAGTAATGGTGAACATCATAACTATTACTGGATGTAGTTGCTACTTAAGTTAATGTTTCTTAACTAATTTCTAATAATAACTTTTCCTAATTTAAATATACTATTTTAAAAAGTTTATTTTTAATAAATGTTTCAGCATATTTTGAACATTAATTCAATTTTTTAAAGTACCTTTCAGTGATAACTCTTGAAGAATTGTAGGAAAATTGATCTTGAAAATTTTTTAACAATCAACAAAAAATTATAAAAAATCAACAAAAATATCAACAAATAAAAATAGTAGTAAATAAATAGGAGTGGTATTGTTATGACTGAGTTTCATACTACATTTATAAACTGGCATGTAATCAAAAAAAGAAAAATTTTCACTCAAAATAAAAAAAAAAATTAAATGGGTATTAAATCGGTAATATTGTGCTTTTCTTATATTTGTACAGATATTAAAATCTTCAATGTTCATCTGACAGATGCTAGTAAAAATTATCATATGAAAGCATGAGAAATCACTATACTGAAATCAACTTCACATCTTTTATTCAAAATTTTTATATAGTACCTTGGGAATTAGGTGGTTTAACCTTGTACATAATGAAGAAGTTTGTGACAGGAGTTGGCAAACTTCTTTGAGCAGCATATTGTGCAAAGAGAGACCGTGTTGGTTCAGCCACATTGCCCATATACATGACTACAACCCCCTCGGTGTGAGCGCCTGTACGCGGTGAGGGGGACCACCCTGTGAAGGTTCCGCTGGCTCGGCTACCTTCGCAGGGTCCTAAACGCTCGCCCACGTGTTTGCCGTGCGTGGAGACCCGTGTCCCGGGAAAGGAGGATCCTGGTAGTTGCTCGGGGGTCCCCGTCTTCTCTCCTCAGCTCATGACTGGCGTGGTCCCCATTGGCCGTCTTGCCATTGGGGAGCCTGTCTGTCGCGGGGCTGGGCAGCGGATTCCGGGGCCTCTGCTATACACTGCTTTGGCCTCTGCTTCCGGTAAACGGGAGCTCCTGGGGTGGCCCCCCCCAGGAGCAATCGGCTGGTGGGCAGGTCCTGCTAGGGTCAACCGTGCAGAGCGGTGAGTAACCTTGCCCACGGTCCGGGTACAGGTTTACAAGTTTCCTCACAACTTATTTTCCTTTTGTCGTTATCTTTTCTTTGTGAGGCCAAGTTGGCCATTCACAATTTTGTTATTTTAAGCTTTGTTTCTTTTGTGTAGAACGTTTTTGTTCTGCACATTTCTCTTTTCATTTTCCTTGTATTTATTTGTGAGGGCTTGGCTCACTGTCTGTGTGGGTATAGTGCCTGCGTAGCCCTGGCGCCCGACTGGGCGTCCCCTTGTTGGGCTCCGTGGAGGGTGGGGACAGCGGGCACTGAACCACACAAAAAAAATCATGAGAGAGAGTGATGAAAATAATGCGATCGCCGCCAACAAGAGGGCTCGACATGAGCCCCCATCTTCCTCGTTGTCTCAGTTATCTCTGCCATCGTCTTCTATGTCTGTGTCTTCATTCCCAAAGTTCCTGATCATCCACTCCACGGGTGATCAGGTACTTGGGGACATGTCCCCATTTTTCGTTAACAAAGGTTTGAAAGGTCTTGCGGGAGAACCGAAATCCGTTAAGCGCCTACGATCTGGTGACTTACAGGTTGAGACCGCTTGTTCCAAACACTCGGAACTGCTCCTGAAAGTTAAAGCAATTGGTGGGGTGGCTGTCGACGTCACTCCCCATAAAACTTTGAATTCCTCTCGGGGTGTGATCACCGAGTGGGGCCTCCTCAAAGTCACTGAGGAGGAAATCCTCTCGGAGCTCACACCTCAAGGAGTAACAGCGGTCCATCGGGTTTCGACACGTCGTGATGGGAAATTAACACCCACACGGGTGTTAATTGTTACATTCAACACGCCACGCCTGCCTTCTTCCATCAAGGCAGGTTATTTACATTGTGAGGTACGGCCGTATATCCCAAATCCTCTGCGCTGTTTTCAGTGTCAGATATACGGTCATGCCCGCACAGCATGCAGGGGCAAGCCCACCTGTGCTCGCTGTGGCAGTAAGGATCATCTCGATCCTGACTGCACAGCTGAAAAGGCATGCTGTGTGAACTGCAGTGGCGAACATCCGGCGTACTCCCGCGACTGTCCGAAGTGGAAAGAGGAAAAGGAGGTACAACGCCTCAAAGTCGTGAATAACATCTCGTATGCTGAGGCGAGAAAGCTTGCTGCACCGCCAGCCCCACCTGGCAAGGTTTCCTATGCCAGTGCAGTCATTGGAAAGCCCATCGTTCCAATGACTTCGGTTGCGGTGCAGACAGACATCAGTGTACCACCTACTGAGTCTTTCTCGCCAGCTGCGAAATACCTCCTTACGCAGGCGAGACCGAGGGTGGTGTCGACTTCGACATCAACCCCGGTTTCCATTCCTGCAGTTCAGCCTTCCACCTCCACCGGAAGGCCTCCTCCTTCCTGTCCTCAGACAGCAAGACCTTCAAAACCGAAGGGGCCCCCACCGGGGCCAAAAAAGAAAATTACAGCGCCACAAAGGGCGGTCACCGATCCATGCCCCTCGGACGATTCCGAGGACATGGATACCGACCGCCCCCTATTCACTAAACCGTCCTCCACGGCGGTTAAGTTGAATAGGAATTCGTCGTCCGCCCACTCGTCTAAGTCCTGAGATGGCCACACTCCTACAATGGAATTGTCGTGGATTCCAGAGGAATCTTGACGACATCAAGGCCCTACTTCAGGCACACCAGCCCATCTGTGTGTGCCTGCAGGAGACATACTTGCAGCCAGTCACAGATCCCACGATCCGGCACTTTTCACTAGTTCGCCGGGACCGGGATGGAGATGGTCCAGCTCGCGGGGGTGTCGCCATCCTCGTGAGCAACCATTCTCCATTCCAGGTCGTACCCCTCACCACCAACTTGGAGGCGGTAGCCATCCGTCTCTTCGTGGGGTTCTCGCTGACTGTCTGCTCTGTATATCTTCCACCTGGGAGCATCGTCTTCCAGGAAGACCTTGATGATCTCGTCTCGCAGCTGCCGTCCCCCTTCCTCATTATGGGGGACCTCAACGGACACAGTCCACTTTGGGGCAGTGCTGACACCAACGGGAGGGGCGGGGTCCTGGAGCAGTGGCTCCTGGATCCTTCTCTCTCCCTGTTGAACACCGGTGTCAGTACTTACTTTCACTCCCCAACCCGCTCTTTCACTGCCATTGACCTCACCATCTGCTCCTCCTCGATCCTTCCACTCTTTACATGGGAGGTCGAGGACGACCCTTATGGAAGCGATCACCTCCACGTGGTGTGCACCATCTCGCGTGGGGGGCCTTGCAGCCCTTCACGCGTCTCGCGGTGGAGGCTCGATCGGGCTGACTGGGGTGGTTTCGAGCTGCTCTCTGAGCTCGACGACCACTCTGTCAGCCAGGAGCCAATCAATGTGGCAGTAGCGGAGATAACGGACTGTATCGTAGATGCAGCTGCATCAACAATTCCTCAAACTTCTACACGGTTTCCTCGCTTTCCGAAACCGTGGTGGAATCCAGATTGCACCGCAGCTCGTAAGGCTCAGAACAAGGCTTGGGGGGTGTTTCGGAGATATCCGACAACCCCCAACCTCGAAAATTTCAAACGCGCCAGGGCGAAAGCTCGTTTTGTCCGACGCCAGAGCCAGAAGGAATCTTGGATCAAGTATACGTCATCCATAACCCGCACGACTAGTTCCAAGGTCGTGTGGGATAAAGTCCGGAAGATGAGTGGGAACTACACGTCCCACTCGTTATCGATCCTGGAGCACAATGGACAGACAATTGCTGATCCCAAAGCAATTGCCGACACTCTGGGGGAGTCGTTCTCCTCCATCTCTTCTTCGTCTTCTTACTCCCCCGAGTTTCTGGCCCAGAAGGGCAGGGCGGAACGCTCTCCGCTGTCTTTCCACTCGAATGGCCTGGAGCCTTACAACAGGCCATTCACAGCGGAGGAGCTTCGCCTTGCTCTGCACTCTTCTCGTGCCTCTGCTGTAGGGCCGGACAATGTCCATTATGCCATGCTCCAACATCTTTCACCATCGAGTAAGGATCGGCTGCTCCATCTCTTCAATCGCATTTTTCTCGAGGAGCAGTTTCCGGACTCCTGGCGGGAGGCCATCGTCTTGGCCTTCCCCAAGCCAGGCAAAGATCCCAAGATTCCTTCCAATTATCGTCCAATCGCATTGACGAGCTGCGTGTGCAAGGTGTTGGAAAGAATGGTAAATGCCAGACTCATCTGGTATTTAGAACATCACGGCCTTCTTTCCAACACCCAGTGTGGCTTTCGCAGGCACCGGTCTACTTTAGACCACCTGATCCGCCTCGAATCGGCGATCAGGAATTCCTTTTTACGTAGAGAGCACCTGGTGTCCATTTTCTTCGACATCGAAAAAGCGTACGACACGGCTTGGAGATTCGGCATTCTTCGTGACCTCCACAGCTTCGGCTTGAGAGGTCACATGCCGATCTTCATCTCCAACTTCTTATCGACACGTTCTTTTCGTGTCCGTGTCGGTAACACTCTGTCGCGGCCATACCCCCAAGAACAGGGGGTGCCACAAGGCTGCGTTCTGAGTGTTACGCTTTTCGCTGTCAAGATAAATTCTATAACTAGACAACTTCCTCCATCAGTAGGCAATGCCCTCTATGTTGATGACTTTAGCATCTTTTGCTCATCGTCCAGCATGAGGGTCATTGAAAGACAACTGCAAATTGCCCTGAACAATCTTTCGGTTTGGGCGACGGCAAACGGGTTTCGGTTCTCCCCACAGAAGACCGCTTGTGTGCACTTTTGCCACAAGCGTAATCTTCATCTGGATCCCGAGCTGCGGCTCGGGGGTAACATCATTCCAGTTGTGGCGGAGACCAAGTTTCTCGGTCTCATATTCGATCGGAAATTGACCTTTTTATCTCACATACGTCATCTCAGGTCCAAGTGCACGCGGGCATTGAACATCGTCAAGGTCCTCTCCTCCCTCTCTTGGGGGGCGGACCGATGTTCTTTGCTCCGCCTGTACCGTGCACTTGTCCGATCGAAACTGGACTACGGATCCCAGGTGTACGACTCGGCCCGGGATTCGGTGGTGAAGGTGCTGGATCCCCTCCATCATCAGGCTCTCCGTGTTTGCACGGGAGCCTTCCGCACCTCACCGGTCCAGAGTCTTTACGTTGAGACCGACGAACCTTCTTTATCTCTTCGCCGTCAGCAGTTGTCCCTACAATATGCGTCTAAATTGCGATCCCTGCCTGGCCATCCCACTTGGGACTGCGTTTTCAGTCCGAAGTGGGAAATGCTTTATACTAATCGGCCGACTGCCATTCGTCCTTTTGGTTTGCGTGTCCGAGGCTACCTCAGAGACATCAACACCAGTCTCGATAGCGTTGCACAGTCGACAGCTGAGCCACTTCCACCTTGGCTCGCTGTTTCCCCTTCCTGCGATTTTTCCCTGTGCAGGACGGGGAAGGCCTTTACACCCGACTGTGTGTACCGGCAACTCTTTGCCAGCCATCGTGCTGAGCACCCGGACTTCTTGCCTGTCTTTACAGATGGCTCGAAGTCCGGCACTTCGGTGGGATCAGCCATGGTCTGCTGTGATGTAATCATTGCAGACCAGATCCCACTGCAGTGTTCCATCTTCACCGCAGAGTTGCACGCTATCAGCCTCGCCTTGGACCACGTGGCGACTAAGCATCATCGTCGGTGTGTGCTTTACACCGACTCGCTTAGCTCGCTACAGGCTTTGATCTCGGTGAGGCATCTGCCTCACCCTGTTCTTACTAAGATCCGCCAGCAGCTACATCGTCTGGCAGCCACCACCACCATCCATTTCTGTTGGGTGCCCGGTCACGTCGGTATCAGGGGCAATGACTTGGCAGATGCTGCTGCCAAGTCAGCCACGCCCCTGTCCGACTCTCCGTTGCCGGTTCCATATCTGGATTTCCGGCAGCGTTTTACCATCGAGCTCCGGGCACTGTGGCAGAGATCTTGGTCGGAACAGCTTACGAACAAGCTCTTTGAGATCAAACCTATCATCAAACCATGGCAGTCTTGTTACCGCAGGAATCGCAAGGAGGAAGTTGTACTTGCTCGGCTCCGCTTAGGTGATTCGTTTATTACACATTCGTTTCTCTTACGGGCGGACGACGTACCTAAGTGTGAGTTTTGTGACACCATTTTAACCATCAAACACATTTTAATATCGTGTCCATGTTTTAACTTTGAAAGGCGTTTGTTTTTTAATTTTCATGATTTTACGTCCGAGCCTCTTACACTCGGACATTTGTTAGCTGATCATTGTTGTTTTAACGCTGTATTTGAATTTTTACTTTTTACAGGATATTTTACTCGAATATAGTTTTATTCCAATATTTAACCCAGGTTGCTTACATCTGGGTTACATTTATATTTATAACTTATTTATACATTTGTTTCTTGTTATCGATTATGTTTCTTTTTATTGCTTTACATTCTTAGTATATGTTTGTGATTTCTTTTAAAATTCGGTTATGGGTTACACGACTTTTATCTTTTTTTCTTCTGGACATTCGTATGGCGCATTATAGCCTTAGTTGCTAATGCGCCATTAAAACCCAAACAACCAACCAACCATGACTACAAATTGGCAAACAGAGTTATGAACAGTGCACTTAAAAGCCTTAGAAAATGATGGGCAGATAATGTAAAACAAGACCTAGTTAGAACTGATGTACTGTAGTGAAACGTAGCAGCTGCAGCTCAGGTCAGATGTTTGGAGAACTAAAATGCAGTCTGGTTAGACCTTCATGGCTGCCTGAGAATTTGTATGTGTGTGAATCTTGTAATTTGCATTCCCAACAAGCATGCATTGAATATATTTCACACTAAATTTCTACTACAAACAGATACACTTTTTAGTGTGTGCTTTATAACTATTCTTATAATTTAACTCAATTGCTTTTCTACGTTTAAACTGTTTTCAAATAACCACTGTACATTAAATATACTGCAGCATCTAAAAACAAATCAAAATATAGGACAAATACAAATAAAATCATATTTTCACAATGAATATTGTTTGTCATATGTTAAGGTACTTTTCCTATGTGGTGTTATTACACTGTCCCATGGCCGAATGGTTAGCATGCTTGACTATTGATCTAAAGGACCTGGGTTCGAACCCCGGGTAAGGCATGGATGTATGTGTCATTTTTCTGTCAAGGTCCCACCATCCTCTCAGACCTTCTACAATGGCATATAAACTGGATAGGCTCCTGTCAGACCTCTGTGGTAAACAGCTGCTTGAGGGGGTATTTATTATTATTTTATTTTAATTACATGTCACTCTATTACATTGTAGCTGAAAACAAAAACATTTGTATGAAGTAGAAATAGTATAACTCAGTGTTGCATAAGCATATTAAATTACTTTAACACTGATAAGCAAGCAAACATAAAAGTTCTGTTGAAGTTCAGAATACTTCTTGTAACATAGATGGAGTGTCAAATATTTTGTTCCTCTATTTGAAAAAAAGTCTATTCACAAGTTAGTTCTTAGAAATTCTTTACTGAAGAAATTTCAAGAATATTTGAATCACACTTAGATTTGACTACAAGCATATAAAATTTAAATAAAATTGTGTCTTTAGATTTAAAATGTCCTTCATCAACTATGATGTTATAAGGATCAGTGATATACAGAAGGCTATTATGAAAAATTTGTTTATGAATATGACATATGATATTGTAATGCATGACAGCGAAGTACGTTGCTTATAAACTTGATATAGCATCATTATATGTGAAATTGTTCTAATATAGCTAAGGTTTATTGGTGGTATTTCTTAAGTAAAGCCATCCTATGTCTGGGTGGTTAGCATATTTGGCTACTCATCTAAGGGACCTGGGTTTGAGCCCTGGGTAAAGGCATGGTGTTGTTTTTCTGTTGAGGTCTTTTGACTTCCTCACATAATCTTCTCCTGTGACATATAAACTGACAAGGCTCCTGCTAGACCTCTGTGGCAAGTAGCTGCTTGAGGGGCTATTTATATAAATATATATACATACTTTTTCCACTAATATTAGCACAGAAGTTGTTAAGGACATCATTTTCATATGAGCATTTAAGATAAACAGAATACACCATGAAAGTCAGAATGTCCTTAGGAGCATAAAAAGATGAATTTATTTCATGTCACAAAGGTTACACACCACTTCCTAAAGATACAAAAGGATGGCATAAACTAATCCAAACACAATTTACTGAAAATATTCATATTAGATAACTAATTATTGTAATTTTGGATATATTTATATTCATCATCATATTTAAGTTGATGTTTAGAAGGACACACAAGAAATTATATTTCAAATTGCATAAGGACAATGTGATGCATGTAAAATTATATTCATTAGTATACATATTGATTGTATATGTTATATGGTATTCATTTTTTTTAATTAAGCATATTGCTGAAAAATAATATGAAGAGAAATAATATGAGAAATTATTTTCATAAAATTTTCAGGGATGAAAATAAATTTAACATTTCATTATTGCAACAAATTTGATGGTACATAATAATGTTTTTTGTTTCAGCATATAGTTTAAAATAAGAATTATCTGTTAAAATAATTCAAAAATATAAAAATATATGAATTTAAATATACCTATCTTCCTCTATAAAAAAAATAAAAATAAATACCCCCTCAAGCAGCTGCTTGCCACAGAGGTCTGACAGGAGCCTGTCAGTTTATATGCCACAGTAGGAGATCTGAGAGGATGGAAGGACCTCAGAAGAAAAACGACACACACATCCATGTCTAATCCGGGGCTCGAACCCAGGTCCCTTAGATCAGTAGCCAAGCGTGCTAACCACTCGGCCACGGGATGGCCTATGCATCCTAAAATGTAGAAAATAAAACTAAACATATCAATGGTGCAATCAGTCACTGAATTCATATTCACTTCAAAGGAAGATAGGTCACTGGCAATCTTGTTTAGTAGGTAAATCGGTGTCCTATCTTCTTTAAAGTGAATATGAATCCAGTGAAGCATTGTACCATCAATATGCTTTAGTTTTATTTTCTACTTTCAATGCACATATAAGAAGGCATTTTTTTTTTCATTTATTTCTTTAAGGTGTTACCTTCATTTCAAATCTAATTTTCACTTACTATCGTGTACCGAAAAATTAATCATTTATATGAACCATCAACACAGCCCATTCATGTCTGGGAGCAAGTGAGGACAGTTGTATGCACCAGGGGTAAAAAAGTATTTTGCAACCTAATGAATAGCTAGTTTTCGCACATAGGAAGAAAAACTGATTGTGTAATAATTTGAAATTGCACCCTAAGTTTGATTGTGGCAATGCTTATTATATCCACTTACCACTACTTTGGCATGGCCTTGACAATGAAATATTAAATTTATTTTTAATCTGGAAAATATTACTAAGGAATTTCCCAATAACCATATTTTAATTAACCATTGGCAGAGTGGTTAGTGTGTTTTACTACTGATTACAGAAATGCGGGTTTGAGCCCTTAGATAAGGCATGGAGGTTTCTTTTCTAACATTTTCCTTCTGTTGATCTCTTCACTTCTTCACAGATATTTTCTGTGCTGTATTTTAATGATAGGCTTCTGTTATACCTCTGTGGCAATCAGCTTCTGGAGGGGTAATTTACTCTCATTATACTAAAAAATACCACCAATAAACCTTGGCTACATTATAAGAATTACATATATAATGACATTATATAAAGTTTATAATCAATATACTTCACTGTCATGTATTACAATATCATATGTCATATTCATAAAGTTTTTTCATAATAGCCTTCTATACATGTTGATCTTATTAATATTATAGATGATGAAGGGCTTACTGTTAAGTCCAAGATCAAATTCTATTTAAGTTTTATCATGTGCTTGTAGTTGAATCTAAGTGTGATTCATATATTGTTGAAATGTCTTCAATAAAGAACTTTTAAGAACTATCTTGGGAATACATTTTGTTTCAAATAGAACAACAAAATATTTGAGACTATCTGTATTGCAAGAAGTATTCTGAACTTTGAACCAGTGGTGTAACAAGAGGGGTATGATTATAACCATTATATCCTGACGGCTTAAAATCACATTTTCTAAGGCAGCCTCCAAAAATCAGACATTCAAGCAAGTCAACAAACAGTCTAGTCATTGGATTCAAACATACCAAAATACCAACACTATTAGGATTTTCTGGATATACCACTGTTTACCACAGAACTTTTATATTTACCTGGCATCCTTTGGGAACTTTTACATTTGCCTCTATCAATATTAAAAGTGATTTAATGTGATAATAAAAAGAGTTAAAATCAGTCATTTCTAAGTTACAAGCTATTAAGGTTCCAAATTGAATAATTATGAAAAGGCACCCATATTCTTGTTTATGAGCAGATAAAGAAGTTTCAAGTAGTAATCACTAAATAATCAGTAAAAACAATTATGAATGAAGTAGTAACAAAAATGAAATCTCATGATGATTTATTAAATAACTGAATACTATTAAAAATCTTGATATAATATTCAATAACAATAAAAATAAAATCTATGGTTTTATACGAAATTATATTGGTTTTTTCCAAATAAATTCTCTTTGTACATGTATATATAGTGTAATACTATCTCAGTTTTATAATATCCTAGGCTGTTTATTCACTTTTTAGCCATGGCCAAGTGGTTAGCACGCTTGGCTACTGATCTAAGGGACCTGGGTTCGAGCCCCGGATTTAGGCTATGGATGTGTGTCGTTTTTCTGCTGAGGTCCTGCCATCCTCTCAGATCTCCTACTGTGGCTTATAAACTGACAGGCTCCTGTCAGACCTCTGTGGCAAGCAGCTGCTTGAGGGGGTATTTATTATTATTTATATTATTTTGTTCATTTAAAATAAAAATAAACTGTTGTTTCCACTTTGTCATCAATTTATTTGCAGGCATTGTACATTTTTAAGAGATAAATGAAAATTCTTTTTGGTTTGGATAAGTACAACATTATTATTCACATTATCTGAATCTTCCATTAATTTGAAATTTCAATTTGCAAATACATCTTCAAATATAAATATTATAATAGTCTGTTTTAATTTCATGTTAATTTATTAATTTTATAACTTTGAAGCAGATATGATTGGTTGGTTCCCTCAAATGAGTGTATCAGTTTCTTCTTAAAATATTGCCTATTTTTCAATCAAGATATCTGATTCATAGTTTCTCATATTCTGTCAATTATTTATTGTAGATAAGACATACATGATATATGTTAAAAATATTTTTTTTTAAATTTCATTAAAGAACAAAGAAAAAAAGTTACTGATTTTTACACATCAACATTAATACTTATCCACTCTAGAATTATATCTTTGTGTTTGTTCACATTGTCTAGTATCAGTTTATAGTTTGAAATGCATCAGCCAAGTGCTTATAATAAACCGATTTGAAACGGGTTATTTTCATGTATTACTGAGTGCAAAATGTTTCGGGTTCACTGACCTGTTTGTTCTTGTCTGTAATGATCTGATTATCTATTATCTCACTCCCATCATTTGTTGTTGATTTTAAAAATTTTTGACCAAATGATTAGATGGTAATGCAAAGTTACTAAGAAACCGATATCCAAGCACACGAAAGAAAACTTTCTGTGCATGGACACTACAGCTCTTAGCCCGTAAGAAAATAAGCGAAACAATTAGTCAGACGATAAAAATGCAACAAAGCTATTTACTTTCGTGAGGTATTGTTTTCATAAAATACAATTAACAAGTTTTTGTTTGATATTCAAACGTACCTTGATCCTGACTCAGTTTGACTCCTGCTTCTATGGGAATGACAACTAAAGGTACAATTCCACTCAGTCCAATAATACAGGATGCAAGAATGGATAAAAACCACGTTTGATAACGTTTATCACTATTGCGATGAAACAGTGGCCCTTCATTACTGAAAGTACGCCAAAAGATATCTATTAGTGTAGTTTTTTCCACTGTCTCAGCATCCTGATGATGCTGAGGAATATGTTCCGAATTTTGAGTTTCAGCAGTAACAAAACTAAGAAACCACAACAAAAACAAGCACTGAGACACGTGCTTCATAATTTAGCTTTCGAAACACCACTTTATGTTGAATAAACCACTGTCTTTCTCAGGGAATGACAATCAGCTGACACCAGTCCACTCGACTCTTCGACATCAGTGTACAACGGTACTCGACCAAATCTCACGCATCAGTTGAATCCTTTGGAGCTCAACCTGCGCAGCGCCATCTCTCGTTGTCCTAAAATAAAACCCTAGTGGCCTACTAGATTCAGGAAAGTGTAATCAACAACGTTTCTTCTAATATAAGAGTATATGAACACTATTGCCAATCGCAGAGTTACGTCCAAGCTGAAGGAAAGTAGGATGGTGCTACGGAAGAATGTAACTTCTTGACGTTCATTGGCTAGGAGTTTTGACGTCACAATGGGGAGATGGGGGTGACGGATGGTAAACAAATCTTATACGAAACGTACTAGGACGTAACTTGGACGTAACATAGATTTGCTTAGATTATTACTCAATTGATTCCATGTAAACTGAAAACTAATATCTCATCATAACTACACATCATCTTATACCCTGGACTTTTGATTTACTTGAACACTCACTCACGCATTTCATCCGGGATTGAAGGCTTGAGATGCCTGTCTTCCTTAACGGTGAAGATTAAAAAAAAAGATTTGCGTAGAGAATGTAGTGGTAAATGTTTGAGGTCTATGGTGAAGATTTAAAAAAAAAAAAGATTTGCGTAGAGAATGTAGTTGTAAATGTTTGAGGTCTATGCAACTATCAAGAAAGTATTTATTTTTATGGATATAAACTCAGCGACCACTTTATTAGACACAGTCTGCGTTATATCAATAGTAACTTCTTAAATATGCTTTTTATGAAAAATTTTGACGTATGACTAAAGATAAAATAAAAAAAATAAATACCCCCTCAAGCAGCTGCTTGCCACAGAGGTCTGATAGGAGCCTGTCAGTTTATATGCCATAGTAGAAGGTCTGAGAAGATGGCAGGCCCTCAGCAAAAAAATGACACTAAAGATAATAAATGAAAAATGTTTTTATGAAAAATATTGATGTATGACTAAACATAATTTATGAAAAAAAATTATGAAATATTTCTATATATTACTCAAGATAATTTATGAAAAATATTTTTATGAAAAAATTCGATATGTAAAATAAATAAATAAATAAATACCCCCTCAAGCAGCTGCTTGCCACAGAGGTCTGACAGGAACCTGTCAGTTTATATGCCAGAGTAGAAGGTCTGAGAGGATGGCAGGACCTCAGCAGAAAAACGACACATACACCCACGCCTTACCCGGGGCTAACTGAAGATAATTTATGAAAAATATAATATGAAGGAAGATAATTTAAAGATCTGAATAAAATCCATTTTAATCTGAATTTTCAGCAATATTTGTTTGCTATTTAGAGAGATCAGGAATGTTCACGTAACAATTACATTAATTTTCGCCAATTGTGAGCCAATTGCAGAACGATCCAACTTGATAAATATTTCAGCTCCCATAACTCTTTAAATGCTGAAAGAATCCTACCACCATGGAAAGAATAGTGTTGGAAATCGAGATTTAAACAAACATGAGATCTTTAAATTACCTTCGATCATACCTTTTCACAAAAACCTTTTAAGAATTTACACTATTATGCTGTATTTATTCATTTGATGACAAAAGTATAGAGGAAAAACTGTCTTTATCTGGGTGGGATCCGAACTCACAACCTCCTGATAACATGTCGAGCATATATCAAAAGTAGAACACTCTGGCATGTATCTGGAAAGTTGCAGGTTCGATTCCCGTTGCATTGGCGATAATTTCTTTCACATAAACAATTTTTGAATTCTATATCTACAGGTAATCTGGGTATTTAATATTGATGCATTTCTCAATTCTAAGGTTTTGGCATATAATTGGTTACCTTGAAGTTAATCATGTTTTTACCCGGTATGTACACTCTTTATGATGTATTCATATGATGACAAAGGTACAGAAGAAAATTGGTCTTATCTGGATGGCAAGGATGTACTTAGAGGGAGGATCGACGTAGCCCCCCCCTCACGAAAATCCTGTTGTTTTTCACTAAATCTCAAACTTGTCTATCCGATTTGAAATCCAAACAGTTGTCTTTGTACAATTTTATTTTAGCCCCATATTTTATGTCCAACACTAAAGATGGATTTAAAAATATATATATAAAATCTTATTCTATATAGAATATCATTTTAATCTTTCCTGTTCAATGGAACATTCAGACCTTCCAAAACAAATTCTCGAACATCCCTTCCCAGCCCCTCTGAAACTAAATCCTGGGAACAGAGAGCTGTATCATGAGTTCATGGCGCCTATGACAAAAAATTGAGATGGATGCGTCATTTTATAGTTAAAATATTGACTGTTAAAACTTAAGAGTAATGGTATGGTATAAAACAGTAGATACTATTTACTTATAGACAGGTCCAGATCTACCAAAAAATGAGGTTGGGGAGGGGGGGAGGTCTGGCTCTGCTTATATAATTATGAAGTTTGTTCTTACATCTGAAAATAAATTATTGCATTAAGAAGAGGCTACATGGTTTTATTTTTCTTGCCTTTATGTTGGCAAAATCGTTAATGACATCATCAAATTTGCTTCTTGAAATGAAGCCCTTTCAACGAATAAGAATGCCAAGATATTTTTTTCTACCTCTTAGCTCGATTTTTTTAAACAACCTAACTTTATCGTATGTTTGTCCGTCTACAGACATTATACGCTTTCATTTTTAGAAATTTATTAAAAACACTTTTTGTGTTAGACCTGTAATGACGAAATATTAGAAAACGCATTTTCGCAATTTCCCTAAAGCTATAATGTAATTTCCACTCTAACGGTGGAAAAAGTTATTGATGACAAAATTTTAAACGAATATTGCAAACATGTATTTATACTGGAATTTGGCAATTTTGGTGATGAAATATGAAGCTCATGAAGTTTGCATTGATAACCTATTTGATGACTGCCCTTACCCCCTACGGGAGTGGGAAAATGCATAAATTTTTAGTTTTAAGAGAAAATTCTTTTTAGAGATAATTTAAATTAGGAATTCTGTTTTGGTTGGATAGGTATTGATGAAATGTTTTGATTAGCACTTTCCGAATCTCAAAAAGTTTTAATTGCGTCTCTTAACCTAGGGAAGTCAAATCTTCACTCAATGTGGCCCAGGGAAGTCAAATCTTCACTCAATGTTGTCCAGGGAAGTCAAATCTTCACTCAGTGTGGCCAAGGGAAGTCAAAAGGTTGGACACGCCTTTCTAAACAAATATTGCAAACGAACAATTTTGGGTAGAAAGTGATATTTTGATGGTGGAATGGAATAATCAAGAGGTTTACATTTGTAGCAGAAATTTGCCTATTCTTTTCTAGAGGTAGCGGGGATGGGACTTTATTTTTTTAAAGATAAATGTGAAGGAATTATTTTTAAGTTAGATAAGGAACCAACAAAATATTATGAGGCATAATTTTCAAATCCTCGAAAGGAGCTTTAATTTACAATGTTAAAATGTGTTAAACAGTGGTGGCTCGTGACAACTTTTTTGGTGGGCACTTTGGCTACTACAGGCAGGGCCCGGATGCAGAGAAATTTTGGAGAGATGCCTGATATTGGATTGAACCGAATATGACTGAAAAAGTATTTTGTAATGCATATATTCTTTTTCTTCAGCTATTCTCAAAATTTTTACGCATTTTTTAATTAGAACTTTCGGGAAAAACAAACTCGAAAAGGTGATCATGTCCTTTCTACTTCAGTATTTTGCCCCTTCACTGTAATAATTACCCATATATATGTATTTTTTCCTCTTTGTACTAGTGATATATTGAAATACTATTCAGGAAAATTATTTCTAATATATAGGTTATCAAAATCACGTTAACGTCAAGTTTTTACCTGTACTATTATCCGCTATCCACGTTAACGTCAAAATTTTTACCCGTGTTTTTATCCACTATCCACGTTAACATTAATCTTTTATCCGCAGAATGCTTTAAGTGCGGATATCAGCAAAAAGGCTTTAGTAATAAGTAGAGAGTGAGATTATTATTCTTTCCTTAATACGAATACTACTATAAAAGGATACATTATGTGGAAAATGAAAAATCTCATTTTCTTCGAAAAGGATCATCCCATATTTGCCATAGGTGATATGTTATTCTTCTAGTTCATATGTATTTGTATATAAATGAGGGTAGTATGTGAAAAATTTACATTATATGTGAAAATGTCATTTGGTGCCTAACTCTCATGGTACCTATGGCTGGGGCCATATTGACCATAGGTTCGATACAGCTCTGCCTGAGGACA
This sequence comes from Ryuthela nishihirai, assembly GCA_038380435.1. Classification (NCBI taxonomy): domain Eukaryota; kingdom Metazoa; phylum Arthropoda; class Arachnida; order Araneae; family Heptathelidae; genus Ryuthela; species Ryuthela nishihirai. Next base: position 75,968,086 of record JAWZYU010000010.1, read on the forward strand.
TGCCTGCTAGATGGAATCTGACTAAACCCGTGATCAGAGAACCTGACATGTTAGCAGGAGATCGTGGGTTCGGATCCCACCTGGCTAAACACAATTTTTCCTCTATATTTTTGCCATCATACGAATAATTTCAGCATAATATTGTAAATTACCCAGTAATAACTTGTGAGCTGTGATATATTTAATAGGTTATTTAAGAAGTTACTGAGTTCTGTATGCGAATTATTATCGACGTAGCATGAAACTACTTAACAAAGTGACCCTTTGAGTGTATTTTGATATTTTGAATTTCATATCAATTTATATTTTAATTTTTTTATATTTATGTATTCAATCAATTTATATTTTATCATTTGTACTACTTTTTATCGAATTACTACAAAATTTGCATTAGATGATTCTGAGTAATTATTTTGATTTTGCTCTTAAAATTAAACTTGATAGAATTAAAACACCAGAACTCAATTATTTTACAACTTATCTTATTTCTAACTGTTTATAATCATAAGGAAAATCTGAAGAAAAATTTTTGCCTCTTAAAGAATGTTTCAAATGTTTTCCCTTCCAAACGACATTTAATCTGACTTGGAATAAACATAGTTTTTAATATATTAAGAAACGTTTTCCTGTAGTTGTCCAATAAAACAGTTTTTTTTTCGCCTTTACATCTGAATTCCTAAATTTTTATTCTGGTGTATCAAATTGCATTGATGTAAATTCCACTATTTTTTGCTTCAATCTTAATCTTGCTTGCAAAATGGAGATTTTCCCCCCTGTGCTTTACTTAATTTTTAATAACAGTTTACAAATGCCTCCCTAATTGTTTGAAATGCGTCGTATACACTGACAATAAATTTTTATTCTCTGATCAATGCACTCTAAGTCAAGGCATTTAAAATATGAATTGCCTGTAATAATGCTACTCCTTTTGTTGGGCTCATTATCAGGATTTTCAGGGTCATAGATTTATTTTTCCAACACTCTTTTGGGTCTCCCCCCCCCCCCCGAGTCAATAATCGTTTGATCTGAGTAGAAGAGATCGTCATAACCAAGACTGAATTTTCGTGCGACAGGTTTATATCTGACATAGATTTATCATATTAGTTTACGTTTAACAGGGAAACTGGGAGTCCTAAGAGTTCACATCGTAGGTTACTATTTAAAAAAAAGTCATCTGAAAAATGCTTACTACATATCTTAGCATGCTGCATATCTAATTTGTATTGACGCCTAACCTGTATCATACAATTCTTACTGCTTTCTCTTTTGATCGAAATGAATTTGAAACATTGCTTTTTTTTAATTTTTGAAATATAATTGACGAACTTTGCTACTGCACAGATGAGCATGATTTAAAAGCAAAATTTACTTTACAGAGAGAAATATCCACCAAGCCAAGAACAAAGATAGGCATAAATAATGAGAAATCATGCTACTCCTTTAGCTCAGCCAAAGAAGGCTATCCCTTTTGTAACATCACAGAAAGCAACCTCTATCTAGAATAACTTTGGTAAAACAAAGTCTTTTGGCACCACCCTATATCACAGAACCCTATATATACAGGTGTCCCTGAATTCATGGCCCAAACGTGAGGGGATGGTAGTACACACCGAACCCACCAATATTCGTCATAGCATATGCTGACGCAAACGCAGTGAGGAGTCGGAAATGAAGGACAGACACAGAGGTTTCCAGAGTGACATTTATTGGAGATCATTACAACAAATGCTCGAACGTCCGCCCACCAACGTTGATACAGGCAGCACAATGGCGGAGTAGTGATCGGCATACCTGCTCGTAAACACTGGGCTTGTCGCGTACATCGGTGGCTGCAACGGACAGTCAGGCTACCAGATCCTCCGTGGACTGCATGGGCGTCTCGTACACGACACTCTTCAAATGTCCCCACAGAAAGAAATCGATACAAGAAAGATTGGGCGATCTGGGAGGCCACGGGATGGGACCACCGATAATGCTGGGGTTTGGCTGATCCAGCGCTTTTAAGCCGTGCCGCCTCATCTACGCCCCCTACTGGCAATGGGCTGCGTTTGTGGCCGCATATTCTATGACGAATATTGGTGGTTGGTGGGTTCGGTCTGTACTACCATCCCCTCACGTTTGGGCCATGAATTCAGGGACACCTTGTATATTCCACTGGTTACATTCCTTAATGTGCTACATTCGGATAAACGGCAATCTGCAACAGGGGCGGTTATAAGTCTTAATGCTGGAGGGGGGCCATTTAGGGATGTATGGAACATTTTGTAGCCTAGAAATGACATTCTTAACTTTATTAATGGATTATTTAGCAATGGACTTTCTTTTTACAGCTTGTCATTTGGTCTCTGAGATAGTGAGATTGTTAAAGGTTTTCCTTCCTAGAAAAGAAAATGGAGATCAAACCATACATTACCTTGCAGATCTCTTGGAGGAGGATATGGCCTCCCTGGCCTCCTTTATTGACCACCACTGATCTGCAAAAACAATACCTTATGTAAAAAATTAAAATGACAATGCACAACCATGGAATATAAATACGAAAACATAAGGCTGTATAAACAAAAGTTTAAGAGTAAATATCTCATGTATACGTTAGGGATATGTAAAGATCACACATTTAATTTATATTTTACTAAGCAGTTTTATATTTCCCTAACTATTATATTTTTTATTTCCTTGCCTTTCAGCTTTTTAAACGTTTCTTCCTTCTTTAGTTCTGATCTTTGCTGGTCTTCTGGTTAGAAAGCATGCAACACCTTCAAGTAGCATACCTATGGCGATCAAGAAAAAATTGGGAAGTGGGGAGATGAAGACTCACAAGCAACTGAATAAATTGTAATATGCCTGAAAGTCATTACAAGTATATTTATTTTCATAAATTATACTCTCCAAAGAAAATTATATGATTTCCTCTTCATTTTGGTGTCTCTTTTTTTGATAAAAATATTTTTGCAAAATACATATGATACATATGTTTATCTTTTTTTACCTTTTTTATTTATTAGAATTCTTCAAGAGACAGTTTAAAATCCTCCAACCCTGTAACTTTGTATATTGTTTTATAAGTTGACCAATGAAATTATCGTTATTTTCTTTTATATATAAATGAGTGGCTACGTGTGTGGGAGAGTCTACACTGTGCATGTTAAAGAATATAATGGATGGCCTCGATGGGAGGGTACCATCTGTCAACACCTGTACACTGGATTCCACCAACATTCTCTGAGCCCTCAGAGCCTTATCTGATCATTTAGCCCATTATGTACCAAAAAGTTCCCCTCAGAGGTAAAACAACCCAACCCACTCAGTGTAGTCACACTATGCGATAAGAACTGCAATCACCTTTTTTGAAAATAGGGATAACAATAGCTCTGGTAAAATCCTTAGGAACCATGCTTTAATCATAAAAGGTACTCAGAATTTCAGTCATCCAAGTGGTAACCGAAACATTCCCAGCTCTAAGCATTTCAGTTGTAATTTCATCTACCCCTGGGGATTTATGTAGTTTAAGTTTAGAAACAGCCAAAATAACTTCAGATTGTGTTATAGGGCCAACATTAAAGCCACCAATGCATCTATCATCATTGCAAACAATGGGAGTAGAACTAACTACATTGTTTAGAACATCACTGATATGCTCAGCCCACGTAGCCATGACAGAATCCTCAGCTTCTATAACCTTACCATGTTTATCCTTCAATCTTTGTATGCCAGTCGGTTTTCTACCACACCAAACATTAACTATCTAGTACAGCTCTCTGCTGTTGTGCGGTCTAACAGTTTCCTCAGCTTTGTCAGCCAAGCAATCAAGCCAAAGATTCTTATCAACAGCTAACTGATACTTTACAAGTTTGTTAAGCTTTCTATAATACTTTCTATTAGGACTAGTATGGTATTAATTAAGGACATTCCAACAGTTCTTTCTTTCTGAAATAAGCTCAAGTGCCTTATCACTCAAATAATTCTGCCTTCTTTGCTCTTTTTTTCTTTTAAAAAGTACTATTACTTTCGAAAAAAGCCTGTTTAAAAAGGTCTCATTCTTCCCCCAACTTCAGTAGTAACAAACCATGACTGCCATAATGACTAACTAACCTATCATAGTAAGCTTTACCTACAACTGGGTCTTTCAAAGCTTCAGGACTAAATGTAAGTTTTTTAATTTTAATACAACACTTCTTAAGTTTAAGCTGCGAGACACTTTTATAAAGGTAATTGTCAGACCCAATATCAGCTCCCCTATATGACCTGATACTCCTGGCAGAACTAACCCATTTGTTGTTAATTAATATATAATATATCACATTCTTATGCAGCCCATCTGGTGAAACCCATATGTACTTATGTATGTCATGGTGTTTCTAATTTCTCAAAGCATTAAGTTTACTTACCTGTAGAGACGTTACCCATTGTCATTACAGCTACCAATACCAAAAGGGCCTATCATCCTCTCCAAAGGTCAGAGTATGTACTAACTTTGGCATGGATGTCACCTTCAAACAATAGTATATCTCCTTCACAGAATTGAAAATATCCTGAAGTTGTCCGTAAAACATATCCTTCTCATTCTCATCAGCATCCTCAGTGGGGGCATAACAACAGATAACATTCAAGTTTTTAACGCTTGTCTGAAATTTTGCTGTAAGAAACCTTTCATTAATACACTCATATCCTCGAAGAGCATCACTCGCATGTCTGCTGAGTAGCAGATCTACGCCTGGTGATGCTCATTATCTTCTCTCCTTGAAAAGAAAAATTTAAGATTATTTTTAAGAATCTGAACTTTATCTGTCCATCTGGTCTTTTGCAGGCCGAGAATACCTAAATTATAACTGTGGAATTCTTGTGTGAGGACATGAAGAGAAAAAGCTCTATGCAGAGTCTTCACATTCCAAATACCTATGGAGAGAAAATGGTTAGTGGCATGTTTAAAAGAACTCGTTTATTGAGTGAGGGAATGCCCGACAATATCAAACAGCCCCCTAATCGCAGACATGGGGCAAAGACCCATTACCCCACCACTAAATGTTGAAGCCATCTACACAGGAAGATTTCCTCCAATGTAGAATTTGACGATGGCCACAGGAGCAAGAACTCAGGTGCTAAGAGATGACCTCTGCTCAGGATTATCCACCAGCTGATAAAACATATCCTGCAAATCTATTCTCTTGGGGCTATCAACCCACAAACAAAATAGAAAATACAGCAGAAGATTTTCCCTCCACAGAAGCTCATCAGTGCAACAAATTCAAGATCCATAATCAAACTCAGAGCCTTAATCCAGTCCAGTAAGTTTATATAGTCAGCACCAGGACCATGTGTGGTTGACCACTCTTCAGCAGGGTAGGAAAAAAAAGAAAAATAGCCATAGTTGTCCACACTAATCTGGCAGCTCCCCCTCTCTGTTCACTTCCACAAGAGAGAATGTGTTTTGAAAGGTACTAATGGCCTGCACCACGAGAAGGCGGTGTCAGACATTAGGTGCTAGGCCTGACTGGTTCTATGCATCATCACAGGGGACTGGTGCATAGTTCTCCTTCCAGTGACTACCTAGCTACCATTTACAGACTGCAGCAGATTCTGCTCAGATAATAGTTGCTGCCATTTTTCTTTTCATAGGTATATTTCTATTTCATGTAACTTGAGACATACTTTTATATAAATAATACATCTGTGCATTTTTCCCAAAATGGTTTTGATCGTGTTAGGTGATTTTGTATGTTTTTTGTAATTATTTGAATAAACTTATCAGTTTTATTGGGTTTACCACAGAGCTCTAAATATACAGGGTGAATCTGAAAAAGTGGGCAAAACTTTACGGGGTGGTAGAACGCAGCTATACGAACAATATTCGTCATAGAATGTATGGTCGGAACGCAAGCAGTCAGAAGTTAAAAGGTAGTTTTCCACTGTCACATTTAAAGAATGAACACAAGGAGAGGAGATACTTCAGAAAACATTTTATTAACAGGAATGTAAATGAGGTACATGCTCAAAGAAATTGCTCAAAAGAGCTGCCGCCAGCTGTAATGCAGGCTTCACACCTGCGGGATAGGGACTGACGCACATTTGCGAAGACACCAGGCATTTCCCGAATATCGCCGGCAACAACGGCGATCCTGGCGACTAGATCCATATCGGTTTCAATGGGGACACTCGTAGATTAGGCTTTTCAAGTGCATATCCGCCATTTCGTGGTTAGTATAACCAGCCATCCTCTCGGCAATCCATGGTAGAAATGCCGTTGGGTGCGAGGACCGACCCTTTTATACCATTTCCAACGCTACCTAGCGGCTCGCCGTTTGCGTTCCGCCCATACTTTCTATGACGAATATTGCTCGTATAGCTGCGTTTACGGGGTGGTATATTCTACCACCCCGTAAAGTTTTGCCCACTTTTTCAGATTCACCATGTATAATAGAGGGAGAACTCATGTTTGGGCCAGGATGAATGACGGTAGGGTGGTGCCACCACTCAGGAGAGAGCATTTCTTGACCTTTATTGGCTAGGAGGTTTGGAGTAATAATGGGGAGACGGATGGCAAACAGATCGTATAAGAAGTGTACATAACATAGATTTGCGTGACAAAGAAAGAGAAAAATTGGCACTTCAATTTTGTTTAACTGTTTTAGGTCTATGTAACTTTCAGAAGAGTAGTTATTTTTATGGATATATATATATGTTCAGCTATCGACTTATTAGAAAGAGTTCGGTGTTAAATCAGTAGTAACTGAGACGTTCAGTAACTTCTTAAATAAATGTTTTATGAAAAAATATGACTGAAGATAATATAAATGATAATATAGATACTAATGATAAAGATATGAATTTAATCTGAATTTTCAGCAATATTCGTTCGCTATTTAGAGAGTTAAAGAAAGTTTGCGTAATAATCGTGAATTTTTTTTTTGGCAGAATGATCTAATTTGCTAAATATTTCACCATCCATAACTCATTAAATACTGAAAGAATGGTGCTGGAAATCGAAATTTAAAGACTTCAGATCTTTAAATTATCTTCGATCACATTTTTTCACCAAAACCTTATTTAACAAGTTACTGAGTTCTGTATAGAGTTACTATTGACGTGGCATGTAACTACTTAATATAGTGGCCTTTGAGTGTATTTTGATATTACGAATGTCATGGTTTCATCATATGTATTACTTTATATCGAAGTGCGACTGAATTTGTATTAGACAACTCTCAGTAATTACGGTATTTTGATTTTGCTCTTAAAATTAAATTCGGTATTTTGATTTTGCTCTTAAAATTAAATTCGACAAAATTAAAACATCAGATCTCAATTTATTACAGCTTGCGATTATTAACAGTGGGAAAAAAATAAGGAAAATCTGAAGAAATATTATGGATGTAGATGCAGAAATAAATGGCACACTCCAAATCAAACGATTGCCAAGTGCATTTCGAAAGAATTTGATTTTTAAACTCTTCTATAGAGTTTAAACTTCTGCTTCTTTGTGATCAAGTATTAACATGCTAATTAACTGAATCGCATATAACTGTCACAATAACCATTGAAAACCTAATAAAGGCATCTTGTCATAGGTAAATGTCAAAGTAATTTACCGCTATCGTTAGTCTAGTGAATGTCAAATTAATGCACCTATTACCAGTGGTGGATCATGAGCTTCTAAACTGCTGCAGTAAATACATATACACTGAAGAGTGGTGCAGTAAATACATATACACTGAAGAGCCAACATTATGACCACCTGCTTAATATGATGCTGGTCCTGCACATGCCACCAAAACAGCTATTACCTGGTGAGGCATGGATGTTACAAGATTTCTAAAGGTGTCTTGTGGTATTTGGTACCAACACGTTACAAGCAGATCCTTTAACTCTTGTAAGTTACTTGGTTGAGCCACCACAAATCTAACATCATATTAAGCAGATGTTTAATATGATGCTGGTCCTCCACATGCCACCAAAACAGCTGTTACCTGGTGAGGCATGGATGCTACAAGATTTCTAAAGGTGTCTTGTTGTATTTGGTACCAACACGTTACCAGCAGATCCTTTAACTCTTGTAAGTTACTTAGTTGAACCGCCACAAATCGGATATGCTGTTCCAACACAAACCACAAATGCTTGATTGGATTGATGTCTGGGGAATTTGGAGGCCATGGCAATACACGAAAATCTACCTAATGTTCACGAACCATTCTCGAATAATCCGGGCAGTGCGGCATGGGGCATATAACTGATGAAAGAAGGCTCTACTAGAGGGACATACCATTGCCATGAAAGGATGTACCTGATCTGCAATGATGTTTAGGTAGGTGGTAGACATCATAGTTTCCTGCAGATGAGTGACTGGACCGAGGGTTTTCCAGCAGAACATTGCCAAAGCATTACAGGTTTATATCAGTTTGTTTTCGTCCCATGGTGCTTCCTGATGCCAAACACCTCCTCAGGTAAACGACACACATGGCCATCTACATGGTGCAACAGGAAACGAGATTCATCAGATCAGACGACTTTCTTCCAATCATTCAAGTCCAGTTTTGATGCTTGAGTGCCCATTGTAGATGCTTTCGATGGTGAACGGAAGTTACTATGGGCACTTGGAGTGGCATGCAGCTACACAGCCTCATTTTCAGCAGGATTCGATGTATTGTGTGTTGTGACACATTACTCCGGTCACCAGCATTCAAATTATGGGCTAGTTGCTCCACAGTATCCCGTCTGCTGGCTTGTACCATACGGGATAGCCTTCGCTCACCTCTAGCATTGATGAGCTGTTGTTGGCCCAGACCTTGCCAGTGGTGCATGGTCTTTCCCTTCTCGGACCACTTTTTGAAGGTACTAATCATGGCTGTCCGTGAGCACCCCACAAGCCTTGCAGTCTCGGAAATGCCCTGACCCAGTCGTCTGGTCATTACAATTTGGCCTTTGTCAAGCTCACCTAAGTTTGCTGCCTTTCCCATCTGAAGAACAAGAATAATACTGATTAACAGAGCTCAGTATCAGGTGATATTTATACAGTTTCATGACCTTCACTCGTGCTGTCGTTTACCTGCAGTTGTTTCGATTTGCATAAAGACAAGCTAGTCATTATGTTTTGGCTCTTATGTGTATATGGCAACGAGTTCATACCTAGAGAACCTGGGATGAATTAAAAATTAAGTCGGGGGGGGGAATACTTGAGATTTGATATTAAATTTAACATAAATATACAAGGGGCTTTAAAAAAAAGCTATTGACAGGCAACTGCAGAACAAAAACCATTGTACTTACCTCAACAAAACTTTCACTGTCCTTAAATATACTCCCCTCCACTGTCCTTCCTTTCACTCTCCTAAATATACTCCAGTTCTGAAACGTTTGGTGATAATCGTGTTGGGAAATACTCTGCAGGTCTGAATAAATGCATTTTGCAAGTCTTGCACCCTAGAAAAAGGCTTTCCAGCAAGTTCCTTTTAACTTTTGGAAACAACCAAAATCACATGGTGTAAGATCGGTTGAATATGCATGATGGGGTAACAAATTTTTTTTCCTGCTCTAGATAGGCCGTAACCTGCTTTGTTTCATGAGCACTCGCATCACGGAGGTAAGAATGAGAGGAGATGCCCTAATGCGTTTTCTCTCTCCAAGGGCATGACACCGCATCAGCTGGGTAGTGGCCATGTCGATGCTTCCAAAACAAACGTTCTACTGCCACAATCAAGCCTAGTTTCCGAATACTTTGCTCACCTCTACTGTGATATTTACTACTTCTACTATTAATTCTATATTTCAGAAAAGTGGATCTACGTTATTTCGATTTAGTAGAAATAATTTTTTCGGCACTTAATTGGATAACTGTAGCAGAATAGTATATACATTTTCCGTTATATAACTGTTACTTATTTACCACAAACATTTAATATAAGAGATAAATTTGAATAAATGGAATAATAACAAATTAAAATATTACATCGTTTTTAAACTTTTATTGATAGGTGTAGCCAGTAAATAGTTGAAATGAGTTATTGCTTTAAACATTGATAAACTATACAAATACGCATAGCTACGTATTTTACAGGACCGGATCTATGGGGTAAGGGTTATGGAGGGACAAAAATTTTTCGCATATTTCATAAGGTTTTCAAGAAATTTTTTAAACATCTTTTTTTATTCTAAAGACAGTGAGGAAAATGTTATACTGCAGTAGAATCCAGTCTGTTGACTCCCCCCCCCCTTCTTTTTACCATTTTTACATCGATTGCAGCAGTTGCCCCCTTATGTTTTTCAATTATGGGCCTAGCAATATACAATGGCAGAACTGAAATATTAAAAATCAAAATGCAGCATGTTAACATTTTCCTATGTTAACTACACTCTTTTTTTCTTATTCTGCGAAAAAAAATTGCATTTAATGAGATTAAAGCCAATAATCTAGGAACCATAATAGTAGCAATTTTAAATTTTTAGGAATTTTATGCGATTTTATCTTTGATGGGGGACAGAATATAAAATATATCAGCATTGCTTGTAACAAAATGAGTTTTCTCTGATCTTTCCTATTGCAGAGAAACTGAAAATAGCATGTTAAAAAACTATGAAACTCACTGTTTGATTCAATTTTGATCTTGCTGATATTTTAATTTGTATGTCCCAACTGTGCCAACTTTGAAATTTATCTCTTCTGAAACCTCACCGTGCCCTCAGTGAGAAAAGGGACACTGACAGTTTAAAACGGCCTTGAAAATGCTATCCATCATATGGGATGTTGAGCCATGATCCCATATGCAGCAGAGCCATTGGGGGTGTTTTACATCTGAAAAATAACCTTTTTTTGCAATGAGCTAATGCATAAAAAGAAATGTGTTCTCTTTCATCCAGGTCACAAGGACCCCAATGATTCAGAGGAGGTTGGGGGAAGAGAACCCACTGCACAGCTGTTATGAGACAGATGGCAACCTCCCTTCAAGGCCATTCAATGTGTTCTCTAATGTGCACAGTGTATGGCTTTCGTTACATGGAGCCATGGCTTAATGTCCCATCTGATGGATGGCAGCCTTTCCAAGCCCATTGGTGTTCTCTTTCTGGCAGAGGACAGCTTTGGGGTCAACAGATATGAATCTCAATGCTGAAACATTTGGGACTCGAACTAGGGAAGCATTTTTTTTTACAATGAACGAATTTTTCTTCATATTTTTTATTCACATGAGAAGGGCAATCGCCTAAATTTTAAATCACATAAATTTTAATCACATAATTTTGTGGTAAAATTAATGGAACTAAAATCTGTATACAAAATACTTGTGGAATGAAATTAAACTAATTAACGCATTTTTTTTTAAATAAGCTGCATTAGGTCCTCAGTAATAATAATAATAAACAAAAGAACTGAAGATAATTTTTTTAGATTTGTTTTCGATAGAAATTTGAGTCCATTTCATCAGTAAATTTCCTGTATGTACTTGAAGAACTGCCATCCATCAGATGGGACATTGAACCAGGACCCTGTGTGGGAAAAGGGTTGCACCATGTGTGTGTTAAGTAAAACGTTGGATAACCTTGATGAAAAGCTTCTCTCTGTTTCATAACAGATGGATTTGTGGCATAACCCAGTGGGTCATCTTAGTCAATCATCTCTGAGCACTTGGTGTCCTTTTGACTTAACCATTTACCCCGTTGTGTTCCAAAAAAAATAGTGGCAATCAGGGGTGAAATAAAAGGCAAAATCATCTATGAATTGCATAAAAATGCACTATGAAATTTCAGAATCAAATGGAAATACCTTTAATGGAATATTATAATTTCTTGCTTAAAGTAAATATATCTGCTTTAATCAAGGTCAAGAACAAAAATTTCAGTTATCAAATAAAATTATTTATTTAAAGTATTTTTAGACATACATATAATTCAACGAGAAAGAGACATCTTAATTCTTGAAATCCAGCATCTCTTTAAATTTAAAATGAAAACTAATATTAATATTATAAAACCATGTTCATATTTAATCATTGATTCATTAGTGCATTAAACCTAAAGAAATGGGAAAAATCTGCTTAAATTCGGGAAGGATTCTAAACGGAATTAAAACTCATATTTCATAACTGCACAAATCAAGAGATCTGCACATATTTCATAACTGCACAAATCAACAGATCTGCAGTTTTGTTAACTGCACAAATCAAAAAGATGTGTCACATTTAATAATTTATTATATGTTGATTATTTTGATAAATTTAGTAGTGAAATATAATTTCTGGTGCCTGTTTTGAAGGGCGTTTTCTAAAGGATAATGCTAAACAGGAATCCATAATGTAAAAATCGCGAATTGTCAACTTTTTACCGAGCAGAAATTGTTCTATTACTACAGCTACAGCTAATGTTTTGAATAGAACAATATGGCTGCCACGCAGTAGCTCTAGCATCAGCTTTAAGTGTTTAGGACTTCTCCTCTTCCTTCCTGCCTCCATGACTCGCATTGACATGAAGAAGGTGAACCAGTGACATTCTGAATGAGTTCGCTACCGGGTGGATTCCTGGTAGCGAGAATATTCAAGTGAAGATTTAATCATGATGATGATGATGAATCAGTGACACACCGGTTATGGGACATTGCTCCTTTATCTCCTTAACCATTTTGGGCAAAAGAATGTTGGTGTAATTTTGGCGATTTACAGTCATTTTTTCAGGTAAGGTGTCCATGGCTTCCAATCCTTGGGAATTGCAAAAAATTGTGAAGATCCTCTTCTTTTGAGCAAAAGTTCTCTTGAGGGATTTGGAATGCTGTTCATTTTTCACAACCCCAATATAACTATGGATCTTTCTCGGAATTGTATAGTAATAAAACCACATCTCATCACTTTTGACAATGTCTATTAACCGTTTGAGGCCGCTAGGTTCAAACATTGCCAGCACTTCCTTGCACGAACTGATTCTATCTCTTTTTTGCTGTTTTGTCAGTTTATGGAATACCCATTTGGCACTGATCTTTCGGAACTTTAAATGTTGATGAATAATTGTTTCTTCACTACCAACTGATACACTGACATCGAAACTTATTACCTGAACGGTGATGTGTGAGGTTTTCTTAATGAGTTCACTAACATTAGTGATGGTCCTCTTGTTCACGTCCTAATTCGGTTTTACTGCATGAGGGTGGTCTTCGAATCTCTGCCGTCCTTCTCTGAATTGACCCATCCATTCCGTAATAGTGCCATATGAACAGACGTTATCCCCATATATTTGTAATAAATCGGCATTAACTTTTTTCAGGTCATCCCAATCTTCATCCTTGCGAAAATGTAAATTCTTTCCCCGTCTTTAGTAAGCTCCATAGTAACAACGCACAGCTTTTGCAGACCGAATTTTACGCGCCACCAGCGAATAGAGAAATGATGATATGGCCTTTGTTTTTAACACGTAAGGAGAAGTTTAGACAAGCTTTCAAACAAGTCGTTATTCGTTAATTTCGGAGGAACGAGTGCAAACTCACAGATCTTGTCAAGAACGTTTTGAAAGCCCCCTGTATATTTAGCTATATTTTGGCTTGATGCAGTTTAGGGACCACATCTTTCTGTACTGAGCGTTAAACTTTTTCCTTTATCGCCATATTGCTCATGGATTTCGAAAACGTTTGATTTATATAATGCTTCCCTATAGCAATTTATATATATAGTAAATATGAAACCAAAAGATTGATAAAGTTGTATATTCCACTGTTTCTTCCAGTAGCAGAAAGACTTAATCTAACCCTAGTCAACAACACATGGTTATTTTTGCGTAATAGATTTTAAATATACTCTTTTGAAGAAATTAAGATTTGTCTTGGTGCTAATGATTTATGCAACCCATATAGAAAACTGTGGTTATCTCAGCAATTTTTTAAAATAAATATATATTTTAAGTTCTGTTTTGCAGTACTATGTGTCTTGGAAATGAAAGTTGCTTCTATTCTCGCACACCAAGTCAGTGGACAGTGGGGAAGTCGTGGCGAGAGAACGGGAACCAGCCGTCAGCTTGAATCAACGATCTCCCGTCGCTCTGAATAAGAGCTGTGTGAGGCAATGAATATTTTGCTGATGGTTTGAATAGCAGGAGTGGATGGAATTGCTTTAATCATAAATTACAGTAAATTTTGCTTAAAAAATAAATTAAATAATTAAAAAAATCTATATTGGTTGTAATGATGTTTTGCATTCTAGTCAAATACGATTGTACCCTGATTGTTCCTTATTCTGTGGATTGTACCATGTCATGTAACAACCGGGATGTGACCGTGTAGAAACCGTAATCGAAGAGTAAAATTCGTGGCATTTAAAAACGTGAAACAGGGCAGGCTATTAGTTGTTAAGGGCCGAAATTTAAAAGATTATGGTATCTACATATGCGCCTTGCTTTTACATCATATAATTTTGTTATTTGTGAAGCAAGCCCTTTTGTAAAATATATTTCAAAGTATAGTCGGTAGTTACAAGTTGCATAACTAACAAAGAAAATCTTGTACACATTACATCTTACTGAAATGTATACCAAGATTTTTTGTGGTATTGAAGGGTAGGTGTTGTTTATTTTAAACTCGAAAAGTTCACCTTTTTTTACAAAAAAAAAGTGTATTTTCCTAAGGCAGCATTATACGTGCATAAATATGTAAATACAGTTAGTGGTGATGGTTATTTCTACCGGCATCTGTACCATTTGAAAGTCGGATTTGCTGGTTTGTGTTAATGGTATACACAAAAATAAAAATACCCTCTCAAGCAGCTGCTTGCCACAGAGGTCTGACAGGAGCCTGTCAATTTATTCGCCACAGTAGAAGGTCCGAAAGGATGGCAGGACCTCAGCAGAAAAAATACAAACGTGAATTCCTTACTCGGGGCTCGAAACCAGATCCCTTAGATCAATAGGCAAGCACGCTAACCAGTCGGTCACGAGGACGGCTTATTTTTTTTTGTCTTTTTACAATGAGAAAGGCAGTATATATTACCAGAAACTTCCAACGGGACAGGTGACATATTTGTCTTTTTTTTTTATGGAGGGCTGCTGTAGAAAATATGATATTGAAGCCATCAAAGGGGGAGTTATAACCCCAAAAAACTCCTTATATACTTACTATTTGTTATGATTCCGACAAAATTAATCAAGCCACTATTATGTAAGGGGAGGGTTGGCTCAGTAGCAGACTCAATCTGCAATTCTCAGGTTAAATACTAGTGGATTTGGAAAGGTTGCAGTGTGAAAGATGTGACATTAAACTTAGTCCTATGTGCAGGAGATCAGGCACATGCATAGAATTTTTTTTCAAGAGGGTGTCTGACAATTTAGTTTTGGAATATCAGTGTGTGTGATTATGGTTTTTCATTGGCTACTCTAAGGAACCTGGGTTCAAACTGCAGATAAGGCATGGGTGTTTGTGTCGTTTCTCTGCTGAGTCCCGCCATCCTCACAGGCATATTAAACTGACAGGCTCCTGTCAGACCTCTGGCAAGTAGCTGCTTGAGCGGGTATTTATTTATTTTATTATATACTATGGGTGGAGGGGGGCTTGGATATGTCCCTGCAGGAGATTTGTATTTTATGCATGTTAAATAACAGTGGGTGGCCTTCATTGGAAGGTTCTGTCTTGTTTTTTAACAACTGACCAGCTGATCTCCTGTCCCAACTTTTGCAGACTCTTGGGTCTTTGTGATGGCATTTTAGCTCATTGTGTGCACTAAAATGCTGCTCAGAGGTAAAAGAATACAAATCACTTATGTAATTGTACCACATTAAGCAACTAGTAGTTATTAAATTCCACAAAATATCAAAACAGTCTATTATAATTATAGCTCATATGCTAATGGGTGTTGGAAGGGGGTAACAAGTGATGCATTTGCTCACATAAATATTTAAAATTTCTAAAAATTATGTAATCATTGAAACCTATGCAATTCTGAATTTTATCTTACTACTATTAGAGACCATACACAATTTCCTGTTCCTGGAATAATTCCTGATGGTGCTCATCTATATACAGCACTTCTACCTAAAAGTTTTGAAGCTATGGGCATTGCAAATATTTTTGGGCTGGGAGTGGGCAATCTTCGTTCTTTTAATGCACATATTTGATCTATTAGCTATCTTCAATTGATTGCTAATAATTTTTAAAACATTTTGCTCTAAGCAACTACAACTATTTTATTACTTTCCTCCCCCCCCCCCCCCTTCATTTTTCAAAATATTGGAAGAATGGACAAATGGCAGTCCTTATGGCTGAGTGGTTAGCATTTTTGGAGGCTGAGGTCTCACCTTCCTCATAGGCCTCTACAATGTATTATACTGATAGGCTGGTGTATTATGCTGATATACTGTGTCAAGCAGCTGCTTGAGAAATAATTTTAAATTTTTTATACAAATTTATGCTACATTCATCATCAAAAGTTTAAAAAAATTAAGAAATTTACACCATATTCATCAAATGCAGAAAAAAATCTAATGGAATGAAATGTGAATTTACATTGTTGAAATAGTTATAATATTAATATAGCTTCTGTATCTATAATTTATCAAAGTATGCATTATCTGGACAAAAAAATTAAACTTTCCATTTTATGCCAACAGGAAGCTGAATCTGATATCAAAAGAATTATCTTCATTTGATCTTCAATTTGATATAGTCCTATGGAATCTGGACTTTATCAGCAATCATAACATGATTGCAGATAAAAATGATTGTGCTGATAACTTGATAAAAATGATTGCACTCATAACTTGAGGCTAAGGTTTGAGACTTAATAATAACAACAACAGGCAGAAATCTTGATCAATGGTCAGTAGCTCAACAGTCAGAGCACCTGACAAGTTATCAGGAGGTCATGAGTTCAGATCCCATTTAGCACAAGACAATTTTCCCCCTATACCTAATGTTGATGGGCTTGGAAAGAAGCATTAAAAAAATAAATTATTTATTTTAAAGGAAGGTGTATTAATGTAATATTAATCAGTTATTAATTGAGGTTGATGCTCTTTTCTCCTGAAAATAGTTTACCATTGTAATTTTTCATAACATTGAAAATAACAGCCATGCCAAAAAATTCACTGGGGGTGAGAGGACTTTTCTAGCCTAAATTCAAAATGTTTGAAGCTGTAAAACTACTTGGTGACTACGCTCTGTATAAGGATGCAACAGAAAGAGCTTAAGAAACAATTAATATTAGTGCAAATAATGTAGTCAGTATGGCTCAACATGATTGTGCTGCACCACCATAGCATGAAAACCATTGCCCAGGTGAAAAAATCTTTTTATGTCTATATAATAGAATATTTCAAGGTCAGCTACACAAGCATAACATGCAGATGCTGGAGGATTCACTTGTAGATATCTAAGAATGTACATGGGCACCATAAAACCTAATGTGCCCATACTTCCAGGTCAGTCCTTATTTTATGTGATGGTATATTTTTTGTGTGGATTATTATTTATTAATGAGAAAACTTTTAGGGAAATTTTCTGCTAAGTTTTATTAAGTTGAAATATTTTTTATAAATATATTTATATTCTGTAATATTTACACACTTTATTGTCTAGTTAACATGTTTGTTTAGCATGCTGTGAATATAATTAAAAATCAATCCAAAGTGAATGCACAGTATTCCCTGTTACGATAGACATCAAACATTAATTAATAGATTATGAAAAAAATTCATCGCTGCCACGGCGGGAATCGAACCCGCATCTCTCCATTCAGAATCTATTAATTAATGTTTGATGTCTATCTTAACAGGGAATACTGTGCATTCACTTTGGATTGATTTTTAAATTATATATTAACGTCTTAGCATTAGCGACCTTCTCATTAACATCTGATAATCAAATAGCAATGACTGAAAAAATGGTTGCATCTCCTTGAGTATAGATGGCGCTGTCTCAGTCACATCTCAGGAAGAAGATTTATAAGGTCATATTCTGAAAGAGTTCATTGTCTGATGCATGGTGCAATGGTAGCATGCTCTGGCATGAATCTGGAGAGATGCGGGTTCGATTCCTGCCGTGGCGGCGATGAATTTTTTTCAGA
The DNA here is from genome assembly GCA_038380435.1 of Ryuthela nishihirai. Classification (NCBI taxonomy): domain Eukaryota; kingdom Metazoa; phylum Arthropoda; class Arachnida; order Araneae; family Heptathelidae; genus Ryuthela; species Ryuthela nishihirai. The sequence goes on from JAWZYU010000010.1 coordinate 75,986,100, forward strand.
ATGTATTAATTAATGCTGTGAATATTTTCTGTTCTTTTATAGAGGATCTTCTGTGTCAAAATTAGTACTTCTTAAAGCTGATGGGGAAATTCTTTGCTGGATAGATGGACCATCAACTAATCACCTGGTAAAATATAAAAAAAAGTCAGTTTAACCTAATATACATCATCTGGCCAAAACGTTAGAAATATTACTTCAGTATATTGCAAAACACTCAGGGCCATCAGAATTGCTTGAATTTGAAATGGCATAGATTTGATGGGTGCCTGGAAAGTGTCTGGTGTGATGTGAAACTGTTTCTAATGTAATGTAACATGCTGCTTTGGGGTGGAGGACAGCGGGGGTAGACGTGCTTTTCCCACATTCTGCTACTTCACACAAATTTCTAATCAGTTTCAGATCAAGTGCCTGGGAAGATGATTGAATTTTCACCATGTTCCTTAAATTATTCATGGATACATTTCACACGATGGACTGTTTGTTTTATCATCCTGAAATGATCTCCACCAGAGACAAAATGAAGTAAAATTGGATTGCATGATTGAATATGTTGTGTAAATATGCTGTAGCATTTTGTTTACCCTACAGATAAATTAGTGGACCCAATCCATACCATGTGAACAATCTCCAATCATGATTCCTCCTGCAGCAGCTTATACAGTGGACAATATCCATTGCCTTACGGCTGACATCACACTTTAGTTCTGTGATTTGTAGAAAAAGAGCATATATTGTACATATCTGACTACATAAATCTTTTTTAAAATATCTACAGTCCATTCATATGTCTTCTGACACCATGGAAATTTGATTTTTGGCTAATACTAGAGATTTTTAAACGGGGTACTGACTATTAAACCACAAATATATGAGTTTCGTGCACATCATTTGAGTTGATGTAGGTTGATCTTGGTCTATGTGAAAGCAGTGGCAATTTTGGTGCATAGTTAAATGTCAATTTAACTTCACATTCTTCTATAATGCTCTGTATTACCTTTTCCATATTAGTAGATGTCTGTCATATTTATTCCTGCCAAACATCAGTATTGTCTGCTAACCATCATGTATACACTTTAGAGATGGTAGCCTTGTGCAGCAAAATAACACTTTTTTTGGAAATCTGTTATAACCAGTGGTGAAAGTAGAATTTATTTCTTACCTGTATGCTTTGAAGCATAGTTATGTGTAGAAAATCATTAACAGGCTGTCACTTCATTGAAGTCATCGTACAGGGGTAATAAAGTGAAGGATATGGTAATGAAAGTTCAGTGCCCCAGTATTTTCTATTTCTCCCTGTGTTTTCTGCAGATAGTGAACGATTTAGGGTTTTTTATGTGAAAGTTATTTAACTTCACAAATGATGCTTTTGATTCATGCTTTCAGCCTGAGTCAAAAGTTGATCTTATCATGTTCCTATAGAGTATATCTGATTAGTATACATATTTTGCAGTGCTATAACAATTTACAAGCCATGTCAATGGTGTAGTGATCTCATGGTGATTGCAGCAGCTGGGTGGTGGCATGGCTGTTTGTCCTGTCCATCTTTGAGAAGGACAGGACAAAAAACTAATTAATGTGGGAAGGTATGCAGTGGTGTCTATTCAGCATCTAAGCCAAGCAGTGACCCCTATTCACTATGGCAACTAAAGCTAATTCACTATGGCACTAAAGCCAAGCAGTGACCCCTATTCACTATAGGCAGGGTGGGGAGTTTAGCAGAGAGAAAGCTTTACACTTGCCCAGCTGGAACCCAAACCTCAGAATTTTAGATTGCGAGCCTCCACTCAGTTGAAAGAGCATTTAAGTATAAAAGAAATTGTTAACTACACCACTACTGAAATATGTATTACCGACAAATAATTTCTTGCCAGTACAGTGTACTGCCTCGTACCAGCCCACTTTCACCACTGGTTATAACACATCTCATGGTCGACTGTTGGCCAGTGGTTGTTCTGCTTGTATTTTAGACAGCTCAGGGGTCACATGACTGTGATGTGACCTTTTCCTTTGCATATCTGAGTTTTCATCATAGTTATGGTACATGATTTCTAATATTTTGGCCAGATAGTGTATTAAGTTATATAATCTTATTACAATATGTGTTATTTAAAAAGTGTATTTAACTTATAACCTCTTATATACTCTTTCATTTGACATATATAATTCATTAGCACCCCATGACTCCCATGAAATTTAGCTCGCCTTTATGTGGATATGAAGGGGGTCATAACTCAAGTTAGCCTAATTATAAAGATTACTGAGACACTAATGACACTGTATGTGCTATACTAATCACAAAGTCTTATTGAAAAGAATTCTCAGTACATTATCGCTGTTACACTGTATTAGAGAAAAGATGATAAAGATGGAGACATCTTTGACTCACTTTTGCATAATTTTTAAGGGATGTAATCCAATGCCAGAAGTCCTTATGATTTTGCACTGTTGTCCACACGTATGTCTACAGTTTGAGTTTCGTCTTTCTTGCAGTGGCAGTTTTCAGCATCATCTTCAGTTGCATTGACACTGCACTAGTTAAAATGGGACACTGTAGGTATTTTGCACAGTCTTGGGATATGTGTATATCCAATGGAAAAATGCAAAATATAGGTATTACTTAATATACACATATCCTAAGAATAATATACACATATCCCTTCAGTACTGCTGGGGTGAGCTTGGTGATTGAAACCATTTGCAGTGCTGTGTTGCAGTTAATGGGCACTCAGCTGTATTAATGGTGCATTGTTCATAACGTGGGCAGGTATGCAGTGGTGTCTGTCTATTCAGCATCTTAGAGGTTTGAACTGCACACTCCTATTAGTGTATGAACTGGTTGGTTAAAAAATGCTTGTGCGTAGCTATTGCTATGTGTTTCATGCTGCCCACTAAGGCATGTCATCAGGCAAGCAGTGTTTGTGTTAGTAGTTTGGAAAGTAAGTTTATGACACTTCCCATGTCACAGACTTTCATTTGACACAACTTTTATGCAGAGTCCTTTTATTTGGAAGAAATAGTGGAATAATCATTTACACTTTTCCCCTTTTTTGGTTGGGTTGTTTTGCTTCTGAGTGGGACAGTTTTACACACAATGGGCTAAGTGGGTCATAGGGACACCATAAGCTCAAAGAAGGTTGGGAATCTACTGGACAGCTGTTAAAAGATAGATGCATGTCTCTTGTCAAAACCATTCAGTTGGTTCTTTCATAACATGCACAGTGTATGAACTCTTGTACATGGAGCCATGGTTTAATGTCTCATTCAACAGACATTATTCTTTCCATACCCATTGGTGGTATCCCCTATCTCACTGAGGACTGGATAGTAAGGGAGGGAAGCCAGTAGAAGTAAATCTCAATACTGCACAGTTGGGATTTGAACCTTGGAACTGCATACTATGAGCCTGGTTTGTTACTCTTTTTTTAGGGGAGAAAGCTTGGTGCAAATTTTTTTGAAGTCTGTGACACTCACTGTCACACACAGTCATTTGGTGCATAGCCTGTTATGATCATTTTATGGATTGGGAAAATATGGTAGAACAATTTTTTCACAAACTGATAAATAATAAGGGAAAAACTTACCATGATAAGGACGATAGGTAAAATTTGATTAATTTTTCTTCCTCTTTGTAGGCTTTCAATATAGAAATTGTGAAACTTATGCTGTAATTTTTAAATTTATGAAATGTGAAATAAAATTTTTAAGGTTTCAAGAATCAAAAGGATCAAGGGCCTATTTAGATTCCATTTTGATACAGATGATATTTTAATGTGCAAACAGAACTGCACAAGAACACAGGTGTAGAAATATGTATTAAAATTAAAAGTGATAGTCAGTTGGAGTTTTTTTGCTTTGGCATATTTACAAAGCATTTTAAGTTTTTCTAACCCATACCACTAGTTTCCGTATTATAATTTTTTGCCACCCCATGATATATTCCATCATTCTCTCTAGAGTAGGGGTTCTCAACATGGGATATGCAGTAAAAGTTTTGGTGGTATGCCGTGAGAGCTCAAAAGTCACTAGATCTAGAAACAAAGTAAAAATAACCATTGTTATGCTATAACTATAGTTTTATATATCTATACAAAGGGTATGCCAGTTACATACACATTTCTAGGGGCCAGTTACATACAACATTGTTATGCTATAACTATAGTTTTATATATCTATACAAAGGGTATGCCAGTTACACACACATTCCAGTTACATTCACGTGAAGCTTAAAAGGTTGAGAACCTCTGCTCTAGAGCATTCATGGCTAGTATAATTTGGAAAATTTGCCCATTTTCTGTCCCTGTAAAATTACCTCTAAGGTCTCAGCAGGACAACATAAGTATAAAATGCATATGCTTTATCCAGGGTTCAAACCTTTTGATCAGAAGCCAGGCACACTAACCACTTAAAATGATGTTTGAATATCAGTTCATAAAAAGCATCACAGTAAAACAAGAGGTACATGATTTGCCTGTTAAGTACGATATGCACTATTTAATTTTAAACTGTTTTCATTTATGGCCAATTTTTGACTAGATCTTGATTATTTTCAATATTTAATTGTGAAAAGCTTTTGTGTAGTATTTTAATATATTTTGAATGCTCAGCTAATGTGATGACAATTGTGACCAGCTTGTCAGTACAGTTTGAAACTTTTCTTAAGTTACTTCAATGATCAGTTCATAGTGCTTACTTCAAAACCCCAGGTTCAGATGTTCAAACCCTGATTTTACCATCATTAAGAGCTTGTCTGTGTTTTATCCTATTTAAGGGGGAAAAATAGATTTAAAACAGTTGTCTTCTATCCATTATGATCTAATGAGATGCAAATAGCACAATTCTCCTAGGGAAGGTGAAGGGAAATTGTGCTATTTGCATCTTGAAATTATGTTGGATAATGGGAATTGTTTGGAGACATCATTGGCAGTATGAGGAGGCATTGCAAATCCCACATTGTTGATAGGGATGATCACACTCTTTATTAACGTGTTTTCATTCACATTCTTGGACTTGAGTACCTTCATGTAAACAGTGATAATTAATCATGTACTATTTATCCTATAATTTTTTCTTATGTAGAATTGTAATCATACTACAACTTACCTGTATTCAATAAACTCCCAGTTAACTGGCATATATGGGGAATGGGAGTTGCCAGTTTTATGAGAAATATTTTTATAAAAATTAAATACAGTAGATACAATCTTGTATTTAAGTCTTAGTTGAAATAAAAATGCAGTTGAAAAGAATGATGGTAAAAATGAAGTATAATGCCCATAATATAAATGTAAATATCTAAAATAGAACTGTTTTTTATACATGGCATTGAGAGAACTGCTGCATGCATTGAAATTTGCTGTACCAAGTTCAAATGTTCAATTTGAAATTTATGCTGGTTGCATGAGAATTCTGGAAGATTGTGTACTGGAGTTTACTGTGTATAATTTTTTAAAAATTCCATAGAGACTTGTTTGAGCAATTGGTGTTTGTAACTTTGCACTTAATTGTAAGTATTAATTTAATACTCTTTTCGTCTTGGTCAGATGGGATGTTAATCCATGGTTCTATATCTATGAGAGCCATACTCAGTGAATGTTAAAAAATAAACATGCTATAAATGTCTTGACAGAAGACTTCCATCTTCCAACACTTATCCAGTGTATTCCCCTTCCCCAAACTTCTCTGAACCTTTGGGGTCATTGTAAGCTGGCTGTTTAGCCCGTTCTGTACAGATTAATGTAGCTCAAGGGTGAAACAACTTAACTCTTTTTTTATCTTCAAAGGTTCAAGTTTATGTACTGTGTTATAGTTATTTGTATTATTGCATTTTGCATGATCTTGTGTGTACACATTCTTAAAATTTCAATTTAAGTTTTTCAAAATAAATTTTTAATTTTGCTAAAGTACAGGGTCATTCTAAAAGAATACCTCTATTTTCAAGTGCTATATTTTATTAAATAATTAAGTTACAAAAGTAATTGTGTGTACAAAATGTCAAGAAACTGAAAGTTTTATTTTGTGTTTAACAGATTTCAATGTGGGCAACATGAGTGATATGATTATCAATTTATTTATCCATACTCAGCATGTCTGGTGTAATGCTTGCAACAGCTGCTGGGATTCTTTCCTTTAAATGCTGTAAATTACATTTTTTTTTCAGAATAAACAATGTTTTTAATGTATCCTTAAAAAAAGAAGCCCAAATGATGTCATATCGGAACTTTTAAGAGGCCACAAGATCAGTTCCCTTCTACCAATCTAGTGATTTGGAAATTTGGTGATACTAACTCCATGCCATCATAACAAGCAAACTTTGAGAGTTTCTTGAGATTTTGGAGGCAAAATTACTTTTGTTACTTAATTGTTTAATAAAATACAACAGCAATAAATTATCATACATTTATTAAGAATCTAAAAAGTTTAATTTGGGAATAGATGTCATTAAAATCTTCTTGTATTTTAGTAAAGTGTTATAAAATTAATGCATGACAATTAATTCTTGAAACTTAACTATTATGGAAAGCACATGTATGAGATTACCTTTGTGTACACTAGTTTCAAATTGAAGGAAAATGTATTCAAATAAGAAGTAAGAACAAAACTAATATTTTCTGTTCCATTGTACAGATATTAATTTGATTTCTGTCAAATTAATGAGTGCTCACTAAAAATATTGCTGTCATCATGATGGTAAAGAATATTTAGCAAACGCTGAGTAATTGAAACTTTTTTTAGCAAGCAGACATGCTTAAAGTGAAAAAGCTTATTTCAAATATTGAAATGTAATACAATAACAGACTAGTCTTTGAGCTGTGATTCTAGCTTCCTGAAATCTGGAAATATGCATAAAACTTTATTCAAAGTTTTGATCTTTTTGTGATATTTGTATTGTTTTAGTAATATATTAGTGTTCTCACTAGTTTGTAATTCTCAAACAAAGCACATATTTTTTATTTTTCAAATTGCTTTATTAAAATTCAAATATAATTTTGCAGGTTTTTAAATATATGCAGTTACATTGATTTATCAAAAACTTTTATATGTTTTCTGCAGCTTGTGGGACTGGAAGAGTGCCAAGATAGAATTGCATCAATGATAGAAAAGGCAAAGACAAAAGCTAATCTTGAGCCTAACTTAATCTTAGCTGGCTTGGTAAGATCACATGTAACTATTGCTATTCTTGTTAAATGCATCACATATTATGTGCAAAATAATCTCTTTACTAAGTAAAATATTTTAAATGCTCTAAAAAAATGTCATTTTTGTTATACTTCTTGCAAAAATTTCAAAACACTGCTCCATTTTTTTTACTATAAACAATTCAAGCATTCAAACTTAATTTATCTTCAGTATTTTATGTTTATATAATTAGTGCAGTATTTTTAGTAATATAGTTACCATTTGCCTTAAACATTATATACAGAAATGCTTGAAATAATTAGCTGAAAATTCTGACATTTGAAATTATTAATTTGAATTAACCTTTTTGCTTTTACCCATGCCCAGATCTAGAAAAAAATAAGAATGGGTGGGATGTGATGCAATTGAGACTGAAAAAAGTAAAAAAATGATGCCAAGAGACTATTTTCATTTCAGTACAATTTCCTCTCTGTTTCAGAAGTCTAAAATATTTCTTGAAAAATGCATGAAATATGAGTATGCAATCATTTTGGCATATACAAAGATAGCAGCTCTCAGAAATCTGAGTATGAAAAAGGTCTGACAAGCTCTTCTCAGACCTTTGTGGCAAGTAGATACTGGATGGGTATTTTTTTTGTTATATTTGTACAGAGAAATGCTAGAAATTTACCAAATGAAGAATTATTTTTTAACCATGGCATCACTACGGAAAAGCCTAACTCACTTCTGAACACATGCTATTCTTCTCAAGAGTGGGGGTGGCTTAGTAGCTTGCCAGGCTTGTAATCTGCAGTTTGAGTCCCACTGGGCCAGCATTGAGATTTATCTCCACAAAACTTCTTGCCCTGCCCACAGTCGTTAGGAGACACCAATGGGCTTGTAAAAGCTGCCATTTGTTGGATGGGATATTAAGCAGTGGCCCTGTGTGCTGGAGAGACATACCCTGTGCATGCTAAAGAACACACTGGATGGCCTTGATAGGAAGCTGTCATCTGTCTCCCAACAGCTGTCAAGTGGGTCCCCTCCCTCAACCTTCTCTCAGCCTCCGGAGTCCTTGTGACCTGGCCATTGAGCCCATTGTGTGCAAAAAAGTGCTGCTCAGAGGTAAAACAACCCCAACTGTTGATCTTAGATTTCTCCATTGGCAAAATATTCAATTTTATTAAGCACAATTATGAAAAGAATAGAAAATTGACTAATATCTGTGATTGCCATAAGAACTTCAAATACCTTTCTTGGAAATAGTGGTAATTATACATTTAGCAAAATGCTTTGCCACTTCTGATATAGAAAATATTCCACACCAATCAGCAAGTAACAACTGAATCATATTCAGCAGTCAGCATTTCAGCACTAATTTCATTTTTATTTCTTCTTTATTCTATAATATTGAATTGCCATAATGTCTTCATATCATGATATAGAACCAGCATTGACACTTGAGCTATTGTACCAGTACTATCCATCTTATATTACGAAGATACCAGAGATATAAAGTATAATTAACTTGCAATCTCTGGGTATTATATATATTTATATCACTGTGTTTGGAGCTGAAATAAATTACATTGAATTTTGATCTCAATGGTAATGATGGTCAGTGTTTCTTCATGTAGAAGATTATTTTCTTAATAAATGAAAATACAATGATATGAGAGAATTTTGTGGGGCAAAAGTTCAGTGATTATCCAAAAAAAAAATACAAATTTGCTGAACTGAATTTTGAACACAAGAGTTGTCATCTTCTAGTTCATTGTGTTGTAGTTTTTTCTCTCTATATTACTGTGGTGTGTTAGCTGTTGTTAATATACATGTTCCGTGGATGGGCAATCTTTGCAGGTCTCACAACCTCTAAAGATTCTAACAGTCCCTAAATGTTAGCTTCTATTATGGTGGGTAGTGTGAGTTTTCCTAGTTTTGTTCAGGGTGATTTTCCAAATTTTATTTTGGGAAGTGTCCTTTTAGTAGGAAGTTTAAGATTTTACCTAGGAGTTTGTTGTCCTTGTTGCAGCAGGATTCTTTAGTGTTGTAAATTTTGAACATTTTTGGGCTTTCTTTAATTTCAGCTAGTAGAGTAGGTTAGCATGCTTAGCTTTGATGTAAAGGGATCTGGATTTAACCCCAAAAACATAGATATTTTGTGTTGATTTTATGCTGAGGTCTCACCTTCCTTCACAGATCTTTTCTGTGACATATTAAACTGACAAGCTCTTCTCAGACCTTTGTGGCAAGTAGATACTTGATGGGTATTTTTTGTTATATTTGTACAGAGAAATGCTAGAAATTTGCCAAATGAAGAATTATTTTTTAACCATGGCATCACTACGGAAAAACCTAACAAAATAAAAAAACTCAAATGATAATCATTGAAGATAATCTCAAGATAATCACCACACAGTATAACAATGAAATTTACATTACACACCTAACAACTTTTAACCAGCAATGGTACAAAGAAATAACTCTCAAATCAGAAGATGATACAGCAGTTGTGCAAAAATAAGGAAATTTCACCCCCCCCCCCATTTTTAAAAATTATTATTGCAGTTTTATCTATTAAGAACAAAATCTTCAAGAGAAAAAAATCTCTGACTATTACCATTAATGCTCAAATAATTTACTTCAGTTTCAACCAACATAGTCATATATAATTAAATGTCAGAAACTCCTACCGTATACATTTTCCACCCAAAATGATTTTATGAACTAAATTTATTACTTTCCAGCTGTAGAATTGTGTTCATTCTCACTTAGCGAAAAGCAGATTTTATTTGTTAATTGCAAAATGAAGCTATAATGAGTGCAACTACATTTTTGAACAAATCAATATAAGGATTGATTAATGTTGTGTAAAAAAATAATAAATACTTTTTCAAGTAGTTGCTTGCCACAGAGATCTGACAGGAGCCTGTCAGTTTAATATGCCAGAGTAGAAGGTTGGGTTGGGTTGTTTTACCTCTGAGCGGCACTTTTTTGCACACCATGGGCTAAATGGCCAGGTCACATGGACCCCGAAGGCTCAGAGAAGGTTGGAGGAGGGGACCTACTGGAACAGCTGTTGGGAGACAGATGGTAGCCTCCCGTCAAGGCCATCCAGCGTGTTCTTTAACGTGCACAGGGTATGGCTCTCCCGCACATGGGGCCACGGCTTAACGTCCCATCCAACGGACGGCGGCCTTTCCAAGCCCATTGGTGTCCCCTACTGACTGTGGGCAGGGCAGGGAATTTTGCGGAGATAAATCTCAACGCTGACCCAGCTGGGATTCGAACCTGGTAACTACAGATTCCGAGCCTGGCGCGCTACCGACTGAGCCACCCCGCCCCCCAAAGTAGAAGGTCAGTGAAGATGGCAGGACCTCAGCAGAAAAACAACACAAACATTCATGCCTTACCCAGGGCTCGAACCCAGGAGGTTCCTTTGATCAGCAGCCAAGCATGCTAACCGCTTAGCCATAGGATGGTGGCATTATAGAAATAGTTACATGAATTAATAATATGTTCTAAATTTTTACATTTTGTTTTAAATTTTTAAATATATGTTTTTAGAAAAATATGAAATATATGCAACATCACTGTTTTTAATCTTATTGTTTAGTTATTTTATAAGAATTTCAATATAATTCAAACATAGTTATATGCTTAAAATATGTTTCTGCCTTTGCAAAAGTTTGAACATCTAGAAGTTTCTGCAGACAATTACAGCAGAAATATCTTTTTTTAACTGCTACTTTTTTGCATATTTTTGTTGCAACAAAAAATGTTTGCTGTCACAAAACTTTTAATGTGTATTATAATTGCCTGAATCTACATTCATAACTTTTAGGTGCATATTGCTCTGCTCTGTAGGGTCTGTGCATGAGTGGATGTGAAATGGCAGATAGCAATCATCATTTTGAATCGATCTTTCTTCAAAGATATCCACATCTTACTAAGAGCTGTACAGTTGCAAGTGATACAGTAGGTCCATTGCTGACTGCGAGTTCCAAAGGTATATACCTTTCTAATAACATTTATTTCATACCATAAGTGAGAGAAGTAGAGTATCTCATTTCTTTTATATTGATTTCATACTCCAACTTAATAGCTTTAAAAGGATTGTTATTAGTTGTTTTGTAAATAAAGGAAGTACATTTTTGTTGAAACAGAATGTAACCTGCTTTATTTTATACATGTTTGTTTAACTTAGCTCAATGAGTTTGCATAAAAAAAGATGCATTATTTTTCTAGGCATATACCTAATGTCAATATTTCAAAATGGAATTGCAACTGTGTAGAAATGAAATAATGACAACCAAATCAAATTTGTACATTAACTAGCCATTACTAGTGGAAAAATAATATGATCACTGCTTAACAATTTTTTTGTAGCTTTTATTCAAGAAGCCAATTTGAAATATATTTAAAAAAATGTTTCATTCTAAAACTCGCATTATTTAGGACATGGATGTGATGAACCTGTTTTATATAATTCTTCAAAAATTAAGCTTACATTGATATGATTTCCAACAAAGGTTGATCATATTATTTACAAACCTTTTTACTTTTTCAATTACAGGTTCTTCTGTTCCACTAAAAACCATTAGCTTTTTTTGCAACAGTTAATTTTTCAGAAAACTTAGTTATAATAAGATTTAATTGCTTTTAGTAACCTTCACTTTTTCAAGATGCAGCAAAAGTTATTTTCATCATTGCAAAGATTATTATTATTATTTTATCATGATATTTCTTGTTATGCAGACAAAAATGTTGGTGTGTTGCATTGTTTCATTAGCCAGACACCACAGTCATTGTTTTCATGTTAAGATAAGAATTTAAAATTATATAGCCCAAATTTAGCTACATCACTCTTAAAATTCTACATATAGTTTTTGGGCAATACTTTTCTGAACTTCATTGTACTCTGCTGTATATAATATTCATCTAAATACTTCAAATCTTGAATTGTATCACACTAGAAGTTCATGCCTTGTGCATTCAGAAATATTTTTTAAAATGAACTATGGGGTAACTTTCTTTGGGCAGTCTGATACTTTTTGTTCAGAAAACAAAATGATCATTTGCCTTACAAAGTAAATGTTCCCTAACCTATTGTTTTATACCATTTAATAAATAAATATACATTTTTGCACAAAAAAATATTTCACTATTAGACAATTATGAATGATTTTTGCAAAACAAGAGAATTATTAAATACTCTAGCTTCCATAACTCTTTAAGTACTAAAGGAATATTGTTGAAAAATAGATTTGATTATGATGATTAATTTGTCTCCATTCAGATTTTTGCAATAAATGCATATTTTAGAAGTTATAGAGTTGTGAAGTTAAATTCTCATTGACATGAAAATTCTCTAATATTTTGATAGGAGTGTTTTTATTATGTTAAATATATTATTAATGTAATTGTTTATGTGCAATATGAATTTATTTAATACATAAGACCTAGTCATTTGTATTATTCAATGGGGAATTTGTTTGGTTAAGCATTTCTATTTTACATTTAAGAATTCTCTTTGCAAGATAATCTGAATATCTTAACACCCTATAATGTCATATGATAGAAAAAGCCCAATATTATGTATAGTTTTTCCATTGAAGTTATATTTTTCTTTTTCTATTATGTAGGTGGCCTTGTGATAATTGCAGGAACTGGGTCTAATGCACTGTTAATAAATCCTGATGGAAGCTCAGCTCGCTGTGGTGGCTGGGGCCATCTGTTTGGTGATGAAGGGTCAGGTAAGTATTTTAGTAAAATGATTAGTGGGAAGAATTGAATCATAAATGGAATTAATGTTATTTGTTTTCACCTTTGAAAACTATGTATTTCTGTAATGACAGAATTTACATGCAGTACTTTTTTTTACAGCTAAAGTGAAATATAATAAAAAAAAGTTAAATGTATTAAAGGAGCATTAATAATAGTGTAAATAGAAGAGATGGGGTGGAGAGACTAGATAGAAAAAAAGTTTGTTCTCCTGCAAGAGAAATAAATCTATATGTTAATCCCTAGAAATAAAAATGTTGGGGTTATTATGTATCACTTTCAAGTGAAGAGTTAGCTGAAAAAAATTCAGTTTTATGGAGTGGGATCCCAATTCATGACTTTCTAGTGAAGAGTTAGCTGAAAAAAATTCAGTTTTTATGGAGTGTAATCCCAATTCATGAGTTCCTGATGAAATGGCAAATGCCCTAACCCAGGAAATTTAACCCACAACCTTCTCACTATATATAATAATATAATAAATGCAATATTAATAACATTTAAAGTACTTTACTATTCTGCAAATTTTTCCTCATCAGTCTTTTTTGTGCATTCCAAGAGTTATATGAGAGACAGATATTACTTTTGTTTACTAAAATAAATATATCATAAATGCATTAAATATGGTAATAAAAATTACAATATGTATGACTGAGTGGTTAGTATGCTTGTCTAGTGATAAAAGAAATCTCGATTTGAGCCCCAGAAATTGTATAGATATTCCTTTTCTGTATTGTCTTTCTGCTGAGGTCTTTCTTTCCTCACAGATACTGACAGGCTCCTATCAGATTCTGTGGCAAGCAGCTACCTTTGGAGTAATTTATTGTTTTTACTGTTTGGCTTTCCACTTCTTGGTTAGGTAAAATACCTATGGAAAAATATTAATTGTAAAAGTTTCATTGCTTAAGAAAGTTTAAAAATTTCTGCTCTAATTTACTGAGTTATAATGATCTCATCAAAAATCAGCCGATGGAATCTTGTTAGCTGAGACTGAAAGGCCAGAACAGCTTATAGGTTAGGGTACTTGAAATGTTATTAATATTGCATTTATTATTTTACTCTATAAAAGAGCTTGGGGGTTAGGTCTTGACTTTTGTTGAAAAACATATTGGTGTTGATTCTTTTACATGTTTTAAGTTATGCATGCAGATTCCACAAAGCATACTAGCAATTTGGAAATAGTGATAATTATTTCATGATAAATAAATAAAAAAAATAAAACACTATCGAATCACATCTTAATAGCTTGCAAATTAAGATATACAGAAAGATCTATAAATTCTGGCACTTTACTCTTCAGAATTCTTTAAAATCTGACACATTTTTCAAAAATAATCATTTTACAATGCAGAAATAGTATGAAAGCAATCCAGCATTCACATCTATGATCACATTTATCTTTGAGAATTTTTCACTTTCACCTCTAGCAAACATTGATGTTGTCAAATGTAAATAGTTATTGTTGTTCATTATTAAACTGGGGCGGGGATGGCTCAGTCGGTAGCGCGCCAGGCTCTTAATCTGTAGTTCCCAGGTTCGAGTCCCAGCTGGGTCAGCGTTGAGATTTATCTCCGCAAATTTCCCACCCTGCCCACGGTCAGTACGGGACACCAAAGGGCTTGGAAAGGCCGCCATCCATCGGATGGGATGTTAAGCCATGACCCTGTGTGCGGGAGAGCCATACCATGTGCACGTTAAAGAACACGCTGGATGTCTTTGACTGGAGGCTACCAACTGTCTCCCAACAGCTGTTCCAGTGGGTCCTCTCCCCCAACCTTCTCTGAGCCTTCGGGGTCCATGTGACCTGGCCATTTAACCCATTGTTTGCAAAAAAGTGCCGCTCAGAGGTAAAACAACCCACAACAACTCATTATTAAACTAATCACTTGTGTATTTTTCTCAAAAATTCTACCTCATTTTCCAACTATATCAAGTAATATCATTTGTTTACCTGTAACGCTATCTTTTAATCATTATTAAATGTTTACAGATGTAAGCAATTTCATTTGTTAATCTTTTATTTTCATTGAAATGTGCTTCTCCAAATATTCTCAACAACTAGATATATATCTCTAAAATTTGGAAAATTTTAAAATCCTGAACATCTTACTCCCCAAGGAGCCAGATTTGAAAGCGTTTACTGTATTATTAGGAAATCAAAGAGCCTCAACAATTGTTACTGAAGCAAATATATGTTTTTTGAAGAATTATCCCAAAACCAGTTCTTGTGGAGTGAGATATGAATTCACAATATCCATAAAACAGGCCTGATGCATTTTCCTTTCTTGAATCCAATCGGCCCCTTGACCAGTAATGATGACGAAGATATGTACATGAATGGGAGGTTTTTCAGCTAATTTTTCACATTTTGTGAGTTTTACAGTATATTTGCCTTTGAGGTCCAGATTTTAGAAGCTGATTTATCTTGATACCCCATACAAAATTATGTACACAAATTGCATGTATTATGACTAGTTATTGAAATAATATTTTAGGAATTGTTACTGATTTTATAATTATTATTGAAATGGAACAAGATTATAATCATGTAACCAAATATTAAATTTTTTAATACAATAACAGTTCCATTTACTGAGGTAGACAGCTATTTTGAGTAACTCATGCTTGCACTTTCTGAGGTGTCACAAATACATTCTGAAATTTCAACACTGATTCAACTTTTACTGTAGGTGGTTCATATGATATATTTTACTGACAGGCTTCTGTGAGAATTCTATGGTAAACAGCTGCTTGAGGAGTAGCTTGACCATCCTGGTGGCTGAGTAGTTAGCATGCTTGGCTTGTAAATCAAAGAGACTGTATTCAAGCCCTGGGTAAAACATTTTTTTGTGTGTGTTGTCTTTCTGCTGAGGCCTTACTGACATTCTCTGTGATGTATTAGCATGCTACTGTTAGACCTCTGTGGCAAGCTGTTACTTCAGGGGTAATTACCTTTTTTTAATAGTTATTTAAATGAGCCATAGTGAGTTATTGATGTTTGGGGATTGTAATGTTGATAACATTCATATTCTAATTCATATACGTACAATTCATCTGTGGAAAAAAATGTTTATCTCAAAATTTCAGTTTATTCTTTAGGTGATTTGTAATCTTAACCATGGTTAGGTTTGAGTTTTAATTAGATGCATTTATGGTAGAAGTATACAGCCAACATTTGAGATTATTATATTATTATTATTTATATTTATTTTTTCATGCTAAATAATATGCAATATATATATATAGTACCATGTAAGTCTGTCTTTCACACTTGTAATTTTCAGTAATTACAAGTTTTACTATGCCTATTCTACTTTCCCAGACACCTTGGGCAGCAACTGTCATCAATTATTAAGATCAACAAGAGTACAATATTTTTCAGGCCTGTAACATTAGCAGCTAGTCCACAATGAGATGAGAAGGTCATGTGACTATGATTTTATCCCAAACTTTACAGATCAACCTCTGGCCATACATTTCAGACTTTCTCCCACATCAACATCTAGTGCTACTCACCAAACCACTTGATAAGCATATTATGTGGAATGTGCTTATAAAGCATGTGGAATATGCTTATGGAGCATTATTTGCAATTATGGAAATGGGGGCTGGGGTTGGCTCAGTTGACAGTACACCAGACTTGGAATCTGCAGTTTAGAGGTTCAAGTCCCACCTGTTCCACTGTTGATATTTGTCTCTGCTAGACCCTCACCCTGTCCTCAGTCAGAAAGGAAACATTGATGAGCTTTGAAAGGCCATTATCTTTCAGATGGGATATTAAGCCATGGTTCTGTGTACAGGAGAGCCATACCCTGTTTAGGAACACACTGGATGGTCTTGATGGGAAGCTACTATCTGTCCCCTAACAGCTGTGCAGTGGGTCCTTTTGAAACCCTTGGGTCCTTGTGACCTTGCCATTTAGTCCCTTGCGTGTAAAAAGGTACTGCTAAGAGATAATCTGAATATGTGGAAATGGCCAGGCACTTGAGAAATAATTTTTGTCACTCATTTTTTTTTCTGCTTTTGATGCGTTTTATTTTGAAGAGCAACAATATAGTTTTGTTATTAATCTAAGTATTATCCATATGTGTACTTGCACCCTATTTTTTGGGAAAAAAGTTGAAAATAATGGACACCAGATGTGAATCAATAATAAAAATATCTGCATTATTGCTTGTCATATTCATCATATCATTCATGATTGAAAGAAAACAAGTTGCATATGTGCAATACTTGCAAAAAAGTGATATACTGCCCTTGTGTTTTGCAGTAGAGAGGTTGTTGCCATGGCAAGCAGTCTGTTTGACTATGAGCAAATGCTTATCCTCATGTAATATACACGTTATCTGGGCTCTAAATTCTAGAAAAAATATTTATGTAGTACGCAAAAATATACAATATATTAAGAAATTAAAGTTTTTAATTTACCCCAAATTTTGAAATGGAGTCATTGCTATCCTGGAAAAGCTTATGTGGCAATTTCTTGGTGCTGTATTTTCCCCAAATGCAAGTGGTGCGAACTAAAATAGTCATAAATGAAATTAAGCCCTGAAACAACTATATGCATAATTATTTTAGAAGTAAGTTGATTTTTTTCACTTCAGTTTTGTGGTTTCTTTGATACCCATATATAGAAAAAACAAGTACCTAATGAAATATATTTGAATATCACCAAATATATTGAAATACATATAACCACTTTAGGCAATATATAATTCTTTCCGATTTTTTGACAATTTTAAATACTTTAAAAATGTCAAAAAAATAAGTTTTTTGTTATTTTCTTAATAACCCAAAGTGGTGTTTTTTAAGTTGTTATTATTCTTGTATTTTACATTTCACACACTGGGACTTTTGAACTATTAAAGCTGAAATATTGGCATTGTACTCTGATCAGGTATTTTCATGAAATATTTAACATTTTTAAAATTTATATTTTAAGGAAAAAATACATTATGGCAATGTTGTTAAAGCTGACTGTAAAAGTGAAAGTAAATGAGTTGTACTTTACTAATGCCAGTTAATCATAAAACATACTAAATAAAGTGGTAGCATATTAAATATACAGGGCACAATGAACAAAAGTATATTCTTAAGAACTTTCAAAAGATTAATTCTGCCATTGTTTATTATTGTATATTTTATTGTTTCAGCGATGTGGATATCACTGAAGGCTGTAAAGACTGTATTCAATTGTGAAGACAATTTTATTCCATGCCCATATAGCATTGTAAGAGCTAAAGAGCTTATATTGGAACATTTCAAGGTATCAAAGCTGTATTTTTGTGCATCTGTTTTAGAATTTAGTCTGTCCTTTTTTTTTATAAAAAGGATTTAGAGTGAACATTCTGCATAGCAAAAAAATAAAGTTTTTTTGTAACTTTGCTTTATAGTAGTTTTGCATATGAAGGATTTTAAAAATGTATGGAGCTATATTGCAATGCCACTATGAATATCCTGACTATAGGTGCCCTCTCTCTTTCCATTTTTGTTCATTAAGATCCAGAGTAGCTCTTTTAATTTGTCATGATTAATGATAGCAAATTTACTATTTCTGGTATTATAAATAATAATCACATTCAGAGGTGGAGAAATTTTGAAAAATTTTACCAGCTTATCAGTTTTTGCAAGTCAGATAAAAGGCATATAATGAACAAATTTTCCTGCTTTTATGTGCATTAAAAAAAATTAGATCATTGGATCTAGTGGAGGTATGTGTGCTAGTGTAATAATAACGAATCAAAATATATATATCAGACAGAAAAGAATTTCCTAGCTTTGAAAGTAACAAGTCATGCCAGAAAATTCATTTATCATTGGCAAGTGGATTTACCCCCTGTCTATTATGTGTAGCAGCAAAATACAGGAAGTCCCTTCACTTATGACCTAATTGGTTCCTGGAGTTGTTGCAAGTTGAACCCTTATTTCCCATAATTGCAATGAAAAATGACAATTTCATTCTTGGAAACCCATTTCATATCCTAAAAATACCAAAATTGACTATGGAAATGGAGGAAAACTAAATGAAACTCTTATATATGACTTTTCAAGCACTTATTAACTAAAAGGATTCACTATGAACATAAAGTGTAAAAAATACATTTGTACATAATTTTTAAATACTAAATAATTTATGTTCATTAAATTGAAGCCTTTAATTCTGTATGACACTGTTAAATGTTTTTAAGCACTTCAAGAAATATTCTATGCTATCAAGTATCAAAAATTATTAAGGAGAGATTTACTTACCATACCACAGATGATCTTCAACATTCTTGCTGGCAATGTCGAAGATTATTAAACTTGTCACTCAAAAGCATCCTGGAAGTTCCTGATACTACCCATCCTCTGTGGTATGGTATGTAAATCTCCTTAATAACTTTTGATACTTGATAACATAGAATATTTGTTGAAGTGCTTAAAAACACTTAAGAGTGTCATAGAGAATTAAAGACTTCAATTTAATTTTAATTACTGCATTGTGAATCTCTACTGTAATTTATGTTCATATTCAATGCTTTTAGTTAATAAGTGTTTGAAAAGTTATACAGGGTGATTCAAAACTTATCATTCAAATTTCGTGGGGAGGTAGGGAATACGTCAGGAAACCGATTTCACATAGGAAAGTATGTCTGCAAACGTCATCTACATGAACAAATTGGAGAAGTAAAGTGAACACAAGGAAACAGTACAGTTAAGTGGTAACGAATGTAACTTTTATTCCAACAAGGTAAAGTACAGGTTCACAGTAGGTGCTCAAAATTGCGACCATTTACACGGACACAGGATTCACAGCACCGTTGCATTGACCGCCGAACATTTTCAAAAATGCCTGGCATATCATGGACAATGCCTGTGGCGGCCACTATTCGTGCAACGAGGTCCATTTCACTGTCGACGGGGGTCTCGTACACATGGTCTTTCATGGCCCCCCACAAAAAGAAATCCATGGGCGATAAATCAGGTGACCTGGGTGGCCAAGCGATTGGTCCACCTCTACCGATCCATCGAGCTCCGAATGTTCGGTTCAGGTAATCACGCACAACAACTGTGCTATGGGCTGGAGCCCTGTCATGTTGATACCACATATCTCGGCGGATATGCGCAGGAACAGTGCCCAGAAAAGTCGATAACACTGTCTCGAGAAATATTAGGTATTTCCGGCCGTCCAATCGGGGCGGTAGCAAGTAAGGTCCTAACAAACAGTCACCAATGATTCCAGCCCACACATTTACGGCAAAACGATGTTGCGCAGCGTGACTTCTCGTACCATGCGGGTTGTCGTAAGCCCACACGTGAATTGTGTGTATTGAACACCTTCACGAGTGAATGAAGCTTCATCTGTAAAAAGGACAGAAGCTGGAAAACTGGGGTCCACGGCACCTTTCTGCATGAACCATTGTGCAAATTCCACACGCTTCCGATAATCGTCAGGATGCAGTAACTGCACCCTTTGCAGATGGTAAGGATGTACACGTTCCTCGTGCAGTATCCGCCACACTGCTGACTGAGGGACCCCAAGCTGCTGAGCAATAGCTCGTGTGCTGGTATTCGGATTATCTTCGATGGACTGTAGGACTTGTTCTGCGACGTTGACAGTCCACGTCAGTCGTCTTCTCCCCGTATCCTGCATGTTGCTGCGCAGTGAACCATGTTCGCGCAGATTGTGATGCACACGTGCAAACATTTGATGCTGCGGTATTCTTCTGTTGGGGTATCGGTCTTCGCAAACTTGCCTAGCTCGGCAGCCGCTTTCGCCAGCTGCCCCATATGCAAGATGCATATCCGCTAGCCCTTGATGCATAAAACGATTCATCTTATCACTAGTAAGTCAGCTCATACACTGATGACAGCAGGAGTGGTCGGGCAAGCTGTACACTGGTTGGGTACACACAGCGCCCTCTACATATGCATGCGTACATTTGTGGACATTCTTTCCTATGTGAAATCGGTTTCCTGACGTATTCCCTACCTCCCCACGAAATTTGAACGATAAGTTTTGAATCACCCTGTATATAAATGTTTCATTTAGTTTATATTCTTGACATGTCAGAAAAGTTCCATTTATGAATTTCCTTTATTTTCATCACTTAAAGAGGGGGTGTGGAGATTAGTTTTGGGGAATTTGGGGGCTTTTCTAAACAAATGGGACTGAGGTTTTTTAAAATGTGAATCCAATGATATTTGTAGTAAAAGTGATGCAGAAGAAAGGTATTATTAATTGTAGAAATGACCTTCAAACTGTATTTGAAATTAAGATAATTTGTCTTGTAAATTTTCAGCACTCACTCAAGACCCTTGAATGGCTTTGAAAGTATTGGTAAATGATGGAGGAGGGGGAATTAAGGCAGTAAACTATTCTTTAGCGGTCCTTTATTCCTCGATTTCCAAAAGATCTTCACTGGGGAATTCCTGAGCATGATAATTCAACCACTCAGTCATATCTTCAAGGAGAAACTTCAAGATCCAGTTGATTTGCCATCTTGACCACAGATTCAGATTCTGCTACAGAATCTTAGAAGTCCTCAAAGTCATGAAAAAATTCATGGCAGAATTTCTTCCAAATTTCCCTGATATTGGATTTAATGATTGCATTCTAGGTTTCTTTAAAGATTTTCATGGTATCTAAAACATTGAATGACTGCAGAAGTCTTAGATAGGGGAAGAAGATTCTTATATATTAATTCTCATATTGAAGAATTCTGGGATAGTCTGGAGCATTGTTAAAAGTGAGCAGTGTTTTAAATGGAAGATCATTTTCAGTACAATATTTTTGGACCTCAGGAACAAATTATGGTTGAACCACTCTTCAAACAGAGATGCAATAACACAAACTTTGGAGTTTGATTTCCAAATAACTGATAGACACCAAACTCTTAGCTACCCTTAGCTTCTCATCATGATAAACAAGCATTGGTTTCAATTTGCAGTCATCTGAAGCATTAGTTCCCAACAACAAAGTGAGGTAACCTTTAGCTGCTTTGAATCTGGGCATTGACTTTTCTTCCTTTACTATGTAAGTTCATGATGACATATTTTTTCCACAGTACAGTCTGGTTTCATCAGTGTTGAAGATCTGTCGAGAACCATAGCCTTCCTCTTCAAATGTTTGGCTAACTTCTGTGGAAAATCCTTTGTTGCTTCCATTTTGGTACTGCCTGCTTCTTCCTGGACTCAAATATTTTGCCAACCAGCTTCTTCCTAAAGCGATTAAACCAATTCCTGCTAATATTCAAATAATCATTCATGGATGCTTCACCTTGTTTATTTTTAAGTGCTTTGAAAAGACAGCCTAAGTTGTTTTCTAATTTACTAAGTTGTGTTTGAAAAGAAGCCATGCAATGATTGAGAAGGATTCACTGTGTTTGATCATTTATCAACCAAATTGAAAGGTTTTCCACATTGGGAATGAGCTCTTCACATTTTCTAATTTGTGTTGTTTGCATTGGTCTTGCACTCTGCACTTGCTTTAAATATTTAGCCTTGATTATTGATTGATTTCAAAACAATACTTACAGTTGCCCTAATGATGGAGATTCAAAAATTTATGTTTAATTTCTAAAGTAAGGGCTTTCCTGGGCTTCTTGGTTGATTTTCTACTATATGCATCATTTTTCCTTTACTTAGAGACACAGTGAACAGCAAAAATAGTTCAAATTATGTACAAAAATAACTATAAAGTGAAGAGCAATGTGATGGAGATGCACACAGTTCAAATAGCTGTTTCAGACTGGCAAGTCTGTTGGGGCGATGCATGAAGTCTGCATTGTATGCCATTGTAAATGCAACCTGTAGATGTAAATTTCAAGGGTTTCAGGGGGCCATCTTGCATGAAAAAAGTAGTTGTAAATGCAGGAGATTGTAAATTGGGTAGTCATAATTTAATAAGGTTGCCTCTATGTAGGATTGAAAATCCATTCAATTCACACACTATTAAAAGCAGCAATATATTTCAGAATAAGTGTATCAGTGCTGTTATGCTATAATTTTTTTTATTTATTATGCCATGTTATCTAATGTTTTTTATTTAAAAATAAAATTTTCTCCTTTTTTTGTAAATTAATAGTGTTTACATTTCTGTTAATTACGTCATTGCAGTGGCAAAAGAGTTTCTTCTGAGATGTTTGACTGAAAAACAAAAAGCTTGGAGTTCAGATCCCTTGTAAATGTATATTTACCTTTTTTTAAGTTGTACCTTTCTCAATGGCCCTTTCTATTGTTAATTGCATACTGGCAACCTACTATCAACTCTCCATTGCAAGTGCTTGAGGATAATTTTTTTTAACTTCTAAAATTTAGCTACAGTAATTCAGTAAAAATTTCAGTATTTAACTCTTATCCATAATGGTACTTTTATTAACATTTTAATATAAAACACTATTTTTGATATAATTATATATATATAATCATATTATTTGAATCCTTTTAGGTTAAAGATAAATATGGGCTACTGGAACACTGCTACGTCAAATTTGATAAATCATATTTTGCAGGACTTTGTGCAAAACTTGCTGAAGGTAGTATCTTCAAATTTTATTTTTTAGAATTATTTTTATAAGTTTATGCTACGCAGTCTATTTAAATTTAAAGAAATATTAAAACAAATTCTTAATGATTTTCTAGCTCAATTATTTAAAGATGTGCAATAAAAATTGTGTTACTGATTTTGGTTAAATTTCTTCCAAATTCTATCTGCAAACATATTACATTTTTTTATCCAAACAATTTTTAGAAGACAAATGACTTGCCATTATATACAGTGTATTTTAAAAGAAACCAAGAGCATTGAGAAATTTTTGCCATTATACTCATTTGCACAGGGAATAACTTCTATTCTGAGATATGGTTGATTCTATTTAGTACTGGATGACTTTTCACCTCTTTGTTGGTTAGTGAGATAAATGCAAGCTATTTTTAATCATATTAGAGCAAAAATCTAACTCATTAACATTATATAAACCTGACTATTGAAGAAATTATAAATATATTAAATTTTTTAGTTTCAAAGGTAATAGGGTAAATTTGTGAGATTTTTCTCTTATAGTGTCTAGTAAAGTGAAATTTTTAATCTTTGATATCATTTACTCAGGTCATATTGCATTTTCCTTGATCTCAGTATGTTGCTAAAAATATATATACTACTTAGTTGTTGAAAACCAGTCTTTTCATATATAGTCATAAGAATATATTGGTAGATATACACAGCTATATCAGAATAATATGACCACCTACCAAATAATGGGAATAACCACCCTTGGCCTGGATGACAGTGGCGACATGGCATGGACGCAATGAGGCCCTGGAAGGTTGCCAGAGGCACGTGTGCCTATTCCGATTCCAGCAGAGCACTAGGTTCTGGAGATGATGTGGTTGTGGGTCTGCATGCCGAACCTGTCAATCCAAATGGTCCCACAAGTGCTCTATGGGATTGAGGTCAGGCGTTTTCGCTGGCCAAGGAAGAACAGAGACATCGCTGTCATGTTCCTGGAACCAGTCACGCACCACCTTAGAAACATGGCAGGGCACATTATCCTATTGGTAGACACCATCACCACCAGGGTAAATGTCCAATATGAAGGGATGCATGTGGTCAGCGAGGATGGACAGGAGTATAATTCCATGACACCCCCCAAACGTTCCACTGTTCAAGACAGTACTACATTGTACAGAGGGTTCCACTTTTGACCCATCTACTTTCCAGCACTTTAAAATAACATAACTGCAGAGAAAGGACCTGTTATAATGAGCAAGACATATAAGCTGATAGAATCAAAATTGTCTGGTTTTCTAATCATTGAGGTGTAGTGTGAGACTTTTGAATTTTGCGCATTGCCTAAACATATAAGCTAAATATGTAATTAAAGCCATCTAATATAACTGCCAAACATATACATAACCTTACTTTGTTGATTAATTTTGAGTGCCAATCATAATATTCAATCCTAACTTTTTGATCAGGTGGGAGCTATAGTAGTGGAGACACGCATTGGCTTTTCCATCGATAAGCCCGTCGACTGGGGATCCCACTCCCAGTCGTAAGCCCTCAACTTCGTCCTTTCCATAGAACCAACTTGCCGCCCCACAGCATACAGACCCCACCTACTTTGGGGCTTGCAATGAACCTTTCTCAGATGCCAGGATAAGTCTGCCTAATCGGGGACCAATCCCTTTCAGCAGACTCTCCACATCACATCTCCAGCCAGGTTGCCGGTAGCGTGCATGCCAAGAGGACCCCATGGCCCCCCAGCGTACAGACCCCACCCACTTTGGGGCTGCAATGAACCTTTCTCAGATGCCAGGATAAGACTGCCTAATCGGGGTGACCAATCTCTTTCAGCAGACTCTCCACATCACATCTCCAGTCAGGTTGCCGGTAGTGTGCACATCAAGAGGACCTCACGGCCCCTCAGCGTACAGACCCCACCCACTTTGGGGCTGCAACAAACCTTTCTCAGATACCAGGATAAGTCTGCCTAATTAGGGTTACCAATCCCTTTCAGCAGACCATATCACGACATCTCCAGCCAGGTTGTCGGTAGCGTGCACTCCAGAGGACGGCAAGGTGATCCTACTTCACAGAGGCACTGTAGGCCCCTCCACCACCATCTTTAATCAATGTCTTCAGATCCAGGAAGCCTAAAATTTTCTCATGTGGGGACTCTTAGTTTGGCTTTTCCATCGATAAGCCTGTTGACTGGGGATCCCAGTCGCAGAGCCCTCAACTTCATCCTCTCCATCAGGACCGGCTCGCGGCCCCCCAGCGTATAGACCCCACCCACTTCGGGGCTTGCAACGAACCTTTCTCAGATGCCATGATGAGTCTGCTTTATTGGGTGCACCAAGCCCTTTTAACGGACTCTCACTTCGCGGCATCTCCAGCCAGGTTGCCGGTAGGTAGCCATTGGCATTCAGGGACCCATTCAGTGGTCCCAGCGGTCCCAGGTCATACCAGGAAAACATCCCCCAAACATGCACACTGCCACCACCGGCATGTTCTTGACCGACAAGTGTGTCTGGGTGTTGGTTCTGATGTGTCTGACACCTTATCTCCCACTGCCTGTCACTTCTGCGAAATAGAAACCTCGATTCGTTGGAGAAGGCAACCTTTTTCCACTCTTCCACTGTCCAATGATGGTAGTCCCATGTGAACTGCAGGTGTCATTGCCGATGAACCTTGGTTAACATGGGCGCCTTTATGCAGTGTCAACTCTGGAGACCCATGTGTAACAGGGTTCACTTTACTGTTATCGGGGACACGTACCTGGGTGCCCCAGCATTCATTTGAGTTGCTAATTGCTGCACTGTTGCGCGTCGATTGCCCTTTACCAGTCGATGGAGGCGACGTTCTCCTCTGGGGTCAATGGCCTTTTGGGGCTCCACAGTTATGATGTCTGGAGGTATTCGGTGTGCCAGCAGTCCATTCTTGGTACACCCTTACTACATCACCTTATGAACAGCCCATGAAGTCTGCTGTTTCCGAGATGCTTCCACCCTTGTCACAGTAGCCAATGATCATTCCTTTTTGAACGTCCATCAAATCAATACCCTCTGCCCATTGTGCTCATGTTACACACTATGACTCATCTGTCCTGGCCGGCCACTTATATCTCTGTGGTTGATCTTGTCATGTGCACTCTCTAACACGCCTGGGTGGGTACACTGATTCTGTGGGTGGTCGTATTATTCTGATATGACTGTATATATGTACGTACACCATCCTCTGATGTGTATTAAAACACATTCTTTTTATGTAAATAGGAACCCGTATTTATAGCCCTCTTAAGTTTGAAAAGCTTTTTACAGAAAAATGATACTGGATATAAACTGAAAACGTAATTCAAATATCTCAGAATCTCTATTTTCAGCAATATTTAAAGAATTATGAAGCTGAAGCATCTAACAATGGTGTTTCTGGTCATAACTTTACCCCAAAAGGTTAATTAAGACAAACAGCTTTTTTTAACAAATTGTTAATTTAAATGAAATTTTAAAAGTTTTGAGTCCTGGGTAAGGCATGGATGTATGTGTCATTTTTCTGCTGAGGTCCCACCATCCTCTCAGACCTTCTACTATGACATATAAACTGGCAGGCTCCTGTCAGACCTCTGTGATAAGCAGCTGCTTGAGGGGGTGTTTATTTTTTTATTTTTATTTGCAATGATTTCAGTTTCTAATTTCAGTAATTTTCAGCAAATTATCATTTAGGAATTTTGGAAAGAAAAAAAAAATAGGATATGTTTAAGCAGAGTCTCAAGATAAAATAACTCTTTGAATATTAAACAAATATTTTTGAAAAACAAAATTTAGAGAGAATTGAATGAAATCTGTAATTTATTTCCAGAGACATTTTTCTGTAAAAAACCAGAGCATATTGTAAGTTAGGAAGCTTTGAATGTAGATTTCCAAGTCGTATATAATAGGAGTGACCCTATAGGTGTTGGTTAGTGTAGATCATCATTTTAGAATTTGTTCAATTAAAATATGGAACATAATTGTTTATTAATTGCATCAAATAATTATATATATTTTTAGTTGCAGAAAATGAACAAGATG
Source organism: Ryuthela nishihirai (assembly GCA_038380435.1). NCBI lineage: Eukaryota > Metazoa > Arthropoda > Arachnida > Araneae > Heptathelidae > Ryuthela > Ryuthela nishihirai. Next base: position 76,013,550 of record JAWZYU010000010.1, read on the forward strand.
AACTCTGTTGTCATTTGTTTTATGAAGCAGGCAGAGTATTAGCTGATATAGTTATGGCTGTGACTCCTAAAATCCAAAATGTAAGTACAAAAATTGCAATGTTTCTGAAAGTAAGCATGCCTTTCCCCAGTATGCTTTTTTTGGACATGTAAACGATGTTTTGCCTCAAATATCCAAATCTTTTATGATTAACAGTTGATATATTAAACTAGATTTTCAAACAAGTTTTTAAGCTTGTTTTCAGAAAAAACAAACTTAATATTTTCACTTTCTCTGTTTGGTAGACATTCAAATTGTCGATTTTTAGAGAAATTAAACATTCTTTTTGGATTGGTTAGGTATTGATAAAATATTACAATTCACACCTTCAAAATCTGTAGCTATAATTTCGTCCTCTAATAATGAAAAACGTTGCAAATAGCAGAGTTTTAAATGTATATTGCAAGGGATGCTATTATGTTAGATATTTGAAATTTTGGTGGTGAACTATGAAGGTCATGAAGTTTGTATTCTATTTAAACATAAGCTCACTGGACAAAAAATTAGTCACCTCCATAATTTCTCACCTAATACTACTGTGTAACACCTCCCTTCACATGAATAACAGCAGAAATCCTGTCAGTTATGGACCTCACCCAGTTGTTGAATATAGTTTACATCAATTTTAGTTCACTCCTCCAACAATAGCACTTGTAGTTCAGCTATATTTTGGTGTTTTGCCCTCTGTTCCAGATAGTCAAAAAGATTTCCAATGGGATTTACATTTGGTGATTTTGTGTCCCAGTTACTTCATGCTCTTTGTGCCAGTCATAAACAGGTTTGGTCCTTACACCTTGCAGTTGTTATCCTGGAAGGTCTGTGTTAAGTCCATCCTTCACGTGAAGCACAAAAGGCAACACCTGGTCATCCAAAATGGTATATAGCCTTCCTGATTTAAACAGGTTGATTCCTCAACTAATGGGCCTACCTCATTGTAAAAAATCCCCAGAACATCACAGAACACCTCCAGCTCGAATAACACCTTGGATAGAGTGTCATTCTCTACTTTGTATTGTTGACATACAGACAAAATTACTCATCTGACCAGATAACAGTTTTCCAGTCATCTACAGTCCAATGTCTGTAGCATCTGGCCCATTGCAACTGACCTGCTTTATGTGTAGCTGTTAACATGGGTCTCTTCCGAGCTACACTGCTCCAGATACCATGTAATGCAGTTCCCTTTGCAATGTTCTTTCTGAAATAGGCTGATATGGTTCTTCAGTTGACTGTAGCAATTGCTATCTGGTTTCAAATCTGTTTGCAGTCACTACTTGTGATACTTGTCAGTGGTCCTGTCTGTGAGCACTGATTTGTGGCTGCAGTAATGTATATGATTAGTGGCTGAATTGGATGTAACCACTATTTATACACTCATTGGACTGTTTGTTTGAACCAGAAAATTTGACTACTACCTTCATGGCATGTCCTTTTATCCCTATCTAATGCAATAACACCCTTTTGCCACTCAGTCACATCTGTCTTCTGACCCATGATTCACAATAGGAACAATGGGTAACCAGCACTCCACTGGGATTTGCAACACTACAGAGCACATGGAACATCAAATGCCTCTATATAGCATTACTACAGATGTGATATCTAACGGTATATCAAGTCAACACTACCATCTAGGGTAGGGGTGACTACATTTCTGCGCAATTGTTTTTGTTCTAAGAGATAATTTTTTTTTGTTTGTTTTTAGAGATAAAAATTATTTTTGAGTTGGTTGGGTATTGATAAACTATTATGATTCACATATTCAAATCTCCCAAAAGTTTTAATTACACCCTCTAATGGTGGAAAAATTTAAAAAATTTTGAAACTTTAAATAAATATTGTAAATGATCTATGCAGGCTAGAAATTAAATATTTTAATGGTGCATTGTAATGATCAAGGGGTTTGCATTTTGTCCTGTTTTGAATTTTTGTTTTGCATTTCCTTGTTTTGAATCAGCAGTGAGACCTGACTTTTCTAGACTGAAATTTTCAGACCTGTAAAAACTGTGTTTTATCTCATTTTTAGCAACAAGTTTCACTTTGTAGGCTAAATATAGCTGATTCATAAGTATACTGTTTCATAAATTATCATAAAATACTAATTTTATAACATAAAGAACTAAGTGCTGGTGTAAATGCTTAATTTCTAATTTATATTCAGTTCATAAATATCCTTTCAAATTCAATAGTGTACTTCTGCATTAACGATAAGTATTTTTTCATGACCAAAAAGAAATGTATGAGAAATTAAGCATATCTAAATTAGTACAAATAAAGTACAAAATAATGTTGCATTAATGTTTATTATTACTGCTGAACTGATATTTGAGATAAATATGTATAAATAAAACTTTCAACCTGTGCTTTATTCATGATGATGATTTTTTTCGGAATCTATCCCCTCTTTTTTCCATAAGGTGTTGGTTTTGATTTGTACAGTTTTAATTTACACCGTGATTTCCCAGAAACTATCTACCGTGTTATCAAGGAATGGATGTAGTCAAAGATCTAGGCTAGTGATGGGTGAACTCTTATTTTCAGGCCAATAGGGATGTGCAATATTATTAGATGAACCAAAAGGTTTGGTATCATACCATAAAAAAATTAATAAAATATTTTTATTAGTTGAGCCACACTAAGGATATAAAGGTATAAATATAAATAGACTAAGTATATATTAAGGAGAATATAAGTGCTGAAATTTGTATTTTAGATTTTTACTAGATGCACAAACACTTCATAAGCCAGATTAGACACTCTTATGATCATAGTTCACGCATCACTGATATAGTTTAGAGAAGTAAAATATTTTAATTGGGTATTTCTAATATTTGTTTTACAGAAAATAGTTCAAAACCTTTTTCCTCTTGTTTCTAATTATAAAATAATAAATAAGGAAATTTTCTCCATAAAATATGAATGAAAGGAATTACTTATAGGATCTAAAGGAAGCAGAAGGAGGTCTACCTATAGTATGTGTTGGTTCAGTATTCAAAAGTTGGAATTTGTTAAGGCAAGGTTAGTATTTCATTTATATAAATTTTTAAGTGTAACAGATTATTGTAATGGTTTGGGTTATTTTACTTCTCAGTTGCACATTTTGTCCACATATTGGAACAAATGGACCAAGTCACTAGTACCCCAAAGGCTCAGGGCTGGACAAAAAGGGATCTTTACCAAACACTGTTAGGAGATATGCTGAAGTCTTCTGTCAGGGCCATCCAGTGTGTTCTTTAATATGTATATAGGGCTATAGTTTAAAATCCATCCAATGGATGATAACTTTTTTTAAGTTCATTGTCCTTTTTCTTACTGAGGACAGACTTGGGGTTAGCAGAGAATATCTAGATGCATGCACAGAGATTCACACTGTGACATCATTATGAGCCTGACATACTGTTTACTTAGCCAATCTCTAAAATAAATTTAATACTTAGACATGAGTGGGATTCGAACACGTCTCCTGGATTCCAATCCATGTCTCCTGGATTCCAGGAGATGTGGTGTTCAAATTCCCCAATGTTTCCAGGAGACGTGGGTTCGAATCCCACTCATAGCAAAACCAATTTTTTTCAGCTTGTTATTTCATGAGTTCCATGTCTACAGGACATATACTATGATTCTTTACTGCTGATTTAATACACATTTGTTTCCCCCCCATTATTTTTGAAATTATAATTCATTTACATTTAAATTAAAGTATTGTATTGTAGAGTCCAACTCCATTTCTTATATACTGACTTTTATCTTAACCATTCTAACATTAACAGATAGACTTGTCAGTTACAATGCCATTCATTTTAGACTTGTAGTTATAATCATAGGGAGAGAGTTTATGCTATTTATATGTGGGTGTTTTGTTTTATTAGAGGTATTCACCATCTTCTAATGTGGTCCACATCAGTTCAAAGTTGAAGGAAAGATGTTTACAATCTTTTATGTGCTCTGTGACCTGCTCAATATTGTTGTGGCAAATGGGGAAAGGTAGACTTTTTGCTTTTATTGTTAGCTGCCAAAGCTGTGAGGCTCTGAATTCTGCTGTCGCAGGTGGGATTTTACTTGTCATCAGAGGCTATTATGCATTGGGGATAATTGACCTATGTCTTACCAAAGGCTCGTGTTTGTGAACTCTGAGCTATTTACTACTGGTACCAATGGTCACTTTTCAATATCAGTTCTGCACAGGACACATTGCTCATCTCCTCCATAATCTAATGCATTTTATTTGCTCTCTTGGTGTTATATAATTTAGCTATTTTTGACTTCATTTGGCCTTAGGTTCTGTGTCTCCCTTCCTTGATGTGGTGGGGGTCAGCTTAATCAGTATCATGCCAGGGTGTACCAACATTGAGATTTATCTCTGCTATTCCCCATCCTACCTCAGTGAGAAAAGGGACACTAATGGGCTTAAACAGACCAATGCCCAATAAATGGGATATTAAGCCATGGCTGTGTGTGAAGGAGAGCCACATATTGTGCCCATTCAATATCATATTGACTGATCATGATGGAAGCTTCCCTGTTTCCTATCAGTTGAAATCTTTCCACCTTCTTCTCTGAGCTTTATGGTCCTTGTGATCTGATCTTGGACAAAAATGACAGTAAGCATTTATTTAGCTCAATCTGTACAAAAAGTGCCTCTCAGGTAAAAGAATCCAGTCTCTTCCCCCATTGTTTTTCGTGAATTCCTTGATGTGTTGGAATATGTGTTGTGAAAAAGTTTCATATAAGTTGGCTTTGTATGAGTTCTCTGTTTTTTTCCCTTCCAGTTTAGGCATGTTGATATCAAACATCACAAAATTCCCCACCCTGCCCTTGGTCTGTAGGGGACACCAATGGGCTTGGAAAGGTGCTGTCAGTCAGATGGGATGATAAGCCATGGCTTATCTCCCATCTGACTGGGAGAGCCATACCCTATGCACATTAAAGAATATACTGGAGGGCCTTGATGGGAGGCTACCATCTGTCTCCCAACAGCTGTCCAGTGTATCCTCTCCCTCCAACCTTCTCTGAGCCCTTGGGATCCTTGTGATATGGCCATTTAGCCCACTGTGTACAAAAAAGTGCCACTCAGAGGTAAAACAACCCAACCATCAAACATATCGTCTGTTTGATAATAGTTGGCACATCTCACTTCTGTCATGTCTTTTCACTTCAGTTGTCCTGGGAATGAATTCAATATGTGACATAGCTATATTTTTTATCTGAGATTTTGGCACTTTTTTGTATCTTATTTTCCTGCTGTCATTCATATTGAATATTTGACTGGTGGCTGACAGTTCCCATACTGAAGAAAAAAAGAAATATTTTGGGTTGGTTGTGGGTTTGCCTACTCTATTGATCTATATGTGACCAGAGTAATGGTTACTCTGCTGTCCTTTCCTTACAGTGGAGTCTTAAGTCACCAGTAAAGCATATTCTCAATTGGGTTGGGTTGTTTTACCTCTGAGCGGCACTTTTCTGCACATCATGGGCTAAATGGCCAGGTCACATGGACCCCAAAGGCTCAGAGAAGGTTGGGGAAGGGGATCCACTGGAACAGCTGTTGGGAGACAGATGGTAGCCTCCCATTAAGGCCATCCAGCTTGTTCTTTAACGTGCACAGGGTATGGCTCTCCCGCACACAGGGCCACGGCTTAACATCCCATCCGACGGACGGCGGCCTTTCCAAGCCCATCAGTGTCCCCTACTGACCGTGGGCAGGGAATTTTGCGGATATATTCTCAGTTTCTAGTATATTGTGTATATTCTTGCGTCAGTGCATTATTGCTTGCAGCTATTTTCCTTTTTCTTGCCAGATAGGCTCATCTGGAAAAAAAAACTGTTTTTGTATTTGCTCTGTTCTCTGCGTTTGTGAAAATCGGAATGTTGAACTTCATTACATTAATACCAATTAGATCTGTGAAAGTTCCCTCACAGACCTTCACAGATAACAACCAAAGCCAGGCTCAATTTGTGTGTGCATCCTTGATTATAATAGTGTAGAACTCTATTTTATATCTGAAACAAGTCTTAAACATTTATCTCTGCATTGTGGACAAAGGGAAGATTCTGCCTTTTTGACATTAAAACAAAGTACTGTTCAGGCAGTGCATTTGCAAGAGAGGTTAGACAGTAGTCTGTTAGTATAATAACCCATAGAGAAGATCTGTGAGGAAGGCAAGGTATATTAGAAAGACAACACATATCAGAAGAACATTCATTCCTTATCCAAGATTCAAACAATCCTTTTGTTTCTTAGCCGGACATGCTAGGCACTCCATCACTGGGACATCAGATATGTGCTTCACTGGATATTATGAATGCCCCCCCCCCACCCTTAAGTTTATTCCACTCTCTTGGAAATTTAACTGTGGAACCTATGCTTATATAATAGTATTTGTTTAGTTTTCATTAGGATATTAAAAGTATTATTAACTTTTTTTCAAAGATGATGGTAAATTTAAAAATTATATGTTAAATATTTTATTACAAAATGTATCTTTGTTCTTAGGTTTTGAAGCAGGTATGGATGGCAGATTACAAGAATATACTTTGCTGACACTCAACTGCTCATCAGCAATAGGAGCTGCTTATTTAGGAGCTAAAAATGTGGGTTACAAACTGCCAATCGATTTCAAGAGGAATGCATCAGTTCTTTACCATTACAAGGCATGATGATGGTTGTTTGCTTTATTACTTTGCAGTGGATGGGCACATAAGAATAGTCTTCTAGCCACTGTCTTGTTCACAATACAAAAGAAAGTAGTTCAAGTATAATGTTATGTGTTTTTTCACAGGTCACCTTAATTACGTGAAACAATTGCCATATTAAGTGCTTCATAAACATCTATATATTGGTTTCTTACACTATCAGTTTTTTTTTTCCATTTACTTATCTCTACAGTGTAACAGGAGATTAACAGGTGTAACTACAGTGTAACAGGAGACTTATAATTGTAAAGCCCAGTTAATGATAGTCACTTAAAATCTAAATGCTAATACTGTGTAATCCTGCTTTTTTTAGTTTTAAAACATTATTATTTAAAAGCAGTGAAAACGATTTATATAATAACTTGGGTAAGATCTAATCACACAAAAATCTCAGATTTTAAACACTTGTTTCGTCACCAGAAAAATTATTAGACTCGGGATATTTTCATATTTTAATGATTTGTTTGTTTGACCAAGTGAGATAAAAACACAAACATAAACATAAAAATAATGTGCTCAGAAAGTTTTCAGTTTTGTGCATTTTGAAATTTTTACTCTAAATTTTTGTAAATTAAAAAACTAGTTATTTGTGATCTCCAACAATTTTTAAAAGCATATAGAATCCTTTGTAGAAAATTATCTTACAAAAGCAGCATGCTGACAGGTTATTAAAAACCTACCATTTGAGGGGTTTTATGTTATTTAATAATATAGAATATTTTTATAAATATTTATATAAAATAATTTATCCAAATATTATATTAGTATTTTTATTGATTATTTGTAAGTCAGTCTGCTATTATAAACTATTTCAATGTGTTATGTATCAATCACTCAAACTACATCTATTTATTATTATCAATATTAAATCTGTAGGCATTGCATTCAAAGAGGAGTCTGCACAAAAATTCAGTTTCATATGCATTCATAAAAGCAGAACCTTAAAACCAAAATTTCTGTTAATGCTGCTATCAGAAATGAAACTGTTTCTGTGAAATTTGTATCAAAAGTCTCACTCTACTAAAGTGTGAAGAAAAGTTTGTTTTCTACTGAAGACATTTTGCAGACACACATAATGAGGGTCTTATGCCAATAAAATGTGCTTCAGGTATCACAATACCTCAGTTCCACCAAATATGCTAAACAATTTAATGGTTGGGATGTTTGAAAAGTTTAAACTACACACTTGCGTATTGTAAGAGCTGGCAATGTATATAAAACATTTATCTAAGGAGTGTAACAGTTTAATAAGTTTCCTTTAATGTTTTTATATTTTTGTATTTACATTTCATGTTTAAAAATAGATTTAATACTCATATTTGCATTATAATGTATTTGTAACTGTCCTGGGTTGGGTTGGGTTGTTTTACCTCTGAGTGGCACTTTTTTGCACACCATGGGCTAAATGGCCAGGTCACATGGACCCCGAAGGCTCAGAGAAGGTTGGGGGAGGGGACCCACTGGAACAGTTGTTGGGAGATAGATGGTAGCCTCCCGTCAAGGCCATCCAGCGTGTTCTTTAACGTGCACAGAGTATGGCTCTCCCGCACACGGGGCCACAGCTTAACGTCCCATCCGACGGATGGTGGCCTTTCCAAGCCCATCGGTGTCCCCTACTGACCGTGGGCAGGGTGGGGAATTTTGCAGAGATAAATCTCAACGCTGACCTTGCTGGGACTCGAACCTGGGAACTACAGATTACGAGCCTGGCGCGCTACCGACTGAGCCACCCCCACCCCAGTATGTAACTGTCTTGTGGCCAAGGGGTTAGCGTGCTTGATTACTAATCCATTTCTTATACATTTTTATTAATTTTGTATTTGCATTTCATGTTACTTAAAAAATAGATTTAATACTCATTTTTTGCATTATAATGTGATCAAGCTGTCCCATGGCTGAGTGGTTAGTGCCCTTGACTCCTAATCATAGGAGCCTGGGTTTGAGCCCTGAATAAAGCATGGATGTTTGTGTTGGCTTTCTGCTGAGATCTTGCCTTCCTCATAGATCTTCTTAATGGTGCATTAAACTGACTGGCTCCTATCAGACCTCTGACAAGTAGTTGCTTGAGGGGGTATTTTTTATTTTATAATGGGATCAAATGTTTCTATAATCTTGTCATTTAATTGTATTCAATAGTCGAATCCTGTCAGAATGTTAGAGAGATTGAAGTGGGCAAAAGAAGTGGGTATATTGTCACTTGAGTCTGTCCTGAATTATAATCTGTGCACTAGGATTGTCATCCTGAAATATATAGCTCTCTGAATAGACAGTACATTAAAGTGGGTGAACATTGGTCAACATTTATATTTGGAGATTGTTTTGCAGACACACATAATGAAGGCCTTATGCCAATAAGATATGTTTCAGGTATCACAGTACCAGTTCCATCAAATATGCTGATATATTACAGAATGCATCAGCATTTCAAAGTATTTGCTCCTACATTCTGAGTCCTACAGTCATGTTAATCAGGGTGAACCTAGATTCATATAACTATAATGATTGTTCTAAGCCCAGTCCTGATCTTAACACCACTGCAAACACATTGTGCATTTTTTCTTGAAACAAGTGTTTCTTGATAATTTCAGCTACTCTGACTATCTGCCTTAATTCACACTGTGTTGTTACTCTTTAGATGGATACAGCTTGGCATGTTTTGAACCCGAGTTTGGAGCACAGTTGTTCATACGAGGGGTGATTATTTAATTCATGGACTGACGCCATAAGTACTCGTACATAGCACTTTTTCCAAAGTAACACTGGATGGCGCTGTGTGTCACTGCTACGAAGAAGGCTCCACGTGCCAAGGTCATTTGGTGTTGACTGCTGTTGTGTTGAGACTGAATCAAGTTGTGTGTCATAGACATTAGTTCAGAATGTTGGAAATTCAGATGGAACAGCGGTATGTTATTCGTTATTGTGTTAGACGAGGCCTAAGTGTTGCGACTGTTGAAGAGATGAGTGAAGCCTATGGTAACAACTCTTTGTTGGTCTGCCATTTTGGCAGACCAACGAAGCATAAGCGACTCAAAGACAAATGTGGCATAAGTGATTCAAAGAAGGACGCGAATCTGTTGCCGATGACCCAAGCCCCGGCCAGCCTTCTTCCTCAATAATTCCTGAGCAAATCGAGGAATCGCCAGGAGGAAATTGTACTTGCTCAGCTCCACTCAGGTCATTAGTTTATCACTCATTCATTTCTTCTTCAGGCGGATGACAAACCTAAGTGTGAGTTTTGTGACACCATTTTAACTATTCAACATATTTTAATCGTTCTGCTTTTATGTTTGAACGTCGTATATATTTTACCTTCCATAATTTTACGACCGAGCCTCTTACACTCGGCCATCTTTTATCTAATGATTCTTTTTTACCACTTGCCTTTGCCTTTTTTACGTTTTACAGGTTCTTTTACCAGACTGTGATTTTATGGCTTTATATATTTTACCCTGATTATACTGGGTCTTTTACACCCGGGTTCGTTTTATCTTTTTGTATGTGTATTGATTTTGTCTTTTACATTTACACTTTTTGCTTTTAACTTTGGTTGTGGGTTTGTCTGACTTTTACTCTTTTTTTTTTTATCTTGTTTGGCGCATTATGGCCCTGTTGCCCATGCACCATAAAACCCCAACCAACCAACCTGAGCAAAGAGTCCTGGCAATCCTGAATGAAGACAGATGAATAACACTTACGTGAAGTGGCTGTGAAAATGTCAGTTTCATACGGAAGCGCTCACTCGATTGTGAAAAACTATCTGAAAATGTCATGAATCTGTGCTCAATGGATTCCACACAGTTTGACTACAGAACAAAAAAAAAGGGTACAACTGTGCAAGGAGATGCTTAATCGTTCTGAAAGCCTATAACAGTCGAGTCAATGGAAGCATCCTGATTCACCGAGACCCAAGAAAATTCTTGTTTTTCTTTTAGCTGGGAAACAAATGGCTCTTGTTTTTTTGACATCAAAGGTGTTCTCGTTACTCAGTTTGTGCCTCGTGGAACAACCATGAATAAGGAAGCCTACTCAGAACCAAACTTCTGCATGCCATTTCGTGAAAAACATCCGGAACTTTCTGGTGTGACTTGGTTTCTCCATCATATGGCTAATATTGTGAAGCCAGTGATCACTGCCATAGGTGCTGAAGTTCTGCCACATCCTCCATATTCATCGGACTTAGCACCCTATGATTTTTCCTCTTTCTGTGACTAAAGAAAGCTTTGAAAGGGAAACATTTCGCATCCGACGACGAAGCTTGCATAGTCACAACGACAACACTTCGCACGTTTTCAAAAAGTGGCTTCAAAGACGCTTTTAAAACATGGGTACAACGATGGCAAAAATGTATAAAGTTCAAGGGAGAGTATTTTGGAAAGACAAATGCCAGGAAGATTCAGATAATGATATTTAATGTAACTTTTTGCTTCTGTCCACAAATTAAATGATCACGCTATGTAGATGCAAATTAATATATGTGCTTTTGTCTATATACCTAAGTAGCTTGTGTGCCTAACCACTTTTTCAGTATCAATACTTCACCCATATCGGTTTCATCATTATTAAATGGATATTCTTTAAAGGACTTATACATCATTTTATGAACTTTCATCATCATATGTTTGTACTTGTGAGCCATGAACCTTTTCTGTGTGAGCTGGGAACTAAACTTTTCATAGGTCCTTAGTTTTAGTATCTGCAGTTTTGGTATTTGTAGGTTTTCCAGGAAACTATGTTAGGTTTCTGTGAATAATGAAGGCGTATTGTATATTTGTTTTAATTAAATAATTTAAAGTCTATGATTTCACTGTTATAGTATAGTGAAATTGTAGAGAATAAACTATTCAAAATTTATATATTTCTTTAGGTACCGTCAGATTGTCTCAGAGCTATGTATTTTCAGAATTTTAAAGTACATTTATTTGAAAGATTGCACTGTCTACGTTAATTGTTCAATTAAATTTCAATGGAAAATTCAACAATGGTTTAGAAATATGTATCTTTCAAAAAAAATTTTCAAGAGTTAATTAGTTTAGTATCAAATAACTTATGAATGGAAAAGTATCATCGCTTTTAAAATCGGAAATATTTTTACTGGTATAGTGTTATCTTCTTGTTTTATTCACTGCCTTTTATTTCTGTGAAATATTTCCTTATTTCTCATGTCTTTCAGTGAAGGAATTGATAACTGGTTAGATGGGATCAAAGAGACTCCACAGCAAATCTTATCTCTCTGACATTGCAGTCAGTTTTTAAATAGCTAAGTCAGCATACACTTGGTTGATTTACAGAGTGAGTATAAATTTTTGAAATTGCTTTGAGCTAAACTGTCTAAAAGTTTGCTTGAGGTCACTTTGACATCATCTCACCAGTTACATTCCAATTTTCCCCCTCGTGTGTTAAAGCAAGGGTTATAATTATGTGTCATTTTCAGTTTGGCAATGTCCAAAATAGCGATGAAAGAAAAAATAAGTTTTTTGCTACTGTGATAAAGTTATTGTTTTTCTAAAGTGTAATTCAAAATCCCAAATTTTCGGAAACGTATGCATCTGCGCAATACATAGCCCTCCTGAAGATGACCTATGGCAGTGGTGCTCAACATGCATATACGTGGCAAGGACGTACGCAGAGGGGGACCAAGGGGTCAGGACCCGCTCCCCGAATCCCGTCTTATATGAAATTTCATTCTTATTTGTTTACTTTGAAATCCAAAACAGGTGTTTTTTTGTAATTTTTAGCCCCATATTCCCGACACTAAAAATAGATGTAAAAAAAAAAACAAATTTTACTCCATGTAGAATATTTTAAGCTTTCCTGTCCGGTTGAGTATTTTATTAATATGGAAACCCTACTGAATACTTATTATCGGACTCCCGCGAAACTAAACCCTGGGTACGTGCCTGACGCATGGCATATAAAACTTTTCAAGACATTTTTTTCAAATTTCAATATTTGAGACATTTTTTGCTTTAATTTGGCAGAAGTATAATTGTAGTAATTATAGTAGTGCCAAATACACCTTTATAGCAACCTTCTTAAAATTGTAAATTATGCACAGTACTGTGCAAATTAGTTGGGACAATAGGAAAATGCAGTAACAAAGACACAACTAAAATATTTATTTGTTTAATAGTGTACATAGTTAATAGTGAATGTGACCCCCCCCCCCCCCCTTAGCTTTAATTACTTCTTTCATCCTCTCAACCATTGATGCCACTAGCTTTCCACACATCTCCTTCACTTCAGGGTCGTGGTACCACACTTTCATGACACTTTCTATCATTTTGGTTTTCGTCGTGCAATCCATCTTAGATCTTTAATAATGGCCCACAAATTTTCAATGAGGTTTAGATCGGGTGAATTTCCTGGCCACTCCAATACCTTCAAATGTTGCTGGGTAAAGCAGCTCTTAGCAAGCTTAGAATTGTGGCATGGAGCCAGATCCTGTTGAAATACCCCATCGCCGTTAGGAAACAGCTTCTGCACTGTTGGGACCATTTTCGCCTCCAGAATGTCTATGTACTTTTTGCTGTCCATCATTCCTTCAATGGGGTGAAGCGTCTGTGGCCCGGAAGCTGTGAAACATTCCCAAAACATGACCTTGGGTGGGTGTTTGGGGGATTGCTGGATGTGGCCGGATCGAAGAGGTTCTCCAGGCGAGCGGCGGACGAAATTTGAACTGTAGCCATGCACCTCAAAGTGGGTTTCGTCGGAATATATCACTTTTTCTCAATTCTCCACAGTCCAGTCTCGATGTTTCTTTGCCCAGGATAACCTTTTTTGCTTCATAGCGGGTGTCAAAAGCTGCTTTTTGGAGAGGCGTCGAGCCGGCGGCCACACTCCAGAAGGCGACGACGTACGATGGAAGCATCTATATTAACCACATGAGACGCAATCTCCCTTTTGATGTCTCCACTGGTCTTCTTCGGGTCTATGATACTAATTCTTCGAATTAACTATCATCTCTAGGGGTGGTTTTTCTTTTTCTTCCACAATGCCCATTACGGGACGTGTCCAGGAACCCTGTCTCCTTATGCAGCGTCATGATCCGTGAAACGCTGGATTTCCCGATGCCAACTGCTTTTGCTATCTGCCTAGCAGTAAGTGAAGTGTTTTCGCCTAAAGCGATTATTTTAGCTCGTGTACGAGGCGTGATGTCCATGATGTATTTAATAAAAAAGTTTCCAATGAAAATGGTGAACTACTTGCATAATCACGTCCTCGGCCTATGAAATATCAATTCCGACTAAAGTGGAAGTGTAAATAATAGCAGAGTAAAACGACAAACAATTCTAGACTTACAGATATCGCTCTGCTGCAAGTCCATTGCAGGGGACACGCGCAAGTTTAGATTTGCAGCAGTTTAGACTCTGCAGCGCAAGGACTTAGCGTTCCTTCGCTTGTCCCAACTAATTCGCACAGTACTGTATGCCTCCAGAATCTTCAATAGATATATCGGTAGATATACAAATGGAAACGATCGAATTAAAATGTATACAATATTAAAAGGGAAGTTTGAAAAATTTAATTTCCAAACTGGATAGCACTTGATGTTATCCAGTTTTGGAAGGTATTGTTTTAGGAAATTTTTCCGACAACCAGAAAATTTGCTACAATATATCTGCCGTTTTGCAAGACAAGCCTTTTTTTTAGATTGAAACAAATAAAAGACAAATAGCAGCCTCGAATTAAATAAGAATGTAACATTAAAACCTAGAGCTTCTTGTAACAACAAATTGACTGGGGAAAAGCCCAAAGACATAATAATGCTGGTAATAATTTCGCTCTAGAAATTATTTTTATATATGAACTGAAAAATTACTTGATGTAAAGTTGTAAAAATGTACCTATGTTAATAACTTAGCGCCACATCGTATTTTTGGGTTGGATAAAGTGGCACATGGTAAAATGAGGTTGAGCACTGCTGGATATGGCAAACTTCCACATATTTTTTTTAATGCCAATGCTTTTTCTTTCTTCAAAAATAATATAGCATTATCAAAATTAGAATTCTTGATAGGTCTAGCTAAGATATGTAGTCGCACGTTATGCGGAATTTAGACCTTTGAATGACAACCCTCATGCATTGTGAAGCTCATGTTCAACAGTTGTGATATTAATGAAGATATTTTAAAAAATTATTATTTTGTATTTTTACACCCCTATATAAGCTGAATTTTACATTATGAAATATTTCCCTTTAAAAAAAAGTATATTTTTTGATTTTAACCCTTTCAGGACCATAAGGTTTCTAAGAGTAAATATTAGTATGTAACTGTTTATTTTAGTTTGTTTAGACGTAAAATAAATAAAAATCATAAGAAAAATACATAACAATGTGTAGTTTTTTTGGAATTTTATGGGAAATATTTTTCCCAATGGACTATAAAGGTAACACAAATTATAGTTAGGCTTATTATGCAATGTCTTTTATTTATTGGTTTATTAGAACAAAATGTTAACTAAAATAATACAAAATTATGAAATAAAATTACTATACAAAATGATGTGCTAATTATGATATTCTGCGAAGCAATTTCTTTTGGTAGTGAGGCAAAGATGGACATTGCACATAGTACATATATTATGCGTCCTGACAGTTCTGTTTTTGTTTTCTAAACGTTCCCGTTTACGTAATTGCGTTCGGCATACGTTCTATTTTGACATTCTGTATAAAAAATGCAGATAAGGTTATAATTAAATACGACAATCACCAATTTTAAAATGGGAAAAATGTTTCCCTTAGTCGTGAAAGGGTTAATACACTGTAAAGTTTTTCATGTAGTTCCATTAACTGTGTAATATATTGGTAGCATTATTTAGGAATATATTTCCAAAATAATGTTCCATATTTTGTATTCACCATTGAATATTTAGTACTCTGCAACTATGTGTTCTTTTTTTTAATTTTACATTGCCAAAATTTCTGTTTGGTTTCTATGGCAGCTATATTTTTTATTTGGTCGTTATTAAATAAAATTAATTTAAATGCTACTGAAGTTGTGTATATATTTCGAAAATATCCAATCAACATGACATAGTAATATAGGGCAAGTAGTTTCGATCCAGATAGAGAATGTGTAGTTTGCGTTCTTAAACTTTTCGTGTGGTGGTTGAGGGTGGGGGAGAGGTTCTCTCAAGGGACCAGATGTCGGAAGAATTTTGTGTTAAAATATTTTGTGTGTTAATATAAAACACTAGAAATCATAAAAGCAGGAGAAAGGGCCACTTGAAGAGCTGCGAATACCATTTTTCCTTTTTTCTTGGCTGCAGATGAAATCAAATCCAAAATTCATTGGTGGGAAAATATGCTCTTTGCCCATTCTCCAAATTTTCAGGGTGAGTTTCGATCGCCCTTCGCGCGTCACTGGCAGAATCGATAACTAGTAGATATCATCGGAACGAGTATGTGAAGATCTCTCTAATTTATTAGCGAGTATCTGTCCGAAGAATGCCTTATTTCAGCCGTGCTTAAATGTTCATAAGAGAATGGAATCGAGGCACTCCTTATATCTCTAGGATATTTAATATTTACAACACTTTACATCACAAAGACAACTACAGGAATTGGGCGCAGCCTTAGTCCATTGCCCCGCTAAAACACTTTAGTCCCACACTCCCTGAATACTGACTCATAAGACTTCTTTGTAAAGTCTTTCTCCTATGCTGGCTCCCAGAGCACAGCGTTCGCTTTACCGCAGACTCGTTCAATGGTCAATTAAGAAGTTATCCTTTATGGATGATAACGTTCGTTCACATAGAGTTGAAATAATGGAGGAATACCTTGAGAGAAATGATATGCAGAGAATGGATTGGCCAGCGAGGTCCCCAGACCAAAATCGCATTGAACATGTATGGGATGCTTTGGGGAAGTGAGGTGAACAAGTAGTCAACGCCCTCCAAGGACTCGTGTGCTGAGAAATGCTCATAAAGAGGAGTGGGATATGCTGCCCCTCTGCATTGTAGGATAACTTTATTAGAAACACGAAAGCTCGTTGTACAAGTTGTATTGCTGTTAGGTGTACTCGTTGGGTTGTTTCACCTCTGAGTGCATTTTTTTTTGCACACTGGGTTAAATGGGCACGTCACAAAGACCCCCGAGAGCTCAGAGAAGGTTAGGCGGCGACCTCCCTTCATGGGCCATCCAGTGTGATCTTTAATATGCACAGGGTATTGCTCTCCTGCATATGGGCTACAGCTTTTATGTCCCATCTGCGGCCATTCCAAGTTCATCGATGTCCCCTACTGACAGGGCAGGGAGTTTTGTGGAGATAAATCTCAATGCTGGCCCAGTTGGGACTCGAATCTGGTAACTGCAGATTATGAGATGGGATACGAAATATCCTCTAAATTGAATCGTGCGTTGAATTCTTAAAAAGGCTTTCTTGAGATATTGGCATTTTTGTTCAACTTCCTTAAATTATGAACGACAGTGTATTTCAATTACAATAACTTTAAATATTAAATGAAATATTGAAAAATTATAAATAAATATCCAAATCTAGATTTATCGCAACATTTTTCTTTGATTTAGGGATTTTTGAGTAGATTTTTGAGTATGGTTTTCAATTTGCATAGCATGGAAGTATCCAATATGTTTGCGAATGTGATGGATATCCTCTCAATCCATATTTCTTAAAATCAAATTATTAGGAGAAAGGGCGCTTTGAAGAGAGCAAAATTGCTCTTAGTGTCAAGGATACTTATAACTAGTTTTTAACAACATCCCTGAAAGATAAGACAATATTACATTCGAATTTCCTATCGAAATTGATCTACGACCACCAAAATCCCTTGCAACATGCAAATTACTAATGCTTATAAAAACACTGGCTGCTACCAGATCAAAATTGTTGGTTGTATGGATGGTTAATCTAATTATTTCTACTAAAGGTGGCAAGCCATTTAGATCAGTGCTGTCCAACTTCTCTAAGACCGCGGGCCATATTTTCTTTTGCTAATATTTCGCGGGCCAAAAAAAATAATAGGATAGGTAATTGAAAAATCAGTTCATGTAAAATTCAAAAAATTTTTATTTTTATGAAAAATAATAAGTAATAATAAACCTCAAAAAATTATTTATACGAAAAATAAGTAATAATAAACCTCAAAAAATTATTTTATATAGATAAAAATAAGTATTAATAAACCAATTTAAATTTTCTAAACTATCAAATATTTAATAAATTTAATGGGAGCATTGTGGCCGTAGTTGTTGGGCAATAATTTCTTTTACGTCCATATCGATATTTGTTGTTGTGAGCCGAAGTATATGTTCAAGTGTAGAGTCTTAAAAGCAGTTTCTGTATCTTGATTTTATATATTTCATATCAGAAAATGCGCACTCGCAGATATATATACTTCCGAATGTAGAAATTATTTGAAGTCCAAAGTCTTTCATTTTTGGATATTTTTCTTCAGGCAAAAGTTTGAACAATTCTATTCCAGTTTCTCTATTAGATGCAATAATTGGGTCGGCCTGAAGGTCACATAATTCCATTTGATATTTAGGATCTACGGCGCTAATATCAATATTTAACGGATTAATGAATAAATTTAAACTTTGCTTAAGGTCATCATCAAATTGTGAAAATCTTCTATTAAAATCTGCAATTAGGATATCTAATTTAGGAACAAATTTTTCAAAATTAACTGTTTTACTAAGTTGCTTCATTTCTTCGTAGAACTCAAAATGAAAAAAGTTTCATTCAAAATGATTCAAATTCAAAATGATTTAAATTCTTTTTCTGCAAATTTGACTTCAACAATTTGTAGTTTGTTTTTAAACCCAGTAAAATAATTTTAAAGACGGCTAACGTTTTGATTTTTTTTTGTAAGGATTTATTCAAGACATTTAAATAATCTCTAATGTCTGTTAGGAAAGCAAGTGAACATAGAAAATTTTCATCAACAAAACCTGCTATTAAATCTTCATCGGTGCCCACCTGTGAGAAAAAACGATGAATTTCTTTTCGAAGTGTAAAAAAACCTTTGAGTCATTTTCCGGCTCTTAACCAGCGAATATTAATTACTATGTAAAAGCAGATTGCTATACTCAGCATGCTGTTCGTCCAAAAAAGCTTTAAATTTTTTTCTGAGTAAGAGAATGATTTCCGCCACGAATTAAATTAGAAATTTTGACAACCTTTTCCATTACGTCGTTTAGTCTCAGCGAAATGGGGCGGGGGTGGCTCAGTCGGTAGCGCGCCAGACTCGTAATCTGCAGTTCCCAGATTCGAGTCCCAACTGGGCCAGCGTTGAGATTTTTCTCCGCCCTGCCCACGGTCAGTAGGGGACACCGATGGGCTTGGAAAGACCGCCGTCCGTCGGATGGGACATTAAGCCGTGGCCCCGTGTGCGGGAAGCCATACTCTCTGCACGTTAAAGAACATGCTGGATGGCCTTGACGGGAGGCTACCATCTGTCTCCCAACAGCTGTTCCAGTGGGTCCCCTCCCCCAATCTTCTCTGAGCTTTCGGGGTCCTTGTGACCTGGCCATTTAGCCCTTGGTGTGCAAAAGAGTGCCGCTCAGAGGTAAAAACAACCCAACTCTCAGCGAAATGCCACACAATGTCTCCTGGTGCACAATACAGTGCAACATTCGACAATACATGCGCAGTGAGAGCGATTCGTGCTGTCGTTAGATGCTTCCTATTCCTGCAGCTTCATAAAACCGCTCTTAAAAGGTTTCAGAAGTTTGCCGATCGGCTTAAGAATGTTTTGTAAACAAGTAAAAACAAGATAAAAACTTGATTTTGTTCGCTGCCACAAAAATTCTTGTGCGGTCAGCTAGTTGGATAGCGCTGATTTAGATGATCCATTGCGATTGTGGCCTGTTGAAAGACGAAACAGGGCAGTTGCAGGCAGAGGTAGCAACATGACTCAATGTGTTGAGAAAGATGGTATCAACACTGGAAACAGTTACAGGAACTGTTGACAGAAGAACTGACCGAGGTCCCCATAGAGTTTACTTCAACTCGAACTGACCATTATCTGGATTTAATGGCAAGACTGAATCTCAATGACTTGCCGTCTCTTGAAGTTTCTGCAGCCACATGTAAAAAGATTTCCAGCAGAACAATATCAGGAAAGCTTAATCGATTGGACTCTATTCCAGTAGTCTAGTGATTTATTCCAGTCGTGTAAAATGAAGAGAACGAGGAATGCAATACCATCCCTGCAATATCGGAGCAAGGGATACTTATGATCACTGGTGCCGGGTTTTTGAATACTCAGGATACCAGACATAATTGTTTTGTCTGTTAGATATGTAATAGGAATTTTTCAGGGGGTTGGGTTGTTTTTACCTCTGAGCGGCACTTTTTTGCACACCATGGGCTAAATGGCCAGGCCACAAGGACCCCGAAGGCTCAAAGAAGGTTGGGGGAAGGGACCCACTGGAATAGCTGTTGGGAGACAGGTGGTAGCCTCCCGTCAAGGCCATCCAGCGTGTTCTTTAACGTGCACAGGGTATGGCTCTCCCGCACACGGGGCCACGGCTTAACGTCCCATCCGACGGACGGCGCCTTTCCAAGCCCATCAGTGTCCCCTACTGACCGTGGGCAGGGCGGGGAATTTTGTGGAGATAAATCTCAACGCTGACCCAGCTGGGACTCGAACCTGGGAACTACAGATTACGAGCCTGGCGCGCTACCGACTGAGCCACCCCCGCCCCAATTTTTCAGGGGGAGGAGCGAGCACCTCAACCTGCCAACCCTACTCGGCGTCAATGCTTATGATTGAGGTGGCGCATTGGTCTGAATTAATCCTCAAGTGTCATATTTTTCTTATGTTCGATTGATGTTCCATAACTGCCGAGTTACAGAGGTCCTTGAACCTTATATACGACGTTGTAGGGTTGCGTTTGGTGCCCATTTCATGTTTTTAGACGACAATAACGTCCGCATAGATCTACATGGCGCAGACGTACTTAGATATGGAAGACATCCAACAAATGACCTGGTCAGCACAGTTGACTGACCTAAATCCCACCGAACATGCATGGGATGCTTTAGAGAGATGCAATCCATCACCCACCTCCTAGGTCACTCTGCGAGGTAAATCTGTTATGGAAGAATGGTATTTATTGCCCGACACCCTCCTGAACAACCTTTCATTGAACATGGACCGATGCTGTTAAGTGTGTTTAACCGTCAGAGACTATTAGTCCATACTGATGTCACATGTGCCTATTTTGAATTATGATATCTGAAGTCTACTTCTGCGATGCAAAATATTTTCTTCTTTTAATGACGTCATTATGAAACGTGAATTTCTAGTCTGAGGGTGCCCATTTTCTACATTTCCTCATTATGTTAAAATAAATTTCTGGGCAAATTTTCGTTTATGTCACACAGTGAAAAAGACAGCCATATTTTATTAGTGTTACCTTAATTTTGTCAAGCAGTGGATAATGATCGGCTCTGTCAGACTTCTGTGGCAAGCAGCTTCTTGAGAGAAATTCAAGTTTTTTTTATAGAGTTTTTATGGAAGTTGAAACAATGAACTGTCGACATGAACAGAAAGAAATAATCATTGCAAATTATCGAAAAGCCAACTTTTAAAATAAGTGCTCGATTTCTGGATAATCAAATAGTGCTTCTAATATTTCCTATATAATCTAATATTTATTGTTCATCAGGAAATCATTGAAATAGTTGATAAATATTATCTTTTCAGCTTTCTGTTTCTCCAAAAAAATCCCATGTAGGCCTATTACTTCATCTTACAGAAATTAGTCATGTTGACGCTAGAAGGAAGAAAAAAGTAGGGGATATTACTTTTCTGTGGGGGCGGGGGTGGCTCAGTCGGTAGCGCGCCAGGCTCATAATCTGTAGTTCCCAGGTTCGAGTTCCAGCTGGGTCAGCGTTGAGATTTATCTCCGCAAAATTCCCCGCCCTGCCCACGGTCAGTAGGGGACACCGATGGGCTTGGAAAGGTCGCAGTCCGTCGGATGGGACGTTAAGCCGTGGCCCCGTGTGCGGGACAGACATACCCTGTCCACGTTAAAGAACACGCTGGATGGCCTTGACGGGAGACTACCATCTGTCTCCCAACAGCTGTTCCAGTGGGTCCCCTTCCCCAACCTTCTCTGAGCCTTCGGGGTCCTTGTGACCTGGCCATTTAGCCCATAGTGTGCAAAAAAAGTGCCGCTCAGGGGTAAAACAACCCAACCCAACTTTTCTGATAAAATCATAACTCTAACCATTGCGTTTGTACTTTTTTTTCAAAGTTACTGAAAATAGTATGAAATCCCGCATTTTGGTATGGTAGAATGATTTTAATTCGGGTTAAATGTTTCCAACATTATTCCAGGTCGAATGTTCCTATGGGATCATGATTGTGCAAATTTAAAATAACATTTTGAGGAAAACGCGTCTATGTCCACCATTTTAATATATGTAACGGATTGATACACCAGTATGGATAATTGGTTTTTTAATCCGATAGTTGATCCGTTTGAATTGTCAAAATTTTTCACTTTGAATAACGTTAGTCCCTGATCATACGACAATACCCAATGTATTCGCACATTTTCCGATATGGAACTTTTAAGCAGCCATTTGCGCCGAGAATTAAAAAACCCGATGCCAGTGCAAGCGGCAATTACTGTAATTGATAATAATTGAAACAGAAAAAATCCGATTCTATTCAGACTTTCTAGAAATGTCCCACTGAATAGCATTAGTGCTTGAAGTTCCCACGTATAATTATTTGGCATATAACCAGCTTATCCCTACCATTTTAAAATACGCCACGGTTTTTCAAAAATCGAAACTCGTATTTCATGACAGTTTTTAAGCGTCATTTTTCCCACTTATTTTGCAGTTTCTCAAATAGTGCACTTTCCCAGTTTATAATAGGCATAACTAATCCCCATTTGGTTGCTTTATTGTACGTATATTTCTGGTGTATCTAATTTTTTCGTAATACCTGCTGCAGTTGCCATAAGGATAACACTTTTGGTATCCAGAGAGCACAATATTTGGTTTAGAATCTTTTTTTTTCTCCGACAGCATAATGCAAAGCAGTAGAGGTTAACTATAATTTGGACGCACGTTTCAAATCTAAAATTGGTAAAGAGTACCGTGCGACATCAGTATTTCTATAACAGCTCAATACGTTCTGCTGTAGTTTCTGATTGTATAAATTGTCTGTTATTGCAAAAAAAAAAGTCATTTGTTTCCTTACTCTTATTTTTTTTCTAGATCTGGGTCTGTTCTGATGCCTACTGATATTTAAAAAAAAATCAGACCAAATATTCAGCGCCACACTTGTTGGTTATAAACGAAAAGTCTCAGGAATATATTTTGAAAAAGGATTAAGCCAAACAGAATTCTATTTCGAGTTGTTTTACGTCAAGTGCTGCTTTTGCACACCATGGGCTTAATGGCCAAGTCACATGAACCCCGAAAGCTCAAGAGAAGGTTGGGGGAGGGGACACACTGAAACAACTATTGAGAGACAGATAGTAGCCTCCCGTCAAGGCCAATTCAACGTGTTCTGTAAAGTGGAAGACAGATGGTAGCCTCCGTCAAGGCCAACCAACGTGTTCTGTAAAGTGCACAGAGTATGGCTCTATCACATACGGGGCCACGGCTTAACGTTCCATCTGACGGATGGCGGCCTTACCAAGCTCATCGGTGTCCCCTACTGACCGTGGGCAGGTTGGGGAATTTTGCAGAGATAAACCCAGCTGGGACTCCCAAGACCATCGGTGTCCCTTACTGACCGTGGGCAGGGTCGTCCATCCCCCTCCCTCGCTTTCGAGTGGTTTAGCTTATTAACATTTGTTTTCTAAGATATCTCGAAGTATGGGTTGTTGGGTTGTTTTACCTCTGAGCGGCACTTTTTTGCACACCATGGGCTAAATGGCCAGGTCACATGGACCCCGAAGGTTCAGAGAAGGTTGGGGGAGGGGACCCACTGGAACAGCTGTTGGGAGACAGATGGTAGCCTCCCGTCAAGGCCACCCACAGCGTGTTCTTTAACGTGCACAGGGTATGTCTGTCCCGCACACGGGGCCACGGCTTAACGTCCCATCCGACGGACGGCGGTCTTTCCAAACCCATCGGTGTCCCCTACTGACCGTGGGCAGGGCGGGGAATTTTGCGGAGATAAATCTCAACGCTGACCCAGCTGGGACTCGAACCTGGGAAGTACAGATTACAAAGAATTCCAAGGACTTGATTGGATAGGGGAACTACTGGATTACTATTGAGGTAAAAGCTTCCCAACATGCCATGCAGAGCGTTCTTTTTCGTGCACAGGATGACTCTCCTGCACATGAGACAACGGCTTAAAGGTCTCATCCGATGGGCTGCGGCATATTCCAGCCCATAGTGGACTCCTCTGCACTTGCAAATAAAGCAATTCATTTCGTTGGTCATGATTTGACGCATCTTTCTATCGGACATCTTTTAGCTGTTGCTTTTACCATTCATTATGGCTTTTTACCCTGTTTTTTATTTCTTACGCTATTATAGATGTCCAAAATATGCAGACCTTTGTATTTTACTCGTTTTTTGCTTTTTGTGTGGGTCCTCTATATCCTTCCGTTGTTGGTATCTAACAGTTTTTTTGCACTGGCCATTTTATGCCCATTTCTTGTCGTTTTGTATCGGCTCTTATCATTTTTGCGTTTTGCTTTTAACTTTAGTTGTGGATTTGCCTGTTTTTTTTTTTTCTGTTTATTTTGAATTGGCACAATCTGGCCTTAGTCGCCCCTGTGCCATGAAACCCCATTGGCTGAAGCATTAGCCAATGAGAACGGTGCTGTTGGGGGCTTTTTAAATTTTAACTCCCCCCCCCCGTTTGCTCCCTCTCAACACTTTCGAGAAATCCGCACCTCTGTGATAGTGATTCTGCTTATCGAATAGTGAGATTTCCAGTTAGAATATATAAAATTCACTCTTCGTCCACCAACCTGGAATTCCAATTCACAAAGTTTAGTATTATATGCAGCGTGAGTTGGATGTTGATCCAACTCACGCTGCAGATAATAATTGTCTATGTGAATTTATACCTGAAAGTGAAGTCGATTCAGGATGATGAAGTTATTTTGAAGATCACACAATAAATCTTAACTGAAAATATCAGAATCTTTCATCTTACTCTTTATGAATCTCTAATGTGAATGGCAAGTGGGCAGATTAAGGGAGACTGCGCAGTTGACGATGAATAGGAGACTAGAGAAGAAGGAACAGTGCCAGTCTGAAAATCTCCCCAGGGGGGCCACTCACGATGTTAGTAAAGTGTGTCAAACAGCACCAGTTGAAATTTCCTCAACGTACTGGCTAGTTCATTGATGTTGCCTGGCGCTATAGTAACGGACTGATAAGAGGGCGATGGTCCATTTGCGAGGAACGATAGAAATTCGTTACGGGCCCTTTATTGATAGTAATGGCTGATTATGATGAACAAAGATCATTTTGGGACTAGGATTGCCAACATTTTATTTTCTTAAGACATTAGGTGACTTGACGTTCGATCTGAAACTCAAGCTGCATTTATTAAGCTTAGTTGTACTAAAAGCAGAATGGCGGACGGATCTTTGAGTTTAGGGATTGGGTTGTTTTACCTCTGAGCGGCACTTTTCTTGCACATCATGGGCTAAATGGCCAGGTCACAAGGACCCCGAAGGCTCAGAGAAGGTTGGGGGACCCACTGAAACAGCTGTTGGGAGACAGATGGCAGCCTCCCGTCAAGGCCATCCAACGTGTTCTATTAACGTGCACAGGGTATGGCTCTCCTGCACACGGAGCCACGGCTTAACGTCCCATCCGACGGACGGCGGCCTTTCCAAGCCATCGGTGTCCCCAACTGACCGTGGGTAGGGCGGGGAATTTTGGGGAGATTAATACAGATTACGAGTCTGGCGCGCTACCGACTGAGCAACTCTCGCCCTATACGAGTTTAGGACCTGATCGATCGTTTTATTATACGTGGTGTTTATGGGAGTTATCTGTCTGCATCTCCGTTCATATGTGGCCAACTTCTACATTCTCACCGAATACTTTTTTTTCAAATCTGGAAGCACGTTGCAAATGAAATAGTTGCGTGAAATAGACGTACTCAGAGAACTACATCTGAGTCCACTTGCATGCATGCAACAAGGTTTCATGTACGAACCAGATCTTAGAACTTAAAAAATTTTCTTTGGTCTCCGATTTTAATGGGGACATTTTGACCCCAAGGAAATAGCAAGAACATTATTTCAAAAGAATGTTGGGAACTCTACCTTGCATCTGTGGATGATGTTTGACAATTTTGGAATGTACTGATTTGACTACGGGGGGTTCGGTTCGTCGCAAATTTCCTGACCTGCTAACGCGACAAGTGCCTTAACTTCTGAGCTATCTTTCCACATTCAAAAGATATTTCTCTAGACCAGTGGTTCTCAACCTTTTATGTTTCACGTACCCCCTGGAAATGTGTATGTAACTGTCGTACCCCTTGTATAGATAGATAAAACTATAGTTATAGTATAACAATGGGAATAAAATAAAACATATATATCAGTGGTTCTCAACCTTTTATGTTTCACGTACCCCCTGGAAATGTGTATGTAACTGGCGTATCCCTTGTATAGATAGATAAAACTATAGTTATAGTATAACAATGGGAATAAAATAAAACACCGACTTTGTTACTAGATCTAGCGACTTTTGAGCTCTGACGGCGCACCCCAAAAATGTTTACCGCGTACTCCACATGAGAACCCCTACTCTAGATAATTGACCATAGATTTCAACGATTGTACCCGTGGCGCCATCTATCGGTTAGAATAGTAAAGAGGCCACAGATACACGAAAAGGATTAGTGAAGAGCCATGGATTTAAATCCCCATTCTAGCCAATATTAAGTTTTTTCTGCTTTTTCACATGTTCTCGAGGCCATTTGCAAATAATTAATTTTTTTTGTCGACAAGTGGGGGACAAAAAGCTAAATTCAATATCTATACTAAAATAGTTTTCAAATTTAAGAACGGATAATACTTTTTTGAAGTTCCTCTCCCTGTGTCATGATGAGAAAAAGTCATGGTAAGTCTATTTCTACTGTAATGTCTGGTAAGTCTATTTCTACTGTAATGTCTGGTAAGTCTATTTCTACTGTAATGTCTGGTAAGTCTATTTCTATTGTAACGTCCGATTGAGAATTATGAAAAGAATAAAACAGATCCATTCATTTTTATCCAGAATCAAATAGTTATTACACGTTTAATCTTTAAATTCAAATGCAATGCTGTTAAAAAATTTTCACATATGCTGAAATTCTTGAGCTAGATTTCAAGCCGAACAGTGATTATAAACATTAACAGAATTTCACATTGGTATAATAAAAATCTTATCAATTTGGTTAACTATAATTTTTATACTTATAGGCTACTAAACAGCATGATAAAAACAGAACAACTAAAAGCAGTTGTTAGGATTGATCATTTACCCGTCATTAATGTACTGATATTAAATTAAAACCTTATGGCAGACAGTATGCTAATCGGAACTTTTTGAAACAAATTTCTCCTTCCTAAGGGGTATTTGGCGGATTGTGATAACATCCGGCACATGTAAAATAGAAGTTAATATCTTTTCAAGATCTTTTTTTAGTTTTACAATTCTAAATATCCAGATTACAAGAGGTAACAAAAAAACCCCCCTAACGTACAGCTGTTAGGTGGTTGGGTTGTTTTACCTCTGAGCGGCAATTTTTTTTGCATACCATGGGCTAAATGGCCAGGTCACATGGACCCCGAAGGCTCAGAGAAGGTTGGGGACCCACTGGAACAGCTGTTGGGAGACAGATGGTAGCCTCCCGTCAAGGCCATCCAGCGTGTTCTTTAGCGTGCACAGGGTATGGCTCTCCCGCACACGGGGCCACGGCTAACGTTCCATCCGACGGACGGTGGCCTTTCCAAGCCCATCGGTGTCCCTACTGACCGTGTGCAGGACGGGGAATTTTGCGGAGAGAAATCTCAACGCTGACCCAGCTGGGACTCGAACCTGGGAACTACAGATTATGAGCCTGGCGCGCTACCGACTGCGCCACCCCCGCCCCCAAACTGATAAAACATGTCACTCTATATCATCTGCCAAAGAGTTTAATCAATACCAATAACTGATAATTATAGTACACTAAACTAAAAATAATTCTTACGCCTAAAAAAAGGCTTTTTAATTTTTAAAGATTTAATGCATTTTACAAATTGGGCAACACGATTGCAGAATGCAACTAAAATGGCCCGAAAAAAAAAAATAACAACACAAGTCAAATGTAAATAAAAGGTAACTCGTTTAGTCCCTTTGCATATCCCTGAACACTCCAATTTTTTTTTTTCACATGAAAGTAATTTCAAATATTGCTGCTATCACCTGAAACTGATGGAAAAGTGGAAAGAGAAACTGATGATTTCTGCTTTGCTGGGGATTTGACTTTTCAACTTAACACGCCAGAATCTTGTGGTTATTAATCTTTCAAACTCATGCTGCTTATTCGCCATTAATATTAATGAAGAATTTCCTGCTGACATTTGTGGATTCTCTTTTTTATACAAAATATCTATTGAATTTTCGTGAAGGAAAAATTTGTAATCACGAAAAATGATCTTGCTTTCTAATGGGATTCTTTTTTATAACGTTTCAAAAACGAAACGCTATTTATACATTAACCTAAAAATCCATGTTTTCTTAATTCATCTGCCATACATTGAACCAAAATATTTTTGTGTGTAAAGAAGAATTCAGTGTAAAGAAGAATTCTGCTTTAGCAGCGTCTGAAAAGTCTGTGAACGAAAACTGCGATTATTAGAACGCAGCAAATGGGTGGTTGCAAAAGATTTCACCTACAGGGGAACGTATTAAGATAGTTTATGTAGTGGGTTCAAAAAAAATATGAAAGAAATTATATTTTTCTTTGAATAAATTAGCTGCTCATTAATCAACATCAGTATCAACTAATAGCTGCAACATCTGTCACAATTTTTACTTCCATTCAACATTTCAATAGCTCAGGGCATTTTGGAAGCTAATTAGGGTACAACACAAATAAAAACTTCTCCTGGAGAAAAAAAAAAATTCGACCACATAAAATAAAGAGTATACACATCAATCATTCGAAGTACAGTTCTAATCTCTAAGATCTGATAAGTGATTTTATTTTTCATTTTATTACAATCAGGGTCCAAACCGAATACACTTTCCAATTCGTTATTTTTTTGAACATAAAATGATAAACATTAGCAAGTGCATATATCAACATTTCGGTTCGAAGTTATCGTTATTAGAGAACACAGCCATGAGTCATCTAAGAGTCCACAACCACGTTGACATCTCAAAGAGGAAGATCACTGATGCTGCACAATGAAATCCAGTAAACATCGCTCCTTTGGAACTATCAAGGAGCGATCATCCGAAAGGAATTGCAAGTGAATGTGGCAACGAACAAATTACTACAAAGTACGTTTACTATTCACAAGAGGCTATACGCTATTTATATGTCTATGGGTAGAGTCCAGTTTCGTTAAGAAAGTCTCCACATACCTGTAAGGTATATATTTATGTAGTGAAGTCTGACCCACATGGAGATCAACAACTGTACATGACCTCTGACCTTTTTATGGGTCACAGGGCTTCAGGGAAGCATGCTTGTTACAAACAGAGCATCCACCCTTCAGGAAAAAGGAAATGCAGATGCAGGAAGTGGGAGAACGCAGAATTGAACATCCCCTCCCCCCCAAAAAAAGAGTGAAATTGCGTTTGGCCATTATGTAACAACTGGAGGAGACTATACAGTCGCTCAAAAAATATCCGAACACTATGGTTGATTATAGAATTCAGAAAAAAATATCTGTCAACTATTTTTTTTTAGAAATTAGTGATCTGGCAACCTTCGTGTCACGTGGCACGAAGGTTGCCAGATCACTAATTTCAAAAAAAAAATCGTTGACAGATATTTTTTCTGAATTCTGAAATCAACCTAGTGTTCGGATTTTTTTAAATATATATAATGCGTATGAATATATAATGCAATGAATATGGAGCGTGTGCAGTTACCGTTCACAGCAAACTGGAGCGGTTGCGTTTAATGTTCACAGCACATTGGATCGTGTGAGCTCACAAAAACCTGGATCGTGTGGGCCCACTCACAGAAATACTGAACTTGTGCAGTTACCGTTCACAGCAAACTGGAGCGTGTGCAGTTACTGCACACGCTCCAGTTTGCTGTGAACGGATAAATAACTGCGGTGCTGTGAACATTAAACGCAACCGCTCCAGTTTGCTGTGAACGGTAACTGCACACGCTCCATATTCACAGCAAACTTGAGCGTGTGCAGTAACTGCACACGCTCTGGTTTGCTGTGAACGATAACTGGAGCGTGTACAGTTGCTGTACACGTTCCAGATATTTTTTCTGAATTCTGTAATCAACCATTGCGTTCGGATATTTTTTTGAACGATTGTACAATAAGTGCTTCGACAGTCCTCATAGGTCAATGACCTGTCAAACTGTGAAACTAACAAAGCGTCAGTTGCGGAGTCTCAATCTCTTCCGTTGCCATTCAACCATAACACTGATCATTACCCGATTTTGAATATAATTAAGGTTTTTCAATTCAGAGTGCATATTCTACAAATCCGCTTGTCGGTCGGATAGTATGAAGGGAAAAATAAATTTCATTCATGAAAGGTAAATTTTAATCTCTTGAGAACTTAACGAGGTCCCTTGAAAACTACACGAGGCACTCAAGAGTTGATTTCGATTCTTCTGGAATATTTGTATTTTGCATAATTATGCCAGAAGTAATCGCAAAGTTCATGACGTTAGGCGTAGTAATCGTCAACTTTTCTTAATCGCACAAATGTTTCACCACCTAGTTCTACTTTTCAAAATTTCTTTTGATTGGTCAGAATTAAGTAGAAACGAAAATTACAATCGTTTTCTGCACACCAGGAAAAAAAAAAACACTTCCTCATGATTGGGGCAGTCAGAAATTGTGATATTGCATTTCCTAAAAATCTTCCTTTTACAGTTTTCTGTCTCGAAACCGCCGAAATAATCCCAGTAATAAAGATCGGCACGATTTAAATCGAAAATGCACGAAGTGGACTTCTGATGAGAGTAATGTTTTATTCTGACATGAACCTGCTATTAACATTTATTTTGACATAAAAAAAAATGCCTGTGTGTAGATTTGAGTTGTTTTACCTCTGAGCGGCACTTTTTTGCACACCATGGGCTAAATGGCCAGGTCACATGGACCCCGAAGGCTCAGAGAAGGTTGGGGGAGGGGACCCACTGGAACAGCTGTTGGGAGACAGATGGTAGCCTCCCGTCAAGGCCATCCAGCGTGTTCTTTAACGTGCACAGGGTATGGCTCTCCCGCACACGGGGCCACGGCTTAACGTCCCATCCGACGGACGGCGGCTTTTACAAGCCCCCATCGGTGTCCCCTACTGACCGTGGGCTGGGCGGGGAATTTTGCGGAGATAA
Organism: Ryuthela nishihirai; assembly: GCA_038380435.1. Lineage (NCBI taxonomy): Eukaryota > Metazoa > Arthropoda > Arachnida > Araneae > Heptathelidae > Ryuthela > Ryuthela nishihirai. The sequence continues at coordinate 76,044,768 of JAWZYU010000010.1, forward strand.
ATATCAACGCTGACCCAGCTGGGTTGGGTTGGGTTGTTTTACCTCTGAGCGGCACTTTTTTGCACACCATGGGCTAAATGGCCAGGTCACATGGACCCCGAAGGCTCAGAGAAGGTTGGGGGAGGGGACCCACTGGAACAGCTGTTGGGAGACAGATGGTAGCCTCCCGTCAAGGCCATCCAGCGTGTTCTTTTAACGTGCACAGGGTATGGCTCTCCCGCACACGGGGCCACGGCTTAACGTCCCATCCGACGGACGGCGGCCTTTACAAGCCCATCGGTGTCCCCTACTGACCGTGGGCAGGGCGGGGAATTTTGCGGAGATAAATATCAACGCTGACCCAGCTGGGACTCGAACCTGTGAACTACAGATTACGAGCCTGGCGCGCTACCGACTGAGCCACCCCCCCGCCCCAATTTTATTCAGGAAAGGATAGACAATGTAGAAAAACATGTATCTGAAATGTGCACTCAGCTTGCTGCTTACAGAAGGAAAGTTGCTCGTGTTAGAGATGCAGGAGATGAACTTGCTAAAACAGTACTGAATTTTGAAATTAAAGAAAATCTGAATTTAACGTTACGAACTGCACTCACACGTTTTTCTGATATTTTATCTGGTATTCAAGATTACAGAGAAGCTCAGGTATGTTGTATTTTTATAGTCATACTACATTATTCAGTACTGTATCAATTTTAAAAATATCATAGTGAATCTGTTGTCAACTTTTCATATAAACTGAACATTATAAACACAATCCTTAATAAAAAAATGTAGAATGAGATTTAGTGTAGTGTTTTATGCAATCAGAAGAGCCGCAGACCAGGCACAGACATTTTTATTACAACACACAAAACATACAATTTTTAAAGAATTTAAATATTTTTAAATATATGTGTGTGTTTGGAAACAATATGTTTTTAAGTTAAACGCATTTATCTTTTAAATGTATTATGAAATATGATCAGTAGTAACTTTTTGTTTCATTCAACAAGTGAAAAAATAGCTGAGACTCCAGATTCATTCAATTTTTTCAGGCTTTGAACAATCAGAGTTAAATATACTAAGCTTTTTAAAACTTGAATGACAGAAGTATTTCTATTACATTTATGATGGAAAAGTATTTCCTTTTATATTGTGTTGGAAGTGAACGGAAGGGGAGGGCTGTCAGATTAGTGTGGCCTACTGATCTGGACAACTATGGCTACTTTTCTTTTTTTTTTTTCTACCCTGCTGAGGAGTGGTCAACCACACAGGGTCCTTGTGCTGACCATATATACCAACTGGACTGGACAGATATATGGCTCTGAGCTTGATTATGGATCCTGATTTTGCTGCACTGGTGGGCTTCTGTGGAGGGAAATCTTCCGCTGTGTTTTCTCTTTGTTTGTGGGTTGACAGCCCCAAGTGAATAGATTCACAGGATATGTTTATCAGCTGGTGGATAATCCTGAGCAGAGGTCATCGCAGGCACCTGAACTCTTTGCTTCTATTGGCATCGTCAAATTCTACATTGGAGGAAGTCTTCCAGTGTAGATGGCTTCAGCCTTTAGTAGTGGGGGAACGGGTCTTTGCCCCATGTCTGCGATTAGGGGGCTGTTTGATATTGTCGGCATTCCCTCTCTCAATAAACATAGTTTCTTTAAACATCCCACTAACCATTTTCTCTCCATAGGTAGTTGGAATGTGAGGACTCTGCACAGAGCTTTTTCTCTTGATGTCCTCACACATGAATTCCACCATTATAATTTAGATATTCTCGGCTTGCAAGAGACCAGATGGACTGATAAAGGTCAGATTCTTAAAAATAATCTTAAATTTCTCTTTTCAGGGAGACAATAAGCATCACCAAGGTGTGGGTCTGCTTCTCAGTAGACACGCTAGTGATGCTCTTCTAGGATATGAGTGCATTAATGAAAGGTTTCTTACAGCAAAATTTCAGACAAGCGTTAAAGACCTGAATGTTATCTGCTGTTATGCCCCCACTGAGGATGCCGATGAGGATCAGAAGGATAGGTTTTATGAACAACTTCAGGATATTTTGAATTCTGTCAAGAAAGGAGATATTACCCTTGTTCTTGGTGACTTCAATGCCAAAGTTGGTACTGACTCTGACCTTTGGGGAGGAGTGATTGGCCCTTTTGGTATTGGTAGCTGCAATGGCAATGGGCAACGTCTCCTACAGGTAAGTAAACGGTTCAATGGTTTCAGAATAACTAACACATATTACAAACACCGCGACATACATAAGTACACATGGGTTTCACCTGATGGGCTGCATAGGAATATGATTGATTATATATTAATTAACAGCAAATGGGCTAGTTCTGTTAGAAATACCAGGGCATATAGGGGAGCTGAAATTGGATCTGACCATTACCTTGTTAAAAGTGTCTTGCAACTTAAACTTAAAAAGCGTTGTGCTAGGGTTAAAAAATTTGCTTTTAATACTGAAGCTCTGAAAGACCCAGTTATAGCCAAAGCTTACCATGATAGGTTGCTGTCATTATGACAGTCATGGTATGCTTACTGCTGAAGTTAATAGAATGGGATCATTTTAAACAGGCTTTTTTGGACACTAACAGTACTCTTTTAGGAAAAAAGGAGCAGAAGAGACAGAATTATCTGAGTGATAAGGCACTTGAGCTTATTTCGGAAAGAAAGAACTGCTGGAATGTCCTTAATCAATACCCTACTAGTCCTAATAAAAAGCATTACAGAGACCTTAATAAACTTGTAAAGGATCAGTTAGCTGCTGATAAGAAACTTTGGCTTGATGGTTTGGTTGACAAAGCCGAGGAAGCAGTTAGACAGCACAACAGCAGAGAGCTGTACCAGATAGTTAATGTTTTGTGTGGTAGAAAACGGACAGGTATACAGGGATTGAAGGATAAACATGGTAAAGTTATAGAAGGTGAGGATTCTGTCATGGCTAGGTGGGCTGAGCATTTCAGTGATATTCTGAACAATGCGGTTAGCTCTATTCCCATTGTTTGCAATGATGATAGATGCATTGGTGGCTTTAATGTTGGCCCTATAACACAATCTGAAGTTATTTTAGCTGTTTCTAAACTTAAGCTTCATAAATCCCCAGGGGTAGATGAAATTACTACCGAAATGCTTAGAGCTGGAAATGTTTCGGTTACCACTTGGATGACTGAAATTCTGAATCTCTTTTATGATAAAGGCATGGTTCCTAAGGATTTTACCAGAGCTATTGTTATCCCTATTTTCAAAAAAGGTGATCGCAGTTCTTGTGATAACTATAGGGGTATCAGCCTACTCTCTGTTCCAGGTAAAGTTCTTTCCATGAATGTGCTTAATAGAATTAAGAATCTGGTTGACAGTCAATTGCGTGATGAGCAATGTGGATTCAGAAGTGGTAGGGGATGTGTGGATCAGATATTTTCACTTAGGCAGATTCTTGAGAAATGTTTAGAGTTTCAAAAACCTTTGGTTGCTAGCTTTGTTGATTTCAAAAAGGCTTTTGACTCTGTTGATCGTCATAATTTGTGGTTGATTGTGAAATCATATGGTATACCAGACAAGTTAGTTACCATAATGAAAGCTCTCTATAATAACACTGAGTCGTGTGTGAGAGTTGGTAAGGCTTGTAGCAATTAGTTTAGCATTACTTCTGGTGTTCGACAAGGGTGCATTTTGTCTCCTTTTCTCTTTAGTTTGGTTATTGATTATGTTATGCGAAATTCACTTCAAGGGAAAGATTTTGGCCTTAAATGGGCTGGAGATATGAAAATTTCTGATTTAGATTATGCTGATGATTTAGTCCTTTTGGCAAATGATGTTGATGAGATGAACTCTTTCATTCGAGCTATTGATGAGACTGGTAGTAGAGTAGGTTTGGTTATAAACAGAGAGAAAACTAAAGTGATGAAAATTGGTCAGGCAGGCTGTGATTCAGTTAATCTGAATGGTTGCAGTCTTGAGCAGGTGTCACAGTTTAATTATCTTGGGAGCTATGTAACAGATAATGGTGATGTGCGGCATGAGATTAACAGACGAATAGGGATTGCTGCCGGGACTTTTAAGAATCTATGGAGAGTGTGGAGAAATAGGCGTATACACCTAAAGACTAAAATTAGACTGTATAATAGTTTGGTTCTCTCTAGGGTTAGTTATGGTAGTGAAACTTGGACACTTTGTAAACAAGATAACAGGAAACTAGATGCTTTTGATTCCAGATGCTTACGCAGTATCTTGGGCATTAGGTGGTTCAACTTTGTAACTAATGATGAGATTAGGCAAAGGAGTTTGCAACCTCCTTTAAGCAGCATATTGTGCAGAGAGAGACTCTGTTGGTTTGGCCATGTTGCCCATATGAATAATTATAGATTGGCGAATAGGGTTATGAACAGTGTGCCTAAAGGCCTCAGAAAGAAGGGGAGACCTAGGATGCGGTGGGCAGACAATGTCAAACAGGACCTTGTTAGAATTGGTGTGCAGTGGCCAGATGCAGTAGATGTAGCTCAGGATAGACTTGCTTGGAGAACTAACTTGCACAGTCTGGTTGGACCTCCGTAGCCCATGGCTGCTTGAGGATGATGATGAAGCCCTGCACACATTATTACAGCAAAAAGGATCATTAAGGTACTTATCGATGAAGGACACAAATATTTTTCTGTGGATAAGAATTTTCGTTGATAACAGGTGATTGCAACTGCCTTTGTTAATTACTGCTTTTGGCCTATTGAGAATTCAGTATCTGAAACTCAAGAACTGATGGTTCAGCCAATTATTAAAAAGGAAAGAAACGAAATTATAACTGAAGGATATTTCTTAAAGGAAAATGATTGCGAAAAGATAAATATTTCAGATCTCATCAGTTAAACATAGATGATGATCCTTTGGACTTATTTTTGTATCTTCCTGTGCTCCCACATTCTGCGTCTGGCAAACAAGGGAAATTAAGAACCTATGTTTCGTCTTCTCCATATCGATGAATATTTCATTGCAGTGTTAAAAAAATCATGCACACAGTATCAGAAACTAATAAATTAAGGATTCCTGGAATGGCAACAGGTTTCGCAGCAAAAAACTACTGTCTGAACAAGATTGGTAAGAAGTGGTGGCAACGATAAGATAATGGGTAAAGAATTGCAAACAGCGTTTGGAGAAGAAGATATCTTTACATCTCTCTCACTATTGTTATAATGACTGGCAAACGACATAATCATTATAACATTTAACCCATTAAGTATTGGTACTTTTGTAGTAGAGCACGTTTCCAGAGATCGACTATCAAAATGTGAATCCATCAGTCGAAACAAATAAGCGTACAGTCGCTCAAAAAAATATCCAAACGCTATGGTTGATTACAGAATTCAGGAAAAAATATCCGAACGCTATGGTTGATTACAGAATTCAGGGGAAAATATCCGAACGCTATGGTTGATTACAGAATTCAGAAAAAAGTATCCGAACGCTATGGTTGATTACATAATTCAGAAAAAAGTATCCGAACGCTATGGTTGATTACAGAATTCAGAAAAAAATATCCGAACGCTATGGTTGATTACAGAATTCAGGAAAAAAGTATCCGAACGCTATGGTTGATTACATAATTCAGAAAAAAGTATCCGAACGCTATGGTTGATTACCGAATTCAGGGGAAAAAAAATATCCGAAAGCCATGGTTGATTACAGAATTCAGGGAAAAATATCCGAACGCTATGGTTGATTACAGAATTCAGAAAAAAATTATCCGAACGCTATGGTTGATTACAGAATTCAGAAAAAAAGTATCCGAACGCTATGGTTGATTACATAATTCAGAAAAAAGTATCCGAACGCTATGGTTGATTACAAAATTCAGAAAAAATATCTGGCAGCGATTTTTTTTTTATAAATTAGTGATCTGGCAACCTTCGTGTCACGTGACACGAAGGTTGCCAGATCACTAATTTCTAAAAAAAAAAAATCGCTGCCAGATACTTTTTCTGAATTCTGTAATCAACCATAGCGTTCGGATACGGTTTTTTGGGGGCGATTGTATTACAAGAGCTCTATCTAAGTGCATGTACGAGTATATATAAATATGTTAAAGGAAGCATTGGCGAAACTAAGGCCTACAACAGGCAATTAAAATGATAAGTTGAGTATGCTGAATACTTCCGAACACTGCTGGTTTTCAACCGAAGCATAATAAGTAGAGAAACTAGGAGTATTACAAAATATGGAGAAGGGAACATATTTTTACAGATATCATCATCTGTACCAACATCAATAAAAATATCTGTAATTGTATATATATTTATATAATTATTTACACACATCTGTGACTGAAATTTGAAATTAAGAATCAAATCATGATATGGTGAAGAGAGATCGTTATCTATAAACATCAAATAAATGATAATTCTCATCTTTTCCCAAGCAGAGAAATTTCGTTCGATTATCGAAATGCACTCGAAACATTCATTTTTTCTGTGATCGAAAGAAAGAAGTAATCGTTTCCGTGGCGACGTCGGCACGAGCTTCACGTGATGATCAAAAACATCCTCACTTAACAATTATGCTTAAAATCAGCGGTCCAATTCGAATTGCAATCTGGGAAAGTTAGTACAATTATATAATTATTGAATAGTTTACCTAGCATATAAAATTGCACTGTTTCAAGAAATCTTTCATTCAAAATAAATTTAGACAATGTGTAAATAATTGTACATAAGGATTGGTCACACAGAAAACGGCTTAGAGTAAATTAACATTTCCAAATTTCTTGCGTCTTAACCAACGCGATTACTCGCAATGGAAAAGGCTCACATATATATACCAGAGTCACCAACTCGGTTACAGACAATGGTTTTAAAGATGAGAAAGTTTGGAGATAATTTGCAATGCTAAGTGGTTTGCCGTCATGTGGCAGTATCCAAAGACCTATTTTACTCGCTGAATTAAGGATCTCTACCACGAAGGATCTCTACACAGCTATGCACAATCGCATTCTATGTGTGTAGAATGTACAGTCGCTCAAAAAAGTATCCGAACACCATGGTCAATTACAGAATTCAGAAAAAATATCTGGCAACGATTTTTTTTTTAGAAATTAGTGATCTGGCAACCTCGTGTCACGTGACACGAAGGTTGTCAGATCACTAATTTCTAAAAAAAATCGTTGCCAGATATTTTTTCCGATTTTTGTAATCAACCATAGTGTTCGGATATTTTTTTGAGCGACTGTACGAACCATGTTGTCAGGGAAGATAAATTTCATTCCCTTCTCAGTTTATCTTTTTGAAAAAAAAAACCATAAATGAGAGTGACATTTTGGCTTTTATTATGCTAAATGTCCGGAATGAGTTGCTTGGGTAGTCTAGAAAAATCAAAGTGACCAAGTCGCAAAACAACACTGATTTCTAGGAATTTGTCAGTTCTTCGACGGAATTTTTTTTCCGTAATTAATGCAACAATCGTTCAAAAATAAACCTGCCTCTCAGGAAAATGTTTTTGTGAAAGCAGATATTTTGAAAACGAGAAGCAAATATTATACAATCGTTACCATTTAATGGGCTAAGCTTCATTGTGTAAAAAAAAAACCTCTAAACTTAATTCGGTGGCATACGTGACATTAACGTCATTCTAAATTTGATGTGTCCATTTTTTCCCTCACATACTTTCTATTTTTGACGACACGGTTCTTCTTCGGTCACGAGATAAGAAACAATTTGAGATGAAAATTTCTCTAAGTCATACTTTTCCGAAACAAATTTCAAAACTTTCGATAGGAACAGTAATACGCAAAAAACTTAATTATTAGTTTATTAAACACGAGTTTTAATCAATCTTAGTTCAAAAATCAATTCATCTTAGAAATAATTTATAACAATGCTATTTCTAATTCATTGCTCGGTCACTTTTTTGGTTTAGAAACTTTTTTTTTTAAAGATTAATGTCTGAATGTTGTTCAGCGTTTATGAGATCAAACAAATATATAGATAGCAATTTTAGTGCAAACACAAAAAAAACATTTGAATTGTAGCTGTTGTTCGGATGAGTATATCTCGAAAGAAGGTTTCTTTTTCATTTCGTTCTCCGTGATGCCATCCACACAAAAGATAATTCCAATCCTCCTTTCCTGAGTAAAGGGTCTGAGCAGTTTTAATACTAGACCCTCTTAAGGCGATTCTTTTCACAGGCAGCTGAAATATAAAGTATTTATTGAGATGTAAATGAACTCAGCACGGATTATAAACATTGAGAGAGATACAATGTCTAGACAAGGCAGTGGTTTGCTTTTTACGATAGTTAATAGCATGGCATCTATGGTTGTTTTTAGTCTTGAAAACAAACAATAGAAATTTAGTAAATTTTTATGCAGCTATCGTAAAACATAATTTTGCTTTATCATCTTTTCATGATTTCATTATTAAAAATCAACAATTTCCCCATTCTTTATCAAAATTAATTCTTCAGCTTGTTTTTAACACTCGGGAATGAGTAATTTTTTGTTTGCAAATTCTTTTCAATTCTTAAGCAGTTATCAGATGTTCAAAAGATGTTTTTTTTTCAATGTTCTTCTCAAATCTTCATCACTGAGGTAACAAAGGAATAAAATTCCTCTTCGCCGTTTATTTGGCGAAAATACGAAAAAAAGCGTAATTTCTCTTAGCACAGAGGATAAATTTTTTTAACAACCAACAAGAAAAAGGAATATCAGTTATGTAAGGAGATAAGACTCGTACAACCTTTTCTCTTTCTCTTTAAAATCCAGTGTTAGATTAAGAGCTGCCTTTGAAAAAAATAAATTACTACCTCAACTTTTAGTCGTACTGTAGCCATAAGTTATCGGACTTGTAAATGGATGGGATATTTATATCTCCTTAGCAATTAATTAACATTTAATTTTGCCACATTCGATACGAAGAAAATAACGTAAAATTGATTGCCCCTCTGTAATCAGGGCAGTGAGGCAAAAAGTTTCACTCATTTGATGAAAGAAAGCTTTCATGAAGCTAGAAGAATGTCTAATGGCAGTAATGGGAGCAGAAGCCCGCCATTTGCCGATCAAGCTACGAAACTACTCGCTCGTTTCCTGGGCGTCGTTTTCTCTGCTTGGGAAAGGATCTCCGCATCGCTACATGGAGCACAGCCCCAACAATGAACAACCCACTGAGGCTGCAAAAGCCCCAGTGGATAACCTTAAGGTCCTAGAGACTAGCTAGCAGTGTAATTAAGCCAGTCCCTTGTTACCGACGTTGTTATCTTCCAAGACTCCGATGGAGAACTTCCTCAGACTCTCTAGAGGTGGAAGTGGTCTCTTGGGCCACACTTTGGGCTTCTTCAGGTTCATGCCGTCTTTCCACAGCTTCTCCATCTTCACTATGTAGGGGTGGACGTTCTGCTCAATCCATTCGGCTACCGTGTATTCGTCGTACACTTCTCGGAGGGCATCGCGAGCCGTACGGACCAAAGACGTCAGAGGATAGTAGATGGAAGAATAGTCGGTGAGTCCCTCGTCGACGCGCATGGGGCTGCTGATGTTGTGGCGCACGTTGTAGTCGGTGAGCCACGCCTTGTGGATGGTGACGTCGTAGAGGTAGTCGTTGACACGTTTCACGGCCTCGCTGTGGTGCTGCGTGAGGCGGAACACGGCAGAGCCCGGAAAGAAGCAACTGGACGCCCTCTGCCAGAGGTGAGGGTCGGTCTCGAAGTCCACCTGGCCCCTTTGATGAACTGTGCACTGCAGAATGCGGTGGAACTTGGCGAAGAGCTGGTGGCTGAAGTAGCCCTGTGACACGGTGAGCAGATTCACGATCAGAGACGGCAGCCCTGCTGGAAACAGCTCGCATAGGGTGGCCAGGTGGTCATAGCGTTGCCATCCAGTGATCACGATGCCCCGAAAATTGCTGAACTTCTTGTATTGCTCGGCTATGACCTCCAACCACGCCTCATTGTTCTCCAGGTGCATCTTGATGTTAGGAACAGTCAGAGTTTCTCCGAAGGCACCTTTGAAGGCACTGGCTGCCCAGATGAAGGGAAACACTTCGCTGTACATCATCCATACGTTGTAAGGTACGAAGCGATACACGTCCTTCACATAAGTCCACACCATTGGCTCGACGAGGGAACCCAGTTGGAACTCCTTCAGTTTCTCGGTCGGCATTTGTCGCAGCATATCGTCCCACACAATGGGAATAACTTTGTGCTTGTCTCGAACGTATTGCGCCACCCTCGCCACGTGGGAGAGAAAGAGGTTGTCGCGATCGAGGCGCATGCATTTGCTGCAATAACCGAGATGGTAGACCTCGTCGCAGCCGATGTGGAGCCATCGAATGTTCGGGTGCATAGCCATCATCTGGTCGATGATGTTCTCCACTAACGCGAACGATTCGTTTTTCGACGGGCAGATGGACTGCGGGAAATCGTCGACTTCTCTCAGTTCTCGGAAATCTTGAAGTTTCAGAACGAATTCGAGATGACCAAAGGTCTGTACAAGAGGAATCACCTCGAAGTGGTGCGTGCGAGCGAGGTTCAGGATCGTTTGAATGTCTTCTTTGGAATAAGCGTTCTTTGCAGAGGCAGAGGAAAGGTGCCCGGAGAATGGGAACATATCTTCGTACTCTAAGAGTATTGCATTAGCACCTGCTTCCTTCAATATGGGGAACAATTGTTTGTAATAGGTGATTTTCGGTGGAGCCCCTTTCAGATCGAAGTGCACCACCCTCAGAGCTGGAATGTAGTAAGGGTTAGCATTATTGGTTCGCATGGCGTTCTGTTGATTCTGGTACTGCCAACTTCGACTTTGCTGCTGGTCTGGCTGCTGATCTTGCCAAGACTGGATCTGGTTCTGCCTCTGCGAGATGGCGTTGCCATCGTACACCTGAGGTTGATCGTCATTCCTTGCGTGATTGGCCGCCACATTCTCGCCATGAACGTGCGCAACTCTCTCCTGGTTCTGCTCGTCGCCAGCCATTGCCCCACCAGCCACGAAATTATGATTGTGATTGTTGATATCCCCTCTGTCGCCGTCTCGAGAGGCCAGGTTGTACTGAGGTTTTGCGCTGTCGGTCAAGCGTCCCGACCTAATCTCTCCGACTCCCCTTCCGGCCACAATGAGTCCCACGGGGTTCCTGTCTTGCCTTATGTTAGCCATTTGGTTCTGCTGCGCGAGAGCAGAAAGGTTCCTTCGTGGAATAAGGGTTTTGTGGCTCCGGCTGCCCACGCCAGGCAGACCCAGAGGAAACTCGTGCTTCTCAGAGGACACACCTCGGACCACGATGTCGCTGTGGTTGCTCATGGATCCATACTGCAGACATACGATGAACACTGACGTCACCATGATGGCTCCGACCACCAGACTCTTCCGTCTCCATAGAGACAGGAGCAGATGCTGCGGGCAATGACGGGCCACTTGCACCAGCATCCTGGAGTGGAGGACTCTCTCGTTGTTCGCCTGCATAAAGAGAAGATGAGAGTTACAAACAAATCGTGATCTCATTTAGAGGAAACAATTTAAGAGTGCTTCAGATATCTACGTAAGCATTCAACTCGTATATATATATAAAGTATGCTCCCGATCATCACGGCCGGTAGTTTAGTGGTCAGTTGGGTTGTTTTACCTCTGAGCGGCACTTTTTTGCACACCATGGGCTAAATGGCCAAGTCACATGGACCCCGAAGGCTCAGAGAAGGTTGGGGGAGGGGACCCACTGGAACAGCTGTTGGGAGACAGATGGTAGCCTCCCGTCAAGGCCATCCAGGCTGTTCTTTAACGTGCACAGGGTATGGCTCTCCCGCACACGGGGCCACGGCTTAACGTCCCATCCGACGGACGGCGGCCTTTCCAAGCCCATCGGTGTCCCCTACTGACCGTGGGCAGGGCGGTTCAGTGGTCAGAGCACCTGACATGTTATCAGGAGGTCGTGGGTTCGAATTCCACCCGGCTCAAAACAATTTTCGTTCGGTGATGGCTCAGTCGGTAGCCTGTCAGGCTCTTAATCTGCAATTCACAGGGTCGAGTTTCACTTGCGCCAGCGTTGATATCTATCTTCGCAAAACCCGCACCCAACCGTCGGACACCGATGGGCTTGGAATGGCTACTATGTACTGGATAGGACGTTAAGTCGTGGTCTGTGTGCAGGAGAGCCCTGTGCATGTTAAAGAACACGCTGGATGGCCTTGATGGGAGGCAAGCATCTATCTCCTAACTGCTGGCCAGTGGGTCCTCTCCCCCTAACTTTCTCTGAGCCTTTGGCGTCTTTGTGACTTGGTCACTTAGTTCTTTGTGTGCTAAAAAGGGCCGTAAAGAAGTTAAAGAACCCGATCATCAGTAGAAAATTAAAACACAAAGAAAGCTTTAAGATAAGATCCCAGTCTTTGCTACCCACGCGTCCGTGCTTTACCCATAACGACCACAGACGAATAGCAACATTAGGGATTTTGATGTACTGCTGAGTTAAAAAGACCCCGACTCTAGCAGTTAGGGATTAACTATGTTTTTTTCTCTGTGTATTATCTGCTGTTGGGTTGTTTTTTAAAACCAAATCTGTTCTGTTTGAAATAAAATTTTATACAAGAATGGCTACTTTTTTTAAACAAACAATTAAAAAAATTTTCATTTTACCTCAAGAACAGGGTTGGGTTGTTTTACCTCTGAGCGGCACTTTATTGCACACCATGGACGAAATGGCCAGGTCACAAGGACCCCGAAGTCTCAGAGAAGGTTGGGGAAGGAAACCCACTGGAACAGCTGTTAAGAGACAGATGGTAGCCTCCCGTCAAGGCCATCCAACATATCCTTTAACGTGCACAGGGTATGGCTCTCCCGCACACGGGGCCACGGCTTAACGTGCCATCCAACGGACGGCGGCCTTTCCAAGCCCATCGGTGTCCCCTACTGACCGTGGGCAGGGCGGGGAATTTTGCTGAGATAAATCTCAACGCTGACCCAGCTGGGACTCGAACCTGGGAAGTACAGATTACGAGCCTGGCGCGCTACCAACTGAGCCACCCCCGCCCCAAAAAGAGTCTGGTTATTATACATATATTCTCTGACATACCTAGCATAAGTACTAAAACCTGCACATGTGGCAAAACACACATCGTGATTCAAAATACAATATATTGCTTCCATTTTTTGGCAAAATAAAATGCTTTTCTTTATGAAATTGCGCTATTATTGTTTGCGATAGAAGATGCAAATTTTGGAGATAAGTATAAATAGTTAATGAAACAGCATAACAGTTAAAAGAGGTAGCGGTCAACAGTATTCGAGTCCTAGTTCAACACAAGTTGCAATGATTAAAAGTTAATCATGAGTTCAAAAATTCGATAAATTCATGCATCACTATTCTTTAGATATTTAATATTTTGTTCATTGGCCGTGAAAGTGTCCAAAGAATTTCTCCTATAACAGCAGCGAAGTTATTAAGTTAGAGGCCGTATTCAGCTATGCTCGAATAGGGTTCATTCAGATGGAGAAGCCAATCAAGTAATCGGTCGCCAATGCTCAGCTCAGAGAGAAGCTCTCTCTTAAAATTAATATCGCCGGGTGAGCTGGCAACGCTAACAAACCTTCTAAAATTCAAAATGAGTTTATCAAGCTGAGTGTACGACATCGGTATGACGTGGAGTGAATGCTTAACTGACACGTGATGTCAATTTAATGATCTCTTTGTGGATACGAGATGACATATTCCACACAATGAGGGGCAGAAAAATAAGAATCGGAATAGAAATGGGACGTTTATGTGGCGGGGAGTGTTTAAAGATTGCACGAAAACAAACATCGGTGAAGCAGTCTGCGTTTCATAGTCATTAGTTAATGAGTTGCAAGCCCTTGTCAGCTATCTGCTGCAGTTGAACGTTGCCATAAAGTCACGGAAGATGATAGATATGATATAAAAATGCTTGCCATAATACCTATGAAAAATTACAAGTAGAGTCGCTCAAAAAAGTATCCGAACACTATGGTTGATTACAGAATTCAGAAAAAATATCGTTGCCAGATATTTTTTCTGAATTCTGTAATCGACCATAGTATTCGGATATTTTTTTAATATATATAATGCGTATGAATATATAATGCAATGAATATTGAGCGTGTGCAGTTACCGTTCACAGCAAACTGGAGCGGTTGAGGTTAATGTTCACAGCACATTGGATAGTGTGAGCTCACAAAAACCTGGATCGTGTGGGTCCACTCACAGAAATATTGAGCGTGTGCAGTTACCGTTCACAGCAAACTGGAGCTGTTGAGGTTAATGTTCACAGCACATTGGATCGTGTGAGCTCACAAAAACCTGGATCGTGTGGGCCCACTCACAGAAATATTGAGCGTGTGCAGTTACCGCTCACAGCAAACTGGAGCGGTTGAGGTTAATGTTCACAGCACATTGGATCGTGTTAGCTCACAAAAACCTGGATCGTGTGGGCCCACTCACAGAAATATTGAGCTTGTGCAGTTACCGTTCACAGCAAACTGGAGCGGTTGCGGTTAATGTTCACAGCACATTGGATCGTGTGAGCTCACAAAAACCTGGATCGTGTGGGCCCACTCACAGAAATATTCAGCGTGTGCAGTTACCGTTCACAGCAAACTGGAGCGTGTGCAGTAACTGCACACGCTCCAGTTTGCTGTGAACCTCTGGCAACCTTTGTGTCACGTGACACAAAGGTTGCCAGATCATTAATTTCTAAAAAAATTGTTGCCAGATATTTTTTCTGAATTCTGTAATCAATCATAGTGTTCGGATACTTTTTTGAGCGACTGTACACAAACTATATGACACAATAATTTAAAATCTCTATCAATATAAGATTCAGTCCTATAGTTGAAATCTTCTCTAAATCTTCATGATACAGATTAATAATGGCTGAAATTAACCTGAGGTATAAAAAAATTTAACAGCACGAATTAATGGAAGTCTCCGTTTATAAAATTGTCGCAGAGGATAAGAACCGCTGATTGTTACGTCATAAGGTCCATGTTTTCAGGATCATCGGATCGAAATATACTGAAATATAGAATTTCGATTGAAGGTTCGAGGTTTCTGTCTTTGAAGCTCGTTCAGAGACACCGACAACTTGAAAACATTGAGAAAGCAGATTTTGGATAAAATTTAAAGAGGAAAACTAACCAAAAAATTTATTCTTTTCGCGATCATATGTACTTCCTGAGAAAGAAATTGATATGATAAAAATGAAAACAGAGAGAGAATTTTTTTTTGGCGTATGTTTAAAATACTCCTTTTACATCAAAATTTCCTCTTTAGATAGCTTGACGTAGAATGTTCTATAGCCTGGCATATGCACCTTCTCATTCGCAGAATAGGGGCGGGGGTGGCTCAGTCGGTAGCGCGCCAGGCTCGTAATCTGTACTTCCCAGGTTCGAGTCCCAGCTGGGTCAGCGTTGAGATTTATCTCCGCAAAATTTCCCCGCCCTGCCCACGGTCAGTAGGGGACACCGATGGGCTTGGAAAGGCCGCCGTCCGTCGGATGGGACGTTAAGCCGTGGCCCCGTGTGTGGGAGAGCCATACCCTGTGCAAGTTAAAGAACACGCTGGATGGCCTTGACGGGAGGCTACCATCTGTCTCCCAACAGCTGTTCCAGTGGGTCCCCTCCCCCAACCTTCTCTGAGCCTTCGGGGTCCTTGTGGCCTGGCCATTTAGCCCATGGTGTGCAAAAAAGTGCCGCTCAGAGGTAAAACAATCCAATCCATTCGCAGAGCTGTTCAAGTGTGCACCAATATATCCTTTATTAGTGATCGCAAGCACAATCATAAACCAAAATTTCCTCTGTTACTAACAATATATTTGGTACTACTACATTAACGAAATTTTTTCAACCAGTAGAAAACGAACCCAATAGTTTATATTATCTATCAAACAATGTACTTCATATTTCCCAGGGGCTGGGGTGACTCAGTAGGTAGCGCGTCAGGCTCGTAATCTGCAGTTCCCAGGTTCGAGTCCCAACTGGGTCAGCGTTGAGATTTATCTCCGCAAAATTCTTCGTCCTGCCAACGGTCAGTAAGGGACACCGGTGGGCTCGGAAAGGCCCCGTGTGCGGGAGAGCCATACCCTGTTCACGTTAAAGAACACACTGGATGGCTTTGACGGGAGGTTACCATCTGTCTCCTAACAGCTGTTCCAGTGGGTCCCCTCCCCAAATCTTCTCTGAGCCTTCGGGGTCCATGTGACCTGGCCATTTTGCCCACTGTGTGCAAAAAAGTGCCACTCAGAGGCAAAACAACCCAACTCATATTTCCCATTCCTATAACGACGTTAATGACTACAGAAAATAAAATCTTTATTTAATATGACGATTTATGCAATTTGGTAACCACTGCAATAACAACTGAATAAACTCTAATTACCACTAAGGGCGGGGGTGGCTCAGTCGGTAGCGTGCCAGGCTCGTAATCTGCAGTTCCCAGGTTCGAGTCCCAGCTGGGTCAGCATTGAGATTTATCTCCCAAAATTCCTCGCCCTGCCCACGGTCAATAGGGGACACCAATGGGCTTGGAAAGGCCGACGTCCGTCGAATGGGACGTTAAGCCGTTGGCCTCGTGTGCGGGAGAGCCATACCCTGTGCACGTTAAAGAACACGCTGGATGGCCTTGACGGGAGGCTACCATTTGTCTCTCAACAGCTGTTCCAGTGGGTCCCCTCCCCCAACCTTCTCTGAGCCTTCGGGGTCCTTGTAACCTGGCCATTCAGCCCATGGTGTGCAAAAAAGTGCCGCTCAGAGGTAACCCAACCCAACTTATTTTTCTTCCTATATTCCCCAACTCTATCGTGTTGTAATAACGAAAACCGGAAAACTGCTCGGGAGACATGCGCAATAGCCCCCCCCCACCCTCTGAGATGAAACAGTCTTCAATGAAAAGCTTCCCGACATAAAGGATGAAAAAGCAACACTTGCTTTAGAGTTTAGCCCAATATACATTACAATGGAAAGCTCAGTTCGCATTGCGGCTCTGAGCGCTCTTTCGCAAATGGCTTTAACAATGCGAATTCAATGACGATGCGCGGCTTCACTGCGAATATTTTCCGCAAGTTTCAGATTTCTACGCTATTATGATTCAATTCAGGATGCAATCGACGGGAAGTTCCTCTGTCAGTTGTCATATTCCATTTCTATTTGATTCGGTCTCAATGAAAGAAAATTAGTCTTCATTGGAAGCACAATCGTACTTTGATCACGAGAATGGAAAATTTATGTAATGCGAAATAATAATCAGAAAATTCTCTCGACTCTAGAGAATGTGTAAGGCTCATTTTCGATGCGCAAAATATGTTTAGTTCGCCTCTCCCAACCTTCGACCAGAGGGGGGGGGGGGGATTGTTTTACCACTGGGCGACACTATTTTTTTAGCACACAACGGGCTAAATGGTCAGGTCATAAGGACTCAGAGGCTTAAGGGAAAGGCTTTGTTGTTTTACCTCTGAGTGGCACTTTTTTGCACACCATGGACTAAATGGCCAGGTCACATGGACCCCAAAAGGCTCAGAGAAGGTTGGGGGAGGGGACCCACTGGAACAACTGTTGGGTGACAGATGGTAGCCTCCCGTCAAGTCCATCCAGCGTGTTCTTTAACTTGCACAGGGTATGGCTCTCTCGCACACGGGACCACGGCTTAACGTCCCATCCGACGGACGGCGGCCTTTCCAAGCCCATCGGTGTCCCCTACTGACCGTGGGCAGGGCGGGGAATTTTGCGGAGATAAATCTCAACGCTGACCCAGCTGGGACTCGAACATGGGAACTACAGATTACGAGCCTGGCGCGCTACCGACTGACCCACCCCGCCCCTAAGGGAAAGGCGAGCCATTGGACAGCTGTTAGGCTTGTGATGGTAGCCTCATATCAAGCTCATCCAGCATGTTCTTTAACGCTTATAGGGTGTCGCCCTCCTGAACACAGGACCACGGCTTAACGGCTTTAACTAAGGGCGATCTTTCCAAGCCCATCATCGATGTCCCCTGTTGACAGAGGGCAGTGTGGGGAGTTTTGTGGAGATAAATCTCAGCGATGATCCAGGTGAGACTTGGACCTAGGAATTCTTAGTTTTGGTCTCAATGAGAGGAAATCGGTCGTCATTCAAAGCACAATCGTATTTTGATCAGGAACAGTGGAAATGAGTGTAATGCGAAATAATAAAGCGAAAATTCTCTACTCTAGAGAATGTACAGTCGCTCAGAAAAGTATCCGAACACTATAGTTGATTAGAGAATTCAGAAAAAATATCTGGCAACGATTTTTTTTAGAAATTAGTGATCTGGCAACCTTCGTGTCACGTGAAAGGAAGGCTGCCAGATCACTCATTTCTAAAAAAAAAATCGCTGCCAGATGTTTTTCCTGAATTCTGTAATCAACCATAGCGTTCGGATACTTTTTTGAGCGACTGTACAACACGGCGCTGTGTGTTTTGGCGCACTACCGACTCAACCAAGTCCCACCCCTAAATTTAACATGTTTTCATCTACTAAAAATAAGTTAAATCTGTCAAAAACCCGATTCCAAACCATGGTCTATATTAGACATACTTGGACTCGAAAAGGGTTAAACTAAAAGCTAGTCGCAACAACTGGAAAATATTAACATCCACCTGCATTCATTCGGCGGGGGGACAACCCTGCTAGTCAGACCATAAGTTGCACGTCTCTGTTTTACAACATCTAAATCTCGATTTCGAACAATATATCTCGAACACAGAGACAGAAATGCAGCGAAAATGAAAGCAATACCAACAGCATGGATGACAGAATCTCCAAATCGTCTCTGAAGACACGCTTCCAAATGTCACCTTGAGAAGGAAAGGGAAGTATCCTCTCCGCGAGCTCCCTTCGCATCCATCGCAATTATCGTCCGAACGAAAATTCCCATTTCCTTTGTCATTCCACTTTCCGAACGACTCGCGCACAACGGATGACGCCGCCACTTTCCCCGTGCCCAAAACTAGAGAAGAGGCGAGGAGGAACGACAACATCATTTGCTTTGGCACGCGCAGCATTTAGTCGGGATGCCGTGACGCGAGAGAAGATCACAAGCAGGATCCAGCTCCGAAGCTTCTCCTCCTCCTTCGTGATGGGAAGAGAAGAGACACCTCTCGAGATTCGGACTTTCCCATTAAGGCGAGTGCAGTGCATTCCGCTCCAAAACTGCGCCCTCGGTAATGGTTTTACACGGACCGACGTGTACCGCGTTTCGGGACGTGCCGTGAACTCTTCGGAAGGAACGAGCTCAGAGTGAAGTTGGCCGCAGTTCGTTCGCTGCCACACTTGCCCGGTGGCAGACGGGGATGGATGACGATGAGGTGGCGGAGCGGACTCTTCTGCTCCTCTGCATCCAGAAAATACGTTCACCTTTCAGCTTAAATGCCATATGATGACGGGAACGGATGTTTCTTGAGGGGATGTAAATTCCTTTACGAAAAGTATGCGCTTATTACAACAAGGAGCACAAATATGAATAAAATTATACTTGTTTTGACAATTTACTTTCGGAGTTGAAGCACGATTTCAAGAAACGATGTTACTGAAATGTGGAGAGTAGAATTTTTTTTCTGGTTACGAGTGTGTCCCTTTTTTTTTAACCGTAGAACCATTGTGTCCTCTATCCAGGGCCACAAAAGAGGATGTGCACGGCACACCAACGGCCAGGCCAGCCTTACAGGCGGATATAGTTTATAAGCGTTCTTAAGCCATTTTTTGACCAATCACGCTACTTAAGTAATAATAATAAAGAACGGCATATTTTGTTTTGCACAACATCAGCCAAAAGTCTCCCAGCGACACTTGCCTCTTCTCATTGTTCCTGCGTTGAGATTGATCCAGTTCTGCCCTCGATCAGAAAAGGGGAACCGATGAGGCTTGCGAAGGACGCCGTCCTTTAAATCTTGCAGAACCATACACGCTGGATGACCTGGACGGGGGACTCTCACACGTCTCCCAACAGCTGTCCACAATTGATCCCCTTCCTAGGGGCCCTTGTAACTTAGCCATCTCACCCATTCTGCAGAAAAAACAATTTCTCAGATGCAAACGTGATGAACTTCAGTCAAACGTGTCAGCCTTCTCACCTGGCAATTTAGCCCATTGTGCAAAAAAGAACGAAAAGTGATGCTCAGGTTTAAAGCAACATCGTTCAGAAAATAAAATGCCAACCAGAGGGGTAGAAACAATCGCAGCCCAGTGGATATAATTTCTTTTAAAATGGGAAACATCAGACGCTTAGGCATTGCTGTTACGAATGAAAATGCAAATTGACAAGAATATGATTCTCATTCACCAGAGTTCGTTAATATATACTCCGACATTTCAAATAACTTCGAAAAACAGCGCGCGCAACATCTAAGATGACAGAGACCCATTCAAAACAAAAAAACGGGGCGGGGGTGGCTCAGTCGGTAGCGTGCCAGGCTCGTAATCTGTAGTTCCCAGGTTCGAGTCCAGCTGGGTCAGCGTTGAGATTTATCTCCGCAAAATTCCCCGCCCTGCCCACGGTCAGTAGGGGACACCGATGGGCTTGGAAAGGCCGCCGTCCGTTGGATGGGACGTTAAGCCGTGGCCCCGTGTGCGGGAGAGCCATACCCTGTCCACGTTAAAGAACACGCTGGATGGCCTTGACGGGAGGCTACCATCTGTCTCCCAACAGCAGTCCCAGTGGGTCTTTTCCCCCAACCTTCTCTGAGCCTTCGGGGTCCTTGTGACTTGGCCATTATACTATAAATAATCTTAATAGCTGCGGCAATTCGGTGAAACATGGCAGTGTTCTAGGAGACAACGATCATCCTTTCATTTCATCCTTTCCATTCATTGTGAATGCTTAACGTTAATGATGCTGAGCATTCATCTCTCCTATCTTTTTTTTTTTGGGGGGGGGGGAGCATGCACAAACTGATTCTTCATTTCACCCTTCTCAATTTCGTTTCTTTAGAGTGTAGTCTCACAAAGCGAAAAGATAATTAGAGCGTCCTTTAATCATTTCTGTGTCAATGTTAGCAAAGGAAGATCATTTGGAAGCGTTTAGTATTTGCCCATGATGAGATTCTTCTTATTCTCATCATTCCCACTGAATGGACGAAAGAGCACTTCCTCTGTAACTGAACGATTGGCTCATCAGAGTCGTACTTTTGATCCGATCATTTGAAAGCGTTTAGTATTTGCCCGTGATGAGATTCTTCTTATTCTCATCATTCCCACTGAATGGACGAAAGAGCACTTCCTCTGTAACTGAACGATTGGCTCATCAGAGTCGTACTTTTGATCCGATCATTTGAAAGCGTTTAGTATTTGCCCGTGATGAGATTCTTCTTATTCTCATCATTCCCACTGAATGGACGAAAGAGCACTTCCTCTGTAACTGAACGATTGGCTCATCAGAGTCGTACTTTTGATCCGATCATTTGAAAGCGTTTAGTATTTGCCCGTGATGAGATTCTTCTTATTCTCATCATTCCCACTGAATGGACGAAAGAGCACTTCCTCTGTAACTGAACGATTGGCTCATCAGAGTCGTACTTTTGATCCGATCATTTGAAAGCGTTTAGTATTTGCCCGTGATGAGATTCTTCTTATTCTCATCATTCCCACTGAATGGACGAAAGAGCACTTCCTCTGTAACTGAACGATTGGCTCATCAGAGTCGTACTTTTGATCCGATCATTTGAAAGCGTTTAGTATTTGCCCGTGATGAGATTCTTCTTATTCTCATCATTCCCACTGAATGGACGAAAGAGCACTTCCTCTGTAACTGAACGATTGGCTCATCAGAGTCGTACTTTTGATCCGATCATTTGAAAGCGTTTAGTATTTGCCCGTGATGAGATTCTTCTTATTCTCATCATTCCCACTGAATGGACGAAAGAGCACTTCCTCTGTAACTGAACGATTGGCTCATCAGAGTCGTACTTTTGATCCGATCATTTGAAAGCGTTTAGTATTTGCCCGTGATGAGATTCTTCTTATTCTCATCATTCCCACTGAATGGACGAAAGAGCACTTCCTCTGTAACTGAACGATTGGCTCATCAGAGTCGTACTTTTGATCCGATCATTTGAAAGCGTTTAGTATTTGCCCGTGATGAGATTCTTCTTATTCTCATCATTCCCACTGAATGGACGAAAGAGCACTTCCTCTGTAACTGAACGATTGGCTCATCAGAGTCGTACTTTTGATCCGATCATTTGAAAGCGTTTAGTATTTGCCCGTGATGAGATTCTTCTTATTCTCATCATTCCCACTGAATGGACGAAAGAGCACTTCCTCTGTAACTGAACGATTGGCTCATCAGAGTCGTACTTTTGATCCGATCATTTGAAAGCGTTTAGTATTTGCCCGTGATGAGATTCTTCTTATTCTCATCATTCCCACTGAATGGACGAAAGAGCACTTCCTCTGTAACTGAACGATTGGTTCATCAGAGTCGTACTTTTGATCCGATCATTTGAAAGCGTTTAGTATTTGCCCGTGATGAGATTCTTCTTATTCTCATCATTCCCACTGAATGGACGAAAGAGCACTTCCTCTGTAACTGAACGATTGGCTCATAAGAGTCGTACTTTTGATCCGACGGATTCATGCTACACTGGTTGCCATCAATTAAGGAGCAACCCGATGCCATTGTCAATGGGATGTTAACATCGAAGCTCTATAACTTCTAAAACAAGTTTTTTTTGTTTTGAAAAATGTGATTGCAGATAAAGATCTCAATCAAATAAATCAATATCTCGATTTTCAACAATATTCGTTCAGTATTTAATGAGTTATGAAAGTTTAAATATTTAACAATAATCATGCCTGTCACAAAAATTGACCTCAAGATCTTTTACCATTAATCGGTTTTGTATAAGTTTCTTAAGACTGGCATTATTCAAACTTCCATAACTTATTAAATACTGAACGAATATTGTTGAAAATCGAGATATTAATTTATTTGAAGATTTTGATTTTTTTTTTCAGATTTTGATCTGAAATTGCATTTTTCAAAACAGAAAAAAAAAAAAAAAAAAACGGGGCGGGGGTGGCTCAGTCGGTAGCGCGCCAGGCTCGTAATCTATAGTACCCAGGTTCGAGTCCCAGCTGGGTCAGCGTTGAGATTTATCTCCGCAAAATTCCCAGCCCTGCCCACGGTCAGTAGGGGACACCGATGGACTTGGAAAGGCCGCCGTCCGTCGGATGGGACGTTAAGCCGTGGCCCCGTGTGCGGGAGAGCCATACCCTGTGCACGTTAAAGAACACGCTGGATGGCCTTGACGGGAGGTTACCATCTGTCTCCCAACAGCAGTTACAGTGGGTCCTTTCCCCCAACCTTCTCTGAGCCTTCGGGGTCCTTGTGACTTGGCCATTTAGCCAATGGTGTGCAAAAAAGTGCCGCTCAGAGGTAAAACAACCCAACCCATCTGTGCATTTCATACTGCTTAAAATCTAAGTTTTTTTGTAAATGGTATGTGTATGAGATGGGGGAGGGCAGTTTTAATTTTCGATTTTATATATAACGAAGCAATACTGATAATTTTGAGTTGCCTATAAAGAAAATTGCATGTCTCACGATTCGTTAAACGCTATCCTGGTGCCTGCTTTCCCTTTCTGTTCCTAAGGAGGACGGATCTGGAAGCAACTGGAGCCTTACAAGGCACTTCACTGCATGCAAACGTGCTCTAAGGTGAAAACAAGTTCCTTACGGAGACGGAAAGCTGCTTCGTTAAGATTTCTAAAAGCTGCAGAGCTCTGATGAGAGGGAGAAACAGATTTCAGTAATGTTAATGATAAGGTTCGTGATTCTGTGAGGATTGGTATTTAAAGGATTCAGATTGGTTTCTTCAATCTCCAGATGGGGAATCGCTGCTGCTTTCTTTTTCATTTTGTTCCATTAGGCTTTAAATAGGTTTTTTACTTATGATAATGCCGATTTAAACGTAAATTAGGCTTTACGATGCAAATTTGGCAGTTTTATGCTTCTCATTGGACGAAAACACTTCCTGGACAAAAGAGTAAAGAATTTCTGCCTTACACCAGTTTAAAGTCAAATTCGAAAATAAACTTCTTACAAGATGCTGAAGATAAATTCAAGATCTTAAATTTGAATTTTCAAGAATGCGTTCATTTTTATTTAAAGAGTTATGGACGCTTTTAAACAATAGCAAAAGTTGCCAGTCTTAAGGCTAATCTTAGTAGTAATTAAAACAATAAACTTAAGTATTATCTTAAGTATTACCTTAATATTAATTAAAACAAAAATTAGACGAGAATTCAAAATTAGAGAGAGTCTTTATCTTCTAATTTTTTAACCCATGGATTGGTTAACCCTTTCACGACTAAGGGAAACATTTTTCCCATTTTAAAATTGGTGATTGTCGTATTTAATTATAACCTTATCTGCATTTTTTATAAAGAATGTCAAAATAGAACGTATGCCGAACGCAATTACGCAAACGGGAACGTTTAGAAAACAAAAACAGAACTGTCAGGGCGCATAATATATGTACTATGTGCAATGTCCATCTTTGCCTCACTACCAAAAGAAATTGCTTCGCAGAATATCATAATTAGCACATCATTTTGTATAGTAATTTTATTTCATAATTTTGTATTATTTTAGTTAACATTTTGTTCTAATAAACCAATAAATAAAAGACATTGCATAATAAGCCTAACTATAATTTGTGTTACCTTTATAGTCCATTGGGAAAAATACTTCCCATAAAATTCCAAAAAAATACACATTGTTATGTATTTTTCTTATGATTTTTATTTATTTTACGTCTAAACAAACTAAAATAAACAGTTACATACTAATATTTACTCTTAGAAACCTTATGGTCCTGAAAGGGTTAAATAATAGCTCTTCCACCTATTTCCTGTGCCATTTTCTTCAATTCCTTACAGGGAGTGGTTTTCACATTTAGCTTGTTTTGAAAGGAGACTCTTGGTCTTCATTTACTGTTAACATCCTATCTAGAATAATTTTTGCGATGTTTTCATGTCTAATTTTCACATTCAAAAAATCAATTTCTTCTCATTGATATATTTTTAAGAGTGCCCCCCCCCACGAACCCTGTTTAAAACGTCTTCAATTCGATATCCCTTTTTCCAACAGAGTTCCATTATTATCTTCCAGATCCTTATTTCAAATGCCTTTTCTCTGTTATCCCAAAGGATCCACATTTCACATTCACATAGTTGGGTTGTTTTACCTCTGAGCGGCACTTTTTTTGCACACCATGGGCTAAATGGCCAGGTCACATGGACCCCGAAGGCTCAGAGAAGGTTGGGGAAGGGGACCCACTGGAACAGCTGTTGGGAGACAGATGGTAGCCTCCCGTCAAGGCCATCCAGCGTGTTCTTTAACGTGCACAGGGTATGGCTCTCCCGCACACGGGGCCACGGCTTAACGTCCCATCCGACGGACGGCGGCCTTTCCAAGCCCATCGGTGTCCCCTACTGACCGTGGGCAGGACGGGGAATTTTGCGGAGATAAATCTCAACGCTGACCCAGCTGGGACTCGAACCTGGGAACTACAGATTACGAGCCTGGCGCGCTACCGACTGAGCCACCCCGCCCCCACATTCACATAGGACAGCATTCTAAACGAAATTTTTTTTAACCCAAGACTTAATTTCCTACTAGTTGACCTGTGTGTTTTGCTGATGAAATGCCCGTTTTGCTTGGTTTATTCCACAGACGGTACAGCCAAACTTAATTTAGCGAAGAGATCTGATAAGAGGGAAAAATAGATTCCAGTAATGCTAATGATAAGTTCACAATTACATGAAAAACACTACATTCTTAAAGAACGGGATGGAAAAATTCACAAATTAAAAACAAAAGCACACATTTCTGATGAGTAATGTATTCGGAAAAATACTCTATACTAAAGGGTTGGGTTGTTTTACCTCTGAGCGGCACCTTTTTGCACACAATGAACTAAATGGCCAGGTCACATACACCCCAAATGCTCAGAGAAGGTTTGGGAAGGGGACCCACAGGAACAGCTGTTAGGAGACAGATGGTAGCCTCCCATCAAGGCCATCCAGCGTGTTCTTTAACGTGCACAGGGTATGGCTCTCTCGCACACGGGGTCACGGATTAACTTCTCATCCGACGAACGATAGCCTTTCCAAGCCCATCGGTGTCCCCTACTGACCGTGGGAGGGCGGGGAGTTTTGCGGAGATAAATATCAACGCTGATCCAGCTGGAACTCGAACCTGGGAACTGCAGATTACGAGCATGGCGCGCTACCGACTGAGCTTTATCATTTTTGCACTGAATTATCAAGTGATTATTTCCAATACGAGAATTCACAGTTTTTGCTCTAATGAATCAGCTTTTCTCACCTCCACAAATGCATATTTTGCTTTAAAAAAATAGAGGCCGTAAATGAAATTCCAGTTGCAACTCTTTGACCCATGGCAAAAAAGTCTGCACTTCTCTTTCCTAAACAATAATATACAAAACAAGTCTCAAATGGAAAATTTTGCTGAAAGCTTTTGAGGTTACATTATTAAGCCAAAGAAACCAATGATGTCTCTTTCGCATTATGCATTTACTCTTTTTATCATCTTATAAAATAACACGCCCACAAATGTTTCATCATTATAACCGGTATTTATTAGATTTTCTTTCATGGAAAACATCTTTCTTTTACCAAAGCATTGTTTTGCAGCTATTTCGATGTAAAAAACAGAAAGTTTCAATTGTGCTACGCATAAACCTGAAAAGTAAATGAAGTAATGCTTTTCCAACATGCTGTTATTAAGCATGGACGAGGATTTTATCGTGCCTTCGCTCTCCATTAGTCGGTTTGATCTGCGCACAATTTAATTTCTGCTAAACATGAAAGCCTTTACACTAAGAGCAGAGAAAGAGAGCCTGCCGGTGTTTTGAAATTCACGAAACACGCGAGAAATAAATTAGTCTGGCGCGAGAAACATCTTGAGGCAGCAACATAAAATTAAAGTTCTGCAAAGAACCATTAAATTCGACGACCCGACTTCATCTTCGGCGAGGAATAACTTGTTGATATTTCCGATTCGTAAGCACGAGCCATCAAGAACGTCACCATTTAGCATTTCTAATTTCCCGAGGGTTGAGAGGCGGCGACGGGTTCAGATCTATCCGATCTTATCGGAGTCTACTCGCCCGTTGGGGGCGGGGGTGGCTCAGTCGGTAGCGCGTCAGGCTCGTAATCTGTAGTTCACAGGTTCGAGTCCCAGCGTTGAGATTTATCTCCGCAAAATTCCCCGCCCTGCCAACGTCAGTAGGGGACACCGATGGTTTGGAAAGGCCTCCGTCCGTCGGATGGGACGTTAAGCCGTGGCCCCGTGTGCGGGAGAGCCATACCCTGTGCAGGTTCAAGAACACATTGGATGGCCTTGACGGGAGGCTACCATCTGTCTCCCAACAGCTGTTCCAGTGGGTCCCCTCCCCCAACCTTCTCTGAGCCTTCGGAGTCCATGTGACCTGGCCATTTAGCCCATGGTGTGCAAAAAAGTGCCGCTCAGAGATAAAACAACCCAACCCTCGCCCCTTGTCCCGGGCTGATTCGCCCGCAGCGGCCATCCTCGTCCGTCGCTTCGTTCGTTCGTTCATGCTCCTTAATTAATGGGCTTCACAGTCTTCCTAACTAATTGCCGCGTTGCATGCGGACAAGTGGCGCTTCACGCCTGTCAGACAACTTTCCCTTCAGCCCCTTTACTCATGGCATTAATGGCACGAGACAACGAAGCCGCGCCCCTCTTTTCCTCTCTAATCCCTTTCGATTCGGTTGACCGCTCCCATTGTTGCTGCGAAATAAGAGTACAGGCCTCGCGAAGAGTATTCGGATCATTCCACCTGGAAAAGAATTTCCTTCATTCGCATCTTCTGCGAACGTAGCACAAGACACGAGGAAGACGAGGGTTAAGTCGCGTCAAGTTGACTTCATCGAAATTTCGTATCACGATGTTTATTCATTTGAAACTCACTGATGTGCATCGTTAACAAATTCAGAGGCAGAATTGCTTTTGTGGTAGGTGGGATAGCAACTCACGATCTCTTGATGTTTGATCTCTACCGCTCAGTTACAGGCCACAGATCAAGATCTTATTTTGTCCCTAAGAACTTACTACCTTGTAAAAATAGTTCGCCAAAGCTTTCAAATAATGTTAAAAAAGGAATATTTGGGGCCTAGAGTGCGCTAATAGATAAAGAGATATTTGGTACCACGTTGTTTGTAGGGGCGGGGGTGACTCAGTCGGTACCGCGCCAGGCTCGTAATCTGTAGTTCCCAAGTTCGAGTCCCAGCTGGGTCAGCGTTGAGATTTATCTCCGCAAAATTCCCCGCCCTGCCCGCGGTCATTAAGGGACACCGATGGGCTTGGAAAGGCCGCCGTCCGTCTGATGGGACGTTAAGCCGTGGCCCGTGTGCGGGAGAGCCATACCCTGTGCATGTTAAAGAACACGCTGGATGGCCTTGACGGGAGGCTACCATCTGTCTCCCAACAGCTGTTCCAGTGGGTCCCCTCCCCCAACCTTCTCTGAGCCTTCGGGGTCCATGTGACCTGGCCATTTAGCCCATGGTGTGCAAAAAAGTGCCGCTCAGAGGTAAAACAACCCAACCACGTTGTTTGTACATATTCTATGTGACACAGATTTTGAGATGCTTCCTGAAGGTAAGAATAAAAGTTCATAACACTAAACAGATATGTTAATCGGCGGCCGGCAATTGATAGAATGTATGACGTGCCACCAAGAGATGGATTCCTATCCCATCAGGCACAAAACAATTTTTCCTCTAAATTTGATAACGACAAATTGATCTATTTTTTTAAATTAACATAAAGGATGGAGATAATCAAGGTTGGGTTGTTTTACCTCTGAGCGGCACTTTTTTGCACACCATGGGCTAAATGGTCAGGTCACAAGGACCCCGAAGGCTCAGAGAAGGGTGGGGGAGGGGACCCACTGGAGCAGCTGTTGGGAGACAGATGGTAGCCTCCCGTCAAGGCCATCCAGCGTGTTCTTTAACGTGCACAGGCGATGGCTCTCCCGCACACGGGGTCACGGCTTAACGTCTCATCCGACGGACGATAGCCTTTCCAAGCACATCGGTGTCCCCTACTGGCCGTGGGCAGAGCGGGGAGTTTTGCGGAGATAAGTCTCAACGCTGACCCAGCTGGGACTCGAACCTGGGAACTACAGATTACGAGCCTGGCGCGCTACCGACTGAGCCCCCGCCCCTATTTCTGAGGCCCTATTTCTGAGGTAAACACGTATTCCCCGCCCCTATTTCTGAGGTAAACATGTATGACGTATTGCTGTCGTAAAATATTCCAGTTTCCATAACTCTTTAAATACTGAACTAATATTGTTACAAATCGAGATTTAAATAGATAGGATTATGATCGTTATCTTCAGTTGCAATTTTTCATTAAATGCATATTTTAAAAGTTATATTCCCATTGACATAACATGGCAATTCTCTAATATTTTGGTAGGACAGTGTATGTTTTTTTACCTTAAAAAAAATCGTAGAGTTCTCACCACCATACTCACCATATCAGAAGTATCCTTTTTGCTGCACAAAGGATGCACCACGTCACAAGGACCCCAAGGCTCGGAACCTCTAGACTGTGTTTGATGGAAAGCTTTCACCATCTCCTTAATGCCTCACAGGGTGTTTTTCAAACGTATAAACAGAAATGGTTTCATCTTACTAAATCCAGGAGATGGGCAAAATCTCAACATTATGCAACAATGGGCAGATGGGCAAAATCTCAACATTAGAACAATTGGAACTCGAACCCCCGTTACTTGAAACTGAATGGGTTGTTTTACCTCTGAGCGGCACTTTTTTGCACACCATGGGCTAAATGGCCAGGTCACATGGACCCCGAAGGCTCAGAGAAGGTTGGGGGAGGGAACCCACTGGAACAGCTGTTGGGAGACAGATGGTAGCCTCCCGTCAAGGCCATCCAGCGTGTTCTTTAACGTGCACAGGGTATGGCTCTCCCGCACACGGGGCCACGGCTTAACGTCCCATCCGACGGACGGCGGCCTTTCCAAGCCCATCGATGTCCCCTACTGACCGTGGGCAGGGCGGAGAATTTTGCGGAGATAAATCTCAACGCTGACCCAGCTGGGACTCGAACCTGGGAACTACAGATTACGAGCCTGGCGCGCTACCGACTGAGCCACCCCCGCCCCTTAGAACAATTGGAACTCGAACCCCGGTTACTTGAAACTGAAGCCTAGTGCCTTACCGACTCACATTCCCTCGATATAAGGAAGAGTAATTCAATTGAGATCAGCTTACACTGCTTAGAGTTTACATAAAAGCAAAAAATGCCGGAGAGGAGGAGACATAAATGAAAGAGCCCATCATCGACCATTTCAAAAAGCCTACTCAGCCAAAGATTTTGCCAATCAGCACTCTTGAAACTTCTTGTTTTCTCAACATGCCCACAGAACAAGGGCTAAGTGCAAAGTACACATGTGAGGATGTTAAAGGTGAAGTAGAGAGAAAACAAGATTACCGCTTCTCTTCTTTTCTGGCGCGAAGGACACAACTTGTTCTTTTTTATCGCTTCCAGGGCCCAATTAGGATGAGAAAGAGCAGACTCCACGAAGAGGGAGGGAGGGAGGGAAAAAACCCCATCCCCGCCCCTTCTCACAGCAGTTAGGACAAGGAGGGGCGAGAGGGGAGGATGCGCGTTCACCAGGAGTGAAAAATCCCGCAGGAACCAGGAAATGAAGATATTTCAATGGCGATTAGTTGACGTCCTGCTCCTGTTCTTCGGCTAATGATTGCTGTTGTGTGATTAGGTTGAGGCGGCGCGTTCCATTAGCGGTGGGTCTCAGCTCGACTTCGAGAGTCATTAATTATCTACGGCTCTGTCGCCGACGCTGAGCAGCGTGCCTCTTGTTAATGCAGCGAACAAGGAGACTGAGAAAGTGTGTCGAGACGTGCCTTTCTCCTCCTCTTTTCCTCTTCCTTTATTCTCCTCCTCTTTTCCTCTTCCTTTATTCTCCTCCTCTTTTCCTCTTCCTTTATTCTCCTCTTCACTCTTTTCCCCCTGTCTTACTCTCCTCTTTCTCCTCTCACCGACTCCCTTCTCCTTAGTTTTCCTCTTCCATTTTTTCTTGTGTTCCCTTACTTCGCCTTCATTTTTTTTATCTCCTTCATTCTTCTCATCTCCTATTCTTCCCCTATCCCCTTTCATAGTGATCTAAAGCAGAGGCAGAGCTGATAGAACATATTCTGAAACAAAGCCACACACAGCCTTCGGGGTTCACGTGACTTGGCCATTTATCCCACGGTGTTCATAAAAGTGCCGCTCAGAGGTAAAACAATCCAACCCTTCTGAAGATATCCCGAAATACTACTCAAGTGTACGATAAAATGGAAGAAGATAGTTAAGCGAGATAGTTTCTATGTCCAAAAGAGGTAAGAGGGGGGGGGGGAAAGGGGGTTCAAAGAATTTGTGCGTGTACAGCAACTGTACACGATCCAGTTACCGTTCACAGCAAACTGGAGCGTCAGCAGTTACTGCACACGCTCCAGTTTGCTGTGAACGGTAACTGCACACGCTCAATATTTCTGTGAGTGGGCCCACACGATCCAGGTTTTTGTGAGCTCACACGATCCAATGTGCTGTGAACATTAACCGCAACCGCTCCAGTTTGCTGCGAACGGTAACTGCACACGCTCAATATTTCTGTGAGTGGGCCCACACGATCCAGGTTTTTGTGAGCTCACACGATCCAATGTGCTGTGAACATTAACCGCAACCGCTCCAGTTTGCTGCGAACGGTAACTGCACACGCTCAATATTTCTGTGCGTGGGCCCACACGATCCAGGTTTTTGTGAGCTCACACGATCCAATGTGCTGTGAACATTAACCGCAACCGCTCCAGTTTGCTGTGAACGGTAACTGCACACGCTCAATATTTCTGTGAGTGGGCCCACACGATCCAGGTTTTTGTCAGCTCACACGATCCAATGTGCTGTGAACATTAACCGCAACCGCTCCAGTTTGCTGTGAACGGTAACTGCACACGCTCAATATTTCTGTGAATGGGCCCACACGATCCAGGTTTTTGTGAGCTCACACGATCCAATGTGCTGTGAACATTAACCGCAACCGCTCCAGTTTGCTGTGAATGGTAAATGCACACGCTCAATATTTCTGTGAGTGGGCCCACACGATCCAGGTTTTTATGAGCTCACACGATCCAATGTGCTGTGAACATTAACCGCAACCGCTCCAGTTTGCTGTGAACGGTAACTGCACACGCTCAATATTTCTGTGAGTGGGCCCACACGATCCAGGTTTTTGTGAGCTCACACGATCCAATGTGCTGTGAACATTAACCGCAATCGCTCCAGTTTGCTGTGAACGGTAACTGCACACGCTCAATATTTCTGTGAGTGGGCCCACACGATCCAGGTTTTTGTGAGCTCACACGATCCAATGTGCTGTGAACATTAACCGCAACCGCTCCAGTTTGCTGTGAATGGTAAATGCACACACTCAATATTTCTGTGAGTGGGCCCACACGATCCAGGTTTTTGTGAGCTCACACGATCCAATGTGCTGTGAACATAAACCGCAACCGCTCCAGTTTGCTGTGAACGGTAATTGCACACGCTCAATATTTCTGTGAGTGGGCCCACACGATCCAGGTTTTTGTGAGCTCACACGATCCAATGTGCTGTGAACATAAACCGCAACCGCTCCAGTTTGCTGTGAACGGTAACTGCACACGCTCAATATTTCTGTGAGTGGGCCCACACGATCCAGGTTTTTGTGAGCTCACACGATCTTTCTTAAGCAAGTGCGAGTCCTTATCAAGTGACAAGACCAACCGTTGCCGAAAAGGAAATCCTGCTTTCGAATCCAGGAGAAAAATAAATATTTCCCATTTGCCCTTTTCTAGTCACCAAATAGTTCAGGTTTTCAATAGTATAAAAAATAGAATTGTTCCGATTGCAAATCAATCCACCCAGGTTCCCGTTTTACTTTTCTCTTCATATAAATTATGAGTTGGTTGTTCTGAATAGCACTTTTTTTTGCAGACAAAGACCTGAAGAGATCACAGTTGGGTATGTATACTAGATTACCAAAAACGTTTGTACAGTTGCTACTTTTTAAATTAAACTTGTGATGAACAATAGATGTCACGAACTTTTCTAAATCTCGATTTTCAACAATATTATTTGATATTTAAAGTCGCAATAAAAGAATGTCATTGAAAAATGAGATTTAGAGAGAACTGAATGTTTTTTTTTTTCAATTTATCTCCTGTGACATTTAA
Source organism: Ryuthela nishihirai (assembly GCA_038380435.1). NCBI lineage: Eukaryota > Metazoa > Arthropoda > Arachnida > Araneae > Heptathelidae > Ryuthela > Ryuthela nishihirai. Next base: position 76,078,028 of record JAWZYU010000010.1, read on the forward strand.
AAAAAGGTTTTACCGATAATTTGTAAATATTTACACAATTCTCGTTCAATTCCCTGCTTTTAATATTTGCAACCAATATTACTACTTCGCTTGAACAGATTTCAATGTAAATATAACAACTACGAAGGAAATTCGATGTCTCATTTATATAATTAGGAACAAATCGTTAAAATTCTGAATATAACAAATCGTTAAATTCAGAGTCCTTATTTATCTATCTTTATATATATTATTAACAAGAGTAAAATATAGCTTTTGAAATTGTTTCTAAATCGTCAAAAATAGAAATGAAATTTTTCTCAAATGTGAATGCATCTAATAATAAAAATAACCAACAAATAATTATCTCACCGAAGATGAAAAAGAATCCAACAGATGTTCCAGTGGTTCAGAATATCCAATAAAATAGCAATAAAGGATATAATATCCTTTATTGCCATTTTATTGTAGCATTTCATTACACGAACGGTTTGGAAAAGAACTTACCCAGTATCTCATTTACAAACCTTTCTGGGTATTTTTTAACATTGGACATAGTTAATTTTCAAAGCTGCAGTTTTTTTTTTTTGAAAAATGCTGGAATAAACAAGCTTTCGGGTATTTCTTGTATCGTATATTTTCTTGCAGTTTCTTAAAAACGGAATCACTTTCTTTAGAAGCAAACCTTCGATTTAGTTCCTATCGCTTTAGGGTTGGGTTGTTTTACCTCTGAACGGCACTTCTTTGCACACCATGGGCTAAATGGCCAGGTCACATGGACCCCGAAGGCTCAGAGAAGGTTGGGGGAGGGGACCCACTGGAACAGCTGTTAGGAAACAGATGGTAGCCTCCCGTCAAGGCCATCCAGTGTGCTCTTTAACGTGCACAGGGTATGACTCTCCCGCACACGGAGCCACGGCTTAACGTCCCATCCGACGGACGGCGGCCTTTCCAAGCCCATCGGTGTCCCCTACCGACCGTGGGCAGGGCGGGGAATTTTGCGGAGATAAATCTCAACGCTGACCCAGCTGGGACTCGAACCTGGGAATCGCTTTAGGGAATGGTTTCTTTTATATCTGGGGGCAATGTGGAATATTTCAGAGAATGAGCAAGTTCTATTGTATTAAAGACAGTTTCATACTCAAGGGCATATATTAAATATATTCCAGTATTATTTAATCTCAGAATTAATTCATTTTAATCGCGAACGTTTAATGTTGTTTGCACAGAGTTGTAATCGTTAAGAGATATGCAGTTATCTTGTTATTTCTTGCATAATGATCTGACTTGCTCATGTGAACAGCTGAAGGGCAGTTCATTTTAGGTCTAATCACAGACACTTAGCGAAATGTTATAGTTGAATTCAACATTATTACTTAAAGTGAGCCATTCTCTAATATTTATTCTATTTTGAGAAAATAATATGTTTATTGTTTATATCGACCTTCTATACACGAGTCATTTAGAAAAAATATTTGAAGTACCATCTGAAGAAGGGGTGGGGGTGGCTCAGTCGGTAGCGCGCCAGGCTCGTAATCTGTAGTTCCAAGGTTCGAGTCCCAGCTGGGTTAGCATTGAGAATTATCTCCGCAAAACTCCCTGCCCACGCTCAGTAGGGGACACCGATGGACTTGGAAAGACCACCGTCCGTCGTATGGGACGTTAAGCCGTGACGCCATGTATGGGAGAGCCCATACCCTGTGCACGTTAAAGAACACTCTGGATGGCCTTGACGGGAGGCTACAATCTGTCTCGCAACAGATGTTCCAGTGGGTCTCCTCCCCCAACCTTCTCTGAGCCTTCGGGGTCCATGTGACCTGGCCATTTAGCCCACGGTGTGCATAAAAGTGCCGCTCAGAGGTAAAACAACCCAACCCTTCTGAAGATATCCCGAAATACTACTCAAGAGTACGATAAAATGGGAGATGAAAGTTAAGCGAGATAGTTTCTATGTCCAAAAGATGGGGGGGGGGGGGGAAGATTTTGGGTTTAAAGTATTTTTTTCAAAAAGAGGAGTAATTTTGGTTTTGTTAGTTAGCTGTAGGGGTAGCATTGCCAAAAAAGGTTAATAAGGACTGCTTTAGAGTTTGTTTTATAACCGGCTTCATCATATAGAGCAGGGTTTCTCATATTTTTGAAACACCTCCCCCCCAAAAAATCCCACAATTAATTTAATTTAGCATATGTGTTACTTAATGTAATTAGATTTAATTTCAATGAGATGAGTGAAAGGCTTTAAAAAATAAAGGCACGAATTTTAATTTCACTAAATCTATAGTTGCTTAATTATTCATTTCTGTTATGAATACGTTAGAAAATATAAAATTTTATTCCTTCACTTAAAGTAAGAAAATTCATAGTTAAAATTTAATATTCTGCAGCTCTTCCTAGATGATTACAGAATTCAGAAAAAATATCTGGAGCGTGTACAGCAACTGTACACGCTCCAGTTACCGTTCACAGCAAACTGGAGCGTGTGCAGTTATTGCACACGTTCCAGTTTGCTGTGAACGGTAACAGCACACGCTCAATATTTCTGTGAGTGGACCCACACGATCCAGGTTTTTGTGAGCTCACACGATCCAATGTGCTGTGAACATTAACCGCAACCGCTCCAGTTTGCTGTGAACGGTAACTGCACACGCTCAATATTGCTGTGAGTGGGCCCACACGATCCAGGTTTTTGACATCTCATACGTTGAAAAACACTGATGCCGAGGAAGCAGACCGCGTTGCCTACAACAACCAAAAGATGTTAACAGGTGTATTAAGATTAATAATCCCTTTTCCTAAAATTAATATTTGGATTTCTCACATGTTAATAAAACAATGCCAGAAACATTCTTGTTAGTAAGGTCTGTATTCTCGAAGAATGATTAACGCATTGCGATGATAGATAACTTATATGCGTGCAACTTTCCAGTTGCGCAAAATGCTAATAGTTTAAAGAAAATTTCAGAGTTTTTAACGCAGTTTTTTTAATAGAATAAAAATTCCATAAATCTGAATTTTTTTCGCTTCTGCTGAGGATGATATTTGACAATGTTGTAGAAAGGGATTCGTGTCGCGATAATTTTTAACCCTCAATTTTTTCCGTCTATGTCAAAATATTTCTATAGACTACAGTCGCTCAAAAAAATATCCGAACACTATGGTTGATTACAGAAGTCAGAAAAAAATATCTGGAGCGTGTACAGCAACTGTACACGCTCCAGTTACCGTTCACAGCAAACTGGAGCGTGTGCAGTTACTGCACCCGCTCCAGTTTGCGGTGAAAGGTAACTGCACACGCTCAATATTTCTGTGAGTGGGCCCACACGATCCAAGTTTTTGTGAGCTCACACGATCCAATGTGCTGTGAACATTAACCGCAACCGCTCCAGTTTGCTGTGAACGGTAACTGCACACGCTCAATATTTCTGTGAGTGGGCCCACACGATCCAGGTTTTTGTGAGCTCACACGATCCAATGTGCTGTGAACATTAACCGCAACCGTTCCAGTTTGCTGTGAACGATAACTGCACACGCTCAATATTTCTGTAAGTGGGCCCACACGATCCAGGTTTTTGTCAGCTCACACGATCCAATGTGCTGTGAACATTAACCGCAACCGCTCCAGTTTGCTGTGAACGATAACTGCAAAACTCGCAAACCGAAATGTCTCGAAAATTATTCTATTCATGATACCATATCTACAGAAATCCTCACTTAGTTTTGCTAAATAGTCATAGTAGTAAAAGAGGCGGAACAGAAATTTAAATCCCAATAAATATATTCCTTAAGAGGCAGATGGAGTGATTGCCACTTTCAGAACGAAAGAACAAAAGATGGTGAAACTTTGATAAGTGAATAAATTTCTGCACGATGAGTTTCTTCTCTCCGCGGAGCAAAACAAATGCTCTCCTTCGTTTGCATAAGCCAGCAAGCAGTCGATTTCTTCAGCGGAAGCTGCTGCAGATATCCGACCTCCTTTGCGAATGCACTCCAGCCTCCGATGTCTTTCCCCAGAGGCGATTCTTGAGCGCAAAAACGTCAGACTGCCGTTAGAGACAATTTGCATATCACGTGCCTCCTTCTCATCTTCCTTATCTGTCGGGAAGACTTTGCCATGGTAACGCCGAGAATAGTTCTCTTGCTGCATCACTCTCCAGAAGAATAACTGAAGAAAGTTTTTCGTTGCATTGATCGATTGCTGACCGGACTCCGGAAAAGAGAAGGCTTCTGCAGAAAAGTGCGTTTTTCGTTTTCGCCGCAGATTGACTCGTCTTCGATCCTTCTCTGGGTTGGTTGGGTTGTTTTACCTCTGAACGGCACTTTTTTGCACACCATGGGCTAAATGGCCAGGTCACATGGACCCCGAAGGCTCAGAGAAGGTTGGGGGAGGGGACCCACTGGAACAGCTGTTAGGAAACAGATGGTAGCCTCCCGTCAAGACCATCCAGCGTGTTCTTTAACGTGCATATTGGGTTGGGTTGTTTTACCTCTGAACGACACTTTTTTGCACACAATGGGCTAAATGGCCAGGTCACATGGACCCCGAAGGCTCAGAGAAGGTTGGGGGAGGGGACCCACTGGAACAGCTGTTAGGAAACAGATGGTAGCCTCCCGTCAAAGGCACCCAGCGTGTTCTTTAACGTGCACAGGTTATGGCTCTCCCGCACACGGAGCCACGGCTTAACGTCCAATCCGACGGACGGTGGCATTTCCAAGCCCATCGGTATCCCTTACTGACCGTGGGCAGGGCGGGGAGTTTTGCGGAGATAAATCTCAACGCTGACCCAGCTGGGACTCGAACCTGGAAACTGCACGATCCTTCTGTGATGAAATCATTTGTTCACGCCCAAAGAAATGTTGCCGAGTGTTGGATGAAACATTACAATCATTCGTGAAGAAATTTTTGCAGCAGTCAGTCAATGAAGATTAACGGATGCTAAATGTGTGGTTACATCATGATCAAAAGTTATCGGTTACCCCATCACTAGAAGGGACACGAATCATTTCTGAGTTGTGTGGTTGGGTTGTTTTACCTGTGAGCGGCATTTTCTATACACACAATTGTCTAAATGGCCAGGTCAAAAGGATCCTGAAGGCTTAGAGAAGGTTTGGGGAGAGGACAGTCAGGACAGCTGTTCGGAGGCAGGTTATAGCCTCCGTCAAGGCCACCCAGCGTGTTTTCTTTAAAATTAATATTAAAATTAATCAATAAAAAAGTTTAAATATTAAAATGCTCCGTAACCGAATGGTTAGCTTGTTTGGCTACTGATCAAAGGAACCTGGGTTCGAGCCATGGATGTTTGCATTTCTGCTACGTCTCGCCTTCTTTACTGACCTTGTCTGTGACGAATTAAATTGACAGGCTCCTGTTAGACCTCTGTGGCAAGCAGCTGCTTGAAGGAATGATTTTTTTTATAGTAAGGAAAGGCACGACTCTGTTATTTCACCATCTCTACTAGATTAATCCCTGGTGGGGCGGTGGTGGCTCAGTCGGTAGCGCGCCAGGCTAGTAATCTGTAGTTCCCAGGTTCGAGTCCCAGCTGGGTCAGCATTGAGATTTATCTCCGTAAAACTCTCCGCCCTGCCCACGGTCAGTAGGGGACACCGATGGGCTTGCAAAGACTGCCGTCCGTCGGACGGGACGTTAAGACATGGCCCCCTGTGCGGGAGAGCCATACCATGTGCACGTTCAAGAACACGCTGGTTGGCCTTGACGGGAGGCTACCATCTGTCTCCTAACAGCTGTTCCAGTGGGTCACCTCCGCCAACCTTCTCTGAGCCTTCGGGGTCCTTGTGACCTGGCCATTTAGCCCATGGCGTGCAAAAAAGTGCCGCTCAGAGGTAAAACAACCCAATCCCTGGTGATGTATATTTGCTTACAATAGTGGCTTGCATGTAGTTACATGTAGTTTTTAGAAGCTCTGTTTTGCAAAACGAATATGCATGAAGCAACATTTGTTTCAATTTGAGACATATCTAATAATGTCATACGGCAGACAAAGTAAGGTATAAATCAACGTAATCTTCGCTACCCATTGGTCGGGAGATTAAGCAAATACTCACTGAATTCAAGGTCCTAACTGCATAGAAAAGGATGCTCTCATAAGGAGAGAGAAAATGATATATGCCTCTAACAAATATCCCTCAGCCTCAACCGCTAAGTTCGCATCTCTTCCGAGCAAACCGTGAGAAGCGGGGAGCAGACGCACTCCTTGAGAAAAGTGAAGTGAAAAATAAATTATAGAGTAGAGAAGAGACGAAAATCTCGTTCCGCGCTCGCTCTTGAGCGTGCAATTCGTTTCCGGAACAAGAAAACATTAAAACTTTTATCGCCTGCGAAGAAAATGGTTCTCGCACGGGTGAATGTTTAGAAGTAGACCCTTGGGCATCTCGCAGATGGGGTAGATAAACAGAAGACCGGGTGCTCAAAGCAGGAAATCATGGTGGAATTTTTTTCCGACCTACCTTCTCTCTGTTATCTTTTAACGACAAATATCGCACAAGGTATCAGTCTTAAAGAATCTCCCTCCTTTTAAGTCTACCCATGTTGCTGATTAGATTGAAAGATAATTAATAAATTGATGTGGAAGATGTTGGTACTGTTCATAGCAATGATTTTTAGGTCCTCTTACAATGGTTCACGCTTTTTGGTTGGATAGAGTACAAAGGATATTTAATTAATTGGTTTAACACTTGGCAAATTGATTTAGCATTTTAAAAATAAAACACCACCATTTAAAACCGAAAACAAATTACATGATAGGCTTAATTTGATTATGAAGATTTTAACTCGTATATGATGAACCCAAAAGATTTTAACTTGCAGATTCTTTCCCAGCCTTCACTCTGTTCTCTGCGATATAAAGTAGACACCTAGTCGATAGGTTTGTAAAGACATGGCCACGTGTGCAGGAGACCATACAACGGTGTGTGGTCTTGACGGAAGGCCTCCATATTTCATCCAGTGGATTCCATTCCCCAACTTTCTCTGAACCCCTTGAAATTTTGACCCCGCTTATTTAACCCACTGTGTGTACAAAAGAGTCACTTAGAGGTAAAATGACTTAAAGGTGTGTAATCTGCAGTTCCCAGGTTCGAGTCCCAACTGGGTCAGCGTTGAGATTTATCTCCGCAAAACTCCCCGCCCTGCCCACGGTCAGTAGGGGACACCGATGGGCTTGGAAAGGTCGCCATCCATCGGATGGGACGTTAAGTCGTGGCCCCGTGTGCGGGAGAGCCATCGCCTGTGCACGTTAAAGAACACGCTGGATGGCCTTGACGGGAGGCTACCATCTGTCTCCCAACAGCTGTTCCAGTGGGTCCCCTCCCCCAACCTTCTCTTAGCCTTCGGGGTTCTTGTCACCTGGCCATTTAGCCCAATGTGTGCAAAAAAGTGCCGCTCAGAGGTAAAACAACCCAATCCAACTTAATGCTGCATCCGAGGGACGGCGGTTCCCTCTCCCATCACTGTCATCCTTCTCACCAAAAGCAGAGTGGAGGTTGGCGAGAAAATATGAACGCAGGCACAATGGGGATTCGACCTCGGACACATCATATTATGAGCCTGAGTCAACCTACGTCCCCTTGTTCAAAACTTTAAGAAGGTCTCTGTTAGCAATAATGTTGCAAGTTTAACTTTCAAATGAATTTTAGATTTAAAAATCTATTTTTCGGAAGAACCCGAAAGCTTTTGAAAGCACAGTCATCAAATAACAGCATTGAATGTGGAAAGATTGGGTTGGGTTGTTTTACCTCTGAGCGGCACTTTTTTGCACACCATGGGCTAAATGGCCAGGTCACATGGACCCCGAAGGCTCAGAGGAGGTTGGGGGAAGGGACCCACTGGAACAGCTGTTGGGAGACAGATGGTAGCCTCCCGTCAAGGCCATCCAGCGTGTTCTTTAACGTGCACAGGGTATGGCTCTCCCACACACGGGGTCACGGCTTAACGTCCCATCCGACGGACGGCGGCCTTTCCAAGCCCATCGGTGTCCCCTACTGACCGTGGGCAGGGCGGGGAATTTTGCGGAGATAAATCTCAACGCTGACCCAGCTGGGACTCGAACCTGGGAACTACAGATTACGAGCCTGGCGCGCTACCGACTGAGCCACCCCCGCCCTCGAATGTGGAAAGAAGTAAGAGACAAATATAAGAGACCATCCTTTCGCCAATTGGGGATGATAAGTTCATGTTTCGAGATTAAAGCCATGGATTACTCATTAAGAACGCATTTTTACGAAAGCAATTATCTTACAGCGTGTAATGAAACAAAAATACAGCGCTGCAAATGTATGCAACAGGACAGATGTTGCCAAAGATAAATAAAGATTTGCTGCTGCTGCTAAAGGAAAACAAACACGAAACGAATCTGGAATTAATTCTAAATGATTGACTAAAGCCCCGAAGGCTATCTTTCGACTGACTGTGTAAATATTGGTTCAAGGCTGAAAACTATTACGAGATAAAGCATAAGTCATGCGCAATGGAAAGACACATTTTTGTTTCCTCTAACTTTGAAAACAAAATTTTTATGCAATGTCTTCAAAGATCTGAATATTACGTTTAAAATCTCGATTTTTCTGCAATATTTAAACTGTTGTTTACGGCGGAACATCAGGACATCTATATAATAAAAGATGTCTGTCTGTGAGTATGTGAGTCTGTCTGTCTGTGGCAGCCATAACTCATCGGAAAATCAACGTACACCCTCCAAATTTTCAGAGAATGTTTCTGGTTGTGGTCCGGATTGCAGTGCCAAATTTCAAGTCTAAAGTCCAAGAGGGGGGCTTGCTGGAACCAAAAATATTTACCATGCTATTCCTACGGGAAACGAGAATCGTTATCAAATTTACTGTTGCCATTTTCTGCTCCCTAACTATGAAAGTAAAGATTTAAAATAGCATTTGAATGTTCTGCTGCAAATCTGATGCCGTTGCCAGATTCCCCACATTTCCAAAAGCATTATTTAGGGGTTCCATTGCAGCTAGGGACCTGATTTTCTAACCAAAAATAGGGTCAGGCACGGGGTACCCGCCTACGAAATTGTGACCTTTCGGTGATGTACGTCGGGAATTACAGAATGCCAAAATCTGACGAAATAAAACTAACTCGATCGGCTGTGAGAGAGCGCGCCGAGTCATCTTTGCAATGACCCCTGCAACACCGGGAAATTCTTCGTGTTCAAACTGTGATAAAATGCCGGGGGGGGGGGGATATTCACTAACGTTTAGTGCAGGAAACAACAGAATATGCAGATTAAAAGTGAGATATGAGCTGTCACAATTTGTGTAGAAATGAAGTCACGGGCCAAGTGAGAACCTGATTTTTAAACCAATCACCGGACACATGGGGGATGCTGTGCAGGAAATTTGGACCGTGCGAACGAATATCACGGGAGCCATAGGGTAGTAAAATCTTTGGTAATGGAAATAAAATTTCGATAGCTTACGCAGAAACTAAGCCACGGATTATGAGGAGTGCTCGCTGACGTCACCAACAATCCGGGCATATTTCTTCCTGTTGAAAATCTGTGCTAAAGGGAGGGGGGGGGGGGTCTTACAAAATTACCTTTAATGCAGTGAAAATAAGAATATACAGGTTAAAAGTGACACCAGGGCAGCGCCGGGTAAGTTCAGCTGGTTCTTAATATCACAAGAATTGACCTGGAAAGTTAATTAAAACAGAAATAATAACAACTGATATCAGACAGTTCATTAAATAAAGTTTTTAAATTTGGGAAGTAAGTCAAAGCTTTCGTTAATTTTTGTAAAAAGGATTCTTGATTGACATCATTTTTTAATAATTTTAGAATTTACGATTTTAAGTGTGGCACACATTGCTGAAAATCAAGATTGGGAAGATTTTTTATCTCCAGTGTAGCTTTAAAAGCTAGGTAGTTTCAAGCGTAACTTACAGCTGTGAGAAATTCAGAGATAGGCCTAATGTGCAGCAATATCGAAACCTTAGAAGTTGCCAGAGAAAGTTAGAAGTTGCCAGAGAAACCTTAAAAGTGCCAGAGAAGCATCATCCTTTAATATTTTTGGGAAATGTATAAGAAGTAAACAAATGTTTTTTGCACAAAGCGAGTGGCATATGAAAACATCTTTCAAGGAAGATAACAAGTAAGATACACTGAAGTGCCATTGAATTAGGGATAGCAACTTAGTAACGTGTTGAACCCCCTCTGGCCCTGATAACTCCGCAAGCTTGCGGCCGTTATCAGACCAGAGGGGGTTCAACACGCAAGCTTCTCTCTGGTTATCAGGCCAGAGGGGGGGGGGGGGGGGGGTTGTTCAACACGCAAGCTCCGACTCCGCAAGCTTGCGTAAATATTCTACAGGTATGGCGACCCATGCATCCTCCAGATCTGCCCACAATTGTCTGAAAGCCATCGCTGATGGACACGGGCCTGAACATTCTGCTTGGTGGTATCACAAAGATTTTCGATGGGATTTAATTCTGGGCTTCTAGGTGGCCAATTCATTATTTCTACTAGGGGCGGGGGTGGCTCAGTCGGTAGCGCGCCAGACTCGTAATCTGTAGTTCCTAGGTTCGAATCCCAGCTGGGTCAGCGTTGAGATTTATCTCCGCAAAATTCCCTGCCCACGGTCAGTAGGGGACACCGATGGGCTTGGAAAGGCCGCCGTCCGTCGGATGGGACGTTAAACCGTGGTCCCCGTGTGGGGACAGCCATACCCTGTGCACGTTAAAGAACACGCTGGATGGCCTTGACGGGAGGCTACCATCTGTCTCCCAACAGCTGTTCCAGTGAGTCCCCTTCCCCAACCTTCTCTGAGCCTTCGTGGATCTTGTGACCTGGCCATTAGCCCATGGTGTGCAAAAAAGTGCCGCTCAGAGGTAAAACAACCCAACCCATTATTTCTAAGTCAGATTATTTCTAAGTCAGCAGAATGCTCCTGCAACCATGCAGTAGCCAACCTGGACGTGTGAGATGAATAGTTGTCTTGCTGCTAGACGCCATCTCCATTGGGATGCATGATGGCCGTAAATGGGTTAAATGGTCAGCCACAAGTTCTACGTACCGGGATGCATTGAGAGTCTACGTACCAAAGGTCTCACAGAAGTTCAACTGAAGACACACCAGGACATCACTGAGCCACACCAACTTTCCTGTTCCGACCTGACATGCAGGATCCGTGGCTTCATGGGGTTGGCGCCATACCCTCAGTCTCCCATAGGTGTGATGAAGCACACATATTGGCAATGGATAGCTTGGAATTCATCACTCCACGCTATCCATTGCCAATATTCGATGGTCCAGTTTCGATGTTCTTTAACCCAGGCAAGGTGTTGAGCTTGGTGTCATGCCGTTAGAAGTGGGGCTCTTGTAGGTCGGCAACTCCGGAAGACGAGACGATGAAATGAGCGTTGCAGAGTCCGTGCACTGACTTTCCGGCTGGAACCCACGTTCAGATGGGAGGCGATTTCAGATAATGTCTGGTCCCTATCGGTCCATACGATGCGGGTCAGACGGCGAAGCCCACGGTCACTCAAGGAAGGTTGTCCTTTGTAGTTTGTCCGGGTGCTTATTTTTTGCACGAATTTTCATATTCCCGGAACATTCTTGAAACTGTCGTACGAGAAAATCCAAGTTCGCTGACAATTTTGGAGATCGAGTGTCTCATTCGTTCGTTCTCATCGAGATTCTCATCTACAATTCGTCAGTTCGATTCGAGTTCTCATCTACAATCTGCCTTCTGTCAAATGCATCTAAATCCCGCGCCTTTCAAATTAAGCTTCTCACGAGGCTTAATTATATATATAGCTGCCAGCTTTGCTTGGGGAAGCCAAAGCTGGCAGCTATATATGAGCAGAGTTTCAGCCACGCAACGCGCAAATGCGGGACTTGCAGTACTGAATTTGGATAACATCTCCTATCTCTAATTCAATGGCACTTCAGTGTATTACATATGCACCTAAAGGTGTACGAGAATTTTTTTTATAAGATTTTGATATTGCTGCACATTAGGTCTATCTCTGAATTTCTCACAGCTGTAAGTCACCCCTTTCACGACTAAGGGAAACATTTTTCCCCATTTTGAAATTGGTGATTGTCGTATTTAATTATAACCTTATCTGCATTTTTTATACAGAATGTCAAAATGGAACGTATGCCGAACGCAATTACGTAAACGGGAACGTTTAGAAAACAAAAACAGAACTGTCAGGACGCATAATAGATGTACTATGTGCAATGTCCATCTTTGCCTCACTACCAAAAGAAATTGCTTCGCAGAATATCATAATTAGCACATCATTTTGTATAGTAATTTTATTTCATAATTTTGTATTATTTTAGTTAACATTTTGTTCTAATAAACCAATAAATAAAAGACATTGCATAATAAGCCTAACTATAATTTGTGTTACCTTTATAGTCCATTGGGAAAAATATTTCCCATAGAATTCCAAAAAAACTACACATTGTTATGTATTTTTCTTATGATTTTTATTTATTTTACGTCTAAACAAACTAAAATAAACAGTTACATACTAATATTTACTCTTAGAAACCTTATGGTCCTGAAAGGGTTGGGTTGTTTTACCTCTGAGCGGCACTTTTTTGCACACCATGGGCTAAATGGCCAGGTCACATGGACCCCGAAGGCTCAGAGAAGGTTGGGAGAGGGGACCCACTGGAACAGCTGTTGGGAGGCAGATGGTAGCCTCCCGTCAAGGCCATCCAGCGTGTTCTTTAACGTGCACAGGGTATGTCTCTCCCGTACACGGGACCACGGCTTAACGTCCCATCCGACGGACGGCGGCCTTTCCAAGTCCATCGGTGTCCCCTACTGACCATGGGCAGGGCGGGGAATTTTGCGGAGATAAATCTCAACGCTGACCCAGCTGGGACTCGAACCTGGGAACTACAGATTACGAGCCTGGCGCGCTACCGACTGAGCCACCCCCGCCCCGGTCCTGAAAGGGTTAAGCAGATTGAGAATTTTCTCCGTCAAAGCCATCCAGTGCAAGTTCTCTTTAATTTTCACAATGTAAGGTTCTCCAGCATTCGAGATTTACTGCTAAATCTAATCTGAAGGACGGCGGTTACTCGAAAATCTAACATTACTCCTCAAGCAGTCATCAGCCACGAAACTTGTCAGTATAATACACTACAGAAAAGATCTGTGAGGATGAAAAGACCTCTGCAGAGAGTCAACATACATCGGAATGAAACGTCCGGGATTTATCAGAATTAAAAACCTCTGCTGTGTAGCGAAGCACTCCAGCCTTCATTTCTCAATAAGTAGCAGCATTTTTTTCAAAGAACTGAAAAGGGGGAATCGCATATTTCAACGAAAGGAATATTTTATTTTCAAGGAGGTGAAACGAAGGATAATCAGAACTGACAACACCACATTCACCTCATTGATCGTCATCAGGGGGCGCTAAGAGGATCTTAGCGCCCCCTGGTGACGATCAATGAGAGTCAATAAGGGTCATCAAGGAAGAGGGGACCTCTTCTTGATAGGAAGAGGAGACGCTGATAGAATCTTCTTGATGCGAAGAGGAGATATCATTGATAAGGGTTAACATTCTCTTTAAGGCCTCCCCATCACAACGAATATGGGAACGCATCACTTGTCGAGTCCCAGCCGGATCAGCGTTGAGATTTATCTCCGCAAAATTCCCCCCTCCCCTGCCCACGGTCAGTAGGGGACACCGATGGGCTTGGAAAGGCCGCCGTCCGTCGGATGGGACGTTAAGCCGTGGCCCCGTGTGCGGGAGAGCCATACCCTGTGCACGTTAAAGAACACGCTGGATGGCCTTGACGGGAGGCTACCATCTGTCTCCCAACAGCTGTTCCAGTGGGTCCCCTCCCCCAACCTTCTCTGAGCCTTCGGGGTCCATGTGACCCGGCCATTTAGCCCATGGTGTGCAAAAAAGTGCCGCTCAGAGGTAAAACAACCCAACCCATCACTTGCCGAAATGGTTTCTTTGCGATTTTCCTTAACGAATCAGACGAGGATTGAGATTCAAAAGACTGAGAACGAAACGAATTGAAATTCATTCAGAGATGCGTGAATATGATGCGGAGTGTGATAAGATACGCCAAGAGAGGAAACAAATCGAAGAGCGCGAGGTATTCCTTCACGCAAAAAGACTAAGTGGCAAAACATTTTCTTTTACTGATGATTAATCACTTCTTCTATTCTCACGATATGGTAATTGCTGGCAACAGTCGTCCCTCGAGGCTATGAAACAATTTTCTTCTCTCTTCCTACAACAGTGAGAAAGGAAACACTACGACGGAAGGATAACGCCAAGTAAGGAAGGAACACAGTTTCAGAGAAACGAATGCAAGAGATTCTTGATATGTGGAATTAGCTCATAGATCAATGCGAGTACATCGAGAAAGCTGTTGACATGAAATTTGATTTAAAAGCTTTAAAATACTGAAGAAGAAAAGGCTTGTTGCGGTAAATCAGCGAGAGAGATAAACAACAGTTAAGAAACTGTAGAAATAAAAACGTTCATATTGATGCGTTTTCTTTTCTTCAGAATTTCTTGCAGCAATAAACGTCCCATGGCCGAGTGGTTAGCGCGCTTGGCTACTGATCTAAGGGACCTGGGTTCGAGCCCCGGGTAAGGCATGGCTGTTTGTGTCGTTTTTCTGCTGAGGTCCTGCCATCCTCTCAGACCTTCTACTATGGCATATAAACTGACAGGCTCCTGTCAGACCTCTGTGGCAAGCAGCTGCTTGAGGGGGTATTTATTTTATTTTTTTTATATAAACGTTTATTTCGTGTAAAATACATGTCTGTCATAAAGACACTGGTATTGCTGTTTTCTCTGTAATTTATTTCAAGGAATAAAGAGAAAACTTTTTTTTTTAGTAACCAAACTTAGAACAGTTTCGAATTGTAAAGCGAAATTGTAGTTGTTTAGATTTAATCATATTTGCTGATTTCTTCTGTCTTATTTTGAACTTAACGTGTCCTATTCTTTGTTTCCTTAATTCTTAAATCTTGAAAAGTCTTCGCATAAGGAGCAGCAACAGAAACAAGAAACGAAGACGAGAAGCAGAACACCACAACACAATTTGTAGATGAATTCTATTTGGTCTGTTTTCTAAAACGCGAATTTCTGTTAAAAATCTTTCGCTTATTTTCTGCCTCCTTTTGTCATAAACCATTTGAGTGATTTAAATTTTCAGAGGCCTGATAAAACTAATCATGTTTTTTCCAAAGCAAGTTTATTTTAAATAGTTTATTTCTAAATGTAAATATTAAGAACTGTTATTCCCAGTTTTTTCACCAATGCTTAATAATTTCGGAAACCATCTTTACCTATAACTATCTCAAATTCCGAGGTAATAACTGAATTATATATTGTTATATGCGTTCGCTTTATTTTTAAGAACATGTATAAGAAGCATTAAAATATGATAAAGAATTTCAGGTCTTTTCATTATTCTCCTAGTGAAATGATCTTTTACTTTGAGATGGGGGGGGACGGTGTGGCTCAGTCGGTAGGGCGCCAGGCTCGTAATCTGCACTTCCCAGGTTCGAGTTCCAGCTGGGTTAGCGTTGAGACTTATCTCCGCAAAACTCCCCGCTCTGCCCACGGTCAGTAGGGGACACCGATGGGCTTGGAAAGGCCGTCGTCCGTCGGATGGACGTTAAGCCGTGGTCCCATGTGCGGGAGCCATACCCTGTGCACGTTAAAGAACACACTGGATGGCCTTGACGGGAGGCTATCATCTGTCTCCCAACAGCTGTTCCAGTGGGTCCTTTTCCCCCAACCTTCTCTGAGCCTTAGGGGTCCATGTGACCTGCCCATTTAGCCCATGACGTGCAAAAAAGTGCCGCTCAGAGGTAAAAAACCCAACAACTTTGAGATGGATTGTTTTACAACTGAGAGGAACATTTTTTGGAACACACAATGGACTAAATGGCAAGGTCACAAGGATTCCAAGAGGCTCTCAAAGAAGGCTGCGTGACAGAGACCAACTTGACATCTGTTAGGAGCAGATTGAAGCTTCCCATCAAGGGCGTCCAGTGGGTTCTTTAACGGCAGAAGGTTTGATCTCTAACACACAGGGCAATTGACGTGATGAAGAACTTTCCAAGTCCTTCGTTGGCTTTTTTCTTATCGAGGGCAGTGGGGTTAGTGGAGGAAACTTTAACGCAGGCAAAATGGAGATTCGAACCTCGGAACATCAGGTTACAAAAGTGGGAGTTCCTTTTCCATGAGGGCACAACAAGAAGCTGCATTAAACAGCGAATATTTGATAATGGAAGATTTTGAATTTCAATTTTGTCTAATACGGAAATAAACAAAAGTTGTGTATTCCAGAAGAAAAAACGCTACTTTTCATCTCCATTTCATAGGCTACTACTATTAATTCTTCTGTGATCCATAAACTTACATTTAAGTACGCCATTTTAATTTACATTTAAGACCAAAGGGATCTCAAAATTTCAATTCCAGATTAGTTTCTCTTCTGTAAACTAATCCGTTTCCTTTCCATATTTTTTTTTGGAGATAGAGATAGATACCATCATCATCATCATCCTCAAGCAGCCATGGGCTACGGAGGTCCAACCAGACCGCGCAGTTTAATTCTCCAAGCATATCTGTCCTGAGCTACATCTGCTGCATCCAGCCACTGTACATCAATTCTAACAAGGTCCTGTTTGACATTGTCTGCCCACCGCATCCTAGGTCTCCCCTTCTTTCTGAGGCCTTTAGGCACACTGTTCATAACCCTAATCGCCAATATAGATACCATAGAGATATAAATATACACTATAGAGAAGATATGTGAGGAAGGCGAAACGCTTTCCTCACATATCTTCTCTATGGTGTATTATACTGCCATTTTATGTCAGAACTTTGTGGCAAAGCAATTTACCCCTCAAACAGCTACTTGTTGCTTGACGGGTAAATGTTTTCGCGATGTGGTATTTAAGCACCGCTGGGTTGTTTTACTTCTGAGCGACTTTTTTTTTATTGCACACAGTGGATAAAGAGAGTATTAGCAATTAAAACAAATGAATATTTGGAGTGGGAGTATAAAAATGCCGCTTGTCTACGGCGGCAAGAACCCTTAAATCCCCTCTGTCTGTTAGGTGGTGTTGGGTCGCTCGTTGACGTTTTTTCCAAGGTCCGAGTCCCAATTGTGTATGCGTTCAGATTTTATATATTTCCCCCAACTTTGTTTTAGGTAAAAAAAACAGAATACAAGTGGACTTGAAAAGGCCTCTCATAGACAGGCATACTCAATGTGCAGGGTGGTTTGGGTTGTTCTACCTCTGAGGGGCACTTTTTTGCACACCATGGGCTAAATGGCCAGGTCACATGTACCCCGAAGGCTCAGAGAAGGTTGGGGGAGGGGACCCACTGGAACAGCTGTTGGGAGACAGATGGTAGCCTCCCGTCAAAGCCATCCAGCGTGTTCTTTAACGTGCACAGGGTATGGCTCCCGCACACGGGGTCACGGCTTAACGTTCCATCCGACGGACGGCGGCCTTTCCAAGCCCATCGGTGTCCCCTACTGACCGTGGGCAGAGGGGGGAAATTTACGGAGATAAATCTCAACGCTGACCATGCTGGGACTCGAACCTGGGAACTAGAGATTACAACCCTGGCACGCTACCGACTGAGCCTCCTCCGCCCCAATGTGCAGGGCAGCCATACCCTGTGCACATTAAAGACCACAGTCTTGAAAAAGACTTCTGATCCTCTTTCAAACTCTGAGCCTTTGGGATCCTTGTGATTTAGCACATTGCATTGAAAAAAAATGTCGCTCAGATGGAAAAACAACTCAATCCTTTACAAGTCTGGTGTGCTGCAGAACGAATCGATCTCTGCCCCAGTCTTCTTACGAGTTCTGTTTTTGGCTAATTTTATATTTCTCTATTCATTTTTTTTATTTCCATTGATTTAGTGATTTCGCCAATTAATATATTCTTAATCCCAACTATTTTGTGTTCAGCTTTATATATTTCTTTTTGTGATAAATCTTGATCCAAGAAATGCCTCTTTAACAACGAGCAATTCATCGTCTACTGCTTTAGCTGGGGCGGGATGGCTCAATCGGCAGCGCGCCAGGCTCGTAATCTGCAGTTCCCAGGTTCGAGTCCCAGCTGGGTCAGCATTAAGATTTATCTTCGGAAAACTCCCCGCCCTGCTCACGGTCAGTAGCGGACACCGATGGGCTTGGAAAGGCCGCCTACCATCGGATGGGACTTTAAGCCGTGGCTCCATGTGCGGGAGAGCCATACCCTGTGCACGTTAAAGAACACGCTGGATGGCCTTGACGGGAGGCTACCATCTGTCTCTCAACAGCTATTCCACTGGGTCCTCTCTCCCAACCTTCTGAGCCTTCGGGGTCCTTGTTACCTGGCCGTTTAGCCCATGGTGTGCAAAAAAGTGCCGCTCAGAGGTAAAACAACCCAACTGTTTTAGCTACCAAATCCTGCTCCAATGGTAAAGCTCTTTTCCGCAATACAGACCCACACAGAGAACCGAGCTTTAGTTTTACAGATAAATCAATCATCTAGCATTGATCAGATAACAAAATCGGTGTTGAACAGATACTGAACTCTTCTTCGCTTGAATCGTAATACATTTCGCTAGAAGCTTCTTATAAGTAGACGAGCTTTGCATGCTTTCTAGCGTCTTTTTGTTTCTCCAGTCAACAACAACAAATGTATCAGAGTTAAGAATCCATAAACAAATATTGGAGCAAGACAAAGTAGCTCGTAAAGCGCGAACAGCAAAAAGCACACCGATGGAGAGCGGCGGCATATAAAAGGGTCGAGATGTCTGATAGGATGCGGCAGGAGCAACTTGCAATCCATCAGAGGATGCTTTGGGATATTTCACTTTCCCTTTCGTTGAAGCTTCATTTGCCGTTATCTGTACTTCACGCTCGTGGGAGTTTATTGCGTAACGGGCGGCTCCTTTGCCACTTCCAACAGCTGCCGGATTTTGATTAGGGATACATTGCACCCCCACCCCTTTTTGCTCCCCCCTACCCCACTGCACGGGGAGGGTTCTAACAAATAGTGTTGCAGATTGTTGGTTTTCTAGCTCGCATATGTTCCTATGCTGCTCGAAAAAAATTTGCATATCTCTTCACTTTTTTTTTCTTTATAAAAAAGTTGCGAGATATCATTTTAGTGCTTTAATCCTCACACGCACGACACACTAAAACCTAATTTATCCTTAAGCTCATCCATTTTAATGACATTGCAATTTTTACAGTGTGTATGTGTGATGGTGAGAAAATGGACCAGCACGGTTGTGTGTTTTAAATGATTTGAGGTTGTTGGGTTGTTTTACCTCTGAGCGGCATTTTTTTGCACACAATGGGCTAAATGGCCAGGTCACAAGGATCCCGAAGGCTCAGAGAAAGTTGGGGGAGGGGACACATTGGAACAGCTGTTGGGAGACAGATGATAGCCTCCCATTAAGGTCATTGAGAGTGTTCTTTAACGTGCAAAGGGTATGGGTCTCCCACACACGGACCACGGCTTAACGTCCCACCGGACGGACGGTATCCTTTCTAAGCCCATCGGTGTCGCCTATTGACCGAGGGCACGGCGGGGAGTTTTGCAGTGAAAATCTCAACGCTGACCCAGCTGGGACTCGAACCTGGGAATTGCAGATTACGATCCTGGTGTGTTATTGGACTACATTAAAAGACTTGTGATAAAGTTTCAAAAAGGTAGAAATGTTTCCAAGAATGCTCAACTCTAATGGAGGCAAAAACACTTGTGGTACATGTAACCAAGCCTTAATTGTATGATGCATAAGAATGCAGATCCCTTTAGCTACCTGTGGGAGTTATAAATTTATATTTTTTAGTCAGTGAGCAAAACACAAAGTGAAGTTATTCTGTTTAATATCTCGTTAATTTTGCAAATAATCGTTTTTAGGCCGGTTTCAAAAGCGAAGGAGAAGAGGAATCCGCACATTCAGAGCGACATTTTGTTTCAATCGCTCCTCACTCTTCGAAAAGTAAAATTCTCTTCAAGGAAATATTTTCGGAGAGGTCTGGCAGTACAATGGACTTTCGCGAAGATTTATGAGGAAAGCCAAAACAACAGAAAGATAATTTGAGGAAGAAATAGTGATTTAAGGACTACGTTCCAAAGATATTCTTACCAAAAAAATAGGGGCGGGGGTGGCTCAGTCGGTAGCGCGCCGGGCTCGTAATCTGTAGTTCCCAGGTTCGAGTCCCAGCTGGGTCAGCGTTGAGATTTATCTCCGCAAAATTCCCCGCCCTGCCCACGGTCAGTAGGGGACACCGATGGGCTTGGAAAGGCCGCCGTCCGTCGGATGGGACGTTAAGCCGTGGCCCCATGTGCGGGAGAGACATACCCTGTGCACGTTAAAGAACACGCTGGATGGCCTTGACGGGAGGCTACCATCTGTCTCCCAACAGCTGTTCCAGTGGGTCCCCTCCCCCAACCTTCTCTGAGCCTTCGGGGTCCATGTGACCTGGCCATTTAGCCCATGGTGTGAAAAAAAGTGCCGCTCAGAGGTAAAACAACCCAACCAAAAAAATAAACTCCTTTACGTTACAATGGCTCAAGTGATTTGTATATTTGGCTGCGCAATATTTATGCCAGGGTTCGAGTCCTGAAGTTTGTGCTTTCTTCCCGATGAAAATTTCGTCTTCTTCATAGATTTCCTCTAAGATGTAATAAATCCCTCGCAAGTGGGAGGCATGAATTTATTTTTTCGAAACGACTTTCACGATACTGACTAATTAAGCATGTTTGGTTGAGATGAAAAGAGACCTTGGTCAGAGTCCCGGATACTACTACTTCCTCATATTGTCTTTCTGCTATTTTGGCTTTCCTCATAAATCTTCGCGAAAGTCCATTGTACTGCCAGACCTCTTCGAAAACATTTCCTTGAAGAGAATTTTACTTTTCGAAGAGTTGAGGAGCGATTGAAACAAAATGTCGCTCTGAATGTGCGGATTCCTCTTCTCCTTCGCTTTTGAAACCGACCTAAAAACGATTATTTGCAAAATTAACGAGATATTAAACAGAATAACTTCACTTTGTGCTTTGCTCACTGACTAGTATCAGTTGGATCAGTGTTGAGATTTATCTCCGCGAAACTTCCCCGCCTGTCTTCGGTCAATAACGGACACCGATGGACTTCGAAAGGCCGCCGTCCGTCGAATGGGAGAGCCATACAATGTGCACGTTAAAGGACATACTGGAAGGCTTTGACGGGAGGCTACCATCTGTATCCCAACAACTGTCACCTACTCTGAGCACTCAGGATCCTTGTGACCTGGCCATTTAGCCCATTGCGTGCAAAAAAGTGCGCTCAGAGGTAAAACAACCCAATCATCAAAAGCTCGAAATGAACAGTTTCAAACTCGTCAACTATTTTAAAAAGCTATTTATTCAACCCCCCTGAAAAAAAAAGATGAAGGTTGGGATGTTTTACCTCTGAGCCGTCCCATGGCCGAGTGGTTAGCGCGCTTGGCTACGGATCTAAGGTTGGGTTGTTTTACCTCTGAGCGGCAATTTTTTGCACACCATGGGCTAAATGGCCAGGTCACAAGGACCCCGAAGGTTCAGAGAAGGTTGAGGGAGGGGACCCACTGGAACAGCTGTTGGGAGACAGATGGTAGCCTCCCGTCAAGGCCATCCAGCGTGTTCTTTAACGTGCACAGGGTATGGCTCTCCCGCACACGGGGCCACGGCTTAACGTCCCATCCGACGGACGGCGGCCTTTCCAAGCCCATCGGTGTCCCCTACTGACCGTGGGCAGGGCGGGGAATTTTGCGGAGATAAATCTCAACGCTGACCCAGCTGGGACTCGAACCTGGGAACTACAGATTACGAGCCTGGCGCGCTACCGACTGAGCCACCCCCGCCCCACGGATCTAAGGGACCTGGGTTCCAGTCCCGGGTAAGTCATGGATGTAGGTGTCGTTTTTCTGCTGAGGTCCTGCCATCCTCTCAGATCTTTTATTTGGCATATAAATTGATAGGCTTCTGTCAGACCTCTGTGGCAAGCAGCTGCTTGAGGGGGTAATTATTATTATTTTTTTTATTTTATGGGCTAAATGGCCAGGTCACAAGGACGCCGAAGGCTCAGAGAAGGTTGGGGGAGGGGACCCACTGGAACAGCTGTTGGGAGACAGATGTTAGCCTCCCGTCAAGGCCATCCAGCGTGTTCTTTAACGTGCATCAGAAAGAAAACAGGGTATGGCTCTCCCGCGCACGGGTCACGTCTTCAAGTCCCGTCCGACGGACGGTGGTCTTTCAAAGCCCATTGGTGTCCCTACTGACTGTGGGCAGGGAGTTTTGCGGAGATAAATCTCAACGCTGATCCAGCTGTGACTCAAACCTGGGAACTACGGATTACGAGCCTGGCGCACTACCGACTGAGCCACCCCCGCCCTCAAAAATGAAGAAAAAATAAATATGTGAGATGACAACGTATCAGAAACGGAGTGGTTTGTGCTTCGCAGCAAACCCTTTTCCAGAAAACCAAGTAACTCCGGTTCCATGGTAAGCACAAAAACAGTTTCTCGATGTCAACCACTAGCAACAAAACATTAGCGTTTGCATGACAAACCTGTCAGAAGGGTTACTCGATGTAGCACGCAATGTGACTGGAGGGCAAGGTCATATGATATCGGGAAAACGTCTATCAAAACCTGATGCTGCCAGGGGAGGGGGGGGGGGGGGGCTTAGGGAGAAAAATTCCGCAAACGCTTCTGTCAACATCCGTCGTCGCCATCTCCGTTATCGAACGAGGCCGAACTGTGACTGGCGGTCGCAGTGCTTCGGGTGGCCCTTATGTCCAATAATGAAATATTCAAGACGAGTGATGGGGAGGGGATGCAGCAGCCAAGGAACCGAAGGGGGGTTATAAATAACTTGCTGTGGCTTGAACACGTCGGTATGTGACGATGCGATTTCTCCACCGTAGCCATGGTAACGTTGACTGGTGTTGCGAAAGTGATCGAAGTTCTTGCAGCTGTTAGGCTCTCTATCAGAAGTAAACATTCTTCAGCTGTTCAGACTTATTTCGCTACATCGACGGAATGTTATTAATGCTGTAATAGAAGTACTGAACATTCTAATTTTCGGCGTAATTAAAAAAAAAGGTGTTTATTAATGACGCAGTATCAAATGGTTTTCAGTTCCTTGCGTGACATAGTTCCCAGGTTAGAGTCCCAGCTGAGTCAGCGTTGAGATTTATCTCCGCAAAATTCCCCGCCCTGCTCACGGTCAGTAGGGGACACCGATGGGCTTGGAAAGGCCGCCGTCCGTCGGATGGGACGTTAAGCCGTGGCCCCGTGTGCGGGAGAGCCATACCCTGTGCACGTTAAAGAACACGCTGGATGGCCTTGACGGGAGGCTACCATCTGTCTCCCAACAGCTGTTCCAGTGGGTCCCCTCCCCCAACCTTCTCTGAGCCTTCGGGGTCCATGTGACCTGGCCATTTAGCCCATTGTGTGCAAAAAAGTGTCGCTCAGAGTAAAACAACCCAACCCTTGTGTGACGACTACAGTTAATTACCAAAAAATAATTACTCCAGAAGCATCCGACTTGTCAAGGAGGTCTGATGAGAGCGTTTTCGTATAGCATATCATAGAGAGCAGTGAAGAGGGACCTCTGTACAAGGACACAGGATGCATCAGAAAGAAAACATCGTTATCCGGATTCGAACACAGGTCTATTTGATTTGCAGCCAAACTGAGGCTTTCAGCTGTTGGATTGATTTATTTTTTTTGCTCGGCACGTGCTCAGAATGGCCAGGTCACAATGTCTCAGAAAAGGTTACGGAAGGATAACAGTGGTAAGTCATCCGTTATGAAAAAAAATCCAGAAATATTATGAAATAACGGTAAGGAGTGCACTCTGGTTTGCTTTACCTCTGAGCGGCACTTGTTTGAACACCGTGGGCGAAATGGCCAGGTCACATGGATCCCGAAGGCTCAGAGAGGGTTGGGGGAAGGGGACCCACTGGAACAGCTGTTGGGAGACAGATGGTAGCCTCCCGTCAAGGCCATCCAGTGTGTTCTTTAACGTGCACAGGGTATGTCTCTCCCGCACACGGGGCCACGGCTTAACGTCCCATCCGACGGACGGCGGCCTTTCCAAGCCCATCGGTGTCCCCTACTGACGTGGGCAGGGCGGGGAATTTTGCGGAGATAAATTAATCTCAACGCTGACCGTGTGTGGGAGAGCCATACCCTGTGCACGTTAAAGAACACGCTGGATGGCCTTGACGGGAGGCTACCATCTGTCTCCCAACAGCTGTTCCAGTGGGTCCCCTCCCCCAACCTTCTCTGAGCCTTCGGGGTCCATGTGACCTGGCCATTTAGCCCATGGTGTGCGAAAAAAGTGCTGCTCAGAACAACCCAACTCATGCGCCAATCCCTCGAGTTTTGACTTCCGCCATTTCAACGACAGAAGTTATTGCGCCATTCTGTTACCTATAACCGGAAGAGCGAATGTTACGACCTTCCCGTGGCGCCACACCTCTGCGTCGAGCACAAACAGGAAGAGTAGGGCCGGTGACCTGCGCACCGTGAACAGCGAGTGTCGCCTTGGGAAACACCCACGGGTGCGAGAGAAAAGGTGTCGACGGGTTTTTGTTATGGCGAAAACGACACTGAATCCGCTGTTGTTGCTGGAAAGAAGCCCGAGATGTGATCTGCTGATGGTCATTAGACGATCCATCCAAACAAAGAAAGGCCATCTGAAGAGCTGACAATATTAAAATGAAATCATCCGCACGGGACGAAGTAATGGGTAACGTGATCAGGCTAAATCTGATATTCTCTCTATATATATCTTTACATCTCTCACATATTCTATTTTCACTCTGTTAACAATCATGAACAAGAAAACTCATGCTTCTGACGTGGTAGGGAATCGGATCTTTAACCACAGAGATCCCAGATCACTAATTTCTAAAAAAAATCGTTGCCAGATATTTTTTCTGAATTCTGTAATCAACCATAGTGTTCGGATATTTTTTTAATATATATAATGCGTATGAATATATAATGCAATGAATACTGAGCGTGTGCAGTTACCGTTCACAGCAAACTGGAGCGGTTGCGGTTAATGTTCACAGCACATTGGATCGTGTGAACTCACAAAAACCTGGATCGTGTGGGCCCACTCACAGAAATATTGAGCGTGTGCAGTTACCGTTCACAGCAAACTCTAGCGGTTGCGGTTAATGCTCACAGCACATTGGATCGTGTGAGCTGACAAAAACCTGGATCGTGTGGGCTCACTCACGGAAATATTGAGCATGTGCAGTTACCGTTCACAGCAAACTGGAACTGCACACGCTCCAGTTTGCTGTGAACGGTAACTGGAGCGTGTACAGTTGCTGTACACGCTCCAGATATTTTTTCTGAATTCTGTAATCAACCATTGCGTTCGGATACTTTTTTGATCGACTGTAAAAGCAATGCGTGAAGTGTAAATCACTCACTGGGAAGGATTTCTGCAGGGAATTCTTCACCTGGAGGATTTTCTGCCAATGTCGAATACGAACCTTAACTGAGGAGCAGGTAGAATGCCCGCAAATCCAAAATAGTTTAAGTTCTTCAGTTTTCCCAAATTAATATTTAGGATTATACAATATATAAGAACTTGGGTTAATTTGTTTTGCCTCTGAGCGGAATTTTTTTTTTTTGCACGCAATTGGCTGAATGACCAGGTCACAAGGACCCCGAAGGCTCAAAGAAGGTTGGGGGAGGGGACCCACCGGAACAACTGTTGTGAGACAGATGGTAGCCTCCCTTCAAGGCCATCCAGTGTGTTCTTTAACGTGCACAGGTTATGGCTCTCCCATACACGGGGGGGGGGGGGGGGGGCTCAGTCGGTAGCGCGCCAGGCTCGTAATCTGTAGTTCCCAGGTTCGAGTCCCAGCTGGGTCAGCGTTGAGATTTATCTCCGCAAAATTCCCCGCCCTGCTCACGGTCAGTAGGGGACACCGATGGGTTTGGAAAGGCCGCCGCCCTCGGATGGGACGTTAAGTCGTGGCCCCGTGTGCGGGAGAGCCATACCCTGTGCACGTTAAAGAACACGCTGGATGGCCTTGACGGGAGGCTACCATCTGTCTCCCAACAGCTGTTCCAGTGGGTCCCTTCCCCCATCCTTCTCTGAGCCTTCGGGGTCCCGCGCCAGGCTCGTAATCTGTAGTTCCCAGGTTCGAGTCCCAGCTGGGTCAGCGTTGAGATTTATCTCCGCAAAATTCCCCGCCCTGCTCACGGTCAGTAGGGGACACCGATGGGTTTGGAAAGGCCGCCGTCCTCGGATGGGACGTTAAGTCGTGGCCCCGTGTGCGGGAGAGTCATACCCTGTGCACGTTAAAGAACACGCTGGATGGCCTTGACGGGAGGCTACCATCTATCTCCCAACAGCTGTTCCAGTGGGTCCCTTCCCCCATTCTTCTCTGAGCCTTCGGGGTCCATGTGACATGGCCATTTAGCCCATGGTGTGCAAAAAAGTACCGCTCAGAGGTAAAACCCAACAAATCATACACGGGGTCACGGCTTAACGTCCCATCCGACGGACGGCGGCCTTTCCAAGCCCATCGGTGTCCCCTACTGACCGTGGGCAGGGTTTTGCGGAGATAAAATATATAAGAGTAAAGTTTGTATAACACGTAATTGGATTGTTTTACCTCTGAGCGGCACTTTTTTGCACACCATGGGCTAAATGGCCAGGCCACAAGGACCTCGAAGGCTCAGAGAAGGTTGGGGGAGGGGACCCACTGGAACAGATGTTGGGAGACAGATGGTAGCCTCCCGTCAAGGCCATCCAGCGTGTTCTTTAACGTGCACAGGGTATGGCTCTCCCGCACACGGGGCCACGGCTTAACGTCCCATCCGACGGACGGCGGCTTTTATGAAGCCCATCGGTGTCCCCTACTGACCGTGGGCAAGGCGGGGAAATTTTGCGGAGATAAATCTCAACGCTGACCCAGCTGGGACTCGAACCTGGGAACTACAGATTACGAGCCTGGCGCGCTACCGACTGAGCCACCCCCGCCCCAATATAACACGTAAAGGTTACAATATAAGAACTTATCAAATATTATCTATTACTGTCATAAAGAGAGAAGTAAAGTATCCTTTCTCAATCAATCATCATTTCTTTTGCTAAAGACGAAATAATTCGGAAATATGAAACTGACAGATGATTTTTTAAAATAAAGCGTTAGAAGAAACATTTTTAGGGGAAGCATTTTTTTACTGTAGTTGCCGCCAATTTTTTTTTTTATCAGGGGAATTTTTTTGCCTTAAGTGTTTGTACCTTTTGTCATTTCACTGTTAAACCATTTTTTTTTGTTCTTCATAAAAAAAAGTTCGAAATAAAATGCCACCTAAATCATTAGTAATAGGTTTTCAAAATTACTAAGTTCGCCAAGTCATGCAAAGACCTTAGCATTTTACATCCAAAACGCTTTTATTTTGAGTCTGTATTAGAGCAAGCCCATCCAATTACTTCCCAAGCTACCCCTTACAGTGAACCGGGGGGGGGGGTGCTTGTCAGCAACAAGCTTAGACTCCTCCGCCATTTTTCACCGACAGAACTACGACTGCATGTCACGTGCTCATCGGACCGTCAGAGATGACAGGTCAGCTGTAGACGCCTGACCACGGGCTTCGCACGAATGTGTGGACTGGCACGATGATTGGTCGGTTGTCTTTGAAGTGCAGTGGGCGGAAAGAACGTTAGGAGTTAAGACAGCCTCTGGGAGATGTGGTGACAAGGTGATCTGTGGTGATCCTGACAGATAGTGTCTGTTGTGATTGTTCTTCAGACTGTGTCTTTACGAATCAGTCTTGGGAAGCTTTTGAATGTAGGTTGGGTTGTTTTACCTCTGAGCGGCACTTTTTTGTACACCATGGGCTAAATGGCCAGGTCACATGGACCCCGAAGGCTCAGAGAAGGTTGAGGGAGGGGACCCACTGGAACAGCTGTTGGGAGACAGATGGTAGCCTCCTGTCAAGGCCATCCAGCGTGTTCTTTAATGTGCACAGGGTATGGCTCTCCAGCACACGGGGCCACGGATTAACGTCCCATCCGACGGACGGCGGCCTTTCCAAGCCCATCTGTGTCCCCTACTGACCGTGGGCAGGGCGGGGAATTTTGCGGAGATAAATCTCAACGCTGACCCAGCTGGGACTCGAACCTGGGAACTACAGATTACGAGCCTGGCGCGCTACCGACTGAGCCACCCCCGCCCCGCTTTTGAATGTAGAGTTTCATTTGTCCTAACTCACGTCTATGTCACTTATCGATCTAACTTGTTCGCTGTGCTAACCTTGAGACACAAATATGACGACGGTGAATACCTAGATGTAAAACTATCACCATTAAATTGTGCGCATTTGCTGCAACCCGAGAAAAATTTCCAGGTTGTAGGTTATATGTGACCCTCCTACACTACCTCTTTGTCATTTCTGAGATAGTGAAACAGTTGCACGATTCGTTTTTTGCAAAAGTGAAAAATAGTAGACCGGAATTGGTTTTCTGTTTTTCGGAAATAAAAATAATAATAAAATACCCTCTCAAGCAGCTGCTTGCCACAGAGATCTGACAGGAGCCTGTCAGTTTATATGCCATAGTAGAAGGTCTGTGAGGATGGCAGGACCTCAGCAGAAAAACGACACATACATCCATGCCTTACCCGGGGTTCGAACTCAGGTCCCTTAGATCAATAGCCAAGCGTGCTAACCCCTCGAAAAACAAAATGGAGAATCTTGAGAGTTAATCTTTATTTTCTTTAAACACATTCTTTCTTATTAAATAAAGAGAAACAAGTTAAAACAATTCACCAATTACCGCTATTTCCAAATTTCCACGGTATCCTTGTTAGAATTGGTGTGCAGTGACCGGTCACTGCACACCAATTCTAACAAGGTCCTGGTTGCCATTATCTGCCCAACGCATTTTATGTCTCCTCCTCTTTCTGAGGCCTTTGGGCTCACTTTTCATAACCTTATTCGCTAATCTATAATTAGCCATACGGGCAACATGGCCAAATCAACGGAGTCTCTCTCTGCACAATATACTGCTCAGAGGAGGTTGCAGACTCCTTTGCCTAACCTCATCATTACTTACAAAGTTGAATCACCTAATATACTTTTATCTCTGGTCTCTCATATGATTGGTACTTATTCTTAGCGTCGATAGACTGTAGTGCAGCGGTGGGCAATTGTTTTCGTATCTACACTGCGCATGCGTATTGACGTGGCCGTCCTAGTGGGAAATACGTGACGAATCTTCGGTCGCGCACGGGAAGGAAATCTCGGTTCAAGGCGGATTTTTCTTACTGTCTTGGCGGGCCACAAAAAACTCTTAGCGGGCCGCTATTTGCCCACCCCTGATGTAGTGCATATATAGCAGCCATTCCCCATGCCAATTAGGGGCGGGGATGGCTCAGTCGGTAGCGCGCCAGGCTCGTAATCTGTAGTTCCCAGGTTCGAGTCCCAGCTGGGTCAGCGTTCAGATTTATCTCCGCAAAATTCCCCGCCCTGCCCACGGTCAGTAGGGGACACCGATGGGCTTGGAAAGGCCGCCGTCCGTCGGATGGGACGTTAAGCCGTGGTCCCGTGTGCGGGAGAGCCATATCCTGTGCACGTTAAAGAACACGCTGGATGGCCTTGACGGGAGGCTACCATCTGTCTCCCAACAGCTGTTCCAGTGGGTCCCCTCCCCCAACCTTCTCTGAGCCTTCGGGGTCCATGTGACCTGGCCATTTAGCCCATGGTGTGCAAAAAAGTGCCGCTCAGAGGTAAAACAACCCAACCCCATGCCAATTACTACTTACAAGTGTCATCGCCTATTGTCCTCAGCCGTCTGTAATAAGTTTCATTACTATACGAAAGAAAACCAAACTTCGAAACAAGCCCTTATTTTATTACCCCGTGTGTGAGAATGTTTTTGAATATGTAATTAAAAATTAAATAAAAGGTAATAAATTAAAGATAATCAAATTTAAATCAACTTCCCTCCCCTCAAATATATTTTTAAAACATGTCCCTGTTCAATATTTAAAGCAGCTTTAGTTAAAGAAGCTGGAATAATTTTAACACTACTAATTTAAATATTTGATCTGAAAAGTAAATTTAAACGTTTTAAAACAAAAGCAATAACGTTTATATTAAGCTCTATAAAATGCACGAGTAGTTTCAATAGTTGATAATGAGTATTTTAAATTTTGTCAATATTTAATGATTTTTTCGCAGAACAAGCTACTAAATGTTTCAGCGCGTATAGCTCTTTAAAAAAAAACGAACCAATATTTAGATTTGAATTCTTAAATTTATCCTTCAGTCATATTTTTCAATAAAAATTTTTTTAAAAATATTTCTGAACTTTGAATCAAACATCCTATTATCTGTCGTCAGCAACAAACATGATAATTGTTCTAGCTCACCAAGTGTCATTTACAGTTTAATGCCTCTCAAGTTCAATTTGCCTGACAAATACCTCTGATCAATATATTAAAAGAATTCACTGAGGCTTTTGGGTTGGGTTGTTTTACCTCTGAGCGGCACTTTTTTGTACACCATGGGCTAAATGGCCAGGTCACAAGGACCCCGAAGGCTCAGAGAAGGTTGGGGGAGGGGACCCACTGGAACAGCTGTTGGGAGACAGATGGTAGCCTCCCGTCAAGGCCATCCAGCGTGTTCTTTAACGTGCACAGGGTATGGCTCTCCCGCACACGGAGTCACGGCTTAACATCCCATCCGACGGCCGGCTGTGTTTCCAAGCCCATCGGTGTCCCCTACTGACCGTGGGCAGGGAGGGGAGTTTTGTGGAGATAAATCTGAACGCTAACCCAGCTGGGACTCGAACCTGGGAACTACAGATTACGAGCCTGGCGCGCTACCGACTGAACCACTCCCATTCACTGAGGCATTTATTGATCTCTCTGAACTTCTGGCGACTGATGGTCAGTGCTAATACTAGCAAATCTATATTTTCTTACCAAGAAAAGGATGCGTGTGTATATCATGAAGTGGTAAGAGGCTAAAGAGTTAAAACCATACTTAATTATATACTGTAGGTAGAATGATTATGCTGCAATGCACTTACCGAAACGAGTGCCAATATCTCTGAGAACACAAAATTCAATTTGCTGTGCTAATGGCTTACCTAATGCTCTTGCAAATTAGGATCGCCGGCGTGTTTAATAGCAGAAGACAAATATATTGACATCAGCCTATTTTATTCTGGCATTTAATTTCCATTACCGGTGATTGTCATGGGCTATTTTGTTTTTTAATTTTTTTTTCGTCGCTGGCATCGGATAACATCTTTAAATTAAAGGCAGCCGAATTACTGAGTATGCTTCTGAACGATAATAAATCCTCACTAGAAGAGGCAATACGACGAACAGTGAGGAGGAGGGAAACAAGTCCAATTGAGTGAGCAGTTAAATTAAAAAATGTAATACGAAAAAAACAGACTGAATTACTCAAGTTCTTGTTCATTTTCAAGACGGGAATGTAATCTCATTCACGTAATAAGAATTTTTCTCGTTCACGCTACGATTAGGAAAATGCAGAACAAGTTTCTATTAGAAACTGTACTCTATTGGAATTCTCAATCCCAAAAGACTAGGGGCGGGGGTGGCTCAGTCGGTAGCGCGCCAGGCTCGTAATCTGTAGTTCCCAAGTTGGAGTCCCAGCTGGGTCAGCGTTGAGATTTATCTCCGCAAAATTTCCCGCCCTGCCTACGGTCAGTAGGGGACACCGATGGGCTTGGAAAGGCCGCCGTCCGTCGGATGGGACGTTAAGCCGTGGCCCCGTGTGCGGGAGAGCCATACCCTGTGCACGTTAAAGAACACGTTGGATGGCCTTGACGGGAGGCTACCATCTGTCTCCCAACAGCTGTTCCAGTGGGTCCCCTCCCCCAACCTTCTCTGAGCCTTCGGGGTTCCATGTGACCTGGCCATTTTAGCCCATGGTGTGCAAAAAGGTGCCACTCAGAGGTAAAACAACCCAACCCAAAAGACTGCCAACTCTCTCACATTAATCGTGGGGACATTAGTGATTATTTAATAGTTTGTCGGTTCCCCATGGATCTGGCTCACCCTTGTACTACTCAAAGCACTGGATATTAAATTGGAATGACCCAAATTATCAGTAATTTGAAAGCATTTTTTAGATCCCTACTTTTATAATGTTATAGAGTGAATCAACAGTCTGAACGGATTACTACAATGTTATTCGGTAAGGAGAAAGTCCTTCAAAGCCCTTGGCTTGCAACGGTGTATTGAGGAAAATGGTAGGGGGAACAATTAATAATAGCCGTCAGTTAATCAGGAGTGAAGGAGGCCCTTGTTTACCATTCAATCTACATAATTCACACTAAGTCCCAAACCCCACAGCTGTATCAGTGCCCTTTATGTGTTCTGCCTGTGTGGATCATTTCCCTTCCCTCTGCATACATCACCAGAGGATCTGTACATATGGCCAGAGCAAATGCCTAATCTACCAGAGCCCGGCAGCAACAGCAGAGTGGCCGTTTCCATAGCAATTCGCTCTGATGACGTTATGGCAACGAGCGAGAACGTCGTCCACTTCGAGCACGGACACATAGACAGCGGCTAGAGCTACAGCAACACGTTCAAAGTTTCAAGCGTCTTAAACCATTAATCAGCAACGGATTTGGGTTGGGTTGTTTTATTCTGAGCGGCACTTTTTTGCACACCATGGGCTAAATGGCCAGGTCACATGGACCCCGAAGGCTCAGAGAAGGTTGGGGGAGGGGACCCACTGGAACAGCTGTTGGGAGACAGATGGTAGTCTCCCGTCAAGGCCATCCAGCGTGTTCTTTAACGTGCACAGGGTATGGCTCTCCCGCACACGGGGCCACGGCTTAACGTCCCATCCGACGGACGGCGGCCTTTCCAAGCCCATCGGTGTCCCCTACTGACCGTGGGTAGGGCGGGGAATTTTGCGGAGATAAATCTCAACGCTGACCCAGCTGGGACTCGAACCTGGGAACTACAGATTACGAACCTGGCGCGCTACCGACTGAGCCACCCCCGCCCCAATCTGCAACGGAAGTGGCTTCACAACCAACCGAGATTGCTGTGAGGCCACCTCCGTTTCTGTGTGCATACTCTTTATTGGCTAGGCTGCAGAAGCAGCGCATACGTGCGCGGTGCGCGCACCGTGCGTGAAACACGAATCCACGCAAACGGACGCACGCAGCGCGTGTCTCTGCCATATCTGCATTGTACGTAAGAGAGCGTGCATAATTGCGAGGCGGAACGACAACTGCGACTTGCCGACTCACAAAGGTCGCTCTTGGGCTTTGATGAGCGGTTTCAATACACCACCGGAAATCGTTCGCCATTGCGTTGGAGGAGCCATTGTATTCATTGCTTCCGATACGATCTGAGGGTTTTCAGACTTAAGAAAATTAATCATATAGCTATCTAATATAATTAACTTTCTGGAAAATGATGCCGAAATGAAATTAGTCTTAGCATGTCCGATTAGAATGGAGTTTAGTGGTATCTGGAGATCGAAACTTCCAAGGATTACTGCACCGTTTTCCAGACGAGTCAACTAACTTGTGAAATCTCCCCAGTGTAATTCAACAACGAACCCTGGAACAGAATGGCGGCTCTGTTGTGTATAATTTATGAGCGTTAGGTTACCAGGATGGAGTCGCCATTCCTTCCTGCTGATTGGAGTAGAACGGATCGGAGGGCAACAATGAACCGCACGTTGCCCGTCTCCTGGTGTTCTAGAAATTGCATTGGAACTGCATTACGAAACCGGAAATGACGCCTGATTCGAAGAGCGGATGTTCGTTACTGTTGTGCGAATATCATTAACTAGGTATTATTTGCGCACTATCGATCTGCGCATTAAAGAAACTGCCTCGTTTCTTATTTGCAAGTAAAAAGCTCCGGCGTTTGAAAATCTATAACTCTCAAATTGGTTTGTTTTACCTCTGAGCGGCACTTTTTTGCACACCATAGGCTAAATGGCCAGGTCACATGGGTTGGGTTGGTTTACTTCTGAGCGGCACTTTTTTGCACACCATAGGCTAAATGGCCAGGTCACATGGGTTGGGTTGGTTTACTTCTGAGCGGCACTTTTTTCCACACCATAGGCTAAATGGCCAGGTCACATGGGTTGGGTTGGGTTGTTTTACGTCTGAGCGGCACTTTTTTGCACACCCTGGGCTAAATGGCCAGGTCACAAGGACCCCGAAGGCTCAGAGAAGGTTGGGGGAGGGGACCCACTGGAACAGCTGTTGAGAGACAGATGGTAGCCTCCCGTCAAGACCATCCAGCGTGTTCTTTAACGTGCACAAGGTATGGCTCTTCCACACACGGGCCACGGCTTAATGTCCCATCCGACGGACGGCGGCCTTTCCAAGCCCATCGGTGTCCCCTACTGACCGTGGGCAGGGTGGGGAATTTTTGCGGAGATAAATCTCAACGCTGACCCAGCTGGGACTCGAACCTGGGAACTACAGATTACGAGCCTGGCGCGCTACCGACTGAGCCACCCCCGGCCCCAGGTCACATGGACCCTGAAGGCTCGGAGAAGGTTGAGGGAAGGGACCCAGGAAGCAGCCACTGGAAGAGCTGTTGGGAGACAGATGGTATCCTCCATCCAGCGTGTTCTTTAACGTGCACAGGGTATGACTCTCCCGAACACGGGGCTACGGCTTAACGTCCCATCCGACGGACGGCGGCCTTGCAAAAAGAGCTATGGCAGTTTGAATATTTAATAAAAAGAAATATAAATTCTAAGAAATAAATACAAAACTGACGCATGGTGTAAGGATTATTAATGCAAACTTTAAACTTGAAATTTTTGGGGTTAATTCATATTACTGGCATTGCTTTGTTGATATTCAAACTTACCTAACTCTTTAAATGCTGAACGAATATTATTAATAAACGAAATTTAGACAGAACATTGACATTACACGAAGTTTTAACTTTAGGCAGAAGCTGTTTTGATCTGCAGAAAGTGTTGCTAAGGATTTGATTTTAAATTTCTTTTTGAATTCTAAGATTTGTTCAAGTTGAAGCATATATATAATATACTGACCACTGGATGAATTACGAAATGAGAATGGTTAAAATACAAACCATCGTATCAACAGGGGAATTTCTTCGCATGCAAAAGGATTTCGAACATACTGTGCTTCCAATGTTGGCAAATGTACACTTAATGTTACGTTCTAAATGGAAGCAATTAGTAACAACACCTTTACAATTAGTATTTTGCATGAGGTGCAAATATTTCGTTCCTTCTATTATCTTATTCGATCTCTCTTGCGCAATCACCACCACCAAAAAAACACACACACTCACACGAGACACCACTGATCCGAAAGGGAATGTTAAAAGGTGTTTCATACCTCTACTCTAGGTTGGGTTGTTTTACCTCTGAGCGGCACTTTTTTGCACACCATGGGCTAAATGGCCAGGTCACATAGACCCCGAAGGCTCAGAGAAGGTTGGGAGAGGGGACCCACTGGAACAGCTGTTGGGAGACAGATAGCCTCCCGTCAAGGCCATCCAGCGTGTTCTTTAACGTGCACAGGGTATGGCTCTCCCGCACACGGGGCCACGTCTTAACGTCCCATCCGACGGACGGCGGCCTTTCCAAGCCCATCGGTGTCCCCAACTGACCGTGGGCAGGGAGGGGAGTTTTGCGGAGATAAATCTGAACGCTGACCCAGCTGGGACTCGAACCTGGGAACTACAGATTACGAGCCTGCCGCACTACCGACTGAGCCCCCCCCGCCCCCCTCTACTCTAGTGTATATATACTATTTGTATTGAGTGCACTATACATAAGAGGCATATATTTGCCAGTAAAGGGATAATTTGTAATCTTCGCACTAGCAACAAAAGCATCCAATTGCGGCACCTGGTGTGAAGTGAAAAGCTTCGCTTCAATGGCAACCCTAAAACCAAACGAAGGTGTAAAAAAAGATCAACTTACTTTCTTACATTCCAGCAATTTGTACTTCAACTTCTCCACGTACGGTTAAGAGAGGTTCATCCCTTAATTCCTTCAAAAATAATACAAACGTCAGAGCAATCCCTCCACCACACGAGTAACTGGAAGCGGTGTAAAGTGCCCTACTGCGTCGCAGTCCCTCAACGACCCTCTTTCCCTCCACTGCACATAAGTTCCGCCAGTTCCGGTCGAACCCATGGGGTCAGTGGCCCACTGTGTGCATACGCTGCGCCCCGTTATCATACCTGCCGCTCTGACACGCTTTCGGCACGGCGGCGAGGTGACGCAACCCAACGCTAGGGTCCCGTACCCCCACACTCGAGAGCACGAGTGTTTTTATCAGCTTTAAAGGAGGGAAGTCGTGGCCTTCACAGGACAAGCGATAAGTGACGTAACAGCCACGGTGAAAGCGGTTTGTCCAGTCGTCTTCTCTTCTGCTAATGCAGTAGGGCCATATGGCAGGGTGGTGATACCACGACTCTTGTATAGTAGTCATTATTCTTGACATTACCAGATGTGTTGGTTTGGGTTGTTTTACCTCTGGGCGGCACTTTTTTTTTGCACACAATGGGCAGGTCACAAAGATCCTGAAGGCCCACAAAAACCTGGATCGTGTGGGCCCACTCAGAAATATTGAGCATGTGCAGTTACCGTTCACAGCAAACTGGAGCGGTTGCGGTTAATGTTCACAGCACATTGGATCGTGTGAGCTCACAAAAACTTGGATCGTGTGAGCTCACAAAAACTTGGATCG
Source organism: Ryuthela nishihirai (assembly GCA_038380435.1). Lineage (NCBI taxonomy): Eukaryota > Metazoa > Arthropoda > Arachnida > Araneae > Heptathelidae > Ryuthela > Ryuthela nishihirai. The sequence goes on from JAWZYU010000010.1 coordinate 76,114,763, forward strand.
TGTGAGCTCACAGAAACCTAGATCGTGTGGGCCCACTCACAGAAATATTGAGCGTGTGCAGTTACCGTTCACAGCAAACTGGAGCGGTTGCGGTTAATGTTCACAGCACATTGGATCGTGTGAGCTCACAAAAACTGGATCGTGTGAGCTCACAGAAACCTGGATCGTGTGGGTTCACTCACAGAAATATTGAGCCTGTGCAGTTACCGTTCACAGCAAACTGGAGCGGTTGCGGTTAATGTTCACAGCACATTGGATCGTGTGAGCTCACAAAAACTTGGATCGTGTGAGCTCACAAAAACTTGGATCGTGTGAGCTCACAGAAACCTAGATCGTGTGGGCCCACTCACAGAAATATTGAGCGTGTGCAGTTACCGTTCACAGCAAACTGGAGCGGTTGCGGTTAATGTTCACAGCACATTGGATCGTGTGAGCTCACAAAAACCTGGATCGTGTGAGCTCACAAAAACTTGGATCGTGTGAGCTCACGGAAACCTAGATCGTGTGGGCCCACTCACAGAAATATTGAGCGTGTGCAGTTACCGTTCACAGCAAACTGGAGCGGATGCGGTTAATGTTCACAGCACAATGGATCGTGTGAGCTCACAAAAACCTGGATCGTGTGAGCTCACAGAAACCTGGATCGTGTGGGCCCACTCACAGAAATATTGAGCCTGTGCAGTTACCGCTCACAGCAAACTGGAGTGTGTGCAGTTACTGCACACACTCCAGTTTGCTGTGAACGGTAACTGGAGCGTGTACAGTTGCTGTACACGATCCAGATATTTTTTCTGAATTCTGTAATCAACCATAGCGTTCGGATACTTTTTTGATCGACTGTAAAAGCAATGCGTGAAGTGTAAATCACTCACTGGGAAGGATTTCTGCAGGGAATTCTTCACCTGGAGGATTTTCTGCCAATGTCGAATACGAACCTTAACTGAGGAGCAGGTCCGCAAATCCAAAATAGTTTAAGTTCTTCAGTTTTCTCAAATTAAGTATTTAGGATTATACAATATATAAGAACTTGGGTTAATTTGTTTTGCCTCTGAGCGGAATTTTTTTTTTGCACGCAATTGGCTAAATGACCAGGTCACAAGGACCCCGAAGGCTCAAAGAAGGTTGGGGGAGGGGACCCACTGGAACAACTTTGCGAGAGAGATGGTAGCCTCCGGTCAAGGCCATCCAGCGTGTTCTTTAACGTGCACGGCTTTAATGTCCCATCCAATGGATGGCGACCTTTCCAAGCCCATCGGTGTTCTCTGCTAACCGAGGAGGGGAGTTTTGTGGAGTTCAACAGTTCATCAAAATTCATTAGAATGAAATTGCTATTAAAATATGAATATAAGAAAATTAGTTTAGTTAATGAAATATAACCCATTTTGAATCGAAAAATCAAGATTTGAAGTTTTAAAAACAACAACAACTCTAAATTTAGGTCACTCTTAGCATTATATCGATTTGTTGTTTGGGTTGGGTTGTTTTACCTCTGAGGTGCACTTTTTTGCACACCATGGGCTAAATGGCCAGGTTACATGGACCCCGAAGGTTCAGAGAAGGTTGGGGGAGGGGACCCACTGGAACAGCTGTTGGGAGACAGGTGGTAGCCTCCCGTCAAGGCCATCCAGCGTGTTCTTTAACGTGCACAGGGTATGGCTCTCCCACACACGGGGCCACGGCTTAACGTCCCATCCGACGACGGCGGCATTTCCAAGCCCATCGGTGTCCCCCTACTGACCGTGGGCAGGGCGGGGAATTTTGCGGAGATAAATCTCAACGCTGACACAGCTGGGACTCGAACCTGGGAACTACAGATTACGAGCCTGGCGCGCTACCGACTGAGCCACCCCCATTATATCGATACGGAGCTATTAAATGTATCTTACTCCACTTCATTATAAAATGGAGCCAGAAATGTTATTTTTCATTCTACTCAGTTTCTAACAGAGTATGGATTAGTCCACTGTTGCACTCAAGGTTGTTTTCAATAGTTTGCACACAAATTGATTTTAAAAAAGATTCTTTTACTTTGGGGTGCTTTAAACAGTTTAGGGCCTCGAGAAGGAGCTAAGTATCCAAGGTAGGGGATTATCTTCAATCGATAGGGTGGCAGGGCTCAAAAGCTGATATTGCCGTGTTCGATTCTCCACTGTGTCAGTGTTGATATTTATCTCTATTCTATCTCATTCTGCCGTCTATGAGGATAAAATTCTTCCTCTTGGAAAGGCCACCCGTCCGTCGGACTGAGATGTTAAGCCATGGTCCCGTGTTCAAGAGAGACATATTCTGTACATGTTAAAGAACGTGCTGGGTGGCCTTGACAGATGCTTAATTCTCCCTGTCTTCTCTGAGCCCTTGACCATTTAAGCCCATTGTGTGCAAAAAAAAAGTGCCGCTCATAACTGAAAAAACCCATGATCGAAAATCAGTCTTTGGAGAAGAATTTTATGTGAAAGGTATTTTTGAAGCCTTCCTCTTAGCACCTCTTCTCTCTTACATTCCGTACCATATCCAAAACATGCAACGTCATCTGCTAAGAGAGCAGTTTGAATGCAGGACGAAAGGATCTCGTGTCTGCAAGCCCACGCCCCGCTGCTGAGTTACAGATGCACCTGACGACTTCACCTACGCTGACTGAAAAGTTCAACAGCCAGAGGAAGTCATCGCACCCTATGCCACAGCTGGGAGCATTTAGAACACGCTGTTGTAACAGTCGTGGCTCAGAAAGGAAGCGAAAGTTTCAAACGGCCCACATTCGTCACTTCGTGACTGAAGGCTGCTTCATAAAATCTGCTTCTGGTAGCTGTGATGAAAAAAGCTTTCTTCCATTTAATCACAGCATAAATATTAAAGGAAGCAAATTAATTCTTTCTCAACAGAGCTCAAGTGTCTTGCGTTTTTTTTTTGCTGCGCTATACAGTATAGATTACAGAGAAGAATCCCTAAAGCTTAAGAAAAGAACTTCTAGTTTGACTAGCTAATCCTTAGAACTCCTAATTTTAGCCACTCTTAAGAAAAGAACTCCTAGTTTAGCCACTCTTATGAAAAGAACTCCTAGTTTAGCCACTCTTATGAAAAGAACTCCTAGTATAGCCACTCTTATGAAAAGAACTCCTAGTATAGCCACTCTTAAGAAAAGAATTCCTAGTTTTAGCCACTCTTAAGAAAAGAATTCCTAGTTTTAGCCACTCTTAAGAAAAGAACTCCTAGTTTAGCCACTCTTATGAAAAGAACTCCTAGTTTAGCCACTCTTAAGAAAAGAACTCCTAGTTTAGCCACTCTTAAGAAAAGAACTCCTAGTATAGTCACTCTTAAGAAAAGAACTCCTAGTTTAGCCACTCTTATGAAAAGAACTCCTAGTATAGCCACTCTTAAGAAAAGAACTCCTAGTTTTAGCCACTCTTAAGAAAAGAACTAGTTTTAGCCACTCTTAAGAAAAGAACTCCTAGTATAGCCACTCTTAAGAAAAGAACTAGTTTAGCCACACTTATGAAAAGAACTCCTAGTATAGCCACTCTTAAGAAAAGAACTCCTAGTTTAGCCACTCTTATGAAAAGAACTCCTAGTTTAGCCACTCTTAAGAAAAGAACTCCTAGTTTAGCCACTCTTAAGAAAAGAACTCCTAGTCTGACTAGTACTCCTAAGAAAGGAAATAGTTTAACTAGCTACTCCTACTCTGAAACTCCATTAGGGCACGCAGGTCATGCCTTAAAAGATTCTTCACTAAAACAACGAATCCCCCCCCCCCCACAATACACAGGATTCAGTTTAAGAGTGACAATAATGGTCATATTGGGAGGAGGAGAGGGGGCTCTTTTAAAAATAAGTGATTTCAACTCTTTTAAAGAAAGAAATATGGAAATTTTGGAAAGTAACAAGGTTTTAAACTACCAGGCTTCAGCTCATCAAATATTTATATTTATTTAAATCATATCATAAAAAGAGAGCGAAGAGCCGTTTATCTGAAAGGAAAATTCTGTCCCTGACTCCTAGTACAGATGTCTTTTTTTTGCTGTTTCATACCTTACTCTCGTCCTCAGAATCCCTCACTGGCTTTAATCTTAAGGTAACAACAATCCAAACAACGAATAAAATAACATTGTAGTTGATTCTTACTGACGAAGGTTATTTAAATATTAAGTTGTTTGGGTTGGGTTGTTTTACCTCTGAGCGGCACTTTTTTGCACACCATGGGCTAAATGGCCAGGTCACATGGACCCCGAAGGCTCAGAGAAGGTTGGGGGAGGGGACCCACTGGAACAGCTGTTGGGAGACAGATGGTAGCCTCCCGTCAAGGCCATCCAGCGTGTTATTTAACGTGCACAGGGTATGGCTCTCCCGCACACGGGGCCACGGCTTAACGTCCCATCCGAAGGACGGCGGCCTTTCCAAGCCCATCGGTGTCCACTACTGACCGTGGGCAAGGCGGGGAATTTTGCGGAGATACTCGAACCTGGGAACTACAGATTACGAGCCTGGCGCGCTACCGACTGAGCCAACCCCGCCCCATAAATATTAAGTAATACACCTCAGAGAATGTGATTCAGTTGGAAAGAAAATCTCTTGGAGGAGGGAAATAGTTCGAAATTACTTCAAGGAAAGCGAACAAATTTTCTGGAATAGCTGCTGGACTTTCTCATCGCATCATGTAAGTACATCATCAATGTAGGCAATTAAGATTGCCCTTTCAATGGAAGACAGTGCAATTGATCTTAAAAACTCGCCAATGCTGCTCTTCCTCAATATTGCTTCAGGCAGATTTTCGGCGTAATTAAGCATAAATTTAATTTAAAGCACTACCTGGAAAAATGAGTTAAAAAAATAAAATCCACCTCTCCTTAGCCATGTCATTAAAAAGAAACGTAAAAGCTAAAATTTATTAAAAAAGTTAAATATTCTTGTGTTTTTCCATGTTACAATTGAAAAATCTAAAAGAACCCTTTTGTAATTTTGTGGAACTGCTGGACAGTTATTAAAAAGATATATGGAAGCTTTCGTCTTATTCCTTAATGGGAACAGGGTAAAAGCCACTACTTAACATTTCATCCGACGAACGGTGTCTTTTTCAAATCGATTCGGCAGAAAATCTCAGCCAGGCTCAGTGGGGGCTTGAACCTGAGAGCATTGATTGAAGAGTCTGGTGCTTTATATGGCGATTTGAAGTTTAGTGAAACTGTGCAGAGAGAGAGAGAAGTCAAAGATTGGTAGGGTTGGTTGTTGGGTTAACCTCTGAGCGGCACTTTTTTGCACACCATGGGCTAAATGGCCAGGTCACATAGACCCCGAAAGCTCAGAGAAGGTTGGGGGAGGGGACCCACTGGAACAGCTGTTGGGAGGCAGATGGTAGCCTCCCGTCAAGGCCATCCAGCGTGTTCTTTAACGTGCACAGGGTATGGCTCTCCCGCACACGGGCCACGGCTTAACGTCCCATCCGACGGACGGCGGCCTTTTCAAGCCCATCGGTGTCCCCAACTGACCGTGGGCAGGGAGGGGAGTTTTGCGGAGATAAATCTCAACGCTGACCCAGCTGGGACTCGAACCTGGGAACTACAGATTACGAGCCTGGCGCGCTACCGACTGAGCCACCCCCGCCCCAAAAGATTGGTAAACAGGGCAGTTAGTGACGGGAAAAGGTGGGTGGTGGGAGGGGAGACGGGAGGGCGGTTCACTGTGTCAGGTGTCAGTTTCAACAACCCGAATTACTAGTTAGTATATGTCGAATGGTGAAAGGTTAACGACATAAACTCCTTCAGAGGATAGGATAGCTATTTCACTGAAATTATGGTGTAAAGGGATTTATTGCAACCGAGGATCTGAGAAGATGTCAAAAGAATAGGGCAATGTTTACACTAAGGACCGTATCACAGAGGAGCACATGTTGGCTAACGACAGTGGTGATAAATTGTGTCGGAGACTTAACGGACGAAAGTGATGATCAGACCTTCAGCCAAATGTTTGCTTGTACACAGTGAGAGCGTCCAATGATGTGGGATCGGAAAGAGTGTCAGTTAATATCCAGAGTGAAGTATGAGACAACGGTTTGTGGTTTGTTGCAGTACAAATGAATGATAAAGAAGGGAAATAATTGACGGGTTGGGTTGTTTTACCTCTGAGCGGCACTTTTTTGCACACCATGGGCTAAATGGCCAGGTCACATGGACCCCGAAGGCTCAGAGAAGGTTGGGGGAGGGGACCCACTGGAACAGCTGCTGGGAGACAGATGGTAGCCTCCCGTCAAGGCCATCCAGCGTGTTCTTTAACGTGCACAGGGTATGGCTCTCCCGCACACGGAGCCACGGCTTAACGTCCCATCCGACGGACGGCGGCCTTTCCAAGCCCATCGGTGTCGCCTACTGACAGTGGGCAGGGCGGGGAATTTTTGCGGAGATAAATCTCAACGCTGACCCAGCTGGGACTCGAACCTGGGAACTACAGATTACGAGCCTGGCGCGCTACCGACTGAGCCCCCCCGCCCCCGTAAGGTTGGAGAAAGAGATTCCCTAGACAGTTATTAGGAAACAGATAGTAACCTCGCGGCAAGGCTATCCATGGATTGGGTTGTTTTACCTCAGCAGCACTGTTTTGCATATCATGGGCTAAATGGTCAGGTCACATGGACCCCGAAGACTCGGAGAAGGTTGGGGGAGGGGACCCACTGGAACAGCTTTTGGGTGACAGATGGTAGCCTCCCGTTAAGGCCACCCAGCGTGTTCTTTAACGTGCACAGGATATGGCTCTCCCGCACATGGGACCACGGTTTAACGTTCCATCGGACGGACGGCTGCCTTTCCAAGCCCATCGGTGTCCCCTACTGACCGTGAACAGGGCGGGGTGTTTTGCGGAGATAAGTCTCAACGCTGACACAGCTGCGACTTGAACCTGGAAGTTACAGATTACGAGCCTGGCGCATTACCTACTGAGCCACCCCCGTGGATGGAATCCCCTTGACGGGAGATGGAAATCTCCCGTCAAGGTAATCTAGCGTGTTCTTTAACCCTTTCAGGACCATAAGGTTTCTAAGAGTAAATATTAGTATGTAACTGTTTATTTTAGTTTGTTTAGACGTAAAATAATAAAAATCATAAGAAAAATACATATTGTGTAGTTTTTTTGGAATTTTATGGGAAATATTTTTCCCAATGGACTATAAAGGTAACACAAATTATAGTTAGGCTTATTATGCAATGTCTTTTATTTATTGGTTGATTATAACAAAATGTTAACTAAAATAATACAAAATTATGAAATAAAATTACTATACAAAATGACGTGCTAATTATGATATTCTGCGAAGCAATTTCTTTTGGTAGTGAGGCAAAGATGGACATTGCACATAGTACATATATTATGCGTCCTGACAGTTCTGTTTTTGTTTTCTAAACGTTCCCGTTTACGTAATTGCGTTCGGCATACGTTCTATTTTGACATTCTGTATAAAAAATGCAGATAAGGTTATAATTAAATACGACAATCACCAATTTTAAAATGGGAAAAATGTTTCCCTTAGTCGTGAAAGGGTTAACGTGCACAGGGTATAGCTCTCCTTCACACGGCTTAGCGTCCCATACGACGTATGGCATACTTTCCAAATCCATTAGGAAAAACAAACTGAGTGAGAGCAACAGTTTATTTTCAGTGGCATTTTGTCTAAAAATTTATTTTTACTGTTAGAGCTCCGAATATGAATTTCCATTCACATTGCATTAAAAAACTTTAAATAATAGCGTGTTTTCTTTTTTACTTTTCACAATTGCTGCAAATCCGTTTGCTACTCAGACTGTAGATTATAAATAGTTAAAAAAAAATAAATACCCCCTCAAGCAGCTGCTTGCCACAGAGGTCTGACAGGAGCCTGTCAGTTTATATGCCACAGTAGGAGATCTGAGAGGATGGCAGGACCTCAGCAGAAAAACAACACACACATCCATGCCTAAATCCGGGGCTCGAACCCAGGTCCCTTAGATCAGTAGCCAAGCGTGCTAACCACTCGGCCACGGGACGGCATTATAAATAGTTATTATTTATTAATTTAATAAATATTAAATTTAGTAAATAACTATTAAATTTGATTCTATGTTTTTCAAGACGAGTTCTTCCTACCCGAGTGAGTATTTCTTCTCCGTGACATAATCCTGAGCTAAGAAACGTTTTTTAGTGGAGAAGAGATTATTGTCGGTGAGGAGCTCGGAATCAACGAAACCAACATCACACAAAGGAAATCAGATGCACTCAAACGCATAAATTTGTCTCCGACATCGGGAGAAATCCACATTGCGCCTTGTTTCTCTCGTTTTTATTAAAATATAATTTTTCTGATAAAATACGCAAACTTCTAAAATGACATTTATTTTAACGAGAATGAGATGTACGCGTCGGAATGTGGATTTCTACCAGGATCCTTAAAAACTGAGAAATTCCGAACTCTCCAGCTTAACATTACGTCTTGTTCAAAGAGATCTCACGAAATGAGTCCAGCTTATTGCGGAACAACCTACTCTGACACTGAAAACTGCCCGCTAAGAGACAACGCCTACATTTCTTAGATGGGATTGGAAATCGATGTCTTTATCGCCGCTCACTAAAGCTCTTCCAAGAAGGTAACAAAAAGGTCATTTGTCCGTCTGATAAAATTCCCCACGTCCCTATGTTCATTGTGGCGAAATTCTACAAACTGTCAAATCCATATACAATACAGAATTTTCATCTTTATGAAAGAATGAGAAGGACGCTGCCGCAGCAACGAATTTTTTGCCACGTGTGCCATTTGGATAGGACGGCCTTGCTCATTGTGAATCCACGAGAGGCGTCCAAAATGCCATCAATCACAGCAGACTGTGACTTAGAATCGAACTTTTTTCAAGATGAGCTAATGCTTAAGGAGAGATAGTGAGACTTCGTTTCGAGATATTTTTTCAGTACATTCAATAAAAATTCGATCTTTAAGACCAGTTTCGGTTTTTAAAAGAACCATCAAAAATTAAACTTTCGTTTTATGATCCAACACGTGTGCGTTTCATTACGAATATCAACTGCCGAATTAGAAGCAAACAAAGTCAAAATATTGGAAGAGGAAATATGGTTGAGTGCTGCCATCCGATGCTCCACTATACAGGATAGTACTGCATCTAATGGAAGGCACCACCTGTCTCTCAAAGACGAAGGAAAACTGACATTAAAACTGCGAAACAGTGGAAACGGAACCTATCGAAAAGATCTCCGTTACACAATTGTTGTCTAATTCCGACTGTACATTCAAGAAAAATGGAAACTTTTTGAATTTTGAGCCGTGCCAAGGAATTATTGGCAATGGGATTTGGTAGCAATAAAACTGGAATATATAATGTAACTCTGTAATTGAATTATGCCCTCCATGTTCCAAGCTCTCGTGGGGTCGAGGATGGTTGCGAGAGGGGACCCACTGGACAGCTGTTGGGAGAAGGTTGTCGGCCTCCCGTCAAGGCCATCCAGCGTGTTCTTTAACGTGCGTGGGGTGTGACTCTCCCATACACGGGACCACTTCTTAACGTCCCATCCGACGGTCGGCGGCCTTTTCAAGCCCAACAGTTAGTTCATTAGATTGAGCAACTTAGTTCTCCAAACGCGTCTATCCTGACCAAATGCTGCTGCTTCTGGCCATTTTACGCCAATTCAAATCAAGGTCATATTTAACATTGCCCACCCATTTCATTCTTGGTATGCTCACGCCCCCAGATCTTTAAGAACACTATTCATAACTTTATTCATTAATGACCAAGAAAAAGAGCAATTTTCAAATTAAAGCTTAATGTCGTCATAACTCTAAGAAATCGCACGCGCAATGACAACTGAGAGCTGTATTTATGACAATAGTACTCCTATACTCCTCTCTCACCTCTGTCAATCATCGGCTCGTGCCGACACTCGGGACAAAAACTCTGACGCACGTTAAAGACGCACGTCCTGTGCACGTTAAAGAACACGCTGGATGGCCTTGACGGGAGGCTACCATCTGTCCCTCAACAGCTGTTCCAGTGGGTCCCCTCCCTCAACCTTCTCTGAGCTTTCGTGGTCCATGTGACCTGGCCATTTAGCCCATGGTGTGCAAAAAAGTGCCGCTCAGAGGTAACCGAACCTTCCCATAGTGCCAACAAAAATGAAGTTCATATTCATCCAACTGGGCCACTCTATCATTCCACATCCTGTAAACAAATCTGAACGATTCACCTGATCAGACGATCGAATTGTTGAGCGCCCTCTTCCGATTTCCAGTGCTTTTCAGGATTGGCCAACTCCCCTTGGCGAGTTATTATGCTCCGTCGTCGAAGGGACGTCCTTTCTCACCAGAGGAGCGGGATTGTTATCGATCTCCAAGAGAAGCAGAATAAGGAGGATCTCCTTCCGCTTTGATTGTTCAACGGGAAACAGCGAGCGCACAACAGGAAATGGCCACTGTACATGATATGGACGGATGAAATGATTCAGGAGAAAACCAGCACATATATTTGTGCAACCTCCTCTCACAATGCTCCTATTAGAAGGATAAATCATATGAAAAAACATGCTGGTGTGCGCTTTTTTTTTGATCAAGTGAAGGGCACAGATTTCAATGGATATCGTGTTTGTTTGTTTGTGTGTTTGATCTGCGACAAGACTAAAAAAAAAGGTCAAATGGTTCGTCTTTAATAAACATATTTCTTATGTGGAACGTCGGAAGTCGAGGATGAATCAAACCAACTTCGCAGAAACGGCAATCATCAATGCTATACTCAAAAGCTACAAATTTAAACTGCCATAAGATACAGAGGTCCAATCGAATGAATAGCAAATTTTATATTTTTGGTCAGCAGCCCGGTCCCGTGGCCGAGTGGTTAGCGCACTTGGCTACTGATCTAAGGGACCTGGGTTCGAGCCCCGGGTAAGGCATGGATGTATAGGTAACCTATCTAAGGGACCTGGGTTCGAGCCCCGGGTTAGGCATGGATGTATGGTAAGGCAACGTAACGTTTTTCTGCTGAGGTCCTGCCATCCTCTCAGACCTTCTACTCTGGCATATAAACTGACAGGCTCCTGTCAGACCTCTGTGACAAGCAGCTGCTTGAGAGGGTATTTATTTATTTATACCAAGAACAGGAAGTAAAATGATTCCTCTGTAATTACCACAATAACTACGATCATCTCTTAGTTATATCTCTAAGTAGCATCCTTAGAAATAAAACCTTTACCATCGAATATATTCATACTTTAGTCATCCACGTGGTAACAGAATCATCTTTAAAAGTCAGCAAAATGTGAGAAGGAAATATATATGATTTCTTTCAAAGAGAGCAATTTCTTTTCGAATATGCCCTCAGATCATCACATATCTCACAGAACTGTTTCTGCATAAAACTGAAGAACCATCCCATGGGTGGCGGGCAACCATAGCAGCAAGGGATGATGGTCATCTCGGATGCAGCAACGGATGACGAGTTTCTGCTTACATCATATTTCGGAGGCTCAACTGATCCTAGCATGTTTCGTAAAAGCCTCGTCGTAGGCTTTCGGCCAAATGTGTGTGTGTGTGGTAGGAAGAAGGCAAAATAAAAGAACGCATTACAGCCAAGGAAAGCAAAAGCACGATTCTGAAATTCAGAGTTTATGCATGTTATATATTTCTGTTTATACCAAAGGCAATGGAACTAGCTTATAAGGGTTTGCTTATACGAAACCGCGACAGAAATATCCATACTACCAGGGGTGGCGGTTGGCTCAGTCGGTAGCGCGCCAGGCTCGTAATCTGCAGTTCCCAGTTCGAGTCCCATCTGTACCAGCGTCGAGATTTATCTCCAAAAATCTCCCCACTCTGCCATCCTTCAATAGGGGATACCGATGGGCTTGGAAAGTCCGCTGTCCGTCGGATGGGATGTTAAGCCGTGGCCGTGTGCGTGAGAGCCATATCCAGTGCACGCTAAAGAACACGCTGAATGACCTTGACGGGGGGGACTACCATCTGTCTTTTAACAGCTGCTCCAGTGGGTCCTCTCCCCCAAACTTCTCTGAACCTTCGGGGTCCTTATGACCTGGTCATTTAGCCCATTGTGTATAAAAAACTGTCAGAGGCAAAACAACTCAATACTACCTCTGAATTTTGAACCCATACACGCGCTGCTTACTGCGAATCATTGAGACAACGAGGCAGCCAATTTTATGCTTTTTATTGATTAATATAACGATAATTAGTAGTAGCTTTACAACATGAAACATATAACTATTTTTTTTTATTACGTGAAAGGGAAACAAATGATATAAAAAATGAAGAGAAAATACATCACGTTTTATTTCTGATTACAGTAAACTTTCGATTATCGGAAACTTTATTTAGCAGAATGCCGCACTGACTCTATTTCCAAAGTTTTCATTACAAATAATCATCTCCTTGTGTAAAGGCACATTCTAGGCATCATACGATATCTCCTAGAGTTGTAAATACTGTAACTTTATTGCTTGCAGTGTTGGGTAAATATTCTAAAATTATACTACTTACTGCACATAAGTATTGACAACTTTAGTTTCCCTAAATTGCCATACAATTTAAGTAAACAGTACTTCTGCCCAATATTCTCAACATACAGTATTGTAATGAGCTTCATACGCTCTATTCGGTGAGTACTTCGACAGCTGCAAGCAGGGTCTTAGGATTTACCAATATTTTATTACATGTCTTGCTGCTGATTATAGTATTTTCATGATACAAAATACGAAGTAATTCTATATCTAACAGCACACCCCCAATTACTATAATAATAAAAAAATAAATACTCCCTCAAGCAGCTGCTTGCCACAGAGGTCTGACAGGAGCCTGTCAGTTTATATGCCAAAGTAGAAGATCTGTGAGGTTGCCAGGACCTCAGCAGTAAACAACACCAACATCCATGCCTTACCCGGGGCTCGAACCCAGGTCCCTTAGATCAGTAGCCAAGCGCGCTAACCACTCTGCCACGGGACGGCTCCAATTACTATACATGCCAAATAATCGAGAGTTCACTGTATTCCGGTATACAGAAAGCATAATGTGTGTTTTGGTTCCATGAAACTAAGTCAACAACGTAACCGTAGCACTTTTCCCCCGTTACCTGCCGTAAGAGAGAAATAATCTAAATCAGCAATTTCCATCCTGCTGGAATGCAAATGGCCATTAAGCTCATGGGACCTTATCTCACTTGATTTGTTTTTATGGGATTTCCTCAAAGATGCATTTTGTCACTCACCATTATCGCAATCCTTCAGTAAACTGAAAGACAGGTTGAAAAAAATAAATCGTAAACTGAAAGATAGTCAAGTCTTGATATTTTCAATAGAAAAATGATTTTCGCTGGGATGTCTGTTGTATCTTCTTTACGGATAATGATTTTCTGTCCATTGTGATGCCATTTGTTTTGTTTGTGTAAAAGTCAGATGTTTTAAAGTCTCTTTGTAATTACCCTTTATAAAAAAAAGAAATTCATTTTCCCAATTTCAAGTGGGGCGGGGTGGCTCAGTCGGTAGCGCGCCAGGCTCGTAATCTGCAATTCCCAGCTGGGTCAGCGTTTAGATTTATCTCCGCAAAATTCCCCGCCCTGCCCACGGTCAGTAGAGGACACTGATTAGCTTGGAAAGGCCTCCGTCCGTCGGATGGGACGTTAAACTGTGGTTCCGTGTGCGGGAGAGAGCCATACCCTGTGCACGTTAAAGAACACAGTGGATGGCCTTGAAGGGAGGCTACCATCTGTCTCCCAACAGTTGTTCCAGTGGGTCCCTCCCCCAACCTTCTCTGAGTCTTCGGGGCCCTTGTAACCTGGCCATTCAGCCCATGGTGTGCAAAAAAGTGCCGCTCAGAGGTAAAACAACCCAATTTTCAAGCAGTGGAGGAAAAACAAGTTTTCTTTTGGCTTTCTCCCATTCCCAAAGCCCGTAAGCTTCTGCACTGTTATATTAAGTTGTTCTATTAGTGTATAAAGAATTCTTTTCTGTTGTGATTATATTACATTCTGTTAAATGACATCGTTTAAGGCCCAAGAAACTGAATAATGCTCCGACACAAGAAACTGGAAGCAACACCGTAAATAAGAGGATTGTTTTTACATGCTCCATTCGCCTTGCAGAAAGCTCCAGGTTTGACAGTACATATCTCACACAAACCACGGTAGTGAAGTATGCGCACGCAGTATTAGATGCCGGATTGATCGTAGATAACTACGAAACAAAAATCTCTCTCTTGAGACACGTCAGAAAACAATGTTTATTTCATTACCCTTACGACACCTTTTAACGGGCATGTCATGTTTACGACACATAAACAGAATCTGTTGGCATTTTTATGATGTTTATTACAACAGACGCATGCATTTCCTGGAAAAAGGAAGCTGCGCTGGATGTCGATATAAATAACTCGGGGAAAGCCTCACATAGGCAGAGTTTTGCTTGAAAGAAACTGACTTGACGGCTTGGGAAAACGACTATTTGTCGAAGTCAATTTGTCGCCACAAACGTGACTTTAACAAAAAGAAAAGATTTAGTTGATTTTTTCGAAAGGTAAGAATCCGATTAAAAAGAAAAATCAAGAAATAGATTTCTTTTGAGAACCAAGACGTTTTCTAGGTATATTTATTAGTTTTTTTTTTCGTGTGTGTTGATCTCATAAAAGTATTTATTTGTTGCATTCGTAGTTTTTTTTTCAAAGCTTCGATTACGATACCAAATGTTGCGACTCATAAAAAAAGAGTCTCTGCACGACAAGCACTCATGGTTTGCTCCTCGGTATTGCTTGAATTGGGAATAAAGTCGACATTTTTTATGCACGAGAGCACAGACATTTCTAAAAATAGTCCCAATAACTGGATTCTGCCGACATAGTAGTTATTAGATATCCTGTTGCTACTTCCGAGGCGGTACTCGTGGCATAATATATCATTTTCCGGAACTTTTATAGTTCGAAAGTATGAAGATTTTTGAGAATGCAATTTTATCTGAATAACAGCTTCCATTGATAGGTGAACAGAAGTTCCCGTTTTTTTTTTTCAATAATTGAAAAAAAAAGAACAGAGGCTTGTTAAAAGAAATGTAGGGTTGGGTTGTTTTACCTCTGAGCGGCACTTTTTTGCACACCTTGGGCTAAATGGCCAGGCCATAAGGACCCCGAAATCTCAGAGAAGGTTGGGGGAGGGAACCCACTGGAACAGCTGTTGGGAGACAGATGGTAGCCTCCCGTCAAGGCCATCCAGCGTGTTCTTTAATGTGCACAGGGTATGGCTCTCCAGAACACGGGGCCACGGATTAACGTCCCATCCGACGGACGGCGGCCTTTCCAAGCCCATCTGTGTCCCCTACTGACCGTGGGCAGGGTGGGGAATTTTTGCGGAGATAAATCTCAACGCTGACCCAGCTGGGACTCGAACCTGGGAACTACAGATTACGAGCATGGCGCGCTACCGACTGAGCCACCCCCGCCCCTTAAAAGAAATGTAAAAACGTAACTAACAACTTCAGGTTCTGAAATCACAGCCACTCTCAACTTAAATCAGCGAAATCAGTTGGGTTGTTTTACCTCTGAGCGGCACTTTTTGCACACACAATGGGCTAAATGGCCAGGTCATAAGGACCCCGAAGGCTCAGAGAAGGTTGGGGGAGGGGACACACTGGAACAGCTGTGGGAGAAAGATGGTAGCTTCCCGTCAAGGCCATCCAGCGTGTTCTTTAACGTGCACAGGGTATGGCTCTCCCGCACACGGGGCCACGGCTTAACGTCCCATCCGATGGATGGCGACCATTTCCAAGCCCATCGGTGTCCCCCACTGACCGTGGGAAGGGCGAGGAGTTTTGCGGAGATAAATCTCAACGCTAGCCCAGCTGGAATTTGAAACTGGGACTACAAGATTACGAGCCTGGCGCGCTACCGAATGAGCCACCCCCGTCCCAGGCGAAATCAGTCCAATAATTCTTAAAGCAATTGGTCATGTTACTAACCACGATAACAGCTAATAATCATAGGCTAATAATAATAATCAAATTGAAACCATTTATTACTTATTAATATTTAGCTTTAAAACGATTACAGCCGAAAGAAAGTCCCAATTGATCTGAAACAACCCAATTTTCAAGCAGTGGAGGAAAAACAAGTTTGTATACATTACAAAGACAGGAATAAAAAAGCCTAAGGAAACTCGGTACAATAGTTAGTAACCTTAAAATTACTATATGTCAGAAAATACTTTTTTGTAAGATTAAGCAAATAAAATGTGCATTTTGATGACAGATTTTTTTTTCCACTTCGCTCCCCAACAACGGCAACTCGCTGTTTCTTAATATCTAAAAAGAGGCGCCGTCATACACAGTGGTCATATTTTATATATCACGACTGTTTAAGGCAGTGTCTCGCAAACTTTTTTACTCTGCGGCACACTGAATCTAATTTTTTTTCCGCGGCACACTGAATCTAATTTTTTTTCCGCGGCACACTGAATCTAATTTTTTTCCCGCGGCACAGAATCTAATTTTTTTCCCGCAGCACACCTAAAAAAGAATAAAAGCAAACTCTATATAATCGTCAATATATTTGCGCTTTGTTGAAGTCATCAGCCTGGTTTTACTTGAAGATTTGCTCTCGTTCTTTAATTCATAACTCGGTGTTTGTTTTAAATATTTGTCCATTCTATGGCTTGAAATAATCAAAAATTAATACCAAAATTTGGAAAAAGCTTGATAAATACAAGATCCCAGTTGATAAAATCTGAAAGATTTTTATTAAAGCACGTCGATAGCACGTCGATATTAAAGCACGTCGATAACACAAGTCAAGTCAAAATAAAATCTTTGGAATATCTAGTGTCAATTTGAAAATCTCTCGCGGCACACAGTTTGCGAGACACTGGTTTAAGGTCTTTGTCAGGTTAAGGTAAAGATTGCAAATTTTCAATATTCACTCACTGCAAAGGAGACTTGAATCTGACCTAAATATTTATGGGCCAATTCGCTAAAACATGCAATACTTATTGTTAACTTTTTAAGGAAGGGGGGATGGGTTGACTCAATCGTTTGAAGGGAATAAATCACTCCAGGCTCGTAATCTGCAGGGCAAAATTTGTCCCATGAAATATTATTAATACCCCTCTAAAGGAGGCAGTGGTTGATTCAGTCAGTAGCGCGCCAGATTCAAAATTTGTAGTTCCCAGGTTTCAGTCCCAATGTTGAGATATATCTCTGGTTAACCTCCATTCTGCACCCGGTCAGAAAGGTAACACCAATAGGCTTAGAAACGCCGCCGTCCGACCGATGAGACGTAAAGCCGTTGTCCAGTGTGCAGGAGAGTTATACCCTTGCTCTTCAGGGGCAGGAGTGCTCAGTCGGTGGCGCGCCAGGCTCGTAATCTTCAGTTCCCACATTCAAGGCCCAGCTGGATCAGCGTTGAGATTTATCTCCGCAAAACTCCCCGCCCTGTCCACGGTCAGTAGGGAACACCGATGGGCTTGGAAAGGCCGCCGTCCGTCGGATGGAACGTTAAGACCTGTGCACGTTAAAGAACGCGCTGGATGGACTTGACGGGAGATTACCATCTGCCTCCCAATAGTTGTTCCAGTGGGTCCCCTCCCTCAACCTTCTCTGAATCTTCGGGGTCCTTGTGACCTGGTCATTTAGCCCATGTTGTGCAAAAAAGTGCGGCTCACAGTTTTTTTTTTTTTGGGGGGGGGGGGATGACTCAGTCGGTAGCGCGCCAGGCTCGTAACCTGCATTTCCCAGGTTCGAATCCCAGTTGGGTCAGCGTTGAGATTTATCTCCGCAAAATTCTCCGCCCTGCCCACGGTCAGTAGGGGACACCGATGGGCTTGGAAAGGCCGCCGTCCGTCGGATGGGACGTTAAGCCGTGGCCCCGTGTGCGTGAGAGAGCCATACCCTGTTTCCTTTCTGATGCACGTTAAAGAAAACGCTAGATGGCCTTGAGGGGAGGCTACCATCTGTCTCCCAACAGCTCTTTCAGTGGGTCCCGTCAAGACCCTCTAGCGTGTTCTTTAACGTGCACAGGGTACCGTGCACGTTCAAGTCGGATGAACGTCGGCCTTTCCAAGCCCATCGGTGTCCCCTACTGACCGTGGGCAGGGCGGGGAGTTTTGCTGAGGGAGGGGGGGGAGAGAAAGATTGCCCTGCCCCCACTCTGTCTCTTTAAAATCAATCATGAAGTAAGTATTTACAAACACAAAAAAAATTCTGATTTATCTATACTTATTTCATTAGGAATCTTTCATTATGAATAGCATTTACCATTAGCATCATGAAACAATATTGATCTACTCGAAATTCGCAGCTTATTTTGCCATTTCATGGTGCACTTCGGATAAAAAAAATATCACTTTTTTCCTTCGTTTTAAGAGTTCAGCAGCAAAACCTGGTATCGGATGTTGCATGCAGTTGCTGTAGGACTAGTTATTAAGGAAATCGTTTCAGCTCTCCGTGATTCAAAGAGGCATTTTCTTGACTTCTCAGGAATTGATAGCAACTGCAATAGTTGTGACTTTTCCGTCCGCCAAAAAAAAAAATTCTCTAGATGATTGGCATCATACATTTTCAGTCACACGCTACCAAGAAGGTATGTACAGTCGCTCAAATAAATATCCGAACACTATGGTTGATTACAGAATTCAGAAAAAATATCTGGAGCGTGTACAGCAACTGTACACGCTCCAGTTTGCTGTGAACGGTAAATGCACACGCTCACTATTTCTGTGAGTGGGCCCACACGATCCAGGTTTTTGTGAGCTCATACGATCCAATGTGCTGTGAACATTAACCGCAACCCAGTTGGGTACGGTAACTGCAAACGCTCCATATTCATTACATTATATATTCATACGCATTATATATATATTAAAAAAATATCCGAACACTATGGTTGATTACAGAATTCAGAAAAAATATCTGGCAAACGATTTTTTTTTAGAAATTAGTGATCTGCCAACCTTCGTGTCACGTGACACAAAGGTTGCCAGATTACTAATTTCTAAAAAAAAAATCGTTGCCAGATATTTTTTCTGAATTCTGTAATCAACCATAGTGTTCGGATATTTTTTTGGGCGACTGTATATAGAAAAATATGCAGAAAAGCATTAATGACAATAAGTCGTTATTAAGAATAATACACATTGGGAGACTAATGGAACATATTTGACAGGGTTTAAGTTTTCTTTTCGGCAAAGCGAGTTCTATTTCTTTGTTTTACGTTTCCAGACATTTCGATTTCTTCGATTCTTTTAAAAGTTTGTATTTTTGTTCTGCAACAATTCTCAAGCTAAAGCATATTATTTTCAAAATATGTATATTTCTACACTCATCTATAACAATAACATGCGTCTGTAGGTGGCAACCATCCCTCATCGGGATTTTTCAGATCGCACAATTTCACAGAGTGGTTCTGGTTGTCGTCCGGGTTGCACTGCGAAACTCCAAAAGGGAATGCTAGCTACAAACGTATTTTCCATGCTGTTCCTGCAGGAAACGGTAATGGCCATCAAATCCAATGTTTAAATCTGCTGCTTTTGCATTCCCAAAGCATATTATATTAAAGTGTCTCAATGCAGGTAGGAATCTGGCTTTTTTTAACACAACACGGAGGTCACACAGGGGGAACAACCATGCGAAATTTGGGACCATTGGATCGAGTATCTCGGAAACTAGTGGGTACAAAAATCTGTCGAAATGAAAATAAAAATCTCGATACTTTGCTTAGGAACGAAGCCATGGGCTATGAGAGCTCGTGTTGATGTCAGGAACGATATGAGCAACGCAGGGTTGGGTTGTTTTACCTCTGAGCGGCACTTTTTTCCACACCATGGGCTAAATGGCCAGGTCACAAGGACCCCGAAGACTCAGAGAAGGTTGGGGGAGGAGACCCACTGGAGCAGCTGTTGGGAGACAGATGGTAGCCTCCCGTCAAGGCTATCCAGAGTGTTCTTTAACGTGCACAGGTTATGGCTCTCCCGCACACGGGGCCACGGCTTAACGTCCTATCCGACGGACGGCGGCCTTTCAAAGCCCATCGGTGTCCCGTACTGACCGTGGGCAGGGCGGGGAGTTTTGCGGAGATAAATCTCAATGCTGACCCAGCTGGAACTCGAACCTGGGAACTACAGATTACGAGCCTGGTGCGCTACCGACTCAGCTACCCTCGCCCCAGCAACGCAGGGAATTCTTCATGTTGAAATTGTGCTAAAGGTCCCAGGAGGGAGTGGAGTAGTTTGTTCCCACTCCAGATCACCCCCACGCACTGTGCTTTCCCCCCACTATATCGCAACTCTCCACGTTGCCTTCTCAGATTGAACTTTGATCCCTATGTTGCAACTGTCATGGGATATGGCACCCGGTCGCACTCCTTATTCATAATTAATATTTGACTCCCCCTTATTAAAATACCCCCCCCCCTTTTAACCCGTGGCGCCATCTGGTGTATATAATGAGTACTATTTTTAGAAAAACCCTCGATTTTAGTCACAATTTTCCAAAGACCTTGAAAAACCCCAAGGTCACGGTCATGCGCACAAGCGGTGTTGACATGTATTTCACAAATGTTATCAATTAGCCGATGTGTAAAGGTCACGGTTCTGGGTGTATATAACGGACGGTCTAGCATTTATTCTGAGCTACGTGTTACAGTTGTCACCATGGATTTTGGTTTTTGGACGAGTGACGAGGATTCCGGCTACGAGAGCGACCATCAACACTTCAGGACGCGTATCCGACGGTTGTCACGTCGACCTGCGCCTGTGCCACCACCGTCACCAACTGTTAGAATGGAGCTACGCCCAAGACCTAGTGGTCCTATGCTCCAGGCCGTTCTTGTGGACGATGGATGACACACCACCACCACCTACAAGACTACGTATGTGTGGGCCCACTCACAGAAATATTGAGCGTGTGCAGTTACCGTTCACAGCAAACTGGAGCGTGTGCAGTAACTACACACGCTCCAGTTTGCTGTGAACGGTAACTGGAGCATGTACAGTTGCTGTACACGCTCCAGATATTTTTTCTGAATTGCGGAAATAACTTACGAAGCAATAAAACATAGATAAAGTTCCGAAAAATATTCGCGCCAGGCTCGTAATCTGTAGTTCCCAGGTTCGAGTCCCAGCTGGGTCAGCTTTGAGATTTATCTCCGCAAAATTCCCCGCCCTGCCCACGGTCAGTAGGGGACACCGATGGGCTTGAAAAGGCCGCCGTCCGTCGGATGGGACGTTAAGCCGTGGTCCCGTGTGCGGGAGAGCCATAGCCTGTGCACGTTAAAGAACACGCTGGATGGCCTTGACGGGAGGCTACCATCTGTCTCCCAACAGCTGTTCCAGTGGGTTCCCTCCCCCAATCTTCTCTGAGCCTTCGGGGTCCATGTGACCTGGCCATTTAGCCCATGGTGTGCAAAAAAGTGCCGCTCAGAGGTAAAACAACCCAACCGAAAAATATTAAAGTAAAAAAAAACGTAAATAACATTGCTGGAGTCATAGTGACTGCAGAAGAGTAACGGTTTAAAACTCACAATTTTCTCTAAAAAAATATCTATTGAATTCATAACATGATTTAAGCATGAGTGAGAGAGCAAGTCTAAAGAGAGATTCATGTACAAAGAGAACCTTTTAATAGAACTTTTTAATAGAAACAATTTATAAAGATTTATGCTTGCAACATGACAGGGGAATCAAAAATCCACAATGGCAGACTGACTCTTGAAATGATTGATGACATTTTGTGACATGGAGATACCAACCTCAGATGAGAAGCAACACGTAACAATAAGAGGCAACAACTAATTCGGTTCCATTGACATGAAGGAGGCCAAAGAAAGAAGAAAAATGATCTCGTGGCAAGAGTTTTCAGTTAAGCGGCCACCGGACAAGAAGAGCCGAAGAAAAGTATCACCGGTCCCGTATTGCATTACAATGGCATCACATTGGGGGGTCTGAAGTCGTCAAGCAGGCCGAATCATGTGTCCGGTGTTGTATACAAGCTCTACAGTGAAAGCTGCAAGCGATATACAGCTGGCGCCAATCGCAAAAGAAGAAAATGACTCGAGTTTCAACCAAGTTGATTTCGTGAGCGAAGGTTAAAGGTAAAAACGGGAAAAATGTGTTTATTCTTTTTCCTATCTTACCTATATTGTCGTTTCGCTGTTATTGCTTTACTTAGAGACAAGTTGCTTATTCTCTCTCCAGATTGGATTGTTTTACCTCTGAGCGGCCCTTTTTTGCACACCATGGGCTAAATGGCCAGGTTATTAGGACCCCGAAGGCTCAGAGAAGGTTGGGGGAGGGGACCCACTGGAACAGCTGTTGGGAGACAGATGGTAGCCTCCCGTCAATGCCATCCACAGCGTGTTCTTTAACTTGCACAGGGTATGGCTCTCCCGCACACGGGGCCACGGCTTAACGTCCCATCCGACGGACGGCGGCCTTTTCAAGCCCATCGGTGTCCCCTACTGACTTTGGGCAGGGCGGGGAAATTTTGCGGAGATAAATCTCAACGCTGACCCAGCAGGGACTGGAACCTGGGAACTAGAGATTACGAGCCTGGCGCGCTACCGACTGAGCCACCCCCGCCCCCTGACTGATTGCATAAATAAAAACGTCTGTTCTATTATGACGAAAACTCCCTATAGCAAATAAACATTTTTGGGAATGAAATAAATTTGATACATTAATAAAAATTTATAATATATCGAGGATGATATTAATTGTCGGAACTTCCAATGTAAGGGAAAACCTAAATTCCAAAATCCCTAACTTATAAAATAAACGTTTTATGAAAAATATGCATTTGTATTTAGTTAAAGGTCTCAATCCAATCTGTATAAATCTTGTTTTTTTGCTGACGACTCCTTCGATAAAGGGGCGGGGGCGGCTCAGTCGGTAGCGCGCCAGGCTCGTAATCTGTACTTCCCAGGTTCGAGTCCCAGCTGGGTCAGCTTTGAGATTTAACTCCACAAAATTCCCCGCCCTGCCCACGGTCAGTAGGGGACACCGATGGGCTTGAAAAGGCCGCCGTCCGTCGGATGGGACGTTAAGCCGTGGCCCCGTGTGCGGGAGAGCTATACCCTGTGCACGTTAAAGAACACGCTGGATGGCCTTGACGGGAGGCTACCATCTGTCTCCCAACAGCTATTCCAGTGGGTCTCCTCCCCCAACCTTCTCTGAGCCTTCGGGGTCCATGTGACTTGGCCATTTAGCCCATGGTGTGCAAAAAAGTGCCGCTCAGAGGTAAAACAACCCAACCCTTCGATACTTAAAGTTACGAGAGCTGGAAGATATACATACCCGCACCCATTACTAGTCAAAAATTTTTATTTCAGAAATCATCGAGGCATGAAATAAAATCTGTTTCTTGAAACCTAAATTGGCAGAGTGTCACAGAGCCCATTAACATAATTACATATATTACAGCATTCTTCTATTTAACTTCTGCTTATTTTATTCAGCCGATTAATCTTACTGAGAACTAGCAGGATTTGTTAATGTGGAAACAACAGCACTTCAAAGTTCTCAAAATTAGGACAATAAATGAGACAGAACGAGATCGCCATCCAACACAATTATTCAAATTACAACACACAATTATTCAACTTCAGAATGAAAAGATAATACATTAATCAATATTCCTCGTAAAGAGAATCAAAAGTCTTGGGCTGTTTTGCCTTTTCTAGCTTTTAAGAAATATCATAATTCAATATAACGTAAGAAGATTGAAAAAAAAAATTGAAATAGTTATGAAAGAAATAAGAAGAAAACGATTTATAAAATAAGATAAATGTTTTAAAAAAGGCGAAATAATGAAGTATGTGACAGAAAAGGAAACAAAATAATTGAGAGCAAAAAAAAAAACAGATCAGCAGGGCTACAGAAAGATGATGAAATAAAATAAATGAAGTGAGTTGGAAGGAAGAGCGAGAAGAGAAAAAAAATATATATTTCTAGAGTGATAAAGATGATGAGGAGAGCGTTAAGAAGGATAAAGAAGGAGAGAAAGAAATTAGGGAGGAAACGGAAAGGACATCTCAGGCGACATCTGGCTGCTGGCCAATGGAAAAGTTTTATTACCTAACTGACAATTCAGGGGAACATCCCACACCATGCAATATGGAAGAAGGACTCAACAGAAAGTCCAACAGCAGAAGACGTCCTCTCTTTTTTCCCTTCCCTATCAAAAGACGCCATCTAACATCCACAGTGTGAAATACACTACATGTGCGTCCTATACGCCAACTAACAACACTGACATGTTTTTCCTATTAGCTTTATCACCGACCACAAAGTCATCTTTTTTGCAGTAGTTCCCTTGTTCAGTCTACAAAAAACAAATGGGTTTAATCTCAAGTTCGATACCACAAATTTCGAGAAACAACGATACTTGCATGAATACAAATGACTGAAATCTCGTGTAAATCTGGCAGAAAGGACGGCATGTGTACGGCTTTCCTTTTATGTACTGTATTCCAGAAGCAGTCTGAATCGAGAGAGAGGATGGGGAGTGAAAGCCTTGCTCTATGAATTCCAATTGTCCTAGCGGAAGACAAAATAAGAATTGAAAAGCAGAGATGATGGGGAGTCAATCCCTGGCTGTCTGCTGCTAAGCTTGAGTCGGTTTTAGCCCAAGGGAGAGAAAAAGGGGGACTTAACAGATATCCTTTGGATCCCCTACCCGTCTCCGACTTCTCGGATCCTTATGACGCTTAGTCTTACTAAGATTTGGGGCGGGGGTGGCTCAGTCGGTAGCGCGCCAGGCTCGTAACCTGTAGTTCCCAGGTTCGAGTCCCAGCTGGGTCAGCGTTGAGATTTATCTCCGCAAAATTCCCCGCCCTGCCCACGGTCAGTAGGGGACACCGATGGGCTTGGAAAGGCCGCCGTCCGTCGGATGGGACGTTAAGCCGTGGCCCCGTGTGCGGGAGAGCCATACCCTGTGCACGTTAAAGAACACGCTGGATGGCCTTGACGGGAGGCTACCATCTGTCTCCCAACAGCTGTTCCAATGGGTCCCCTCCCCCAACCTTCTCTGAGCCTTTGGGGTCCATGTGACCTGGCCATTTAGCCCATGGTGTGCAAAATAGTGCCGCTCAGAGGTATAACAACCAAACCCTATCTGCTGAGCCCACTCCTACCTCTACATATAAGTGAGGTATTGTTATTTGAATGTAAAGGGTATAAGAAAGGAATGTTAACCAGCTTGGCGAGGTGCCACATAATAGGAGTAAATTGCGCACCACTGCATTAGAAGATTCTACAAAGCTGAATCTTCGCAAAGGAATCCTCGAATTTCTAAGGTCAGATAAATCAGTTTTTCAGTTCAAACCATTTAGTTGACACCAATCTCAGCATCAAGAATACAGAAGCTTGAGAAAGATAAATAACTGCAATGGAACAGCATAAAAGCAATAGGAAATGGATTAGGCATAAAAGGAGAGCCAATTTCGTTTTCCAAACTGACAGCTTCACATTTTATCTGATACTGAAATATTCACGATGATATCAAATGTGACATTCTTATGAAGACAGATAACTGCTCTTCCTTTTATCAGATACCGAAAAATGCATTCGCTTCAACAACTCTCATTTCAAGTCGTCGCATTTCTTCCAAACAGCAGCGTCAAAATATCCATGATAAGTTAGGCTTTCAGTTTAGGGTATCAAATCAATTATCTATTAAACATCAACAGCGGTCAAATGCATGTCTCTTCTGCGATGTTGATTTTACAAAAAGATTAAGAATTTTTGTTTTTCTCAAGGCAAGAACCAGGATGTGCAACATATGGAATAAATATTTAAGATGTTGCAGGAAGGGCATTAATGAGCAGTCTCAAGATTTACCAAAGGAATGCTTCCACGAAAGACATACAAAATTTAATTGAAATTTTTTTATTTGATTTGAAGAAAATGTTAGCAAGATAAAGTGACTCTTTCTTCCAATTATGCGCATGCGCTAACGTGATTGAAGCTTACCGAACAAGGAAAGTGCCATACAAGATAGATTTAAATGAATATTTTATATTTTTGCGAACTATCTATTCGAGATAGAGCGAAAATTTAAAATGTCGATTGGGTTGGGTTGTTTTACCTCTGAGCGGCACTTTTTTTTTTGCACACCATGGGCTAAATGGCCAGGTCACATGGAACCCAAAGGCTCAGAGAAGGTTGGGGGAGGGGACCCACTGGAACAGCTGTTGGGAGACAGATGGTAGCCTCCCGTCAAGGCCATCCAGCGTGTTCTTTAACGCGCACAGGGTATGGCTCTCCCGCACAAGGTGCCACGGCTTAATGTCCCATCCGACGGACGGCGGCCTTTCCAAGCCCATCGGTGTCCTCTATACTGACCGTGGGCAGGGCGGGGAATTTTGGGAGATAAATCTCAATGCTGACCCAGCTGGGACTCGAACCTGGGAACTACAGATTACGAGCCTGGCGCGCTACCGACTGAGCCACCCCCGCCCCACATTGATTTGGCATTTAGAAAGTACCTGAAGAGTATAGAAATTGAATTAGAATTTTAGAGTATACACGGGTATTACAGTCCTGATAAAGAAGCAGCAGGAAGATTTCCATTAAAAGTTTCTCGTTTCTTTAATCAATTTGCTCTCGAATTAATATTCATTACAGAATTCACTTCTTACGTGCAAGTGAAGGAAATATTTTCGCATCACTTCTCTCTTTACTTTCTTGTTGGCCAGGATTACATCTCACTCTAGGAGCGGGGGTGGCTCAGTCGGTAGCGCGCCAAGTTCGTAATCTGTAGTTCCCAAGTTTAAGTCCCAGCTGGGTCAGCGTTGAGATTTATCCCCGCAAAATTCCCCGCCCTGCCCACGGTCAGTAGGGGACACCGATGGGCTTGGAAAGGCCGCCGTCCGTCGGATGGGACGTTAAGCCGTGGCCCCGTGTACGGGAGAGCCATACCCTGTGCACGTTAAAGAACACGCTGGATGGCTTTGACGGGAGGCTACCATCTGTCTCCCAACAGCTGTTCCAGTGGGTCCCCTCCCCCAACCTTCTTCCATGTGACCATTTCAACCTTCTTCCATGTTCCATTCTTCCATGTGATTTGGCCATTTAGCCCATGGTGTGCAAAAAAGTGTCGCTCAGAGGTAAAACAACCCAACCCATTTCACACTCTACAAATCACAAAAGTAACAATTCCATCCTAGTTACATGATGCACAGAACCGGCCAGGTCTAGCACCTAATGTCCGACCCCGCCTTCTCGTGGTGCAGGCCGTTAGTACCTTTCAAAAGAGATATTCTCTTTTGGAAGGGAACGGAAGGGGAGGGCTGCCAGTTCAGTATGGCCTACTGATCTGGTCATCTATGGCCACTTTTTTCTTTTTTTTCAACCCTGCTGAGGAGTGGTCAACTTCACAGGGTCCTGGTGCTGACCATTTATACCTACCAGACTGGACTTGTTTATGGATTTGAGTTTGATTATGGATCCTGGGCTTGCTGCACTGGTGGGCCTCTGTTGAGGGAGAGTCTGCCGCTGTGTTTTCTGTTTGCTTCTGGGTTGCCAGCTCTAAGTGAACAGAGGCATGGGATACCTTATATCAGCTGGTGGATAATCCTAATCAGAGGCCATCGCAGGTACCTGAACCTTACTTTGCTAGTTGGGCATCGTCAAGCCTAAACTGGAGTAATGTGTCTCAGGCAGGCCATATGGCTCTTGAAAAAGTTCACTTCAAATGTGGTGCCTGAAGTTCCTACCAGCATCGGTGACTTCAGCCTTTCATGGAGAAGGAACAGGTCTTTGCCCCATGCCTGCGATCAGGGGGCTGTTTGATATTGTTGGCCCTACCAATCTCAATAAACCTAATTTCTTTAAAAATCCTACTAATCATTTTCTCTCTGCAGGAACGTGGAACGTGAGGACATTATATAGAGATTATTCTCTTGATGTCCTCATGCAGGAATTCCAGCGCTATAACCTAGATATTCTAGGCTTGCAAGAGACCAGATGGACAGGTAAAGGTGAGATACTTAAAAATAACTTGAAATTTCTCTTTACAGGGAGGGAGAATGGAAAGCATCACCAAGGCGTGGGTCTGCTGCTCAGCAGACATGCTAGTGATGCTCTTCTAGGATATGAGTGCATTAATGAAAGGTTTCTTACAGCAAAATTTCAGACAAGCATTAAAGACTTGAATATTATCTGCTGTTATGCCCCCACTGAGGATTCTGATGAGGATGAGAAGGATAGGTTTTACGGACAACTTCAGGATATTTTGAATTCTGTCAAGAAAGGAGATATTACCCTTGTTCTTGGTGACTTCAATGCCAAAGTTGGTACCGACTCTGACCTTTGGGGAGGAGTAATAGGCCCTTTTGGTATTGGTAGC
Source organism: Ryuthela nishihirai (assembly GCA_038380435.1). Taxonomy (NCBI): domain Eukaryota; kingdom Metazoa; phylum Arthropoda; class Arachnida; order Araneae; family Heptathelidae; genus Ryuthela; species Ryuthela nishihirai. Next base: position 76,143,098 of record JAWZYU010000010.1, read on the forward strand.
TGCAATGGCAATGGGCAACGTCTCCTACAGGTAAGTAAACTCAATGGTTTCAGAATAACTAACACATATTACAAACACCGCGACATACTTAAATACACATGGGTTTCACCTGATGGGCTGCATAGGAATATGATTGATTATATATTAATTAACAGCAAATGGGCTAGTTCTGTTAGAAATACCAGGGCATATAGGGGAGCTGAAATTGGATCTGACCATTACCTTGTTAAAAGTGTCTTGCAACTTAAACTTAAAAAGTGTTGTGCTAGGGTTAAAAAAGTTGCTTTTAATACTGATGCTCTAAAAGACCCAGTTATAGCCAAAGCTTACCATGATAGGTTACTTAGTCATTATGACAGTCATGGTTTGCTTAATACTGAAGTTGAGGAAGAATGGGGCCATTTTAAACAGGCTTTTTTGGAAACTAACAGTACTCTTTTAGGAAAAAAGGAGCAGAGGAGGCATAATTATTTAAGTGATAAGGCAATTGAGCTTATTTCAGAAAGAAGGAACTGCAAGAATGTCCTTAATCAGTACCCTACTAGTCCTAATAGAAAAGATTACAGAGAGCTTAATAAACGTGTAAAGGATCAGTTAGCTACTGATAAAAAACTTTGGCTTGATAGTTTGGCTGACAAAGCTGAGGAAGCAGTTAGGCAGCACAACAGCAGAGAGCTGTACCAGATAGTTAATGTTTTATGTGGTAGAAAACGGACAGGCATACGGGGATTGAAGGATAAACAAGGTAAGGTTATAGAAGGTGAGAATTCTGTCATGGCTAGGTGGGCTGAGCATTTCAGTGATGTTCTAAACAATGTGGTTAGTTCTACTCCCATTGTTTGTAATGATGATAGATGCATTGGCAGCTTTAATGTTGGCCCTATAACACAATCTGAAGTTAGTTTGGCTATCTCTAAACTTAAACTTCATAAATCCCCAGGGGTAGATGAAATTACTACAGAAATGCTGAGAGCTGGGAATGTTTTGGTTACCACTTGGATGACTGAAATTTTGAATAACTTTTATGATAAAGGCATGGTTCCTAAAGATTTTACCAGAGCTATTATTATCCCTATTTTCAAAAAAGGTGATCGCAGTTCTTGTGATAACTATAGGGGTATCAGCCTACTCTCTGTTCCAGGTAAAGTTCTTTCCATGATTGTGCTTAATAGAATTAAGAATCTGGTTGACAGGCAATTGCGTGATGAGCAATGTGGATTCAGAAGTGGTAGGGGATGTGTGGATCAGATATTTTCACTTAGGCACATTCTTGAGAAATGTTTAGAGTTTCAGAAACCTTTGGTTGCTAGCTTTGTTGATTTCAAAAAGGCTTTTGACTCTGTTGATCGTCATAATTTGTGGTTGATTGTGAAATCATATGGTATACCAGACAAGTTAGTTACCATAATGAAAGCTCTCTATAATAACACTGAGTCGTGTGTGAGAGTTGGTAAGGCTTGTAGCAATTGGTTTAGCATTACTTCTGGTGTTCGACAAGGGTGCATTTTGTCTCCTTTTCTCTTTAGTTTGGTTATTGATTATGTTATGCGAAATTCGCTACGAGGAAAAGATTTTGGCCCTAAATGGGCTGGAGATACGAAAGTTTCTGATTTAGATTATGCTGATGATTTAGCCCTTTTGGCAAATGATGTTGATGAGATGAACTCTTTCATTCGAGCTGTTGATGAGACTGGTAGTAGAATAGGTTTGGTTATAAACAGAGAGAAAACTAAAGTGATGCAAATTGGTCAGGCAGGTTGTGATTCAGTTAATCTGAATGGTTGCAGTCTTGAGCAGGTGTCACAGTTTAATTACCTTGGGAGCTATGTAACTGATACTGGTGATGTGCGGCATGAGATTAACAGACGAATAGGTATTGCTGCCGGGACTTTTCAGAATCTATGGAGATTGTGGAGAAATAGGTTGGGTTGGGTTGCTTTACCTCTGAGCGGCACTTTTTTGCACACCATGGGCTAAATGGCCAGGTCACAAGGACCCCGAAGGCTCAGAGAAGGTTGGGGAAGGGGACCCACTGGAACAGCTGTTGGGAGACAGATGGTAGCCTCCCGTCAAGGCCATCCAGCGTGTTCTTTAACGTGCACAGGGTATGGCTCTCCCGCACACGGGGCCACGGCTTAACGTCCCATCCGACGGACGGCGGCCTTTCCAAGCCCATCGGTGTCCCCTACTGACCGTGGGCAGGGCGGGGAATTTTGCGGAGATAAATCTCAACGCTGACCCAGCTGGGGTGGAGAAATAGGCGTATACACCTAAAGACTAAAATTAGACTGTATAATAGTTTGGTTCTTTCTAGGGTTAGTTATGGTAGTGAAACTTGGACGCTGTGTAAACAAGATAACAGGAAACTAGATGCTTTTGATTCTAGATGCTTACGCAGTATCTTAGGTATTAGGTGGTTTAACTTTGTAACTAATGATGAGGTTAGGCAAAGGAGTTTGCAACCTCCTTTAAGCAGCATATTGTGCAGAGAGAGACTCCGCTGGTTTGGCCATGTTGCCCGTATGGATAATTATAGATTGGCGAATAGGGTTATGAACAGTGTGCCTAGAGGCCTCAGAAGGAGGGGGAGACCTAGGATGCGGTGGGCAGACAATGTCAAACGGGACCTTGTTGGAATTGGTGTGCAGTGGCCGGATGCAGCAGATGTAGCTCAGGACAGATATGCTTGGAGAATTAAACTGCGTGGTCTGGTTGGACCTCCGTAGCCCATGGCTGCTTGAGGATGATGATGATGATACGTTAACTTAACTAACCTTTGCCCTCCATCCATTAATTCGTACAAGTTAACGGATTATAAATACGAAAGTAAACACTGCAGTAGTAGTTACTCTAGTTGGACAAAACGGAAGTTTGGGCATTTGCGCTTGAAATAGTTTCACATTACTGGAGAATCGTATTCAAAAATATATATCAGTTAGTTGGTTGATTGGAACTTAATGGGTAGCTAGCAAAACAACAAATTGAGCATAAAAAATGAGATTTTTTTTTCTGAATTCTTTTTCTTCTGTAGCTGATTTCGTTTACTGTTTTCAGCATGGCGTATCATGCATATTACCTGGTTTTGGGTACGGAAAAAAAAAAGGGGATTCACTGGATCACTTAAAACCCAAGTTGGACAATAGGGAAAGGACCATTGATTAAATTAATACATCGAAATAAAAACTGCAAATCATCATAAAATGCAAAAAATAATGATGTTCTTGCTTGACATCATTGATTGAAGTCTGTTGGGAACTTTGAATACACACTTGAAGTTCTATCGGCTGCTGTTATTAATATACAATAAGTCTCAAAGATGGCGGCACCTTTACAATCATGCTCCAAGATATCTGTAAATCGATTTCTGAATATTGAGAGAATAAAATTGGCTGAAATTTATCACGGAATGTTGGTTTAGTACGGTGAACGATGCATGAGTCAACGACAAGTCTTTGAATGGATGGATAAATTCAAGAATGGTATCGAATATGTTGAAGACGCTCTTTGACCCGGGGAAGCTCATGGTGTTGGGAAAGCTCATGGGTTGGGTTGTTTCATCTCTGAGCGGCACTTTTCTGCACACCATGGACTAAATGGCCAGGACACAAGGACCTCCGAAGGCTCAGAGAAGGTTGGGGGAGGGGACCCACTGGAACAGCTGTTGGGAGACAGATGGTAGCCTCCCGTCATGGCCATCTAGCGTGTTCTTTAACGTACACAGGGTATGGCTCTCCCGCACACGGGGCCACGGCTTAACTTCCCAGGAAGCTCATGGTGTTCGGACATTAAGAGGAGGAGGAGCCCGTGCGAGAAAATCGTCGCATTATCATTGAATATCAGTGTTGATCAGATTATAAGCATTAGAGAGGAGTTGGGTTGTTAGGTTGTTTTACCTCTGAGCGGCACTTTTTTTGCACACAATGGGCTAAATGGCCAGGTCACATGGACCCCGAAGGCTCAGAGAAGGTTGGGGGAGGGGACCCACTGGAATAGCTGTTGGGAGACAGATGGTAGCCTCCCGTCAAGGCCGTCCACCGTGTTCTTTAACGTGTACAGGGTATGGCTCTCCCACATACGGGGCCACGGCTTAACGTCCCATCCGACGGACGGCGGCCTTTCCAAGCCCATCGGTGTCCCCTACTGACCGTGGGAGGGCGGGGAACTTTGCTGAGATAAAGCTCAACGCTGACCCAGCTGGGACTCGAACCTGGGAACTACAGATTACGAGCCTGACGCGCTACCGACTGAGCCACCCCCGCCCCCAGAGAGGAGTTGCAGTTTCAAAAAGTGTGTGTGCTATTTGGATTCCTCGGCGTTTGATAATATGAACTGAAGAAACGACAAATTGATGCGCATTCAGCGCTTTTTGGAGGATTTGGGTGCAAAAGCCCCTAAAACAATCGCGATTTTCCTAGCTATTTTCTGAGTTTCAAAGAGTTTTAAACAGTAAGACTATTTCTTCTCTTCTGGGATCACTATGCAAAAGGTTCCTTACTGCCCTTTTAAATACAGAGTTTAGGTTATATACATTATTTATTCATTTTAGTCGGTACAAAATCGCAAAGTAGAAATATAAAATTCAGCCACATAAATGCCCGAAATGAGTTCCGTGAGTATTGACGTGTTGAATCACCTTCTCCATCATATCCATTTTCGCTCGATGTGCTTCATCAAGGATAATTGCAGTTCTGTCAGTCTCTGCCCACCTACATTTCAGCATACGGTAACAAATACATTATCTTTAAACATATATTTATTGGAATAACTAATTAATTATTTATCAAGTCTAATTTATTAGGTGATAAGCTATCTTTAAATGTCTGATCTGTTTTCCCACGAGACATATGTCCTCTGATAGATAAGTCTGGAAGTAATATGATGGTAGCAATCTTTGACAAGCATCTCATCGTAACTCTGTTAATGTCAAGTTTTTAATAGAATGAAATTCTATGTAAAGTTAGCCAGATAGAGGAGAATCTTACGGTCGCTTTAACGACAATATAAATCCTAAAAACGTCTCCGTTAAATTTTTTTTGAAGGAGGCGTTAATTTTGCGTCATTACTTAATGAATTAACGTACTTTGGGGTGGACATTATTATACAGGAGGATTTTAAAACTGATCCACCTGGAAGTAACTCCTAACTAAACATTCTGCGTTGGGTTGTTTTACTTCTGAGTGGCACTTTTTTTTTGCACACAATGGACTAAATGACCACGTCACAAGGACCCCGAAGGTTGGCGGAAGGGGACTCGCTGGACAACTGTTGGAAGACAGATGATAGCCTCCCGCAAAGGCATCCAGCAAATGGATGCCACGGCTTTATGTTCCATTCCACGGAAGACTGCCTTTCGAAGTCCCTACTGACTGTGGGCAGGTAGTTTTGCGGAGATAAATCTCAATACTGACCCAGGTGGGACTCGAATCTGGGAACTGCAGATTACGAGCCTGGCGCGCTACCGACTGAGGCACCCCCGCCCCACAAAACATTCTGAAACCTATTTTTTGGGCTATGACGTTCTACCTTTTTCACTGGCGGGTTGTTTTTCAATTACTAATGTTTTCACCTTGTCGTCTGTCTAGACATTCAACTGTTTTTTATTTTTAGATATAAATTAAAATTTTTGAGGGGTTGGACAGGTGGAGCTCCTCCGTGTTGGGGATTATTTTAAGATGCCGCTGGAAACGTTGACAATGCTAAATCTCTTTATACCTGTACCCTATTGGATATTGATATTATAAAATAATAAATCTCTCTTCAAGCAGCTGATTACTACAGAGGTCTGACAGGAGCCTGTCTGTTTATATGCAATAGTAGAAGGTTTGTGAGGAAGGCGAGATCTCAGCAGAAACACAAACATCCATGCCTTACCTGGGTTCGAACCCAGGTCCCTTTGATCAGTAGCCAAGCACGCTAACCACTCGGCCACCAGAACGGCGCATTAACATATATACCTATAACGTTAGGAAATTTTTTGAGTTTTCTATCAAGTTTAACGCGCTTGGCTAGTGATCTAAGGGACCTGGGTTCGAGCCCCGGGTAAAACATGGATGTTTGTATTGTTTTTTCTGCTGATGTTCCGTCTTCATCACAGAACTACTATGGCGTATTAAACTGACAGGCTCCTGTCAGACCTTTGTGGCAACAGCTGCTTGAGAGGAATTTATTATTTATCAGGTTCTCACTGGGGAAGAGTCTGAACGTTCAAATAAATCTTAAAAATCCTGGATGCTTGGGTTGGGTTGTTTTACCTCTGAGCGGCACTTTTTTGCACACCATGGGCTAAATGGCCAGGTCACATGGACCCCGAAGGCTCAGAGAAGGTTGGGGGAGGGGACCCACTGGAACAGCTGTTGGGAGACAGATGGTAGCCTCCCGTCAAGGCCATCCAGCGTGTTCTTTAACGTGCACAAGGTATGGCTCTCCCGCACATGGGGCCACGGCTTAACGTCCCATCCGACGGACGGCGGCCTTTCCAAGCCCATCGGTGTCCCCTACTGACCGTGGGCAGGGCGGGGAATTTTGCGGAGATAAATCTCAACACTAACCCAGCTGGGACTCGAACCTGGTAACTACAGATTACGAGCCTGGCGCGCTACCGACTGAGCCACCCCCGCCCCAATCCTGGATGCAAAAAAAAAAAAAATTGAACTTCTTCTGTACGCATTATAAAGAAGTATTAAAAAATTAGCGTTTCGCAATAAAATAACAGTGTTGAAAAATACACATGACACTCATTACCGCGGAGGAAAAAAAACCTAAATTTATTTTCATTTTTTGGTGAAGGTTCTGTTTAGTGTTTGGAATGGTGTTGTCTCCAGTAAAGAATGAATTTTTATTCGCTTTAGCCTAAACGGAAGAGAGGATGAAATTCTTTCGCTTAATCAACACCGAAAGAGAAAAAAAAATGAGTTCGGGGGTGGGGGTGGGGGAATTAGTTGCTTATCTCACGCTCTTAATTAAGCTTCATTTGGGAGCGTGCTTCGAAAAACGCACGTGGAAATGACGAAAATTGTTTTTCGGTCGTGCTTGCGGCCAAAGTTCCAAATGACGAACAATGAAAAAAAGGCTCAAAGCATTTCGGTCTTAAAAAAAGTGACATTTAGAACAAAGGAAGAAGAAGTGACTGAGCAGAAAAAAAAAAGAATTTATTATTGTGTAGAAAAGAAGCACGAAAAAACCAACCATGGATGGCGAAAAATAATGAAACGGATAATGAAAAAACACAGGGATTCCTTTGATCGCTGTGAAAGCGTCTTCGTAAGATCGGCTGCTTTGTTTCCGTAACTAGCTGGTGCGCAGTTACGAAACACATGACGCATCGTGCACAAGACAACGCAAATTAGAATATTAGTGCTAGATGATCTTCATAAAAACAATTTGTTCTGCGATTAAAATTAACGAAATAACGAATGAAGAGGATTTTTTAAAAATGTGTCGAAAGTTGTAAAAGAAAATTATAAGGAGGAATCATTTATGGATAAATAGAGGTTTGTTATGATTTCTCCTAACACAATTTTTTTTCCTCTGTTTACTAGAATAACAAAGGATGTGAATTAGCATAATTCCATTGTAAATTAAGGATAGGGCAAATGATACCTGACAAGTCGTGTTAATCACTCTCTAAATATTATATCAAACTGTTCTGACATAACAATTTATTAATAAATATCAAGAAATCCAAATACATGATTTATAAAAATAAAAAAAGTATCGATGAGAAATGTTTCGATGTGAAGATTAATGAAATTAAGCTAATGAGATGCACTGAATAGAAATTCATAGGAATTTGGATCGATGAAAATCTGAACTGGTCATTTCAGGTAAAGCAGCTCTGTCAAGGAATATTGGTAATCGATGTGTTTTTCTAAACTCTGTCAAGGGTTGGGTTGTTTTACCTCTGAGCGTCACTTTTTTGCACACCATGGGCTAAATGGCCAGGTCACATGGACCCCGAAGGCTCAGAGAAGGTTGGGGGAGGGGACCCACTGGAACAGCTGTTGGGAGACAGATGGTAGCCTCCTGTCAAGGTCATCAAGCGTGTTCTTTAACGTGCACAGGGTATAGCTCTCCCGCACACGGGGCCACGGCTTAACGTCCCATCCGACGGACGGCGGCCTTTCCAAGCCCATCCCCCCTACTGACCGTGGGCAGGGCGGGGAATTTTGCGGAGATAAATCTCAACGCTGACACCAGCTGGGACTCGAACCTGGGATTACAGATTGCGAGCCTGGCGCGCTACCGACTGCGCCACCCCCGCCCCTATTCAGACCTCTGTGGCAAGCAGCTGCTTGAGGGGGTATTTATTTTATTATTACTATGTTCTCCATTTTTTTGCTTCGTCTTTCCCATTGATCAGTACATTTGAATACAACTGCTATTTCCCTTTTCTGATGTTATAATATTTCTCAGCTATTTCACTTCTCAAATTTTTCTCACCAACGTATCAATTGTTCTTAGCTAATTATGCTATGTAAATGTATATTGTACTGAACTGGCGGAATAAAATATTTATTATTTCGCATATGTAGTAGCAGTTCTGTTTCATATAATATTTTACAGTATAAACACAATTTTGTGATCTCACAAGAGTAGACTCGTTCGTGGGTTGGATTGTTTTATTTTTGAGTGACACTCTTTTGCACACAATGGGCTAAATGGCCAGGTCACAAGGATCCCGAGGACTCAAGAGAAGTTGGGAGAAGGGACTCCACTGGACAGCTTTACAGAAGACAGATGGTAGCATCCAGTGAACACAATCCAGCGTGTTCTTTAACGTGAACAGGGTGTGGCTCTCCCGCACACGGAGCCAAGGCTTAACCTTCCATCCAAAGGTCAGCGGCCTTTCCAAGCCCATCGGTGTCCTCTACTGACCATGGGCATGGCGGGAAGTTTTGCAGAGATAAATCTGAACGCAGACCCAGCTGGGGCTTGAACCTGGGAATATGTCTCATAACCTTTTCCTTTGAAACCAGGTTCGTAAACTGTTACGAACCTGGCGCGCTACCGACTGAGCCACCCCCACCCAGACATTGAGATATCCGATTCGAAGCAATTTCAATTGCAAACATTCACTTCAGCATTTTAAGGGTTAAACTTCCTCAGGACAAGCTTACCTCATAGAGCTAGAAACTCAGAAGTCACATTAAAAAAAATTACACCACTTTCTTTGTTAAAAAAATATATCAGAAAACGTGAAAGTAACATTTAATGGCAGTGCTACAAAAACAGTTATCCTAGAATTTTAATTCAAAAAAAGTTTCCATATCATGAATTTTCAATAAGCATTTTTTTAGAACTCTCAGAAATGTTATTCCGATAACATTTGTAGACTACAACACACGAGAAAAATGCGTTATTTTCATCATCTTAAAGCAATAAACGTTATTTTGCTAATATTCTTTTAAAATGAAAAATGGTAAATTAAAACGATCCTGTAATTTGCTGTCGTAATCAAGCGTAAGCAAGGTCTAATACCATTTAAGGAAATGATAAAGAACAGAATAAACAACGGCCGAACTTCAAAGGAATTCGAGAACATCAAACCAATTAACAGGCTCCGATGTCTAACCCAACAACGAAAATGCCAATAATCTTTCGACGCCTACGTCACAAGCGCGATGTTTGCTCGAGATGGTGCCGATAATCGGACAGCCTTTGTTCTGACCGCGATCGAAGATTTAGAGCCGACGAGGAACTACGTCGCCTCCCGGCCGCAACGCCATTCTGACCATAATAAATGTCAGTTTGTATTTGGGAAGGCTCCGCAACAAAGAATAAAACGTGTCGCCGAAAACATCTTGCTTCTTGCTTCGGAGTTTTATAGTTCTTCCGTTCATTGAGAACCGGTCTCAAGTGACAGAAGAGATCTCTAGAATTCATAAGAAGCCATTTCGAGGCAAGAGATCACAAAACACGGAAACTGAAGCGTCATAAAGGGAAAGAGAAAATAGCAGAAGATGACGTCACTTCAGTTTAATTGTTCAAACGGACACTAGATTCCAAATGAGTCACTCTGTGTCACTGCTTGTAACGGGTTTTTTTTTTTACCCCTACTTAGCGGCACTCCTTTGTGAATTATGGGTTGGATTATTTTACCTCTGAGAGGCCCTTTTTTGCATCAGGTCACAAGGAATCCAAAGGCTCAGTGAAGTTTGAGGAAGGGCATCCACTGGACCGCTGCTAGGATGCGGAAGCCTCTCATCAACGCCATCCAGGGTGTTCTTTAACGTGCACAGCATATGGCTCTTCTGTGTTGGATTGGGTTGTTTTACCTCTGAGCGGCACTTTTTTGCACACCATGGGCTAAATGGCAGGTTACATGGACTCCGAAAGCTCAGAGAAGGTTGCAGAGGGGACCCACTGAAAAGGCTGTTGGCAGATAGATGGTAGCCTCCCGTCAAGGCCATTCACTGTGTTCTTTAACGTGCACAGGGTATGGCTCTCTCCCGCACACGGAACCATGGTTTAACGTCCCATCCGTCGGACGGAGGCCTTTCCAAACTACTCAGTGTCCTCTACTGACCGTGGGCAGGGCGAGGAATTTTGCGGAGATAAATCTCACGCTGACCCAGCTGGGACTCGAACCTGGGAACTGCAGATCGAGCCTGCCGCATTACCGACTGAGCCATCCCCGACCGTTGGCTCTTCTGCATATGGTCCCACGGTTTAACCTCCCATCCAATAGACGGCAGTCATTTCAAGACTCTCGGTGTCCCATTTTCAGTCATTTCAAGACTCTCGGTGTCCAATTTTCAGTCATTTTCAAGACTCTCTGTGTCACATTTCAGTCATTTTTAGACTCTCGGGGGTCCCCTTTCAGTCATTTCAAGACTCTCGGTGTCCCTATTTCAGTCATTTCAAGACTCTCGGTGTCCCTATTTCAGTCATTTCAAGACTCTCGGTGTCCCTATTTCAGTCATTTCAAGACTATCGGTGTCCCTATTTCAGTCATTTCAAGACTCTCGGTGTCCCTATTTCAGTCATTTCAAGACTCTCGGTGTCCCTATTTCAGTCATTTCAAGACTATCGGTGTCCCCTTTCAGTCATTTCAAGACTATCGATGTTCCCTTTCTGACCGAGACCAGGACGAGGTGTTTTGCGGAGATAAATCTCAACGCTGGCCAAGGAGGAACTCGAACCTGGAAACTGTAAATTAGGAGCCTGGCGCGCTAACGACTGAATAACCACTGCCTTATTAAGTGGCTAATTAAACCGCAAGGCTTAAGAGTTGGATTGAAGAAGGGGATGAACTGGACATCGTTTTTGAGACAGATGGAAGATACCCGGTTAAGAGTATCCAGCGTTTCCTTTAACGCTCACAGGGTATGACTCTCCTGCACACGGAGCCACGTCTTAACGTCCTATCCGATTGATCTGATTGTGAGGAGCAGGATCTATAAAAAAGGAAATAGAGTGATGGGGGTGGATGTCAGCGATTGCAACGGACTAGAATGTAGTTCTGGTGATTAGAAATATTCTAGCGAAATGGGAAATGATTTTTATTTATTTGTTCTAATTGGGAGAATATTCCTTACGGGAAGGAAGTACAGTGGCTCAAAAAAAGTATCCGAACGCTTTGATTGTTTACAGAATTCAGAAAAAATATCTTGCAACGATTTTTTTTTTTGAAATTAGTGATCTGGCAACCTTCGTGTCACGTGACACGATTTGGTGTGAGGACAATTTCGTGTCACGTGACACGAAGGTTGCCAGATCACTAATTTCTAAAAAAAGTCGTTGCCGGATATTTTTTCTGAATTCTGTAATCAACCATGGTGTTCAGATACTTTTTTGAGCGACTGTACTGCTGAGAAGAGTTGTGTGTGAGAAGGGAGGGATGAAGATGGAAGCGGGGGGGGGGGTAGGAGGAGAGTTACGCACTTCATCCCAATCTGCACATCCTCGACTCGCCGCTTCGTATCACTAATGTTTGGTTAGTTAACTAATTTCTAAATAGTTCACATCACTTGGCCAGATATCACTAACAAAGCAGCACTCTCCAGAAATGTTCTCTCTCACCTGTGCTGCCAGAGATTTCGTGCCTCTCAGGAAATTACCAGATCCTTAACCCAAATTCATTAGCTTGATGCTGGGAGCGACCAAACTTCTCTCATTCCATGCTCATCGGAGCCCATACGGCAACAAAAGCAAATAATTACCGCACATTAACGATGCGAGGAGAAAACAACAGCGCCGCGGCGCAGTTCTAATGACGTCAGAGAACAACATCCCTTCTTCCAGCAGGACAGGTCGTGAATTGTTGATAGGAGAATCGCATCCATAATTCACAAGACATAGAAACATCACCTGGCGCTGAGGCGGTTCCTAAGCAGTAACTCATATTGCTCTTGCATTAACACTACGGAAACAGAGGGGGGATGTGGAATATCCTTTTCTCTGCCTCGTAACAGGGAGACGTACACACACCCACCGAAGCTTAATTAATTAATAGCGCATTTATATTTAACGCAGAATTTATGGCGTAGTGCGCCGTGAGTTTCGACTTTTGGACTTCCTACGCTTCATGAGATAATGCACGACGCTGCGGCGTTTCGGTAAGGGGAGAAAGGGTAAAGGAAGTCCCCGACCCTAGAGAGAGCGGAAGGATCTTTAATCATCTCGCGAGAAATCAGCGTGAAGCTTTAAAGCGAATGGGAGTCATCTATCGTCGGAAATCAGCTGCCGTATTTAATAAGGCAAGACGGAGAATCTGGGAAAGAGTTGTGAAGAGTTTTAAAATCTAACTTCTTAATCTATGTTGAGGGTAAAGATTATCGTTTCACATAGAGTAGCACAGAGAGAGTTGGGTTGTTTTACCTCTGAGCGGCACTTTTTGCACACCATGGGCTAAATGGCCAGGTCACATGGACCCCGAAGGCTCAGAGAAGGTTGGGGGAGGGGACCCACTGGAACAGCTGTTGGGAGACAGATGGTAGCCTCCCGTCAAGGCCATCCAGCGTGTTCTTTAACGTGCATAGGGTATGGTTCTCCCGAACACGGGCAACGGCTTAACGTTCCATCCGACGGACGGTGGCCTTTTCAAGCCCATCGGTGTCCCCTACTGACCGTGGGCAGGGCGGGGAATTTTGCGGAGATAAATCTCGACGCTGACCCAGCTGGGACTCGAACTACAGATTACGAGCCTGGCGCGCTACCGACTGAGCCACTCCCGCCCCAGCACAGAGAGAGATTGAGTTATTTAATACTGAAAGCTGCTGACTGTCCAAGCCTTGTTTCTTAATAAGGTAGGGACTTTAAAAACCAGTGAAAGGCCGAACAACTATTACCGGGAAATCACTGCTATTCGGGTTGTGTTGTTTTACCTCTGAGCAGCACTTTTTTGCACAACATGGGCTAAATGGCCAGGTCACGAGGGTTGGGTTGTTTTACCTCTGAGTGGCACTGTTTTGTACACCATGGCTCTTTTGCACATGGTCCCACGTAGACTGAAACCATGGGCTAAATAGCCAGGTCACAAGGACCCCGAAGGCTTAGAGAAGGTTGGGGGAGGAGACCCACTGGAACAGCTGTTGGGAGACAGATGGTAGCCTCCCGTCAAGGCCATCCAGCGTGTTTTTTAACGTGCACAGGGTATGGCTCTCTCCCACACACGGGGCGACGGCTTAACACCTATCCGACGGACGGCAGTATTTCCAAGCCCATCGGTGTGCCCTACTGACCGTGGGGAGGACAAGAGGTTTTGCGGAGATAAGTCTGACCCAGCTGGTACTCGAGCCTGGGAACTGCAGATTACGAGCCTGGCGCACTACCGACTGAGCCATCACCGCCCCCAGGTCACAAGGACTCTGAGGGCTCAGAGACGGGTAGAGGGAGGACCCACTGGAACAGCTGTTGGGAGACAGATGGTAGCATCCCGTCAAGGCTATCCAGCGTGTTCCTTAACGAGTACAGGGTATGGCTCTCCCGCACACGGAACCACGGCTTAACGTCCAATCAGACGGAGGCGGCCTTTTGAAGCCCATTGGTGTGTCCTAGTGACCTAGGGCAGGGAGTTTTGCAGAGATAAATCTCAACGCTAGCCCAACAAGGACTCGAACCTGAGAACTGAAGATTACAAGCCTGGCGCTCTACCGATTGAGCCACCTCGCATCACTCTATTATTTGGAATAGGTAAGAAAGAGAATCTTTCTGCTCTCTCAGTTTTGCACATTATCAAGCTTAATAAAATATCTCATTCGCCAAAACGCAAATGACATTTTCTAAGCTACAATATTAAGTGGGTTGTGGGTTGTTTTAGCTCTGGGCGGCACTTTTTTGCACACCATGGGCTAAATGGCCAGGTCACATGGACCCCGAAGACTCAGAGAATGTTGGGGGAGGGGACCCACTGGAACAGCTGTTGGGAGACAGATGGTAGCCTCCCGTCAAGGCCATCCAGCGTGTTCTTTAACGTGCACAGGGTATGGTTCTCCCGCACACGGGGCCACGGCTTAACGTCCCATCCGACGGACGGCGGCTTTTCCAAGCCCATCGGTGTCCCCTACTGGCCGTGGGCAGGGCGGGGAATTTTGTGGAGACAAATCTCAACGCTGACCCAGCTGGGACTCGAACCTGGGAACTACAGATTACGAGCCTGGCGCGCTACCGACTGCTACAATATTAAGATTTCATACGTATGTAGAGAGAAACCGAATTATGCTTAAGTGAGAAATTCAGACGGATCACGAATCAGCAGCAACCGATTCAGGATGATTCAGAATTTTTGCCCAATAACAGAACATTAGTGTTTTAATGGAGAGACAGATAATATGACGATTGCTATCAGATAAGCGGGATTTCATTCTGTATTTATTGAGAATTATTTTATTAAATGAGAGAAAGTTTCTACTATTATTGAAGCTTTTGGCATTTCGGCATTTACGTGTTTGTCTCTGAATAGATGTTTACGTAAAAGTATCAAGTTCGTAGAAATGTAATAAGCCATAAGAATGTAATAAACCATTGTGCAGATCTGCGAGAAAGGCGAGACCTCAGCAGAAAGAAAACATGCATCAGAAAAAAGCGTCCATCCGGGACTCAAACTTAGGTTCGTTTGCTTTATTTTAATGAATATTCTGTTGTACAGACGCTCAAATAAATATCCGAACACTATGATTGATTACAGAATTCAGAAAAAATATCTGGAGCGTGTACAGCAATCTATACGCTCCAGTTACCGTTCACAGCAAACTGGAGCGTGTACAGCAACTCTACACGTTCCAGTTACCGTTCACAGGAAACTGGAGCGTGTGCAGTTACTGCACACGCTCCAGTTTGCTGTGAACGGTAACAGCACACGCTCAATATTTCTGTGAGTGAGCCCACACGATCCAGGTTTTTGTGAGCTCACACGATCCAATGTGCTGTGAACATTAACCGCAACCGCTCCAATTTGCTGTGAACGGTAACTGCACACGCTCCATGACACGAAGGTTGCCAGATCTAATTTCTAAAAAACTCGTTATCAGATATTTGTTCTGAATTCTGTAATCATCCATAGCATTCGGATACTTTTTTGAGCGACTGTAGCTCTTACACGTTTTGTTCAGGCATTGGTTATAGCTAAGCACTGCCAGCATACTGACTGTAAATGAAATTCAACATTCAGAATCCTTTAAAACTAGTTATTTACATATATTAGAATTGACTAATTAAGAAAATTGGCCAAGTCGAAGGAAATCTTGACTTTCTTATCTTTCTCATTCTATTCCCAAAGAGGATCAAAAATCTTTTTCAGCTGTTAAAAGTTTGGAACCAGAAGATAAAATAAAAAGGAATAAAAAAATGATGAAAAACAAGAATAGCGGAAGCCAAACATAAAAAAGCCATTTTACTCCTTGCAACCCATCTTCCGTTTTTTAATACATCTCCACGTGCGTAGTGAGCTGAGGAGCAAGTCCCAAGTGATTCTTCTTCCTTCCAGATGATTCCTTCCAGATGACTCTGCCTCTGCTCATGCAAGGCAAAACAGCCACTTCGAAAAGAAATCCAAATCTTGCGGATTATAATCTCATCTAGAAGCAAAGGCTCATCTCTGAGCTGGCTTAAAGCCTGAAGAAGATGAGTAGGAGGAAGGGATGCTGAGAGGAGGGAGAGAGGACGCAGGTCAGAAAGCAGCTTCGGATGAGATTGACTTCAAGGTTAACTCGTTCTACTTTCCTGTCTACAAAATCCAAAAACTCTTTCTTAGGTTGCGGCCACAGACTGCGTTGTAATCTTACACGTGCAATAAGGTTTTTCAAGATAAGGAGATTAAAATAAATAGCTGCATCAGTTCCATTAAAAAATAAGCTTCTCTTAACGATGATAAACGATATCATTGACCTAAAAAATCCGCGACATCATTATTTATTCACCAACGTCAATCATTATTCACATACATCAAACAATCAGAATAATGAAATATTCTTCACCAGCATGTTAGGCATTTCTTAGTAATTTAACGTATAGTCCCTAAAAAAGTATCCGAACACTACGGTTGATTACAGAATTCAGAACAAATATCTGGCAACGAGTTTTTTAGAAATTAGATCTGGCAACGAGTTTTTTAGAAATTAGATCTGGCAACCTTCGTGTCATGGAACGTGTGCAGTTACCGTTCACATCAAACTGGAGCGGTTGCGGTTAATGTTCACAGCACATTGGATCGTGTGAGCTAACAAAAACCTGGATCGTGTGGGCCCACTCACAGAAATATTGAGCGTGTGCAGTTACCGTTCACAGCAAACTGGAGAGTGTGCGGTTAATGTTCACAGCACATTGGATCGTGTGAGCTCACAAAAACCTGGATCGTGTGGGCCCACTCACAGAAATATTGAGCGTGTGCAGTTACCGTTCACAGCAAACTGGAGCGTGTGCAATAACTGCACAGCTCCAGTTTGCTGTGAACGGTAACTGGAGCGTGTACAGTTGCTGTACACGCTCCAGATATTTTTTCTGAATTCTGTAATCAACCCTAGTGTTCGGATACTTTTTTGAGCGACTGTACAATACACATTATATCACTTGTAAGTTACGTAAATGGAAAACCACATTCAAAACTCCCTAACTTTGCAAAAACTTTTTTACAGAAATATGTCACTGAAAATGTCATTAAAATCTCAATTATAAACAACATTTGTTTAATATTTAAAGAGTTACTGAGACTAGAACATTCAAAAGCTGATTCAACTAGTCATAAGAATTTATAACTAAAAATACAAATAATAATTGTTATAACAATTCGTTCCTTCAAATAAATGTAAATTGAGAAGTTTGTGAAATGATTCTTCAGTTTTCCTTAATTAAAAAAAAAGTGATCAGGATGAACAACTAATTGTTGTTCAGTATTCCAGCTTAAATGACTTTTTGAAATATTAAACGAGTATTATTTTTGAAGGTTAAGGAAATTTGAGGGAGATCTTCAATAAAAAGAAAGAGGTATCATGGTGGTAATAGTTGTGTTGTTTTACCTCTGAGCAGCACTTTTTTTGCACACCATGGGCTAAATGGCCAGGTCACATGGACCCCGAAGGCTCAGAGAAGGTTGGGGGAGGGGACCCACTGGAACAGCTGTTGGGAGACAGATGGTAGCCTCCCGTCAAGGCCATCCAGCGTGTTCTTTAACGTGCACAGGGTATGGCTCTCCCGCACACGGATCCACGGCTTAGCGTCCCATCCGACGGACGGCGGCCTTTCCAAGCCCATCGGTGTCCCCTACTGACCGTGGGCAGGGCGGGGAATTTTGTGGAGATAAATCTCAACGCTGACCCAGCTGGGACTCGAACCTGGGAACTGCAGATTATGAGCCTGGTGCGCTACCGACTGAGCCACCCCCTCATGCCAGAGTGCCCTATTCTTTATGAAAGAGAAGAGGGTAAGGTAAGAGATCTCTTACACACAACTTAGGAAGTGGGAGAGTAGGTGCATTTTGTTCAGTGTACATGTTTTTTTTTTATACCAATTTCCACTTTACTGTTCGGTTGTGATAAGTTCCTCTATAAATGGAGGTAATCTCACAGACATTTAATTTTAGCAAATATTTTTCGATTGGCACAATGCATACATGTATTAAACCGCTAGAGGGAGAGTCCGAACCAATATAATTAGGTGCATGTTAAGAAAGAGAAGAAGAGAAATTATAATTCAGGATTATCAAATATTGGGCATCTTGTAAGTGAGAAAACTATATATTTTTGATGTAATCAAACATGTAAAGAAAACTTGGAATGAAACAAACATAGAGCCTTTGCGGTTAATACTCGATTATCCAAAAATCTTATCATTGGAAGAACTTTTTTCAACAAAGAATATTATTATCAGGCATTACATTTACATATCCAAAAGAATGGGACTCGAACCTGGGAACTGCAGATCAGATGTGTCATTTAAGCTATTGTTAGTCCATTATTGATTCCAAATTATATAAAGGATGTAAGAAACATAAATGAATTTGTTAAAGAACTTAAAAATATTATATTTTTATAAAAAAAAAAAGAATTATATGGAAACATTAAATGTAAAATTATTGTTTAAATATTAAAGATCATGCCAATGTATGAACATGTTTTTTTATTTATAAACCCCACAAGCGAGTTTTACTCATATGGGATGATCCTGTTATATAATGTGTATGGTAATGTTACTGTAATGGCAGAAATACAGGAGAAAAATGCACAATACCAAATAACTTGGTAAGAAATGAAATGCATAGTTTAAAGTTACATATATATATGTAAAATATATATTTAAAGCTTATTTGTATTGTAGAGCAAAGAGTTGTTATTTTAATTATTACTTTGTGACAACCATGCATGTGTGTGTACATAAAACAGAAAATAAACTTACTTACTAGTTTAGTCTTAAATGGGATAGAGGTTAAGAAATCTGCTAGTACGCGAGTTCGCATAATTTTGTATGTTTTTTTTTTATATTTTTTATTATTTTTCTCTGATAGCTTTGACAGAGGCAATGGTCAGATAGCCAGATTTCTGCATTAATGGGTTGGGTTGTTTTACCTCTGAGCGGCACTTTTTTGCACACCATGGGCTAAATGGCCAGGTCACATGGACCCCGAAGGCTCAGAGAATGTTTGGGAAGGGGACCCACTAGAACAGCTGTTGGGAGACAGATGGTAGCCTCCCGTCAAGGCCATCCAGCGTGTTCTTTAACGTGCACAGGGTATGACTCTCCCACACACGGGGCCACGACTTAACGTCCCATCCAACGGACGGCGGCCTTTCCAAGCGCATCGGTGTCCCCTACTGACCGTGGGCAGGGCGGGGAATTTTGCGGAGATAAATCTCAACGCTGACCCAGCTGGGACTCGAACCTGGCGCGCTACCGACTGAGCCACCCCCGCCCCTCTGCATTAATGAGGCATGACCTTATGTGAGAAAAGTAGTCAGAAGTAGCTTCCAGGATTCTTTCTTTGTCCCTTGTGTAGAGTTTAAAGTTAATAAAATATTTATAACAGGACAGAATGATACGTTACTACTTTATAATTAAGTTATAAACTTTAAAAAATTGAAATCCGAAGGATCTGTTAAAGAGCAAGCAGCATTTTTAAGAGGAGACACGCATCCGTTAATCATTAAGTCAATTCCTGAACATGAGCTGTATAAACATTAGATCTTTTGCAGGATAAGAAACAAAAAAAGCACAGCTCTAGATACACATTTCGCTAAACAGAGTTTGTTCCATTAACTTCAAGGTTAGTTTAACTACAGTGCAAAAAGCGTTAAGACACCGAACAATCTACCCTTTGGGCAAACTTACAGTTATTTTCACATAAGATCCGCTTGTTTCCCAACAAAAGTTTCATTTTTATTTTTGTTACGCCAAGCAGCTTATAAAAGGCTCCGCAGAGCAAACAACGCCGGAGGATATTCCACGAGAGCACCCACTCTTCCTCTTCCTCGTGCCTTCTTATCCATTCCATCTGTTCTCACTTTTTCTTTCCCGTGCTATCGCTTCAATATCGATCATAATGAACCAAGGAAGATGGCAGAACAACAAGAAAGTTTTAGAGAGTTTTCGACTCTCAAATTCAACTTGGATTGTTAACTCGCCTTTATTCCTCACGATCTCCAAATTCATCTTCATCTTTTTCTTCGTTAAAATAGTGCAACCAGGATTTCGAGATTTTTGCTTTTCCCATTAGATTGCACTTAGGTTTGCAGTGGCTTAACTAGTTGGGTTGTTTTGCATCTGAGTGGCACTCCAGGTCACAAGGACCCAGAAGTCTCAGAGAAGCAAGAGGATCTACTGGACTGTTGTTAGATGGAAGCCTCCTGTCAAAGTCACCCAAGGTGTTCTTTAAGGTGCACAGGACATGGTTCTTCCGCATACCTTGACCACGGCTTAATGTCCCATCCGACGGCCTTTGCAAGTCCATCGATGTCCCTTTCTCACCGAGGGCAGAATGTGGGTTTAGTGGAGATAAATCTAAACGATGGCAGAGATGGGTTGGGTTGTTTTACCTCTGAGCGGCATTTTTTTGCACACTATGGGCTAAATGGCCAAGTCCCAAGTCACATGGACTCCGAAGGCTCAGAGAAGGTTGGGAGAGAGGACCCACTGGAACAGCTGTTTGGAGACAGATGGTAGCCTCCGGTCAAGGCCATCCAGCGCGTTCTTTAACGTGCATAGGGTATGGCTCTCCCGCACACGGCGCCACGGCTTAACGTCCCATCCGACGGACGGTGGCATTTCCAAGCCCATTGGTGTCCCCTACTGACCGTGGGCAGGGCGGGAAATTTTGCGGAGATAAATCTCAACGCTGACCCAGCTGGGATTCGAACCTGGGAACTACAGATTAAGAGCCTGGCACGCTACCGACTGAGCCAACTGTCGCCCCGGCGTAATTAATATACCGTGAGGTGAAGGATTTCGGGGGAGGGGGGGGGGGTTAGGGTGTAGGGAAAAATTATATATCATGAATTTGTACTAAACAAATTTTTAATAATTCATTACATTTATTATTATTATTATTCAAATGCTACACATAGAGCTTCTTAACATGATCAATTCAATACTATATAATGGAGTATTTAATCAACGTGTTGACAGAATATGAAATTGAAACAGATTTCGACTGTTCGATGAGATGAGTAGGGGAGGTGAAATGTACTCTTCCCTCGATGTGCCACTACCTCTTTCGACTTCTGATAAAACGATTAAATTCTCATCCTTTGGCAATCTTTATCACCAAATGACAGTTACAGGGCCATTTGAAAGTGGTCAATGACTGATGGAAATTCCCGGACCTCAACAATCCCCCACCCCCGAACTAACACCGTCTTAAAACAGTTTATAGGGTCTAAAATTTACATAATCAAATGCCAGGTTATTATTGTTTATTTTGATTAATTGTACATGTAATTTTTATGATTTCGCAGCAGACTTGTACCTTCCTCAATGTTCCATTGATAAGGTAACCAGATAACTTATCAGTTTTTCTCTGCAGTGAACGTAACTCTTGACGATCTAGAGGACTGTCACTTATCGCTGCACTCGAAAGTTTTTGTGTCACCTATTAGCAAAATCTAGAAATTCAAGGCTCGAGGGGCGGGGGGTGCTCAGTCGGTAGCGCACCAGGCTCGTAATCTGTAGTTCCCAGGTTCGAGTCCCAGCTGGGTCAGCGTTGAGATTTATCTCCGCAAAACTCCCCTGCCCACGGTCAGTAGGGGACACCGATAGGCTTGGAAAGGCCGCCGTCCGTCGGATGAGACGTTAAGCCGTGGCCCCGTGTGCGGGAGAGCCATATCCTGTGCACGTTAAAGAACACGCTGGATGGCCTTGACGGGAGGCTACCATCTGTCTCCCAACAGCTGTTCCAGTGGGTCCCCTCCCCAAAACTTCTCTGAGCCTTCGGGGTCCTTGTGGCCTGGCCATTTAGCCCATGGTGTGCAAAAAAAGTGCCGCTCAGAGGTAAAACAACCCAACCAAGGCTCGAGGATAACTAATGTGCATCATTTACAATTCATTGAGAACAATGGAGCCAGCATCACCATTCAAAAGATGGATGGGGTTCTTGTTTTACCTTTTTACAGCGGCACTTTTTCTCACAAAATAGAGTAAATGGCCAGGTCACAATGACCCCGAGGTTCAGAGAAGGTTCAGGGTTGGTGGGACCAACAGGACAGCTGTTAGGAAAGAGATGAAAGCCTCCCGTCAATGCCATCCAGCGTGTTCTTTAAGTGCTCAGAGTAAGGCTCTCCCGCACATGGAGACATGGCTTGAAGTCTCATCCGATGGATAGCGGCATTTCCAAAGCCATCGGTGTCCCCTACTGACCGAGGGCAGGGCGGGGAGAGTTTGACGTTTATAAACCTCGAAAGCTCGGTCATGTGGGACTCGAACCTGGGTACAGCAGATTACAAGCTTGGTTGATTGTTGGTTGTTTTACCTCTGAGCGGCACTTTTTTGCACACAATGGGCTAAATGGCCAGGTCACAAGGACCCCGAAGGCTCAGAGAAGGTTGGGGGAGGGGACCCACTGGAACAGCTGTTGGGAGACAGATAGTAGCCTCCCGTCAAGGCTATCCAGCGTGTTCTTTAACGTGCACAGGGTATGGCTCTCCCGCACACGGGACCAGGATTTAACGTCCCATCCGACGTATGGCGGTCTTTCCAAGCCCATCGGTGTCCCCTACTGACCGTGGGCGGGGATGGGAGTTTTGCGGAGATAAAATCTCAACGCTGACCCAGCTGGGACTCGAACCTAGGAACTGCAGATTACGAGCCTGGCGCGCTACCAACTGAGCCACCCCCACCCCGATACGAGCTTGTCACGCTACCAATGAGCCCTTTTTAAAAGTTTTTTTTAATAAGAAGGGTAAAAAGGAAAACTTTTGCTAATATTTAATGAACTGTACACCAGATAATGGGCGAAAATGTCAAATGTAGTGACTTCAACCATAATAGCCTAACTAAACTAACTGTTCTGAACCTTCAAAATATTTAAGGCGGTGATCGACTTTTGAGTTTCGCAGAACCATTGAGTTTTGCAGAATCCATTCGCGTTAAATGATGTGACTATCAGCTTTCGCCGAACGACATGAGATTTCAAATTTTACATTTTAACGAATTTTATATGGTTTTGCTGGCCTCCCGCAAAACCTGAACCTTGATGCATTTGCACTCTGCACAAGTTTATTTACAGAAATTATCCAAAATCTGACTCGTGTTCCACAGATCAGTACTGTTGCAAAATACTGCGATGTCACAGGCTCGTAGTATTTTGTAGTTCGTAATACATCACAGGTACCTTATATTAATACATTTACTGGGCAAAGAGCAGAAGAATTTATATCTTTAATCATAGCTTCAGTTTGTACAACATTCCAAAGCTTTGAACAAATTCTAACCTACGCACAATTTATTAAAACCAATAAAACTACCTGAAATGCTGCACATCAGCGCTAAGCGATTTCGTATTGCTAGACCAGGCGCCTCACTTCAAAATCGGGGCGGGGTGGCTCAGTCGGTAGCGCGCCAGGCTTGTAATCTGTAGTTCCCAGGTTCGAGTCCCAGCTGGGTCAGCGTTGAGATTTATCTCCGCAAAACTCCCATCCCCGCCCACGGTCAGTAGGGGACACCGATGGGCTTGGAAAGACCGCCATCCGTCGGATGGGACGTTAAATCCTGGTCCCGTGTGCGGGAGAGCCATACCCTGTGCACGTTAAAGAACACGCTGGATGGCCTTGACGGGAGGCTACCATCTGTCTCCCAACAGCTGTTCCAGTGGGTCCCCTCCCCCAACCTTCTCTGAGCCTTCGGGGTCCTTGTGACCTGGCCATTTAGCCCATGGTGTGCAAAAAAAGTGCCGCTCAGAGGTAAAACAACAACACTTCAAAATCGCCGACAGACGATCCCTCTGCTTCTGATCCCTCAAACCAGAAACCGTCAGTTCGTGATTTTCTATTGACAAAATTTCCCTCCAAACTCTCACCCACATACACTTTCAAAAATCCTAGTTGAGTCACTGCCGAAAATTATTATTGGAGATCTAAATTGAAATTCTTTTGCAGTGCACTCAAAAAGAAGAAAAAAAAAAACATTTAGGTGTCTAATGAATTTGTTAGTAATAACTGCCCTCTCAAGTTCGAGCCAAATTCATCAAACAGTTTCACTCAAAGAAAGAATCCAGCACACATTACATTCCCTCTTTTCATTCATTGAAAGATTCAGAATATGCATACTTTACTCAGTACACGTTACATTCCCTCGCTTTCTCGCGAATAGGGAAACGAAACTTGAGAACTCTTTCTTCCCATAAACCACCTCTGCACACCAATAGGGTTGGGTTGTTTTATCTCTGAGAGGCACTTTTCTTTTTTGACCACCAATACAGCTACAGTTGAGTACCAATAGCTCGTTCGTTGGGGAAGAAGCAAAAGAATAGGGAAACCAAACTTGAGAACTCTTTCTTCCCATAAACCACCTCTGCACACCAATAGGGTTGGGTTGTTTTATCTCTGAGAGGCACTTTTCTTTTTTGCACACCAAAGGGGGTATTTATTTATTTATTTTTATTTTTTTTTAATATAGCTACAGCTGAGGACCAATAGCTCGTTCGTTGGGGAAGAAGCAAAAGAATAGGGAAACCAAACTTGAGAACTCTTTCTTCCCATAAACCACCTCTGCACACCAATAGGGTTGGGTTGTTTTATCTCTGAGAGGCACTTTTCTTTTTTGCACACCAAAGGGGGTATTTATTTATTTTTTTTTACTTTTTTTTAATATAGCTACAGCTGAGGACCAATAGCTCGTTCGTTGGGGAAGAAGCAAAAGAATAGGGAAACCAAACTTGAGAACTCTTTCTTCCCATAAACCACCTCTGCACACCAATAGGGTTGGGTTGTTTTATCTCTGAGAGGCACTTTTCTTTTTTGCACACCAATAAAGCTACAGCTGAGGACCAATAGCTCGTTCGTTGGGGAAGAAGCAAAAACAAGCGGACTCCTTCGGAGTGCTATCAAATGTCGCCCTTGCTCCTCAGCACTGCTCCCGCCAGAGAGAGACAGACCTCCGCACCACGTGCCCACCGACAGCACAAGAGCAACAATAAGAAGTCAATTTCGAACCCCTTTCTGTCTTCCCATGTGCTGCGCAGTTGTCTCTTACAGGCTGCGAGCGGGGCGGTGCACAAATTACGCCCTCACCCCTGTACCTGTCATGCCTTTAGGCGATACAATTAAGACTCTGCCTCTCCGAGGAACTGCGTCCTGCCCCCTCGTCCCTAGTGCATCATCCATCTCTGGCGATACTGCCAGTTATGTCACACTTGGGCGAGTCCCACTCGGCGAACAACTGTTCGGCGCCAAGACGAACAAAGTTTCTTCTTCCCACTGCTCCCGGCCTCGAGCGGAAGAACGCGCGAGGGCAAGAAATAAGTGAAGAAAATGTGCGAGCGACGGTGGAAGAAGTGTTCGAATATCTTCCTTTTTCTTCTATCGCGGATCTTGACCGATTGAAGTGAAGGAAAGACTGACTTTTTATCCATTCCTACTGCGATGATAACTCGAACTCAGGTGGAAAAAAAAAAACGCTATACAATCAAGAATAAAGTCTTTGCTCATTTTTTTTCTGTAAGTGGTCTCGTTATGAAAGATAAAAAAAAGTTTTTTTTTGTGATCTCAACAGCTTAAAGATAAAAAAATTAAGCAGGGGAGAAGGAAACTGATGGACAGGAAGTGACACTAGACAAAAAAAAAATCTCCAGAGAGGAATGAACTTTCTTTTCTTAACCGGTCTCGATGACTTATTTTGTCACTAATTCTGAACTTCGATCCTGAGACTTTTGCAAAATATTCATATGTTCCATTCTGATAAAAATAGAATGAATGAAACAATATTGTATACATTTGAAAATAACTAATTTATTTACAGTTGCAATTTATATATAAAATAAATAACCCCTCACGCAGCTGTATGACACAGATGTCTGACAGGAGCCTGTCAGTTTATATGCCATAGTAGGTCTGTGAGGATAGCAGGACCTCAGCAGAAAAACGACACATACATCCATGCCTTACCCGGGGCTCGAACCCAGGTCCCTTAGAGCAGTAGTCAAGCGCGCTAACCACTCGGCCACGGGACGGCCAAGTTGCAATTTATTACAGTGTATTTCTCATTTATGATCCTGTTTATTGGATGCACTACTGAGGGGATGGCTCAGTCGGAAGCACACCAGGCTCCTAATCTGCAGTTCCCAGGTTCGAATCCGTCTAGGCCAGGCGCTGCGATTTATCTCCGCAAAACTGTCCGCCCATGGTCAATAGGGGACACCGACGAGCTTGGAAAGACCGCCGTCCGTCGGATGGGACGTTGAACCGTGTACGAGAGAGAGAGCCATACCCTGGGCACGTTAAATAACACGCTGGATGACTTTGAAGGGAGGCTACCATCTGTCTCCCAACAGTTTTCCAGTGGGTCCCCTCCCCCAACCTTCAGGGTCTTTGTGACCTGGCCATTTTGCCAATTGTGTAGAAAAAAAAAGTGCCTCACATAGATAAAACAATCCAATTTAAGCAAAATATAATGCAAGAGTGGGTGATACCTATCTAAAGTACGAAGTATTACAAGTCAGAGGTCAAGCAAGGGGTCAAACTAAATTAATCCCCATGATTGCAACCAATGCCATCAATTGGGTTCATTTTTTATGTCCAACTAGTTAAATTCCTGTCGGCAATCTTTCAAGCGAAAAATTTATTCATCAAACTCGAAATAAATTCTTTCAATTCTCTCCCTAGACTGATTCTTCAGATAACAATTCTCTTTATTAAAGCTCTCATTATAATTCTCATCAAAGTGTAGCATAGTTTTCTTTCAATAGGGCATCATTAGTGACTGGCTCAGATACTTAATATTTATTTCAAAGTTACAAACGGTTTAAGTTTCATTTCAGTCATTAACGTTGCCAAGTTAAAATCGTAATACATCTTACAAGCTAGACAATGTTTACTCTTGAATTGTACGCTAGCCTAGAGAGAAAAAATCGATTTCCTCTCTTGGAATCTCTTATGATCATCATTAACTAGAACGTAAAACCTTTGAAATAATCACAGAAACATTGTTTTAAAAAAGATATTCTCGAATTTAGCATCATTTTATGCGCTTTTCATATATTTCTTCACTTGGGTTGGGTTGTTTTACCTCTGAGCGGCACTTTTTTGCACACCATGGGCTAAATGGCCAGGTCACATGGACCCCGAAGGCTCAGAGAAGGTTGGGGGAGGGGACCCACTGGAACAGCTGTTGGGAGACAGATGGTAGCCTCCCGTCAAGTCCATCCAGCGTGTTCTTTAACGTGCACAGGGTATGGCTCTCCCGCACACGGGGCCACGGCTTAACGTCCCATCCGATGGACGGCGTCCTTTCCAAGCCCATCGGTGTCCCCTACTGACCGTGGGCAGGGCGGGGAATTTTGCGGAGATAAATCTCAACGCTGACCCAGCTGGGACTCGAACCTGGGAAGTACAGATTACGAGCCTGGCGCGCTACCGACTGAGCCACCCCCGCCCCGCTTTCTTCACCAGTTCCACTTGAAATGTATCACCGATTGTATTTTATAACATACAATTTGCGCGTGTTCTTTTTATGTGCAGTATTATTTTTGAATCGTTTTTAAACGCATTTTCAAAACTACACTTTAGATCAGTGCCTCGCAAACATTTTTACTCTGCGGCACACTGAATCTAATTTTTTTTCCGCGGCACACCTAAAAAAGAATTTTTGATGGTTACGTAAAAAGGGGAAAATTTAAGTTTCGTTAAATGCATTTTATTTAAAATAAATATAATAATAAATATAATTAATCATAACCCGGTGTTTGTTTTAAATATTTGTCCATTCTATGGCTTGAAATAATCAAAAATTAATACCAAATTTTGGAAAAAGCTTGATAAATACTTACAAGATCCCAGTTGATAAAATCTGAAAGATTTTTGTTAAAGCACGTCGATAACACAAGTCAAGTCAAAATGAAATCTTTGGAATATTCTAGTGTCAATTTGAAAATCTCTCGCGGCACAATATTGTGCCGCGGCACACAGTTTGCGAGACACTGCTTTAGATTAAAGTTATTGTGTAGTAAATTGCTCTTACGTCTGTGAAACGGATAATCTCCACTTCATAAAATAAAAAACAGAAAAGTTTTTAATTCTATAAAGAATCAATTGAAAAAAATTCTTTATTGCAAATCTTAAGCGTCATCATTTGAAGTTAATTAATCAGTTCTTCGACGTTACGTAGAAACAATTTTTTTTTCTTCAATTCCTATGATAATTAAGTAACGTTAAAAAAATCAGAGTGTATATAATTATGAATAAATTAAAAACAAATAACAAAAAATATTACTGTTCAGGTAAAAAAATCATAAAGGTGCCATCGTAAGGACTGCAGTCGCTCAAAAAAGTATCCGAACACTATGGTTGATTACAGAATTCAGAAAAAATATCTGGAGCGTGTACAGTAACTGTAACGAAGGTTGCCAGAATCACTAATTTCTAAAAAAAATCGTTGCCAGAAATTTTTTCTGAATTCTGTAATCAACCATAATGTTCCGATATTTTTTGAGCGACTGTGCAAATAAAAGCGTGAGGGTCGAAACTACAGTTCCCAGGTTCGAGTCCCAGCTGGGCCACTATTAAGATTTATTTCCGCTAATCTCGCCACCCTGTTCTAGGTCAGTAGGGGACACCGATGGGCTTGAAAAGGCCTCCGTCCGTTGGATGGGACGTTAAGCCGTGGCTCCGTGTACAGGAGAGCCGTACCCTTTGCACATCAAGGAACACACTGGACGGCCTCGACGGGAGGCTACCATCTGTATCCTAACAACTGTCCAGTGGATCCCCTTTCTCAGACTTCTCTGAGGCTTTGGGGTCCTTGTGACCTAGCCATTTACCCCATTGTGTGACCCCTGAGCGGCACTTCTTTGCACACAATAGGTTAAATGGTCAGGTTGAGGGCTCAGAGAAGGTTGGGGGAGGGGACCCACTGGAACAGCTGTTGGGAGACAGATGGTAGCCTCCCGTCAAGACTATACAGCGTGTTCTTTAACGTGCACAGGGTATGGCTCTCCTACACATAGGGCCACGGCTTAAAGTCCCATCCGACGGATGGTGGCCTTTCCAAGTCCGTCGTCGATCGGTGTTATCTAAAGCTGGCCCAGGTGGGACTCGAACCTGAGAACTGCAGATTATAAGCCTGGCGCGCTACCGGCTGAATTCTCCCCCCCCCCCGGTGTTGGTTGTGGGGGGAGGAGATAACGTTAAAAATAAAAAGATAATTTGTCGTTTTATGCCGTTTAACGTCACATCTTTAGTTCAAAATTATGTTCCGTTTGATAAATTAACTTTTATTAATTCCCAAATAATACTACTAACCTAACACTGTTGAAATTTGTGTTGGTTAGTTAGTAAAGGGACTATTAAATTGAATCTGGGACAAGGGATCCGTAAAAATTAAACTCCAGTTGCTGATAAAACGGCTTTGAATCTAATTCCGCCCCCCTGAATTTAAGAGGATGAAAAAAAATCAGCATTCATTAATAGAGTGATTGATATTTGGTCCTTCTAGATGCACAAAAAAATCGCGAAAATTAAAAAAAAGTTTTTTTTAGAGATCTGAATCCACCTCTCCTTTACTAGTAGCTAAACTCGCGAACCACTAAGAGAATATAGATGCAAGGTTCACATGATGTTGAGTAACTAATTTAATTATTCACAGAATACACAAAACGCGTAAATGTAATTTGCTAACTTACAGTTTCAATCAAGGAACAAAAGCAGTGTTAGGTGGTGGCCTTTAGCCGAGAAGAATCCTGAAAAATAAAAAGAAAATATATCAAATCATTTTAAAGAATTATTAATGTTCAGTACGAAGTGCTTCTATATTACATGCTTAGCTGAAAAAAATTTATCCATTATGCGACTTTATTTTGCTGTTAGACGAGGTGGAATATTTCTATCTCTGAGCGGCACTTTTTGCACACCATGGGCTAAATGGCCAGGTCACAAGGACCCCGTGGGCCCAGAAAAGGTTGGGGGAAGGGTACCCAATGGGCAGCTGTTAGTAGATAGATAGTGACCACCCGTCAAGGTTATCCAGTGTGTTCTTTAACGTGCACAGGGTATGGCTCTCCCGCACACGGGGCCACGGCTTAACCTCCCATCCTGCGGATGGCGGCCTTTCCAAGCCAATGGGTGTCCCCTACTAACCGTGGGCAGAGCGGGGAGTTTTGCGGAGATAAATCTCAATGCTGACCTAGCTGGGACTCGAACCTAGGAACTGCAGATTACGATCCTGGCGCGCTACCGACTGAGCCACCCCCGCCCAGGAGACGGAGAAGAACTACGAAAAATTATTTTACGAAAGTTATTTATAAATCAGTTGGGATTTTAAGGCAGCATTGTGTAAGTTTTCTAGCATAAGAAGAACAGACTGGCAGAAAATTTACATTAGTAGGAACCTTTCTAATTCGAAAAATTGTTCATTAAATGTAATAAAAGCATAAAAAATGTAGTAAGTATTGTTTCAAACTGTTTATTCCACAAGCGTGGTCTCAAGGTTTGGGTTGGGTTGTTTTACCTCTGAGCGGCACTTTTTTGCACACCATGGGCTAAATGGCCAGGTCACATGGACCCCGAAGGCTCAGAGAAGGTTGGGGGAGGGGACCCACTGGAACAGCTGTTGGGAGACAGATGGTAGCCTCCCGTCAAGGCCATCCAGCGTGTTTTTTAACGTGCACAGTGTATGTCTCTCCCGCACACGGGGCCAAGGTTTAACGTCCCATCCGACGGACGGCGGCCTTTCCAAGCCCATCGGTGTCCCCTACTGACCGTGGGAAGGGAGGGGAATTTTGCGGAGATAAATCTCAACGCTGACCCAGCTGGGACTCGAACCTGGGAACTACAGATTACGAGCCTGGCGCGCTACCGACTGAGCCACCCCCGCCCCGTGTTCTCAAGGTGCTTCCATAGAGTTTTGCTAGGACGACGAAAAAGTGAGGATAATGCCCAAGTAAAAAGAAAACGTATTGTGAATGCATGACGGAATTTCACAGGCGTACTAATTTAACATTAAATCAACAAAATTTATCCATTTCACGTTCGCAGTTTAAGGTTTTTAATAATTACTATCTCCTTTAAACTCTAGAAGGTAACAAGGCCAATTTACAGATATAATCTGGAAAAAGAATTCTAATCGTCGATCGAATTGAAGTGCACGATATCAATGATCGACCATCGTGGAATTTAAATTACAATGCCATAACTTGTTATGCAATACAAAAAAAAAGTGGAAAAGCTCTGTAAATCTGATGTGACGGAAATGGGAAAACGCAGATACAACCTAAACCAGCTCGACGACGATGCCATATGAAACCCATGACGTTTGAAGAGCCCACGTGGAGAGATGGAAAAGGCAGAGAAAAGTATCTCCGTCTCCATTTCCTGAAGACTTGCTGACATAGCGAGATCGTCTTTTCTCTCTCTGTACGTAATGTTTGCTTCTCGATGAAACGACGACAAAAGGTACCATCCGTCTTTCCAGTCATTAAGAGGAAAATGATGGAAGTGCTTTCTGTTCCCGTAATGGCAAATCCATAGAGCAGCAATGACATCGGAGATAGATGACTTACCTTTCGATGCAGAAGCAGAAAACTGCTCTTAGCGAATGAAACACAGAGGAAGTCGAAAGTGAAGGGACGGAGAGTGAGAGGAAGAAGAGTTGTTGGCTCTCTTTCTTTCTCTACCACAGAATACGTTCGGCATTTGCGAACCAACGTACGTCGCTTCATTTGTCAGAGAAAGAAAGTCTGTACAATCTGAGAAGTTCTCTTATGCAGTTCTCATTGAGGTCTCGGCCTTGTTTACTGCGGATCTTTTGGGTTTTGCGGAAAATTTTGACATTGCCAGAAACAAGTATACATTAAAAAGATTCTTTCAAAATGGAATCTTTTGTGTTTCGGCTGCTTTCCAAGTTAGCAGGGACATACATATGTCCCTGCTAATGGATGCATATTTCCCAGTATGATTTAGAATGCATATTTAGAATGCATATTCCCCAGTATGAATTTCCTGTTAAGTAATGGGGGCGGGGGTGGCTCAGTCGGTAGCGCGCCAGACTCGTAATCTGTAGTTCCCAGGTTCGAGTCCCAGCTGGGTAAGCGTTGAGATTTATCTCCGCAAATTCCCCGCCCTGCCCACGGTCAGTAGGGGACACCGATGGGCTTGGAAAGGCCGCCGTCCGTCGGATGGGACGTTAAGCCGTGGCTTCGTGTGCGGGAGAGCCATACCCTGTGCACGTTAAAGAACACACTGGATGGCCTTGACGGGAGGCTACCATCTGTCTCCCAACAGCTGTTCCAGTGGGTCCCCTCCCCCAACCTTCTCTGTGTCTTCGGGGTCCATGTGACCTGGCCATTTAGCCCATGGTGTGCAAAAAAGTGTCGCTCAGAGGTAAAACAACCCAACCCATGTTAGTTATACAAAAGTTTAAACAAATGACCCGCAAAGCATCTGCTTATCTGCAGGAGAGAAGAATAATAACGTTACATGAAAATACATAAGATATAGTTTAAAACAATGTCATCGAATTATGTGAATTTCAGTGGAAGCTCCATTGTGGTGGTTCAAATTCTTATATTGAATTTAGTGCCTAGAAGAAAATTTTCAGTCTTATTTTTGATTTCTTTAAATTTGTTTAATAAAATAATTTCCCTTGGCAATTGATTGAACAGGTAAGGTATTGTATATGCCCTTGTACATTTACTGTAATTATTTAAATATCTTTGGAATTTGGAAATAATTTTTGGATTAATCTGCGGCCCCGTGTGCGGGAGAGCCATACCCTGTGCATTTTTTAAAACACGGCTGTATGCTCTTCAATGGAGGCTACAATCTATCTCCTAACATCTGTTTAGTGAGTCTCCTCCCCGTACCACCTCTGAGCTCTCGGGGTCCTTGTGACCTGGCAATTTAGCATCACTGGAGACAGCAACAAAAGAGATCTTGATCGGCGACCTGTAACTTAGCAGTCAGAGCGCCAGACATGTTGAGAGAGAGTCGTTTTTATTTTTTATTTTTTTTTTTCGTCTTCTATTTTTTCTTGAAACGTGAAAGAATAGAGAAAGATATATCTCTGGGTATTATCGGAATATTTATTATTATAGGAAACTTCATTTAAATATTTAATATCTTTGAATGTAGTGATCACATCATTTTATGCTACAAGAACATTCCCGTTTTAAGAATGAAGAAAATACGATAAGAGGATTGAACAAGAAAAAAAAAAATGCATGCCTTTCAAAGCTTATTAATAAGCCTTAGTCCGTACGAAAAAGCGAAAACAGACTTTAAAATCTTAAAGTATACACAAGGTACATGATTTAACAACTTACACATCAGTCTGTCGAATTTGGCGGCAAAATGAGGATGCAATACCACTTCCTCCCTCGTAATCTTCCCTCCTCCTACTCGCTGTGCACTTACAAGCACTAATTTCAGTTTCTGCCTTTGATAATCCATTTTAATTGTTTCCCCAGACTCGGCAAATACAGTTACGGTGATGCTACGAGATTGGCGCAGCGCTAGGTAAAAACTAATCACAGCAGAAAAACAAGTCTTAATGTATCTTCTTCATCTTTTCCGTTTCCTAAAATGCAGCTTCTATTTTCCCGCGAAAGCCTCCATAAAACACGCGAGCAAAAATAAGTTGCCTTTCACGGGAAGGGGAGGGTCATACGAAGTGACTTTATTTCCTCCTTCTAGTCTGACGACTAAATCCTTCAACTTCATCATCACGTGAGCAAGCTGCCAGACCCACACCGTTAACGACTGACCCTCAGCGCCACCCCCTCCTTCTCCACGCCCTCCCCCCACAACATAAAGCCCAGAGAAGAGCTCATTAATAAGGCTTCGTCCGGAAAGAGGTCACAGGAGTGGCCGTGTCCGCGGTTCGGATCGATGGCGACAGAGAACGGTGGAGATGGCCTGCGAGCCATGGCGTCGGTAATGATGCACACGTGCTATCACATGACAGCTCCACACAGCCCCGACTAATTCAATTAAACGTGTTCCCTATTTTTCCGCGCATAATTACTGAGACAAAAGAGATGAGAAAAACTTAGCCGCTTTGACAAAACGGGGGCTCCCATCACGTTTTGTTCTTCCGTATTCTTTTTTACTTTTATTTTAAAAAAGTCACCATTTTCAGTTCTTTCACCTTCGTCTTTTTCACACCGGTGAATTAAAACTGTGACAAACGAGTGGGGGAAGGAAAAAGGGGGAGGAAAAAGAGGGGGGGAGTGACAGGGAAGGAAGCGCTGTACATTCACTATGCAATGCAGCCTCCAGACTTCCACTGGCCACACCTAATGGTTCTTTAGAGTGGGGACAAAAGACTTTTCTCGCCATTCACTGTGGAATAGAAGTAGCTACAGAAGTGTGCGCACTTCCTACATGTTGCTGGAAGATTCGTCTTTGTCGCGAAAAGTAGTCGGATACCTTTTTAGCGGGTACAAAAACGGGCGAATCAAATGCAGAACAAAAATCTTTTTTTTTTTGTCCAAGCTTTCTTTTCTTCGAAATAAGCTGATACGCATTTGGATGAAAGTCAAATTCGGAACAGAAACAGGATTGCCAGGCTTTTTTTTTTTGTTCCTTTAACAAGGCAGCAGGCATGCTGGAGGCATTTGGAGGTGAAAGCTTTTATTTCCATCACCTTGTCATTAACGGACGCACCTATTTCGAATGCATTAATCAGTGAGAACAAAGGTAAACTGATGTAGATTTTGAACTTTTTTTTTTTATCTCATATATAATACTTAGCTGTCATGGGTCTATCCTGAGCTACAGCTCTTGTGCACTTGGTTGCTGGTCGTTATTTGATATCGTCCACGAACAGATTTCTGCATGTCCTCATTTTTCTGTAGCTGGGTCAGCGTTGAGATTTATCTCCGCAAAATTCCCCGCTCTGCCCACGGTCAGTAGAGGACACTGATTAGCTTGGAAAGGCCGCCGTCCGTCGGATGGGACGTTAAGCTGTGGCTCCGCGTGCGGGAGAGCCATACCCTGTGCACGTTAAAGAACACGCTGGATGGTCTTGACGGGAGGCTACCATCTGTCTCCCAACAGCTGTTCCAGTCGGTCCCCTCCCCCAACCTTCTCTGAGCCTTCGGGGTCCACGTGACCTGGCCATTTAGCCCATGGTGTGCAAAAAAGTGCCGCTCAGAAGTAAAACAACCCAACCTCATTTTTCTGAGGCCTTTAGGCACACACTAGCAGCATTTTTTTGCATCGCAACTGGCCAAATTACTAGGACTCCAAAAGCTCATAAGTTTCAGAGAGGGGAGTCTACTTGGCAGCTGTTAGGAGCAGCTGGATATATCCTGTTAAGAATGCCTTTTACAGCTTTTAGTCCTATTCGAGTTTCCCATTCCCAATGAGGACTAAGCACTTCAAAATATTACCCTATCCTGTAAATAGAGACACATCAGAGTTCCGTTTCTGAATGATGAAAAAGCGCTTCAACCTGAGAATCTGGGGCGGGGGTGGCTCAGTCGCTAGCGCGCCAGGCTAGTAATCTGTAGTTCCAGGTTCGAGTCCCAGCTGGTTCAGCGCTGAGATTTATCCCCGCAAAATTCCCCGCCCTGCCCACGGCCAGTCGGGGACACCGATGGGCTTGAAAAGGCCGCCGTCCGTCGGATGGGACGTTAAGCCGTGGTCCGTGTACGGGAGAGCCATACCCTATGCATGTTAAAGAACACGCTGGATGGCCTTGACGGGAGGCTACCATCTGTCTCCCAACAGCTGTTCCAGTGGGTCCCCTCCCCAACCTTCTCTGAGCCTTCGGGGTCCTTGTGACCTGGCCATTTAGCCCATGGTGTGCAAAAAAGTGGCGCTCAGAGGTAAAACAACCCAACATCCTGAGAATCTCAGGTCTCGACTCTCGCATCCCAGGGGGCGGGGGTGGGTTAGTCGGTAGCGCGCCAGGCTCGTAATCTGTAGTTCCCAGGTTCGAGTCCCAGCTGGGTCAGCGTTGAGATTTATCTCCGCAAAATTTCCCCGCCCTGCCCACGGTCAGTAGGGGACACCGATGGGCTTGGAAAGGCCGCCGTCCGTCGGATGGGACGTTAAACCGTGGCCGTGTGCGGGAGAGCCATACCCTCTGCACGTTAAAGGACACGCTGGATGGCCTTGAAGGGAGGCTACCATCTGTCTCCCAACAGCTGTTCCAGTGGGTCCCCTCCCCCAACCTTCTCTGAGCCTTCGGGGTCCATGTGACTTGGCCATTTACCCCATGGTGTGCAAAAAAGTGCCGCTCAGAGGTAAAACAACCCAACTCGCATCCCAAGATTGAGGACAGAAAAGTTATCCAATCTACTGATATTTTTCAATGAAAAAATGCTTCAGATACTTCTCAGCTCAGAATCCGATTTCTCATCCGACATAACAGGAAAAAGAGCATTGTCATTCCTTAATATGCAACAATAATAGATAAAACCATGATCAATATTTTTCGTTGGCATGCATCGTCGAAAGAAATAATATTAACTAATTTCCATCGTTTGAAATTCGACAGTACACAGCTCAAAATTGCAAACTCAAGAGAATAGAGAAAAAACAGGTTGTTTAGTGTGCTCGGCTACGGATCGAAGGGTCCTGGGTTCGATTCCCGGATAAGACGTGAAAATTTCTTGTGTTATCTGTCTGTGGAGGTCTCGCCTTATTCGCATTTTCTATATGGCCTGTTATACTGAAAGCTGTCAGACC
Organism: Ryuthela nishihirai; assembly: GCA_038380435.1. Taxonomy (NCBI): domain Eukaryota; kingdom Metazoa; phylum Arthropoda; class Arachnida; order Araneae; family Heptathelidae; genus Ryuthela; species Ryuthela nishihirai. Next base: position 76,179,859 of record JAWZYU010000010.1, read on the forward strand.
TCTGTGGCAAGCATCTGTTTCAGGGGTAGTTGCTTTTTCTTAGATACCAACTTTTAACCATAAAAGTATTTCTTGTTGAAATTCAAAGGGATTCTTTAAAAAGCATCTCTCCCTAATAAATAGAAGAAAAAAAAGCGGTTTTAAACTCGAATTATGGTTCCTCATGGGTAAAGAAGAGAGATAGGTACCGAGTGATCATTTGAAAAGGTACAGGGGAGTCAAAAATGTTACATTTAACATTCTAAAGGATTTACAAAAAATTAAAATTTGGGAAAAATGGTTCGAAATCGGATTCTATTATAGGTAGGGAAAAAACAACGGTTCGCATAACATGAAAGTTGGGTTGTTTTACCTCTGAGCGGCACTTTTTTGCACACCATGGGCTTAATGGCCAGGTCACATGGACCCCGAAGGCTCAGAGAAGGTTGGGAGAGAGGACCCACTGGAACAGCTGTTTGGAGACAGATGGTAGCCTCCGGTCAAGGCCATCCAGCGTGTTCTTTAACGTGCACAGGGTATGGCTCTCCCGCACACGGGGCCACGGCTTAACGTCCCATCCAACGAACGGCGGCCTTTTTTAAGCCCATCGGTGTCCCCTACTGACCATGGGCAGGGCGGGGAATTTTGCGGAGATAAATCTCAACGCTGACCCAGCTGGGACTCGAACCAGGGAACTGCAGATTACGAGCCTGGCGCGCTACCGACTGAGCCACCCCCGCCCCACATAACATGAAAGTGTGCATACATGAAATGATATTTGACAGATATTTACTGTGGATTATTACACTAGGTATAATTTTATATTTATAACTAGATTTTATTAACATGTTTTATGTTACTCTTGTCTTTAATGCTTATAAATTAAATGAATTTTTAAATGTTTTTGTCTCACTTTTCATACTGCATGCAGCGGCGGGGGTAGTTCAGTCGATAGCGCGCCAGGCTCGTAATCTGCAGTTCCCAGGTTCGAGTCCCAGCTGGGTCAGCGTTGAGATTTATCTCCGCCAAATTCCCCGCCCTGCCCACGGTCAATAGGGGACACCGATGGGCTTGGAAAGGCCGCCGTCCGTCGGATGGGACGCTAAGCCGTGGCCCCGTGTGCTGGAGAGACATACCCTGTGCACGCTAAAGAACACGCTGGATGGCCTTGACGGGAGGCTACCATCTGTCTCCCAACAGCTGTTCCAGTGGGTCCCCTCCCCCAACATTCTCTGAGTCTTCGGGGTCCATGTGACCTGGCCATTTAGCCCATGGTGTGCAAAAAAGTGCCGGTCAGAGGTAAAACAACCCAACCCATTCCTTTTCAGGTTTATATTTTCCGATTCTTTTTTTTTGAGTCCCACCAAATGGAAAGGAAACATCGGCCAGGAGTTCGTGTTCACCCATTCCTTCCCTGACCAATCGATAAGGGAACGTAATTGGTAGCCAGTCGTGTAACAAAGCCTGTCAGCCGACCATCACTCGCACGCTGACTTAGTGGCTTCGGTGCAGATGGTTGGAAAGGATCGTCTTCCTCCTCCTCCTCTCCTGAGGAGGAGGACTGTCATCATCTCCCTTCTGGATGCTTCGAAGAAGAGGACGCTGAAAAATAAAACAGGGAGAAGAAATGGAGGCAGGATGAAGAAGATGAAGTGAAGAGTTAAAGGCGCAGAGGAAATAACAGGAAGAAGAGATGATGGAATGGAAGAAGGAGGAGGATTTACGGAGAAGACGTAATAAGAGATTAAGAGGACGTGATGGAATGGAAACATGACTTCGAGGATGAACAGATTCGGTGGATAAGAGAATCTGAAAGGGTTGTGTACTCTTGCATCAAAGATATAACCTCTATTCGAGGTTATATCTTTGATACAAGAGTACACAACCCTTTCAGAGGGAGCGGGGGTGGCTCAGTCTGTAGCGCGCCAGGCTCGTAATCTGTAGTTCCCAGGTTCGAGTCCCAGCTGGGTCAGCGTTGAGATTTATCTCCGCAAAATTCCCCGCCCTGCCCACGGTCAGTAGGGGACACCGATGGGCTTGGAAAGGCCGCCGTCCGTCGGATGGGACGTTAAGCCGTGTGCGGGAGAGACATACCCTGTGCACGTTAAAGAACACGCTAGATGGCCTTGACAGGAGGCTACCATCTGTCTCCCAACAGCTGTTCCAGTGGGTCCCCTCCCCCAACCTTCTCTGAGCCTTCGGGGTCCATATGACTGGCCATTTAGCCCATGGCGTGCAAAAAAGTGCCGCTCAGAGGTAAAACAACCCAACTCTTTCAGATTTTCTTTGTTTCGTGTACTTTTTGAAACTGTCCAATAAATTCGTGCGCATCAGTACGTCTTATACGTATTAGTAAAACTATTTATATGTTTCAAATATTGTGGAATACATTCCTCTGTAATATGTGTTGAGATATTTCCATATTATGTGAAAGAGGAACCACATCCAAACAAAAATACCCCCTCAAGCAGCTGCTTGCCACAGAGGTCTGACAGGAGACTGTCAGTTTATATGCCATAGTAGAAGGTCTGTGAGGATGGTGGGACCTCATCAGAAAAGCAACACGAACATCCATGCCTTATCCGGGACTCGAACCCAGATCGGCGTAGATCAGTAGCCAAGCGCGCTAACCACTCGGCTACAGGACGGCACACATCCAAAGCTCTCCTAAATTTGCAAATAAGTTTTTTAATGGTAAGTATCACAAGAGGTAAATTGGAAGATCTCAATTTACTAATGGGGGGGGGGGGGAGATATCAGACTTTAGCCCCTCGAATCTTTAATCGAAACTGGAAAACAATAATTACCTTACTTTACGGCATATAAGATGCATGGGTATAAGATGTACAGTCGCTCAAAAAAAATATCCGAACACTATGGTTGATTACAGAATTCAGAAAAAATATCTGGCAACGATTTGTTTAGAAATTAGTGATCGAATTAGTGACGAAGGTTGCCAGATCACTAATTTCTAAACAAATCGTTGCCAGATATTTTTTCTGAATTCTGTAATTAACCATAGCGTTCGGATACTTTTTTGAGCGGCTGTACCTTAGAAATACGATGCGGCAAAACAGAATGAATGGATTGGTACTTCTAAACATATTTAAAGAGACTCCAAATCCATTTAAAGAGACTTCCAAATGAGGTTTTAAGTAAAATGAAAATTAATATAAAATAGTAAATGTTTTTACAACTCTCTAACAATTTTCTAAGTTGGGTTGTTTTACCTCTGAGCGGCACTTTTTTGCACACCATGGGCTAAATGGCCAGGTCACAAGGACCCCGAAGGCTCAGAGAAGGTTGAGGGAGGGGACCCACTGGAACAGCTGTTGGGAGACAGATGGTAGCCTCCCGTCAAGGCCCTCCAACGTGTTCTTTAACGTGCACAGGGTATGGCTCTCCCGCACACGGGGCCACGGCTTAACGTCCCATCCGACGGACGGCGGCCTTTACAAGCCCATCGGTGTCCCCTACTGACCGTGGGCAGGGCGGAGAATTTTTGCGGAGATAAATCTCAACGCTGACCCAGCTGGGACTCGAACCTGAGAACTACAGATTACGAGCCTGGCACGCTACCGACTGAGCCACCCCCGCCCCACTCTAACAATTTTCTAAGACTATAAGGGTTTTTCCCTTTGCATTTATACGATTCATTTTTATTCATGCAAAAATATGACTTGAGCTTTTAATACCGAAATTATCGTAAATTTGAATTCTGAGTCACAATTTTTTTTAAAAATACAGGTGCTATATCCCCTCCTCTCCCTCTCCATTAGGCGACGGACGCCCACTATCGAAATCTATAGAGTGTTAGTTAAAGTGCACAAAGTATGGCTTTCTTGCATGTATCATAGCTTAACGATCTATCAGACAGACGGTCCCCTTTCTAATATCGGGGCGGGGATGGTTCAGTCGGTAGCGCGCCAGGCTCGTAATATGTAGTTCCCAGGTTCGAGTCCCAGTTGGGTCAGCGTTGAAATATATCTCCGCAAAATTTCGCACCCTGTCCACGGTCAGTACGGGACATCGATGGGCTTGGGAAAGTCGCGTTAAGCCGTGGCCCCATGTGTGAGAGAGCCATACTCTGTGCACGTTAAAGAACACGCTGGATGGCCTTGACGGGAGGCTACCATCTGTCTCCCAACAGCTGTTCCAGTGGGTCTCCTCCCCCAACCTTCTCTGAGCCTTCGGAGTCCATGCGATCTGGTCATTTAGCCCATGGTGTGCAAAAAATGTCATTCAGAGGTAAAACAACTCAACCCAACTCTCCAATATCATCGATGTTGTGTAGTTTTACCTCTGAGCCACACATTTGAGCACCCAATGGGGCAGGTCACAAGGATTTGAAGAAGGTTGGGGGTGGGGAGGAAGGAGACTCAGTGGATAGCCTATTAGGATATTGATGGAAGTCTCCCATCAAAGCCATTCATCATGTTCTTTAACGTACGAGGTAAGACTCTCCTATTCACGAGACACGCCTTTACGTCTCATCCGACGAACGGTAATTGGTGCCGGTTTAGCGAAGATAAATCTTAAGTGGGATTCGAACCTGAAACACCAGTTTACGAGCCTTGAGAGCTACCTTATGAACCAACCCCCGCCCCCACAGGGAACTATGCAAAAAGTATTATAAAAGTAACTGAAAGAAAAGTACACTACAGAAGTAACGACCATAAAGAATGTCGTTAATTGAAATCAGCAATTTTAACCTGAATTATTCATTTCATGTAGGTTCTTAGAGATCTTTTCAATTCATGTGTTGCAATCATGGAACCGACGTTGCAATCTATTTCGCACTGAGCTGTAGTTGGGTTTGTTTACCTCTGAGCACCACTTTTTTGCACACAATGGGCTAAATGGCCAGGTCACAAGGACCCCGAAGGCTCAGAGAAGGTTGGGGGAGGGGACCCACTAGAACAGCTGTTGGGAGACAGATGGAAACCTCTCGTCAAGGCCATCCAGCGTGTTCTTTAACGTGCACAGGTTATGGCTCTCCAGCACACGGGGCCACGGCTTAACGTCCCATCCGACGAACGGCGGCCTTTCCAAGCCCATCGATGTCCCCTACTGACCGTGGGCATGGCGGAGAGTTTTGCGGAGATAAATCTCAACGCTGGCCCAGTTGGGACTCGAACCTGGGAACTGCAGATTACGAGCCTGGCGCGCTACCGACTGAGCCATCCCCCCCCAAAAAAAAGAAACCCCTGAGCGGCACTTTTTTGCACACCATGGGCTAAATGACCAGGTCACAAGGACTCCAAAGGCTAAGGCTGGGAAGATAGGAAGAGTTTTGGTTGGTTTTACCTCTAGGCGCACTTTTTTTTTCACACAATGGGCTAAATAACCAGGTCACAAGGACCCCGAAGGCTCAGAGAAGGTTGGGGGAGGAGACCCACTAGAACAGCTGTTGGGAGACAGATGGCAACCTCTCGTCAAGGCCATCCAGCGTGTTCTTTAACGTGCACAGGTTACGGCTCTCCCGCACACGGAGCCACAGCTTAACGTCCCATCCGACGGACGGCGGCCTTTCCAAGCCCATCGGTGTCCCCTACTGTCCGTGGGAAGGGCGGGGAGTTTTGCGGAGATAAATGCACTGAGCTAGAAGAACGAGTTCACGAATATATATCAAGTCGCAGCTAAATCTCGCCACGTCACTCGCTCGAGGCAGGGACGAGAAATGGCACGCATTTATCGTCATTCGAATGCTCGAAGGATGACGTAAAACAATGGCAAACACAGAGATGGTATCTATAACTGCAGATCTCAATAAGGGCTTCACTGCTGCTTTTGCATTCAAAGCGAGCTGCTACCTGCCTGTAATGGATGAGCAATGAGCAACTGAGCATTTACGTGAGAGTAATTCTCCTCTTTTCTGTTCACGTGGTGGCTGCGAGGTCGTGTTTCAATTGCCGTCGGTTTTTGAATCTCCTCATAAATTGTTGCCTCATATCTTACACAAGTCACGTTCAATGGACACGGATGTTGTTTGTGGTCTTCTGCTCTCCCCGAGGAGATGGAACTCACTCTGCTCGGCTTTCGTCGTCCGATGTTATTAGGAGAGAGCCGAGTTGCTTTCTTTGGTTGTTATGACGTTAGACATGCCCGAGGACAGATCGCAGTTTTTGCTCTTTGGATCGCTCGGTTATGTTCCCACTTCGACAGGAGCATAACAATTTATTATGTGCGAGCCACTCAAAGGAATTACTCACCCACTATCATTAACACCCGGAGGAAATATAATAATTAATGGATATATAGATCATCCGTAATTCGAATGGGCAGCCATTAGGGTGACGCTTCGCAAAGGGCAAACAATATGTCGTTTTTCTCTCGTAGATGGGGCGGGGGTGGCTCAGTCGGTAGCGCGCCAGACTCGTAATCTGTAGTTCCCAGGTTCGAGTCCCAGATGGGTCAGCGTTGAGATTTATCTCCGCAAAATTCCCCGCCCTGCCCACGGTCAGTAGGGGATACCGATGGGCTTGTAAAGGCCGCCGTCCGTCGGATGGGACGTTAAGCCGTGGCCCCGTGTGCCGGAGAGACGTACCCTGTGCACGTTAAAGAACACGCTGGATGGCCTTGACGGGAGGCTACCATCTGTCTCCAACAGCTGTTCCAGTGGGTCCCCTCCCCCAACCTTCTCTGAGCCTTCGGGGTCCATGTGACCTGGCCATTTAGCCCATGGTGTGCAAAAAAGTGCCGCTCAGAGGTAAAACAACCCAACCCAATTCTCTCGTAGACTCCGTTGGTAAACTTAAGAGAGTTTTGCTTTGCCAGATCAGAAAAATTAATAATAAGCATTATTTCATTAAGAATAAAAATGTTGTTGGGTTGTTGTTTTACCTCTGAGCGGCACTTTTTTGCACACCATGGGCTAAATGGCCAGGTCTCATGGACCCCGAAGGCTCAGAGAAGGTTGGGGGAGGGGACCCACTGAAACAGCTGTTGGGAGACAGATGGTAGCCTCCCGTCAAGGCCATCCAGCGTGTTCTTTAACGTGCACAGAGTATGGCTCTCCCGCACACGGGGCCACGGCTTAACGTCCCATCCGACGGACGGCGGACTTTCCAAGCCCATCGGTGTCCCCTACTGACCGTGGGCAGGACGGGGAATAAAAATGTTGTTCAAGTTGCCAGATCACAATAACCTCTTCAGAGGGAGGTTAGGCTCTATAGTCTTCGAGCACCACTTTTACCAAAATGGGCTAAATGACCAGGTCACAAGGACTCCAAAGGCTAATGCTGGGAAGATAGGAAGAGTTTTGGTTCATTTTACCTCTAGGCGGCACTTTTTTTTTCACACAATGGGCTAAATAACCAGGTCACAAGGACCCCGAAGGCTCAGAGAAGGTTGGGGGAGGGGACCCACTGGAACAACTGTTGGAAGACAGATGGTAGCCTCCCGTCAAGGCCATCCAGCGTGTTCTTTAACGTGCACAGGGTATGGCTCTCCCGCACACGGGGCCACGGCTTAACGTCCCATCCGACGAACGGCGGCCTTTCCAAGCCCATCGGTGTCCCCTACTGACCGTGGGTAGGGCGGGGAATTTTTGCGGAGATAAATTTCAACGCTGACCCAGCTGGGACTCAAACCTGGGAACTACAGATTACGAGCCTGCCTGGCGCGCTACCGACTGAGCCACCCCCGCCCCATGCTGTACAAGGAGTTAACTAAACGTCGTAAACGACAGAAGCCAGATAATCCATCGTCGTCCTTTTTATCGCCGAGGGTGGAGCACGAGTCAAGTGGAGAAAAATCGAAAAAGCTGGTCTTCTGAGGTCACCAGACTTTAAATTTCTAATGATATTCAAGAATCTCTGTAATCGAGATTGTTAAATAAATATTGAATAGAGATCGCAATGATGAAAGAATAAACTTTCGGTTTATTTATTATTTACAAGAATGTGGAACTATTTTTACACATGCCACAAAGTATTATTTTGTTTACGTTGCGATAAAAATAAAAAACCTCTTTGCATATGCAACCGATGTTATCTGATGACTGAGTCTCGTGTACTTTTGCCCCACGTGACCCGAGTAGATGGTGAAATCTGATCACCGTTTCTGGAGGTCAACTTCAGAGCTGAAGAGGAGGACTGTCCTCAGCGTCTCCTTATTCCTTGAACACTGATGTCCTTGTGACCTTGGCAATAAAGAAACCACTCCAGAGGTAAAAAGAATCCAACGAATCTTGGGCACGTATATAACGGGATACAATAGGAATAGCACGTGATTCATTGCCAAATAAAGGAAGCTTTAGACAAAATAATGAATAAAGAATATAAAAAAGTGAATAAAGGAATCACCAGACATTACATCACTTTGTGGATTTTCATGAAATACATAAAATAATACTCATTTTTAGTATGCATATCTAGATAAAAAATCTCTAAAATTCAATGAAAGATTATGAGTGTCTTGGAATGGATGACAACAATTGTTCAAGGTACCTCTACGATAATAGGTTGGATTGTTTCATTCTAAGTGGGGCGGGGGTGGCTCACCCGTTAGCGCGTCAGACACGTAATCTGCAGTTTTCAGGTTCGAGTTCTAGCTGGGCCAATGTTGGGATTTACCTTCCTAAATCTCCCCACCCTGCTCACGGACATTAGGGGACACTGATGGGCTTAGAAAGACCGCCGTCCGTCGGGTAGAACGCTAAGCCGTTGTTCCGTGTGTGGGAGAGAGTTCAAGAGCACATTGGATGGCCGTGATAGGAGGCTACCATCTGTCTCTCCCAAGAGCTGTCGAGTGGAGCCCTCCCCCAAACCTTCCCTGAGCGTCAGGAGTCCTTGTGAATTTTGCGGAGATAAATCTCAACGCTAGCTCGGTCGACATTCGAACCTGAGAACTTGAGATTACGAGCATGGCAGTAGTAGCATAAATGAGAGTTCTGGGCCAATGTTAAAGTATAGGGAATCCCATGTTAACTTATGGGACACTTTTGGGGTTGGGTTGTTGGGTTGGGTTGTTTTACCTCTGAGCGGCACTTTTTTGCACACCATGTGCTAAATGGCCAGGTCACATGGACCCCGAAGGCTCAGAGAAGGTTGGGGGAGGGGACCCACTGGAATAGCTGTTGGGAGACAGATGGTAGCCTCCCGTCAAGGCCATCCAGCGTGTTCTTTAACGTGCACAGGGTATGGCTCTCCCGCACACGGGGCCACGGCTTAACGTCCCATCCGACGGACGGCGGCCTTTCCAAAGTCCATCGGTGTCCCCTACTGACCGTGGGCAGGGCGGGGAATTTTGCGGAGATAAATCTCAACGCTGACCCAGCTGGGACTCGAACCTGAGAACCTGGACTTCGGACCAGCTGGGACTCGAACAATGATTCGCAGAGACCAGAAGCCCAGTTCGATGAGTCAAAGTATGCTTGACTATAGATCACAAGAACCAAGGTTTGAGCTCTAGATAAGGAATGAATGTGTTTTTTTTTTGTTTTTTTGCTAAGATTTCTCAGTCGTACAGACATTCTCTTTGTGGGCAGGGCGGGGAATTTTGCGGAGATAAATCTCAACGCTGATCCAGTTGGGACTCGAACCTGGGAACTACAGATTACGAGCCTGGCGCGCTACCGACTGAGCCACCCCCGCCCCAAACAGCGATGCCTTATCCGGGGCATAAATACTTCTTCTCCCCATCCAGGGAGAGGTAGGCTGCATGAGGATTTTGTATGTAGTGAAAGATTTTGTCAGATCTCTGTGGCAAGCAGCTATTTGAGGGATACTTGAGCATTGCAATGATATGAAAGTTAGGGTATGTATACTGCTCACAAAAATTAGGGGATATTTTTATCGCTTCATATTCATTTTGAAATATCCCCTAATTTTTGTGAGCAGTATATATAGCGATCTAGTAACGCGGCCGAGTGGTTAGCACGCTTGGCTACTGATCTAAGGGACCTGGGTTCGAGCCCCGGATTAGGCATGGATGTGTGTGTCGTTTTTCTGCTGAGATCCTGCCATCCTCTCAGATCTACTGTGGCATATAAACTGACAAGCTCCTGTCAGACCTCTGTGACAAGCAGCTGCTTGAGGGGGTATTTATTTATTTTATTTTTTTTCTAGTAACGCAAATCTCATAACTTGATGTCCCCAGGTTCGAGTACGCTGTCTGTTATTGGTTGGTTGTTTTATCTCTGACAGACATTTGTTTTGCACACCATGGGTTAAATGACCAGGTCACAAGGACCTCGAAGGCTCAGAGAAGGTTGGAGGAGGAGATCCACTAGTACAGCTGTTGGGAGACAGATGGTAGCTTCCCGTCAAAGACATCCAGTGTGTTCTTTAACGTGAACAGGGTATCCGTGGAACAGGTATCTGTGGCTCCGTGTGCGGGTTCTATCGCGCACACGGCGCCACGGCTTAACGTCCTATCCGACGGACGGCGGCCTTTCCAAGCCCCTACTGATCATGGGCAGGACGGAGAATTTTGCGGAGATAAATCTCAACGCTTACCCAGCTGGGTCTCGAACCTGGGAACTGCAGAATTACGAGCCTGGTGCACTACCGTCTGAGCCACCCCCGCCCCACGCTGTGTCTGAGTTGATATTTTGTTCTTTAACCGAGCTCAATCGTTCGCATTCCACTAATGGGCTTGTAAGGGCCGAGACACGTCGACAGGAACGTGAAGCCACTCCTCGTGTGCGGAAAATCATATCCGTGCAGGTTAAGGAACATACTGGATGGCTTTGATGGGAGGCTTTTCTTATTATATTTCGAGTTATATTTTGTCTTCGTTTGTGCAACCCGAGTGGTTAGCGCGCTTGGCTACTGATCTACGGGACCTGGGTTCGAGCCCCGGGTAAGGCATGGATGTTTCGTGTTGTTTTTCTGCCATCCTCTCAGACCTTCTACTCTGCTATATAAACTGACAGGCTCCTATCAGACCTCTGTGGCAAGCAGCTGCTTGAGGGGGTATTTATATATATATTTTAATTGTGCAACTTGTCATTTTGTTTATATGTATCAAATAATTATATAATTCCTGTAAACGTGTTTCCATTTTTGTACTATCTTTAGTATTTCTTTTTAATTTTAACAACAAAACAACAATATGTAAAGCAGCCCGCTGAATGGACTACACTGAATGTCATTTTTCTCTCCTAACCTGCTGCTCAGTGGACACACTTTTCCTGCCTGGATCTGAGCCCTTTTGGAGTCAATGTAACAAATTGCGTGCAAAAAAGTGTTACTGAGGTGTAAGAAAATCCACCAGTAATAGTGTAGTGGATAAATGAAAAAGAACAGCAGATACCGAAAATCCACGTTTGAGAAGAAGAAAATTTCCTTTGCATTTGTAAACTTCACGTTATGTGATTGTAACCGAATCAGAACGGTAGTTGAAGGCCAGCCCATGCACGTCACAGCAAGTCGCCTTGCAGCTTTGGAGCACGTGAAGCCCATTCGTTGTCTATCGGGTTGGGAATGACTCATCGCTTAAACCCTGGCACAGTTTTTCGACGCAGTACACTGACCCGATGGTCAATGCGGAAAAGAAGGCGACTGCACTCCCGACCTTGGGTGGGTGGGGTGGGGGGAATACGGCGGATCTAATTAGGGAATAAAAAAGGGCATTCGTAACACGTGACAAACATTGACATGAGCTGACGGTGAAGATCTTTGGCTAGTTGTCACAACTCTTGTCAACTTATTCTCACATAAGTCAACTGTTGATGCGATTTGTTAGGAATGTTTCCTAATATGTATTACGTATGTACAGGAAATGTTCAACCTATTTGAATAGTTGAGCAATGTGCTAAAGAAAAAAACGGATTAAAATCGCAATAAATTAATTCGTGTGCAGTTTAAAGTATTTAAATCAACAACAAATGTTTACTCCGACGGTATGAGCGCTAAAACGAATGGTAACATGAGTGGGCTCGTGCCATGTTTCGAAACTCCATATCAAACCAGATCGACAAGCCATTCAGATGTTGAACTGTACAGGGGCGAATTGTTCATTACTCTGTTGTGTGCTTGAAACAAAAATGTGGAAGCCTTTAGAGCGAAAATGTTTATAAACGATCGTGGTCCTTTCTTCCCCCATGAATTAGGTCAGGGTTGTTTTACCTCTGAGCTGCACTTCTTTTGCACACAATGGCCTAAATGGCCAGGCCACAAGGGCTCAGAGAAGGTTTGGGTGAGGGACCCACTGGAACAGCTGTTGGGAAACAGATGGTAGCTTCCCATCCAGTTGGGTTGTTTTACCTCTGAGCTGCACTTCTTTTGCACACAATGGCCTAAATGGCCAGGCCACAAGGACTCTGAGGGCTCAGAGAAGGTTTTGGGGAGGGGACCCACTGAAACAGCTGTTGGGAAACAGATGGTAGCTTCCCATCCAGTGGGGTTGTTTTGCACTTTTTTTGCACACAATGGCCTAAATGGCCAGGCCACAAGGGCTCAGAGGGCTCAGAGAAGGTTTGGGGGAGGGACCCACTGGAACAGCTGTTGGGAGACAGATGGTAGCTTCCCATCCAGTTGGGTTGTTTTACCTCTGAGCTGCACTTCTTTTGCACACAATGGCCTAAATGGCCAGGCCACAAGGACTCTGAGGGCTCAGAGAAGGTTTTGGGGAGGGGACCCACTGAAACAGCTGTTGGGAAACAGATGGTAGCTTCCCATCCAGTGGGGTTGTTTTGCACTTTTTTTGCACACAATGGCCTAAATGGCCAGGCCACAAGGGCTCAGAGGGCTCAGAGAAGGTTTGGGGGAGGGACCCACTGGAACAGCTGTTGGGAGACAGATGGTAGCTTCCCATCCAGTTGGGTTGTTTTACCTCTGAGCTGCACTTCTTTTGCACACAATGGCCTAAATGGCCAGGCCACAAGGACTCTGAGGGCTCAGAGAAGGTTTTGGGGAGGGGACCCACTGAAACAGCTGTTGGGAAACAGATGGTAGCTTCCCATCCAGTGGGGTTGTTTTGCACTTTTTTTGCACACAATGGCCTAAATGGCCAGGCCACAAGGGCTCAGAGGGCTCAGAGAAGGTTTGGGGGAGGGACCCACTGGAACAGCTGTTGGGAGACAGATGGTAGCTTCCCATCCAGTTGGGTTGTTTTGCACTTTTTTTTGCACACAATGGTCTAAATGGCCAGGCCACTAAGGCTCAGAGGGCTCAGAGAAGGTTTGGGGGAGGGGACCCGCTGGAACAGCTGTTGGGAGACAAATGGTAGCTTCCCATTCAGTTGGGTGTTTTACCTCTGAGCTGCACTTCTTTTGCACACAATGGCCTAAATGGCCAGGCCACAAGGACTCTGAGGTCTCAGAGAAGGTTAGGGGGAGGGGACCCACTGGAACAGCTGTTGGGAGACAGATGGTAGCCTCCCGTCATCAAGCATGTTCTTTAACGCACACGGGAGCCACGGCTTTTACAGTTTTTCCAAGCCCATCGGTGTTTTTACACGGCGGTTTTTCCCAGCTCATCGGTGTTCCCTACTAACCGAGGAGGGGAGTTTTGTGGAGATAAATCTTAACACTGGCACAGCCAGGACTCGAATCTGGGAAATGCAGATTACGAGCCTGGGGTACTAACGACTGAGCCACCCCCGCCCAATTATGTCAAATGTCACTACTCGTTTGCTTAAAACACTGGACTCAAATATATACATTATCTACATTTATCGGGCGGCAGTGGCTCAGTCGGTAGCGCGCCAGGCTCGTAATCTGTAATTCCCAGGTTCGAGTCCCAGCTGGGTCAGCGTTGAGATTTAAATATAAAAATAATAATAAATACCCCCTCAAGCAGCTGCTTGCCACAGAGGTCTGACAGGAGCCTGTCAGTTTATATGCCAGAGTAGAAGGTGTGAGAGGATGGCAGGACCTCAGCAGAAAAACGACACATACATCCATGCCTTACCCGGGGCTCGAACCCAGGTCCCTTAGATCAGTAGCCAAGCGTGCTAACCACTCGGCCATGAGATCTCCGCAAAATTCCCCGCCGTGCCCACGGTCAGTAGAGGACACCGATGGGCTTGGAAAGGCTGCCGTCCGTCGGATGGGACGTTAAGCAGTGGCCCGTGTCGGGAGAGACACACACACACCATGTGCACGTTAAAGAACATGCTTGATGGCCTTGACGGGAGGCTACCATCTGTCTCCTAACAGCCGTTCCAGTGGGTCTCCTTCCCCAACCTTCTCTGAGCCTTCGGGGTCCATGTGACCTTGCCATTTAGTCCATGGTGTACAAAAAATGCCGCTCAGAGATAAAACAACCCAATAACAATCTACATTTATTTTTGCATTAGAAGCAACATAGTGCACAATTATATTGCACACAGCGACTGCTTCCTGGCAAGGCGCTAAAAATCAGGTAACACGATTCTCAATCCCACTATAGCAAAGCCTTCAGGTTTTCCCAGCACTGACACAAAGAAAAGTGGTTAAATATCGACAGAACGACGGCTCAGCACTGTCTCCTACAAGAGTCCAGATGCAACTGTCTTTTTCGAAATTCATTTCCTTTGATGTTTCCATCAAAGGACATCCCCCGGAAAACATCACGTGACTGCACTGGCGATCACGTGATGTTTCCCGGGGATTATACGGTTTACTCGATCCAATCAGGTGCGCCCACGTTCCAAGCTAGTGGGGACCTTCCTAGAATGCAACTCCGAGCACGGGACTTTATTAAACACATATGTTGTTTTTCACCTAGCCCGGAGTTGCCCTTCTAGTTACCAGGTACGGCTCTGGCAAAAAATGGCATTCCTGGCTCGCCCAGCTTGACCCTAGCTGATGGAATCCCTACAGAGTGGCGGGGTTGGCTCAGTCGGTAGCGCGCCAGGCTCGTAATCTGTAGTTCCCAGGTTCGAGTCCCAGCTGGGTCAGCGTTGAGATTTATCTCCGCAAAATTCCCCGCCCTGCCCACGGTCAGTAGGGGATACCGATGGGCTTGGAAAGGCCATCGTCCGTCGAATGGGACGTTAAGCCGTGGCCCCGTGTGCGGGAGAGCCATACCCTGTGCACGTTAAAGAACACGCTGGATGGCCTTGACGGGAGGCTACCATCTGTCTCCCAACAGCTGTTCCAGTGGGTCCCCTCCCCCAACCTTCTCTGAACCTTCGGGGTCCATGTGACCTGGCCATTTAGCCCATGGTGTGCAAAAAAGTGCCGCCCAGAGGTAAAACAATCCAACCAACCCTACAAAGAGTAAAGAACAAAATTACCCCTCAACCAGCTGCTTGCCACAGAGGTCTGTCAGGAGGCTGTTAATATAATTACAACATAGAGGATATCTATGAGGAAGGTGAGGCCTCAGCTGAAAGACAACATAGGAACATCCGGGGCTCTATCCCAGTGTTACTTTGATCAGTAGCCACTCGGTGCTAACCACTCGGCCACCAGCTATCATGGAAATACAAGATTTATAAAAGATCAAATCTTATTTTCAGCGACATTTACCATTAAATGCTAAATTTCAGAGTTAAGAATATGGCTTTGGGTTGGGTTGTTTTACCTCTGAGCGACACTTTTTTTGCACACCATGGGCTAAATGGCCAGGTCACAAGGACCCCAAAGGCTCAGAGAAGGTTGGGGGAGGGGACCCACTGGAACAGCTGTTGGGAGACAGATGATAGCCTCCCGTCAAGGTCATCCAGCGTGTTCTTTAACGTGCACAGGGTATGGCTCTCCGCACACAGAGCCACAGACACACAGTCCCATCCGACGGACGGCGGCCTTTCCAAGCTCATCAGTGTCCCCTATTGACTGTGGGTATGGCGGGGTTTTTTTGCGGAGATAAATCTCAACGCTGACTCAGCTGGGACTCGAACCTGGGATGGGGCGGGGGTGGCTCGTCGGTAGCGCGCCAGGCTCGTAATCTGTAATTCCCAGGTTCAAGTCCCAGCTGGGTCAGCGTTGAGATTTATCTCCGCAAAATTTCCCGCCCTGCCCACGGTCTGTAAGGGACACCGATAGGCTTGGAAAGGCCACCCTCCGTCGGATGGGACGTTAAGCCGTGGCCCCGTGTGCGGGAGAGCCATACCCTGTGCACGTTAAAGAACACGCTGGATGGCCTTGACGGGAGGCTACCATCTGTCTCCCAACAGCTGTTCCAGTGGGTCTCCTCCCCCAACCTTCACTGAGTCTTCGGGGTCCATGTTACCTGGCCATTTAACCCATGGTGTGCAAAAAAATGCCGCTCAGAGGTAAAACAACCCAACGAACCTGGGAACTGCAGATTACGAGCCTGGCGCGCAACCGACTGAGCCACCACCCCGCGTCCTTAAGAATATGGCATAACTTTTTTCAGTCTTTATAAATAGATGAACAAATTTTTACTGTCCTATGTTCTTCAATAGAACTTCAACACCAGGGGAACACGCCACACCATTATTAATAATAACAATAATCTGGTTGAATAACCTCAATTAGAATAATACCAACACGATAATCAAAACAAGTGTAATAAATGCGCACTCGAAAACAGCGCTATAACCTTTGGTCTTTCGTAAGGGCTCTCTGTGTGAGGCCGCGCTAGTCTAAGACCATCTGACCACATATCCTCCTGAAAGCAGCAGTCCCTTGTCCGAAAGGAACGGCCATAAAGCAGATGATGAATACCAGAGACCATCCGACAGTTAGTACGGAAATGGCCCAACTCGGCAGCACCATTAATACAGATCAAGGTGCTCTAATGAGCAGCGCATCTCTCGCCATGCAACAATCCTTTCTGATTAACAGTGGCTGGTCGTGGCCTGCCGGTTTATCACGAGCCCCTTCATCCACCTGCAGGCTGGCAACTTCAGCAGTTTTCTCCTCCACCAGCGGAAGCAACGTCATGTCTCGCGCTCTCTCCGTTCCTAATTAGAGAAGAGGATTTACTCCTCCCGAAATGGTGACGGGCGTCCACAGACGGAAGTCCCTGTCTTCGTGATGACCAGCGGTCTAATTACATCGGCTTCGAATCGCTTCTAGCTGCCTGACTAAATTTAACTTTGCGAACTCGCACAGATCAGACATAATTAGAATTTCACACCGCTCGTTACCGCACACCAGGTCTAGAAACAGACTCTTGAATTGGGAGTTATTAAACGTCACAGAAAGAAGCATGCCCGTTCTGCAACTGTTTTCCAAATTACATGTATTAATATTGGAAATAATTATATGTTCGTAAGTTGAAAATTTTAGGCATCAGTGGTATAAAAAGGCCGTTCATGCAAAAGAACGCTTTTTTCAAAAGACCAATAACCTAGAAAAAAAAAACATATATATATATAATTATTCGGCAATAAAAATTTTTGATAAAGAAAATCTAAATTACCGACTGAGCTCCCCCCACAGGGGCGGGGGTGGCTCATCGGTAGCGAGCCAGGCTCGTTATCTGTAGTTCCCAGGTTCGAGTCCCAGCTGGGTCAGCGTTGAGATTTATCTCCGCGAAACTTCCTGCTCTGCCCACGGTCAGTAGGGGACACCGATGGGCTTGTAAAGGCCACCGTCCGTCGGGTGAGACGTTAAGCCGTGGCCCCGTGTACGGGAGAGCCATACCCTGTTCACAAGAAAACTGGAACGTGTACAGTACACGCTCCAGTTACCGTTCACAGCAAACTGGAGCGTGTGCAGTAACTGCACACGCTCCAGTTTGTGCAGTAACTGCACACGCTCAATATTTCTGTGAGTGGGCCCACACGATCCAGGTTTTTGTGAGCTCACATGATCCAATGTGCTGTGAACATTAACCGCAACCGCTCCAGTTTGCTGTGAACGGTAACTGCACACGCTCAATATTTCTGAATGGGTCCACACGATCAGCTTTTGTGAGCATACCCTGTGCACGTTAAAGAACACACTGGATGGCCTTGACGAGAGACTACCATTTGTCTCCCAACAGCTGTTCCAGTTGGGTCTCCTCCCCAACCTTCTCTGAGCCTTCGGGGTCCTTGTGACCTAGCCATTTAGCTCATAGTGTGCAAAAAAGTACCGCTCAGAGGTAAAAGAACCGAACCCAGTAACTCCCATCACACACATTTCCTTCTAAAAGATATTTTTCTGAACACGGGATTGTATTCTAGTATATCAAAGTACACCATAAAGAATTAATTAGCCAACTTCTTCGTTTTTACCAATAAAGGATTTTGAAAGCATGTAATAATCCCTATAAAGAAAATATATTATTGGCATCTTATTTTAATCAAATAAAATTCTGTAATCCATTGATATGCTTGTTTTAGCACAGGACTCTTTTCAGTAAGTCCTATTCAGTTTCCGGATAATGTATAGGTACTTTAAATACTGAACAAACTACCAACTTTTTTCGGCTCCTGGGGCGGGGGTGGCTCAGTCGGTAGCGCGCCAGGCTCGTAATCTGTAGTTCCCAGGTTCGAGTCCCAGCTGGGTCAGCGTTGAGATTTATCTCCGCAAAATTCCCCGCCCTGCCCACGGTCAGTAGGGGACGCCGATGGGCTTGGAAAGGCCGCCGTCCGTCGGATGGGACGTTAAGCCGTGGCCCCGTGTGCGGAAGAGAGCCATACCCTGTGCACGTTAAAGAACACGCTGGATGGCCTTGACGGGAGGCTACCATCTGTCTCCCAACAGCTGTCCAGTGGGTCCCCTCCCCCAACCTTCACTGAGCCTTCGGGGTCCATGTGACCTGGCCATTTAGCCCATGGTGTGCAAAAAAGTGCCGCTCAAAGGTAAAACAACCCAACCCTTTTTTGGCTCCCCTTTCGTACTGTAAAATACCATGAGATTAAAATATCTGCACTTAAGAATTAAAGGAATTTAAAACCACCTGAACAGAGAAAGAAAGTAATTACGTTAGCAGGAAGAACGAAACATCCCTTGGTGGAAGAATGTGATCATCCATCCCTTGGTGGAAGAATGTGATCAAGTAATGGTCCTCGACAGAAATAAGAAGCAAACCAATGAAGAGGAACATTTTCTGAAATCCTTAGTGCATGGCTGGAAAACTAACTCTTACAAAGTAAACTTTTCTTTGCATCATGAATTAGTAACTGAAGTGTCTTCAGCATAATGTCAACTGCTGTGGATCGTTTCACTCAAAGTGTTTATCACTAATCCCCACTTTTAAACTTCGTATTGAGGTTCTTTTCGACTCAACAGGTGGCATCGGGTTGCACTTTGTTCTAACGACGTCAAGGTTACGGCAGAGGTCGTCAACACTGCGGACCACCGCTCTGCAGAGCAGCCTCTTCAAGTGTGAAGACAGAATGAGATTTGCAGCAATTATGAGAAACTTTTTCAAAGCTTTTTTATTCTTCTTTTAAATGCGCTATCTGATTGGGTGTAAGGAGAGCTCGAACCGAGAGGGAGAGGAAGTGGGAAGAGGATTGTCGTTGTTGCAGATGGCTTTACGCGCCGTTCGGTTACGAAAATCCTCATCTCAATTGGCAAACATTATTCAAGCTAATGGAAATTAAATCGTGAGAAAAGATTTTTACCAACGGATGGATTGGTTCAGATATGACGGATGACGACCTTCTCTATTTCTTTGTGGCATCTGACAGAAAAGTAGCTAGCACGTTCAAGCGATGAGAATGTGTGATTCATTTTTTCGTATCGGAAAAAGAATGTTGAAATTCATTACTCTTTCATTCTTAAATAATCACGTAGCTACAGGTTTTTCCAAAGGTAAACGCACCTCCGAAATAAATATGTCTACTGATAGCTCTAACAAAAGAATTCCTTAACTCTCAGCAGCGAAATCTTTAGTACATGATTGGAAAACCAACTTTTTTTTTTCAACCAGCTATACGCATTGTTGCCAATTTGTTTTTGCTTTTTTTATTTTTTTTTAATATAGGAAGTGGCTCTGAGTTGTTTAACCTCTGAACTCTGAAGGCTCAGAGAAGGTTGGGGAAGGGACTCACTGGAGAGCTGTTAGGAGACAGTAGTCTCCCGTAAAGGCCATCCAGTGTATTCTTTAACGGTTCATGACTCTCCCATATGATTATTTATATGGTATACCAGACAAGTTAGTTAACATAATGAAAGCTCTCTATAATAACACTGAGTCGTGTGTGAGAGTTGGTAAGGCTTGTAGCAGTTGGTTTAGCATTACTTCTGGTGTTCGACAAGGGTGCATTTTGTCTCCTTTTCTCGTTAGTTTGGTTATTGATTATGTTATGCGAAATTCACTTCAAGGGAAAGATTTTGACCTTAAATGGACTGGAGATACGAAAATTTCTGATTTAGATTATGCTGATGATTTAGCCCTTTTGGCAAATGATGTTGATGAGATGAACTCTTTCATTCGAGCTATTGACGAAACTGGCAGTAGAGTAGGTTTGGTTATAAACAGAGAGAAAACTAAAGTGATGAAAATTGGTCAGGCAGGCTGTGATTCAGTTAATCTGAATGATTGCAGTCATGAGCAGGTGTCACAGTTTAATTATCTTGGGAGCTATGTAACAGATAATGGTGATGTGTGGCATGAGATTAACAGACGAATAGGGATTGCTGCCGGGACTTTTAAGAATCTAGAGAGAGTGTGGAGAAATAGGCGTATACACCTAAAGACTAAAATTAGACTGTATAACAGTTCGGTTCTTTCTAGGGTTAGTTATGGTAGTGAAACTTGGACACTTTGTAAACTAGATGCTTACGCAGTATCTTGGGCATTAGGTTGTTCAACTTTGTAACTAATGATGAGATTAGGCAAAGGAGTCGGCAACCTCCTTTAAGCAGCATATTGTGCAGAGAGAGACTCCGTTGGTTTGGCCATGTTGCCCGTATGGATAATTATAGATTGGCGAATAGGGTTATGAACAGTGTGCCTAAAGAGGGGAAGACCTATGATGCGGTGGGCAGACAATGTCAAACAGGATTTTGTTAGAATTGATGTGCAGTGGCCAGATGCAGCAGATATAGCTCAGGTGAGACTTGCTTGGAGAACTAAATTGCACGGTCTGGTTGGACCTCCGTAGCCCATGGCTGCTTGAGGATGATGATAATGATGACTCTCCCACACAGGATCATGTCTTAAAGTCCCATCCGAAGGACGGCGGCCTTTCCAAGCCCATTTGTGTCCCCTACTGACCATGGGCAGGGCGGGGAGTTTTGCGGAGATAAATCTCAACGCTGACCCAGCTGGGACTCGAACCTACGAACTGCAGATTACGAGCCTGGCGCGCTACCGACTGAGCCATCTGAAGTGGCTCTGATTTTATTCATGTAAGGTGCAAGTCATTAACTGTGAAATCGGTGTCCTGGAAGTGATACTCCCAAATGTAAATTTATTTATGATAGCTGAAAATGACACATACTTTGAACTTTTAAGAACTATTTCACTGTTATATAATTCATAATAATATTAGTTTAAGTTGAAATTAGGCAACAACAATATTCAAACATTTTAATGAGAAAATTGGACGTCATATTAACGGTATAAGAGCCTTAATGCTATGAACAAAGTTGGAAGAATGCGTTGGCTTATTTTACATCTGAGTGGCACTTTTTTTGCACACAATGGGCTAAATGGCCAAGTCACAAGGATCCGAGGGCTCAGAGAATGAATTTCTTTATAATCCTTAAGCTAAATTATTTTATAGTAAGAATTTTCTCATACTTCTTTTTTAAGCCCTTCATACTTAATTTAATTGAATTTGTAAAACCAAATATTTGACTTTATATTCAGTTTAAGGCTTAAATAATGCCATAAGTTAGATTTTAACGAAAAAAATATATAAAAAAGTAAATGCGCATAATTATGCACAATCCATCACAAAAGCTGCATTTCGTGATACTTTATAACTAATATATGAAATCAAAATAAATAGAAACATTCACAAATACTTGAAGATATTTGAGATAAAAAAAAATAAATAAATACCCCCTCAAGCAGCTGCTTGCCACAGAGGTCTGACAGGAGCCTGTCAGTTTATATGCCATAGTAGAAGGTCTGAGAGGATGGCAGGACCTCAGCAGAAAAACGACACAAACAACCATGCCTTACCCGGGGCTCGAACCCAGATCCCCTAGATCAGTAGCCAAGCGCGCTAACCACTCGCCCATGGGACGGCTCTATTTGAGATAATAGTGCAAAATTATATAGAGTACTGAGGTGTAAGAACGTTAAGGAAAGCGGAAATACTGAGGGTGCCAAAACATTATTTCAGCTTCTTTCCTACTAAGTAGATCTGAAATAAAATTAACGTTAATTACTGCTTTTGTAGTGTTAAATAAACATGTCGGTTCTGCAGATTTCAAATGATTAATTCCTTCATTCGCTTGGTAGTTACGAAATTCAAATGCAGCAGAGTTTAAGGGCACCTGATGAGTCAGCCAATCTGAAAGATGCCACTGTTAGCATTCCTAAGTTGTTGAAGTCAATTCAAGAGCATTCATGTTCTCGCTGCAATTTCACAACTTTTTTACAATTTGAGTGATTTTTCTCAGCTACGAAATCTACTTTTCTGAAAAAAAAAAAATATTACAGTTTATAGAGGAAATAACTGTTTAAAAAATACTTTTATTACAGCGATTTTACCTTTTGGACAATCAGCAGCATAAACAAGGTTTATATTAATTTTTGGAGGGAGCGAAAATCCTTTGATTTTATGATGGCAACCGTCCTGATGGCCGGTGGTTAGTGACGTTGGGTTCTTTCATCTCTGAGCGGTACTTTTATGCACATAATGGACTAAATGGCCAAGTCACAAGAACTCCGAAGGTTCAGAGAAGTTTGGGGGAGGGGATTCATTGGACAGCTGTAGGGAGACAGATGGTAGTCTGTCCTTTAACGTGCATAGGGTATGGCTCTTCCGCACACGGGCCACGGCTTAACGTCCCATCTGGCGGACGGCGGCTTTTCCAAGCCCAGCTGTGTCCCAAAGAGACTCGGATCGAGAGGGTCCCAAATAAAAAAAAAATGGCTATTTTCTTGTGTTGTGTATTTGTTGAGATCTCTCCTTACAGACCTTATCTAAGGCCAATTATATTGACAGTTTCCTATCAGTATAATACGCCTTAGAGTAGCATACTATTTCTGTTGCAAGCAGCTCCTTGAGGGATAATTTATTATGTTTTTTTTTATTGAATATTACATACATATACATAACTCTACATGGCCCTTTTATTTGGTGACTGCTATTTTTTGCATAGGAAAGAAGTTACGCTGCAGTTACATTTCTAAAGGCAATGAATTTCTCATGCAACCATGGAGTTCTATGAATATAATGCGCCATAGAGAAAACCTGTGAGAAAAACAAGGCTTTGGGTTGGGCTGTTTTACCTCTGAGCGGCAGTTTTTTGCACATCATGGGCTAAATGGCCAGGTCACATGGACCCCAAAGGCTCAGAGAAGGTTGGAAGAGGGGACCCACTGGAACAGCTGTTGGGAGACAAATGGTAACCTCCCGTCAAGGTCATCCAGTGTTTTTAACGTGCACAGGGTATGGCTCTCCCGCACACGGGGCCACGGCTTAACTTTCCATCCGACGGACGGTCTTTCCAAGCCCATCGGTGTCCCCTACTGACCGTGGGCACGGCGGGGAGTTTTGCGGAGATAAATCTCAACGCTGACCCAGCTGGAAAAGCAAGGCCACAGTAGATTGGGTTGTTTTACCTCTGAGCGGCACTTTTTTGCACACTATGGGCTAAATGGCCAGGTCACATGGACCCCGAAGGCTCAGAGAAGGTTGGGGGAGGGGACCCACTGGAACAGCTGTTGGGAGACAGATGGTAGTCTCCCGTCAAGGCCATCCAGCGTGTTCTTTAACGTGCACAGGGTATGGCTCTCCCGCACACGGAGCCACGGCTTAACGTCCCATACGACGGACGGCGGCCTTTCCAAGCCCATCGGTGTCCCCTACTGACCGTGGGCAGGGAGGGGAATTTTGCGGAGATAAATCTCAACGCTGACCCAGCTAGGACTCGAACCTGGGAATACAGATTACGAGCCTGGCGCGCTACCGACTGAGCCACCCCCGCCCCAGGCTACAGTAGAAATATGCACATTCACACATCAAAAAAGAAAACATCCATTCCTTACCGTGATTCGAAACTGGGTCTAGGATATCGGAATTTCTGCCAAAAGCAGTTCCACTTTTCCCCGGAGATCTTAACAGAGTCTGCCAATATAACTGAGCTGCAACACTATCTGTGAAGTCGAAACTTCAGCAGACCGACAGCACTAACTTGATAAAAGACAACATTGCTTTCTTACGGATTTCAACTGAAAATAAAATTCCCTATAAAACATTTCGCTATATAAAACATTTCGCCAGAATAGCATTTGTTCTAACAGCATTTTCTTGTATATAGCCTTATTGTGTTACCTGGTGTCTTTTAAAACCGTCTCAGACAAATCCTTACGTCAAAAATAACAAAGCGCGGCCGCCTCTTCGGCGCAGATTACATGATAACGTCGCAGAAGGTAAGTGCCTCGTGAGTACACGTTGAACGTGATCTGGCACAGATGTCAGCATGAAGGTCTCGAGCAGCTGGTGTGGTGTTGCGCAGTTGCAGGTTGTTGCAGAGATTGGCTGCGATCAAAATCGGGAAATACGACAAGAAACGGCAGAACGGAAGCAGGTGTGAATATATATAATCATTCCAGCAATCAGCATTCAATTTCAAATTGAGTGGAAAAATGGAAAACTTACTGAACCGAAAAGCATAAAAAGAACAGTTATTGGGTATTCAACCACATTTTGAAAATTACGTTTTTTTTGTGTGACGGGTTCTACAGAGCTGGCAAGTTCTATCGTTGTTTGGATGCAATTTTGATTTCATGTATTTCCTGAGTTTTATTTCCGGGAAGAAATGGATAAATTAACGTTCATTTGAATTACTTCGATGAGTTAAATACATCTTGATCGATATTGGTTGAAGTATTTTGATTGGCACGAAACGAGAAATAGATACATCAATATGCCGAGTTCCAGTAATAGTATACTTCAATTTAGTAGTAGTATACTTACATTAACGATTCCTTTGATCAGAAATGATGCATGTATGTCTTTTTATAGGATAACATACACATTCAGTAGGCATTTTATTAGGAACAGGACCACATTACATTAATAGAATATCAGATTCAAAGCTCAGTAATTTCTTAAGCTTTTTTTTAGAAAAATGTAATTGACGATTAAATAAAAACAAATAAATTTTTTAAACATATCAGTGCCCTTCACCCCTTTTCTCACTGACGCACAGCGGAATTAGTGGATTAGGTTGTTTTACCTCTGAGCGGCACTTTTTTGTACATCATGGGCTAAATGGCCAGGTCACAAGGATCCCGAAGGCTCAGAGAAAAACTTCTCTGAGTGGACCCACTGGAACAACTGTTGGGAAACAGATGGTAGCCTCCCGTCAAGGCCATCCAGCGTGTTCTTTAACGTGCACAGGGTATATGGCTCTCCAGCATATGGGACACGACTTAACGTTCCATCCGACGGACGGTGGCCTTTCCAAGCCCATCGGTGTTCCCTACTGACCGTGGGCAGGACGGGGAGTTTTGAGGAGATAAATCTCAATGCTGGCCCAGATGGGACTCGAACCTGGGAAGTGCAGATTACGAGCCTGACGCGCTACCGACTGAGCCACCCCCGCCCCGCCGGATTACGTGGATAAATGTCAACACAAACACAGTGCAAATTCTAACTCAGGATCGTCAGCTCTGTTCACTCGTTCAGGAGTCCTGAGAACATTAAAGTTGAGGCCGACATCTACCTTCTAACAGCTGTTCCTTCTCTCATTCTCTGAGCCCTCGGGGTCCTTGTGACCTTCATTTAGGTCTTTGGGTGCACAAAACTGCTGTTCAGAGGTAAAACAACCAACCAAACGATTGATCCAACCTTCGCCTTATTTGGGATTCGAACCCAGTTCCCATCTCAGCGAGTTGGGTTGTTTTACCTCTGAGCGGCACTATTTTGCACACCATGGGCTAAATGGCCAGGTCACATGGACCCCGAAGGCTCAGAGAAGGTTAGGGGAGGGGACCCACTGGAACAGCTGTTGGGAGACAGGTGGTAGCCTCCCGTCAAGGCCATCCAGCGTGTTCTTTAACGTGCACTGGGTATGTCTCTCCCGTACACGGGGCCACGGTTTAACGTCCCATCCGACGGACGGCGGCCTTTCCAAACCCATCGGTGTCCCCTACTGACCGTGGACAGGGTGGGGAATTTTGCGGAGATAAATCTCAACGCTGACCCAGCTGGGACTCGAACCTGGGAACTACAGATTACGAGCCTGGCGCGCTACCAACTGAGCCACCCCCGCCCCCTTTCCCAGCGAAGAGCACTGATTGATCGGCCACTCGGACATTGAATGTTTGTCAAATCTTGTTTTGTCCAGTTTGATCGTAGGCACTTGAAAGAGCACATCATCGAAGCGTTTTAATAAATTAACAAATGCCCACTTGGCACAGGATTCCGCATTTCTTTAATGACTCCAATAAGTATGGGAAGTTTTTTCTCCCCTTTTGTTCACCTCAACTACTATCAAGTCACTTAAGAAAAAAGAATTTTAGATCCAAAGAGAAAACTAGTTTTATATGCGCATTTAAACACACTCATTTCGTTCCATAATAACAAAAACAGAATCCTGTATTTTCTTATAAGAAAGCATGAATCCCTTCACTTCCACACTTTTCTGAAAGTGCTAGTGTTTTAAAGAAAAAAATTCTAAAACTTTTTACAAACTACTAAAATATCGTCGTCACGGTGAACGATGTTCTGAACAGAGAAAAACGGAGTTTACGCAGATAATAATAGAGAAAAAAAATTGGGCTACCTTTCATGAAATATTAAACAGCAAACAAATAAAAGGGTTATGGTATAAATAAGTTAATATATATAAATAGGGTGAGAAATGTAAATGACTACACCAAAGAAAACGGGACAAATCTATACAGGAATGAGAGGAAGGTAAAGAGTCTTTTTTTTTCTTCCGGATGTTCGTGCAAAGTGAGTGAATGAGGGAAGTAAGAAAGGGTTTTCAAGTGGCATGGGAAAAGAAAATCTTTTAGCAGATGCTGCATCCCTAAATGACGGAATATGCACCAAAGGAGGGGAGAAATAAGAAAGGCAGATGCAGGAATTAGGCCAGAAATAGTGGCTAAGGGAAATATCTTACCCCTCAAGTAGTTGCTTGCCACATATAGATCTGATAGGAGCCTGTCAGTTGAGTACGCTAAAGTTGGGTTGGGTTGTTTTACCTCTGAGCGGCACTTTTTTGCACACCATGGGCTAAATGGCCAGGTCACATGGACCCCGACGGCTCAGAGAAGGTTGGGGGAGGGGACCCACTGGAACAGCTGTTGGGAGACAGATGGTAGCCTCCCGTCAACGCCATCCAGCGTGTTCTTTAACGTGCACAGGGTATGGCTCTCCCGCACACGGGGCCACGGCTTAACGTCCCATCCGACGGACGGCGGCCTTTCCAAGCCCATCGTGTGTCCCCTACTGACCGTGGGTAAGGGCGGGTAATTTTGCGGAGATAAATCTCAACGCTGACCCAGCTGAGACTCGAACCTGGGAACTACAGATTACGAGCCTGGCGCGCTACCGACTGAGCCACCCCCGCCCCAAGATTGTTAGGAAGACGAGACCTCGACAGTACAAGGAAAAGGAAACTTCCATGATTTATGGGGCGGGGGTGGCTCAGTCGGTAGCGCGCCAGGCTCGTAATCTGTAGTTCCCAGGTTCGAGTCTCAGCTGGGTCAGCGTTGAGATTTATCTCCGCAAAATTCCCCGCCCTGCTCACGGTCAGTAGGGGACACCGATGGGCTTTGGAAAGGCCGCCGTCCGTCGGATGGGCGTTAAGCCGTGGCTCCGTGTGCGGGAGAGCAATATCCTGTGCACGTTAAAAACACGCCGGATGGCCTTGACGGGAGGCTACCAACTGTCTCCCAACAGCTGTTCCAGTGGGTCCCCTCCCCCAACCTTCTCTGAGACTTTGGGGTCCATGTGACCTGGCCATTTAGCCCATGGTGTGCAAAAAAAGTGCCGCTCAGAGGTAAAACTATCAACCAACCAATAATGTTTCAAAATGGTGAGTTGGTTGTTTGGGGTTTTTATGGCGTTTCAGAAACGTACAAAAATGGTGACAATATACTTATTGTTTGAAAAAAAAAATTATCAAGTGCTAATGGAAAATTTTTTAAAGATAAGGCAAATCAGTCCGCGACATATTTGAAAATGGTGCAAATATACCGACTGTTTATCGAATTATTATAATTTTACTTGTAAGAGCTAACTTTGCGCCGCTCTAACAAAACGAAGAATTTTTAAATTGTTTAAATGGTTTCTTAGCGAAGTTATTGGCTTTGCGTCTAGAAGGATAAATCATCAAACAGTGAGAAAAATTTTCACCACCTTTTTTCGCCTTATATCATTATAAAACGTAGCTAGAGAATTTGGCTTGTGTCTCGATGGGCCATATCTCATATGAGAAGAATTAACCTCTGCTGAACTTTTCTGCACACAATGGGCTAAAAGCTAGAATACAGGACCTCAAGGTTGGGTAGGGGAATGGACAGCTGTTAAAAGACAAATGTAAATTCCCGTCATGATTATCCAGCGCGTTCTTTAAAGTGCAAAGGTATGGCTCTTCTGCACATGGGACCACGGCTTTACGTCCCTCCGATGGAGGATGGTCTTCCCAAGTCCATTGAGTGTTCCCTTTCTCACCAAGAGCAGGGAGCAAGTCTAGCGGTGAGTACAGTTGGGATTCGAACCTGGGAGCATTAGAATCCGATGTGCTACTGATTGTAAAACACAGTGTTATACATTATCTAAACCGTGTTTCATATTTGTAACATTATACAAAAATATTTCAGCTAAACAAAGGTATCTTTGCTTCCCACGAATCCATTATTTATAGATAGACATGATCGAAATGTGTTTTACGAATGTTTTACTTTCCAAGTGTCAATGTGCATGCCTTAAACTAGAAAATTTTATGGCTTAATTTCAGACAGAATACACAATTCAAAGAAAGCCACTTAAATGTACTGAGCAGTATTGTTCAATGCATTAACGATTTCCACACTGAATATTGTATAAAAATGTTTTTTTTTGTGGTTTTACGCCTTTATTGATGTATTTTTAAAATTGTTTCGACAGCGAATAACATTATTCGGTTATAAGGACACAGGAATATGATAGATCGCTTGAAGACAAATGCACAAAAAAAAATTATGCAAAGGAGAAAGAACAATTATCTGTATTCATCTTTTCAAATTCAGACAGCAACGACATTGGAAAGGGTTTTAAAAAAAGACAACTTGAATGCAGCATGTGTTCATAATCCGACGCAATGTTTATCTTCTGGATGGTTGCCATAGCACTTTGTATTATAAACATCTACCCACTGCAAGTAGTTCATTGTTCGGACTCAAAATACAACAAAGATTAACCACACAAAGTCCTCTAGGCAATAGATGGTCGTGATCCTACATATTCAGCAAACTAAACTGAAAGCAGGCCATTCAAAAACACTCCATATTCTAGTAGACGAAATTGCGAGCACCATCGTGTCCAGAGAACAATACCAGATTATTGAACTCTCCAGAACCTACCTCTTTGGTCGCAGGTGCGTGCTCGTGTGTCGTTTGTTCCCGCATCCATCCTGACGGCTTGCAATCGTAGAGAGAATATGATAAGCCAACGGTATTGCTCTCAGTATGTAATGGAAACTGATTATATTGTTTGAGAAGGATTTCCGTGTTCGGTTATTAGTGTCGTGAGAAGGGGACTTTATGGGCGTTATCAGCAGAAGGTCGTAGCTTTCTTACACTTCATACGGGAAAGGAATTCAGATGACAAAGCAGCGAAAATAACAATAGAGAACTGATCGTGTAACACTTGCTGAACGGGTTGGGTTGTTTTACCTCTGAGCGGCACTTTTTTTGCACACCATGGGCTAAATGGCCAGGTCACATGGACCCCGAAGGCTCAGAGAAGGTTGGGGGAGGGGACCCACTGGAACAGCCGTTGAGAGACAGATGGTAGCCTCCCGTCAAGGCCACCCCAGCGTGTTCTTTAACGTGCACAGGGTATGGCTCTCCCGTACACGGGGCCACGGCTTAACGTTCCATCCGACGGACGGCGGCCTTTCCAAGCCCATCGGTGTCCCCTACTGACCGTGGGCAGAGGGGGGAAATTTACGGAGATAAATCTCAACGCTGACCCTGCTGGGACTCGAACCTGGGAACTAGAGATTACGAGCCTGGTGCGCTACCGACTGAGCAACCCCCGCCCCGAATATACACTCAGTGATCATTGAATTATGACCTCTGCAACCCACGTTTTGGCAATGGGAAGTTAATTTCGATTTGTAAGAGCACAGATGAAAGCCTAAGTGCATCCAGCGGGGTCTTTACCGTGCACAGAGCTCTCTTACACAAGGGACCACTGCTTTAAAGTCTTCATCTTTCTGAAAGAAGAGAGGTTGACAATTTACAGGAGATAAATCTCAATTAAGGCCCAGGTGGGACTCGAACCTGAAAACTGCAGTTATGAGCCTGACGCGCTATCGGTTGAGCCAACCCTCGCAGCAGTATTACGAATAAAAATTCTGCAAAGATCGAAAAAAAAAAACTGCAGGAAGAATAAATGCCAAAAAAGGAGAAGATCACAGGGAAGGAAAGAGACTGGTGGAATAATCGATTCTTGGATGGAGGAGATAGCGAAATGGTGCAGCCCCTGCATAAGGTGAAAAAGATGATGCAGATGGATTTCCAAAGGATGCTTTGCCAGTTCAGATGAGATACAAATCTCTCTCTGAACGTTAAAAAGCACTCTGGATAGTTAGGTAGCTTCTAACAGTATCTGTCTTCAACCATCCTGTTCTGAACCTTTTGGGATCTTTATGAAGTGGTTCTTACTCACTGTGCAGCAAATGCGGTCCCAACCGCAAAACATCCCAACTGAAAATGTTTTAGTCCTTCGTACACGTGGATGACTTTGACGGAAAATTCGCACAATCATGTTGATGAATGAAAAGCAAAAAAGCAAAACTCTGATTGCGTGTTTAAAATATTTTTCAACGGATGCTGCGACGTTTCACTGGACTTAATAGATCGAAATAAGAGAATAGAAGAATCGATTAATCTGTGCTTCTCGAGCCAAGATTCTGGATGACAGCGCCATAACTCCAGCCAGAGAAACAGATGGCGGTCCCGCAGTTCTTCCGGCAATCTCGATGATCGTGCATGCCATCCCGCAGAGCCTCCGAACTTCATTCGCTTTGCATTAAAGGCACTGCTCTTCCTTTCCGCGAACGGAAAAAAAAACTTTCTATGCACTCGTCCTAAAGAAGACCGGGAGCTCGAAGATCCCGAGAGAAACTTCCGCCAACTACTTCCTAAATTCAATCTCCTTCTTCTCCCCCCCCCCCCAACCCCAGTGGATTTCTTTTCTTGTGCACGCATCGATGCGTAGAGCACATCAAAAGTTTTTGTGTAGCGCGTGATTTTTTAGAGAAAGATTGGACTGAATATTTTAAAGAAAAAAGGTCTTAACCTATCCAACAGCCAAGATCATTCTAACCGTACTCCTGTTCAGCATCCGAGTTTGGATTATTAGTGTACCGATGCTGGGGTCACACTTCCGTTTGTTAAGGTCGAGCGAGGGGTCACGTGACATGCGAGGCACCCACACGGAGGGAGCGGGGCTTGCTGGTGCGCATCAGCGTTGGCATTACGCCAAGTCCCGACGCCAGGCGTGGCCTGAACGTGCTCATCCTTCGAATCCCCGACCACCTCCTCTTTCCCTGCTGTTTGCCTCGTCACACACACCACGTGAAAGCTTTCTTGTGTACATGCCTAGCGAGCGTAACAGGACGTTCTTTAATTAGCAAATGAGATATTCATCTTAAACTTCGCATTGTCTCGGCGATGAGGATTCGGTTATTGCACGCAAGCGCCAAGGAACGTGGAACAAGAACAATATGCGTTCAAGAGTTTTCTTCCTATACGAAGCGTGCAACCCTTTATTAATAGATCCCAGAGTTTCTCACATGTTACATAATTGAAGTGTGGTGGAGATTTCACTGTCGATATTATGCAAAAAAAAGTATCCAACGTCTGATATCATATTTGCATATGCTTATTCAGGGCCACACTCAGAATTTCTTTAAGGGGGGGGGGAGAAAAGATTTGACCCTTGCCCCACCCTTTTCTAAAGGGTGGGGTCAAATTATTACCTAATTAAAAATAGCATTAAATGCTTGTTAAATACAAAATCCCGTTCCGTAGTGAAATTGCTAAATGTAAGTATACAACTTAACATGTACCTAAATTAGGGAAATAATATACAAGTAGTCAAAAACAAAATGCTAAATTGTTGCATAATATTGTAGCAAGTAATCCTTTAATAAGGGAATACGTTTAGTTATGGTGGTCTGCGTGTGGGGATGAGTCCAGGGGTTTGTGTGTGCCCCGCTTAGGGTGTAGACTCGAATCGTTATTTGACTAAAGTTTTTTCAGTTTCCAATGATAGTACTGGAAAATGGAGAAAACTGTTCATATGCGTCAAAGGATCAAATTAGAGAAAGATTTTAAGCAGAAACAGGCGCTCATAAGAGCAAGACCTTTTTTAATGCTAATAATTCTTAGTTTACTAAGTTCCATTGAATAAGATGAAAATATTTTAAGCAGTAAGTAGAAATGTCAACAGAATAAGTATTGAAATCTTGCAAAAAAAAAAAAATGAAATCGAGTTTTTTGTCGCAGCCGGGCCCCCTTGTTATAGCTGCGTCTCTAGAAAAAGCCAGTCCGCACTTGCGCACAAATTCCTTTTCATGAAGTTCACTATTTGCAATCCATCGTCGGATATATCCTATTTTAAACCCAATGGAAAAGACGCAACTTAGAGTGTGCGAATCAGTGTATATTTCCAACTAGACTAAATCAATTTCATCAATTTACTGTCAACGCATCCTGGGTTTGAAAGGGAGGCATTTAAAAATCAAAGCACACCCTTCGTTACAATGAGATGAAATTCCTCTCGCTTTGTAAATAAAACACTGACATAAGAGATTGCAACGTTAAGTTCGAAGATCCTAGATCTTTTCTTTCCCCTCGAGCAAACATCTTTGATCCAACAGAAAAGAAGAGAATGAATGTAAATGCAAGTCATGATGGGATCGAAAAAAAGTCTCACTTCTGCAGATTCTTCTGTCAATGCAACGGATCAGAAGAATCAACAGATTACGTCACGAGAGATGAATAGATGACGCACAGACGAAGAAATGCGTTTCATCGAAATAAAGGAGAGCGATGGATTCCTTCTGTGATCTCTCTTTCTCTCCGCCAGGGCTCATGACCGACTTGCATCTTCCCTGTCTCACAACCAACTGACAACAGCAACAAAACACCATCCGTCCCCTTTTGCATTACAGGCAAAGTGATTCCTGCTGCAAGGCACACCGACGCACGTGCGGTTGTCAGACACTTGACATCCTCTGCGACCGTCTCGTCAGCATCCCATTTCCATGAGCACAGCCAACTTCCGGCTCTCAGCCATTGTGAAGAACACGAAAAGCCCTCCGAATCTCACCATTCATTCATACATGAATGTAAATAGAATCCGTTGCTTTGTTCCGAGATTCCGTTTTTTCTTTCTCTTTCCAATGCGAGCACAATCGATAACAAAAGACACCTACGGGTGGCAGAATAACCTTATTCCGTTCGTCGAAGGTGCAGAGGGAACGTGGAGAGGAGGAGACCTTGAAACCAGTTCCGCTCCCGAGTGCTTTGAACTTTTTTTTCACCCCATTCGTGAGCTGAAGCCTTTAAAGCAAAGCCACTTGCCAAGTTTCGAAGGGAAATCCTTGGATTCAGTGCCAGGCAGTCTCAGTTTATCAGATGCGCATCGCTTCAAAACAAAACATCAACGAACCCAAGTTCCAATTCAGAATATCAAGTATGGATCTTCTTTCTATCAGTATCAGTCAGTATTTTATAAACAAGGCACAGTAGGCATGAGCCTACATAAAGGATAAGCAAAAAAAAATACCTGCCCACTTTGATCTTGAACGTTTTTTAGCACCCATAATGTTTAAAAAGTGAATTTTGTTTGAACAAAGAGGTTTGAATTTAAATCTTTAAATCCAGTGATTTTTATAAATCCCACCTATGGGTGGTTCTTTCCTCTTCTTAAATTTTACTCCCCTTCCGCTTCTGGTGACTGGGACTAATGACATCTCAGCTAAACTCCAAACCTGCCCATGATCAGAAAGGGGGCCCCGATAGACTTCGAAAGGCCACCGTCAGTCGAATGGGTTGAGTTGTTTTACCTCTGAGCGGCAGTGTTTTGCACACAATGGGCTAAATAGCCAGGTCACAGAGACACTGGAGCAGCTCTTAGGAGACAGATGGTAGCCTCCCGTCAAGTCTATTCAGAGTGTTCTTTAATATGCGCAGAGTATGGGCTATCCCGCACACGTAACCACAACTTAACGTCCCATCTGAAGGACGGCGGCCTTTCCTAGCCCATCGGTGTCCCCAACTGACCGGGGGCAGGGCAGGGAGTTTTGCGGAGATAAATTTTGATGTTGGCCCAGCTGCGAATCGAACTTGGGAACTGTAGATTACGAGCCTGGCGCGCTAACCGACTGAGCCCCCTCCCTCCCTTCGTCGGATAGTACGTTAAGCCGTGGTTCATTGTGAGGGAGAGCCATACTCCGTGCACGTTAAAGAACACGTTGGATGGCCTTGACGGGAGGCTCCCATCTGTCTCCTAACAACTGTGCAGTGGATCCCCTTCCCCTAACTTTCTCTGAACCCTGGGGATCCTTGTGACCTGGCTAAATAGCCAGGATCACAAGGATCGGTGGAGGATGCCGCTCAGAGATATAACAATCCGACCGCAGTCATTTCTTCTCGCGAATCTTTATTACCAGGGTTTTAAATTCACTGTTTCAGTCCCATTTTAAGATTTATTTTCCCATCTTAGAAATTCAGGAGTGTACAAATTCGGCGTTTCTTAGTTGCCTAAAAATTCATCTTTTAATTGGGGAAATGGTGTAAATGTACATTCTGGTAATGTAACAAGTTGAAGAAAAAATTTTGATCACTTTAATTTTTTTAAAATTTATCTGGATTTTTACCAGATATAATTATTCTCTCAGAAATTTGGGTAAAAGAAAATGAAATTCAATATTATCAAATTAATGGTTATAATGCTTATTATAAATGCATACAAGATAAAATAAATCTGGTGGAATTATAATGTATGTAAAGGAATATATCCAAGTTTTTTTATTGCAATTCTGATTTTAAAGTTGCTGATTTATTACAGTGCAGAATGAAAATTAATATTTTTTTTTATAACTGTCTTTAGTTTTTACAGATATCATTCTTATTCAAAAACAGAGTTCATTAATGAACTTGATAAAAAACGTAAAGACTCTTGTGACAATATATACTGTTACTGGGCGATTTCAATATTGA
Organism: Ryuthela nishihirai; assembly: GCA_038380435.1. NCBI lineage: Eukaryota > Metazoa > Arthropoda > Arachnida > Araneae > Heptathelidae > Ryuthela > Ryuthela nishihirai. Next base: position 76,215,198 of record JAWZYU010000010.1, read on the forward strand.
TTTAAAATTGCACGTGCTGTAATAGAAAGATTTGTTCAACAGTTAATTAAAAATGGTTTATTTCCTTGTCATGATGAAGTTAGCAGAGAAGCGCCTTTTGTGAGAAATTTAAATATGGATCTCTTAACGACTTATATTATTAAATTACATATATCCGACCATTATTTTGTTGGTTTAAATATTGATTGCAAAGATATTTCTTATCATATTAAGAATGATATACATTTAAAGAAAGAAAAAAATAAGGTAATTATAAACAAATTAGAGGAATTATTAAGAGACAAAGATCGGTCGATTATACATAATGAAATAAATATAAATATTTCTTTTGAGTATTTTACAAATGAATTGCATATGATGATTATAGAAGCATCTTATGTCCTGCCAAACCGAAGCTCAGTTAAAAAATCGAAACCTTGGATTACGGATGCTTTACTAAACTCTATTAAGGGTTGGGTTGTTTTACCTCTGAGCGGCACTTTTTTTGCACACCATGGGCTAAATGGCCAGGTCACAGGGACCCCGAAGGCTCGGAGAAGGTTGGGGGAGGGGACCCACTGGAACAAGCTGTTGGGAGACAGATGGTAGCCTCCCGTCAAGGTCATCCAGCGTGTTCTGTAACGTGCACAGGGTATGGCTCTCCCGCACACGGGGCCACGGCTTAACGTCCCATCCGACGGACGGTGGCCTTTCCAAGCCCATCGGTGTCCCCTACTGACCGTGGGCAGGGCGGGGAATTTTGCGGAGATAAATCTCAACGCTGACCCAGCTGGGACTCGAACCTTATTCATGCTGAAAAAAGATAATAGTTCTGATACAAATTTGGTACAATATTATAAAAGATTAATAATACTAGTTAGTACGTTTCTTTAAGAATCTAAGTCCAGATATTACACTGATGCAATTATTAAAAACCAAGAAATTTTTAAAAAGCAGTGGGAAGTTATAAATAAAATGTGTGGTAAACATATAGACCGATCCAAATTTCCAAATATAATTTCAGATACCAAACATTACTACAGTGTTAGGGATAATCCAGTAGATGTGACAAATATGTTTAATGATTATTTTACTAGCATTATAAAGAATATAACAAAATTAATTCCTGAGAATGATTGTAGTGGTTTGCATAATTTGAAGATATTGTCGAATACGTTTTTTGTTGAGGAAATACATGAAAATGAAGTTGAAGATGTAATTAAGAGTTTAAACTCTGCAAAATCCTTTAGCACAGACCACGCTTCTGTATTTATCCTTAAAAAGAAGATTGTTCCTCAAGGATCTGTTATGGTCCTTTATTATTTTTGTTTTATTTTAATGATCTTTGTGATTTAAAATTGTACGGCAGTAAAATAACTTTTGCAGATGATATATCTTTAACTTATGCAGGCAAAATTGATAGTGCAAATAAATGAAGATCTAAAAAAAAAATAAAAATTGGTTTATTCAAAATAAATTAGTTTTAAATGTTGCAAAATCGAAGTACATAAATTTTAGATAAAAAGGAAATCAAACAGATGACTTTTTTCAATAAACTCTTCCATCATGATCTAAACTGCAATGAGATATATTGTAAATGTTCAGCTATTCAGGGTGTTGATTGCTTCAGATATTTGGGTGTCTACCTTGACAAAAAACGTTTTTGGATAATGCATATAAATAATATAATTAAGAACTTAAATATTATGGTTTCCAGATTTTATTACATAAGAAATTTTATAAATCTGTCAATGTTAAAAATTGTTTATAATTCGTGGATAAAATCATATTTGAAATATGGCATCTTAGGGAGGTCTATATGAGACAAATCTGAAACTATTACAAGGGTCTCAAAATTACGTAAGATGTATGCTAAAGAAAAAGAAATTTGATAGTATAAAAAACTTATAAAAAATTAAATATCTTACCAGTTAGAAAACTATATATTTATCACCTATTAGTATACAATATTCAAAATTGGGATGAATCTAATGTTAAGATCTTTCCCAAATATACACGTTTATCATCTACTATGCATTTATCCATACCGTTTCCTAAAAAAGCTATCATCCAAAAACACTACGTTTACCTGGCACCAAAACTGTTCAAATGCTCTGCCTGCTAACATTAGAAATGAAAAAAACATTTATGCTTTTAAAATATTAATATGGGATTGGTTAGTGGATTGTGATGATGTAGAGAAATATCTATAGAGATAAAACCGTAGCTTAAATGTTTAATTTTTATAACACTGTTGCAACTAATTCTGTGAAAGTTATATTCGTGAACTTCTCTCTGGGGCGGGGGTGGCCAAGTCGGTAGCGCGCTAGGCTCGTAATCTGTAGTTCCCAGGTTCGAGTCCCAGCTGGGTCAGCGTTGAGATTTATCTCCACAAAATTCCCCGCCCTGCCCACGGTCAGTAGGGGACAACGATGGGCTTGGAAATGCCGCCGTCCGTCGGATGGGACGTTAAGCCGTGGCTCCGTGTGCGGGAAAGCCATACCCTGTGCACGTTAAAGAACACGCTGGATGGCCTTGACGGGAGGCTACCATCTGTCTCCCAACAGCTGTTCCAGTGGGTCCCCTAACCTTCTCTGAGCCTTCGGGGTCCATGTGACCTGGCCATTTAGCCCATGGTGTGCAAAAAAGTGCCGCTCAGAGGTAAAACAACCCAACCCGTGAACTTCTCTACACACAAGCTTGGACTCAAGTGGAGTACTCTTATTTATTTACTTCTTTCATGTTGTTCAGTTTGCTTAAAAAACTATCTATAAAATAGGTTTTAATTTATAAAAAAAAAGGTCACAGAAATAAAGAAGATTATCTGAAGACAGAGAGAGAGACACCTCAAAATAACAATATTTGCAGCTCCCAGAAGTGAACGCCATTGCTATCAAATATCGGTTTTTGCAGTTCCATTTTGGATTCTTCGAAAGAGACGGATTGGCCACTTCGTCGCACGACCCGCGTCATGCACCGATGATGATGACGACACATAGCGTCACATGTCTGTCGTATCGATCGCCAGACTAATTCGTCGGTCTGCTGCAGCAGAGGTTAAAAAAATGATTCTCTGGTGACGCATGTACTTGTTGAGATTTGGCTGATGAAAGTCTTCACACGTTAGTTATTTTAAATTTATTTATTTTACATTCATACTAAAATCTCAACAGAATTTTTCTCTCTTCAGATTTTAATATGAATGAAACAGAGAAAAGTAATATTTTTTTCTGTTCAGTATTTTTTTTTTTCGGGAAACAGGAGTCAATAATACATTGATTTCCAAAAATTTCAATTCTAAAATATCTTTAAAAAAATGTAATGGCAGCTAAATATCTCAATCAAATACACTGCTAGCCATTAAAAGTTCAACACTAGCAACACCAGGAAAGGGTTGGGTTGTTTTACCTCTGAGCGGCACTTTTTTGCACACCATGGGCTAAATGGCCAGGTCACATGGACCCCGAAGGCTCAGAGAAGGTTGGGGGAGGGGACCCAGTGGAACAGCTGTTGGGAGACAGATGGTAGCCTCCGGTCAAGGCCATCCAGCGTGTTCTTTAACGTGCATACGGTATGGCTCTCCCGCACACGGGGCTTAACGTCCCATCCGATGGACGGCGGCCTTTCCAAGCCCATCGGTGTCCCCTACTGACCGTGGGCAGGGTGGGGAATTTTGCGGAGATAAATCTCAACGCTGACCCAGCTGGGACTCGAACCTGGGAACTACAGATTACGAGCCTGGCGCGCTACCGACTGAGCCACTCACGCCCCACACCAGGAAAGACAAGAGATATCAAAGCCATATTTAGTGGATATATAGTTTATGTTACAAGGATCAAATGATTACAAATACAACTCGGTTAGACTTGTGGCATACAAAGAAATCCGTAACTTGTGTAGCCACCATGAGCGGCAATAACGATCCAGCATTGAGATGATGAGACGTCGGATGTGTATTTGGATTCCCCAAACACACATCCGACATCTCATCCTCTCAATGCAGTTCGATACGTAACCAAAGATCATCTGTTGTAGCAACAGCTGGTGTGCTAGTCGTTGTGAGATCATGGGCCAGATATGTTCAATTGGGGACAGATCTGGTGAACGCGCAGGCCAAGGAAGAAGTGTCACATGGTGATTATCCGGGAATTGTTGGACGATGCATGCCACATGTGGTCGGTCATTGTCCTGTTGGTAAACGCACCAGAGAGCCCCTGAAGATAAGGTACAACCACAGGCTCCAACACCTCAGTGATGTAATGCTGGCTGTTCAAAATACCGGTAATGAGTACGAGGCGCGTGCGTGAGTGGGTTGGGTTGTTTTACCTCTAAGCGGCACTTTTTTTGCACACCATGGGCTAAGTGGCCAGATCACATGGACCCCGAAGGCTCAGAGAAGGTTGGGGGAAGGGACCCACTGGAACAGCTGTTGGGAGACAGATGGTAGCCTCCCGTCAAGGCCATCCAGCGTGTTCTTTAACGTGCACAGGGTATGGCTCTCCCGCACACGGGGCCACGGCTTAACGTCCCATCCGACGGACGGCGGCCTATTACCAAGCCCATCGGTGTCCCCTACTGACCGTGGGCAGGGCGGGGAATTTTGCGGAGATAAATCTCAACGCTGACCCAGCTGGGACTCGAACCTGGGAACTACAGATTACGAGCCTGGCGCGCTACCGACAGAGCCACCCCCGCCCCGTGCGTGAGTGGAGTCCAATAGCCATTTACCATAACATCAGGGGCCGGACCTGTATGGCGCTGCATCATGCATATCTCACTGAGCCTTTCGCCATGGTACCACCAGATTCGGATTCGTCCATCTTGGTGCTGCATATTGAAGCGGGATTAGTCTGAAAAGACGATGCGATGCCATTTGCACATCCATGCGTGACGTTCTTGGCACCATTGCAGTCGCATATGCCTGTGTTGTAGAGTTAATGGTAGCCGAAGCTAACGCCTAGCAAAGATGCCCCTAGATGACGTTGGGTTGGGTTGTTTTACCTCTGAGCGGCACTTTTTTGCACACCAAGGGCTAAATGGCCAGGTCACATGGACCCCGAAGGCTCAGAGAAGGTTGGGGGAGGGGACCCACTGGAACAGCTGTTGGGAGACAGATGGTAGCCTCCCGTCAAGGCCATCCAGCGTGTTCTTTAACGTGCACAGGGTATGACTCTCCCGCACACGGGGCCACGGCTTAACGTCCCATCCGACGGACGGAGGCCTTTCCCAAGCCCATCGGTGTCCCCTACTGACCGTGGGCAGGGCGGGGAATTTTGCGGAGATAAATCTCAACGCTGACCCAGCTGGGACTCGAACCTGGGAACTACAGATTACGAGCCTGGCGCGCTACCGACTGAGCCACCCCCGCCCCCCTAGATGACGTCGAACCGTACGTGCGGATACTGGTTGATGTGTAACACACCCTAATTGTTGAACTAAGGTGTTTGATGTGGCTGTACGATCTTCAAAGCCATTCGCCCGAGGTGTCTGTCCTCTCGTTCGTTTGTGTGACAGAGCCATTGAGATACGTCACATCGGTGACTTCGTTCCTCCTCTTACCCACTGACGCCATATTCTCATCACTGTGGCAGCATTCCGTCCAACATGAGCACCGATGTCTCGGTACGATAATCCGCCTTCCCTAATCCCACAATTCCCCCTCGATCAAAGTCGGAAACCTGGTTGTGTTGGGTTGTTTTACCTCTGAGCGGCACTTTTTTGCACACCATGGGCTAAATGGCCAGGTCACATGGACCCCGAAGGCTCAGAGAAGGTTGGGGGAGCGGACCCACTGGAACAGCTGTTGGGAGACAGATGGTAGCCTCCCGTTAAGGCCATCCAGCGTGTTCTTTAACGTGCACAGGGTATGTCTCTCCCGCACAAGGGGGCACGACGTAACGTCCCATCCGACGGACGGCGGCCTTTCCAAGTCCATCGGTGTCCCTACTGACCGTGGGCAGGGCGGGGAATTTTGCGGAGATAAATCTCAAAGCTGACCCAGCTGGGACTCGAACCTGGGAACTACAGATTACGAGCCTGTCGCGCTACCGACTGAGCCACCCCCGCCCCACCTTGTTGTGTGGATGCCGTGTTCTTCGACGGGGTATACTTAATCCTTTAGTGCGCAATAACTGCGAGCAAACACAATTCAAGCGCTTTACACCGGCTCTTTGTAATCTTCTCTTATACCACTTCCAGGGGGCGTTACTGTCACACATGATGTGCGTATGTGCTGCGCTTTGAATCATTTACAAGTTCTCCCTGGGCTCTTGCATATTTCGGGACAATCTAATGAGTTCTTCCTCGTGTTGCACTTTTAATGACCAGCAGTGTATATCAATATCTCGATTTTCAAAAATATTCGTTCAGTATTTAATGACATGAAAGTTTGAAAATTTTACAATAACAATGCCAGTAACAATAATTGACTTCAAAAGTTAAAACTTTGTGAAAAGAATTCTTTCACTATTCATCAGTTTTGTATAACTTGCTTAAGACTAAGACTGACATTGTTCTTTTCAAATATTCAACCTTCATAATTCATTAAATACTGAACGAATATTGATATATTTGACTTTACCTGCTATCACATTTTTCAAAAAAAAATATTAAAAAACTTACAGAGCTTCGGCTTTAGTTTTCTTTTTGACATAAGGTTCTTTATTTTATGGAAAAAAAAAATACCCCCTCAAGCAGCTGCTTGTCACAGAGGTCTGACAGGAGCCTGTCAATTTAATATGCCACAGTAGAAGATCTGAGAGGATGGCACGACCTCAGAAGAAAACAACACGGACATCCATGCCTTACCCGGGGCTCGAACCCAGGGTCCCGTAGATCAGTAGCCAAGCGCGCTAACCACTCGGCCACGGGACGGCTTTTATGGAAATCAGTGTAAAAATAAAAATAAAGAAGGGACGATGTTTTAGAATTCCTTATTTTCTACAAAATATTGATAAAATAAATTGGTAAAGTATCACAGGAAATGTCCTGTAGACATGAAACACATGAAATAATAAACTGAAAAAAAAAATAGTTTTGCCGTGAGCGAGATTCGAACCCACATCTTCCAATAACCGGCCGGGTATGCTAACCAGCTTATTATTTCATATATACATATTTTGCTAAATATTTTCACTTTTACGTAGCACAGAACATATTGAGATCATGAAAAAAAAAAAATCTATTTTCAATTAGAAGCACATTTTAGGACTGAGAAGCACTTTTTTTTCCTAAAAAAGGCTGAATGGCTGGTCACAAGGACCTCAAGGGCTGTGATTTAGGCCATCAATCATCCACAAGGCCATTAATCTACATCCGCCGGATATGACTTCCTTTACTTGGGGTCACGGCTTAACGCTCCATTTGACGGATGGCGGCGTTTCTAAACCCATCGATGTCCCCTCACTCACCGAAAGCAGTGACAGGTTGACGGAGATGAACGCACATTTTGAGGTCTCTCAGACCCAAAATAAAAACAGTTCTTCGCCTCGCCATCTGTCTGTGAAGGTCGTAGCGCCTGGACGACTGAAGCATATTTCGGTCCGCATATTTCATCGACCGATTGCAACTGCAAGTAAGATCTAGTGAGTTGGGTTGTTTTACCTCTGAGCGGCAATTTTTTGCACACCATGGGCTAAATGGCCAGGTCACAGGGATCCCGAAGGCTCAGAGAAGGTTGGGGGAGGAGACCCATTGGAACAGCTGTTGGGAGACAGATGGTAGCCTCTCGTCAAGGCCATCCAGCGTGTTCTTTAACGTGCACAGGGTATGGCTCTCCCGCACACGGAGCCACGGTTTAACGTCCCATCCGACGGACGGCGGCCTTTCCAAGCCCATAGGTGTTCCCTACTGACCGTGGGCAGGGCGGGGAATTTTGCGGAGATAAATCTCAACGCTGACCCAGCTGGGACTCGAACCTTGGAACTACAAATTACGAGCCTGGCGCGCTACCGACTGAGCCACTCCCGCCATTCAATGTTGATAATGGCCGTTACTAGTTGAAATATGAACAGATTTTAAGATTACACTTTAATAGACTAAACAGCGCAACCATTCATGAATTTCAGATTACTTTTCGAACAATAAATAAACACTCGAGTAGGTTACTTTCTGATAAAATAAATGACATAAACACTCAGATAAGTAACTTTTGGTAGAAAAAGAAAATAGCTCGGAGCACATGGAGCATTTTCTTTTTCAACTCAAAGTCATTCTTCATCGCTTTTGATCGAAAAATCCCGTATTGTGCATTCTCGCCCTTTTTTTTTTCATGTCCTCCTCAAAAGACCATTCTTCTAGATACGCCACAAAATAGCAGTTTACAAATAGGAACATCTTGTAAACCTTTGCCATGCGTCGTTAACTGCAGAGAAAACAACAGGCAACAAAGAAGTTAATGAGGAAATAAACTGGGAAGAAGGCTTTTTCTCCTCGACGATACGAAGCAGCAATTGAGAGGCTCTCTACGATTTCATAACCATACAATAAGTTAAGCACCGTCGTTTTTCACAGTTCCTAGCCTCGAATTTTCTCTTTCTTCCTTTGTAAGCCATTTATTTTTCTGTTGAAGCTGAACTAATTCAGACGAAAGGGATGGCGAATTCGTGGGACATAGGGAGAATCTACCATCGTTTTTCGGAGCGAGCTTTCCCCTCTCGTTGCTGCTGCTATCCCACAAAAGAGCGGTCGACAAATTGATCTTCTTACGTCCCAATGAGTCTTTAATTACGAGGAATATAACAGAGAGAAAAGGGGTCTCGGTGGAACATCCGACGCAGCCTGCGTGTGCGGACGACATCGCGGCACTCTATCCCCAGCGGGAATCGGATGGCTTGTCATCCACAAAACGGCCTCGCGGGCAGTCACAGACCATTACCGGAGTTAGGTTCGTGTTGCCTACGGATATCTGGACACTCTGCTAATGGGCAAGGAAGCCGGCCTTGGTCTCAAATGCCGACTCTGCGCATGGCATCCATTCTTCTTTGGCGCCAGATTTATGGGCTCATCTTCTTGGAGGGGGCAGATCCGTTTCACATCGCTACAGCTCACAATCACGTCATCGACGGGATTCGGGAGGAAAACAGATCACTTTAATTTCATCCTCGCCTCGGTTGTTATCCTTTCTGCTCTCAGGAAGAAACGGGAAATGAGGGCAACCGAGGAAGATGATCACTGCGTGGAATAATCTAGATGGTTTCACGAAGAATTTATGGCAAATAAGATACCCAAATAAGATATATCTAGAGCAGCTAACTTTTCATTTTTCCAGTTTGCTCTCGGTATTAAATGTTTTTTATAGCTCACATAAATAAAACCTATTGGTGATTGTATCTGACATCCTTCTACCTAGTGAGAATAAAATTGTGAGTATGGAGAGTTTATAATGTGAGCATGTTACATATTTATAATCATCTGTTTATAAAGTGAGCATGTTATATATTTATAAAGTGATAAAGTTATAGGTTTATAAAGGGAGCAAGTTACAGATCTATAAATCTATAAAGTGAGCCGGTTACAGTTTTGTAAAGTGAGCTAATTACGGATTTGCAGAGTGAGTCAGTTACAGGTTTGTAAAGGAAAGACATTGCATGTTTATAAAATGTGCAGGTACACGTTTTTGAAACAAATCACAGGTTTATAAAGTTAATAAATTATATCCTTATAGGAAACAATGAAAACTGAGAATGAGAAAGATTCAGAATAGGAAGCAGAAAGAGAGAATTAAAGAGAAGTAATTTTAAAGTTTGGAATATTAATGCATTTTCTACAAGGGTAACCGTAATGTTCCGCGAAAAGTCTTCGGGGCTTCGCAATTTTTGGGTTGTTTTACCTCTGAGTGGCACTTTTTTGCACACAATGGGCTAAATGGCCAGGTCACATGGACCCCGAAGGCTCGGAGAAGATTGGGGGAGGGGACCCACTGGAACAACTGTTGGGAGACAGATGGTAGCCTCCCGTCAAGGCCATCCAGTGTGTTCTTTAACGTGCACAGGGTACGGCTCTCCCGCATACGGAGCCACGGCTTAACGTCCCATCCGACGGACGGCGGCCTTTCCAAGTCCACCGGTGTCCCCTACTGACCGTGGGCAGGGCGGGGAATTTTGCGGAGATAAATCTCAACGCTGATCCAGCTGGGACTCGAACCTGGGAACTACAGATTACGAGCCTGGCGCGCTACCGACTGAGCCGCCCCCGGGGCTTCGCAAGCAGTATGGATTCCTAAGCTAAGAAGAATATCCTGCAATTGAAAAAAACTATCCATCTTTTACTTCAATTTTAAACCACATATTTATTTAAAATAACTTTACCAAAATTCGCTCAAAAATCCATGACTTGTGAAAGGAAGAAGAAAAAGGCTCAGGTCTAAAAACTGAACTATGAAAAACTAAAACCTCTTTCTAACAATTTTATGGTGCAATGATTAATTATAATAACGAGAAAAAAAAAGTAGTTATGGAGGGATGGGGTCACTGAGAAAAATAAAATCATTTTTGCATATGTTAGGGCTCCTTAGGACTTGACAATATCGTACAAGGGTTTCGCCATTGTTATAAAGTTATGAAACATTGCATTAATATATAGACAGAGCAATGGATAAATAAGGACAAGCTTTACAGCTTTTCATTTGAAAGCAAAATTAATAATAAATGCAATTAAAGATCAGGTAAAACTAGCTGCGTACGATGCATATCTGAGCCGTTTTTGGAAGCCTCCCGACAATGCCAAATTAGCGGTTTTTTAACGTGCACAGGGTTACGGATTTCTTGCCACGGAAGCCATGGCTTAACATCTCATCTGACGGACGGCAGCTTTCTAAGTACAATCAACTCTTTTCTCATCGAGAGCAGAAAGAGAGTTAGAAACGAAAATTCTCAACGTAGTTACAGTTGGCACTCGGGACAGCAGATTTTATTACTCGATCGACAACCTGGGGAGCTGTCGATCGAGTGAACCCACTCCTTTTGGAATTCCCGGTCCTGCCCCGTGGCCCCGTGTGCGGGAGAGACACACACCCTGTGCACGTTAAAGAACACGCTGGATGGACTTGACGGGAGGCTACCATCTGTCTCCGAACAGCTGTTCCAGTGGGTCCCCTCCCCCAACCTTCTCTGAGACTTCGGGGTCCATGTGACCTGGCCCTTTAGCCCATGGTGTGCAAAAAAGTGCCGCTCAGAGGTAAAACAACCCAATCCACTCCTTTTGGATGCTGAGCACAGAGATCTGAGTTTCAGATGTTTCTTTTCTAATGTTGTCTTTCTGCTGAGTTTTCTTTTTTCTTTGTTAATTGGGGTTGGGTTGTTTTACCTCTGAGCGGCACTTTTTTGCACACCATGGGCTAAATGGCCAGGTCACATGGAACCCGAAGGCTCAGAGAAGGTTGGGGGAGGGGACCCACTGGAACAGCTGTTGGGAGACAGATGGTAGCCTCCCGTCAAGGCCATCCAGCGTGTTCTTTAACGTGCACAGGGTATGTCTCTCCCTAAAATTGGGCTACGGCTTAACGTCCCATCCGACAGACGGCGGCCTTTCCAAGCCCATCGGTGTCCCCTACTGACCGTGGGCAGGGCGGGGAATTTTGCGGTGATAAATCTCAACGCTGACCCAGCTGGGACTCGAACCTGGGAACTGTAGACTATTACGAGCCTGGCGCGCTACCGACTGACCCACCCCCGCCCCATGTTAATTGGGGAAAAATGTTATTCTTTTGGTCACGTGAAGTGTATCACATTGGAATATCAATTCATTTCATAATTAATTAATTTTCTTATTCCAGAACCAGAAAAAAAAACACTCACCTTTACTACATGTATATAAATAGGGCAAGTCATGCAATTATTTGACTAAATGATCTATATTAATGCAGTGGGTTTATCGATACACGGAGTTTGTAACGAAGGAAATTTTAATATGCAAACTAACTTTTTATCGCAGTGATTGTAACTAGGGCTTTTCGCAAAGATCAGATACATCGCTCAAAATAATTAAGTGATAATCCATGTATGTTATGGCAAAGAACACATATATTCAATGTAAGAAAGCTTCGAATTTAAGATCTGCATGGAAAAATGTCTCTGAAGATAGATTAAAGATGCCAATAATCCTGGCATCCAAATTCCCCAAAATCCCAAGATGACATGCATTGAACGCTTCCTCTGGAGATATTTTCCTTTATTTATGCGATTCGCGAACGTTGCCAATTTGTTTCTTTGCTACTCACCATGCAAAAAGCTTAGGAAATGGCTCGTCTGCCGACGAGCGAAGGAGGCATCCATCCACTTATCCTCCGCATCCATCACGACATGTCGTCCTCTTAGGCCTCCCATCGAAAAGAAAGAAGAAGAACACCCATCACCCGCATACACATCATCCAAGGGATAAGACAGCAGCATTACCAAGCCATTCCTTTGCATTCGCTTCTTCTCTTCATATCGTCTGCACTTAACTCTCGACCGCAGGCACACAAAACGAGATGCTCGAGACCAACAGACACTCTGAGAGGGAAAGACTCAATGTAGAAAGCGTGTGGCCAAACAGAAAGCGGTTTATGCTGCTCAGAGTTGTGAACATCCATGCATCATAAAACAAAAGGATTACCACCAACGCAGGTACACCCACAGCGCACTAGAGCATGAACAGTAACTAATTCTGTTGTGAGGGGGGCGGGGGGTGGCTCAGTCGGTAGCGTGCCAGGCTCGTAATCTACAGTTCCTAGGTTCGAGTCCCACCTAGATCAGCGTTGAGATTTATCTCCGCAAAACTCCCCGACTTGCTCACGGTCGGGCTTTGGTCGTTGCAGCTCACGGTCGTTGCATCACCGATGGGCTTGGAAAGGCCGCCGTCCGTCGGATGGGACGTTAAGCCGCTGTTCGCAATGATTGGCCCCGTTTGTGGGAGAGCCATACCCTGTGCACGTTAAAGAACACGCTGGATGGCCTTGACGGGAGGCTACTATCTGTCTCCCAAAAGCTGTTCCAGTGGGTCCCCTCCCGCAACCTTCTCTGAGCCTTCGGGGTCCATGTGACCTGGCCATTTAGCCCATGGTGTACAAAAAAGTGCCGCTCAGAGGTAAAACAAACCAAACTGCTGTGAGGTCTCCCCCGCTGTTGGCAATGATTTTAAGCCGACAGAAAGTTTGCTAATATTCATAACGCTAAATCGCTTTCGGTGCGGCCGCACCCATAAACTCGGCAGATAGAGCAAACTTTCTCTCGAATAAAAAAGCGCCAAGTCCCATCCGTGGCTCATAAAACTTGCCGCAGACAAGCCAACGTCATAAAGCTGTTCCTACTGTCGTGTGGCAGTGCACTGACCACTACCAGGATGACGAGGAGGACCACTGGGAAGCGAAGGCGGAAGTGGTGAAGAGTGTGATGGACGTCTTTGGCTCGAGGGCGGGCGGATGGGCACATACACCATCGAAATTTATAGTTGGCGACGTTGCTCTGCATTTTTGGAGTGCGTCGTTTAGATAGAGAATGTAATAAGAGAAAGGGGTTAGGGAGAAATAAATGCCTTCATCTTAAACAAATGAGGTGATATTGTACATCAAGAGATACGCTTTTTATGTGCGACGGTTTATGTGGCTCTTGAAGTCAAATATCCCCCGTGTTCTAAGAATTGTTGTCACTTTCCAGCGCCAACTTTAAGGGGCCGTTTAGGAGGATAATTCATCCGTAATTCGTGAACATTTTTTTTTACGATTTGATATTAAAGCACTCCTTTCCTCTCTAGCGGTCAGCATGAAAAATATAAAGTATTATCATTTGTTTTCTAAAGTTCTCAAGAACTAAATTTTGAAACTGGATGAGTTGGGTTGTTTTACCTCTGAGCGGCACTTTTTTGCACACCATGGGCTAAATGGCCAGGTCACATGACCCCGAAGGCTCAGAGAAGGTTGGGGGAGGGGACCCACTGGAACAGCTGTTGGGAGACAGATGGTAGCCTCCCGTCAAGGCCATCCAGCGTGTTCTTTAACGTGCACAGGGTATGGCTCTCCCGCACACGGGGCCACGGCTTAACGTCCCATTCGACGGACGGCGGCCTTTCCAAGCCCATCGGTGTCCCCTACTGACCATAGGCAGGGCGGGGAATTTTGTGGAGATAAATCTCAATGCTGACCCAGCTGGGACTCGAACCTGGGAATTACAGATTACGAGCCTGGCGCGCTACCGACTGAGCCATCCCCACCCCATTTGTTTTGAGTAGTTTTCGTTTTTTGTGTATTATAATCAATGTGGCGACTGATGTTTTCAATTGAAATTGTTTCTGTATGGAGATCTCACGATCTACTCTTTTGAGACCTCAAAAGTTTTTGTATGCTGTTCCCTTGGCCGAGTGGTTAGCACGCTTGACTAGTGATCAAAGGGACCTTGGTTCGAGTCCCGGGTTTAAGGCATGGTTGTGTGTGTTGTTTTTCTGCTGAGGTCCTGCCATCCTCTCAGACCTTCTACTTTGGTATATAAACTGACAGGCTTCTGTCAGACCTCTGTGGCAAGCAGCTGCTTGAGTGGGTATTTATTTTTTTGGACATTATCTGAAATAAAAAATATCTATTTAAATTGCACAGTGTAAAGAATTTTACATAACTTAATTCTTAACAGTAGTATTGTTAAGTAGCGAAGTTAGGTAGTAAGGTCTTAACAGTAGTATTGTTAACTATCTACAGTACTACTGTTAAGACCTCTGTGTTAACTGTCTACTGTTAAGACAGAAGCTTCTTGAAAGGTACAGCAAAAATGGATAAGTACGTTGCTGCATAATTATCAAGATTAAGTTAATAAACTCAAAATTCAGTATGCAATTTGATGAAATTATACTCATCTTTTGATTGTGCAAATTTCAAGGTACACAGAAATTCACATTCCTTTTTAAAAATCATCCATTCACACTTTCACAAATTTTATTCTTATGCAGCTTCCATAGCCATGGATAAAAACATTTTATATACATACAACTGACGTTTAAAGCACCTCGTCGTAATTCTTCAAATCCGGGACTTTTTATATATAAAACAGTTAAGGTTGGGTTGTTTTACCTCTGAGCGGCACTTTTTTGCACACCATGGGCTAAATGGCCAGGTCACATGGACCCCGAAGGCTCAGAGAAGGTTGGGATAGGGGACCCACTGGAACAGCTGTTGGGAGACAGATGGTAGCCTCCCGGTCAAGGCCATCCAGCGTGTTCTTTAACGTGCACAGGGTATGGCTCTCCCGCACACGGGGCCACGGCTTAACGTCCCATCCGACGGACGGCGGCCTTTCCAATCCCATCGGTGTCCCCTACTGACCGTGGGCAGGGCGGGGAATTTTGTGGAGATAAATCTCAACGCTGACCCAGCTGGGACTCGAACCTAGGAACTACAGATTACGAGACTGGTGCGCTACCTACTGAGCCACCCCCGCTCCACTAAAACAGTTAAGAAAATCGTTAAGTGTTTAAAAAAAAAATGTCGCCATTATATTAAGACGATCATGAGACAAAGCGATATTTCTCTTGCTTGAGATGTTATTGTAATTTTATCCTCGCTATCTCCGGACAAGAAAAACATCTCTCAAGTATGAGGAGTAATCCCTGCATCTGTAGTTAACTTTATCTACCGAAGAGACAGCTGAGCACTTCCACTTACATCCATTACCAAACATTACTTGTCTTCCTGTCAACACTCTTAACGAACCAAGACACGTTTGGTCAGTGATCTATCTCTTGAGGTTTTACCGTTACTGTGGCCTCATTGCAGACTGCTTTCGATCAATATTCATGGCACTGAGACACACACTAATGCATGACTGATAGCTGGTGCTGCCTCTAATGCTGGATCTGAGGAAGGATCGAGACAGTTAAGCGTCCTCTGCCTCCATCTCGCTGGCTGAGGAAGATTTTATTTGCAAATACAAACACAAAAGTCGTAACACGGTGAGGGAGGAAGAAGACGGCGAAGATGCAGATACTGAAGATGATGTGAAGTGCATCTGTGACGGTGTTCAGAAACTTCCAAACGAAAGACATATTTAAGTTTCTATGGTCGTTGCCACTTCCATCTCTTCACTAGAGGAAGAAATCGATTTTCTTTTACAGAGCTTTCAGTGCCTCTTCTTTTGGGAGAAATCCAAATTCAAAACAGTGTTTGAGTTGGGTTGCCTTTTATCTTTAAGTAGTATCTTACTGCTCACAAACTGATGAATCCAACCTTGATCTGAGAGCATCGTGAAATTCTCCGGATAGTGATGCAAGGCACTCTCAGGGAAAAAAAACAGTATTATTGCATATTTTTTTTACTAAAAGATCAAGCAGTATGCGCATTGCGATTCTAAATTACATTAAATCTATCTTTTCATTCGGTTCAAGTTTCCGAAACATTAAATTTTATGTTTCATAATAAAATATGAGTGATTGTTTTCAAGGGGTAAACTGATTTATATTACTGCATTTGAGCTTAATATTTTCCATATTTAATATTTTAATAATTTGATTAGGTTAATAACTAGTAGGGAGCGGTGACTTTGGGTTGTTTTACCTCTGAGCGGCACTTTTTTGCACACTATGGGCTAAATGGCCAGGTCACAAGGACCCCGAAGGCTCAGAGAAGGTTGGGGGGAAGGGACCCACTGGAACAACTGTTGGGAGACAGATGGTACTCTCCCGTCAAGGCCATCCAGCGTGTTCTTTAATGTGCACAGGGTATGGCTCTCCCGCACACGGGGCCAATCATTGCCAACAGCGGAGGAGACCTCACAGCAGTTTGGTTTGTTTTACCTCTGAGCGGCACTTTTTTGCACACCAAGGGCTAAATGGGCAGGTCACAAGGACCCCGAAGGCTCAGAGAAAGTTGGGGGGAAGGGACCCACTGGAACAACTGTTGGGAGACAGATGGTACCCTCCCGTCAAGGCCATCCAGCGTGTTCTTTAACGTGCATAGGGTGTCTCTCCCGCATACGGATCCACGGCTTAACATTCCCATCCGACGGACGGCGGCCTTTACTAAGTCCATCGGTGTCCCGTACTGACCGTGGGCAGGGCGGAGAATTTTGCGGACATAAATCTGAACGTTGATCCAGACGGGACTTGAACCTAGGAACTACAGATTACGAGCCTGGCGCGCTACCGACTGAGTCCCTCCCCAGCCCCCAGGGAGCGGTAGTTTTTTGTTGTGTAGTTTTACCTCTAAGCCGCACTTTGAACACCCAATGGGGCAGGTCACAAGTATATATATTATATATGTTTTATTTTATTCCCATTATTATACTCTAACTACAGTTTTTTCTATCTATACTCCAGTTACATACACATTTCCAGGAGTACGTGAAGCATAAAAGGTTGAGAACCACTGATTTAGACTATTGTGTGCAAAAAAGTGCCTCAGAGGAAAAACAAAACAACCCTAAGAACTAGTTTTATAAACTCTTCCGTTTCACGCGCGCCAGGCTCGTAATCTGCAGTTCCAAGGTTCGAGTCCCAGCTAGGTCAGTGTTTCATAATAAAATATGGGCTAAATGGCCAGGTCACAAGGACCCCGAAGGCTCAGAGAAGGTTGGGGGGAAGGGACCCACTGGAACAACTGTTGGGAGACAGATGGTACCAACATGATGATTATTATCATGGTGAGATTTATCTCTACAAAATTCCCCTCCCTGGAAACGGTCAGTAGGGGACACCGATGGGCTTGGAAAGGCCGCCGTCCGTCGGATGGGAGGTTAAGCCATGGTCCCGTGCGCGGGAGAGCCATACCCTGTGCACGTTAAAGAACACGCTGAATGGCCTTGACGGGAGGCAACCACCTGTCTCCCAACAGTTGATCCAGTGGGTCCCCTCCCCCCAAACTTCTCCGAGCCTTCGGGGTCCTTGTCACCTGGCCATTTAGCCCATGGTGTGCAAAAAAGGGCCGCTCAGATGTAAAACAACCCAACACATGAACAAAAACTTACGAAAAAAATTCATTTATTATGAAGTCGGAGTAAAATTATTAAAAACTGTCATATATTAATATTAAACATAAATTTCACCGCTTATACGAGTCATCAACTCTTAAGTAACCTATGCAGCAAACTCCTTTATGCAAAGATAATTAAGAAAAGCAAAAAAAATTAATACCTGAGCTTTGTCATTAAGGCAAAGCTAAGTCTCGAGCAACATCTCTCCCACAAGAAAAACAGACTCTGTCTTGTTAATGGTAACTTTCATCCCGAAGTGAAATGCAAATCGCCAATTCGAAGATCAATTTAACTCAATCTGAAGACTTTAAATCCTTTTGAGAGAGATCTAATAAATTTTATTAGAGCCAAAGCAATAACATATTAAATGCTGGAAAACTTTCCGACAATGCTTACATTGCAGAACAGCAAAGGCACGGAACAACTTCGTTATCTGTTTTTCACCGACAGAACTCTGAAGTAGAAGATATCAATTTATCTTATTTGATATAAAATCAAGGTCATCTGCAAGGAAATTACTTGAAATACAGTCGCTCAAAAATATATCCGAACACTATGGTTCATTACAGAATTCAGAAAAAATATCTGGAGCGTGTACAGCAACTGTACACGCTCCAGTTACCGTTCACAGCAAACTGGAGCGTGTGCAGTTACTGCACACGCTCCAGTTTGTTGTGAACGGTAACTGCACACGCTCAATATTTCTGTGAGTGGGCCCACACGATCCAGGTTTTTGTGAGATCACACGTTCCAATGTGCTGTGAACATTAACCGCAACCGCTCCAGTTTGCTGTGAACGGTAACTGCACACGCTCAATATTTCTGTGAGTGGGCCCACACGATCCAGGTCTTTGTGAGCTCACACGATTCAATGTGCTGTGAACATTAACCGCAACCGCTCCAGTTTGCTGTGAACGGTAACTGCACACGCTCAATATTTCTGTGAGTGGGCCCACACGATCCAATGTGCAGTGAACATTAACCGCAACCGCTCCAGTTTGCTGTGAACATTAACTGCACACGCTCCATATTCATTGCATTATATATTCATACGCATTATATATATTAAAAAAAATCCGAACACTATAGTTTATTACAGAATTCAGAAAAAAATATCCGGCAACGATTTTTTTTAGAAATTAGTAATCTGGCAACCTTCGTGTCACGTGACACGAAGGTGTGTAGTTCTTAGTAATTTGTAGTAGAAGGTGAACGTGTTGTAGTTCTACAATTCTCTCTAAACTCTTTTACAGGACTAAAAGGGGTGGGTGTGGCTCGGTCGGTAGCGCGCCAGGCTCGTAATCTGCAGTTCCCAGGTTCAAGTCTCAGCTGGGTCAGCGTTGAGATTTATCTCCGCAAAACTCCACGCCCTGACCACGGTAAGAGACACCGATGGGCTTGGAAAGGCCGCCGTCCATCGGATGGGACGTTAAGCCGTCGCCCAGTGTGTGGGAGAGTCATACCCTGTGCACGTTATAAAACACGCTAGATGGCCTTGACGGGAGGCTACCATCTGTCTCCCAACAGCTGTTCCAGTGGGTCTCCTTCCCCAACCTTCTCTGAGCCTTCGGGGTCCTTGTGACCTGGCCATTCAGCCCATAGTGTGCAAAAAAAGTGCTGCTCAGAGGTAAAACAACCCAACCCCAAGGGTTCAGAGAAGGTTGAGGGACGGGCTCCCAGTGATACGATCTGTCTCTTATCAGTGGGAGCCCCTCCCTCAACATTCTCTGAACCCTTGGGTTTACGACGGACGGCGACCTTTCTCTTATCCACTGATAAGAGCCATCCAGCGTGTGGGGCTCCAGTTGTCAATCCATCTTACGGACGGCGACCTTTCAAAGATCGTCGGTGCCTCCTTTCTAACCAAGGACAGGATTTGGCGGAGATGAATATCAATGCTGGCAGAGTCGGGACTCGAACCTGAGAACTGCACACAATGAGCCTGGCGCGCTATTGGCCGATTCATGATAACATTATCCATAATTAGATTCTTCAAAGAAACTGCAAACTAAATTTTAACATATTTCTGGGTTTAATAAAGCAAAAGAGAAAAACTTAGCCTCATTTTAAAACTATTTCTCATATCAATAACTGGCCATGAATGTAATCGTAGTCATAAGATTAATAGACTCGTAGTCAGTTAGCAGCGTTGGGTTGTTTTACCTCTGAGCGGCACTTTTTTGCACACCATGGGCTAAATGGCCAGGTCACATGGACCCCGAAGGCTCAGAGAAGGTTGGGGCAGGGGACCCACTGGAACAGCTGTTGGGAGACAGATGGTAGCCTCCCGTCAAGGCCATCCAGCGTGTTCTTTAACGTGCACAGGGTATGACTCTCCCGCACACGAGACCACGGCTTAACGTCCCATCCGACGGACGACGGCCTTTCCAAGCCCATCGGTGTCCCCTACTGACCGTGGGCAGGGCGGGGAGTTTTGCGGAGATAAATCTCAACGCTGACCCAGTTGGGACTCGAACCTGAGAACTACAGATTACGAGCCTGGCGCGCTACCGACTGAGCCACCCCCGCCCCAGTTAGAAGCGTGAAATAATATTTAATCAATCGTTAACTGTTGGAATTCAGTGCAAAATAGTTAAAAAAAAAACATACTCCAAGTCAAAAAAAAAAGTAAATCTGCCATTTCAATTTTCCCCTCATCTTTCGCACTCTCGTTTCAAGGTGCAAAAAAACTTCAGCATATAAGTTTCGACTATAACAACAACGCAGGAAATGCTGCAAGTGTTGCCAGCATTTCTCTTCGGACACATTTTCAGCAGCACCTGACGTAACCATGACAACAGTATCAGTGAAACTTGTAGTACCTGAAAGGCTCAGTGATGCACTATAATCATCTATGCCGTACGGATGCGCTTTTCGAGAGATAAAACTGCATCATCGATGCCGTTAGCAGAGTCAACAAGGGCAAAGGTCATTGTTAAGATGGAGACACGAGCATTCAGCAAAGGTTCTTTTTACTTCTTGTTGCGTCTTTGCATATATATGTCGTATGATACAGTCGCTCAAAAAAATATCCGAACACTATGTTTGATTACAGAATTCGTGTACAGAAATTCGTGTACAGAAATCGTGTACAGAAACTGTACACGCTCCAGTTACCGTTCACAGCAAACTGGAGCGTGTGCAATACTGCACACGCTCCAGTTTGCTGTTAACTAACTGCACACGCTCAATATTTCTGTGAATGGGCCCACACGATCCAGGTTTTTGTGAGCTCACACGATCCAACGTGCTGTGAACATTAACCGCAACCGCTCCAGTTTGCTGTGAACGTTAACTGCACACGCTCAATATTTCTGTGAGTGGGCCCACACGATCAAGGTTTTTGTCCGCTCACACGATCCAGGTTTTTGTCAGCTCACACGATCCAATGTGCTGTGAACATTAACCGCAACCGCTCCAGTTTGCTGTGAACGGTAACTGCACAAGCTCAATATTTCTGTGAGTGGACCCACACGATCCAATGTGCTGTGAACATTAACCGCAACCGCTCCAGTTTGCTGTGAACGGTAACTGCACACGCTCAATATTTCTGTGAGTGGGCCCACACGATCCAGGTTTTTGTGAGCTCACACGATCCAATGTGCTGTGAACATTAACCGCAACCGCTCCAGTTTGCTGTGAACGGTAACTGCACACGCTCAATATTTCTGTGAGTGGGCCCACACTATCCAGGTTTTTGTGAGCTCACACGATCCAATGTGCTGTGAACATTAACCGCAACTGCTCCAGTTTGCTGTGAACGGTAACTGCACACGCTCAATATTTCTGTGAGTGGGCCCACACGATCCAGGTTTTTGTGAGCTCACACGATCCAATGTGCTGTGAACATTAACCGCAACCGCTCCAGTTTGCTGTGAACGGTAACTGCACAAGCTCAATATTTCTGTGAGTGGGCCCACACGATCCAGGTTTTTGTGAGCTCACACGATCCAATGTGCTGTGAACATTAACCGCAACTGCTCCAGTTTGCTGTGAACGGTAACTGCACAAGCTCAATATTTCTGTGAGTGGGCCCACACGATCCAGGTTTTTGTGAGCTCACAGGATCCAATGTGCTGTGAACATTAACCGCAACCGCTCCAGTTTGCTGTGAACGGTAACTGCACAAGCTCAATATTTCTGTGAGTGGGCCCACACGATCCAGGTTTTTGTGAGCTCACACGATCCAATGTGCTGTGAACATTAACCGCAACCGCTCCAGTTTGCTGTGAACGGTAACTGCACAAGCTCAATATTTCTGTGAGTGGGCCCACACGATCCAGGTTTTTGTGAGCTCACACGATCCAATGTGCTGTGAACATTAACCGCAACTGCTCCAGTTTGCTGTGAACGGTAACTGCACAAGCTCAATATTTCTGTGAGTGGGCCCACACGATCTAGGTTTTTGTGAGCTCACACGATCCAATGTGCTGTGAACATTAACCGCAACCGCTCCAGTTTGCTGTGAACGGTAACTGCACAAGCTCAATATTTCTGTGAGTGGGCCCACACGATCCAGGTTTTTGTGAGCTCACACGATCCAATGTGCTGTGAACATTAACCGCAACCGCTTCAGTTTGCTGTGAACGGTAACTGCAAAAGCTCAATATTTCTGTGAGTGGGCCCACACGATCCAGGTTTTTGTGAGCTCACACGATCCAATGTGCTGTGAACATTAACCGCAACTGCTCCAGTTTGCTGTGAACGGTAACTGCACACGCTCAATATTTCTGTGAGTGGGCCCCACACGATCCAGGTTTTTGTCATCCACGCTCATCGGCGTGTGGATTTTGGCTTCACTCATATTTTTCTGTATCGTAAATTGTATATGATGATGAAATAAAATTGATTGATTTCTCATCCAGCTGGGATTCAAACCTGGGTACTGCATATTAGGAACCTTGCTCGCTACCGACTGAGTCAACCCCGCCCACTTTTAACCAGCGTTATCGAAATACGAAATTATTTTAAATAAGGTTTAATAACTTAAGTTGGGTTGTTTTACCTCTGAGCGGCACGTTTTTGCACACCATGCGCTAAATGGCCAGGTCACAAGGATCCCGAAGGCTCAGAGAAGGTTGGGGGAGGGGACCCACTGGAACAGCTGTTGGAAGACAGATAGTAGCCTCCCGTCAAAGCCATCCAACGTGTTCTTTAACATACACAGGGTATAGCTCTCCCGCATACGGGGCCACGGTTTAACGTCCCATCCGACGGACGGTGGCCTTTCCAATCCCATCAGTGTCCCCTACTTACCGTGGGCAGGGCGGGGAGTTTTGCAGAGATAAGTCCAAAGCTGGCAAAGGTGAGACTCGAACCTGGAAACTAGATTACGACTCTAGCGCGCTACCGAATGAGCCACCCCGCCCCGTTAATAACTTAAGTCTCCAAATCAAACATATCTATGCTGGCTTGGGACCCCTGACCATGAACTGCCAAGAGATCATTAATCCGTTACTCATCCAAAGTCATTTTGTTTTTAGCTTTACGGTCTTAAAAAATTTATATTTTCCCTCCTTAGAAAAATAATATCCCTCCCCACCACCAGCAAAAAAAGGAAAATGTCTTTCTCTTACAACAGAAATTTTGGACGTCTGGGAACGGACAGACGATAAAGTGAAAGACGAGAGACAAATAATGCAGTTTCTTTTTTGTCGCCGTTGCCACATAGCTATGCATAAATTGATTAATTTTAGCTATAAACCTATTGGACCAAATGATGGCTCAAGTGGCTCGCAGAATCTTTTCTTCGGCCATTTTTGCAAGAAGAGATCCGGATATCTGAAGCCCCATTGCTATTATCGGTTTTCTAACAATATACAGTCGCTCAAAAAAATATCCGAACACTAGGGTTGATTACAGAATTCAGAAAAAATATCTGGAAAAAATATCTGGAAAAAAAGAAAATATCTTTTTTTTTTTGGAGTGACTGTACATGACTTTCACGTTAGAACATCTTTATTTTATAATGGCTGATACACGGATTACTTTACTTTCAACTTTCCTACCAAAGCTGTCCATCCGTTAGAGCGAGATTCCTGAAACTCCCGAATCCATCTAGCCCTTGATGAGCTCATGAACTTCCCTTGTAGAGGGCGTCCTCAACATCCGAGCTTCAAAAATACTGGAAGAAAAGAAATGTTCACTGTGTGTTTGGGTAATTAAAGTTCGTCTCGGTTTGTTCTGCGAGTAAAATAACCTTCGAACCACTTCTGTTACGAAGCGTTCAATAAACAACAATTTTCCTTCCAGCTCCATTTTCTTTTTTAAGCAATTATATCAAAAAAAAGTACACGAAACAGAGTTAAGTTCCAATTAATGAGATTAAAAGCACGTTCTCGGTATATTCTAATATTCCAAAAAAAAAAAATTCAGTAGATCTGGAGGAAAGAGTACACACACCAGTTTCTTCCAAGAGGAAGAGAGAAATTATCTTATTAGGCAGCTCTGAGGGATGTTATCAGATATCTTCGCACGAGCTTGTGCTTCCATCACCACTTTCTTGGATGATTGCCAGAACAGAGAGATGAATACCTGCGCGGGAGATCGTAGTCAACCATCCAGCGCGCGCCCGATAATTGCGCCAGAGATCATTTGACAAACGCTGAGAATTAATTTGTCAATTATTGTCCGACGTACCATAACGGGACGGCATTTAATCGGAACCACGTGGGGTTTAACATGTTTCATTTATCCTCATCCTGAGGGTTTCGAGTCTAAATAAATGAGCGGCAATTGGCTGATGAGCAGCAATGCTTGTAATTTAACCTCACATTCCTCAACTCGGAAGATGAAACGGAATAGCTAGAAACATGCGCAAACAAGATGCCCCGTCAAAAGGATTGGAAGGAAACATGGTCTGACATGGAAACTGGCTAAATGGCCAGGTCACAAAGACTGCGAAGGTTGGGGACACAAGTTGGCGCACAACTGCGAAGGTTGGGGTCACAAAGACTGCGAAGGTCAAAGAAGGTTGGGGGAGGGGACCCACTGGAACAACAATTGTGAGACAGATGGTAGCCTCCCGTCAAGGCCATCCGGTGTGTTTTTTAACGTGCACAGGGTATGGCTGTCCTGCACACGGGAGAACCGTCCGTCTGATGGGCTTAACGTCTCATCTTACGGACGGCGGCCTTTCCAAGTCCATCGGGCAGGTACTTTAGTAAACTGTGTTGTTGATGATATCTAAGGATAGGGGGGGGGGGCAATAAAAAGCTGTGAGAGGAGTAAAAAATTTACTAGGAGACATGTCACGAAAGCTTTCCAGGAGACTGCTGAGGCAGAAATCCTCATATTATTATCACTGATCCCACAGTTTAATGTAACTTTAGATTGATCCCACAGTTTAATGTAACTTTAGTTTTCTCGCTGTCGTTCTGTACTAGAGATAGCATTCCAGGGAGAATCAGGAATTCACCCAGTAGCGTGGGGCGGGGGTGGCTCAGTCGGAAGCGCGCCAGGCTCGTAATCTGTAGTTCCCAGGTTCGAGTCCCAGCTGGGTCAGCGTCGAGATTTATCTCCACAAAATTCCCAGCCCTGCCCACGGTCAGTAGGGGACACCGATGGGCTTGGAAAGGCCACCGTCCGTCGGATGGGACGTTAAGCCGTGGCCCCGTGTGCGGGAGAGACATACCCTGTGCACGTTAAAGAACACGCTGGATGACCTTGACGGGAGGCTACCATCTGTCTCCCAACAGCTGTTCCAGTGGGTCCCCTCCCCCAACCTTCTCTGAGCCTTCGGGGTCCATGTGACCTGGCCATTTAGCCCATGGTGTGCAAAAAAGTGCCGCTCAGAGGTAAAACAACCCAACCCAGTAGCGTAACCAGTAACTTCTAATGGTGGGGGGAGTGGTGGTTGTGTGCGTGTGTGGGGGGATTGACATGTTCGAGTCTCTGATTTTTGGGGATTCCTCAGGAAGTATATGTTATGGAAGTCCTTAAGGAGGGAGGGTGTAACCCACCCTCCTTAAGGACTTCCATAACATAAAAAAAACCTTAAGGTATCATTCACATTTGCAATGCTTCTGAATTTTCTTACTATACCTGTGAGTAATATCAGAATATGTCTTCCTCTAAATCACTACAGCGACATCGTCACAGAAGAAGTCTCACAAACAATTTTACGAGTTTGAAGGAAGCGCCAACAGCCTCAAGGCAGATGGGATAAACGAAGCAGCAAACAATTGATACTGAAAAGAACAGGACGAGAAAAGAAGAAAAAACAAGGTGAACATTGCAAACATGGCAAATCGACGTTTCCTGACTGAGCGAGCTGCAAAAGTTAAAAGCACTCGCTTCCTGTCCTCTCGTAATTTCCAACCTCATTCGGTCAACAAAACGGATTCTCTCTTGCAAATGGGATGCTAGGTGAGGAAAGGGGGAGGGGTGGGAGGGGGTAGAGCAATGTGAGCTTAGCAAAAGACAAGACAAATACGTCAACTGAAAGAAAAACACCGGAGAAAGATGGGCAATGCATAATGGTTGTCCGCATACACACACACACTAGGAACAAGCGGGTGTGTGCAACAGAAAAGAAATCCTCCAGGCGCTTTTCTCAGCATCCGAGGAGTGTGTGGACATATACAATAACTGGAAGCTTCGGCTCCGAGGCCGCTGATAAACGCTGGAGCTTTCAGTCGTGCAAGCCCGAATTCAAACAATGTAGCGAAGCGCCAGACGTCTGTTGACTTTCTCCACTTCGAGAAAACAGGGCCTCGGGACACGAGGCTCATGTGCAATGGCTGATACTGCCGATGGCATGCTTTGCAAGGGAATCAAAAATGGCCCAAAACGAACACAGAGCTCGAAGAGGGGGGGGGGGGGTAGAAACCAAAATGCTCCAAAAGAAAACGGTGAAGACAGAAAAAGCATTTCCGTGTCCAATTTGGAGCTACATGCTTCGTCAGATTAAAGATGCAAACTTGACTCTCATATTACTTGGAAAAACTAAACGCAGTTATTTCGTTTTCGGGGAAGGGGATCCGGGTTGCATTTTAAGGAGAGCGGCGTTGGTAATTTGAAACACGTGGACATTTCTCCAATGAAATATTTGAATAATTTCTTTCACCTCCAAAAAATAAGAAACAAGATAGGAAGTTCTAATACCTTAACATGACGGTATTCTTTAAAAGCACGCGTCTAAACTTTTTAAAGAATTGAATCTTAGTTGTCAAAACGAATAAAATTAGATTTTCTTAAGAGTTAAAAATATTATACCAAAGTTAAAAATAGCTGTCACTTTCAGTTTCTTCTAGAAAAGAGTTTTTTTTTCTCATCGAGACATGACCGAATGCTGTGAGTCGCATAAAATGCAAATTAAGAGATAGCATTCCAGGAAGTTCTGACTTCTGGCTAAAAAAAAAATTTTTTTTTAGCCAGAAGTCAGAACGCAAAAATTGTCTCTCATCTTTTTTTCTTTTGTTTTCTGGAAGAGTTGAAGAATTGGCTGTTTTCCGTGCGAGCTGCACCTTTTTGCACACAATAGACTAAATGGCAAAATCACAAGGATCCTAAGGGCTGAGGGAAGTTTTGGGGAAAAGGGGACCCCCACTGGACAGCTCTTAAGGAGACAGAGTCCTGTCATGGGCATCCAACAGTTCTTCAACATGCTTAGGGTATAATGCTTGGGTTGGGTTGTTTTACCTCTGAGCGGCACTTTTTCGCACACCATGGGCTAAATGGCCAGGTCACATGGATCCCGAAGGCTCAGAGAAGGTTGGGGGAGGGGACCTACTGGAACAGCTGTTGGGAGACAGATGGTAGCCTCCCGTCAAGACCATCCAGCGTGTTCTTTAACGTGCACAGGGTATGGCTCTCCCGTACACGGGGCCACGGCTTAACGTCCCATCCGACGGACGGCGGCCTTTCCAAGCCCATCGGTGTCTCCTACTGACCGTGGGCAGGGCGGGGAATTTTGCGGAGGTAAATCTCGACGCTGACCCAGCTGGGACTCGAACCTGGAAACTGCAGATTACGAGTTTGCCGCAATACCGACTGAGCCACCCCCGCCCCATCCTGTCATGGGCATCCAACAGTTCTTCAACATGCTTAGGGTATATGCACGTTGAATATTATATGCATGTTATGTATAAATTAAATTATAATTGAGGCCGAAGACATCTAAGCTATTTTGAGTTCGGGCAGACTAGGACAAAGCCTGCGCTCAAACTCATCTCTATTATGCATAATACAAAAATACATTCCGCTGAACACTTTATCAATTCTTCGTATTATAGACCATAACAAACTTTAAAATGATTAGAATTATTGAATGTTATTTAAAAATGCGAGAAATTCTTCAGTAAAATCACCTAAATCTCCCGCTAAGTGGTGATATTGAAGCACGCGATGAACACACATCACATTTTATGAATCATTCAAAACTTGGGCCCTTTGAACAGCAGTACGGAATACTAACTGCTGATCAATGCGAACGTTTCATTTCCAATCAACATTGAAAAGCTGTCTCGGTATGTCGTCAGGTTTTGAAAGCTCTTTCATTCGTCTTTGACGAAACCTTTTCAAAAGATTAATATTCATCACCCGAGCAGCAAGCATTGCACCACCAGACAACGCGCCCGATTCGCAGACCGAACTAAGATGAGAAGATAATTAGACGCCGGCTGATTTGGAAACCTTAATATGATATTGCATCTACTGCGACGCCAGATAGAGGGCGTTCTTCGCTGTCACGCTCGCTAATTTCTACCAGAAAAGTGACTGAATGACTGCCCCCCCCCCCCCTTCATCCATTCCAAATGCATCATTCACGGGACACGCCAGGCGATTCATGTTACGGATGCATTTATTAATTTATTAATGAAACTGGGAGAAACGTTGACGGATGGAATGGCGAAGTTAAATATAGTCATCCTTGATAATTGGATGCATCGACGAGAGGTGACACGCGAGATTAAATACTTCGAGAATCTCACGCTTCTGCAATTTCTGAATAGTGTCAGGAATTTAATATTACTTCTGTAATTAAAAAAAATACAAAAACCGCTCTCCTGGAAATAGAAACTTACCAATTTGTAGGCATGCCCTCATATTTTAATAGTGTGCAAAATAAGTACTGTAAATGGTAGCTTTACATACACTAGAGAGAGCTGGTGACAAATACTTGGTTATAATGGCAAAGTTTTGAGAAAATAAAACGCCGATAACAACCTCCTAAACACACGTAGTTTTATACGAAAAAATATAAAAACAGCATCTTATATTATTCCAGTAAAAAGGTATAACATTTAAACCTAAACTGCCAGTATTATTTAAGTAAAGGGAGCAAATATATATTCAAGTTGGGTTGTTTTACCTCTGAGCGGCACTTTTTTTGCACACCATGGGCTAAATGGCCAGGTCACATGGACCCCGAAGGCTCAGAGAAGGTTGGGGGAGGGGACCCACTGGAACAGCTTATGGGAGACAGATGGTAGCCTCCCGTCAAGGCCATCCAGCGTGTTCTTTAACGTGCACAGGGTATGGCTCTCCCGCACACGGGGCCACGGCTTAACGTCCCATCCGACGGACGGCGACCTTTTCCAAGCCCATCGGTGTCCCCTACTGACCGTGGGCAGGGAATTTTGCAGAGATAAATCTCAACGCTGACCCAGCTGGGACTCGAACCTGGGAACTACAGATTACGAGCCTGGCGCGCTACCGACTGAGCCACCCCAGCCCCATATATTCAAGTATCTGTATAATCATTCCTTCAATTTTCATTCATTTTTTTTTTAAAGAAAGAACGACGCTATTGTTAATTGCAACAGCTTCCACGTCTTTTTTAACATTTTTTAAGTGACAGAGCAGTTAATAAAAAAAATTCACAGAACGTTTAAGGTTAACACACAGTTTGCTATGACGTATGAAAAAAAAAAGCTTGGTAATGTAATGAAATAGATTTTTTAATATTGTAAGGGATATAAAGTAGTTTTAAATTGCATTTATTTTTCGATAAAAAAAATTCGTGAAATTTAATGTCTTTCTGGATGTGAAAATTAAATATTTCGCAGAAAAGAGATTGAAAAGATGTGCTTTAAGTACTGACAAAATATTTTTGAAAATAAAGATTTCGAGAGATGAGATTCAAAGATCTTTATCTCCAGTGACATTTTCTCTCACAAAAAAAAATTATTTTCAATATCACGAAATTGCGAATGTGGCTTTTGATAAAAACGGGTTGGGTTGTTTTACCTCTGTGCGGCACTTTTTTGCACACAATGGGCTAAATGACCAGGTCACATGGACCCCGAAGGCTCAGAGAGGGTTGGGGGAGGGGAACCACTGGAACAGCTGTTGGGAGACAGATGGTAGCATCCCGTTAAGGCCATCCAGCGTGTTCTTTAACGTGCACAGGGTATGGCTCTCTCCCGCACACGGAGTCACGGGGGCCTTTACAAGCCCATCGGTGTTACCTACTGACCATGATCAGGGCGGGGAGTTTCGCGGAAATAAATCTCAACGCTGACCCAGCTGGGACTCGAGCCTGGGAACTACAGATTACACGAGTCTGGCGCGCTACCGACTGAGCCACCCCCGCCCTGATAAAAACGGAATAGGAAGTTGGGTTGTTTTACCTCTAGGCGGCACTTTTATTGTACACAATGGGCTAAATAGTCAGGTCACAAGGGCTCAGAAAAGAGGTTGGGAAAGGGAACCCACTGGACAACTGTTAGGAAGCCTCACGTCGAGCCCATCGCATCCTCTTTCTGACCAGAGCACGTTGGGGGTTTAGCGGATATAAATCTGAATGCTGGGACTCGAGCCTGCGAACTGCAGATAATGATCCTTGCTTGCTACTGAGTCAATAATCCGCAATAATCTCAGAATCAGAAGTAATAATCCAAGGAATCTTAATCATTCTTTAAGAGAAAGGAAGAAAACTAACTTTTTTCTATTATTACATAGCTGCCATGCTTCCATAATGATATGAATAGCTTAGCAAATAAGGAACAATTGAACATCACTTTCCATCTTTGCATGCTGGTTATTCTCATATCATTATCTGTTGCAACAAGCTAAACTCATTTTAAAAGCATTTTTTTCTCCATCTTCCCTTATTAGATGGATAACAATGTTTCAAGTTGGCAACTTTTCATGAGACAATATCAATAATCTGTTATCGATGAATAATAGAGACATTAGTTCCACTTAAGCGCTAAACGATGCTGTAAAAGACCTAGTGCTTATCTCACACACATCAGGAGATTATTTCATAAAATAAAAACTCCGTCGTTGTCTTTATACCCGAGTATCGATATATCATCGAGATAATGGTCTGCAGGGCACGTGTTCATCGCCAATGCCCATCAGCCTAGAACCCCTCGAGGCATCATCAACCCCTCGTCTGTGCGATCCAGGAGAGATTATTGCCCAACACATCATAATCACTTCTGTTTTCTTTCATTGTCATGCAAATTGATGCTCGCGATGGCCACTCCACTGTTCATCTAACAACATACAATGCAAGAACTTAACTAATTGGGTTGGGTTGTTTTACCTCTGAGCGGCACTTTTTTGCACACCATGGGCTAAATGGCCAGGTCACATGGACCCCGAAGGCTCAGAGAAGGTTGGGGGAGGGGACCCACTGGAACAGCTGTTGGGAGACAGATGGTAGCCTCCCGTCAAGGCCATCCAGCGTGTTCTTTAACGTGCACAGGGTATGGCTCTCCCGCACACGGGGCCACGGCTTAACGTCCCATCCGACGGACGGCGGCCTTTCCAAGGCCCATCGCTGTCCCCTACTGACCGTGGGCAGGGAGGGGAATTTTGCGGAGATAAATCTCAACGCTGACCCAGTTGGGACTCGGACCTGGGAACTACAGATTACGAGCCTGGCGCGCTACCGACTGAGCCACCCCCGCCCCCCACTGTTCATCTAACAACATACAATGCAAGAAGTTAACTAATTGGGTTGGGTTGTTTTACCTCTGAGCGGCACTTTTTTGCACACCATGGGCTAAATGGCCAGGTCACATGGACCCCGAAGGCTCAGAGAAGGTTGGGGGAGGGGACCCACTGGAACAGCTGTTGGGAGACAGATGGTAGCCTCCCGTCAAGGCCATCCAGCGTGTTCTTTAACGTGCACAGGGTATGGCTCTCCCGCATGCGGAACCACGGCTTAACGTCCCATCCGACGGACGGCGGCCTTTCCAAGCCCATCGGTGTCCCCTACTGACCGTGGGCAGGGCGGGGAATTTTGCGGAGATAAATCTCAACGCTGACCCAGCTGGGACTCGAACCTGGGAACTACAGATTACGAGCCTGGCGTGCTACCGACTGAGCCACCCCGCCCCGCTTAACTAATTAATATCGTGGTTAGTTGCTGGAAATGGAGGTGGAAAACAAAAGCTTCTGATAAAATACTGATAAAAAAAATAAGTTTTTGAATGGAGCTGATATCTAAATACGCACTAAAATAAAAATATAAATCGTATAATCTACATAGAAAGAATGAACGAATTTTTAAAAAAATTGCAAATTTCTAAACTCAATCCATGAATCGAATAAGTAGTAAAAAGAGATAAATATATCCTAAACCATCAGAATCTACTTATTTGACACTTACTGATTGGGACTTACTGAGGTAACGCAACAAAGCGAAAATCTTCAAATGATGACAATATCCATTGAGAAATTCGTCACCTGAGACATAGAGAGCAGATCAAGATGAAGAGGAATCAAAAGTTTCCGATCCACTTCAGGAGAGAATAATTGACAATTCTAAACATCACTAAGCACTTAAAAAGGTTAAGGCGAAAAAGAAGGTATTGAACCTGCGCACAAGGAATTCAGCGTTTCCGTGTAATACTGTGAAGTCCGATACCTGCAGATGATAAAGTAAAGCAAAAACAAAATTCTTCTACTCACGCGAAGCACTACTTTAAAAAGCAATTCGCTGTATGGGTACGGCCCAACGATGGTACGGCCTTACACAGAGGGTGGTTGAGCGTTACTGACATTCCCAAACATTTTGGCGCTTTAAAAGCATTACCAACGTATACAGGTGGACTCAAGGAAAACTGGTGCGTGTGCAGTAAGGCTTGAGGCCACCACCTTGGTTGTTTCTCATCGTTTAAAGACGTCAAAATGTGTGGAAACGTTCTCAACCCTGAAATCGCTTTCTGTGTGTCCGTAACCTATGTCCACTCATGTAGAGTGAGGGTGTGTGTGCGTGGTTGGGTGTTCTTGGCTGTAGTTGTGGATATCCGGAACACGGAACGGGAGGGTCTGCCCTCTAGCTGAAATCATCCGTCTCCAGATAAAGGAGACGCGAAAATGAGGTTCTGTAGAAACAGCTGAACAAATCCGCCTTAAAGGTTTCTTTCCCGTGTAACTTTCTCCTAAAGCAGTGAATCTAAAACTGACGAAGGAAGAAAAAATAAATTCCTTTAAGTTGTAACAAGTCCGTTGAAAATCGAGGGAAAAAAAGTTAACAATTACGAGGATTAAAAAAAAAGCGACGCTGCATAAAATCAGTTCCGTATTTTTTTTCTGTAATTGTCTTTCAACTTCAGCTGTTCTGCAATCAAAAAAAAAACTTTCGTTTACTTTTTTTCCTTCCAGAACAATCCCTTTCGCATGCACAATGGAATTCCGCTGTCAAACAGATTAGTTCGTTTCGAATCTTTTCGGCTAATCCTGAATGTACTTTCATCTTTCAGCTATTTATAGACACGCATAACACGTGTTGTTTTTTATTAGCGCAATCACAACACGGCGGGTATTTGAGCATGCGTGGGAAAACATCTTAACACCATTCAATTTATAAAAAAAATTACCATAAGAACTTTTTTAACCCTCCCCCTCTCATCGTAGACGTACTAGTTACATTGTAACAATGGAATTAATGATCTCAAATAATTTCCTAATGGAAAACGTCCAGTCACATTTTGCATGTTGTAATCAGTCTCTGGCCGTCCCATGGCCGAGTGGTTAGCGCGCTTGGCTACTGATCTAAGGGACCTGGGTTCGAGCCCCGGGTAAGGCATGGATGTGTGTGTGTCGTTTTTCTGCTGAGGTCCTGCCATCCTCTCAGATCTCCTACTATGGCATATAAACTGACAGGCTCCTGTCAGACCTCTGTGGCAAGCAGCTGCTTGAGGGGGTATTTATTTATTTATTTATAATCAGTCTCGCAACTACTTCTAACGATTTAACCGTCCGTTTCCATGTCTTTGCAAAGGAAATGCTGACTCCATCTAAAAATAGATGGTAATTGAAATGTCGGATTCAGCCCGACATAAGGGTGCAAAATGGCTAAAGTAAGATTATTCCGGTGATGAGTATTGTCAGTGCACATTAAGCAACCTCACTAATCAGAGTCATTTTTAAGCTGGTCTTATCGCTCTGATGAATATTGAATGCTCGTGTTTCAAGCAAAATAATTATCTCGTTTTCTCTCTTGAGAGAGAAAATTGCGACTGTCAGTTCAAATCCTTTTACTAACAGATTCTGCAAACTAAATATTAAATTTTTAATATAAATAGATTATTTACAATGTTAATTAAAAAATTTTTCGCATTCCAAATTTAGCGCACTTTAAAAACCATAGGAATTCAAACTCATGGATGATTTGGAAAAAAACGAACCGAAATACTTTATTAATACTATCCAACAATTTAGACGAATAACATCTCACCCCTTGCAATGTTATTCGTATAATTTTAATGAAATTCTCGATGAAATTCTGTCCGCAGCACAAATTCCTGCAATGTGCACTTACATTAAGAGATACCGTATATTTCCGCAGATAAGACGACCTTCAGATAAGACGAGGTATAAATTTTCGTCAAAGGTTTATAGTTTTAGCATATATCTGTCCTATAAGACGATCCCAAACTATCAACGGCCTATGAATTTAGCTTAGATCGGCGATCATCATCTGGATAATAATACTGTATAGCGTATACGGAATTATGTCCTATTCGCAAACATTCGCACTGATTCGGGAATTCGGGTAATGACCTTGACTATTCACAAAAGCGTCGTATGGGCTATTCTATTTTGTGGACATACCCTACTCTGTACTAGTAAATAATTACGGTTTGTCCGTTTTTATCTCAGTAGCTCAATAAACATAACTTTTAATATTTATTTTGTTTTAGTATTGTTTTACTATTACAATGTAATGTATTATTTACTATTACAAATGGGGGGCGGGGGTGGCTCAGTCGGTAGCGCGCCAGGCTCGTAATCTGTAGTTCCCAGGTTCGAGTCTCAGCTGGGTCAGCGTTGAGATTTATCTCCGCAAAATTCTCCGCCCTGCCCACGGTCAGTAGGGGACACCGATGGGCTTGGAAAGGCCGCCGTCCGTCGGATGGGACGTTAAGCCGTGGCCCCGTGTGCGGGAGAGCCATACCCTGTGCACGTTAAAGAACACGCTGGATGGCCTTGACGGGAGGCTACCATCTGTCTCTCAACAGCTGTTCCAGTGGGTCCCCTCTCCCAACCTTCTCTGAGCCTTCGGGGTCCATGTGACCTGGCCATTTAGCCCATGGTGTGCAAAAAAGTGCCGCTCAGAGGTAAAACAACCCAACCCAACTATTACAATGTAATGTATTATCATATAGCGTATTTAAATAATATGATAGATTTTTCGAATAGTTGTAGTAATAATGGTTTCAATTTATATAAATTTCAATCTGATTTTTTTTGTATCTGTCTTATAAGACGACCCGGATTTTGGGGGTCTTTTTGTATGATTCAATTATCGTCTTATCTGCGTAAATATACGGTATTTCAAAATTCCAGTGCAAGCGTTTTTCTGATGTAATAATGCCACACACATGAGGCTTATATTGCACCATGAGCTTATTAACGATTATTAACTTAAATGGAAAAAAAATATTCAATTTTCTTTTTTGTTTTCTAGATTGATACACAACGTGAGAAATGAAAAGCTCATTATAAGTGAAAAAAAAAAACACTTTTCTGAGTTGAATATAAAAGTTTCAGAAAGACGATTATTTTCGAATGTTACAAACGAACAGAACTATCTCAGTAGCAAAGGCAATGAAACTTAATGTATGTATATATCTGTTCATATAGAAGTGAAGGTATTTTCATGGTCAATAGCTTTCGGAACAGAATATCGTCGAAATTACATTGCTTTTAGAAATTGTTTCTCCTTTTAGACAGGGGCGGGGGTGGCTCAGTCGGTAGCGCGCCAGGCTCGTAATCTGTAGTTCCCAGGTTCGAGTCCCAGCTGGGTCAGCGTTGAGATTTATCTCCGCATATTCCCCCACCCTGCCCACGGTCAATAGGGGACACCGATGGGCTTGGAAAGGCCGCCGTCAATCGGATGGGACGTTAAGCCGTGGCCCCGTGTGCGGGAGAGCCTTACCCTGTGCCCGTTAAAGAACACGCTGGATGGCCTTGACGGGAGGCTACCATCTGTTTCCTAACAGCTGTTTCAGTGGGTCCCCTCCCCCAACCCTCTCTGAGCCTTCGGGGTCCATGTGACCTGGCCATTTAGCCCATGGTGTGCAAAAAAGTGCCGCTCAGAGGTAAAACAATATAACCCAACCCTTTTAGACAAGTGCAAGTTATAAAAACAAGTTACTGAACAAAGCAAATAACAAAAGGTACATTTTATCAATAAAAATAAACTATTCCTCTTTCATCCAAGTCTAACATTTGCTGTTAATGTAAAATGGCCTTCTTAAAACTTGTCACACGCAATTTACACTCCGAAGACAAATTTTCCTTTGCGAAATCCATCTTTAATCTTTGCATTAAATAGACGCTTGAACGCTGAACATTTTCCTTAAGCTGAGCCTCATCATTTAATCGATAAGTTTAAAGAGAGAAGTTATTCAATGATGAAATTAACTGACACAAAGACGTATATAGAGCAAAGGAAACAAGATTCCCCTTACAAATCGGGTAAGAGCTTGTAAGCTCCGTGTGGCTGCTTAATGATTCAGTGTGTCTTCCTGCAGACTTAATACTTGGCCCTTATCAAAACAAGCATCTTTATCGCCTGTCAAGGAAGACTTCTGCCTGTATGTCTCCACCAAATGCTTACATTCAAATGGATTCATGGCAGAGTGTTGTAAACACTACTCGTTTAATCCTCGGAGCTTTATCAAAATAATTAAGTGACAATAACGGGGAACTGAAGGGGGAAAGAACTGGGAAGTTTCTGATGTGAAGTTTTTGAGCTTGGGAAGGAAAAAAAACTACGCTGTACTATGATATGAATATTAATGAAGCAATCTTGGAGTAGAAAAAAAAAGTTTTTTTTAGAACACAATCAGGATTTCAAACACCTAGGGGAGGGGGGAATTATGATTTATGAAGGAAGCTTTAGCAGAGAAAAATTTCCTAACTGAAAAAGTTATGGAGCTTATTTTTTACACATTCGGGAAATGTATCTATACATTTCTCCTTACACGTTCACACAGGAAGGTCCAAAGTTTTTTACTCGCATTCTTTCCGATTACAAAATACATTTCAAGAAGAACTATTTCCTATTTATTACACAAAATTTTAGTTTCACCTTTCACTACCGAATTACTGTTTTTTTTCAATCCCGCCCAAAAAGTCAGAACTCTCTCTTAACTCATTCGATCAAAGGGTCAGAATTCCTAACCCTCTTGTCCAAAGTATTAGATCCTTCTGATCTTACTCCGCCATTTTGAAGGGATCCCCTATTTCTTAACAAACACACAGTTTTGCAGATGAACTCGACCCATCATTTCAGGTGGATGTTTAAAGCTCTTCGCCAGTGGAAAAATAATAAGCATCAAACTCGAGTTTATTTGCAGTCCTGGGTTGGGTGTTGTTTTACCTCTGAGCGGCACTTTTTTGCACACCATGGGCTAAATGGTCAGGTTATATGGACCCCAAAGGCTCAGAAAAGGTTGGGGGAGGGGACCCACTGGAACAGCTGTTGGGAGACAGATGGTAGCCTCCCGTAAAGACCATCCAGCGTGTTCTTTAACGTGCATAGGGTATGGCTCTCCCGCACACGGGGCCACGGCTTAACGTCCCATCCGACGGACGGCGGCCTTTTCAAGCCCATCGGTGTCCCCTACTGACCGTGGGCAGGGCGGGGAATTTTGCGGAGATAAATCTCAACGCTGACCCAGCTGGGACTCGAACCCGGGAACTACAGATTACGAGCCTGGCGCGCTACCGACTGAGCCACCCCCGCCCCAGTTCACAAGGACCCGAAGGCTCAGAGAAGGTTGGGGAAGGGGACCCACTGGAACAGCTGTTGGGAGACAGATGGTAGCCTCCCGTCAAGGCCATCTAGCGTGTTCTTTAACGTGCACAGGGTATGGCTCTCCCGCAAACGGGGCGACGGCTTAACGTCCCATCCGACGGACGGCGGCCTTTCAAAGCCCATCGGTGTCTCTTACCGTGGTCAGGGCGTGGAGTTTTGCGGAGATAAATCTCAACGCTGATCCAGCTGAGACTCGAACCTGGGAACTGCAGATTACGAGCCTGGCGCGCTACCGACTGAGCCAACCCCGCCTCTTTTAGTCCTGTAAAAGAGTTTAAGAGAAAATTGTAGAAATACAAACAACACTTTGATTTTCCCTCTAACAACTCTCAGTAACAACGACACATTCTTATTTCATATTCTGCAACTATTTCGCTAATTAAACTTTTCTGTTCGTCAAATGCCGGTAGAGTAACATTCCCATTACCGCTCGGCTATGTTGTAACGACTGTTTAAGTAGTTGGGATCTATAACGCAAGTGACGCTTAATATCGATCACTGGGAGTTGGTAAACATCGGGAGCAGAGAAAACGTTTTGTTGATCAATAGCACGAGGATATTTCATCTCTCCAACATCGTCAGGACAACGAAATGTTTCACACACTAGAGAAGCGGTGGCAACAAAGATGGATCGTTGATGAGGAGAATCCGACATTTTCGATCGTAATGATCTCGGCAACAATTGTTGGGAGAGCACTGAGAATTTATAGCTGGGTGTAAACGGGAGAAAGGAAGGTTCCCAATTCATGCATGAAGGAGTAAGGAATTAAATGCTGAAATAAAAAACTATGGCAATTAGTGTTAGCTATTCATACGGACTTTGGGTTGAGTTGTTTTACCTCTGAGCGGCTTGGGTTGGGTTGTTTTACCTCTGAGTGGCACTTTTTTGCACACCATGGACTAAATGGCCAGGTCACATGGACCCCGAAGGCTCAGAGAAGGTTGGGGGAGGGGACCCACTGGAACAGCTGTTGGGAGACAGATGGTAGCCTCCCATCAAGGCCATCCAGCGTGTTCTTTAACGTGCACAGGGTATGGCTCTCCCGCACACGGGGCCATGGCTTAACGTCCCATCCGACGGACGGCGGCCTTTCCAAGCCCATCGGTGTCCCCTATTGACCGTTAGCAGGGCGGGGAATTTTGGAGGAGATAAATCTCACCGCTGACCTAGCTGGGACTCGAACCTGGGAACTGCAGATTACGAGCCTGGCGCGCTACCGACTGAGCCACCCCCGCCCCCATGTTGGTGCGACAAGCGTGTTCCCTTTAAAGGCACACCGGCTGCAAGGTACGCTGAACGGTTTGCAATTACAGAGGGTAAGTAACTACTGAAGCTATCCTGCCGCAGTTAACAACATGTCGAGCAAGAGATCAGTCACGCTTAATCACAATCAGTTAATGGTGCCACATTCTAATGGCCTGCATTAGAACTGAACAAAATACTTGTTCGATAGTGCGCAAAGCATTTTGTCTGCCATTGAATAAAATTCTTCTTTCATCGAAACATCGAATTTGGGAAATGTGGTTGGTGTGTTTAGCTGCGAAAAATTGGGTCCCTTATTTTACTCACGGATACGATGCGTCTTATTTTTCTGATGTAGTCTTTTTTCCGAGGTTTTGTCTCTCTCGCAGATTTCTTTGTTTTATTTACCAACACACTTCTGTCAAAATTCCGTGGAAGTAGATTAGTTGAGGTTTGTTGGACTCGGCAGTTG
Source organism: Ryuthela nishihirai (assembly GCA_038380435.1). Taxonomy (NCBI): domain Eukaryota; kingdom Metazoa; phylum Arthropoda; class Arachnida; order Araneae; family Heptathelidae; genus Ryuthela; species Ryuthela nishihirai. The sequence continues at coordinate 76,255,052 of JAWZYU010000010.1, forward strand.
TACCTCTATTGGCCAAAGGGACAGATCACAAGCACCCCAAGGGCTCAGACACGTTTGGGGAAAGAGTGGGGTTGTTTTACCTCTGAGCGGCACTTTTTGCACACCATGGGCTAAATGGCCAGGTCACAAGGACCCCGAAGGCTCAGAAAAGGTTGGGAGAGGGGACCCACTGGACAGCTGTTGGGAGACAGGTGGTAGGCTCCCGTCAAGGCCATTCAGCGTGTTCTTTAGCGTGCGCAAGGTATGGCTCTCCCGCACACGGACCACAGCTTAACGTTCCATCCGACGGACGGCGGCCTTTCCAAATCCATCGGTGTCTCCTACTGACCGTGGGCAGAGCGGGGAATTTTTGGGGAAAGGGGATCCACTGGGTAGTTGTTAGGAGCAGATGGAGGTCTCACATTAAGACCATCCAGCGTGTTCTTTAACGTGCTCATGGTATGGCTCTCCTGAACACGTAACCATGTCTTAACGTCCCATCCAACGGACGGCGACATTTCAAAGCCCATCGGTGTCCTCCTTTCTGATTGAGAGGAGTGTCGGAAGTTTAATGGATACAAATCTCAACGCTGGCAAAGTTGGGATTCGACCCTGGGAGCTACAGATTAAGAGTCTGGCGCGATACCGACTGAGCCAACCTAGGTCACCTCTTTAGAATATTCTCCTATGTTATCGTATCTTATGTCTGTGAAAGCGAAAAGTGTGTGGAATCATCATGACTGGGGCGGGGGTGGCTCAGTCGGTAGCGCGCTAGGCTCGTAATCTCTAGTTCCCAGGTTCGAGTCCCAGCTGGGTCAGACTTGAGATTTATCTCTGCAAAATTCCCCGCCTTGCCCACTGTCAGTAGGGGACACCGATGGGCTTGGAAAGGCCGCCGTCCGTCGGATGGGACGTTAAGCCGTGGCACCGTGTGCGGGAGAGCCATACCCTGTGCACGTTAAAGAACACGCTGGATGGCCTTGTAGGGAGGCTAACATCTGTCTCCCAACAGTTGTTCCAGTGGGTCCCTTCCCCCAACCTTCTCTGAACCTTCGGGGTCCTTGTGACGTGGCCATTTAGCCCATGGTGTGCAAAAAACTCCGCTCAGAGGTAAAACAACCCAACCTAATCATTATGGGTATTATCGAGATTTAATCAGAGTACAGTTAATTAATAAAAGAACTTAAGTTGAAAACCCAAGGTCGTGTTTTTACATCTTCCTAATTTTATAAAACATCGAATCCTAATTTGTTATGAAACCAAAGGTTGCATCTAACCTTTGTAAGGTACGATGGTTAAAAGGAAGCCTCAGTTTTATTAAATACTGTAACAGTTGTGGCGAAATACAACTGCAAATGTCTCGACCGACTTGCTGCGTTGAAAAATAATAAAACGCATTTCCCACATTCGCATAACTGTCATTTCAAAATCAATGGGGATGGGAGAATTATTAATGACGTACAACAATAAAATAAACGGCAGACTCTCGTCCTCAATCATTATTTCGTCCATTGACCTAAATCCCCATTCTCATGGAATAAAAGGCTTATAATTTGGAGGCACAACCGTTTCAATTGAAATCCTCTGCGAAAGCAGGACACGCAAATAGTTCCGACGAATAACACGAACTAAAAACGTAGCACGGCAATTTAACGCCGCCGCTAACGGCTCTGGAGAGTTCACCGCTACTTGCCGCAGATGCAAAACCTCGAGCTCAATCTGCGGTTGAGAACGAAATAGTCCTCTTCACGAGGACTCCATTACCGAAAATGCGAGCCTTTAGCAAACGCTTGTTCCCACAGAAGCTATTTACATGCATATAACACAGCTAATGTAAGCACCTCAATTCGCTGAGATGATATTTATGAGAGTCCGCCGCGGGCGCAGTCACTGCTACAGTCTGGGATTTACCCGTCGGTCCGGAATAATAAAAAGGCGAATCCTCTTCTACCTCTTCAGCTCAGACGCGAGAGGAAGTTTGAATTGCTCCGTGCGTGAGTCGGAAACTTTTTCTGAACATTTATAGCCCCCACACACACGGAAATTTATGAAGACTTCGAGTCGCTAACTGGGATTTTGTGGTTGGGATGTATTAACGGGTGTACACAATCTCGGCTGCAGCATTTGGCCCTTTATGAAATGTAGAGAGAGACGAAATGGAAGAGACAATGAGTCGGGAGTTTATCAAAAGAAGAAATAAGGGAAGTTGGGATGAGTTCGAGTTGGAAAGAGGAGAGTGAACTTTTATAAAAAAAAAACTTTAAAACGAATAAGAATACGATGAAAGGTTGCAGATGCTCCGAGTTTTGAATAGAGAGAAATCTGCAAATCTTCTTCAAAAATTTCAATTCTCGACAAACAAAATAAGTTTGAAAAACGCTACATGGGTTGGGTTGTCTGAGCGGCACTTTTTTTGCACACCATGGGATAAATGGCCACGTCACAAGGACCCCGAAGGCTCAGAGAAGGTTGGGTGGAAGGGACCCACTGGAACAACTGTTGAGAGACAGATGTTAGCCTCCCCTCACGGCCATCCATCATGTTCTTTAACGTGCACAGGGTATGGTGCTTAACGTCCCATCCGACGGACGGCGGCCTTTCCAAGCCCATTCGGTGTCCCCTACTGACAGTGGGCAAGGCGGGGAATTTTGCGGAGATAAATCTCAAGGCTGACCCAGCTGGGACTCGAACCTGGGAACTACAGATTACGAGCCTGGCACGCTACCGACTGAGCCACTCCCGTCCCTGCAATTCGTTGGTACGTCAATGCAGTAAAAAAGTAAAAACGTGTATGAGAGTACGCAAAATTCCAACAAGAGAAACCCAGAAAGTAAAGAGAATGAACCCTAATCGCTTCTTACCTTTGATTATTAAATTTGTTTATAAGCAATCTATTTGATTTACAACAGCTCAATACATAAGACAGATTTATCCTATAGTGATAGTTACAAAAAAAAATTTCCCATACAAGATTTCATACGTTTTGAGAATGGATTTTAACGAACTCTGGAGCGAAAAGCAAATCAGCAATACTTCAAAAATAGGAAAATTACTTACTAATGAATCCAGTTATGCTCCATGTTCCAGTTGTTCACCTTCACCAAATGCATCGAAAGTCTGCAAAAGAGATTTCAATCTTACGATCTTCTTCAGATATAACATTGTATACATATATACACCGAGATGCCAGCTTATTAGATACATCACCCTTAGTCACACAAATGGTTCTACTTGTTAAGAGTAACTTCGAGAATTAGTAAGAGTCGGATTAAGGGTCAGAATGGGCAAAACGAGCGACTTCGAAAGTGGCATGATAGTTGGTGCTAGGTGTGTCAATTCTAGCATCTCCCAAACGGCTGTCCTCCTTTGCTTTTGCAGTGGACCGTTGAGGACTGGGAAAGGGTAGTCTGGTTGGACGGATCAAGGTTCCTTTTGCATCACGCTGATGGGAGCGTCAGTTGGGTTGTTTTACCTCTGAGCGGCACTTATTTGCACACCATGGGCTAAATGGCCAGGTCACATGGACCCCGAAGGCTCAGAGAAGGTTGGGGGAGGGGACCCACTGGAACAGCTGTTGGGAGACAGATGGTAGTCTCCCGTCAAGGTCATCCAGCGTGTTCTTTAACGTGCATAGGGTATGGCTCTCCCGCACACGGGGCCACGGCTTAACGTCCCATCCGACGGACGGCGGCCTTTCCAAGCCCATCGGTGTCCCCTACTGACCGTGGGCAGTGCGGGGAATTTTTGCGGAGATAAATCTCAATGCTGACCCAGCTGGGACTCGAACCTGGGAACTACAGATTATGAGCCTGACGCGCTACCGACTGAGCCACCCCCGCCCCATGGGAGCGTCAGAATTTGACTCAAGCAACATGAAGCCATGGAGCCATATTATCTGGTGTCAACAGTACAGGCCGGTGTGATGGTATGGGGAATGTTTTCCTGGCGCACACTATGCCCCCTGATACCAATCGAAGGATATCTGAACACCACGGCATATTTGAACATCGTTGTTAAGTTTATCCCTTGATGGCTACAGTTTATCCTCATTTTGGTGGACACGTTTAGCATGATAATAATCACAAAGTAGTTATCACTACCGAAAATGGCTCCATGAACATGTCAATGAGTTTTCCTTGCTTAATTGACCTGCACAGTCCCCAAATCTAAACCCTATCGAGCATCTTTGGAATGAGGTGCTAAGGACTGTTCGCAGCGAGATTTTGCCGCCGTTCAATTTGCAGTAACTGCGCGACACAATCATTTCCGCATTGTACACCCCGTGTGCGGGAGAGCCATACCCTGTGCACGTTAAACAAAACGCTGGTTGGCCTTGACGGGAGGCTACCACCTGTCTCCCAACAGTTGTTCCAGTAGGTCTCCTCCCCCAACCTTCTCTGAGCCTTCGGGGTCCTTGTGACCTGACCATTTAGCCCATTGTGTGCAAAAAAAGTGTCGCTCAGAGGTAAAACAACCCAACTCGCATGGGACACTATTCCTGTGCAATGCATCCAGAATCTTGTAAGTTCCATGCCCCGACGGATTTGATCTGTTCGGAACACCAAAGAAGGAGCACACGCTGTTAAGTGTACCTTATAAACTGCATCTGAATGTATACACAGAATGTGTTAGTATCACCTAGATTTTTATTTACGTAGATATATTACTTTCTACCAGCAGAGGATTTCTCACGCACATACCCGAACCTCAGATTGAAATAAAAATGTTTCCTTCTTATTCCCAATTAAAATTTAAAACTATAAATGTGATTTGGGTGTTCACAGTTTCTTCCTCCCCATTTCCTTCATGTCTTCAATGGTAACGTCTTTTATCCTCAAAGTTAAGCTTTTCCTACCAAATTAAATGGCGATCTCAAGTTATCCAATAATTGTGAAATATATATACAACGGGAACAGAAGGTGACACTTATATGAAATGATACTCTACTTCCATATATCTGGGGATAAAAATGTCTTTTCATGACTCGATAGAACTTAAATTCAAACACTGCTGTACGATTTTTAATAAAATTAAAAAATACCAATGGTGAAACGCTCACTAAATTCGTATTCACTTCAGGGTTGGGTTGGGTTATTTTACCTCTGAGCGACACTTTTTTGCACACCATGGGCTAAATGGCCAGGTCACATGGACCCCGAAGGCTCAGAGAAGGTTGGGGGAGGGGACCCACTGGAACAGCTGTTGGGAGACAGATGGTTGCCTTCCGTCAAGGCCATCCAGCGTGTTCTTTAACGTGCACAGGGTATGGCTCTCCCACACACGGGGCCACGGCTTAACGTCCCATCCGACGGACGGCGGCCTTTCCAAGCTCATCGGTGTCCCCTACTGACCGTGGGCAGGGCGGGGAATTTTGCGGAGATAAATCTCAACGCTGACCCAGCTGGGACTCGAACCTGGGAACTACAGATTACGAGCCTGGCGCGCTACCGACTGAGCCACCCCACCCCAACAAGTTTGGAAACCTCTGTTCTATAGCAATCCCTGAAAGCTTCGGTTTGATATACGTTGAGATCGGCCAATGACGGTTGCGAAGATATGAAGAAAGAAACACAAACAGAAAAAACGAAAGGCAATAGGAAGATAAGAAAAGGAATAAAAATTTTATGCTGTATTTAATAGTCGTAGCTAATCTCATGTTAACCAAAGTTGCCCTTCCATATATTTTCCTGATTTATTCAACCTAATTTACTCAATTCCGCTTTAGAAACCACATTTGAAAACATAAAAACAATATTTCGTTTTCTGAAAACTTTGGAGTTCGTTATTGATTATTGCATTAATAACGCATCTATCTTTGAAGTCGAATATCTGCGAAGAACGGACTTATTGCAAGAAGGGAAGAACAACTTTTGACATTTACTACTTTCTGAACAGGAAATAACTGTCTCGGGATTCCCCACTGTGCTCTGAATTTCTAATATTCGTCTCGCACGCAGAGAAAACTCCATTCCACCTCCTCAATGCAGGAACGCAGAAATATGAAAAGAGAGAGAGCGAACATTCCACCGCCAAAAGAGAATCCAGGAAACTGCCAAAGTTCAGAGAAAAGCACAATTTAATAAAAGGAGAAGGAGAGAGTCTGGAAACTTTTAAGATCCTTCGCTCTCTGTATGCATGATCGTTACACAGATAACATTTCTTGTTCGCGTTTCGATCAGTTTCGAGTCTCCAATAAATCAACGCAAACTTTTGCAAAAGAACTCTTTCTCCTCTTGGCTCTCTTATGGAGAATGAGATTTGGTCGTAGGTGGAAATCAGTTGTTTCGCTTCTAAGAACTTGTTTTTCATTGTCCGGGAAGGGTTGGGTTGTTTTACCTCTGAGCGGCACTTTTTTGCACACAATGGGATAAATGGCCATGTCACATGGACCCCGAAGGCTCAGAGAAGGTTGGGGGAGGGGACCCACTGGAACAGCTGTCGGGAGACAGATGGTAGTCTCCCGTCAAGGCCATCCAGTGTGTTCTTTAACGTGCACAGGGTATGGCTCTCCAGCACAGAAGAAGTCATAAAGATTCCGAAGGCCCAGAGAAGGTTGGGGGAGGGTTTGGGTTGTTTTACCTCTGAGCGGCACTTTTTTGCACACCATGGGCTAAATGGCCAGGTCACATGGACCCCGAAGGCTCAGAGAAGGTTGGGGGAGGGGACCCACTGGAACAGCTGTTGGGAGACAGATGGTAGCCTCCCGTCAAGGCCATCCAGCGTGTTCTTTAACGTGCACAGGGTATAGCTCTCCAGCACAGAAGAAGTCACAAGGACCCGGAAGGCTCAGAGAAGGTTGGGGGAGGGGACCCACTGGAGCAGCTGTTGGGAGACAGATGGTAGGCTCCCGTCAAGGTCATCCAGCGTGTTCTTTAACGTGCACAGGGTATAGCTCTCCTGCACACGGCGCCACGGCTTAACGTCCCATCCGACGGACGGCGGCCTTTCCAAGCCCATCGGTGTCCCCTACTGACCGTGGGCAGGACGGGGAATTTTGCGGAGATAAATCTCAACGCTGACCCAGCTGGGACTCGAACCTGGGATCTGCAGATTACGAGCGCTACCGACTGAGCCACCCCCGCCTCCATGGCCAGGTCACGAGGACCCCAAGGGCTCAGAGAAGGCTTGGGAAGGGGACCCACTGGACAGCTGTTAGGAGACAGATGGTAGCCTCCCATCAAGGTAATCCAGCGTGTTCTTTAACGTGCACAGGGTATGGTTCTCCCACACACGGGGCCACAGCTTAACGTCCAATCCGACGGACAGAGACCTTTCCAAACCTATCTGTGTCCCCTATTAACCGACGGCAGAGAGTTTTGCAGAGATAAATCTCGAGGCTAGCACAGGTGGGACTCGAACCTGGGAACTGCAGTTTACGAGCTTTACACGCTACCGAGTGAGCCACCTGCGCCCCCTAAAAAGTTGGAAAACAATTACTTTAAGCTAAAGACTGTCTAGTGCGTTTTCAAACGAAGAATTAAGAGTGTGATTCTCCTTGTATAAGAAATAGGGATTAGGATATGACTTTCCTTGTTCATGGGATGGGATTTTCTAGATTTGCTATTTCATTACAGGCTATTCACGCAGATATAATTCATTTCTTTTGTTGTAAAGCACGATTATATCAAAAAAGGCTCTTTGGCTCAGTTGATTGGTTCTTAAAGAAATGCTTCCAGATTCGATTCCCAACTGTATCTCTGTTCAGACTTTCTTGGTTAACCCCGCCGTTGTGCCTTCCGTAAGAAAGGGGATAAGACGAGCTTGGAAAAGTCCGTCATCCCTCTAATGAGTGCTTAAGGTCGTGTCCTGTGTATGTTCCAGAATATGCAGGATGATTTTGACAGAAGTCTAATAGCAGGTTCAGTGTATCTCCTTCCTCATCTTTATCTCATCCCTTGCAACCCTAGTGACCACAAAAATATAACACTCAAAAGCAAAACAATAATCCTTATTTTAATTTTATCCTCTTAAACTTCGATAAAATCTTAATACTTAACAAATCTTCTACTTTCCTAAAAGAATAATAGTTTTAGCATATGTTTAGAAACTATTAAAACTGCTCCCAAATTGTGATGGGTTGGATTGTTTTACCTCTGAGCGGCACTTTTTTGCACACCATGGGCTAAATGGCCAGGTCACAAGGACCCCGAAGGCTCAGAGAAGGTTGAGGGAGGGGACCCACTGGAACAGCTGTTGGTAGACAGATGGTAGCCTCCCGTCAAGGCCATCCAGCGTGTTCTTTAACGTGCACAGGGTATGGCTCTCCCGCACACGGGGCCACGGCTTAACGTCCCATCCGACAGACGGCGGCCTTTCCAAGCCCATCGGTGTCCCCTACTGACCGTGGGCGGGGTGGGGAATTACTCAAATTGTGATGAGTTACAAAAGAGTGAATACTGCTTATTCACGCCGTTTTATTTTCGATTTTATTACATAAATTTCAGGCATCGAATATCAGTTTACAATCACATTTTAATCAATTCGTAAGCATAAAAGCAATGGGTGCCAATTCAGGCTAATAATATTTCTCACTAACTACTTAGTCATCAATTCAAAAATTCTGGTTTCCATGGAGATCAGGGCTACGCTTATAGTAAACAAATGTTTCACAAGCTGAAAGCCTTATTTACGGTCGATCAGGTTCGAAGAATCTGTGCGTCCACATCCGATCAAACCAGGTGGCTCAAGAACTAGCTAGAAGACAGTTTCTCTTCAGAGATAGGGGGGGGAGCGCCAGGCTGGTAATCTGTAGTTCCCAGGTTCGAGTCCCAGCTGGGTCAGCGTTGAGATTTATCTCCGCAAAATTTCTCCGCCCTGCCCACGGTCAGTAGGGGACACCGATGGGCTTGAAAAGGCCGCCGTCCGTCGGATAGGACGTTAAGCCGTGGCCCCGTGTGCGGGAGAGCCATACCCTGTGCACATTAAAGAACACGCTGGATGGCCTTGACGGGAGACTACCATCTGTCTCCCAACAGCTGTTCCAGTGGGTCCCCTCCCCCAACCTTCTCTGAACCTTCGGTGTCCTTGTGGCCTGGCCATTTAGCCCGTGGTGTGCAAAAAAGTGCCGCTCAGAGGTAAAACAATCCAATCCAATCTTCAGAGATGGAGTCATTGTGTTTCCGCAACATCCGGTTCAAACTGCTTTTAATTTCAAACTTCAATCAAATGCTTCGTTTTTCCTTTTCTTACTTCATAAGAGTGTTCCACACTCTTCAATTTCCAGAGTTAGGTTTCCTCCCTGAAAGCGCAGATTCTTCCATTAACGCAACAGCTAGGATTGCATTAAACAGAAAAACCCTTCAATCGAATCGAAAGACTGTCGCATTGCGAGAGGATGGCAAGTTGGATGTATTTACACACAGGGAGATTTATCCGGGTTTGCTCGAGTTTCCCAAAGCCTTCGCTTCAACAAAAATAAAAGTTCGTGTCTCGCTCGTGCTTCTCATTTTTCGCTCCTGATCGAAAATATTTGCTTACCCAGTTCTTAAACCAGAAAGAAATTAACTTTACCAGAAAGAAATCAATTAAGCTGTTTCTTCTTTTAAGTTTCGCATGGCAATAATTATTTTCAATAACCGCTAATGCTAAGTTTTTGGGAATTTCGAGAAAGTCAACCCGGTCTACGCCGGTTTCGGTTGATCGCAGCGTGTTTGCGCCTGGAATCTATAATCTTCCCTGGGTGAAGAAAAAAGCAAATACAAAGTTTGGTGTCTCTAGCTCTTTAAGAATCCGAGTACCAATATAGAGTTGGGTTGAGTTGTTTTACCTCTGAGCTTCACTTTTTTGCACACCATGGGCTAAATGGCCAGGTCACATGGACCCCGAAGGCTCAGAGAAGGTTGGGGGAGGGGACCCACTGGAATAGCTATTGGGAGACAGATGACAGCCTTCCGTCAAGGCCATCCAGCGTGTTCTTTAACGTGCACAGGGTATGGCTCTCCCGCACACACGGGCCACGGCTTAAAGTCCCATCCCACGGACGGCGGCCTTTCCAAGCCCATCGGTGTCCCATACTTACCGTGAGCAGGGCGGAGAGTTTTTGCGGAGATAAATCTCAACGCTGACCGAGCTGGGACTCGAACCTGGGAACTACAGATTACGAGCCTGGCGCGTCACCGACTGAGCCACCCCCGTCCCTGCCAATACAGAAAAACACTTCATCATACATTAGATATACAAGGTGAACGTATTAGCGAAATTAAAGAAATTATCGATGATGAAATTGTTTCTGTATGGAGATCTCACGAACGAGCGTACTCTTGTGATACCTCAAAAGCTTTTGTATACTGTAGAACATTATCTGAAATAAAAATCATCTATCTATTAATGTTCGTCGTCATTTGTTCGCAGACTAAAAATACTGATCAAAGAATACACCAATAATTGATAACAGCCATTAAAAGGTTCACGAAAGAACCAAAACTCAAAGAGCAGTGAGAATTTCGAATGCGAGATTACATTTTCCAACAAACTTTGGGGGCGGGGGTGGCTCAGTCGGTAGCGCGTCAGGCTCGCAATCTGTAGTTCCCAGGTTCGAGTCCCAGCTGGGTCAGCGTTGATATTTATCTTCGCAAAATTCCCCTCCCTGCCCACGGTCAGTAGGGGACACCGATGGGCTTGGAAAGACCACCGTCCGTCGGATGGGACGTTAAGCCGTGGCGCCGTGTGCGGGAGAGCCATACCCTGTGCACGTTAAAGAACAGTTGGATGGCCTTGACGGGGGGCTACCATCTGTCTCCCAACAGCTGTTCCAGTGGGTCCCCTCCCCCAACCTTCTCTGAGCCTTCGGGGTCCATGTGACCTGGCCATTTAGCCCATGGTGTGCAAAAAATTGCCGTTCAGAGGTAAAACAACCCAACAAACTTTGATTTCCGACAATCTGCAACTGATCTTCACTTTGCAGATTGTCGGTCCTTTCTTTTTTCAGTTTCTACTGTAGCTCTTCTGCGACGACGAAGTACAGTTTTTTTCCCTCTCCTTAAAATCGCGGTTGCCATGTCGACCAGGTTAACCACGATTTCATCAGCTTGCTGTAAACTACAAGAACTAGTGTCAGTTTATTGCCTTGAACCTGAAGAGCTGAATAGCAGCCTCTGTTGACACGACGTAATCCGCCCATTCCATTATCTCGCATCCTTGTTGTTATCAATGTCTTCGGCGTGTTGTTTTTCCTCAAAACAGACTGAAAGCCTTCCTAAAGCTCTTTGCGACGGTGTTCTCCGGCTGATGTTCATTCACTTCATCTGCTATTCATTGGAACCATTAATTTAATCACACTTTATGCGCTCTTCTGACAATTCATTAGACTTTCTCTAAACTGTTTGCCCATTAACGACAATAGGATTTTCACCAAAGCCTTCCCTTGAGAATAGCATTAGCATTCGTAGACTTCTGCGGTTTCTGCAACTTGGCCGAGCAAATATTTGTGCGTGAAATATTATATTGAAAATAAAACTGTGAAGAGAAGAGATTATGAAACACATTACTAACTCAGAAACAGAAACTCTGAATTAATTAAGGAATTTGTTTTGCTGAAAAGTGATCAGAGTTTTATCATTTGATATGCTCCTCCTTTGGGGTTCTTTTAATTTTAAAGATGTATTTTTTGCTGTGCGATGAACTACATAATCGAGACACAAAGTTTTAAAAGAATCAGGGAAAACCTTTTAATAAAGTGCTCAAGACGCAAGGATTGCAAAAGATCGAGGCAAATTAGGAGTTTTCTATCGGGAATTCTTTCGGACAACATGACTTCAAAAGAACCGCTAAAATTGGAGCTTATCACTAAAAGTACTTTTGAAAAAGATAAGGATTGTAGAAGATTACAGCAAATTAGAAGCATTCCATCAAGAGTTTTCTCTAAGTCTTCCGTCGGATGGGACGTTAAGCCGTGGCCCCGTGTGCGGGAGAGCCATACCCTGTGCACGTTAAAGAACACGCTGGATGGCATTGACGGGAGGCTACTATCTGTCTCCCAACAGCTGTTCCAGTGGGTCTCCTCCCCCAACCTTCTCTGAGCCTTCGGGGTCCTTGTGACCTGACCATTTAGCCCATTGTGTGTGCAAAAAAGTGCCGCTCAGAGGTAAAACAACCCAAACCCAACTCCATATAGCTGCTATTTTTGCTCTTGTGTGCTTATTTTGTCTTTGGTTAATAGGGTTGGGTTGTTTTACCTCTGAGCGGCACTTTTTTGCACACAATGGGATAAATGGCCAGGTCACATGGACCCCGAAGGCTCAGAGAAGGTTGGGGGAGGGGACCCACTGGAACAGCTGTTGGGAGACAGATGGTAGCCTCCCGTCAAGGCCATCCAGTGTGTTCTTTAACGTGCAGAGGGTATGGCTCTCCCGCACACGGGGCCACGGCTTAACGTCCCATCCGACGGACGGCGGCCTTTCCAAGCCCATCGGTGTCCCCTACTGACCGTGGGCAAGGCGGGGAATTTTGCGGAGATAAATCTCAACGCTGATCCGGCTGGGACTCGAACCTGGGAACTACAGATTACGAGCCTGGCGCGCTACCGACTGAGCCACCCCAGCCCCCTTTGGTTAATAAAAATAGAAAAATAGTAGGTTGTTTGCAATGAGATGCAATTCTTTCCTGTTTTTGTGCAAGTTTCTACGTCCAATTCTTTTGTTTTCAGGGAATTAATTCCTCTTATGTGCTCTGCCCTGCCACATTTTAACGAATATTCAAATTCAGCTGGCTTAATTCCACCTGGGCATCGTCGCCATTACGCTGCTGGCTTAATAACATCAAACTATTCAAGTTGCTCATTCCAGTTCCGTCGTCATCATTTCAAATTACGTAAATGTACGAACTCCGCGTAGGTTAAAATAGTGGTCCCAAGAGGAGCCAACAAATTAGGAAATTACCTTATTAAAAGCGAAGCATGTCAGGAAGAAGTTCAGACTCCATGCGTTGCAGTTATTTTGTCCTTGTAGTAGATGAGGCAATATTGACAATACGTAAAACCTTTTTGGTCTTAGTTTCATATTTAAAGTGCACTGACGAAAGTAAAGGATGAAAGGAAACCTATCAAATTACGTATCATTAATTTTTGATGGGTTGGGTTGTTTTACCTCTGAGCGGCACTTTTTTGCACACCATGGGCTAAATGGCCAGGTCACATGGACCCCGAAGGCTCAGAGAAGGTTTGGGGAGGGGACCCACTGGAACAGCTGTTGGGAGACAGATGATAGTCTCCCGTCAAGGCCATTCAGCGTGTTCTTTAATGTGCACAGGGTATGGCTCTCCCGCACAGGGGGCCACGGCTTAACGTCCCATCCGATGGACGGCGACCTTTCCAAGCCCATCGGTGTCCCCTACTGACCGTGGGCAGGGCGGGGAATTTTGCGGAGATAAATCTCAACGCTGACCCAGCTGGGACTCGAACCTGGGAACTACAGTTTACGAGCCTGGCACGCTAGCGACTGAGCCACCCCCGCCCTTAATTTTTGATACAAAGCCTATTCATTAAGTATAAAACGACTTCATAGAGTAAATCATTTTTTCCTCTGATCCTTGAGGGGTTCGCTGTCGGTAGTGCGCCTGACTCGTAATTTACAGTTCTCAGGTTCGAGTCCCAAATGCGCATGCGTTGATATTTATCTCCGCTAACTCCCCCCCCCCCCAACCTGCTCTCAGTCTGAAGGGGACACCAATGGGCTTGGAAAGGCCGCAGTCCTTCGAAGGGGGCGAAAAGTCGTGGCTTTGAGTCAGAAGAGCCATGTGCACGTTAAAGCACACGCTAGATGGCGTTGACTGAAAGCTTCCTTTCATCTCTTATAAGCTATGAACTTGGAAAAGCCGTCATCCGTCGGATGGGACGTTAAGACGTGGCCCCATGTGCGGGTAACCAATCGTTAGTCAGCCGAGGAGTGTGAACGTTAAAGAATACACTGAATGCCCTTGACATAAAATAAAAAAATAAATACCCCCTCAAGCAGCTGCTTGCCACAGAGGTCTGACAGGAACCTGTCAGTTTATATGCCATAGTACAAGGTCTGAGAGGATGGCAGGGCCTCAGCAGAAAAACGACACATACGTCCATGCCTTACCCGGGTCTCGAACCCAGGTCCCTTAGATCAGTAGCCAAGCGCGTTAACCACTCGGCCATGGGAAGAGGCTACTATTTGTGTCCTAACAGCTGTCCAGTGTGTCTCCTCCCCCAACCTTCTCTGAGTCATCAGATCTTTGGGCTAAATGTTCAGGTTACATTGTATGCACAGAAAGACATTTTTGTGTGCCGCTAAGAGAGCACACAATGGGCTAAATGGCCATGTCACAAGGACACCAAAGCCTCAGAGAAGGCTGAGAAAGCTCCTCGCCCAAAATCTCCTGCCCAGTTGGTCCCTTCCTTCCAACGTTCCCCGAGCCTTCGATCCTTGTGGTCTGGCCATTTAGAACATTGTGTTCAAAAAAGTGCAGCTCAGAGGTTAAACAACCCAACCCTTTTAGTTATTTTTTTTCTCCCTTTGAAGACTGATCCTGATGATCTTTTAAACTCATGTTTTTAGTAGCGACTTATTTGTCTCCGGGCTAAGTTTCTCTGGATAACACAAAAGATAAGTAAATCAGATAATATCCTCAACAGCGGGTTACAACACTACTCTAACAAAGATTGGGGTAAAATCAATCATCCTGAGGACATGCTGATTACATATATGATTATAAACGTGACGCCAGTCATCACCACCAAATGTGTCTATCACGCATCATCAGTAGTAATGGTGAAAGTCTTTCAAAGCGTGGATAGCAAGTGAGAATGCAATGAGGAGACTATGAGACTGCGCAGTTGATTCTTCCACAGTTCTCACAGATCATAGTTGATCAATGACTTGTCAAATCAACCAATGATCCACGAGAATTGTCTATGTACCAACTGCTTAGTAGTCTCACAGTCTTTCCATTGCCATTTCAACTGCCATTCATTCTACACCTCTGCATTTAAGATTCATGGAAAAGAAGTCTTGAACATTACACTGATCAGCAAGGTGATCATATCGGGTTTGCATTTTAATTAAGCATCCCTTTATTAAACTTTTAACACCCTTAAACCTTGTTATTCCTAATAAATCTTATCTGCCGCTTCTGAGAAGCCCTGAGGAAATGATAATTCATTCTGTGACGGTTACGATAGCGTGAAACCCACTGGGTTGGGTTGTTTTACCTCTGAGCGGCACTTTTTTGCACACCATGGGCTAAATGGCCAGGTCACATGGACCCCGAAGGCTCAGAGAAGGTTGGGGGAGGGGACCCACTGGAACAGCTGTTGGGAGACAGATGTTAGCCTCCCGTCAAGGCCATCCAGCGTGTTCTTTAAACGTGCACAGGGTATGGCTCTCCCGTACACGGGGCCACGGCTTAACGTCCCATCCGACGGACGGCGGCCTCTTTCAAGCCCATCGGTGGCCCCTACTGACCGTGGGCAGGGCGGGGAATTTTGCGGAGATAAATCTTAACGCTGACCCAGCTGGGACTCGAACCTGGGAACTACAGATTACGAGCCTGGCGCGCTACCGACTGAGCCACCCCCGCCCCGTGTGAAACCCACTGCCTTTTAAGACAAAATTCCTTGAGAAGATTCTTCTTGCTCTTTAGAGGTTTAGTATTACCGCAGTTACAGATCGCAGTTAGCGGATACGTACCGATGCAGTATTGGCCCTCTCTTCTTATTAATGGTTTTAAGTAATCTTCCTGACAAGCTCGACATTAGATTTGATCGATTGCTCGCTGTTGTTATTGTTATCCTCGTTCGTTCCTCTAACAAGCCACTTGAGCTTTCGTTAGGGCGTGCAGAAAGATTCATTCCAGTGGCGACTTCCATTGCATTTAAAATCAGAATCTGACACACAACATGCCGAACGCTAATAACATTAATCGTGAAGCTAACTCACTAATCGAGTCAAGAGCAGGAAATTATCAACATGAAACGTGAACGATCCATCACCCCAGTGAGCGTCATCTGAAGGGCAGAAAACGAAGACGACACAATCAACAAAATTAGCATTCTGCAGTTGAGAGGAGCGCTCATACTCGATAAAGTGTGATAAGAGATTGAATCAACGAGGTCTTAATGAGTATGGTTTCAATCTCCTAGAGCACACCAAACTGTGACCTGGTCATTAATATTCCACTAATAGCGCATGATGCTAACGAGGAGTCGGTTCAGATTGACTTATTGGTCTTTCGGTTAACTTCCAAGACAAAGCCGTGGAATGAATCGTTGAGTTTGAAGTTCATGCAATACCTTCAGAAGAGAGAAGTACATATTCCCAAACAAGGGTAAATTCAGTCAAACACAGAGTATATCGATTGCATATATATATATTGATTGAATCTATATACATGAGGTCGATCATCTCCGCTCAGTGTATCATTCAGGCATTGGAATCAACACTCTAGTCATGTTGTTCTGTTAGAGAGTGACGAGTCGGATCAGTAATGTATATTTCAAGTCCGTTTACATTGCCTATGCTTTAAATTTTCTCATGGATTTGGCTGGATTGGGTTGTTTTACCTCTGAGCGGCACTTTTTTGCACACCATGGGCTAAATGGCCAGATCACATGGACCCCGAAGGCTCAGAGAAGGTTGGGGGAGGGGACCCATTGGAACAGCTGTTGGGAGACAGATGGTAGCCTCCCGACAAGGCCATCCAGCGTGTTCTTTAACGTTGGCTTGTTTTACCTCTGAGCGGCACTTTTTTGCACACCGTGGGCTAAATGGCCAGGTCACATGGACCCCGGAGGCTCAGAGAAGTGTCATGCCCACGTGATTTCATAACGTGGACATGACTGTCCGAAAAACGTACTAGTAACGAACATTCTACAAATCCGTTGATTCCCCTCCGGCACCAGAACTGAGCTTACGTGCTCCCGTGCAGTAAACAGGAAGACAACGGGTGGATGCTTGCCCGCACCTCGATCAGCTCCGCCAATCAGCGTCCCCCACGCCAGGTCAACAAGGTGACCTCCGCGAGGAATTCGCGGAAAAGGACGGGAAAACATTTTTTCGTGGAACTGACGCTGGCTCTCTGGGTCCGAGCCGTGCAGTGGCCAGAGAGGAGAGTGTGCTTTTTCTTCTGTCGTTCGAGGTGTGCGGAGGTCCGCAACCAGTCTCCCCAGCGAGCTGAGCTTCCGAGTCCGGGACAATGGGAAGTGCAGCCGATTGTTTCAACTCACCTACAGCCAGCAATGCTTACTTCTAGCGACATCTTCTGCCAAGGTAAGGAGGGACCTAAATCAAATCTGAGGACATGTTTTCCACTTAAAAGTGTTTCCGGGACTTAGTATCTTCACGTCCCCACATAGGGACCTTGCTAACAGTTATAAACCGCTCAGAGTACGAGCAGATAGCTCGCTCAGCACGCCTCAATTGTTTAATGAAATGAAATGTTTACTTACCAATAGTAGTTATTAATGTCAGGACAAAGAAATATTAGGTTGTTAAATGATAGAATAAGCTTGAAGTGTGTAAATAAATATTATGTTGTTGATACAATAAGCTCAGTGCTATTCATTTTAATTGTAAGTTCAGTGCTGTTTATTTTAATTGCCTATTCATGAGATTGTTGATTCAGGCTTTTGCCTTGGTTAGAGAAAAGAATATACGATCACGCCGGAAAAGTTGTACCACCCAGAAATATCAGAGCGGGGTCACGACAAATTGGAACGTGACCACGACAAATTGGTTCCCGTGACCAGGGTATTCGAACCTAAGGGTTATTGCGGCCAGAAATCGATAAAGTTGATGTTCCGTGAAAAGCATATATAGATATTACATAATTACTGTGTTGAAGCGAGGCAACGGCAAAAGAATGTTAGGAAACCATTAGAAGTTAAGATTATTGTGATTATATAAATGTTAAGGCGTATGTTATCCTGTGAATATTTTTAGCGAGGACTGTGATACATGTATTTTTAGTGAGGAGTTTCAGGAACGTCTGTCAAAATAAAATGTTATTATAAACTATAATGGAAAATTAGGAAATGTATATTTGTGCACTGCATATTTCAGTAACTTCAAAAATAGATAGGCCCAGGAGTAGTTTGTACGAGGAAAAGTAGCGAATCGACTAGGGAACCACTACATTCAGCAATCTTTTAGTCAGGAGTGATTATTTTCTTTCATGTCTAGTGTATTTCTGTGACACACCTCCCTGCACTTTTGGAGGATTACCTAAATACGTACACCAGAACAACACTCAGCACTCCGGGGAAAGGCGGGACAAATGAATAGAGACATTAACCAATATAATCTGGATCCCACGTGTAGGCTAAATTTTAAACGCTTCGTACTTCGTAACTGAAATTTTGTGTATTACATTACCTAACTTCCATTGCCCAAAATGGCAACTCAACCAGTAGAACCCCCACCCATTACCTCGGGAAACGAAAGTAGGAACAGTAATGTCCCTGTGCTAGCGGGATTTGTCAATCTGGTTAGGTCCTACAAAGGTGAGAAGTCCCCTTCAGCGGCGTCGTTCTTTACCCATTTGGAAGGAATTGGTCGGTCAGCGAGATGGAGCAAACCAGATATGATGATGATCGCGAAATCGAAATTTGAGGGTTTAGCTGCGGACTTTCTAAACGAATCGCCCGAGCTCGATTTAGAAACAGATTATGATAAATTCAAGAAAATAGTCACAGAGAGATTCGACATTGAAGACCCTTTGGCTGTAAAAATCCAGAAATTCTCTGCCTGTAGACAAAAGGTGGGCGAAAGCGTAAGAGAATATTCTGACAGAGTGAGGACCTTAACGTATAATTTATTTAAGGATAATAATGACCCCGCAAACGGCTACCCCGGGTTCCATGACCAATTCAAGCTGTCACAGTTTGTCGCAGGCTTGTTGCCGAAGCTGAAACGATTCGTACTTTCGCATAACCCTGGGAGTTTTGAAGAAGCCGTTACCCGAGCGACATTAGAAGAAAGCAATGAAAAACTCGTGTCAGATAGATCAGCTAACATTTGTTCCGTAGAAACCGAATTAAAATCTAACATCAAACCAGACGAATCAGGACATATGCAGGAGATTTATAAATTACTGAGAAACCGATCCGACGATAATGAAACAATACTCCATAGCATAAGTACGGGACTGAAAGAATTATCAGATAGAGTGAGGGTGGTGGAAAAGTCAATTAAGGACGAAAGTGAAAGGGGAAGGCCCAGAGATCCGCCCCCCATGCAACAGAATGTCCGTGGAAACCCCATAACGTGTTATGCCTGCGGAAGTATAGGACACTTTGCCAGGGAATGCAGAAACACTCCAGTCCCTTACGGGAGATCTAGCATCCCAATGGACAACGCGAATGGCAGGAGTCCGAGATACCACTCTCGACAGTGGGAATACAGGTGGAACCAAAATCCCAGCGGCCCAAGAGCTCAAGGCTTCGATAACCCCTATAGACAAAATCAGGCTTTCCAGAATCAAAATTATAGCAGGAGAAACCAGGATAATCCCCAGACCCGTCATTTAACAAGGGAGGTGAAATCTGGGCGTATTTCCCACTATCCCAAGCGCACTTCAGACGCCCATATGGCTTCGTACGCTACCATAGGTGATGATGACACTCAAGCACCATTAATTAAGGGGAAGATCGAAAATGGAAGAATTCACTGCCCTCATAGACACAGGGGCGACCGTCTCAATAATCGGACTGAGGTGCTTCAGGAAAATAAGAGCAAAATTACGCAGCAAAGCATTACCCGTTAGGATAGGAATAAAAGGAATCTGTGGTGCAGACTTGCCCCTGCTAGGAAAGTATGAAGCAGAGATTCAGGTGGCTGGTGTCCAGTTTAAGCATCCCATTTATGTGGTAGATATGGAAGTTAGTAATAAATACGATGCCATTTTCGGATATGACCTTTTGAGGTCCCAGAGGTTCACAATCGACCTAAGGGCTGGAACGGTGAGGAATAATGAGAGAAATAGAAATGAAGGAGGCGCGAAATTACAGACAGCCCCCGATACAGCTAATGAAATGGGCAAACATAATATTCCAGCTGACGTGCTGTCAAGAAACATCAATGCTATCGACACAAATGCCATCCCACCGAACATATTTGTAGAAAGCGCTAGTGGTGGTCCCTAGAGTAATTTGAAATTTGTACACGTTTTGTTAGTTATTGTGACAACTCCATGTAAATGTGGGGACACGTAAGGATCAGTTCGGAATACACTATGTATTGTATAACATTGATTGTGTGGAAAAAGAAAACCCAGATTTTGACCCCCTCCTTATTTCTTTCTGTTTCATGTATTGCTGGAAGTTTTCTTCACGCCAAACTGAGGATGATGCAAGGCCAACCCAAGAGTGCAGGAAGCAAGGTGGCTCCTGCCAGTGATACGTCGAGTGTGATTGATACCCCTTACCTTGGAATCCCATGTTAGTGGCCCTTGAAGGGGGGCGCGAGGACTCTTCCCATCCGTTCAATGGAACTTATCGGTCATCTGCTCGCCCCCCTGAGTGGGTAGGTATGTCATGCCCACGTGATTTCATAACGTGGACATGACTGTCCGAAAAACGTACTAGTAACGAACATTCTACAAATCCGTTGATTCCCCTCCGGCACCAGAACTGAGCTTACGTGCTCCCGTGCAGTAAACAGGAAGACAACGGGTGGATGCTTGCCCGCACCTCGATCAGCTCCGCCAATCAGCGTCCCCCACGCCAGGTCAACAAGGTGACCTCCGCGAGGAATTCGCGGAAAAGGACGGGAAAACATTTTTTCGTGGAACTGACGCTGGCTCTCTGGGTCCGAGCCGTGCAGTGGCCAGAGAGGAGAGTGTGCTTTTTCTTCTGTCGTTCGAGGTGTGCGGAGGTCCGCAACCAGTCTCCCCAGCGAGCTGAGCTTCCGAGTCCGGGACAATGGGAAGTGCAGCCGATTGTTTCAACTCACCTACAGCCAGCAATGCTTACTTCTAGCGACATCTTCTGCCAAGGTAAGGAGGGACCTAAATCAAATCTGAGGACATGTTTTCCACTTAAAAGTGTTTCCGGGACTTAGTATCTTCACGTCCCCACATAGGGACCTTGCTAACAGTTATAAACCGCTCAGAGTACGAGCAGATAGCTCGCTCAGCACGCCTCAATTGTTTAATGAAATGAAATGTTTACTTACCAATAGTAGTTATTAATGTCAGGACAAAGAAATATTAGGTTGTTAAATGATAGAATAAGCTTGAAGTGTGTAAATAAATATTATGTTGTTAAATGATACAATAAGCTCAGTGCTATTCATTTTAATTGTAAGTTCAGTGCTGTTTATTTTAATTGCCTATTCATGAGATTGTTGATTCAGGCTTTTGCCTTGGTTAGAGAAAAGAATATACGATCACGCCGGAAAAGTTGTACCACCCAGAAATATCAGAGCGGGGTCACGACAAATTGGAACGTGACCACGACAGAAGGTTGGGGGAGGGGACCCACTGGAACAGCTGTTGGGAGACAGATGGTAGCCTCCCGTCAAGGCCATCCAGCGTGTTCTTTAACGTTGGCTTGTTTTACCTCTGAGCGGCACTTTTTTGCACACCATGGGCTAAATGGCCAGGTCACATGGACCCCGAAGGCTCAGAGAAGGTTGGGGGAGGGGACCCACTGGAACAGCTGTTGGGAGACAGATGGTAGCCTCCCGACAAGGCCATCCAGCGTGTTCTTTAACGTTGGCTTGTTTTACCTCTGAGCGGCACTTTTTTGCACACCATGGGCTAAATGGCCAGGTCACAAGGACCCCGAAGGCTCAGAGAAGGTTGGGGGAGGGGACCCACTGGAACAGCTGTTGGGAGACAGATGGTAGCCTCCCGTCAAGGCCATCCAGCGTGTTCTTTAACGTGCACAGGGTATGGCTCTCCCGCACACGGGATGAAAAATTAACGCCCAATCCGACGGACGGCGGTCTTTTCAAGCCCATTGGTGTTTCCTACTGACCGTGGGCAGGGCGGGGAATTTTGCGGAGATAAATCTCAACGCTGACTCAGATGGGACTCGAACCTGGGAACTATAAATTACGAACCTGGCGCGCTACCGACTGAACCACCCCCGCCCCCATGGATTTGGCAGTTTAGAGTTCAGTATGGGGGTTTCGTTTTGTTCGTATCTGGCGGATATTGATCCTCGAAAATAAAATTCCAGATTGTAAAGGATTCTCCAAGTTCAGCTGTTTCACTCCAGTTTCAATTTTTTTTTTTGTAAAATACTGGAAGATGCAACCGAGGAGAATGAAAAATTGTCGTTTACAGATCATAGAAAATTCATTTCAACAATACGTAGCATTTCATGTTTAAAGGATTTAAAAATCAGTCACATCTTTAGGATTACGATATTGAGAAGGAGGCTGGAGGACCTCCAAGTAAGGGGACGGTGGGAGTATTAAAGCCCATTATTATTTATTTTTATATGCGATGATGCACCAAAAATGTGAACAACGAAATAAATTCCGGATTATAGCATAACAGCCAAACACTTCACTTTGCTTTCAAGTAGACAGTTAATTTCAAACAAGAGTACGAAGTGGAGAAAATGCAAATTTTAAATAAGAGCTTTTTTTTTTAACTACTTTGGAATTGGAGAAGGAGGAGTGGGGAGTTTAAACCATTTTAAAATTTAGAAATGCGCATACAAAGGGCATTGGTTGAAGTAATGAAGAAGATGAGCAGAGGGAAATCTGGGGCATTCTTTTTTACGGATCAGAGTTAGCTGTTTAAGGGCTTGACGAGGTGTTGGGTTGTTTTGCCTCTGAGCGGCACTTTTTTTGCACACCATGGGCTTAATTGGCCAAGTCACAAGGACGCCGATGGCTCAGAGAAAGTTGGGGGAGGGGACCCACTGGAACAGCTGTTGGGAGACAGATGGTAGCCTCCCGTCAAGGCCATCCAGCGTGTTCTTTAACGTACACAGGGTATGGCTCTTCGGCACACGGGGCCACGGCTTAACGTCCCATCCGACGGACGGCGGCCTTTCCAAGCCCATCGGTGTCCCCTACTGACCGTGGGCAGGGCGGATAGTTTTGCGGAGATAAATCTCAACGCTGAACCAGATGGAACTCGAACCTGGGAACTACAGATTACGAGTCTGGTGCGCTACCGACTGAACCATTTACAGGAGAGAATAGTATATTTTCACAATATTTTTAGCTTTCTTAGGTCACTTACTAAAATTGAATTTCATAAATAATCATACATTATATTAAATTTTAACCACACATACAGCTAATTTAGTTAAATTCGAAATATGACTTTTGGAATTTCTTTTATTACATAACGAAACTTTCAGTGTTATTTAAAAAAATTCTGGTTTGCTTAAGAAAAGTGTGCGGAAGTCTTTAAGAAGGAAAATTTATATTTTGCCTCTAAAACGAATGCGAAAAAAAAATGCGACACATAAAAAAAGGTAAAAGAAAATATAAAAATCTGGTTTCGTACTGCATCCGAAATCTGACCTCAGTATCCCAATAATCGGCATCCACATCGAATGCAAAAATAAGAGTTTCGGAAAGATAAAATTGAAGACGGAAAGACTAAAGAAAGGAAGTGGCTCGCGGATTTACTCTTTTCGAGAATCTTGGCATTCTCGAGTTCACCGAGGGAACGTGCGCGCCATCAAAACAAATGCCAAATAACAGAGACGCTCGAGACGCTTGCCTTCTGGTAAGGCCACACAGTAATCGATTGGAGCGTTTAGCGTTGCGAATATTTCCAAACTTTCCAGCGTAACCTTATCAGTAGCCAGGGTTGGGAAAAATCTATCCGCCCACTTTTATTTCACCGAGTGAATTTTCTGTCGTGGCCCTTTATGCTGTATCCCTTTACTCTGGGGGCGGGGGTGGCTCAGTCGGTAGCGCGCCAGGCTCGTAATCTGTAGTTCCCAGGTTCGAGTCCCAGCTGGGTCAGCGTTGAGATTTATCTCCGCAAAAATTCCCCGCCCTGCCCACGGTCAGTAGGGGACACCGATGGGCTTGGAAAGGCCGCCGTCCGTCGGATGGGACGTTAAGCCGTGGGCCCGTGTATGGGAGAGCCCTGTGCACGTTAAAGAACATGCTGGATGGCCTTGACGGGAGGCTACCATCTGTCTCCCAACAGCTGTTCTAGTGGGTCGCCTCTCCCAACCTTCTCTGAGCCTTCGGGGTCCATGTGACCTGGCCATTTAGCCCATGGTGTGCAAAAAAGTGCCGCTCAGAGGTAAAACAACCCAACCCTTTACTCTGGTTTATGGAGAGTGATTGGGTTGCTTTACCTGTGAGCGGTACTTTTTTTCACACAATGGGCTAAATGGTCAGGTCACAAGGACCCCGAGGACTCAGAGAAGGTTGGAGGAGGAGACCCACTGGAGCAGCTGTTAGGAGACAGATAAAAGCCTCCTGTTAAGGCCATCCAGCGTGTTCTTTAACGTGCACAGGGTACGGCTCTCCCGCACACGGGATGAAAAATTAACGCCCAATCCGACGGACGGTGGTCTTTTCAAGCCCATCGGTGTTTCCTACTGACCGTGGGCATAGCGGAGAGTTGTGCAGACATAAATCTCAAGCTGGCCCAGCTGAAACTCGAACCTGGGAACTGCGGTATCGGTAGTAGATGAGCAATTGGGAAATTACATCCCCGCCTCCAGAAACATGAGATGAAAGAATGAGAAATTTAGAGGTTATGAAAGCTTAGACCCCCCCCCCCATGACTTATCTCTCTAATCTACCTAATATTATTATTATCCTATTTGCCGACCGCAGATAAGACTAATTTCGAAACATCTGAAAATCCCTATAATTAACGTTTTCAATCATGTGAAAATATTGACTTGGTTTTTGCAATTCTTGAGTGAAATTCTAGATGTAATTTAGGAATTTTTTTTAAATAATATTAAGAAAAATACCATTTAGTAATTCGCTCAAATCTTTTTCTCTCCCTCTCATCACAATTTTTTTTAAACTTTTATTATTGTCGCGGGTCTTATTGCTCATGCACCAAATTCCTCCCTGTCTATTAAGTAACTTGGTACTCTTCGAGAGGGGGAAGCGGGGAGGGGGGCTCAGTCGGTAGTGCGCCAGATTCGTAATCTGCAGTTCGCAGGTTCGATTCCCAGCTGGGTCAGCGTTGAGATTTATCTTAACATAACTCCTCGCCCTGCCCATGGTAAGTAGGGGACACTGATGGGCTTGGAAAGGCCGCCGTCCGTCGGATGGGACGTTAAGGCGTGGGCTGTGTATGGGAGACCATACCCTGTGCATGATAAAGAACACGCTCAATGGCCTTAATGGGAGGCTACCATCTGTCTCCCAACAGCTGTTCCATTGAGTCCCTTCCCCCAACTTTCTCTGAGCCTTCGGAGTCCTTGTGACCTGGCCATTTAGCCCATTGTGGCAAAAAAATGCCTCTGAGAGATAAAACAACCAACCAACCAACCGTCATGTCCCTCGAATTTTACATTTATTTATTTATTGTATATTTTTGCTATATTATATTGTTGTATATATTTTTATGTGTTCTTGGAAATGTTTGTGCTGGGATGACTCACAGTTGTTGTTTTCGGGTCTGAAGCTTACTCTTGTGAAAAGAATCAATGCCAGAAGTTGTTCGTGCCGTATGTGACTCACTAGCCTGCGGCATGAAGTCCGCGCATGAGGCTAGGGGAAGGAGTTGGAAGTATCAGTCTGTGCGTTAGCTGTCGAACGAACAAGGTCGTTGCGACACGCGTCAAAAGGACGCCATCTTTCTCAAATTAACCCTTGAACTCAGGGTGCGATTCCAAGAGGGAATCCAGATTCTTGGAGAATCTTGTCTTTTATTCTTGTGGTTCAGGAGATTGGGTTGGGTTGTTTTACCTCTGAGCGGCACTTTTTTGCACATCATGGGCTAAATGGCCAGGTCACAAGGACCCCGAAGGCTCAGAGAAGGTTGGGGGAGGGGACCCACTGGAATAGCTGTAGGGAGACAGATGGTAGCCTCCCGTCAAGGCCATCCAGCGTGTTCTTTAACGTGCACAGGGTATGGCTCTCCCACACACGGGACCACGGCTTAACGTCCCATCCGACGGACGGCGGCCTTTCCAAGCCCATCGGTGTCCCCTACTGACCGTGGGCAGGGCGGGGAAATTTGCTGGTTCAGGAGGAGCCACAGTGAAGGCAAAGGAAAATCCTTTCGCCGAGTTTGAGGTCTGTAAAGTGAGAAATTGCAGAGTGTGCAATTCTCCACCTCATTATAGTAATATTTGCAGTAGCAAAGCAGCAAAGGCTCGCGGAGTTGAGCGGTGAATTTGATGGTAGCTTTGTGGATCCAGAAAGAACCACAGTGTGAAGCAGCAAAGGCCCACGGAGTGGAGTTCATTCCCAGCACATAGCTGTATACAGTGTGAATAAAAATTGTGTCGTCCCTGTATAACTCTCGTGCAGTAATTGATGGACCATTGTTATTTTTCATTCAACGCAGCAAAGTTAGAGGCATACAAGGGGGCGTAAAAACCAGCGAATCTGTAATTTTCACGAAGTGAATTAAGTAATTTCATCATCGTCCCTCTCTCCTGTGTGGACTGGGTGTCACGACATCTGGCCCAGTCGAATAGGATCCGAACCAAGGGGTCACGACATCTGGCACAGTCTGACAGGATCCAAGCGCAAGGGACATCACACCAACCAACCGACATCGAGAGGGGGTTTGGGTTGAGTTGTTTTACCTCTGAGCGGCATTTTTTTGCACACCATGGGCTAAATGGCCAGGTCACATGGACCCCGAAGGCTCAGAGAAGGTTGGGGGAGGGGACCCACTGGAACAGCTGTTGGGAGACAGATGGTAGCCTCCCGTCAAGGCCATCCAGCGTGTTCTTTAACGTGCACAGGGTATGACTCTCCCGCACACGGTGCCACGGCTTAACGTCCCATCCGACGGACGGCGGCCTTTCCAAGCCCATCGGTGTCCCCTACTGACCGTGGGCAGGGCGGGGAATTTTGCAGAGATAAATCTCAACGCTGACCCAGCTGGGACTCGAACCTGGGAACTACAGATTACGAGCCTGGCGCGCTACCGACTGAGCCACCCCCGCCCCATCGAGAGGGGGTGGGTGGGCTCATTTTGAGATTTGGCCGAGGGCCAAAATATTCTGAATCCGGAGCTGTTTGGAAGTATTCATGTCGACAAACCGCATTTGGTGTGGCCGTACATTTGAATGCACAACAAGAGTCTATCAAATCTCGCCTGCGAAGGAACCAAAGCTAAGAAACGAAGATTCAGTGAGAAAAAAACAACACAAGGCAGTTGCTACACCGTCGCTATATAACAAGGCTAGTAAAATGCAATTCAATTTGAACACTGCGCGTCTTCTTTTTATATGACGAAAATTTACACTTCTGTAACTCCCAAAACATGGCATTTCCCCCCGAGTATTATGGCGACGACATACGACATAAACCCACTCTCTGTCCTCTAGTTTATTTAAAAAGGGAGAAAAAAAGGAACAAGCAGCAAAGACTATCAGCAATAGAATGTTCGCATCGTTTTTTTTTTTAAAAAAAGAGCAAAGTATCGATTGGGCGAAGAGAGGACATCAGAAGGGAGAGGCGGTCTTCCCCTCCAATGCCGCCGCCACTGGATGTCACGTGACTTGGAGCGTCGTGCATCGATTCCATAGACCGCCTTCTTACCTTCCTGCAGGAGCCAGCGTGGCTTTAAATGGCTGACAGTGTACAAAGCTGCGATGCCATGTAACGCAATTAGCGCTGGTATTTCACGCAATTTGTTTTAAAGCTTTCGAGAACCCTTTTGGTGACGATGCTTAAAGGCTGCAATTTGCGATTCTGTAATTTTTCGGACTCCCCCTAATTCTTACGATGAATGCCGAGAATTACTTTCAGAACTCCCGGGAAAAAAGTGAGTTCGAAAGTAAATCTGCTAACGGGCATTTTTTTTTAATTTTGTCGCTTTTCATCATTCTGGTTTCGATCAGTTTTTTTAAGCAATTCGCTTGATTGTAATCGAAATTTCTAGGATGGGTTGGGTTGTTTTACCTCTGAGCGGCACTTTTTTGCACACCATGGGCTAAATGGCCAGGTCACATGGACCCCGAAGGCTCAGAAAAGATTGGGGGAGGAGACCCACTGGAACAGCTGTTGGGAGACAGATGGCAGCCTCCTGTCAAGGCCATCCAGCGTGTTCTTTAACGTGCACGGGTATGGCTCTCCCGCACACGGGGCCACGGCTTAACGTCCATCCGATGGACGGCGGCCTTTCCAAGCCCATCGGTGTCCCCTACTGACCGTGGGCAGGGCGGGGAATTTTGCGGAGATAAATCTCAACGCTGACCCAGCTGGGACTCGAACCTGGGAACTACAGATTACGAGCTTGGCACGCTACCGACTGAGCCACCCCCGCCCCAATTTCTAGGATGAATGACGGAAAAAGTCAATAGATCCTTTCAGAGCTTTTTTTAGAATTTTAGTTTCATTAATACATACATAATTTTTTGGCTTATTTATACGATTTTTCGGAATATTTAATAATAGGACACAATCAATGTGCTTGCAGGGAAAGTCAGTAAGCTTTGTAGGGAATCACAGAATTTTAAATATGAATAGAAATCAGTTATCACGGGCAGCGCTACGGCAACGAGCGGCATTTTTTTTTGCAAACAAACTAACGACCATAGTTGCAGTAAGTTGACTGGAGTAAGTACAACCTATTTTTCAACAGATGGTTTTCAATTGCTTTTAAAAATTATATTAAATGGACTAGATTTATCACAAATATCCAAGATCAATCTTGGAGAAAAGGGCGACAGAGTCAGTCGACAAAACAGATAACGACGGCCCTGATAGTCATTGTACGGAACTTCTAGCAGTTATTATTTATGGCCTGTATGTCGGATCTATTAATATTTCATATTTATCATCTATTCCACTGGTTGGGTTGTTTTACCTCTGAGCGGCACTTTTTTGCACACCATGGGCTAAATGGCCAGGTCACATGGACCCCGAAGGCTCAGAGAAGGTTGGGGGAGGGGACCCACTGGAACTCCCGTCAAGGCCATCCAGCGTGTTCTTTAACGTGCACAGGGTTATGGCTCTCCAGCACACGGGTCAACGGCTTAACGTCCCATCCGACGGACGGCGGCCTTTCCAAGTCCATCGGTGTCCCCTACTGACCGTGGGCAGGGCGGGGAATTTTGCGGAGATAAATCTCAACGCTGACCCAGCTGGGACTCGAACCTGGAAACTACAGATTACGAGCCTGGCGCGCTACCGACTGAGCCACCCCCGCCCCCCATTCCACAGGTAACATCACCGAAAAAAACAAAACAAAAACTGAAAGAAAAAAAATCAATACATGAATATGATCCGATATTTCAATCAATTATATGGTTGTTATCTTGAACTATCAGGACGAATCATTTACTACATGAATATCTTAGGTACAAAAGAGAGCAGAAAAATAATAAATTAGTTAAAGAAAATACTCTCCGCAAAGCCAACGGACCGAGCAACCAACCTGCGCCTGGATCCTATTAAAACGAGTTGCTATTCGGTTCCAAAATGATAAACAAAAGAAGCTCGTGCATGAGGTATCTGTGGAGTCAGGTAGACGAAACTCAGCGCGACAAGAAGATTGTAATCCGCACACTGCGAAGAAGTCAACACTCCAGAGATCACATGTTCCTGGGTATGTGTTGCTCGGGATGTGCTGCGCGAGCAAGTCAAGGTCGGCCATGGCACCTCCCATCAACTGAGGAAGTCGACCACAGCATTCGTACGTAATTATTGTCATCTGACGGCAGAGGAAGAGAGCCCTTCTCTCTGTGTGTGTGCGCGCGCCTCCTTCCTGTCTGTTGGAAACCGCACATAATAAATACACAGACAGTCGACAGTGGTCGCCAAATAAACAAGGACCATCTGGCCTCAGGCAACAACAAGCTAACAAAGGTATTCGTCGCTTCCTTTAACAGTCATTGTCCTTCTGGATAAAATAGCACTGGGAGACTATGTTTACTACTGTTGTAACAAGGCCGATCTTTAAGAGTCTGGGGGCGGGGGTGGCTCAGTCGGTAGCGCGCCAGGCTCGTAATCTGTAGTTCCCAGGTTCGAGTCCCAGCTGGGTCGGCGTTGAGATTTATCTCCGTAAAATTCCCCGCCCTGCCCACGGTCAGTAGGGGACACCGATGGGCTTGGAAAGGCAGCCGTCCGTCGGATGGGACGTTAAGCCGTGACCCCGTGTGCGGGAGAGCCATACCCTGTGCACGTTAAAGAACACGCTGGATGGCCTTGACGGGAGGCTACCATCTGTCTCCCAACAGCTGTTCCAGTGGGTCCCCTCCCCCAACCTTCTCTGAGCCTGCGGGGTCCATGTGACCTGGCCATTTAGCGCATGGTGTGCAAAAAAGTGCCGCTCAGAGGTAAAACAACCCAACCCTTTAAGAGTCTTATTTCGATATTGGGGTTGTATATCGTATTATGAGCCATTTTCACTGAACAATAATCACGATGAAGATCAGTTCACTTCAACTGGTCGGTCGGTTGTTAACCCTCCTGCGCGGTCATTTACATTTCAAGAGTCCAGTGTTTCCTTCTTGCCAAACGGGCGGGGGTGGCTCAGTCGGTAGCGCGCCAGGCTCGTAATCTGCAGTTCCCAGGTTCGAGTCCCAGCTGAGTCAGCGTTGAGATTTATCTCCGCAAAAAACCCCGTCCTGTTCACGGTCAGTAGGGGACACCGATGGGCTTGGAAAGGCCGACGTCCGTCAGATGGGACGTTAAGCCGTGACGCCGTGTGAGGGAGAGCCATACCCTGTGCACGTTAAAGAACACGCTGGATGGCCTTGACGGGAGGCTACCATCTGTCTCCCAACAGCTGTTCCAGTGGGTCCCCTCCCCCCAACCTTCTCTGAGCCTTCGGGGTCTTCATGACCTGGCCATTTAGCCCATGGTGTGCACAAAAGTGCCGCTCAGAGGTAAAACAACCCAACCTTCTTGCTAAGCTCAGTGAATTTCCGTATGGATTCCATAGCTAGAGGCCATAGTAACTGCAGCTTGAAACTAAACGTGCGAGTTTGCGCCAA
The DNA here is from genome assembly GCA_038380435.1 of Ryuthela nishihirai. NCBI lineage: Eukaryota > Metazoa > Arthropoda > Arachnida > Araneae > Heptathelidae > Ryuthela > Ryuthela nishihirai. Next base: position 76,286,064 of record JAWZYU010000010.1, read on the forward strand.
ACTTTTAGCGGCATCGACAGGTTTGTTATTCCAGTGTGCAGGTGTTAAGAATATGGGGTTAAAGCGAAAATTCCGAAGAGATTCAAGTATGATATTCTAAATTGTCTTTAAGAAGGAATATAGTGATGATCACATATATGAAACAAAGGATGGGAGGAACTTGGCAGTGGCAGTTTTTTGAAAGTACTGTAAAACTTCTTCAAGCCAGAAGAGAAACCACACAGAATATTTGGAGTAGCGATGTTTTAAATTTTTTTGTGTGGAGTAAACGAAGGAATGGAAATGGTCACTTATGCTCTTGGGAAGCATAAGTAGCATGCATATCAGGCTAATAACTTGAGTTTTGATCTCAAAAAATCACCGAGGATAGGTAACTCCTGCTAATGCAGGTGCTTCTAAACCTTGGGTGGTGATGGCCACAACCCCTTGGCCCCAAAACTGTGACACTTCGATAGTAGCAAGCAGAAAATGGAAGGATGATCCAGAAAAAGAAGATTTTATCCTCAGCATGGTCTGTTTCGAACAATATAAAACTGAGATTGGATGGGTTGTTTTACCTCTAAGCGGCACTTATTTGCACACCATGGGCTAAATGGCCAGGTCACATGGACCCCGAAGGCTCAGAGAAGGTTGGGGGAGGGGACCCACTGGAACAGCTGTTGGGAGACAGATGGTAGACTCCCGTCAAGGCCATCCAGCGTGTTCTTTAACGTACACAGGGTATGGCTCTCCCGCACACGGGACCACGGCTTAACGTCCCATCCGAACGGACTTTCCAAGCCCATCGGTGTCCCCTATTGACCGTGGGCAGGGCGGGGAATTTTGCGGAGATAAATTTCAACGCTGACCCAGCTGGGACTCGAACCTGGGAACTACAGATTACGAGTCTGGCGCGCTACCGACTAAGCCACCCCCGCAGCTAAAGGTTGGGGGAGGGGACCCACTGGAACAGCTGTTGGGAGACAGATGGTAGCCTCCCGTCAAGGCCATCCAGCGTGTTCTTTAACGTGCACAGGGTATGGCTCTCCCGCACACGTGCCACGGCTTAACGTCCCGTCCGACGGACGGCGGCCTTTCCAAGCCCATCGGTGTCCCCTACTGACCGTGGGCAGGGCAGGGAATTTGGCGGAGATAAATATCAACGCTTACCCAGCTGGGACTCGAACCTGGGAAATAGATTACGAGCCAGGCGCGCTACCGACTGAGCCACCCCCGCCCCAATCTAGTACCCTCTCTTCATACGAGATTGGATGAGCTTATCAAGAAGGTGCAGTGACATCCACTCGTCGTATCAAAAAGAGTAGCGATATCAATGATGTTTTAATTTTCATTTGAAGAAAATTATTATGAGACGTTCCTAGTTTGAACAAAAGAAATTTTTTTCTAAAATGAGATATTTGGGGTCTCTTTACTCTTTTTTCAACACTTTAACTATAGTTGTATCTATTATCTCAAAAAGGAGTAAAGAGACCCCAAGTATCTCATTTTAGAAAAAGTTTCTAGCAACGATTTTTTTTAGAAATTAGTGATCTGGCAACCTTCGTGTACGTACGTACGTTCCAAATGGTACAGTCGCTCAAAAACGTATCCGAACACTATGGTTGATTACGTACGTACGTACATGAAGGTTGCCAAAAAATATCGTTGCCAGATATTTTTTCTGAATTCTGTAATCAACTATAGTGTTCGGATACTTTTTTGAGCGATTGTACCATTTGGATCACGAGGTCAATGTATTTTGCAACTTTATCAAAAAAGGTTTAGTAAATTCTGGCTTAGTGCAATAGGAGGATATGTCAATGCAATATTGCCATTTGTTCAAACTAGGAACGTCTCATAATCATCCTCTAAACAGTGTGGTTCAACCTTTTATGCTTCACGTACCCCCTGGAAATGTGTATGTATGTAACTGGCGTACCCCTTGTATAGATAGATAAAACTATAGTTATAGTATAACAATGGGAATAAAATGAAACATATATATCAGTGGTTCTCAACCTTTATGCTTCACGTACCCCCTGGAAATGTGTATGTAACTGGCGTACCCCTTATATAGATAGATAAAACTATAGTTATAGTATAACAATGGGAATAAAATAAAACATATATATCAGTGGTTCTCAACCTTTTATGCTTCACGTACCCCCTGGAAATGTGTATGTAACTGGCGTACCCCTTGTATAGATAGATAAAACTATAGTTATAGTATAACAATGGGAATAAAATAAAACATATATATCAGTGGTTCTCAACATTTTATGCTTCACGTACCCCCTGGAAATGTGTATGTAACTGGCGTACCCCTTGTATAGATAGATAAAACTATAGTTATAGTATAACAATGGGAATAAAATAAAACATATATATCAGTGGTTCTCAACCTTTTATGCTTCACGTACCCCCTGGAAATGTGTATGTAACTGGCGTACCCCTTGTATAGATAGATAAAACAATAGTTATAGTATAACAATGAAAATAAAATAAAACATAAATATACACATTAAATTTTGTATTAAAAAATTACATATATCGATAAACAAAAAAAATGACATTTTTGCCCAGCAGTGTTGCCAACTTAGCGACTTAGTTACTAGATCTAGCCACTTTTGAGCTCTCACGGAGTATCCCAAAAAATTTTACCGATGGGTGCGCTTTCCCCACTTTTGAGAACTTCTGCTCTAAAACAAACCCAACACATACAAAACGCAATTTTTTTTTCGCACTTTTAAATGGCTAAAGTATCTTGGAGGTCATAGTGAATCCGAAAAACCACTCCGCATCGCGAAACCCAACCGCATTCAAACATGTGATCATCTTTAACAGATTCTAGTTCGCTAATCACTAGGCGACTCAGCCGGCATTAAAAAGATTCAATAATTCGTTACTAAATATCTGAAACTACTCAAAAATAAAAAAAACAGTTTTAACTGAAACATTGATTTTAGTTGGATGGAATTTGGGTTGGGTTGTTTTACCTCTGAACGGCACTTTTTTGCACACCAAGGGCTAAATGGCCAGGTCACATGGACCCCGAAGGCTCAGAGAAGGTTGGGGGAGGGGACCCACTGGAACAGCTGTTGGGAGACAGATGGTAGCCTCCCGTCAAGGCCATCCAGCGTGTTCTTTAACGTGCACAGGGTATGGCTCTCCCGCACACGGGGCCACGGCTTAACGTCCCATCCGACGGACGGCGGCCTTTTCAAGTCCATCGGTGTCCCCTACTGACCGTGGGCAGGGCGGGGAATTTTTGCGGAGATAAATCTCAACGCTGACCCAGCTGGGACTCGAACCTGGGAACTACAGATTACGAGCCTGGCGCGCTACCGACTGAGCCACCCCCGCCCCTAGTTGGATGGAAAAAGAAGCCAACACCTACTGATAATGTGATATAGATCTTGATGAGCGGTAGAACGACTAACTTCGAATCTGTAGTTACAAGCAGATCTTGATCAAGGAACAGCAGTTTGAGCTCCTCATGTGTCATTGAGACATCATGAAAACATGATTTCGTTATTTAATTCGGCTGAAGTGAATCATTTAAAAAAAACTTAAAACTGTTCCCAGATAAAAAAAAAACTACTGTAGAATCATTTTTTGTATCCCCCTGGGCCAACCAACTAACTAATAATCAATTTGCTACTTCTGTCCAATAGGGATTTACTTTAGGCGTAAGTGTTGGCAGCTAGATAAAACATCGTTTTGCCATTTAGCGACACTTTGGGAACTAGGTCCAAAAAAATAAAACCAATCAGAGTCGTGAAAGTGGATAAAACACGCAGAGAGAGAGAGAGAGCAAAAAAATACCTTTGTTTTTTTTATCAACAGCCACGGAAGTTCGCATTTTTTTTCTTGCAATCATGGCCAATTAACTTCTATTCTTAATGGACTTTATTTTTTGCCTTTACTATTAATTGAGCACGAAAAATAAAAGGGTTAAGGGAGAAGGAGAAAAAAGTGTTGGGAGGGGGGGGGGCGCTTCTCAAAGCCGTTTCTTTTAGGATGTCTAATCTTGCTAAGAGGAGTAAAAAAAGAAACGAAATTCCTCACGTGACTTGCTAAAAACTCCAAGGAATAATTAGAGAACGGAAATCAATGGAGCCCTTAGATCCCCTGCGACCATTTGAAGTTTAAACATCGTTGTGTGTGTAAAGGGGGTCTGTAAGAAGTGGCGGTGGTGGTGGCAACAGCAGCATTTGCTTCTCTTTCGAGGGGCTAAGAAATATTCGCTTTCCAGCTTCGCTCAGCGGAAATTAATTTCTGAAAAAGTCATTGATATAGTAAATACCAACGAGGGATCCATTAGTATCGGGGTCCTGGATTCAAATCTCGGGTTGGGTTGTTTTACCTCTGAGCGGAACTTTTTTGAACACCATGGGCTAAATGGCCAGGTCACATGGACCCCGAAGGCTCAGAGATGGTTGGGGGAGGGGACCCACTGGAACAGCTGTTGGGAGACAGTTGGGTTGTTTTACCTCTGAGCGGCACTTTTTTGCACACCATGGGCTAAATGGCCGGGTCACATGGACCCCGAAGGCTAAGAGAAGGTTGGGGGAGGGGACCCACTGGAACAGCTGTTGGGAGACAGATGGTAGCCTCCCGTCAAGGCCAACCAGCGTGTTCTTTAATGTGCACAGGGTATGGCTCTCCCGCACACGGGGCCACGGCTTAACGTCCCATCCGACGGACGGCGGCCTTTCGAAGCCCATCGGTGTCCCCTATTGACCGTGGGCAGGGCGGGGAATTTTGCGGAGATAAATCTCAACGCTGACCCAGCTGGGACTCGAACCTGGGAACTACAGATTACGAGCCTGGCGCGCTACCGACTGAGCCACCCCCGCCCCACTCCTTCCTTTAATTATGGAGATAATCTAATAAGGATATAATTATATTTCATAAATGAAATCAAACATATCAATGGAGAATCCGGATTAAAATCTCAACTGCAGGTTTGTTACCGGTTAGGTTGGTTTCATACCATGGGCCATTTTTTTCATACCATGGGCTAAATGACCAGGTCACAAGGACCCCGAAAGCTCAGAGAAGGTTGGGGGAGGGGACCCACTGGAACAGCTGTTGGGAGACAGATGGTAATCTCCCGTCAAGACCATCCAGCGTGTTCTTTAACGTGCACAGGGTATGGCTCTCCCACACACGGGGCCAATCATTGCCAACAGCGACTTAACGTCCCATCCGACGGACGGCGGCCTTTCCAAGCCCATCGGTGTTTCCTACTGACCGTGGGAAGGGCTGGAAATTTTGCAGAGATAAATCTCAACGCTGACCCAGCTGGGACTCGAACCTGGGAACTACAGATTACGAGCCTGGCCATTTTTGGTGAGAAAGACGACTGATATATTCTGGAAAAGTGGTAGCCGTATGACTTAGTGAAACGTTAGAATTTAAAATTGAAAGGGAAACTTAAACATTCTCAAGCTTGAATAAGAAATCAAGAAAGCAGGTAAATCTTAATCTTTAGAACACTTATTTTTTCTTTTAGAAAGAATTCTTTGAAGATCTTTTATCAAAATTGGATTAAGTCTATGGGTCAGGACACTTGACAAAGATGGTCAAACTTTCTGTGTCTTTCCCAAACGCAATTAAATGATACGAAATGTCTACACCTTACGTCTATGATAGGACTCGAAACACTTCAAGATTGTAATCATGGATACGCAAAAATCTCATGTGGCATAAATGCGAGCAATCCAATTCTGGTCACCATGTAACAATTGATCTCTTGAAGACACCAAAAGTTTAGCATTTAAAAGAGAACCATGGAAAGAACTTAAAGGAGACGTTCCCAATAAATCATTTAAATTGCCTAAGTTCAATATATGATGACAAGTTTGAATACAAAAAGTGCATTGCCGAGAAGAGCAAATCTGTGGTTTTATCTGCAGAGTGGGTGGAGCTAGATACAGTGTGCACGTTCGAAAAACGCTGAATTGAATGAGCCCGATCATTGCTCTCAATATCTTTTCGATCTCGCCCTTTAGCCCATTGTGCAGCACAGTGAAAAAAACAGAACTGCTATTGATTAAACAGAGCAATTCAACCTTACAACGTAAAGCACTCGATAAAAGAAAAAAAAGGAAAAAAAAAACAATAAAAGTTCGGTTCTAAAGCATCGAGGGAATTTTTGCAGAAGAAAAAAAAATAATCAACTTTTCTTGTGCCTTGTAAAACTCGGTGGAATAATTGCAGAACGGAAATCAATAGGGTACTCACAATCCCGAGATCACGTACCACCCACTTGAAGTTAAGCCATCACTCCGATGTTAGGGAACGGAGGAGGTACTTCTTTCGTCCAATGCACGACGGACATCGAAAGTTCAAATGCAGTCTATTCCTCACAGTCTACCCTCTAATGGAAGACTGATATCGGGTCCAAAGAAAAAATTCCCTCGCGTGTCAAAGAACCGTACTTTTTCCGGCACGCACCTCTAAACGAGCCAGCTGGTTTCCATGGCACCATCATCAGCTATAAAAGCGTTTTCTTCTCAAATTGCCCAAGGACATTTTTTTTTATTTTGGTTTGTCCTTTTTAGGGTCTGGTCACGGAAGAGTTCCATTTCCCGGAAGTCTCCAATGTCTCATTCGCATCTCATATCAATATACAGTTTTCGTAGAATCTTGGCAGCAAGAGTGGGAATTATTGTGATGAGATACGACTGCGCCGTTCGCTGTGGTCGAAAAGTTTGCGCGCTTTTCTGCGGCGTAAAGGGATCTCGGTTTTAAATTCCGGATAACGCATGGAGAGGTTGTGTTTCCTTTTTCTACTGAGATTCCATCTCACAGATCTTTCCTGTGGAATTTTACATTGACAGGTTCTTATCAGACATCAGTGGCATGTTTGATGCCTGAGGAGTTGGTTTTTTTTTTATCTCTAAGCGGCACTTTTTTGCACACAACGAGCAGGTCACAAAGACCCCGAAGGCTAACAGAAATTTGGGGGAAGGGTACCCACTGAACAGCTATTAGGAGACTTCTGGAAACCTCCCCCTCAAGATCTTTCAGCGTGTTCTTTAACATGCACAGGGTATGGACTCTCCTTCACACGTGACTAAGCCCATCCCATGACGAAAAAACATCCGAAGGACTCGAACCCTGAACTACTCGCTACCGACTGAACCAATTAGCCCCTTAATTCCGTGGCTACGCTTTTTTAACCTGTTAACAGCATTTTTTTCTGCTAGTTGATTAGTTGGAATTTTATTGCATATTTCCTGAATAAAAATAAATACCCCCTCAAGCAGCTGCTTGCCACAGAGGTCTGACAAGAGCCTGTCAGTTTATATGCCATAGTAGAAGGTATGTGAGGATGGCAGGACCTCAGCAGAAAAACAACACGAACATCCATGACTTATCCGGGGCTCGAACCCAGGTCCCTTAAAATCAGTAGCCAAGTGCGCTAACCACTCGGCCATGGGACAGCTCTTATAATGGGCTATATTATATTTATTTACAATATTGTCTGCATAATACAGCAGGTATAACATTAACGGCATTTTAGTTTTAAACAGATATGAATTTATTAGAATAACGAACACACAAATATGATCATATTTCGCATCAATATTTCGAAAGCTTTTCCTGCTTTTGTATTTCCCTAAGCACAATTTATAATTTCTGCGGCACTGTTAATACCCATCTTCGACCTTCGCGATAATACTGAAAACGTTATTTAGCTTTCATGGCACCAGTTAGATCAACTTCAGTGGAAATGCTAAGCACCCACTTCAAGTATCACATGGCACACTATTGTACTTTTTTTAAAGTGATAAATGAGAAATTATTTTTTGAAATAATATCAATAATATGTTACGATTCTACCAATATTTTCCGAATCTACCAATAATTTTAATTCCCACTGTTAGAAGGCGCTAAGATTCAATACTTGCAATGGGGCGGGGGTGGCTCAGTCGGTAGCGCGTCAGGCTCGTAATCTGTAGTTCCCAGGTTCGAGTCCCAGCTGCGTCAGCGTTGAGATTTATCTCCGCAAAATTCCCCGCCCTGCCCACGATCAGTAGGAGACACCGATGGGCTTGGAAAGGCCGCTGTCCGTCGGATGGGACGTTAAGCCGTGGCCCCGGCTTTAAAAGTCCCCCGTCAGTTAAAAAATTGCGCTTTTCACACCCATTAAGCCAGTGAGGGAGAGTCGCGGCTCTCATTGCAAACTCCTTTCCCAAAATACTCTCTCTCCCAGCAACAATCTCGAATTGATCGTTTGCAATATTCGTTTGCAAATATTGGGTTGTTTTACCTCTGAGCGGCACTTTTTTGCACACCATGGGCTAAATGGCCAGGTCACATGGCCCCCGAAGGCTCAGAGAAGGTTGGGGGAGGGGACCCACTGGAACAGCTGTTGGGAGACAGATGGTAGCCTCCCGTCAAGGCCATCCAGCGTGTTCTTTAACGTGCACAGGGTATGGCTCTCCCGCACACGGGGCCACCGCTTAACGTCCCATCCGACGGACGGCGGCCTTTCCAAGCCCATCGGTGTCCCCTACTGACCGTGGGCAGGGCGGGGAATTTTGCGGAGATAAATCTCAACGCTGACCCAGCTGGGACTCGAACCTGGGAACTACAGATTACGAGCCTGGCGCGCTACCGACTGAGCAACCCCCGCCCCAAATTTTCTAAAGAATCAGCACATAATGTTAATGATATATCATGAGTAAAAGTGTTAATACAGCTATTTATTTTTAATTCACATAGATAATTTATAAATATCGAATGTTATTATTAACATTTCCCCGAATATATTTTTAATAAATAAATAAATACTCCTAATGCAGCTGCATGCCACAGAGGTCTGAGAGGAGCCTGTCAGTTTATATGCCATAGTAGAAGGTCTGTGAGGTTGCCGAGACCTCAGCAGAAAAACAACACAAACATCGATAGCAGATGTTAAAGTTAAAGAAATCACAAAATGTTTTCTCTTTCAAAACTCGAATTCCATATACGCCAGAGGAATTGCCCTTGAAGTTTAAATTTATATTCAAACATCTTCAGTTCTCACGTTTTTGGCATGCACATTATACTGCACGCGTTTCTAAATTCGCCGCACGTGTTTCTAAATTCGCTACGAATCTATAAAAGCGTGCCAGAATTTAATGTTTGAAGATAGAAAGGTAATTCTAAGAAATATTTGGCATCTGCTTCCTCTTAGAAAATACTTTTGAAAGTACTTTATCAATTCCTAGATGCATATATATATATAGTTTATATTTAGCTCCTAAGAACCCCTTTGAAGAAAACTACAAATTCTGTTCCTTTCAGAAACGAAAAATTTGAAAAACTCGAGAAGAAAAATGCTTCATTCAAGAAAAAAAAATAACTCTTTTAAGACTCTTTTAACCACCTCAATATAAAAAATAGTTTTCAAAATTTTTCCCAACGCAATTACTATATTTCGTCTCCCTTTCAATGCATTTATAACAGCAATATTTTTTTACCCATTCTATAGAATGCATTGCAAGCGCGTCTTTCCACCTACTGTCCTAAGCTCACACTTCTTCTGCAACCCCCGCCGATTCGCCATTGCCTTTCAGGTGGCGCCAGCATCGACATCCCTCCATCAACTATAAACCATTCCAAAAGTTTCTCCCTGCAAACCCGTTTCATTCACAACGCACTCACGCGCCTCGTGTATGTATACATACACACAGAAGCCAAGTCCGTGTGCGCTGAATAAAGATACCCCACAAAAGACCACACACCCTTTCTCCCCCCTAGCCTCGTCCTCAAGAAGATAGACTGAATGCTCAAACACTTCCTCTGTATAGCCTGATCACAGCGATACAAGCCGATACCAGCCGCTGCAAGAGTTTTTTTTTGCTTTCACTTCCCGCCTCTTCTCCTTAAGCGTTCAATGCGTTCCTTTTCTTCGGCCCTTGCGCCTGACCCAGCCAGCATCTTCCATGGGCCACGTGCCCGCCCCGCTGCACACTTCTGCGCCCCGGGGTGACAGCAGCAGACTGGCCTGTCTCTCAGCGTCGCCCACCTCTGAGAGTTGCTGTCCCCACCAGCACTTATCTAATTAGCTCTCACGCCAAGACGAAGACAGAAATTCTCCCTTTCAAGCTGAAGAGAGAACTTCTCCCATGCTCTCTTTCTAAGATATCCACTGAGTCTTCTTCTTCCTTCTCCTTCCATAAATTCGCGAAGAGTTTCCTCGTTTGTTTTCGAAAATAAAATGCATTGCATTATTTATTCTCTTTTACTTTTCTTTCTCATCCTGATCTTCTAGAATCTTCTTCACCCGAGGGCAAGACTTCACCAAGAGGAGAGGCTGCGGCCGACATCACTCCCAATAACAAAACGGAAATTGGGAGAACGAATTCACTCGAATTTTTATAGTTCGTAACCAAGATTCTGTTGGAAAACACAGGAATCTGACAAAGTGACGTTGATTACAAATATATCTACTGGAGGCTTCTGACGAATATTTATTGCTGTTAATATTTTATCTTAAAAAGAGAACGATTCTACAATGGTTGTTCATTCAAATTTCTTTTTTCTCTTATTTATTTTTCATAAGATCATCCCATGGCCGCGTGGTTAGCGCGCCTGGCTACTGATCTAAGGGACCTGGGTTCGAGCCCCGGGTAAGGCATGGATGTATGTGTCGTTTTTCTGCTGAGTCCTGCCATCCTCACAGACCTTCTACTAGGGCATATAAACTGACAGGCTCCTGTCAGACCTCTGTGGCAAGCAGCTGCTTGAGGGGGTATTTATTTTTTTTTATTTCATAAGATTAACGAACTGTAATAATGAAAAACATCGACTAAATAGCAAAGAAACGAACTGGATTATAGGCCTGCTATTTAATCTTTTGGGGGAAGACAAAAATTAAAATTCATCTTTATCGTCAACTTAACTCGATACAGAATATAAATCAAAGCGCAAAAAAGAGCATTTGTAAAAAAACTTTTGAAAAACGCTTGTTTCCAGTTAAATATCAATAAATTGAGTTTTTATTTCAACACATACAATTAGAAAAACCTTTACTTCATAGGAACTGTAAGTGCAAAATGGGAAATATATTCCACAGACTACCTGGATTTGGTAATTGATCCAATTCAGACAGTTAAATGCAAACGTAAATGCACGGTGCAGGTCGCATCTGTCTGTTGAATATTTGGCGCAGGATGCGACACACTGTAAGACCATTTGTGGAAAAATTATTCAAACATCAGATACATCACACTAAGCCAGACACCGCGTAGCAATATATCGGAACATCAGATATATAATAATATATCTCATGTTCGGATATATATGATGTTCGGCCTGTAAGACCATTTATGGAAAGATAATTTCGAACATCAGATACATCACACTAAGCCAGATATAGCGTAGCAATATATCGATAAGTGTCCAAGACTATCATACAGTATATCCCGATATCATGACTTCGAGATAGATATTATCACTTCCTGATAGCAGAAAAGCCATATTCTGTGAACATTAAAGAACACGCTGGATGAGCTTGACAGGAAGCTTCCCACTTATCTTCCAATAGTTGCCTCTGAATCCCTTTCCTCTATGCATCTCCGAACCATTGAAATCCTTGTGATTTGGCAATTAATCACAAGCTCATTGTGGGCACAAAAAGGATGTCGCTCAGAATTAAAACAACCCAACTCAATAGTAGACCTCAAGAAATAAATCTGCTGTTCAAAGGATCGTGTGTGAAGTGTCAGACTTGATATTTTCCGTCTACTTTGCCTCTCTAATACGAACCAAGGAACCACTCAGAACCTAACAGTAACATCGAAAATAAGCTTAGTCATTAACATGGCGCATTCTCCCAGAAATAATATTAAAATGGGCATTTAACCCCTTCCCAACAACACACACATCTTGGAAATCCAGTGCCCTGCCCACGGTCAGTAGGGGACACCGATGGGCTTAGAAAGACCGCCGTCCGTCGGATGGGACGTTAAGCCGTGGCCCCGTGTGGGAGAGCCATACCCTGTGCACGTTAAAGAACACGCTGGATGGCCTTGACGGGAGGCTACCATCTGTCTCCCAACAGCTGTTCCCGTGGGTCCTCTCACCCAACCTTCTCTGAGCCTTCGGGGTCCTTGTGACCTGGCCATTTAGCCCATGGTGTGCAAAAAAGTGCCACTCAGAGGTAAAACAATCCAATTGGAAATCCAGCTATCAGCACTATTCATCATATCTCGATCACTGTATGTCTCAAGAATATATTAGCAACAAAACAAACAAAAGCAATTTATATTACAGCAAATTACAGTGGAAAATATTTTCAACCTTTCTTAAACCACAGTTACAAAAGAAAATCTAAAGCTTATCTTTACATATTATCTTTACATATATTACTTATATATTATCTACAGTGGAAAATATTTTCAACCTTTCTTAAACTACAGTTACAAAAGAAAATCTAAAGCTTATCTTTCACTTAATCAAAAGTTTATCCTTCAGGTAAAAAAAACTCTTTAGGTTAATGGCGACATAAAAAACGATAATTGCAAAAATCGCTAATTTGCACCTTTCAGAATCTTTACTTTTTTCTTTGCCTACAAAGATGTTTCACTTGAAGAGTAAAAGCCTTTTCTCATTACTTGGTCAGCAATTGAAGCTGAAGATTCCTGCCCAATGTTAGGGCTTATCAGCTTCACCTTCAACATCAGTCTGATATAGAGTTCACTGAAACTAACTTCATTATCTGAGTTTTTGCCTCGCGGCGAAATATACACCAAAGAGATAAGAAGTCTCCCATTTTCTTTCGTTTTTTCTTTCGCTAGTTCTCTGAAGTAAAAAAAAAAACACGAAAGTGTAATAACGTTTCGATGAGAAGAGCAAGTTTTTCTGCTATAAAGAACTGATAACTAAAACCACTAATTCCATTAAGTTGTTCCATACACTCTATATTTGAAGCCTCTGCATGTGTGCTCCAAGACAGGATTGGGTTGTTTTACCTCTGAGCGGCACTTTTTTGCACACCATGGGCTAAATGGCCAGGTCACATGGACCCCGAAGGCTCAGAGAAGGTTGGGGGAGGGGACCCACTGGAACAGCTGTTGGGAGACAGATGGTAGCCTTCCGTCAAAGCCATCCAGCGTGTTCTTTAACGTGCATAGGGTACGGCTCTCCCGCACACGGGGCCACGGCTTAACGTCCCATCCGACGGACGGCGGCCTTTCCAAGCCCATCGGTGTCCCCTACTGACAGTGGGCAAGGCGGGGAATTTTGTGGAGATAAATATCTCAACGCTGACCCAGCTGGGACTCGAACCTGGGAACAACAGATTACGAGCCTGGCGCGCTACCGACTGAGCCACCCCCGCCCCCCTCCAAGACAGAGTAAATTAATCAGAAGTATAAAGAATTTTCTCTGCAGAAGAAATTACACTCATAGTCGGCTACCTCCTTGTCATATAATAAAGTTAGAAATTAAATCCCCTTTAAAAATAAAAAGTGATTTTCGAAAATATCGAAAGAAAATAGTCAGTCACAACATAAAGGCTATCTCACCTCAAATACTTCCTTGATTTCATGAGATAATGCTATTATTAGTATTGCAGTTTATTAAAAGGTACTGGATTGATGGGGGGCGGCTCAGTCGGTAGCGAGTTAGGCTCGTAATCTGCAGTTCTGAAGTTCGAGTCCCAGCTGGGTCAGCAATGAGATTTATCTCCGCAAAACTCCCCGTCCTACCCACGGTCACTAGGGGACACCGATGGGCTTGAAAAGGCCGCCGTCCGTCGGATGGGGCGTTAAGCCGTGGCCCCGTCTGCGGGAGAGCGACACCCAGTGTACGTTAAAGAACACGCTGGATGGCCTTGACGGGAGGCTATCATCTGTCTTCCAACAACCGTTCCAGTGGGTCCCCTCCCCCAATCTCCTCTGAGCCTTCGAGGTCCTTGTGACCTGACCATTTAGCCCATGGTGTGCAAAAAAAGTGCCGCTCAGAGGTAAAACAATCCAATCTCCTCCCCCAACCTTCTCTGAGTCTTCGGGGTCCATGTGACCTGGCCATTTATTTTCTTAAAAGTAGTGTCTTTTACAGCTCATAATTAACATAGTCTTCTTCAGAAGATTCCTCCTATTCAATATCAAATAATCACAAGTGAAGCAAGAATCACTGTGAACAATCAGGAATAGATGAAATTTGACAATTTGGATACGATTCAAGTCTTCGGGTATTCTGCTTGATTATTAATATTTATTCAGTAATTTTTAAATTTTTCAACTTTTTTAAAAATATTAACCTATTTTTGTATCGCGAAATATTTTAGAAATAAGAAATTTTGTTCGTAGTCAAAAAAAAAGAACATTTCGTCTATTAAAAAAAAATAGCTAAAAACCCCCGAACTAAAGAATAGTATTCTCTTTACAAGAGACCTACTTCGCCACCCTAGTGGTTGTTATTTTTTATTTTCTAATCAAGGAATTGGGTTGTTTTACCTCAGAGCGGCACTTTTTTGCACACCATGGGCTAAATGGCCAGGTCACAAGGACCCCGAAGGCTCAGAGAAGGTTGGGGGAGGGGACCCACTGGAAAAGCTGTTGGGAGACAGATGGTAGCCTCCCGTCAAGGCCATCCAGCGTGTTCTTTAACATGCACAGGGTATGACTCTCCCGCACACGGGGCCACGGCTTAATGTCCCATCCGACGGACGGCCGTCTTTCCAAGCCCATCGGTGTCCCCTACTGACCGTGGGCAGGGCGGGGAATTTTGTGGAGATAAATCTCAACGCTGACCCAGCTGGGACTCGAACCTGGGAACTAGAGATTACGAGCCTGGCGCGCTACCGACTGAGCCACCCCCGCCCCATCAAGGAATCGGAGATTTAGGGTATCCTCCTCCTCCACTTCACTCTTATGCATAAGGTACGAGATTTCATTACTTCTTTTAAAAGAAGAATGCAAAAGTTTCTTAACTTTTGTTTTCTAACATTTCAGTCTTTCGCAGTTTTAATCAATCAGAGGGCCTTGTCTGTAGTTAACGCCTGCCTGATCTTTGGGTAGTCACCTTGATATTAATGTCGCATTACCACCACGTGACTGTAAATGAATTAGTTTGCAATGACACTGGCGAAGCAGCAATGCCTCGTGCATGCCTTGCAGCACCGACCAGCACATTATTTTAACGCAATTCGGCCCTGGATGAAATTTCTACAAATCGCAATTTCGATTTCACCGCACTGCTAGGCTAGCTCATATATCAAGGTTGGGTTGTTTTACCTCTGAGCGGCACTTTTTTGCACACCATGGGCTAAATGGCCAGGTCACATAAACCCCGAAGGCTCAGAGAAGGTTGGGGGAAGGGACCCACTGGAACAGCTGTTGGGAGACAGATGGTAGCCTCCCGTCAAGGCCATCCAGCGTGTTCTTTAACGTGCACAGGGTATGGCTCTCCCGCACACGGGACCACGGCTTAACGTCCCCATCCGACGGACGGCGGTCTTTCCAAGCCCATCGTGTGTCCCCTACTGACCGCGGGTAATTTTGCGGAGATAAATCTCAACGCTGACCCAGCTGGGACTCGAACCTGGGAACTACAGATTACGAGCCTGGCGCTCTACCGACTGAGCCACCTCCACCCCTCATATATCAAGGATTCGAAATTTCTGCTTACTGCATTTTTAAAACATTAATTTCTTACACACTGAGTATATCATATTCGCCGGACAAGCGAATGTGATATATTATAAATTTAATGTTTAAAATAACTGTCAGTGAAAATGAAATCGATTGATTGTAATATTTCAGAAAAATAAAAATCCGACTGTGAAAGGTTAAAAAGTTCTGAAGTGACACAAGTCATCTAAATAAAATATAAACGAACATGGGGGCGGGGGTGGCTCAGTCGGTAGCGCGCCAGGCTCGTAATCTGCAGTTCCCAGGTTCGAGCTGGGTCAGAGTTCAGATTTACCTCCGCAAAACTCCCCGCCCTGCCTAAGGTCAGTAGGGGACACCGATGGGCTTGGAAATTCCGCCGTCCGTCGGATGGGACGTTAAGCCGTGGGCCCGTGTGCGGGAGAGCCATACTCTGTGCACGTTAAAGAACACGCTGGATGGCTTTGACGGGAGGCTACTATCTGTCTCCCAACAGCCGTTTCAGTGGGTCCCCTCCCCCAACCTTCTCTGAGCCCTCGGGGTCTTTGTGAACTGGCCATTTAACCCATTGTGTGCAAAAAAGTGCCGTCAGAGGTAAAACAACCAAACTAAACGAACATGTATATTTTCTGGACCACATAGTCTATGCAGTAGTATTTATGATTGAATTTTCTACAAATAAAAATTGGATTAAAATCGTTAAAGCCATTTCTTCAACATTCATCATATGGCCAGCATCCTTAATTATTGCACCACAAGGTTTGTGTTCCAAGATCATTCGTGAGGATGGATTGGATTTTTTACTTCTGACCATAACTTTTTAGCACAATATGGCGAGGTCACTAGGACCCCGTGGATCCACTATTAACAGACAGATGAAAGCCACCCGTCAAGGCAATCTCGACGTGTTTTTAACGTCATAGAGTTATATTCTCCTGCATTAGGTATCTCTGAGTAGCACTTTTTTTTATACAAAATGGGCTAAATGGCCAGGCTACAAAGACACGACCCCCAAGGGCTCCGAGCTCTCCAGGGAATCCACTAGACAGCTCTTACAAGACTCATGGAAGCTTCCCGTCAAGGTCATCCAACGTGTTAAGTAAGGTATACAGGGTACGGATCTCCTGCACGGGATTAGAGTTCAATATCCCATCCGACGGACGATTCAAAGCCCGACAGTGTTCCTTTTTTCACCTAGGGAAGAGAAAATCTCATTACAGATGCAATGAGGACTCAACTCGGTAACATCATAAGAGCCTGGCGCGCTACCTACCTCGTCAGTTCGGATGGGAATCTGCCTAAATATGAAATTTCAACTCACTAGCTTGGAACAGCTTAAGTCCCAAAGTCAGGGGAGAGCATTTTAAATAAACCACTTTTTCGAGTTCATGGATACCTAAGAACATCCTACTACTTAATCGATTTCAAGATCATAATATTTCCTTCATATGGAAAAAAAAGAAGCAGCGAATATGTAATTAGAAAGTTCACCCATAAATAAACCAAAGCTGAATAGACAAAAGTTTAAAAAAGCAAAAATAATAACCTTGGTTTGCTGAAAGTAAACAAGCTAATTAACACGTGTTCATTTAAGTCCATCCAATCATTTCGCTTTTAATTACGTTTATTTATGTCTCAAGTGAAGCACTGATGAGATATCGAGAGAGCTTACAACAGGCAAAAACTTCATAGAGAGCAAAAGCTGATTAATTTCTCAAATAAGAATTATACTCCATAGAAGTGACGAGTGTTGTTGTTGTTTTTGTTTTACCTCTGAGCGGCACTTTTTTGCACACCATGGGCTAAATGGCCAGGTCACATGGACCCCGAAGGCTCAGAAAAGTTTGGGGGAGGGGACCCACTGGAACAGCTGTTGGGAGACAGATGGTAGCCTCCCGTCAAAGCCATCCAACGTGTCCTTTAACGTGCACAGGGTATGGCTCTCCCGCATGCGGAGCCACGGTTTAACGTCCCATCCGACGGACGACGGCCTTTCCAAGCCCATCGATGTCCCCTACTGACCGTGGGAAGGGCGGGGTATTTTGAGGAGATAAATCTCAACGCTGACCCAGCTGGGACTCGAACCTTGGAACTACAGATTACGAGCCTGGCGCGCTACCGACTGAGCCACCCCCGCCCCAAAAGTGGCGAGTGAATCTATATATGTACTTTAAAGAGAGCCCAGATTGCCATTCCACCAAAATCTCCATCAACTGGGTACTCTAATATAGCCTTACAGATGCGGGATAGCGTAGTTCACGGGCACAGACAAAGGTGGTGGGTGGTAAATTATCTCTAACCGTCGTAGTTTTGCAATAATACGTAAAATTCATCCCCCCCCCCTGCCTTTCAAATGTAGATGTCAGTGAGGCGACCGCCTCAGCGCAAAATGGGCAGAGATCCAGCTATCGAACGGATAATCTCTCATTACTAGGACCAGTTAGTGGAACTTGCGTCGATCGTAAAAATTTCATATTTACGTCACTGCTGGGGTCCGTGTATTA